>JASDDO010000022.1:149520564-150854564 GCA_030015575.1 Agapanthus africanus
GGGGTATCCGGAATGAAGAAGTTTTTTAAATCTGCATCCGCCGTCAGCTGGCTATCCAAACCAAAACCAAACGGGTCGTCGAGTTTGGCGAACTTCGCAGCTTTTTCTGACAAAACTTCCGGGCGAAGAAAGCGGGAGATAAAATCTGCGAAGCTGGCCCCATGCCTTCCGGATTTGAGAAAAAGACCCTCATAAATATTCAACACCTTGATCAGACTTGGGAATCGATGTTGAATAGCATTATCCGGAGTAAGGCCCATCACTACTGATGTACTCGTCTGGAGGAAGTAGCTCCTCGTAATGTTCCCCTCTGACAGGTAAGCCTGAGATATCCGCGAACTCCTCCAAAAAGATTGAAACTTCCTGATCTGATAGAAGAAAGGTATGAGTCGGAACGTTCCATTATTCCAAGAAAGCTTTGACCCACCATACAGGGGGCATGGAATACTGGAAAAGAGACGCATTAATCGCGGGGTACAACCCGAGCTTCAGCAGCGGCGATTTCTTCGCCGATAAGATGTATCGAGCCCACTTCAGATATCCGGCTGAATGGCGAGGAGTCAAGCCAATCATGTACGCTTGTCCCCAAGGGCGCGACTCACCCTGACATATGCGCCGTCCTAAGATATCCAAAGCCATTGGAGGCTGTACGGGTATTGAAGCCATAGAGGGCTGAAGGCGACCCATCGAAGTCCGGTTGTCCTCCTCCACGGCATAGTTTACTTGGGGTGAGTTAGCGTAGTGAATAGTGGAGATCGGCTCTGAAGGCAATCGCACAAGAGAAGCTGCATCGACCCTGAATGATTTGGTTGTACCACAACCCCCATAAATGAAGAGACTTCTACTCCGGGTCGTGATCTTTGATCAGTGCAAAAACTTCCCGGTCTACGGGTGCGTCAGCAAATGCGCTCTCCGGACGAATGGAGGGGAAAGATGTGTCGAAAGACATAGTACTTGCGCGAAAAGGAACAAGAGTTAGCTGTCAATACTACAGTCCAAATTCTAATACATGGTACCTTAAATTTGTACCACACTGCAATAGAGTGGAAAGGGGCCAAAGGGGACCTACAAAATCAAAGTGTCGGCTCATCATTGATGAGATAGTCACTTTGATTAAGGAAGGAATCCTAAAAGGATCCTCGTTTAATGAGAGGCTCATTGGGCCAAGGAGTAAACTCCCTCGAGATCAGCGCTCTGCAACAGAAATGACATCTGTCAAAATTAATGATGAAGGGAATAAAAATTCCCTAAAAAATTCTAAAAAGCTATGCTCTGTGAAAATGATGGAGTAATCCATCAAAAACCCTAAAAAGCAAAGCTTTTACTGAGTTAAAAAACTCCGAGATCTCTAAGATCTGCAAAACGAACTCTAAGAGTTCTTCATTAATGGGTTAAGAAACCCTAAAAGAAGATTTTTTGATCTATAATCTAACAAGAGCAGATCTCTGTTTTCATTTAACGGGTTAAGAAACCCTAAAATCCACTTTAAAATCTATGATCTAAGAAGTGCAAGGCTCTGTTAATAGGTAAAAATATAGAATATGAAATGATTCCTTCAAAGATTTGATCCGTACAAAAATTTTTGGAAAGGTTCTGACTCTAGAAGAGTTTCTTAAGGCAGAGAGCCTAGCTCTGAAGGAGAATTAAATTCTTAAGAACAAGAAAGCAAGAAGATGAACATCAGTCATCTCATGGGCCGAAGGCCCTATTTATAGGCGCTGGAAGTCGATCCAACTTCCAAGATGATCTAACGGTGGAAAGGCTGCCACCGCTGCACTCACGTATAAGCCACGTGAGCGCAACGGTGGGGGGCATTTATTTCCCCAATCAGATAGCAAAGCTCTGTTCAAAATTTGAAATTTGAACTGAGACAGCGCCTTATGTGCAAAGCATGAGAGCGCCGGTGCCAAGAGCGCCAGCGCTAAGAGTCAAAGACTCTGAGGCAGCGCCTCACGTGCAAAGCACGAGAGCGCTAGCGTCTAGAGCTAAGAGTCAAAGGCTCTGAGGCAGCACCTTACGTGCGAAGCATGAGAGCGCCAAGCGCTAAGAGTCAAAGACTCTAAAGCAGCGCCTCACGTGAAAAGCACGAGAGCGCCAGCACCAAGAGTCAAAAACTCTAAGGCAGCGCCTCACGTGCAAAGCATGAGAGTGCCAGCGCTAGAACTAAATGTTCTCCACCCTTGGATCAAAGATCCAACGAAGATAATAAATCATCAAATTATAGAATTAAATTCTGTTGAGGAAATACTCCTCAAATCTTTCCAAACAAGAAAGATTGTACTCTGTAAATCAGAGCACCGTTGGATCAAAGATCCAATGGTGATTAAAAATCACTAAGATACAGAATAAGTTCTGTATGGGAAAATATTTTCCCAATCTTGCTAAAAACAAGAAAGATGTCTTCTATAAAACAGAAGTTCTTGGATCAAAGATCCAATGGTGGGAAAAATCCCCAAATCAATCAGAGATCTCTCAATGAGAGATTTCCTTAATCGATTCAACAAATCAGCCTCCCCTATATAAAGGACTCAAGACTTCAAGTCTTGTACAGAGGAACCTCCCCATAAGTTTCAAATTAAAAGAAGAAACAGAGAAGAAATCCCCCATAAACTTCAGAGATCAAGGCGAGAACGACCTCTCTTCAAGGTAAAGAAAAACAAAAGAGATCATAGCATCTCTTCATAAAAGAAGAACTTAGTTCTTAGATCCTTGAGACAAAGTCTCTCATAAAGAAAAACAAAAGAGATCAAGGCATCTCCTCATAAAGAAGAACTTAGTTCTTAGATCCATGAGGCAAAGTCTCTTATAAACGAGAATTTAATTCTCAGAGCACAGAACTGATCGGAACTGCCAAAAACAGTGCCTGGCACTTAGCGCCGAGCGCTCCACGTGCTCCTTACATAGGCGCTATCTTAAGAGAAGCGCTTTAGCGCTCCAAGTCTGGCGCTCCGCGCCAAGCGCTCCACGTGCTCCTAACGTGGCCGCTATTTTATAAGAAGCGCTTTAGCGCTCCAAGTCTGGCGCTCACCGCCAAGCGCTCCATGTGCTCCTCATGTGGACGCTATTTTATAAGAAGCGCTTTAGCACCCCAAGTCTGGCGCTCAACACCAAGCGCTCCACGTGCTCCTCATGTGGGCGCTGAGGAAACACAAAGTGCTATATAAATAAAGCCCCAGCGCCATAAAGAGTGTTCAACACTCAATAAAGAAAGAGGGGTGTCAGAACCTAAATCAATGCTCAGTATTGTTGAACAAAAAGGTACTGAGCCCAAACAAATGTTCAACATTTTATTCAAAACTTAGTGGACTGAGCCCAAGTTGGCCACAAGTCTTTAATTCTGATCAACCAAGCCCATGTGCTCACAATTTCTGTGATTGGTCTTAGTGCCAAACATGACTATAGATCTCCCAACCAACATTGGTTCAAGGGTACATCTCTTCACACCTCTGATACATGTCGTTGTAATTCTTCAATGTCTTCAGGGAGGTGGCGGGTCTCGACAACCAGAAACTCCACAGACTATGATGTCTTTAAACACAGACTATGATGTCTTTAAACCTTACAGACTATGATGTCTTTAAAACCAGACTATGATGTCTTTAAACCTCACAGACTATGATGTCTTTAAACGTGGACTATGAGGTCCTTAAACTCATGGACTACGATGTCCTTAAACCCAATGGACCGTAACTTCCCTAAACTAAACTCTATGGACTATGATGTCCTTAAACTGTACAAACTATGATGTCCTTAAACCCGATGGACCGCAACGTCCCGAAACTAAGACGATAGAGCCCAAATACTCTCTCGTTAGATCTAAATAATCCTAAAACCCTGTTGAGTAGATCTTAGTCTAAAATTAGACTAACGTATCCTTAACAAACATTTAAGTTGATCTTAATCTCAAATGAGATTAGCGAGCCTTAAATCCACTAAACCCGAATCTAAGAAAATACGGATTTGGACTAATCCCCGCCCGACGGGCGACAGCATAAATTAGTCTCCGTATACAATCCACGGGCAACCACAAATAAAACAAACACACACGACACGAAGTGAACATCTGGAGAAGGAAAAAGTGTTTATCGCTACATGGTAACATAATTAACTGCAGAGGCTTGCGCCTGCAGGTAAGAGCGTCCTCACAATCAAAAAAACCCTAACAATGAGGGGGAATCTGACGAAATCTGCTACAACGGCCGCATCCGTCTACACCTCCGATGCACGGTACCATAAATCAACTTGGCATCTTCAGAGAGATGGACGGATAAAACCAAATAGCATCTGCCCCTAAATTCTGGCAAGATGACCTATGCGGTTTCATCTCTGTTTTCGGCGGTAAACAGACCCGCTGGGTGCCGCACAACTCAACACTGAGATCTTTCACCAGAGTGCCTCGCCCCGAGGCCGATCACGCCCCTGTCCCTCCCGAAGAAGTGTCGGTCGGCTCGCCTGCGTCCAGGCATGACCGGCACCCCCTCCCTCGACGGGGTCGCGCGGACGAGACTCGCCATGGCAGCTCGAAAATGACCTCGCCAGGGTGCCTAAGGAACCTCATCGGACGAAACTGGGGCCGTAGCCAAGCGCAGGTCTCCGTCAGCAGAGGCCAAAAATTGGAATGTGCCGAATCATCGGGATACTACGGTCGACTCGATGCCCTCGAAAATAAGATCGAAGGCATGCATCGGGAAAATCGTCCTTCAAGCGACGGGGCTAAATATGCCGCCGACTCTCTCACGAAGCCCTTCACCAAAGAGCTACTCGCCGTCCACGTCTCCTCCCGGAACAAGCTCCTGATAGTCTAACTCTTCGATGGGAAGTCCGATCCGAAGGACCATTTGGACGCGTTCATTGCCGAGATGAGTTTCCAAGACTGTTCTGACGCCGCTCTATGTCGCGCTTTCCCCACCACTCTCATCCGTTCCTGACGAGACTGGTTCCGAGGAATCGCGCCTTGCTCAATCTCTACTTTCGATGAGTTGGCCACCCAATTCCTCGGCCACTTCATCCGGAACAGACGGCAGAAGCGGACCGTTGACCATCTCTTTACCATAAAGAGCGGGGACAAAGAATCCTTCAAAGGATGCATCACCCGCTTTTACAATGCCCTCCTTGAGGTCCCAGAATATTGGGACGAGACGATCATTACAGCCCTTAGGTCGAGTCTTAGGCACAAGGAGTCGCTACGCTCCTTTGCATTAGCGCAACCTAAGACCATGACTGAGGTAAAGGCCTGGACCGAACGTAAGATCCAGCTCGAGTCCGAGGTGAACGCAAATCTCCCCCGGACAGAGCAAACTGATCAGAAGAAAAGGGCCAGGGAGGAGAAGAAGAAGATTGAGCGGCTAAAGCCCTACTCCCCGAAGTTTCAGGAGTACACCCCGCTCAACGTCTCCCAGACGGTACTGTTGGACGAGGCTAAGGGCGAGAGGTTCTTCAAACTCCCCCCAGTCTCGAATAGGGCGGCAAAGCGCACCCGGGAACTCTACTGCGGTTTCCACAGGTCACAGGTCCACTCCACCGAGAACTGCAAGCAGCTCTGAGATTACATCGAGGAGTTAATCCGCTCGGGGCACCTGGCAGCGTACTTGCGAGACAAGCGGCAGGCCAACCATGAGCAAGAGCACCATCCCCCTCCCGGCGAGTTGACAATCGGCCAAATCATGGTCGTGTCAGCAAGGGGTACGACGGGAATCGATGAGACTCAGCGTCCCTCACCGATCGGGGGGACTGGCGGCCACCCGAGGAAAAAGGCTAAAACAGCTGAGCCGATCGTTTTTACCGACGAGGACCTCCACGGTATATCCCTGCCTCACAACGACCCACTTGTGATCACAGCTCGGGTCCACCGCTACGAAGTGCAGAGGATACTGGTGGACTCGGGAAGCTCGGCGGACATTCTCTTTTATGACTGCTTTCTGCATATGGGAATCATCCCGTCGGACTTAAGGCCGGCCGCCCACATCCTGTCAGGGTTCACTAACCACTCCATCCTGGCGGAAGGGGTAATCACTCTCCAATTTAACATCGGGAAGGCTGGCCGTACGCGCACCGTGCCGATGGAGTTTATCGTCGCGAGAATCACATCGGCCTACAATGTCCTCTTCGGTCGCCCGACACTGAACTCCCTCCAGGCCCAGATATCGACCTACAACCTAGCGATGAAATCCCCGCTCGACCAAGGCGGGATAGGTCAGGCCTACGGGGACCAACGAACCGCAAAGGTTTGCTTCACCGTAACATCTACGTTTGAGAGGCCAAACAATGACGTTGAGGGCGAGGATGATATCAAGGGTTCTCTGGACACTCGAGACGAGCAAAAAGTAGTCCGAGGGACCCCGATGGAGCCACTAACAGAGGTCCCCCTCATAGAAGGAGACGACAAACGAACTGTTCATATCGGGTCGCTTTTGATGAGGACTCAACGAGATGACCTGGTTCACTTCCTTAGAAACAACTCTGACGTGTTCGCCTGGGCGTCTGCCGACATGCCTGGGATCGACCCTAAAATCATATCTCACAAGCTCGGGATGGACCCTACGGTCCGACCCATTCGGTAGAAAAAATGAAGCTTCGCCCTGATCAAGCAAAAGGTGATCGAGGACGAGGTAGATAGGCTCCTCTCCGCCAACTTCATTCGGAATGTGCCTTACCCAGAATGGTTGGCGAACGTAGCCACGGTCAAAAAGTCAAGCGGGAAATGGCGCATGTGCGTCGACTTCACCAACCTCAACAATGGCTGCCCGAATAACAACTATCCCCTCCCTTGGATAGATCAGCTCATCGACAGCTCGGCAAGCCACGAGCTACTTAGCTTCATGGATGCCTTATCCGGCTACAACCATATCCGTATTAATCCGGCAGATGAGGATCTCACCGCATTCACAACGGACCGGGGGGTATACTGCTACAAGGTGATGCCTTTCGGCCTGAAAAACGCCGGAGCTACGTACCAAAGCTTGGTCAATCGCATGTTCAAGCTGCAGATCGGCAGGAATATGGATGTTTACGTCTATGACTTGCTCGTCAAATCGGTCTCATCGGACAAACACGCCAAGGTTCTGGGAGAGGACATCGATGTCCTCCGCAAATACAAGATGAAACTGAACCCCACCAAGTGCGCATTCAGGGTCGCCGGTGGAAAGTTCCTTGGCTTCATGGTCACCCACCGTGGAATCAAAGCTAACCTGGAGAAACTCAGCGCCATCCTTAACATGGTCACGCCTAAGACTAACGTCGAAATCATGCAGCTGACAGGGCGGGTAGCCGCTCTGAGTCGTTTCATGTCAAGGTCTGGGGAGAAGTGCCACCCTTTCTTCAAAGCTCTAAGGAAGATGCCAAGGTTCGAGTGGTCGGAAGAGTGCCAGTCTGCCTTTGATCAATTAAAGAGGCACCTTACGACTCCCCCGCTCCTCACGCGGTCAGTTGAATGGGACGAGCTGTCGCTATATCTAGCGATATCCGACCAAGCTGCAGGCTCAGTGCTCGTCCGAAAGGTCGAGGGAGTCCAGAAGCTAGTATACTATGTGATCCACATCTTCAAGGACGTGGAAACGAGGTACCCAGCCATAGAGAAGATCGTCTTGGCACTCATTGTGGCCTCAAGGAAACTACGACACTATTTCCAGGCGCATACCATCCTCGTTCTTACCGAGCGGCATTTGGGGGCTATCCTCGCCTCCCCCGAGTCCTCTGGCCGCTTGGACAAATGGAGGTAGGAGTTGTCCCAGTTCGAAATAAAATACCGCCCGAGGCAGGCTATCAAGGCACAAGCCCTGGTCGATTTTATCGTCGAGTGCACCATCCCCAACAAAGATTCGGAGTCCATGCCGGGCCCCGCAGCTCAACCCTCAGTCGATAGGAAGCCCGACTCCGTCCCTGATTAGATCCTTTACATCGACGGGTCCTAGACCGAGGAAGGCTGTGGTGCCGGCCTCATCATTTGGGGGCCAAACGAGGCAGAAATGGAGTGTTCTCTGAAGCTCGGGTTCAAAGCCTTAAATAACGCGGCGGAATACGAGGCCTTGTTTGCCGGACTGCGCATAGCCTTCGGACTGGGGTTGAAAACGATCCGGATCCGCAGAGACTCCGCCCTAGTCGTTGGCCAAGTGACCGGCCGATTCGAGGCACAGGAGCCCCTGATAGTGAAGTATCTGGCCGAGGTAAGAAGATAGCGAAAGGACTTCTGCGAAGTCCAGGTGGAGCAGATCCCCAGACAGCTAAACGCCCAGGCCGACACCTTGAGTAAGCTGGCTTCATCTTATATGGCCAACAATAATAGGAACATCCTCTTTGAGGTCTTACCACAGACCAGTGTGGAAGACGGGGCAACGCCACTTCAAGTGTACACAGCCCGGGAAGAAGACCGGGATTGGAGAAAGCCCCTCGTGGAATTCCTGAGGGAAGGTATGCTCCCAGAAGATCGGGGAGAAGCCCGCCGTCTCTGAGCCAAAGCTCACCATTTCGTCTGGAGCAATGGGAACCTCTATAAGAAGTCCTTCACTCAGCCCCTGCTCCGGTGCGTCGACCCCCACGAAGCCGACTACGTCCTCCGTGAGATCCACGAAGGGGTCGGCGGCACGCACAAGAGGCCCGCACCTTAATGCAGAAGGAACTTCTCCAAGGGTACTACTGGCCGACGATTCATCAGGACGCCCAGAAGCTCGTCAGGAGATGCAAAAGCTGCCAACTCCACGGAAGCATACCTCGCCTTCCGGCTACCGAGCTAACTGCCCTAACCTCCCCGTGGCCGTTTTGCCAGAAGGGAATGGACATGATAGGCCAGTTCCCTACCGGTACGGACGGTCACAAGTACGTCCTCGTCGCGGTGGACTACTTCACGAAGTGGATCGAGGCCATTCCCATCAAGAAACCAGACGCTACCACGACTATCAAGTTCCTGCAGAACAACCTGATACTCCGGTTCGGCATCCCGATGTGTATCATCACCGACCATGGGAAAAATTTCGAAAATGAAAAAGTTAAGGAATTCTGCAGCGAATATCATATCCCAATGAAGTTTTCCGTAGTCGCACATCCCCAATGCAACGGGAAAGCCGAGGTCGCTAACCAGGACGTCCTCCGGGGTCTTCGGATGCGCCTAAAAGGATGCTAAGGCAGTTGGGTCGAGGAATTACCCTGGGTCTTATGGGCCCTGAGCACGTCGAAGAAAACCCCTACTGGGGAGACCCCTTTCAGCCTCTGCTACGGTACCGAGGCGATGGTCCCAGCGGAGATCGGGATCTCCAGTTACCGGGTCGAGCACTTCGACGACGGACTGAACACCTCGGCCCTCCAAACTAACCTGGACATCCTGTTGGAGAAACGGGACCGGGTTTAGAGCTGCCGCCTATCCACAGCAAACTGCCCGTTACTACAACGCGCGAGTCAAGCATCGCTTTTTCAGGACCGGAGATTTAGTCCTAAGGCGAAACGAGTTCGTCGATCAAGGCAAGCTGCATAAGTTTTCCCCAAAATGGGATGGTCCTTTCCTCGTCTCCGAGGTCCTTCCCAGCAGAGCGTATCGTTTACAAGACGTGAATGGTCGCAAATTTCTACGGCCTTACAACACCGAGAAGCTCAAGCTATACCTATGAAAAGAATATCTACGAATGTGTACTTCTTCTTTCACAAGAGTGAAGTAATTTCTTCTATGTTCTTTTTATTTAAATAATAAGGAAACAATAGGGCATCTTAAAAAGGAGAATTTTATTCATTTAAAAGGTATTGTGGGCTCCTCAGCCTTACATCAAAAAGAAAAAAGAAAAATTTACAACAGAGGGGGAAAAATATCAAGGAAGTACTCCCGGTGATACTCTGAGTAGATTTCCGCCAACCGAGGCCAAGCCCCTGTAGCCCGTTCCCGCCGATACTGCGCGCGAACCCGGGACGCCACGGAAGCACCCGGCGCTCCACCCTCCGTGCCCTGGCTCACGATGTACCTCTTTCGGAAGCATTCCAAAATGAAGTCCAAGGATCTGTCGTGCCTGGCCTTCGAGATATGGCCGAGAATATAGATCGAGCACACCTTGTCGAGCGCCTCGTCCAACAACTCCTCGAAGAGGGGGTTGTACAACCCCGGGGACCTCCTTCAAATTGCGTACATCAGAACTGTAGGAGGGGCGACCGCTGAGGGATAAGCCTGCCGACGTGACCCTCGAGGCGCTGAACCACATCCCGGTGCCTATCCCCAGCCAGGGTCTGGTCATACATGAAGACATCGTCGAAGGTGGTGATCTCTTCGATCGAATACGTGGGACCAGTCATCTCAAAAAGCTACGATGTAGAGTGGCTGTCTCCATCACTATTTATGACCTCAAACAGAATCCCTAAGGACCCAAATTCGCGTGCGCATGGGCGCGAATCCTGGGATTCACCTAAATTACTCCAATACCGCACCGCCACGTGGCGGAACTGACACGGCTCTTCGAAGCGCTTCGCCTTCCCCATGCGTTCATGACATGTGTCGCCCGCGACGGTCACTCTTTCCGATGTTCACATATCAGGGAAGGTCAGACAGAACCTCACAAAACCGAGCGGCTACCTTTCTCGGTCCGTCCTTGGCTGGTAGTTCACTATGCCAAGGATCAAAGCCCTCATCAAGAGGCCACCGAGCAGCTACCCTGCTCAGTCCGCCCTTGGCTGGTAGTTCACTACGCCAAGGATCAAAGACCTCATCAAGAGGCCACCGAGCAGCTACCCTGCTCGGTCCGTCCTTGGCTGCTAGTTCACTACGCCAAGGATCAAAGCCCTCGTCAAGAGGCCACCGAGCAGCTACCCTTCTCGGTCCGTCCTTGGCTGGTAATCTCTTACCTGACGACGCCAAGGATCAAAGCCCCCATCAAGAGGCCACCGAGAAGCGTCCCTGCTCGGTCCATCCATGGCTGGCAGTTCACTACCCACCGACGCCAAGGATCAAATCCCTCACCAAAAGGCCACCGGGAAGCAACCCTGCTCGGTCCATCCATGGCTGGCAGTTCACTACCCACCGATGCCAAGGATCAAAGCCCTCGCCAAGTGGCCACCGGGCAGCAACCCTTCTCGGTCCATCCATGGCTGATAGTTCACTACCCACCGACGCCAAGGATCAAAGCCCTCGCCAAGAGGCAACCGGGCAGCAACCCTGCTCGGTCCATCCATGGCTGGTAGTTCACTACCCACCGATGCCTAGGATCAAAGCCCTTACCAAGAGGCCACCGGGCAGCAACCCTGCTCGGTCCATCCATGGCTGGTAGTTCGCTACTCACCGATGCCAAGAATCAAAGCCCTCACCAAGAGGCTACCGGGCATTAACCTTGCTCGCTCCATCCATGGTTGGTAGTTCACTACCCACCGACGCCAAGGATCAAAGCCCTCGCCAAGAGGCAACCGGACAGCATCCCTGCTCAGTCTATCCATGGCTGGTAGTTCACTACCCACCAACACCAAGGATCAAGCCCTCACTAAGAGGCCACCGGGCAGCAACCCTGCTTGGTGCATCCATGGCTGGTAGTTCGCTACCCACCGATGCCAAGGATCAAAGCCCTCACCAAGAGGCTAAGGGCAGCAAACCTGCTCGGTCCATCCATGGCTGGTAGTTCACTACCCACCGACGCCAAGGATCAAAGCCCTCGCCAAGAGGCAATAGGGCAGCAACCCTGCTCGGTCCATTCTTGGCTGGAAATTTCTTACCCCACGGTGCCAAGGATTAATGCCCTCATCAAGAGGCCATCGAGCTGCTACCCTGCTCGGTCCATCCTTGGCTGGTAATTTCTTACCCCACGACGCCAAGGATCCAAGCCCTCACCAAGAGGCAACCGAGAAGCTTCACTACTCAACTTCTTGCACGTCTTTACTAAGCGATCTCCACCTCGACTTCGGGGCCATGGAGATGTCGACCTTTCACCAGTCTTTGCACACTTGGCAAATGGTCGAATTCAACTCGACGTGCGATCGCTAGATGAAAAACCGACCTAACATGAAAGCAGTACCGCGCAAATAAAAATGTTTACCACATATAAAGGGAAAATGCGCATGCAAAGAACACTGCAAAAAGATTTTTATTCACAAATCCGGAGATCTTTACAGAGGTATTATGGGCTCCCCAGCCTTACCAAATCGCTCGGAGGCTTACAAAATTTCAGCGCAAAAATAAGGAGGAGAGGAGACTCAGGTCTCGGGGCCGGGAAGAACCTTGACGAGCTCTGCATCTACCACCACGACCGGGGTTGCGTCATGAAGGTCGGCGTCCATCGCAGGAGCCTCGGCGCTGGGAGCCGGGGGGACCGACTTCTCCCCAACGCTCCCACCGGGGGCCTCTCCCTTATAGCGCTTCCGGGGGCATTCCCCAGCGCGTCATCCCCGAGAGGGTACTCACCCTGGAGCTCACCGTCAAGAAACTCCGGCATCAGGGTCTTGACGCCGTTAAGGGCGTTGTGCCAAACGACGGCAGCGGCTCCAGCGAGGTCGGTGTAGTACTAGTCCGACTTCTTGTAGCTCTCCACCGCTTTCGACGCTCGGAGCTCGGCTCGCCTCGTTCCCTCCTTCACCGCCTTGTTCTCCCTTCGGAGGGTGTTCGCCGTCTTCTTCAGGGTGGAGACAAGCACCTTAGAGTCTTCTAACTTGGCCTTGGCGGCTCAGGTGACCTCTCAGCACTTAGCGATCTCCCGATCCCCGACCGCCACCCGGTCTTCAAGGGCAACGACCCTCTCCATCGCCTCCTCCAGCTCTATCCTTGAGCTCTCCTCCCGTAAGGAGAACTTGCCTGCATCGCCGGGGAAATTTCCTCGTCCTCCATGTTGATGACAAGGGCGACATGCTGCAGGACCTGAAGAAAACAAAGAAGGGTTAAAAAGAAAAAGGGGCACCTAATCTCGCGAACAAAAATACTAAATGAAGACCCGAGTGGGGTGCGAACACTAACCTGCACAGCCTTTTGGGCTATGGCCGCCATTTGGGCCCGGAGGTTCCCCCGAGGGATTCTGCCCCCGACCGAACTTTCCATCTCCGAGATCAAGCTGTCGGCGACGGAAATCCCCGAGGGCACCTCAAAGCGAAGCTCCCCATCGTCCATGATGATCGGGGAAGCCGAGGAGCGGGGCGTCGTCCTATGGAACCTCTTAAGGAGAGACGCAGGGGAACCAGTCTCACCTCCTACCTCCGGAGCCCGCGGCTCTTGCTCCCGAGTACGTTTTTAGCTCGGTGCATGGCTGGACTCCGGGGCCCGGGGCATGCTTGCACGCCTGGATGGAGCGGCCGCCGGTGGAGCCAGAGCCGACGACGGGCTAAAAGGGCCGGCACCTCCGACCTTCATCCCCTAGTTTTGTTAGACCAGGGCTGCCCGAAATTTGCCTCGGTCCATCTGTATAAGACAAAAGTACAAAGGAGTCAGCAATGCCAGAAAAAGGTGAAAGAATACACAAGTCTAAAACAAGTCGCCAGAAAACTCTTAACTTACCCGCGAACTGGGCGGGGCTGAGCCCGGCCCAACTGAGGGCCCGCTTAGACAACAACACATCAACTCGGGGGAAGGGCTCCCACTTCGACACCACCACCGCGTCGGGATCATTCGACCGCCTCACCCGCGGGCAGTTGGCCCTGTGCCACTGGATGGGCACAGGCTAATCCTCACCCTCGGGCAGCCCAACAAACAAAAACTTCTTCTTCCATTCGTGAATGGAAGAAGGTACTATGACGACCCAGACCCAGCAGCACCTCCTCGGTGTTTTCTAAAAGAGATGTATACCCAGCTCAGCTCGCCCCTGTGAGTGCCGGGATGGTTTTTATAGCAGAGAGAAGAAACGAGAAGGCTCCAGCTGAAAGGGATCAGACTTAATTTCAACCAGACCAGGAACCCAAGGAGAATCCTCCAAGAGTTCGGCACTAACTGGCACGGAGCTAACGCAAAACAATTCAACGTCGCACTTGTTAGTGTATATGCTCTAGGGGCCATTATTGTATCATACTAGCTTGTATATTACTTAATGGAAGCTTGGGATATTCACAGTTATATTAACAGTCTTGCTAAACATGGTAGTACGCTACTTGGTTTATATCTATCTTAATATGTGTATATGTTAGCATATCGAGAATACATATTGATAAAGCCCTTAGGATCTTGCTTGACTACCAGCGTTGTGATGGCAGTCACACTAGTGCGGGCTGGGTAGTCTACAAGCACATCCTTTTTCAGGTCCCTAGTCGTAGGATTATCGAGACAGGGCATCGATATTCCGGATTAGACTGGTGTGTACGCTTCTCATCCCAGAAGGGGAAATGGTCTGTCCCACAGCCATCAGTACGTTGTACTGGAGATAGTATACAGGTGCTCGTTGGGTTACGGGTACACCGGACAGGACTCACAGGGAACTGTTGGTTGGTATTATATCTGTCGTCAATTAACAGTTTCCAGGTGACATGAGTACAACATAGTCCGCAGACTTGACACTGCTGCTTCGACTCGAGTGTGTTCCTACAGTTCTTAGAATGCTACCCTACCACGGCTCAAAGGAGTCGTGCAAATAGGTAGCAGTTGTGTGCAGTCCCGAAGCACTTAGAGGCAGTGGCGGTTAGATAGGATTCGTCTCTCCCGGTATTGGGAGTTGATATCGTGCTGTGTTTGGAAAACCATTACGCAAACTCCCTGGCCAGGGCAAACGAGATTTACTGGTAGGATTTCCAGTAGCTTCTCAAGGTGTAATGGGCTTCGCTCCGACACGACTTATACCGCCTATAGGGGACTGACACTTGTCGCCCCTAGGCCCGATATGCGATAGTCTTAGACGAACAGACCGGACTGTACGGAGATTGTCACATCAGGCTCAGTAGGAGTTCCGATGGGAGGGGCATTCTCGTAATTAGTCGAGAAGCTTCTAGAAGATTGATGAGTTGGAGGCTTAGGTGGAATTTGCATTAAATGGATTAATGACTCATGGTGTGATTCATCCAAAGGAGTTAATGATGCATTTATTGCTTAATGACTCATGAGATGAATCACACAAAGTGAGTTAATGAAGCATGGTTGATATTATTATTTGTTATTCATTTAATAATTATTATACTTCATATATTCACAAATGAGATATTATTTCAGATCATTCTCACTCTCACCTTCTCTCTCCTCAAGCTCTCTCTCATCAAAGAACTAACCCTAACCTCTCATGTGTTGAGATCCAAGGGTTAGCAAGACTAATAGATCCCTAATCCTCTTCTATATCCTCTAGGTTACCTTGATTAGCATTCATAGCAACCTAGTTAACTCAAGTGAGAGGTTAAAGCTTGGAGAAGTAGCTCTCGGATGGATCTTCTATCACAATGAGGAGGACGACGAGGAGGTGGTCAATGAGAACAAGAAGGACTTGATTCATTAGGTATAATCATCTATCATAGTAGATAATCACTTCTAGATAGTTGTTGGTTAGGATTTAGCAAAGATCCGTAAAGTTAGTCAATGTTAGTGTAACAAAATGATTGTTTTACCTATTCCGCCTTCCCGCATCATGTGTGGTGTCTAACGTCGACTTACAGTGGTATCAGAGCCTCGCTAAACCATAACTAACTTGTTGACAAAGTCGTTAGAAATTCGATCGCAAAACGAACTCGAAAAAACATCATTTTAACCAAGTTTCTGCCGTTTTTAAAACGGGGTCTAAAAATTTTTCAGGGACCCTTAAAAATACATGCAGGGAATTATAAGATTACTGGAGAAATTTGGGATCGTGACTCGGCCAAAACGCTGCGGAATCGCGGCCGATCCAAGCGATCCGCCGTGGATCCGCGACCGAGTTGAAGCCGAGTCAGCCCAAATTTGCCCAGTAATTCTTCTGAGTTGATTTTGTATTTTCTGGGATGTTTTGCTTCTGCTCAGGTTTCAGGTGCACAGAGAATTATTTGGAGTAGAATCATTTGTGTTTGCTTGATCGAAATTCTAACATGTTTGGCTAACTTGATTATATCTGTGATGTGTTTAATGTGTTCGTAAACCTCCCCTAACTGCTAGTATGTCGGTTAACAAGGGGTTGCACATTTCTGTAATGGGTTTTACTAGTTTGTGTTTGTGGACTTGTTGGATTGTCGTGAATGGATAGCCGGGGATGTGAGATGATTGTTTCTTTCATTCAAATGTAATATGTAAATTGTTCTAATATTCTTTTGCGGGGCACATCCGGGTTGAGGTTGTAACCACCGTTGTATTATTACATTTACTGTTTTCTGCTCCTAGGATAGACCCAAGATGGGGTGCACAAACTACTGGGTACTTTGAAGTGTTTAGTGACCTACTCACGTTGTTGAGGGAGACCGCTTCACTTCGGGTACTAGGCGGGTAGTTTGCCGTACCCGTAGGGGTCTAGGGTGGGGTTTTGGCTATTCATCGCCACTGTGTAATCCGTCTTTCTTTGCAGGCTCAAAAGGAATGCGGATTCGTAGAAAATCCAATATGTTCATCTGTGATCTGTAATGCCTATTATTGCGTCTGACGAATGTACAATATCTATATATGATATCTATTAGGCGTCACTTATGTTTTACACCCGCGCTAGCCCATCCCCCGCTCTGTCGTTAGTTAAGTAACCTAACGGGTGAATGACGGGACCCATTGGCGAATGCGGATGGCATAAGAGGACGTTTTATTTTCGTTATTTTCTGCAATGATAGGTTAATTGATGGGACGCATTATATTAATGCAAAGAAAATAAACCAAAGTTGAATCGTTGGAACAGTTTAAAAGAAACCACTCGGTTATTTTAAAACAGAAGATATTTTTTTAATTGCGGAGCTTAAGCAACTCCTTTTAAAAGCTATCAGGTTCCTTCGATCATATCAAGTTCACTACGTTCACGGTTTCGCCAAAACCATTCGTAGCCCTCCGTCATTTCACTTGGGTATTCAGTAGTATTCAAGCTATGTATTTTGACCAACGCCAAGGCATAATGTTTGGTAGCTGCTGGGTATTCATTTGTTGCATAGATAGATGAGTTAGTTTGGGACAGTCGTATTATCATTTGGCCAACGTCAGGGGTATGTACGGATGGGTTCAAATTAACAAGATAATGATGGGTAGAACTTGACATGTGACTTATGACATTTTGACCAACGCCAAGGTCATAAGAGCATGGGGCAGAAATTTATATCGGGAATTTCTAAAGAAACTAAAATTTGCTAAGAATTGCATACCATTTGGAGTGTGATAATTCTGGTAGGATTCCTTCAGCTTTATCACACGATGATATTTGGATCCCGATCCTACTGTGAGTATCCTCTACTCATCAGGAGATTCGTCACTTAACGATCAATGCTATAAACCAAGTAGGTGTCGAGAAAGGTGTCAGCGGGGCTACGCCCCTAGAGAAAAGAGGTTATTTAATTAAGGAACTTCGCGAAAGCGTCGTAAAACCTCCCTTGAAGTACTGACACCGGCTTGGCTGAACGGTTAAGCAAGTATTGTACGGTGAGAATAGTCCTGACTAGTTCTTCCTTTTTGGTTTGAGGAGGGATTCGAGAAAAAGTTGGAGCCATCCTGTTTAGATAAACTAAAAAACACTCTAAACTTGCAAAAGCATCATGCTAAATTGTTCGCTCTCTCTCATTGCAGCGACCCAGAACATGACAGGCCTTAAGTTACTATTAGATAAAAATATTTTGGCAGGGCCATACTATAAAGATTGGTTCCGGAATGTTAAGATGGCAATTACTTATGACAAATTGGGGTATGTTCTTACCACTAAGGCACCTGTTGTCTCTGGTCCAGAATCCAATGTCGCGGATATGGAAATCTGCAAGACCTGGGAGATTGATTGCGCGAAGGCCAAATGCATCGTGCTTGCCTCTATGAATAATGAACATCAGAGGAAGCATGAGAATATGGATCTTGAATCCATATTTCTCCTCACACAGGATCTGTATGGAGAGCAATCTCATATAGCTAGATACGAGACCTCGAAGAACTTGTTTCAGTCGAAGCTGGCCGTCGGGTCATCTGTAGGAGAACATGTCCTTAAGATAATTGGCTATATAGAAGAGCTCGCGGACCTTGGGACGACTTTAGAGAACGAGCTATATACAAACTTGGTTCTTTAGTCCCTTCCTTCCACCTATGCCCAGTTTATTCTAAATTTCAATATTCAATGAAAAGAAGTTGAACTTCTAGAACTCCTTAACATGTTGAGGAGTGCAGAGGGCACCTTGAAGAAAGAAAGGGAAACACCCACTATGTTTGTTGCGGTGCTTCCTCTTCCGGGTCTAAGGCTAGGGGCAAAGGAAGGAAGAAGAAGGCCGCTACCAAACCGAGAGGTGGTGTTGGTAAGGTGGGAGTTGAGGGAAAGGCAAAGGTTGCGGTGCCAGTAGTGGAAAAGGACGAGTGCTTCCACTGTCGTAGGAAAGGCTATTGGAAGAAAGATTGCAAAGCTTGGATTGCCAAGAACCAGGATTCGAAGCATGTTGTGGCTTCCGCCTTGGGTGTGTTTCTTATTGAGAACTGTTTGTCAATTAACTCTACTTCCTGGGTACTAGATACCGGAGCAGGATCTCATATCTGTAACTCATTACATGCTTTGAGTAACCGTAGAGTTATTAGGGTAGGCGATTTGTCTCTCAGAGTTGCGAATGGAATGAGCGTGGACGCTGAATCCGTGGGAGAATATTGCCTAGGTTTGACAAGTGGGCAGATATTGATTTTATGTAACTGTTTGTATGTACCTAGTTTGACTTGTAATATCATATCAGTGTCCTCACTTTCGAGAGAGGGATATGATTTTATATTCGTAAGCGATGTAGTAAACATCCATCTAAATCAAGTTCTCATTGGGTCCGGTACATTAGATGACAGTATATACGTATTAAATCAAGCTCAGGTTTTCAATGTCCAGAACACACTAAAAAGAAAGTCTCTAGATATAAATCAGGCTTTCTTATGGCATTGTAGACTAGGCCACATCAATGAGACAAGGTTAACTAAGTTACATAGAGAAGGATATTTTGATCCGTTCGAATATCAATCTTATGCCACTTGTCAATCATGTCTCAAAGGAAAGATGACAAAGACTCCATTCACTGGACATGGAGTAAGAGCGAGCGAGCTCTTAGGAATCATACACAGCGATGTATGTAGTCCAATGTCTACACATGCAAGAGGTGGTCATATTTCATTACTTTTACGGTCGATTACTCTAGGTATGGATTCATTTTCTTAATGAAACATAAATCCGAGGCCTTTGAGAAATTCCAAGAATATAAGAATGAAGTAGAAAAATAAACCGGCAAAAGTATCAAGACACTGAGATCTGATCGAGGTGGTGAATACTTAAGTGAAGAGTTCCTAGGTTACCTAAAAGAGAAAGGAATTCTCTCTCAGCTTACTCCTCCATACACTCCACAACATAACTGTGTATCAGAGAGACGGAACAGAACCCTATTGGATATGGTACGTTCCATGATGAGTAATGCTGAGTTACCACGATCTTTCTGGGGTTATGCGCTAGAATCAGCAGCATATCTTTTGAACAGGTCTCCTACCAAGACTGTGCCTACCACGCCATATCAGATGTGGAGTGGGAAGAAACCCTATCTTCAGTATCTGAAGATATGAGGATGTCCAACTTTTGTTAAAAAGAAGCATGCAGACAAACTCGAGGGACGATCAGTACGTGTAAGTTTGTGGAATATCCAAAGAACTCCAAAGGGTATTTCTTCTATTACGCAGAGGAACAAAAGGTTTTTGTTTCTCGTAATGCCCATTTTCTAGAACAGCAGTTTTTAGAAAAGGAAACAAGTGGGAGCGCAATAGAACTGGAAGAAATTCCAGAACCACAAACTATTACTGAAAGTTTGGTAGAACCAGTAGTTCAAGAAGAACAGGACATTCCTGCACCCCTCCGCAGGAGTAGTAGGCCGTCTCATCCGCCTGAGAGATACTACGGTTTTCTCATCGATGGGGATAGTGAGGATTGCGTCATTGATAATGATGAACCTACTAGCTTCCAGCAGGCCATCCAGAGCGGCGGATCGGTAAGCTGGCTGGATTCAATGCGGACCGAGATGGAGTCCATGTACACCAACAAAGTATGGACTTTGTACTTTACTCCAGGTGGGGTAAAACTCATAGGATGCAAATGGATCTTCAAGAAAAAGATTGGTGTAGATGGACAGGTGGAAACCTATAAGGCTAGAACTGTTGCAAAGGGTTTTCGTCAAAGACCTGGTTTGGACTATGACGAAACTTTTTCTCCAGTGGCTATGCTCAAATCTATTCGGATCCTTCTTGCCATTGCCGCCTTCCATGATTATGAGATATGGCAGATGGACGTAAAGACGGCTTTTCTAAATGGTAATTTAGAAGAGTGCGTCTATATGGATCTGCCAGAAGGTTTCAATCAGAGTGGGAGCAGCGGGAAAGTGTGCAAGTTGCTTAAGTCCATTTATGGACTAAAGCAGGCATCACGGAGTTCGAACATCTGTTTTGATGAAACGGTCAAAGAATATGACTTTATCAAAAATCTAGATGAACCATGTATATATAGTAAAGTTGCAGCACGAACTGTCGTATTCCTCGTCTTGTACGTGGATGACATTCTATTGATAGGAAATGACATTCCTATGTTACAATCTGTCAAAGGATTCTTGTCACACAGGTTCACCATGAAAGACTTGGGTGATGCCTCTTACATTCTAGGGATCTGATTGGTAGAGATTCTGCGTGTTTAAGTTTAGTTAATTACCGCAATCAAGACGGTTTCGCTTGCAGCTAGCCGGTTGAGTACGGGTCGTCCGCAAGGAGATGGGAATCTTTTTCTATGTATTTTAACGAGTTAAGCCTGAAAGTCCAGATTTGTTTGTGATTAACTAAGTGTTAAAATAATATGTAAAGAGAGCTTATTAGGGTTAGGATTAGGTTAGTTTGAGTTAGGAGTCGCTCACCCCTTTCGATGCCACTCTTAATATCGGTGTTACGGTAATCGGCAACAACGGGGATTAGCACGACTAGGAAGGAACTTGCGAGTATAAGCTAGGCTTTCCAACGCTTAAGTTCTTCCTTTTGGTGCTTGTCCGTCCGTTCTTGGCTCTTAGCCATAACCTCCGGTTAATTCGACCACAACCGGTCTCACTACGGAATCACCGCTATCATGTAGGATAGGGTGCCGTAAGGAGCGGATTGTGGTTCAATTAACGGGAGTCGATTTAAGATGTTGGGCAAGGAAAGAGTGAGAGAGATTTCCTTCTCTCAAACTTCCCTTATCCTACCCTAACAAGTATGAAACTACTCACACATCATAATGAAAAGAAAACAAAACAAAAGAGGAAGATAGAAAGAAGGAGATTAGAAGATAACAACTAGCTATTTACGACCTCACCTTGGCAAGGATCAAGCGTAAGCGTCATGGTTGTTTAAGGATAAAGGAAAAGAGAAAAGAAAGAAATAACAACAACTAAGTTAACAAATGAAAATTACAAGCAATAATAATTTAACTAAAGAACAAGACAAGATATAATAACAAAAGGAACTTCTTTATTCATCATTCTTCACTCACAAAAGCTCACTACAAGTTTTTCAATGGAGAAGAGATGAGAAGAGGAAGAAGAAACAAGTATTCTAAACCCTAAAAAATACAAGATTAAGCACCCTTGGCTTTGGCATGTTCTGGACTATTTATAGGCAGGCAATAGAAATTCTAGGGCAACATTCTGGACCCACATGAAAAGACCAAACCACCCCTAAAATTTCACCATCTGACAAGCCTGTACGGCCGCGGATCCGCGGCCTATACCCCCTAGTGGCCGTGGATCCGCGGCCCTATGGTAGAGTTAGGGCATGGGCTTTTCTGTACTTCCCTGGTCTGCTGTGCCCATGATTCTGGATATTTTGTTTCTCAGATTTTCTTCACGATTTTTCCAGAATTTCTGTTGAGCAAAAGGTGATTTGATGTGTATCTTTTTGTCATGATTTCCTCGAGCTCTGTGTAGGTTTCTTGGATCTTGTGCTGCCATTGAGCCTTGTGCATGAAAATGACATTGATTTGCCATTTTGTCTCTTAAACTGGTGTGTGGCAACAAACGGATAAAGAGCGGAGATCCGTGTTTTATCTGTGGTTGGCAGGAACCCGGGTTTTGTCGTGTTTTTCCATGAATTTCACCGTTTAGAGCCGAGAACCTGTATCCTGCAATTGACTAGCAAACACGACTCAAGAGTACCTACCGATATGCAATGTGTTAAAAATTAGACGGTATGAAAATGCAAAAATCTGATATGAACAAATACCCCCAAACTTATCATTTGCTCGTCCCGAGCAAAGCCAATTTATTCACAAAAAATTTCCTAACCTCACTTTCGCAGGGAAGGCGATTGCACTGAGCATGTGCAACAAGCCGTTTAAACCTCTAGGTGTCCCTAGTAGGAGGAGTGTTGTCTCCTGAGGGTTTTCAGCGGATACTACCCATAAAATCCGGTCAAGTTGGTTTTGTAAAATAACTAAGATTCAAACCCTAAAGTTTTGTTTCAGAAAATAACAATTCTATGATCCTAAATCTAGACTATCGAACCTTTATCTTTCACACCTAGCTTCTTATTTAACTACAGATTTCATATGTCTTTACGTGCAGTGCAAATAGTGTCGTTAAGTTTCCAGAAGGATCGATTTACGTCATCATGTCACACAATAAAGCCCAGATAAAAATTTTGAAAGGATCACATAAGTTTTATAAAGAGTTAAGCATTTTTCAAGTTTCGTTTTCCAGTAAAGTTTCAACTTGAGAATTTCTATCTTCCTTAACAGGAAACTAGGTCTTATTTTTCACTCCACCTTTTTCTTGTTTTCATTTCATACACACCTCTGTGAACGTGCAATAGTCTTTATCATAGAATAAACCTTCATATCTCCGCTAAAATTGTTATAAAAGCCTGTCTTTTATCAAGATTATTCTCACACAAAGAACCGTTAGGAATTTTAACTCGGAGAGAACACTTTCTTGACTTTGTTTTAATCTGGACTTTCTAGGCTTCTTAGCGAGCTTTGGGCCAATGCACCCAAACCTGTTGGTTTTAGGGCATTAGGTGTAGAAACACCCCAGCGGACTTAATTACTCAAGTTACCTAGGTCCAAAAACAAAAGACAGTTTGGCGTGAAAATCATGATGATTTAATACGAACGGAGATATAACCGGCAGTTCAATTATTTTTTTGGATAAAAGACGTGTTTAGTGGGTTCGGTGTGTAATCATTCCAATCAAGTTTCAGATGGGTTATTTTTCAGACTTAGTTCCAATTAAGGCATCAATAACATTCCTTCATATTCACTTACTTCATAAACTATTCTTGATATTACTTATTTCAGAACAAATCTATTTGATCCTCAGAAAATCATTTATCTATTTAAAAGTTTTTAAACATAAAAGACTTGTCATCTAATTTCCAAAACACACGACACATGTAGTGTGATGTAAAGACGTATATCAGCTATAGTTAACTTCAAAGAAGAGTTATTTTTCAGGTTTTCAAAATCTAAACATAAGATCTAGTTATTCTTATTTTATGAAACAAAACCGTCAAAATGTTGAATCAGAGTCCTCCCACTAGCTAACTTGACAGAAAAGTTTTTATGTTTTTAGAAAATTTTCAGATTTTTATGGATTTTATGGATTTAAATATGCAGATGCAAAATATACATATGAATGTGAAGGTAAGAAATGCGTACCGAGCGTACCCCCAAACTTAAACTGGACAGTGTCCTCACTGTCATTGCATGAAGAGATCATTTGAAGGGTCAAAATTGTCGGTTAGCGATACACAATTTATTTTTTTTTTGTTTTTAAAGAAAAGAAAAAGAAAAAGAATGGAAAAGAATATCCACAAATATATACAAAAGGCTTTATACATACCCCCAAACTTATTTGGAACAGTGTCCATTGTTCTTGGCTGGATAACCGAAGTTTGGTGGTAGGCAGAGGAAGATTATGCAGGGTAAACCGGCTCCTGTAAGACCAGGAGCTCCTCTGTTGGTTCGGCGCTAAGGTACGGTTTTAGTCGGTGTCCGTTCACTTTGAAAAATGAACCGTCCTTTTGATTCTCCAAATCCACAGCGCCCTGCGGATACACATTCCGCACAAAATACGGCCCTTTCCAGCGAGATCTGAGCTTTCCTGGATGGAAGTGAAGTCGGGTGTCGTAAAGCAGTACCTGTTGACCAGGTATGAAGGTTTTGCGCAAAAGGTGTTTATCGTGAAACATCTTCGTTCGATTCTTAACGACAACCGTGTTATCGTAAGCCTCATCCCTAAGCTCTCTTAATTCGTTCAACTGCAGCTTCCGATAGCTGCCCGCATCTTCGAGAGACAGATTCAGCTCCTTTATCGCCCAAAATGCGCGATGCTCTATTTCGACAGGTAGGTGGCAGGCTTTTCCGTATATAAGCCGATAGGGAGACATGCCAAGGTCGGTCTTATAAGCGGTTCGAAATGCCCAAAGGGCATCAGTGAGTTTCAGCGACCAATCCTTACGGCTGTTGGAAACCGTCTTCTCCAGTATCTGCTCGATTTGCCGATTTGAAACTTCGGCCTGCCCGCAGGTTTGGGGGTGGTAGGGCGTAGAGAGCTTATGATTAATGGAATATTTCCGCATCAATGCCTCGAAAGTCTTATTGCAGAAATGACTTCCATTGTCGCTAATAATCGCTCGGGGGTGCCCAAACCGGGAGAAAATGTTTTCTTTAAGGAACCTAACGACAACCTTGTTGTCGTTAGTCCGGCTGGGCACAGCCTTGACCCATTTAGAGACGTAACCAACAGCGAGAAGGATGTACAAGTTCCCAAAAGAGCTGGGAAATGGCCCCATGAAATCTATCCCCCAAACATCGAAAATCTCCACAACCAAGATCGGTTGGAGCGGCATCTCATTCCTCCGGGATATCCGGCCCATGTGTTGGCACCGGGAGCAAGTCTTGCAATAGTCATGAGCGTCTTTGAAGAGTTGTGGCCAGTAGAAACCACATTGCAAGATCTTCTCAGCTGTCTTTCTGGGGCCAAAATGCCCGCCACATGCTTGATCGTGGCAAAACGACAGCACACTCTTGAATTCCTCGTCAGGGACACACCGACGAATAATCTGGTCGGGACAGTACTTGAACAGATAGGGTTCGTCCCAGTAAAAGTGTTTTACTTGGGATAAGAAGCGAAGTCTGTCCTGACTTGACCATTCAGTCGGTAGTAATCCTGTGGCCAAATAGTTCACAATATCTGCGAACAAGGGTTCGCAAGATACTGTCAAGAGCTGTTCATCCGGGAAAACGTCGTTGATCGGAATTGGAAGCGAAGGCAAAGAAGGAAGTCGTGAGAGATGGTCGGCAACTACGTTTTCACATCCTCGTTTGTCCTTAATGACAAGGTCAAACTCTTGAAGCAAGAGGATCCAACGTATTAACCGAGATTTTGCATCTTTCTTCGCAAAAAGATGGCGCAGAGCAGAATGGTCAGTGTAGACAATGACTGGAAAGCCGATGAGGTAGGGCCTGAACTTTTCTAAAGCAAATACAACAGCTAAGAATTCCTTTTCAGTTGTTGTATAATTGAGTTGGGCATCGTTCAGGGTTCGGCTCGCATAAAAGATTACGTGCGGCATCTTGTTGATGTGTTGTCCAAGGACAGCACCAATGGCAAAGTCGGATGTATCGCACATAATCTCAAATGGGTGCGTCCAGTCAGGTGAAGAAAGAACGGGAGAAGAAGTGAGTGAACGTTTCAATGACTCGAATGCAGTCACACAGCTCGAGTTGAAGTCGAATGGCGTGTCCTTACCAGCAAAAGAGTCAAGGGCCTAGCAATCTTGCTAAAGTCCTTGATGAACCGTCTATAGAAACCGGCATGTCCAATGAAGGCTCGGATATCTCGGACGCATCTGGGAGGAGGTAGATTGGAAATGACCTCAATCTTTGCTTTGTTAACCTCTATGCCATTTTGCGAAATGATATGTCCTAAGACAATACCTTCGCGCACCATGAAGTGGCACTTCTCCCAATTCAAAGTGAGATTCTTGTCCTTACATCGGGTAAGGACAGCGTCAAGATGCAGCAAACACTCGTTGAAGGAATCGCTGAAGATGGAGAAATCATCCATGAAAATCTCTAGAAATTTTTCCACCATGTCTGAGAAGATACCCATCATACACCGCTGGAAGTTAGCGGGCGCATTGCATAACCCAAAGGGCATGCGACGATATGCAAACGTGCCGAAAGGACAAGTGAAAGTGGTCTTGTCCTGGTCTTTTTCGGCGATGGGAATTTGATTATAGCCGTAGTAGCCATCAAGAAAGCAGTAGTACTCGTGTCCGGCCAATCGTTCAAGCATTTGGTCAATGAAAGGTAGCGGAAAGTGGTCTTTCCGTGTAGCGGCGTTGAGTTTTCTGTAATCAATGCATACTCTCCACCCAGTTTGGGTGCGAGTAGGGATTAACTCGTTCGCCTCGTTGGTTATGACCGTTATACCTGATTTCTTGGGGACAACGCAGATGGGGCTAACCCACTGGCTATCAGAGATAGGGTAAATGATACCACTATCTAGACATTTTATGATCTCCTTCTTCACAGCCTCTTTCATGACTGGATTGAGACGTCTTTATGGATCCCAGGCTGGTTTGGCATCATCCATCAGATGAATGTGATGCTCAACGATCAGGGTACTAATCCCCTTGATGTCCGCCATGGACCAGCCAAAAGCTTGCCTGTTGCTGTGCAAGACCGCGAGAAGGGCTTTCTCTTGCTCAGGAGCTAGAGAAGTCGAGATGATAACCGGGAGGGTCTCGTTCTCACCTAAGTAAGCGTACTTAAGGTGAGACGGCAAAGGCTTGAGTTCGAGCGCTGGAGGTGAAACGATTGAAAGCCATTTGATTGGTAGAGATTCTGCGTGTTCAAGTTTAGTTAATTAGCGCAATCAAGACGGTTTCGCTTGTAGCTAGCCGGTTGAGTACGAGTCGTCCGCAGGGAGATGGGAATCTTTTTCTATGTGTTTTAACGAGTTAAGCCCGGAAGTCCAGATTTGTTTGTGATTAACTAAGTGTTAAAATGATATGTAAAGAGAGCTTGTTAGGGTTAGGATTAGGTTAGTTTGAGTTAGGAGTCGCTCACCTCTTTCGATGCCACTCTTAATATCGGTGTTACGATAATCGGCAACAACGGGGATTAGCACGACTAGGAAGGAACCTGCGAGTATAAGCTAGGCTTTCCAACGCTTAAGTTCTTCCTTTTGGTGCTTGTCCGTCCGTTCTTGGCTCTTAGCCATAACCTCCGGTTAATTCAACCACAACCGGTCTCACTACGGAATCACCGCTATCATGTAGGATAGGGTGCCGTAAGGAGCGGATTGTGGTTCAATTAACGGGAGTCGATTTAAGATGTTGGACAAGGAAAGAGTGAGAGAGATTTCCTTCTCTCAAACTTCCCTTATCCTACCCTAACAAGTATGAAACTACTCACACATCATAATGAAAAGAAAACAAAACAAAAGAGGAAGATAGAAAGAAGGAGATTAGAAGATAACAATTAGCTATTTGCGACCTCACCTTGGCAAGGATCAAGCGTAAGCGTCATGGTTGTGTAAGGATAAAGGAAAAGAGAAAAGAAAGAAACAACAAGAAATAACAACAACTAAGTTAACAAATGAAAATTACAAGCAATAATAATTTAACTAAAGAACAAGACAAGATATAATAACAAAAAGGACTTCTTTATTCATCATTCTTCACTCACAAAAGCTCACTACAAGTTTTTCAATGGAGAAGAGATGAGAAGAGGAAGAAGAAACAAGTTTTCTAAACCCTAAAAAATACAAGATTAAGCACCCTTGGCTTTGGCAAGTTCTGGACTATTTATAGGCAGGCAACAGAAATTCTAGGGCAACATTCTGGACCCACATGAAAAGACCAAACTGTAAGTGCACGGCGGCTCCCCGGCCGTCAATCCGACGGCCAAATGCGGAAGCGGTGATAAACTTTAATTTTCTTGAACTGGCAAACCGCCGCGCACTAATACCCGGATCGAACCACTAACTAGTCCTAGCTATCTACAAGAAAGGGAAGAGAGATATACCGACAGATCCGAGTCCTCCGGTCTTCTCGTCGTCGTCCCGATCTCCTGCGGAATGTGCCATCTCCTCCTCGTCGCCGGAGTGCACCACATCGCCTACTTCTTTTACGGGCTCCCACCTCAATGCCGAGGCAACTCGGGCACGAAGCTGGCTAGTCGACGTGCCCAAGATTCGCTGTAGAATATTGTGTAGGACTCAAGTCTCACTTTGGGGTTCATGGAGATGCCACTTGGGTAGAGGGATGATACAAGAAGTATATGGAGGAGCTTGGAGAATTTTGGTGTATGAAATGAACAACAATTCCCCACTCCAATTTTTGGACAGCCCCTACAAGTTTTGGCCGGCCATCTTTTTGGTGGGGATTGGAAAATGAGAGAGCAAGGTGATTGAATGAGATAGATCACACCATAATGCAAGAGGGAAACAAAAGCCATCATGAAAAGAACATGATCACTAACACCAAAACCACACTCAACACACTAATCATCAACAACCATGATGCTTACAAAGTCAAGCCATCATGAAGTGATCAAGACAAAAAGGTCAAGGTATGGTGCTCATCATGAAAGCCATCATGATGCAACAAGATGCAAAGAACCCCCTCCACTAATGCCTATTTGCAACAGTGCAAATAAACCCTCCTCCACCAATCTTCGGCCAATGAACAATACAAAGGAAATTGGCCGAAACGGAAAGGAAACTGGCAACTACGGAAAACTGGTCCCGTAATAAATTACAGGAAAACCCCGATACTGTGCATACACACCCGCATCTGTATTTCGACCGAAATACAAAATGCAATGAGACAAAATCTACACTGTACTATACTAGGATCCGGCTTAAACCAAAGCCGGCTAGTAATATCCGTTCGATCCTGATCCGTGCAATACCGCACGTATCTGATCGAACCCTGCCATATAACCATACGGCCTGTAGTACAATCTGTCCGATCCTGATCCGTGCAATACCGCACGTATCTGATCGGACCTTGCCATATCTCCATACGGCCTCTACAACTTTTCGCCCGAAAGCTGAGTAACAGAATGTGGGGGACTCTAAAGACTCGTCAACACCCTGGTTGTGGATTTAACCACTAGCACGTCAGAGGTATAAGCCAATACGTAACGGGCTACCAGGTATTGACTAAAAGGGATGTCTGTGAGCGAACTCAGCCTGACAACCCTACTGAGCCTTTCAGTGACAATATCCGTGCAGTCCGGTCCGTTCGTCTATGAGCATCGCATGGCGGGCCTAGGGGGTTGGTAAAAGTCAGACCCCCAAAAGCGGTACAAGTCGTGTCGGAGTGTAGCCCAGAACACCCTGAGATACTACTGGAATACCTACCAGTAAATCTCCTTGCCTTGGCCAAGGACTTCGTGTAATGGCTCTCCTAGACACAGCATGACCTCACTCCCAATACCGGGAGAGACGAACCCCTGAAGATACGCTCAGTGCCTCCATGTGGCTCGGGACTGTACCCAACTAAAACCTGTTTGCACGACTCCTTTGAGCCATGGTAGGGTAGTAATCAAAGAGCAGTAGGAACTCACACGAGACAAATGACGATCCCCAGATCGATGAACTAACCTGCACACATGTCACCAGGAAACTGCCATCTGACGTCTGGTATATGACCAACTAGCATGTTCCCGGCGAGTCCTGTCCGGTGTACTCATAACCCAATGAGCACCTGTATACATCTTAGGTGATCCAACTGACACCAGTGGCTTGTGAGACCGGCCACCGCCCCTCGTCGGGGTCTCGACTGTATACACTAGTCTACTCTGGAGTATCGATGCCCTGTCTCGAAACTCACACGACTAGGGACCATTTAAGGATATGCTTATAGACCCCATCTCCCACTTATATGATCGCCCTCATACTGCTGGTGGTCAAGCAAGAATCCTAGGGGCTCTACCAACGTGTAATAGCGACTTGTCAGGTCACCTAAAGCAGTACATGATGATAAAGGTAAACCAGATAGCATACTATCATCTCGAGTAAGACTGTCCTACCGGGATAGGTCCTCCATCAATCATTGTAATCACGTACCTATGACCTCATAATTGAATCTGAGGGCACTATCTCCAACACAAACCACCCCAAAAATTTCACCATCTGACAAGCCTGTACAGCCGCGGATCCGCGGCCTATACCCCCTATTGGCCACGGATCCGCGGCCCTATGGTAGAGCTAGGGCATGGTCTTTTCTGTACTTCCCAGGTCTGCTGTGCCTATGATTCTGGCATATTTTGTTTCTCAGATTTTCTTCACGATTTTTCCAGAATTTCTGTTGAGCAAAAGGTGATTTGATGTGTATCTTTTTGTCATGATTTTTGTAGGGTTCCTAGGCACCCTAATGAGGTCTCACAAGGCATCGATCATGCAAATTTCAAATTTTAACGGTGCCGAGAAACCCTAGAACGGATCGTTGGCTAGATGTCTAGGAGAAAAAGAAATCTAGTTAACACTTAACTAAAAGAATACGGAAATACAACCTTTGTAGATCCGGTGCTCCACCTCCATAGCTCCGCAACGAAGTCCCCTCGCTGTCCAAATGAATTTCCGGGCTCTAGCGTCGGCTTCGTCGGAGAAATGGCGAGCTAGGTCGTCGATGTCCATGCCGAAGATGATCTACGTCGAAGCATCACTATATCAAGCTCCACCTTCACCAAGCCATGAAAACTTGTGAAGGAAACACACTCTACTACTTGGCAAGAGGTAGAGGATGAAGAAATAGGAAGTGGGTAGACTTTAGAATTGGATTTCTCACTCATTTCATCAATCTACCATTGATGAAGTCAATGTTTTCTTCTTGAGTTCAAGGAAGAAGAAGAAGAATGTTATGATAAGTTAATTCCAAAATGAAAATAATAATCAATTCTTATCATAATAGAACCATGGTTAGGTGTAGAGAATAAATCATGGTTAGTGGGATAGTTAGGGTTAAGCATGAGACAAAATGGTCACTTGGTCAAAGTCTTTTTGAAGCTTCATGAACAAAACAAAACAAGCCACCATTTTCTCATTTTCTTATCTTTTTCCAAAAGAATAAATGAATAAATGAATAAGGAAAAAGTAAACCCTAACCATTTCATTAAGCAAGGTTTAATTCTTTACACTTAACCAAAAGGCATGTCTCATCAAACATGATACAAGCAAGTGCACAAAATCATATCGCATATGCAATGCGCACAACCGAGTGAGAAAATCCATTTTAAAGTGAACCGATACTAGTTAATGCAAAGTAATATATCAAATATATAATTATGCATTAAATCATTAAATCAACACTTGATTTAACGACCCGGTCATATCGCATATAACCGACTAATATTAACAGTAACAACTTATCGAATCAACACTTGATCCGATAACCCGGCTATATCGCATATAACCGATCAATGTCACATATCGCGAGAATCGAATACAGTATCACATACACGCATTATTCTCGGTCCCGCACATATCTCATATGCGCTCCTATTTCGTTTCGCTTGAGCCAGGAAACCTCTGTGTAGGACTCTAAAGACTCGTCAATACGCCGGCAGCAGATGATGATCATATCAAACACCCACAAGCCGCAAGCGGTCTGCTAAACGTAACGGCCACCCGGGTATTGAGCGATCAGAAGATCGACGAGCAAGCCCGCTCACACTCCAGTGAATCCAACCAGTAACACTACCGTACAGTCCGGTCTCGTCGTCTGATATGTCGCATATCTCGCCTAGGGGTGGTAAACGTCAGACCCCAATAGCTCGATAAGTCGTGTCGATATGAGGTCTATAACAGTTTGAGAAACTACTGGTAACACTTACCAGTAAATCTCAGCAACCCTGGCAAGGGATTTCCTGTTATAGCCAATCGAACACAGCGCAACATCAACCCCCTATACCGGGAGAGACGAATCCCCTCCTATCGCTCATTGCCTCCATGTGATTCGGGACTGTACCCAAAAAACACCGTTTTGCATGCCCTCTTGGACGTGGTAAGATGGAAATCAAAGCACAGTGGGAACCACACAAGACTCTATGACGATCTTGGGTCAACAGACTACTCTGTACCAGTGTCACCAGAGAACTGCCATCTGACGTGAGGTATAATACCATCTGGGAGTTCTCGGCGAGTCCGTCCAGTGTACCCAGTCTCTACTGAGCACCCGTATATCATCTCTGATGTAAAACACCAATGGATATGGGATCATCCATCGCCCATCTGTATGGGTCGAGAAGGTACACGCTAGTCTACTCTGGTATATCGATGCCCCATCTCGATACACCCACGACTAGGGACTTTGAAGGATGTACTTATGGACTACCATGTCCCCACTAGTATGATCCGCATCATAGTCCAGGTAGTCAAGTACACATCCTAAGGGCTTTACCAACATGTAATAGAGAGACAATCTGTGTACACGTTAAGGTAAAGAGCAACCAGATAGCATACTATCATGTCGAGCAAGAAAGTCCTCCCTATATATGTCCCAGCATCCACTACAATATACATCCAATGTACAGTAATGGCCTCTAGGGCATACATATAACTAACAATTTTCTCGAGCTCCGTGTAGATTTCTTGGATCTTGTGCTGCAATTGAGCTTTGTGCATGAAAACGACATTGATTTGACATTTTGTCTCTTAAACTGGTGTGTGGTAACAGACGGATAAAGAGCGGAGATCCGTGTTTTATCTGTGGTTGGCTGAAACCCGGGTTTTGTCGTGTTTTTCCATGAATTTCACCGTTTAGAGCCGAGAACCTGTATCCTGCAATTGACTAGCAAACACGGCTCAAGAGTACCTACCGATATGCAATGCGATAAAAATTGGGCGGTATGAAAATGCAAAAATCTGATATGAACAGGATCCAGATCTATCGTGATAGATCTAAGAGGATGTTGGGACTTTCGCAGTCCAGGTATATCAACACTATAATGAAAAGATTCAGTATGGAAGATTCTAAGCGCGGTAATTTATCGGCTTGTCACGGAATCACCCTATCTAAAGAGATGTCTCCCAAGACTGATTTGGAAAGGATCGCATGTCAGTTATACCCTACGCTTCTGTGGTAGGCTCTATAATGTATGCAATGTTGTGCACCAGACCTGATGTAGCTTACGCACTGAGCGTGGTAAGCAGGTATCAGTCAGACCAAGAAGAGAAGCACTGGATAGCAGTAAAGAACATTCTCAAGTACCTGAGAAGGACTGAGGATATGTTCTTGGTTTACGGCGGAAAAGACCTCCAGATCGAGGATTTTGCCGACTCCATCTTCCAGAGTGACAAGGATGACTCCAAGTCCATGTCAGATTATGTCTTTACCCTCAATGGAGGGGCGGTGTGCCTGAAGAGTTCCAAGCAGGACACCGTTGCTGACTCGACGATGGAAGCGGAGTATATCGCTGCTTGCGATGCCGCAAAAGAAGCAGTCTGGATGAAGAAGTTCCTAACAGAACTTCAGGTGGTTCCTACCATTGCTGATCCAATACCGCTGTATTGTGACAACAATGGAGCTATAGCTTTAGCGAAGGAACCCAGGTCCCATCAGAAGTCCAGAAAAATCTTGAGGCGGTATCACCTAGTCAGGGAGATCATAGATCGCCAGTACATGGCCCTAGTGCAAGTAGGAGATTGTTATAGAGGAGAACACTGCTGATCCATTCACTAAGGCCTTACCTCAGATTCAGTTCGAGAGGCTACTCGAGATGATAGGTCTTCGATACGCCAGTACATGGCCCTAGTGCAAGTGGGAGATTGTTAGTGTATATGCCGTAGGGGCCATTATTGTATCATAATATCTTGTATATTACTTAATGGAAACTTGGGATATTCACGGTTATATTAACAGTCTTGCTAAACATGGTAGTACGCTACTTGGTTTATATCTATCTTAATATGTGTATATGTTAGCATATCGAGAATACATATTGATAGAGCCCTTAGGATCTTGCTTGACTACCAGCGTTGTGATGGCAGTCACACTAGTGGGGGCTGGATAGTCTATAAGCACATCCTTTTTTAGGTCCCTAGTCATAGGATTATCGAGACAGGGCATCGATATTCTGGATTAGACTAGTGTGTACGCTTCTCATCCCAGCAGGGGAAATGGTCTGTCCCACAGCCATTAGTACGTTGTACTGGAGATAGTATATAGATGCTCGTTGGGTTACGGGTATACTGGACAGGACTCGCAGGGAACTGTTGGTTGGTATTATATCCGTCGTCAGTTAACAGTTCCCAGGTGACATGAGTACAGCATAGTCTGCAGACTTGACACGGCTGCTTCGTCTCGAATGTGTTCCCACTGTTCTTATATTGCTACCCTACCACGGCTCAAATGAGTCGTGCAAACAGGTAGCAGTTGGGTGCAGTCCCGAAGCACTTAGAGGCAGTGGCGGTTAGATAGGATTCGTCTCTCCCGGTATTGGGAGTTGATATCGCGCTGTGTTTGGAAAACCATTACGCAAAGTCCCTGGCCAAGGCAAACGAGATTTACTGGTAGGATTTCCAGTATCTTCTCAAGGTGTAATGGGCTCCGCTCCGACACGACTTATACCGTCTATAGGGGACTGACGCTTGCCGCCCCCTAGGCCCGATATGCGATAGTCTTAGACGAACAGACCGGACTGTATGGAGATTGTCACATCAGGCTCAGTAGGAGTTCGGATGGGAGGGGCATTCTCGTAATTAGCCGAGAAGCTTCTAGAAGATTGATGAGTTGGAGGCTTAGGTGGAATTTGCATTAAATGGATTAATGACTCGTGGTGTGATTCATCCAAAGGAGTTAATGATGCATTTATTGCTTAATGACTCGTGAGATGAATCACACAAAGTGAGTTAATGAAGCATGGTTGATATTATTATTTGCTATTCATTTAATAATTATTATGCTTCATATATTCACAAATGAGATATTATTTCATATCATTCTCACTCTCACCTTCTATCTCCTCAAGCTCTCTCTCTTCAAAGAACTAACCCTAACCTCTCATGTGTTGAGATCCAAGGGTTAGCAAGAATAATAGATCCCTAATCCTCTTCTATATCCTCTAGGTTACCTTGATTAGCACTCATAGCAACCTAGTTACCTCAAGTGAGAGGTTAAAGCTTGGAGAAGTAGCTCTCGGGTGGATCTTCTATCACAACGAGGAGGTGGTCAACGAGAACAAGAAGGACTTGATTCATTAGGTATAATCATCTATCATAGTAGCTAATCACTTCTAGATAGTTATTAGTTAGGGTTTATTAAAGATCCGTAAAGTTAGTCGATGTTAGTTTAAACAAAATGATTGTTTTACCTATTCCGCCTCCCCGCATCATGTGGGGTGTCTAACGTCAACTTACAGAACTCACCTCGGGGGAGAAGGGCAGGCGGATCCCCGCCTAAAAGGCTTCCAGGTACAAGGCAATCTTCTTGCCCTGTACCTGGTCTGCCCCCTCCCCCTCCCCGGCCGGACGAAGCGAATAGCCGGGAGGAATGTGCAAACGAGTCCGGATGGTGGCGAGCTCATCCACATGCCTCGGCATGGATGACGCGCCAATAGCATCCATGATGTGTGCTCTGGGGACTGTTGGCTATAGTGCCGTCAAAGTCAATTATTGGATCGCAGGCACGTGAATGCAATGATTGAGGGAGGTCCTATACTGGTAGAACAGTCTTACTCGAGATGATAGTATGCTATCTGCTTTGTCTTTACCATCATGTATATGCTTCAGGTGACATGACAGATCACCATTACATGTTGATAAATCCCTTAGGATTCGTGCTTGACTACCAGCAATAAGATGGCGATCATATACGTGAGAGTTTGGTAGTCAATGAGCACATCCTTAAAGTGTCCCTAGTCATGGGAGTTTCGAGACTAGGCATCGATACTTCGAGAGTAGACTAGTGTATACGGATCGAGACCCCGACGAGGGGTGGAGACCGGCCTCACAAGCAATTGGTGTCAGTTGGGTCACCTAAGATAGTATACAGGTGCTCATTGGGTTATGAGTACACCGGACAGACTCACCGGGAACATGCTAGTTGGTATTATACCTATCGTCAGATAGCAGTTCCCTGGTGACATGTGTACAAGTTAGTCTATCGACCTGAGATCGTCATTTGTCCCGTGTGAGTTCCTACTGTGCTTTGATTACTACCCTACCACGGCTCAAAAGAGTCGTGTAAACAGGGTTTAGTTGGGTACAGTCCCAAGCCACATGGAGGTAATGAGCGGATCGGCTGGGGATTCATCTCTCCCGGTATTGGGGGTGAGATCGCACTGTGTTTAGGAGAGCCGTTACACAAAGTCCTTGGCCAGGGCAAGCGAGATTTACTGGTAGGTATTCCAGTAGTTTCTCAGGGTGTTCTGAGCAACACTCCGACACGACTTATACCGTTATTGGGGGTCAGATGTTTACCAGCCCCTAGGCCCGATATGCGATACTCATAGACGAACAGACCGGACTGTACGGATATTTTCTCTGACAGGCTCAGTATGGTTTCAGGATGAGTTAGCTCATCGGCCTCCCTTTCGCTCAATACCTGGGTAGCCGTTACGTACATCTAGTACCACTGACGTGCTTGTGGTAAACCCACTGCCAGGGTATTGACGAGTCTTTAGAGTCCCACACAGTGAGTTTCCTAAGTTCGGGTAAAATGTTGTAGAGTCTGTATGGTTTTATGGCAGGGTTCGATCATATACGTGCACTTATGCACAGATCATGATCAGACGGATTTTACTAGTGGGCTTTGGTTTATGCCGGATCCTAGTATTAAATTGTTGGATTACTTTCGTCTTGTAGTATTCGTGTTTAGTCGGAATACAGATGCATGTATGTATATACGAATGAGGGGTATTCTTGTAATTCGTTACAAGATTTCTTTAGTTAATGCCATGTTCTTTTCTTGATTTAAACATTTTGATTAAATGTTTAATGTGGTGGAATTTGTGACTCATTCTTGGCATGACATGGTTTTATCATGGCTAAGTTATTTTTTTGTGTGGGCTAAGATATTATGTGAGTGTGTGAGTGTAGAGATATTTTGTGAGTGTGTGAGGCTAATTAACACAACAAAAAATATCAAAAACACTCACTCACTCATAAGAGGGAAGCCATCACATTATTTGTGAGCCATCTCATTTCTTTTGTTTTTGCTAGCTCACTTGATATTTTCTTGAGCTCACAACTTCCACCATGGGCATCTTCTTCAACCTCCACTCTATCCCTCTCATGCATTGAGAACCCTAGAGTGTATTGAGACAAAGTAATCACACACTATCTCTACTTCATTTTGGTCATCTCTTTTGGCAAACTTGATGTCCGAGTTGCTTCGGTTTAGAAGCGGGAGCCCGTAAAAAGAATCCTCGATGTGGAGCCACTTCGATGAGCGAGATCGGAGAGCGAACTTCGTTGGGGCAGCCGCAAGGAGCTTGGTGCAGAGATTGATGACCGAAGGACACGGATCGGTCGGTATAATCTCTCCAAACTCCTTTACAGTTTACTAGTTTACGGTTAATGGCACGATCCGGGCTTTAGGGTTACGATAGCGCCAGCTTGAAAAGTTTTTGTTCCGCATTTGGCCTTGGATTGACGGCCGGGGCACTACCGTAGCCTTACATGGTATCAGAGCCAAACCATTAACCGCATACTAGTTGGTTTAGACGATGTTAAAGTATCGAAATCGAAACAGACCCGAAACAATACCCAAAACAATGCAGTTTCTGTCGATTTAAAAAGTGTGTTCAAAAATTATTTTAAAAACTATTGAAGACTACTCAAGTGACCACTAGAACACACACCAAATACGAGCCCAGATTCAAAATTTTGACCGGCCACATTGGGCAAAAATCCGAGGAGGCCGGCCTTTGTTTGTGTTTTGGGCTTGAATTTTGTTGTGTGCTTTAGTCTCTGTAATGTTGGTTCAGTGGTATTGTTTGTTTAGCCCAGTTTGGATATGGTTTTATCTAGTTGTTTAGGGCTATTCGGGGGTTATTTCGAAGTCGATATTTTCTAACATTGTTTAAAGTTTGCAGTACTTACATTATTATCTGCGACCGTGAATGTCATTCGAGCGGTACAACTTGTCTAATTGCTATAGCTCTTTTAGACGGGCTTGCGAACGTGGCATTCACGTTTATTTTCTGTGTTGTGCTGTATTGTTGCGGATTCGTCGTGGTGGATAGCTTGCGTGCAATGATAGTATAGTTTAGATTTATTTGTACATTTGATATCGCAGGGCGATCGTCCGACATGTGGACTGCCGTCACTGCCTGTTTGTATATTATATGTTTGGGGCACGACCGGGTTGAGGTTGATGTACCCATTGTACATATTTTCTTTTCTGTACTAGGATTACCCCGCGGTGGAGTGCACGGATAGCCAGGTTCTAGAGGGCAACGTGCCCGTATCTCATGGCTTTGAGACGGAAGGGGCTTCACTCTAGAATTGGTGGGCTATTCGCCGCACTCGTAGAGGGTAAAGGTTGACCCAAGGTGGGGTGCTCAAGTTACCGGATTCCATGAAGTACTGGGTGGTTCATTCACTTTGCTGAAGAGGGATGCCTCGCTTCTGGTTTTGGCGAGTAACTTGCCATACTCGTAGGGGTCTAGGTTTTCATTGCACAGGCTATCCACACGACCAGGGGAACGTCGGGTTTCAGTTGCGGCTCAAAGGAAACCCAGGGCTCCTAGATTATCTGTATTGTTCCGTGATTCTTATTACTTATATGTGATGTTGCATTTATCACGCCTGCTGCGATTATTAAATATTGTTATATATACTAGAAGATGTTGTATATGTTTTACACCCACGCTAGTCCAGTCCCCGCTCTGTCGTTAGTTAAGTAACCTAACGGGTGATGACGGGACCAAGTGGCGAATGCGGATGGCATATATGTACATCATATTATCGTTCTTTTGTGGTGTGATTAATTGATGGGACTGCGTTGATTCAGATCAATGCAAGGAAAACAGACCTATTCGATATTGTTGGAACAATTTTCAAAAAGCTGTTATTAAAAGGACGTTCTCTTTTATTTTGCACAGTGGTATTCGGTTATGAATATCCAACACCTCATTCGACGAGGCAAGGGCAGAGATCCCTTCATCGGGAGTGACCCCTTAGGCAGAGGTTTGCGTCAGGGTAATAACTTCACTATAATCGATTACTTTTTGCTTTGCATCGCGGTATTCAGTTGGAATATCCTACACCTCATTATACGAGAAAAGAGTCGAGATCCCTTCACCGGGAGTGTCCTCTTTAGCAAAGGTTTTCGCCACTATATATTCGTAAAAAGCTATCCGGTTTCTTCAACGATATCAAGTTCATTACGTTAAAGGTTTTTCGCCAAAAACCAATCGTATCCCTCCGATGTTTCAGACGGGTAGCACTTAGTATTCATGCTATTTTTGTTGGCCTTCGTCAAGGCATAGTGTATGGTAGTTGCTTGTTACCTTTCTGTTGCATAGATAGATGTGGTGGTTTGGGACAGTCGTACAGCCTTGTTGGCCTTCGTCAAGGGCGAGTACGAGTAGGTTCAAATTAACCTGGACAATAACGGGTAGAACTTGACATGTGACTTATGATTTGTTGGCCTTCGTCAAGGTCATAAGAGCATGGGGTAGAAATCACATCGGGAGTTTCTAAAGAAACGGAAACTTGCCAGGCATGCGCATATCTTATGGAGTGTGATAACGTGAGTGGATTCCATCACGTTATCATGCGATGATAGTTGGATCCCGATTCCCACTGATGAGTTGGTTTACTCCTCGAGTGATCCCAACTAATTCTTCTTTCAGGTTTGGAGGAGAATTTGAGGATACAGTAGGAGACATCCTGATTAGATAAAGTGATTAACCATTCTGATCTAGGTTAGAGTGCACGCTGAGTGTTTCTTTTCTCTCTCTCTCTCTCTCTCGCGGCAGCGACCATGGCCCGACCCTAGACTATGACTCAGTGACCAAGTTAACCGAACTTTCTTAAAACACCGGCTTTTGGATTGTCTGAGTTGCATACATCATGGCCACTCCTTCTTTTACCCTTTGCATTTCTCCAGAACACCCCGTATCTCTACGAACACCCACTTCCATTGGATAAATCCATCGTATAGTTACATATGAACTCGAAAGAACTTGTTCCAGATTCGAGGATAGATTCCGGTTCTGGAGAAAATTGAATAGGACTATTCAGTTGTCTTTTCCTTTTACCTTCTCTCAAGTTACGAGGGCTCCTAGGATTAGGAGAGGGTACACCTATTACGCTTATTGGATAATCTTCTTCCAAACCATAGGCAGGTGCCGAAAGATAGGGAATGAAGAAAACCAATTAGCCTAAATGTGGTGTACAGAAGGTAATAAGTAAAGATAAATAAAGGGATTAGAAAGAGAGCAAAGTAAATTGCGACTGCTATCATTCACGACCAAACCACATATTTCATCGTCACTCCTACTTCACATTTGTACTTCTCCTGAACACCCCGTATCACTACGAACATCCACTTCAATTGGATAAATCCATCGTATGGTTATATACGAACTCGAAGGAACTTGTTCCAGTTCGAGGATGGATTCTGGTTTAGGAGAACTAGGAATAAGGTTTATTCAGTTGTCTTTTATCTTTACCTTCTCTCAGATTGCGAGTGCTCCTACGATAAGGACAGTACACCTATTACGCTTATTGGATAGTCTTCTTCCAAACCATAGGCTGGTGCCGAACCGTAGGGAAGGAAGAAAACCATTTAGCCTAACAATGGTGTACATAAGGTAATGAGTAAAGAAAAATAAAGGGATTTAGAAAGATGGTAAAGAAATATACGGTTACAGTTATGAATCTGATAATGTAAGAGGCATTACTAGGAATACCCGAATACCCCTTCGAAACATATTCATGTTTCAGTTTCACTATGCGTTGTTAATAGAAAACTGATTTCCCAATTAGATCCTTACTCCAGGGTATGTACTTACCAGGTTAGATTCTCATATCTGTATGGTTTTACAAATGATGAGTGGGAGTAAGTTATTGGGAATTAGGTGATCATCCTCATTATATCAGGATTCTTTGTAATTGGTGATATTTGAGGAAATCTCCTGGGTTTTTGCCGGACGACAAATATTTGGTTTTGAACATTCGTTGTTATGCACCAATTTCAAACTAATATATATGTATGTTTATTTCATAAAGTGAGATATAACCTTTTGAAATTATGTCCATGACATTTACCTATATCAGTTGATGGTTAGGTAAGGAGCATTAAACAGCAGTGTAATTCTTCTTAACCATAGTACAGTTTTCAACCTACAACGCACATGGTTTGAGTTATTCAACTCAGGGGACTTATACAAATTATTGTAAGTTGTCCAGTGTCCATTAGGACAGAGGGGTTGGTCCTCGCAGTATATTATGTTTACTTGTGACTTCTCAAGTTTTAAACACGTGTTTCGTAGAAATACAAGGTCCAAGTTTTGAGAAGCTATAGGTACAAGAATAAAGTAGAGAACCACGTGTGGTAAGTATCGGGATTCTTCAAGGTAATCGAAACTGTAGATACTTGTGTTTGGTATTCAGTTGATAGTAATAGTTTTGAGAACTTGCTTCTCTTTCAGGTTACTCATATCTGGATTCACTCCTAAGTTGAGTAATGTTGATCGGCCTCTCTCCATTTAGTTGACATGCACTGGAGACAGCTGCATGATTTGAATCTGGTTCCAATTAAATCAATGCCTCTGTTTCTATATTGTATATAGAATGGATCATATCTTAAGGATGTTAAGGTATATAGAGTTGTCCGTCTTATGCTTAAAACCAGACTCTGGATAACTCAATGCACGTTTCTGTAATGGCAGTTTGTGGGTTAACCCGGGCTATGACGAGGGATAGCTTTCTACCATCTGGAAGATCAATAGTGATATTGTTCTTGACTCGCCACAGTTTTAGTAAAATGGACTTTTTCAGTAAACAGTAGTGGGAGTATGGTAGAACTGGAAGTGATTCCAGAACCACAAACGATAATTGAAAATTTAATAGAACCTAAAAATTCAATCTGGATTGACATTCCATTAGCCACTCCGCAGATATGGTGGGTAAGCTCAGGCGCCCGAGAGGTACTTCGGTATCCTCAAAGACGGTGACAGGGAGGTTCTTGTTTACCCAGACTTGACACAACTGTTGTTCCAGATTTTGAGACCCGGCAGGAGGATGAGTATAGCATCGTTCTAAACTAGCTTTAGAAGTGTACGTGTATATGACTCTGCCAGAGGGTTGTTATAGTCAGTGGGAGCAGCAGAAGCATAGTGGACAAGTAGCTTGTGTCTATTTATAGACTAAAGCACATATAGCGGAGATAGATCATTATTTTTTATGTGAAAGTCATAGGTATTGACTTCATCAGAATAGGAGATGGATCTATTAAGAAAGTTGTAGGGTGTGATGTCCTGATATTTGGATGACATGCACTTTATAGGAAGTAAAATTCATATCCTACAATCAGTTATACTGTGGTTGTCACACAGTGGTTTCTCCAAATAGGATATGGATATAATATTATGCATTCTGGTCACTGGATCTATGGTTTTAGATCTAGATTTGGAAAGTGTCCCAATCTGGGTACTTATACAGCATTCTAAAGGTGTTTTAGAATGGACGACTCCTGGCATGGTAGTATACCTGCAGGTGATGGAGTCACCCTCTCTGAAGATGTCTTACAGACTAAAGAGGAGAGGGATGTGCATGATTGGCATATGACTTGCTTAGGCAATTGAGTCAATCATGAGATGTCAAGTACCATACCAGATGTTGTTTTTGCACTAGATGCAATAAGTTTATATTAATCCAATCATGGAGAAACGTTCGAAAGCGGTTTTAGAACATAAGTGAATGTGTAACGTTTCAAAATAATAAAATATTATTTTTGGGAATTTGTATAATTTAATATTATTTTAATGAATATTTAATAGTCCGGTATAATTAAATACAAATAAATGGGGGGAAATTATGGAAAATTCTAAAATAGGGTATTTTTTGGAATTATGCCATTTTTAAGTTTTTATGATTAGTTATATGCAAATTTAGTGCTAATCGCGATTAAAAATCGCGAATCGGGTTTTTAGCATTTTTGTGCAAAAATGTGCACATATCATTTTCTACACTTGTGTTACATTTTGTTACCATGGCTTTACTTTGGGTTTACTATTTGAGTGAGAAAGTTTTATAAAAAGAATTTGAATTAGAATAATAGGGTAGTAGGTGGGTGAGAGAGAGAGAGTGAGCTGAGGGGTCTCTTGACTTAGTCTCCCTCTCATTTTCTCCTTCATTTTCTCTCCCTCTCCTCTCCCTCTTTTGCTGCTGCAGCTCCCCCTCTTTCTCCCCCTCTTCTAGAACCCTCAAACACCATGAAATCAACTCCAAAACCCTATTCCCATTTCACAAAAAATGGTCCCGAGCTCACTAGCTACACATTGAACCTAGCAAGATTGAATTTGTAGGACTTAAAGAAACTCAAGAATTTTCTTGAGTTGCAAAAGGAGGTAAATTCTGGACCTATTAGAGTAGTAATTCATTTCTTGTGCATCAATTCTAGTTTCATGTTGATATGGTGTCGTTTGATGGACTTGTGAAACTTCAAGTTAGGGTTTAGGTTAGATCTGAAATCAAAGATGGAATTGAGGATTGTGGTGACCTTAGAACCCCTGGTGGGATGTTATTTTGGACCAGACCTGAGAGTTAAACCCAGAATACGGATTTAGTGAATCGATATCGGGGAAAACAGTAAATCTGGGAGTGTATTTAGGAATCTGCTATCACCCTGAGACCCCTAAATTAAAACTGAGTTGACCGTGAGATGTGAAGTCACCCTGCAACCACCACACAAAGCCCTAGACCCTAATTCCTTCTTGAGGCTGCAGATTTAATCCCTCTGGCAGCAAATTGCGGCCAGAGAAGGTTGGAACCCCTTTGTTTTTGTTCTGTAGCCTTTTGCCATATAAACTTGACCCTGGGTATGTGCAATTTTGACTGATTCCATCTAGGGTAAAATCTGGGTTGATTTTCCTATGTTGGTACATGATTTACGACATGTTTTAGAATGGATTTTGGTATTTAGTGATTCGTTTCTGTCGGGTGGCGTTTGGACGTCAACGACAAGTGGATATTGATCGTGTTTGCATGCGAGACGATAGGTTTTTACCTATGCGAGTAGCGTGTGCTGTTTTGGCTTTCCGATGTGATTTTCATGTGCTTTAGCGTTTGTGATATACTTGTAGGTACCTGATTGATAAGGAATTCTAGGATGTGTAAATCGAATCAAATAGTCCCCGGCAACGGGGCCGTTTGATTGATCGTTCCTTTGTGTGTCGTTTTAAGAAGATGTATAGAATCACAATCAAAGAATTATATTTGACCGCAATCAACAACGGTGTCAGTTGTAGATCGTAAGCGAGTGCGGATCGTCCACAAGGATTGTGCGATTCATTTTTATATTTGATATGTTTGAATCGAAAAGTTAAAAAGAAAAGAAAACATGATTCAAGAATTTATCAATTGATTCAGGTGTCACGATGTTTAATTAAGAATAAAGAAACTGATAAACACTCAAGAATTGGGTTTCGATAATATTTCCAACCAAAATGTCAAGAATCTAAATGAGGCTCGTAGGAATCGATCGGATCTATAGACGTGATGTAATCTAAAGATAACGTGTTCTTTTCCTTCGAAGGATTGATACTAGATCGATGATGATCGACGAGAGTTAGGGCTTTCTCGTGAAACTAGGGTTTCATCATTTAACCCCTGTTCTTTCGTCGATATCATTCACATTCTAGCCTCTAGCAATTTCAAGAAACGATCGTAACTTCCCAATTTCAAGCGATATCAATCAAGAAAGCATCGCAACGAAATGGGTCGTCGGTTCTTGAACTTGCTAGGGTTTACAAAACTCGTAGGAATCAAGAATCGTTTTCAGATATATTACAACATCATTCTATTGATCGTCTCGACTCCTCGACGAGCGGAGTATTACTCAGACATCACAACAAGAATTATAACTAGAAATTTAGATTGACTCATGATGCAAGAATTTAAAGAAAACAAGATAAAAGAATATCACCTTTTATTTATCTCAACAATTTGATTACAGTCGCTCAAGAACTACAAGAGGAAGAATTAAATTGTCGACTTGGCTTCGCTCGGCTCCGTGAGTCGCGGATCGGCTTGGACCACTTGCTCCGTTGAAGACCGGCTCGGCTCCTAAAAGGTTGCAAGGCTTCTTGCTTGAATGGGTACTCGGGATCTTGGCTTTTGATTGGAATTAGGGTTAGGGTTTCACACAAGTCCTCTCACTAGACTTGTGGAAAAAGAAGATGAAGAGAGAGATAGAATGGCTCTATAATGAACTAATGGATTGATTCAATAGTATTGAATTTCCAAGATTGAATAATTGCCTCCTTTTACAAGTGAGCCTAGGGTCTTATTTATAGATCACCCAAACCCTAAGCCTTTAAGTTCCCTCCAAAAGTTTGTTGAAAGACTTCTAGAAGTAGTTTGTTAGGCTTAGCTTAGGGTTTAAGCTAGGGTTTAGGGAGAAGGTTCTAGAATATTAGGCTTAGTTTAGTATAGGAACAAGGGTTTGCTGATCTGGCAGAAGTCTCTGGAGTATTCTGGAATTTGAAGTATACGAGCTGAATGTGGGACCAGAGTGAAGCATTGTGCTGCAAATTTTTGGTGCTGACGTGGCATATCCGCCGCGGAACCGCGGTGCAAGCAGGCTCCGGCCGCGGTTCCGCGGCTAAGTGGTGGCTTGATGGCTTCAAACTTCTGGTGTGGTCTTTGGTTGATACTTGGAGCTTTCTTTGATATGTTGATTTTTGTTTGTCCCTTTGGATTGATACCAGAACTGAAATCATTGAGTTGGCGTAATGTTTGATCGGTACCATGTACATTTTTGGCCTTACTTCTGGATTTTCCTGCACAGATCTCAAAATAAGTGTTGCGCAAATGTAGGGATGATGCGATGCCATGAAATGTAGTCAATTTCCTTTATAGTGTCGGTTTTAGAGTCTAATACATGTAATCTGATATTTTGTGACAGTTTTGCTAATATGTAAAATATGAATGCCGAACACTTCTATTTGAATGCAAATGATGAGGAAATTGCCGGTTAAAATATACAATATTTTCGACTAATCAAATTCCCCCAAACTTAATTTCGATCGTCTCGAGCGAACTGTTTTATTAAAAAGAGAAGGAGAAAATAAAGAAAGAGAAAAACTAACTAGCACACTTTCGTAGGCAACACGATTGCACTGAGCACGTGCAACAAGCCTTTAAACCTCTAGGTGTCCCTAGTAGGAGGAGTGTTGTCTCCTGAGGGTTTTCAGCGGATTGCACCCACAAAATCCAATAATAAAAGAAAGATCATGAATATTACATTTAAAGACAAGAATTGTAAAAGAAAAGCTTTAAAAATTAGGGTTTCCAACTAAGCTAGCTTTTCGGTTGTCATGAGCCCTATCTTAATGGTCATGAAAAGATGTTAGAAATCACGTCCTCCCTCAATAAAACATTGTCTTATTCTTCATTCCTATCTGTTTTCCAAACATCGATCATATAACCCTGCGTGTGTGTAAAGACATCCCTACACCCGGAGAATTCAATTCAAGCTATCATACTCTTGCCCATCAGCCTCAATACTTTTTAATTAATTAATATTTAGATGAGATTGCTCACACACTTTCATGCGACCGTTAATACTTCTTGAGGTACTAACCGACCGATTACTCATGTGCTTGCTTATTTGGTGTATTTTCCTCGTCTTGCACCACCTCAGGCATAGCAGTGACTCCCAGACCAGTTGGCCTTAGGGCACTAGGTGAAGAAGAACCCTCGCTATATATTTTTTATTGCCCTCGGTGATAACAAAACCAGTGTCCATTTTTCTCACCATTTTATATTTTCTTCATTCATTTTTTTATTTCCTTCATACTTTTGGCTTTAAGACAAGAGCATTTCAAGGTATCCTCTACTATCCCAGGCTTCAAGACGTGTGTAAGTGCGAATAGCAGGGTAGCAATGTTCAAAATGTTTGGCTTCAAGAATAGAAACTATTTTTCAGACTTATTTTTATCCTCAGATTAGTGACGTCCTTCATCTTACTAACCCTTGGGACAACGGCTCATAACTACTTATTACTAGTTCGTATAAGAAAACTTCTAATTTTCTTAGTTTTCTTAAATTTTTCTAATCTCATGGATGTAATTGTTCACTATCTAAACTTTCATTATCTTATTTATATACAAAAAAGTGTAAATATTAAAATTATTTTTATACTTGAAATTTTTTTAAATTTTTATGGGTTTTGAAAATTTTTCAATTTTTATAGATTTTTTTTTGAAAAGAAATGTTTTGTGCTTATGCAGATGATATGCAAATGATGCGAAAATAAGCACAAACCTCCCCCAAACTTGTTTTCAACAGTGTCCTCACTGTTGCCGACAGCTATATCTACAAAACCTGTAAGTCTGGGAGGAATTATTAGTGGGGGCAAAGTATATAAGTGAAGAACTTCCCCCAAACTTATTCTTTTCACTCACCTCCATTCAACAAAATGATGCAATGATATACTGGACATGAAGGTGAGACGGAGGAATTTTAATCCAAATAAACTGGCTCTTGTAAGAACAAAAGCTCCTCCGTGGGGTCAGTGGAAAAGTACGGCTTTAATCTATGTCCATTTACTTTGAACAAGGTGCCGTTTTTAACATTTTCTACTTCTACTGCCCCGTGCGGGTATACAGACCGCACAACAAAAGGTCCCTTCCATCGAGATCGGAGCTTACCCGCGTGAAGGTGTAATCGTGAATCATAAAGAAGGACTTGTTGACCAGGTGAAAATGTTTTCCTCAAAATGTTTTTATCGTGAAAAACCTTAGTCCTATTCTTTGTGATTACAGCGTTATCATAAGCTTCATCGCGGAGTTCGCTTAGCTCGTTAAGTTGCAGCTTCCGAAAGTTGCAAGCAAGGTTTAGATCAAAATTTATTTCTTTAATGGCCCACAATGCTTTATGGTCTATCTCGACGGGTAAATGACATGCTTTCCCAAACACTATCCTATATGGAGACATCCCTAAGTCGGTCTTATATGCAGTTCGGAATGCCCAAAGAGCATCCGTCAGTTTGGTCGACCAGTCTTTTCTATTTTTAGCAACAGTTTTCTCCAGGATAAGTTTGATTTGTCTGTTTGAGATTTCAGCCTGCCCGCTTGTTTGGGGGTGATAGGGTGTAGAAAGTCGGTGGTTGATTGAGTATTTCCGCATCAGAGTCTTGAAAGATCTGTTGCAGAAGTGTGTCCCATTATCGCTAATAATAGCGCGTGGGTGTCCAAATCGCGAAAAGATATTCTCTTTTAAGAACTTAATGACAACTTTCTTGTCATTAGTGCGACATGGAATGACTTCTACCCATTTTGAGACATAATCAACCGCCAGCAGTATGTACAAATTCCCAAAGGAGTTGGGAAAAGGACCCATAAAATCTATGCCCCAAACATCGAATATTTCAACAACCAAGATGGGTTGCTGAGGCATTTCATTCCTCTGGGAGATTCTACCCGTATACTGACATTGTGTACAGGTTTTGCAATGCTCAAATGCGTCCTTGAATAAGGTCGGCCAATAAAATCCACATTGCAAAACCTTCTCCGTTGTCTTTCTAGGACCGAAGTGACCCCCACAGGCCTGATCATGACAAAAAGAAAGAACGCTCTTGAACTCTTCATTCGGGACACACCGGCGAATGATCTGATCAGGACAATATTTAAACAAATAGGGCTCATCCCAGTAAAAGTGTTTTACTTGGGATAGAAAACGGTATTTGTCCTGTTTTGACCAATCGCTGGGTATTACTCCTGTGGCATGATAGTTCACAATATCCCTGAACCATGGTTCATTGGATACACTCAAGAGTTGTTCGTCAGGGAACGAGTCATTGATCGGCAGGGTCACAAGGGAAGAAGTGATGCGTGAAAGGTGGTCAGCTACTACGTTTTCACATCCTTTCTTATCTTTGATAAGAAGATCGAATTCTTGTAACAGAAGGATCCAACGTATTAGTCGACCTTTTGCATCTTTCTTCGCCAGAAGATGTTTTAAAGCGGAATGGTCAGTATACACAACTATAGGTGAGCCAATTAAGTAAGGCCTGAATTTTTCTAATGCAAATACAACCACTAAGAGTTCTTTTTCTGTGGTTGTATAATTGATTTGCGCATCATTCAGGGTCTTACTAGTATAGTAAATCATGTGTGGCATCTTTTCGATGTGTTGTCCTAAGACTGCACCTACTGCAAAATCAGATGCGTCACACATCAGCTCAAAGGGGTAGTCCCAGTTTGGTGATAATAGAACGGGGGCTGAAGTGAGTGAGTGTTTAAGTGAGTCGAAAGCTATCTCGCAATCCGAGTCAAAATGGAAGGTCGTATCCTTGGCCAGGAGAAGAGTTAAAGGTCTAGCAATTTTGCTAAAGTCCTTAATGAATCTCCTATAAAAGCCCGCATGGCCAAGGAAAGAGCGAATATCTTTGACGCTTTTGGGATGAGAGAGGTTTTGAATGACATCTATCTTAGCTCTGTCAACCTCAATGCCTTTCTGTGAAATGACATGTCCAAGGACTATTCCTTCTTGGACCATAAAATGGCATTTTTCCCAGTTCAAAGTCAAGTTCTTCTCTTTGCAACGAGTAAGAACAGCGTCAAGTTTTGCTAGGCAATCGGAAAAAGAGTCTCCAAAAATCGAGAAGTCGTCCATAAAGATCTCCAGAAAATTCTCTACCATATCAGAGAATATCCCCATCATACACCGCTGAAAGGTAGCGGGAGCATTGCATAGCCCAAAGGGCATGCGACTGTAAGCAAAAGTACCAAAAGGACAAGTAAAAGTGGTTTTATCTTGATCCTTTTTGGCGATGGGGACCTGATTATAGCCTGAGTATCCGTCCATAAAACAATAAAACTCTCATCCCGCTAAGCGTTCCAGCATTTGATCAATGAATGGTAGAGGAAAATGATCTTTCCTCGTGGCAGCGTTGAGTTTTCTATAATCGATGCATACACGCCACCCAGTTTGGGCGCGTGTCTGAATCAACTCATTCGCCTCATTGGTAATAACAGTGATGCCGGATTTCTTAGGAACGACATGTATAGGACTCACCCATTGGCTATCGGAGATGGGGTATATAATACCATTATCTAAGCATTTGACGATCTCTTTCATGACAGCTTCCTTCATGACGGGATTCAACCGTATCTGTGGTTCTCGGGTTGGTCTGGCATCATCCATCACATGTATATGATGTTCGACTATCAAGGGACTAATCCCTTTGATGTCCGCCATACTCCAACCAAACGCTTCTTTATTAGATCTCAATACCGATAAAAGTGCATTCTCTTGCTCTAATGCTAGAGAAGCAGAAATTATAACCGGTAAAGTCTCATTCTCACCTAAATAAGCATATTTCAGATGAGAGGGTAAAATTTTGAGATCTAATTCGGGCGGAGAAATGATAGAAGGAGGGATCATTGAATGATTTTTGGATTTACAAAGAAGCTCAGAGCCTGTGAAAGATACAGACTCGGGTGGAGAAAAGTCAGAAGTGCAGGACTCAAGTGCAGGTAAAGTGTCCTCACTAAGATCTTGTGTAAAGTCAAACAGAGATGTGGTAATGTCATCGAGATCAGTAAAGCAAAGTTCCTCAGCTCCACAACTATCGGGAGCGATCTCATGGACAGAGCACACATCTAAAATATGAGCGGAGGGTTCTGATGGCTGACTTCCAACTTTGTAGATATTTAGTTCAATGGTCATATTTCCAAATGATAAGTTTATTGAACCGTTTCTACAGTTTATAACAGCGTTGGAAGTGGCAAGGAAAGGACGACCTAGAATCACCGGAATTTGGCCCCGGGGGTTTGCTACAGATGTGTGTCGAGCACAATGAAGTCTACAGAGAAAACAAATTCCCCGACCTTTATCAACACATCCTCTAATTCACCCCTTGGTTTGGTGATAGATCGGTCTGCCATCTGGAGAGTACAGTGAGCAGGTTTCAGCTCTCCAATCCCTAGTTGCTCATAGACAGAATAAGGGAGCAGGTTAACACTCGCGCCAAGGTCTAAAAGAGCACGATTTATGTTTTTACCCCCAATCGAAATCGATATTGTAGGACATCCTGGGTCTTTTCGTTTCTTTGGTAGATGGGGAATAAAAGCAGTGCTGATATTATTAGACATAAAGACCTTCTTCGGCACTTGAGTCTTCCTCTTCCTAGTGCACAAGTCCTTAAGAATTTTCGCATAAGCGGGGACTTGTTGAATCGCATCTAGAAGAGGGATATTGATGTTAACCTGTTTGAACATTTCTAAAATTTTCTCCATATGAGGACTCGTTCTATTACCCCTTAACCGGTTCGGGTAAGGAGCTTTCGCAATAAGCGCAGGGTCCATCACAGGAGAAGGAAGAGGGGGTAGACGAGATCCCAAAAGAGGTGTGGGGACCGTCTGTGGAGAACTATAAGGGTTGGGAGAAGGTGTCGAGCCTAATGGGAAATGGAGAATAGGCTCGCGACAAGGTGGTATGGTAGAAGAAGAAGGATCAGAAGGAGAAGTGTGTGTGTGTGGAAAAGTCTCAGCCGGGGTGTTGATATGATTTTCAGTATCATCAATACCTTCCCCGATATGATTATTCAGCATTCTTCCCGATCTTAACGTTGTGATGGCATTTACATTGTAATGCCTAGGATTCTGTAAGGGTTGAGAGGGAAGTTTCCCTTTTTCTCTCGCACTCATTTCGGCTTTAAGGCGTGCGATTTCAGCTTCCATCGATCTGATACTCTCGGCTTGGGGCGCTGAGTTTTTCTTTATCTCACTGACAGATGATCTAACCTCAGTCGAAACCTCTATGAAATTTGATAAAAGTGATTTCATGGTTTGAGTGAATTGAGAGAACTCGTCAGAACAGGACTGCATAGGATTAGACTGTGCAGGAGTGTTGCCCTGGTTTTGGAAATTTTGTGACTGATAGGGGTGCTGAGTGTGTTGGAAGGGTTGCTGTTGTGGTGGAGGAAGAGCCCTTTGAAAATTATTCGTATTTGGAACCGTGTTTTGAGATTGGTTTTGGTTCCAAGCGAAATTCGGGTGATTCCTCCAACCCTGATTGTACGTGGAAGAATATGGATCGTTTCTAGGTCTTTGAAATGCGGCATTAGAATGCTCGTGACCTTGAAACGCAGAGTTTAATGGACATTCTTCCGTTAAATGAGACGGATCAGAACAGTACCCACAAACAGTTTTGGGGAGCGACATTGGGTTTAGGGAGGCTGCAGAAAATTTGTGTTCCATAGCGTCGAGCTTCTTTTGCATTGCTGCCATCTCAGCTCGAACACCTATGGACACATCTATTTGGTGTACGCCACCCCTATTCAATGGTTGGGTTCCACTCTCCCACTGTAGTGATTTTTCAGCGAACTCTTCTAAGTACTTCCAAGCTTCCCCATCATCCTTGGTCATAAAAGTACCTTGATACATGTTTTCAAGGCTCTGTTTAGTGCTTGGGTTAATGCCCTCATAAATGATTCGGCAAAGCTCCCATCTCGGTATGCCGTGATGAGGACACTGAACCAATAGATCCTTGAAACGTTCAAAGCATTTTGAAAATGGTTCGGTAGGGAGCTGGGCAAATTGATTCAGTTCGCTACGGATTCGAGCTGTCTTTTGGATTGGGTAAAATTTCTTAAGGAATGCAGTGACAAATTCTTCCCAATTCGTGATTGAATGTGCGGTAGTGTTATATAGACACTTCTCGGCTATATCGCACAATGTAAATGGAAGAAGTCGTAGACGCATCGCATCCACTGAAAGTTGTGACGTACCCATCATTGCGCATACGTTTTCAAATTTGGTAATGAAAACGTAAGCGTCCTCAGTCTCGAGTCCGTGGAATTTGGATAAAAGATTGATATACTGGGGCTTAATCTCAAAGTTATCCCCATTGGCTGGTGGTGTGGATAAGCAGGTCGAAAGAGGACCTCTAAGTGGATAGCACCTCTCCTGGAGAGAGATGCGGGGTAGATTCTGCGCACCAACGGACGGCGGCAGATTAGGGTTAAAGAAGTTTGATGGAGGTGGATCCATCGGTGTGGGTGTGGTAGTGAGTAAAGAAGAGGTAAATGGAGAAATATCGACTTCGGAGTCGATAAAAGGTACGCGGACTAAACGGGCACTAGAATCCCGTGTCCAGCCTATCTTGTACTAAAAAGGGTTAGTACAAGTGGCAGCGTTGAATTATAATTAGGGGTAAATGAATGAATACGGTGTTTGCTTTGAAAAAGGGACGGATTTTTGAAAAAATGATGTGACACAACAAATGCAGCACACAACCCTAGAATCTAGTGGTCACCTAGTTCCGGCTCTAGACCGCTCCTAACTGCCAAAAGACAAGTCGCGGGATAGAATCCTCCACTGCCTCTTTGTTCCCCTGTGGCTGGATAAGTGCCAGGAAAGTGGGAAGGTACTCCACTACGTAAGTAGTGGGCCAAATTAAAAACCACTAGCCTTAGACACACTCGCCTTAGGCACCACAAAAAAACGCGGATGGGCAATGAATTACCCACGGCCTTCTTCTGTCCTAGTTGAGCGCGACAGTTCTTAGAGTCATCTCTAGATTTCTTTTAGTTAATGTGGGTCAATGCGGATGCAAGTTTGGTGGTTTTCGGGGACTAGGAAGGGTAATAAAATCCCCACCTAATTTAGATTTGGCCGTGCCCCTTAATATCCGTATTTAGAATGCAAACAACCAAGAAACAAAATCACGTACAAATTTAATTTTGCAATTTGCGAGCTGCTATTCTTTGCAATGAATCCTGCAGAGAATTATTAGTTGGAGCTAAAAAGATGAGAGAGGAAAGGATAAGAATTTACCTGAAGCAATTTGGCACAGAGATTCCCCAAGATTGCCGCGGTTCCGCCGCAAATGGGCACTTAGGCCGCGCTTCCGCGGTCTCGTGATGAGATCACCCCACCAAAATTCTTCAGAGAGTCTCTGTAGACTCCCTCAGCTCTCTGGTATTTTCCAAAAAAAAATTCCAATTTCCAGCAAGCTCCAGATCTCCTTGCAATGAAACACAACAAATTGTTTAGGGTTTGCACGAATTTTGATCTCAAAAATCATAATGAAATAAATCTTTCAATTCAAACTTTGATATAAAACGAATTAGCGCGCGATCCCCGGCAACGACGCCATTTGATTGATAAGGAATTCTAAGATGTGTAAATCGAATCAAATAGTCCCCGGCAACGGCGCCATTTGATTGATCGTTCCTTTGTGTGTCGTTTTAAGAAGATGTATAGAATCACAATCAAAGAATTATATTTGACCGCAATCAACTACGGTGTCAGTTGTAGATAGTAAGCGAGTGCGGATCGTCCATAGGGATTGTGCGATTCGTTTTTATATTTGATTTGTTTGAATCGAAAAGTTAAAAAGAAAAGAAAACATGATTCAAGAATTTATCAATTGATTCAGGTGTCACGATGTTTAATCAAGAATCAAGAAACTGATAAACACTTAAGAATTGGGTTTCGATAATATTTCCAACCAAAATGTCAAGAATCTAAATGAGGCTCGTAGGAATCGATTGGATCTATAGACGTGATGTAATCTAAAGATAACGTGTTCTTTTCCTTCGAAGGATTGATACTAGATCGATGATGATCGACGAGAGTTAGGGCTTTCTCGTGAAACTAGGGTTTCATCATTTAACCCCTGTTCTTTCATCGATATCATTCACATTCTAGCCTCTAGCAATTTCAAGAAACGATCGTAACTTCCCAATTTCAAGCGATATCAATCAAGAAAGCATCGCAACGAAATGGGTCGTCGGTTCTTGAACTTTCTAGGGTTTATAAAACTCGTAGGAATCAAGAATCGTTTTCAGATATATTACAACATCATTCTATTGATCGTCTCGACTCCTCGACGAGCGGAGTATTACTCAAACATCACAACAAGAATTATAACTAGAAATTTAGATTGACTCATGATGCAAGAATTTAAAGAAAACAAGATAAAAGAATATCACCTTTTATTTATCTCAACAATTTGATTACAGTCGCTCAAGAACTACAAGAGGAAGAATTAAATTGTCGACTTGGCTTCGCTCGGCTCCGTGAGTCGCGGATCGACTTGGACCACTTTCTCCGTTGAAGACCGGCTCGGCTCCTAAAAGGTTGCAAGGCTTCTTGCTTGAATGGGTACTCGGGATCTTGGTTTTTGATTGGAATTAGAGTTAGGGTTTCACACAAGTCCTCTCACTAGACTTGTGGAAGAAGAAGATGAAGAGAGAGATAGAATGGATCTCAAATGAACTAATGGATTGATTCAATAGTATTCAATTTCCAAGATTGAATAATTGCCTCCTTTTACAAGTGAGCCTAGGGTCTTATTTATAGATCACCCAAACCCTAAGCCTTTGAGTTCCCTCCAAAAGTTTGTTGAAAGACTTCTAGAAGTAGTTTGTTAGGCTTAGCTTAGGGTTTAACTAGGGTTTAGGGAGAAGGTTCTAGAATATTAGGCTTAGTTTAGTGTAGGAACAAGGGTTTGCTGATCTGGCAGAAGTCTCTGGAGTATTCTGGAATTTAAAGTATACGAGCTGAATGTGGGACCAGAGTGAAGCATTGTGCTGCAAATTTTTGGTGCGGACGTGGCATATCCGCCGCGGAACCGCGGCGCAAGCAGGCTCCGGCCACGGTTCCGCGGCTAAATGGTGGCTTGATGGCTTCAAACTTCTGGTGTGGTCTTTGGTTGTTACTTGGAGCTTTCTTTGATATGTTGATTTTTGTTTGTCCCTTTGGATTGATACCAGAACTGAAATCATTGAGTTGGCGTAATGTTTGATCGGTACCATGTACATTTTTGGCCTTACTTCTGGATTTTCCTGCACAGATCTCAAAACAAGTGTTGCGCAAATGTAGGGATGATGCGATGCCATGAAATGTAGTCAATTTCCTTTATAGTGTCGGTTTTAGAGTCTAATACATGTAATCTGATATTTTGTGACAGTTTTGCTAATATGTAAAATATGAATGCCGAACACTTCTATATGAATGCAAATGATGAGGAAATTGCCGGTTAAAATATACAATATTTTCGGCTAATCAGTACCCTACGTGATGTTGAGGCGAAGAAGATGAAGATGGAGACATCGGCATCGGCACACAAGAAGCAATGTGAGTAGATTTATATCTACGGGGAGAAGTCGGGTGGATGGCGTATAGCACCCCCGCAGTCCGTGATGATGTATACGAATAAGTATACACACGTATATTTATTATGTGTTGTTTAAGATTATTGATGGTAATAATGGAATTATTGATGATAAGGGTGTATTGGTTTAGTATTGGGCGAAGCCCAAGAGTAGTGGTTGCACCCCCATATACACGTACACGTATACTTGCATACATTCTTTATTTTACCTGTGTGCACATGGAGGTGTATATTTACACATGGGTATGGGACTATGTGTTCATATACGGGATTTGAGGATGATTCGTAGGATTGAGATGAGTCGATGACGTTTGATTGAGGCCGTGAGATTCGGCGATATTACAGAGTTCATATTCGATATGACATGATGACTTAGCGGGTCCTTTGACGAAGTGTTTCATACTCGTGCATGCATATATATTGATGATGTCGTTTATACTAGGCTTAGGTCAGTACCCCAGATTTGGGATGTCGTACGACGATTTACCGTACGAGCTTTGTATTGATGTTAGATCCGCACTCATGACTCGAGGATGTTATATGATATACTGTATCATACGTGATACTATTGAGGCGGGATCACCGACGATTGTATATATATGTATATATTGACTCAGATTTAGGTGGTTTTCATACCCCTCCCGATTGACTTGATTGATGGGTCCGTAGTTCGCATAGTAGGCGTTATACTAGACCCGAGTCATACCTATTTCAAAACTAACGAATCGGGATATTTTAAAGATAGGCAAAAGGGATTCTACGGATATTTTCAAACGACGCATCTTTTCTTAAAAACTTCGTAGCCCTTATTTTACCAAAAACCCTGATTCGTCTTATTTCAAATGGCAAAGCTGGATGATATATTTATTGAGGTAGATTCTTCACTGTTGCGTAGATTATTTGATTCCGCATATTCATTCTATTTGCATTGCATTGCTTGTGTTTATTGATATATTACCATCATGCTGCTAGGACACCAGCACCATTACCGATGATGCATATGTACCACATACACTTACTTGCCGGCTCACACACATCTTCATCGGTAATTGCCATGTCACTATACAGTAGTATTATTGCATCAGGATATGACCCTTGTATATGCATACTATTATTCCATGTTGCATGATATAACGTTATACTTGCACTTCATTTATATGTCACATACATCATGCTTTCTGATTATGCGCATTGAGATATGTTGTTTCCATGATATTTCTGGATTTGGGAACTGCGGGTATTTCATAAGAGAATATGTAATTGTTGTAAAAACCCGGTTACCCTTGATATGATATTTCACTGCGTCCACCATGTGTTTTCTCGGTGCTGAGAGCGACATGTGAAACCCGATTCGAGGAGGCGGATGAGGCCGATTGCGGGTACATGGTGGACCCGGTATGGTACCCCAGGGCGAGAATGGATTCACTGTGTAGTTGACGGTGAGCCTGGCAGAGGGACCACTACCTACCGGTGATTGGTTGGACCTGGCGGTTATCCGGAGGATACTGACCAGAGTCGATAGATGGATATGGGCGTACTGCCGGGTCCGAGGGCCGATACCGCAGACAGAGCCCGTGGGCAGATCCAGACTGACGGAGCCCGATATATGAGGATTTACGTGCCGATGCTAAGCACAGCTTTCATGATGTTTTCGAGTGTCGATACTGGACACTCCGGTTCCATGATTTTGACGTGTCGCGAGGGACACAGGTGGTTTATATCCTCATATTTCCATGTGCATGCTGATGATATTTACATGCATGATGGTTATTGTCCTTGGGTGACGAGTGGACGGGATCCACGTACATGCAGATTTGATTACATTGATCATACCTCATATTTATGATATGGTATTACCTGAGGCACTGGCACGAGCACTTGGCACTACACTTATGTATAGAGATTACATTGCCAGTTTAGCATGCTTCAGACTTATTCATATTGAGGTTTATATATATCTGATCGTATTGACCTAGGATGGGTCATACATTCGATCTCTGCTTGTAGATATTTTCTATTCACGAGTTGGCAACTCACCCCCGTTGTGCCACAGTTCTTGCAGGTTTTTGCCGTACAGATTCCATAGCGGCTTTTCTGGCACACTGCTTCCATACGAATGACTTGCTTTGGTAGGTGTGTTCTTTTGTATCAGAACCGCCATTGTACATGTATTATTCATTATATCTAGAAATTCCATCAACCAAAACTTGTTTCAGACTTAGACACAGTGATGTATTATTTCGACCTTAGAGTCGCGCTTGTAGTATTATGGTTTTCTGGCTGTTTTGAGTTTCTTTTTGGGTTTTGATCCTCCTCCTTTGGCGTTGTATATTATTATTGCTTGCGTGGTTGTGACCGTCGATTGATGAAGAGCTAGCTCCAGCTTGGGGATGCCTTTTATCATTTCATATATATTATTCTTGTTGTATCCCGTTCGGGGCCAGTTTTTACAAAGGAAACTCTGCCGAAATTTCCAGAAAAGACTACACATTTTAAAATGCATTTTCGGCTTAGTTATTTGAAAAACTTTGATTTCAAACATGCTTTCTTTACTTATTAAAAACCAGTTCCTTTATTTACTCTTTAAAAGGTTTTAGATTTCTGGGCTCTTGGCTTACTTTGATCAGATGGAGTCCTATAGACTTCATATGGTTCAAGGGCCAGTCACGTGCTCTTTTAGGTCGTGACAAAGTTGGTATCAGAGTGTTAGGTTGACTTTGGTTCGAGTCTAAGTTTGACTATGTGGAGCCTAGGGCATTTATATATACGGAACTTAGGCTTGACCTTACGGAACTTAGAATTAGTCGAGGGGGTGTTATACCCGAACTTTCGTCGCATAGGATGACCCTTGGTTGATGGAGTAGGTAGCTTGAGTAGAGTGACGTACCGTACGTATGTTCCGCGGCATACTTACGACACGCCACTCCGCTTAAGAAACCTTAGGATGTACATTTCCTTGAACGGTATTATATTCATTCCTATGATCTATCCTCATCAATACTGGTTATGATTTTGCTGCCATGATTGCACGGGAAGAGTGAGCTACGGCTTGAGTTGCGTCAGCATGAGATCGTCGTGGACGAGGACTGACCAAGGCGTGATTCCAGAGACGTACTATTGCATATAGAGGCGACGTCTTATTGTGTTTTCGTACCATGAGCGTTTGACTGATCGCTTTTACGAGATTCTCGGGCGTACCAATCGGTACCAGAGGATTGAGCCACTGATAGAGGCCAGCCGGGATGTGATGACCATTGATATATCGCTTATTCATGATGATTGAGGCGATGTTCAGCATACTGAAGAATGAGCCAATTGTTGCTGCAAATGACGAGATATCGCCCCAGATGTTGGAGCTACTGCAGCTTGAGCATATACTTAGAGATATAATAGTGAGTCGCTAGTCACCGAGGATGAATGAGTAGGACATGTGGTTCGTTCGCTTACCCCGATACGAGGTCATCAGGTAGATTGATGTCAGCTAGAGACGACTTCACGCAGATTCGTTGAGAGTCGATTGAGACAATCGAATGTCAGGAACCCATTTTCCAAGTTTAAAGTATTCGGAAAGACATGCAAGCGATTCTATGGACCCTCTAGAAGAATGAAACCCTAACTCGACATAATGACCGTGTGAAAGCCTTTGAACCTTAGGGTTTGCAGCAGTTCCGCGGCGCCATTAGTGAGGCTTGGGTTTGCCCTTCTACGGCTGGACCACCGATGTTGTGGTATGTACTCGATACTATTAAACTGTACCCAAGGTGTTGAGCTCTTGGGGGATTATGAGGTTCTGACGAGTCGATCGGATGGTTCGACATCTTTCGGATATTGTGATGGGACACTGCTTGGGAGACTCCTTATACGAGTATAGCCATTGGAGCGTAGTCCATGCAGCCACGAGTAGACGAGTGCGAATCAGTCGACATTGGAGAAAGTGGAGTAAATAGTTCGCACGAGATTTCGACGAGATGACGTACCACTCCGCTGACCTTAGAGATGCGATACGCACGCCGAGGACGTATTCGGCTAGATATCTTCTACTGAGTGATGAAGATACCGAGTTCGTGATTTCGAGTCCGTGTGAAAGACTTCGGATGTACCATAGCCGAGGACATTACAGTGCGCAGTTAGAGACGCGACGTCGAAATGGACGATGATACAGACAAGCGGGACAAGAAGTTCGTGCGTGATGCAGACGAGCTGTTACTACTCCCTGTTAAGATTAAAGGTCGGATATGTTTACAGAAGCGTTAGGACGCGACCAGCTTCCGAAGAGATGCTGTGCTGAGGACGCGAATGTCCAGAGAGCAAGAAAGGATTGTCTAAGAGTGCCAGCCTCCGTACAGTTCGGCGTAGGCGAGATTGGAAGAGACCTTGAGCAGGATTCCTTCCAAGACACTGTTGCAATAAGATTTGCACCCGGAGTAGATGTGTGACGTGTATTCGGAGGACTGGAGGTCGGCGCCAGTGACGTGCTGTTTTACGAGTGGTCGTGAGGATTGATCGAGAGATAACCAGAGCAGTGCCAGAACGGAATCGTTTCCGTTAGCACACCTGACAGGGCCGTTGAGCCGATGGATTACGAGATTGGTAATCCACAGAGAAGATGAGGAAGCCAGACCGTGAGCAAGAGATAGGTAGATATCTTGCGCTGCTAGCATTGGATATACCGATGACGGTAATTATGATTTGTGATTTTGTGTTTTGACTATCATGTATCCGTCACTTGGGATTTCGGTATTTTGGACGTTCTATTTGCATGATTTGGTTGTGATGGCTGAGTTTCATGATATTTGTTTTTATGCACCATGGTTGCACTTACTGGGTATTTATATTTTGTGCACTACGGTTGCACCTGACTTCGATTTGATGTCATCCGATATGTCGATTTTGGATTCTGATATTGATGTTGATTTCTTGCACTCCGTGCATTTGATTTGGACTTGCGCATGTTCGGCGCTTGCTATTGGATTTCGTGATTTCGTGTATGTTGAGTGCGCAGGATTTAACTTTTATTTATGCATGATGGATGCACCGACTTGGACTTTCGCGCATGTTGGGCGCATGTTTTGAGATACGATTTTGGTGCACACCAGATGTACTAAATCGGGATTCTTCGTGCATGTCAGATGCACCTGATTTTGCTGTCAGGCACACACGTTGCCTATGACAGATGCTTCGTGCACACCCGTTGCATCTAGATGTTGTTTCTGTGCACATGTATGGCACGTACATGGATTTCGATTTCGTGCGCACCAGACGCATAGGGTATTTCTATATACATTTTGGGATTGATTTTATGGAGCAGTACGTTTTATGATATTTGCTATGTGTTTTCGGACTGAGCAGGACTAGTCAGAGAACAGTACCTGGATATATTTGGCATGCATTTACTTCAGTTATTTACATGTATAGATTCGATATTTACATGTATAGTTCTGATTTATATCGTATTTGGTTTTGTATTGGATTTGACATATGTGTATTCACCATGACTCCGATGATTGAGGGATGCTTGAAGGAGTTTCGATTTTGAGTTATCTACTCATTACTCATGCGCATGCATTGCGCTATGATGCGTTTTGTGTATTGATGATTTTGGAGCCCCGACGATTTGGACTTTGTATCGAAATGTTTTAGTACTTTGGGGTTTAAATTTAAATTCGGGGACCGAATTTATTTAAGGGGGTAGATTGTAACGTTTCAAAATAATAAAATATTATTTTTGGGAATTTTTATAATTTAATATTATTGTAATGCATATTTTAATATTCCGGTATAATTAAATACAAATAAATTGGGAAAAATTATGGAAAATTCTAAAATAGGGTATTTTATGGAATTATGCCATTTTAAAGTTTTTATGATTAGTTATATGCTAATTTAGTGCTAATCGCGATTAAAAATCGCTAATCGGGTTTTTAGCATTTTTGTGCAAAAATGTGCACATATCATTTTCTACACTTGTATTACATTTTGTTACCATGGCTTTACTTTGGGTTTACTATTTGAGTGAGAAGATTTTAGAAAAAGAAAAGAAAAGAATTTGAATTAGAATAATAGGGTAGTAGGTGGGTGAGAGAGAGTGAGGTGAGGGGTCTCTTGACTTAGTCTCCCTTTCATTTTCTCCTTCATTTTCTCCCTCTCTCCTCTCCCTCTTCTGCTGCTGCAGCTCCCCCTCTTTCTCCCCCTCTTCTAGAACCCTCAAACACCATGAAATTAACTCCAAAACCCTATTCCCATTTCACAAAAAATGTTCCCGAGCTCACTAGCTACACATTGATCCTAGCAAGATTGGATTTGGAGGACTTTGAGCAACTCAAGAATTTTCTTGAGTTGCCAAAGGAGGTAAATTCTAGACCTATTAGAGTAGTATTTCATTTCTTGTTCATCAATTCTAGTTTCATGTCGATATGGTGTCGTCTGATGGACTTATGAAACTTCAAGTTAGGGTTTAGGTTAGATCTGAAATCAAAGATGGAATTGAGGATCGTGGTGACCATAGAACCCCTGGTGGGATGTTATTTTGGACCAGAACTGAGAGTTAAACCCAGAATACGGATTTAGTGAATCGATATCGGGGAAAACAGTAAATCTGGGAGTGTATTTAGGAATCTGCTATCACCCCGAGACCCCTAAAGTAAAACTGAGTTGACAGTGAGATGTGCAGGCACCCTGGAACCACCACACAAATCCCTAGCCCCTAATTCCTTCTTGAGGCCGCAGATTTAATCCCTCTGGCCGCAAGTTGCGTCCAGAGCAGGTTGGAACCCCTTCGTTTTTGTTTTGTAGCCTTTTGCCCTATAAACGTGACCCTGGGTATGTGCAATTTTGACTGCTTCCATCTAGGGTAAAATCTGGGTTGATTTTCCTATGTTGGCGCATGATTTACGACTTGTTTTAGCATGGATTTTGGTATTTGGTTATTCGTTTCTGTCGGGTGGCATTTGGACGTCAACGACAAGTGGATATTGATCGTGTTTGTATGCGAGACGATAGGTTTTTACCTATGCGAGTAGCGTGTGCTGTTTTGGCTTTCTGATATGATTTTCATGTGCTTTAGCGTTTGTGATATACTTGTAGGTACCTTACGTGATGCTGAGGCGAAGAAGATGAAGATGGCGACATCGGCATCGACACACGAGAAGCAATGTAGGTAGATTTATATCTACGGGGAGAAGTCGGGTGGATGGCGTATAGCACCCCCGCAGTCCGTGGTGATGTATACGAATACGTATACACACGTATATTTATTATGTGTTGTTTAAGATTATTGATGGTAATAATGGAATTATTGATGATAAGGATGTATTGGTTTTGTATAGTGCGAAGCCCTAGAGTAGTGGTTGCACCCCCACATACACGTACACATATACTTGCATACATTCTTTATTTTACCTGTGTGCACATGGAGGTGTGTATATTTACACATGCGTAAGGGACTATGTGTTCATATACGGGATTTGAGGATGATACGTGGGATTGAGATGAGTCGATGAGGTTTGATTGAGGCCGTGAGATTCGGCGATATGACAGAGTTCGTATTCGATACGACATGATGACTTAGTAGGTCCTTTGACGAAGTGTTTCATACTCGTGCATGCATATATATTGATGATGTCGTTTGTACTAGGCTTAGGTCAGTACCCTAGATTTAGGATGCCGTACGACGATTTACCGTACGATCTTTGTATTGATGTTAGATCCGCACTCATGACTCGAGGATGTTATATGATATACTGTATCGTACGTGATACTATTGAGGCGGGATCACCGACTATTGTATATATATGTATATATTAACTCAGATTTAGGTGGTTTTCATACCCATCCCGATTGACTTGATTTTTGGGTCCGTAGTTCGCATAGTAGGCGTTAGACTAGACCCGAGTCATACCTATTTCCAAACTAATGAATCGGGATATTTTAAAGATGGGCAAAAGTGATTCTACGGATATTTTCAAACGACGCATCTTTTCTTAAAAACGACGTAGCCCTTATTTTACCAAAAACCCTGATTCGTCTTATTTCAAATGGCAAAGCTGCATGATATATTTATTGAGGTAGATTCTTCACTGTTGCGTTGATTATTTGATTCCGCATATTCATACTATTTGCATTGCATTTCTTGTGTTTATTGATATATTACCATCATGCTGCTAGGACACCAGCACCATTACCGATGATGCATGTGTACCACGTACACTTACTTGCCGGCTCACACATATCTTCATCGGTAATTGCCATGTCACTACAAAGTAGTGTTATTGCATTAGGATATGACCCTTGTATGTGCATACTATTATTCCATGTTGCATGATATACCGTTATACTTGTACTTCATTTATATGTCACATACATCATGCTTTCTGATTATGCGCATTGAGATATGTTGTTTCCATGATATTTCTGGATTTGGGAACCGCGGGTATTTCAAAACAGAATATGTAATTGTTTTAAAAACCCGGTTACCCTTGATATGATATTTCAGTGCGTCCACCGTGTTTTCTCGGTGCTGAGAGCGATATGTGAAACCCGATTCGAGGAGGAGAATGAGGCCGATTGGGGGTACATGGTGGACCCGGTATGGTACCCCGGGACGAGAACGAATTCGCTGTGTAGTAGACGGTGAGCCTGGCAGAGGGACCACTACCTACCAGTGATTAGTTGGACCTGGCGGTTAACCGTAGGATACTCACCAGAGTCGATAGATGGATATGGGCGTACTGCTGGGGCCGAGGGCCGATACCGCAGACAGAGCCCGTGGGCTGATCCGGACTGACGGAGCCCGATATATGAGGGTTTACGTGCCGATGCTGGGCACAACTTTCATGATGTTTCCGAGTGTCGATGCTGGACACTCCGGTTCCATGATTTTGACGTGTCGCGAGGGACACAGGCGGTTTATATCCTCATTTTTCCATTTGCATGATGATGATATTTACATGCATGATGGTTATTTTCATTGGGTGACGAGTGGACGGGATCCACGTATATGCAGATTTGATTACATTGATCATACCTCATATTTATGATATGCTATTGTTCCCCTCCGAATGGCGGCGCACAAGACTGCGAAGTCCTGACGCTGAGATTCGGGGCAGATGCTATTTGGTTTTATCCGTCTACCTCTCCGAAGATGCCGAGTTGATTTTTGGCACCGTGTATCAGAGGTTTAGACGGATGCGGCCGATATAGTCGACTTCGTCAGATTCCCCCTCGCTTGAGGGGTTTTTGATTGTAGGGACGCTCTTCCCTGTAGGCGTAAGCCCCTGCAGTTAATTAAGCTACCGCATCGCGGTAACAACTTTCTCCTTCTCCAGAATTTCACTTCGTGTCGTGGGTGTTTGTTTTGTTTGTGGTTGCCCGTGGATTGTATACGGAGACTGAGTAATGCCGTCGCCCGTAGGACGTGGATTAGTCCAAATCCGTATTTACTTAGATTTGGGTTTGGTGTTTTTAGTTTAAGGATACGTTAGCCGTGTTGAGGCTAAGATCGACTTAAACGTTCGTTAAGGATACGTTAGTCTTGTTTAAGACTAAGATCAACTTAACGTAGTGATTCATTTAATATATGGCCGTCAGGACTCGTCACCTATCTGACGTCGTTGAAGGATTACAACGACAGGTGTCAGAGGAGCTCGGAGATGTACCCTCGAACCAGAGTTGATTTGGAATTTTATAGTCCATTTGAATGTTTAAGGATACGTTAGCCGTGTTTGGGGCTAAGACCGACTTAAACGGGATCGTTTAAATCCGGTAAAAGAGCATTTGGAGGCTCTATTGTTCCAGTTTAGGGACGTGGTGGTCCATGTTCCAATTTAAGGACGTGGCGGTTTATATTCCAGTTTAAAGACGTGGTGGTCCGTATTCCAGTTTAGGGACATGGTGGTCCATGTTCCAGTTTAGAGACGTGGTGGTCCGTATTCCAGTTTAGGGACATGGTGGTCCATGTTCCAGTTTTGTGACGTGGTGGTCCGACATTAGTTTAAGGACGTTTCGGTCCAACATTAGTTTAAGGACGTTTCGGTCCATGAGTTTAAGGACCCCGCAGTCCATATTCATGTGTGGACGTTGGGACCCGTCGTCTCTCTGACGTCGTTGAAGAATTACAACGATAGATGTCAGAGGAGTTCGGAGATGTACCCTTGAACCGGATGTAGATTAATTTATGAGAGCCGATGTGCTCAGTTAATTTAATTTGAGGACTTATGGCCATGATTGGGTTAAGTCTAACTGAGAAATGTCCAACGTTTTGTTTACATTTGGCCTATTAGACCTGTGTTAGGGCTTTGACCATGTTTAGTAATGCACAGCACTAGGCCTTTCTGATTTGGGCTCTGTCCATTTATTTTTGATGCAGAGTATCCGTCTTTCCTTGGGCTCTGCCCTCTTGCAAAGTATTTAGTTCAGCCTGTTAGGTCTTTTTTAATTGGGCTAGGCCCTTCTGCAAATAATGTAATGCATTAAATATTTGACAGTGGCTTGTCAGGCGCTTTACGCCAAATAATGAGCGCAAGCGCTCGTGGAAGCGACACGTGTCGCACTCTGGTGAATGCAAGCGCAATAGCGCAGTGCGCTGTGTCAGTGCGTTGTTGACACGTGGCGCTCCCTGGTGGCTTGCGCCAACAAAGGAGAGCAACAGTGCAATTTTTCAAGTGCAAAGCACTGTTTTATATTTTGATCGATTTTAAATCAAAGAAAACAAATTTTTTCTTGTTTTCAAAGAATCAATGGTTCATAAGAAAGTGCAAGGCACTATTATTATTTATTTTTTTCTTTTTATTTAAGATTATTGATCTTGTTCTTAGATCAATAATCTATTCATAAGAGAATTTTCTCTTCTTCCTAAAGGTTTTTACTTTTTCTTCTTTTGAAATTTCTTCAGAGTTTTCTCTGTTTGAAGTTCTTGATTTTTCACCAAAAAAAAAATGTCCCTCCTTTGAATTAAGGCCTACGGTCCTTTTTATAGTGCCCATAAATTAGCAAAATTTGTTAAAGAGATCTTTCTCTGAGTGATTTGGGGAATTTTCCCCACCGTTGGATCTTTGATCCAAGAGCTTCTGTTTTACAGAAGAAAATCTTCTTGTTTTAACAAGAACAGAAAGATTTCTTAGAATTTTAATTCTGTTTGGCGCAAATGCTCCAAAGCGTGACACGTGTCACGCAGCGCACAGCGCAGCGCAGCTGCGTTTGCGCATCTGTGCTGACACGTGTCGCGCAGCTGTGCTTGCGCAGCTGTGCTGCTGAGCTTGCGCAACTGCGCTGACACGTGTCGCGCAGCGCACAGCGCAGCGCTGCTGCGTTGACACGTGTCGCGCAGCGCAGCGCTTTGCGCAAAAGCGACTGCGCTGACATGTGTCGCGCAGCGCAGCGCTTGCGCAACTGAAGCTTTGCTGCTGTTTTTGTTTTTTAATAGAGTTTTGCTCTGATTGGGCACACTGCCTTGGGCGCTGCGCTACCGTATCAGCTTTTGACACGTGGCGCGTTGCGCGCAGCGCGCAGCGCAAACAATTTGAAGTGCTGCTTCGAATTTTGAATTTTGAAATTCAAACAGAGCTTTGCTCTGATTGGGGGAAACAAATGCCCCCCACCGTTGCGCTCACGTGGCGCACACGTGAGTGCAGCGGTGGCAAAATCTTGACCGTTGGATCCAAGGGGTCAGGTGAAAGGGCGCAGGTGCCTATAAATAGGACCCTTGGTCCTTGATAAAAATTTTACCATTTTCAAGAACTTGAATTTCAGAACCTTGCTCTTGTTTAAGATTTTTAGAGCCTTGCTCTCATTTCTTTCCAGAGTTCAGATTTTTAGAACAACTTAGGTAAAATTTAAATTAAATTAAATTAAATTTGATTAACAGAGCCTTGCTCTTATAGATCTTTGATCTAAAGAAAACCCCTTTGAGGTTTTATTAACAGAGCCTTGCTCTCAGAAATCTATAGATCTACAGAGATCTTGTTCATGGGTTTTAACCCATGAACAGAGCTTTGCTCATGGATCAAATGTAGAACTTTTCTGATCTGAAAGTGGAGAACTCTTAAAAGTTTTTATGGATCTTTAAGATCCTAAATTTTTAATCTTTAGGAGTTAAAGTTTTCCTTTTTGATGGATTTTCCATCATTATTATAGAGCTGGGCTCTTTCCAAGGAAATTTTTATTCCCTTGAGACCAGAGTTTGACAAATGTCACTCTGTGACAGAGCTTTGCTCTAAAAGAGGAGATTTTCTCCTTGTCTCTGAGGATTTCCCATCAATGAGGATATTCTCTTCGGGATCTATTTATTAACTGACAGTCTCATCCAACGATGGGACTGTCTTATTAAATGATGCGCTGTCATTCAGATTTTGTGGGTCCTCATTTGGTCTCTTACCCACTGCATTGCAGTGTGGTGTAAAATTTTAAAATGTCGAGCGTTGGAGTTACAACACCGACGACTAATTAAAAATTTTTGTCTCTCCGCAGAAAACATGTCTGGTAATTTGTCTTCCCCGTTTGTTCGCTCGGAGGGAGGGTTTCCCCAGGCACCGGTGGACCGAGTAGTGCTCGCTCTCATAAAGGATCATGACCCCGAGTACAAGAGCCTTCACCTGTGGGGTAGGTGGTACAGTGAGATTATCCAGGGTCGCCGAAGTTTCAGTTCTGCCACGCCATCTGAGCCAATATTTTCGATCTCTTATGCGGATGAACTCCCGGTAAAGTATGCCGTGGAGGTTAAGAATTGGAATTCAGATGACCTCCTACAGCCTGCAATTGGTGCTATTCCCGTGCAGCCGCCGCCGGCAATAGATATTTTAGGAAGGAGAATCTGTCAGGGTGAAGCACGCCCTTGGGGACAAGCCTATAATATTGGATTGGTCCCGCGACCCCCCGCCGGATACTTGCAGTGGGCCCGGTATATCCTATCGGCGAAAAGGACCCATTTGACGAAGATTGGTTTGTATTCGGCCATCTATGTCTCGCTTATCGAGTATCCCTCTCCTCCGACGTGGTAGATCAAGGCCTTTATCGAACAATGGAATATCCCCACCCATACCTTCCTGATGACGGACAGGGAGGTCTTTATCTCTTTGGAGGAGTTTGCTGAAGTTTCGGGTCTGCCAATGAGGAGGGAGCAATATGAGGAGCTGCTTCCTCCCGATGAATACGTCTTTGCCACCAAGCCGCTGGTGTTTGATCTGACTCCGGAGAACGCTATTCAGCACCAGTATCCGGGCTTGGTGAAGGTATTAGAGATTTATGGAGGATTCTATCTGGAATCGTGCGACCGGGGAGTCAGTTTTGCAGATTTCATTGCTCGCTTCATTCGACCGGAGTTCTTATCAGAGCGGAGCGAGAAGTTCGCCCAGCTCGATGACCCTTTTGGGTTCGGTTTTGATCGCCGACCCACATCGGAGGATGACCACAAAGACTTTTATCTTCCCGGTGCCGCCGTCGTCCCTTTTTCAGAAATTGCCGTCCCCGACATGGATAAAGAGACCTTCTTTGTAGGGTTCTTGGGCTTGTGGTTGTGCAGTTTTGCTCTTCCTATGCACCCACGCCATATGCGGCCGACTGTTTTCTACCCAGCACATCGGATGGTGGCTGGTTTGCAGTTGTCAGTAGGAATTGCCGGGCTGGCTCATCTTTATAATGGACTTAGTGTAGCGGCGGACGCTAGTGAGCCAGGGGTGCAACCCGCCAACTTCCCGATGCACTACTTTACCTCTTGGATGGAAATGCACGTGCACGGGGTGTTCAGTGCCCATAAGATTCCTCTCTTTTTTGAGAAATCCAGGCTCCCAAGGGTCATACGGCTGGTCGGGGCTTCGATCGTAGTTGCACCTCCGCGGGAGGCTATGGGGCTACTCCTTCGACCACACCTGGTCGGGGCGAAAACTTCTTTCTTGGATGAGGTCATAACAATAGGCTCAGATACCACCAAGTCAGTAGTGTCGCTACGCGATGATTTTAAAGACGGGGCTTCCATATTGAAGGCTCGGGAAATCCTCCACCTCTATTCCATTCGGCAAGGCTACCTGGTGTTCAGGCAGAATGAGACAGCACTCTTTATGAGGTATAATCCGCACCGGTTCGCTCAGCAATCGAGCTACAACCAAGGGATCCCGATGGCAGCCTTCTTGGAAAAGCCCGTGGTTAGCCAAGAGAGGATAAAGAACGGAATGCACCACTTTACGCGACTTAACACGGGTTCTTATTTCTTTATTAGAGAGACGAGCTGCGTCCCCAAAGTCTTCAACGTGTACGTGGCCTGGTATGCGCATGCAATGGGGCCCATTATTCTGATGGAGAAACGTATGCTGGTTGACCGCAAGGGTGCACCTCCCGGCGGCGATCGCAAGTCTCCCTTGAGGCCGAGGACTCCGGTCTTTCCTCCATTGAAAGGTGCCGGAGGTGGACCTCCGCGCGTGTTGAATCCTCCACGCGGATTGCCGCCTCGCGATACTGTGGATGTGCCACCCGCCCCCCGTTCTCAAGGGGAGACGGTAACTGTGGTATCACCGGAGTCCGGTGCAGGCGCGGATATCTGGACCCGCCGCCCCAAGGTGTCCGCCAAGCGTAAATAAGTCCCGGGTGCATCCAGAGATGGCGGGCAAAAGAAGAAGAAGTCGCTCCTTTCCCTTGACGTGATTCTTGGCTTAGAGCCTGAGGCCCCTCTTACCGAAGAAATAAGTGAATATGGCAGCAATAAGGGCTTCGCGGTAGACCCCGCAGACACCGACCTGGCGGCCGCCATTGCGGCTTCTGAGCGATCAGCGAGGCTTGAAGCGTGGTTGAGTAAACTCGCTGAGTCAGGTAATTATTAGCTGCTTTCTTAATCATTTCATCGCATTTTCTATCATTATTCTTGACTAATACTTTTCCCCATTTTCAACAGGTGTCTCTACCGAAGAAGCTATTGCTGCCTCTTTGAAAACCTTCCAAAAGGAGGAAGAGAAACGCGCTTTAGCGGGCGCCGGTATGTCCCACCCCTTTTTTTTTAAAACAATTTTCGTTATCTTTTTCGATGGTCAACCTAACTTTCTTCCTTTGTTTCTTTATAGGGGTTATACCAGTCGATGAGGGGATCCTCTATGAACCTGTTATTGGAGTTCCGATCTCGTCGGGGCTGCTGCAAGAGCCTCGAGTTGACAAGTCGACGAGGGATGCTTTGAAGAATTTAGAGGCGTGAGGCAAAGGCGCGCCGGGCTACTTTGGCTACGGGAGCGGGCCCAAGCACCGTCCCTCGGGCTGATATTCCCTCCGAAGAGGCCCCTGTCGCTCTATCCACTGCTCACAGACAAGTGGCGCGCGCCGCTCGAAGCGCAAATGATAAGTCCACTTCAGGTAGCATTTCTTTCAGAATTCTTATTGTGAGAATTATAATGCCAACGGTTCTTATGTATTTTATCTCGCAGGGCCAAGTCCGGCCGAGGGGGAGGCGGAGACCGTTGAACCCAAGGAAACAGAGGAGGCGGCACCTGCCGAACCCGAGCCGACGGTGGGCAACGTCGCTGAGGCTTCGGAGCCTAAGATGGCGGTTGAGGGGTCTACAGCCAAGAAGGGCATTGATGACGTACCTAAAGTGGCGGCAAATGAAATGATCGTTATGACTGAGCCCAGGGTAGTGGCGGACGAGGCGCTTGAGGCCGGCGGCCTTGTGGTGACGGCGGATGAGCCGATGGAGATCGTGGAGCCCGAGGAGGTAGCGGGTGAGATGGGCACGACTCTTGGGGAAGAGTCAGCTGCTCCCTCTCAAGAGTCCGGCAATGCTCCGATCATTGCCCTCCCCGTCTATGATTTTCCGCCGTCTCCTGGCCACGCGAGCACGACGATGGTCCCCATCGAATCGGGTAACGAGGCCATGGGCGGTGGCCTCATGTCGATAGAGGAGGGAGTCGCCTCCGTTTCAGCCGGGAGCTCCTCAGGTAAATCCTAAGTTGCTGTTTTTCTTTACTTTACAATCCTTTCTGACAAGTTCACCTTTTCGTAACGCAGGTGCAGCCAGTGCCGATGCCCCACTGCTCGAGGGAGCGCCTTCAAAGACTGCCTTGGCGGTGGTCACCTCTCAACCCTCTCTCATACCCTCGAAGATGTTGGAAGGTATGCGTTTGCAATTTATTAATCTTATCTTCCAGACGCATAATTTGTGTACTAAAGTCACACTGTTGTGTCTTTCAGGAGTGCTTTTTGACCATCTCTATCAGGTGTTGCTCCCACACTTCTCATTCCCATCTGAATTCGCCTCTCCCTCTGGTGGCGCTGGTGAGTACCGTTTCCAATTGATATCTTTGTTTTTCGGTGGTAGAATTATTTCTAACTCTCTCTTGTCCTGACTGCAGTGTTACAAATCGAAGGGGGAGAAGAAAGATCGGTTGCGCCACCGGCCCTTCTGGCCTTGCCACCTGTTTCAACCGGTATAGTAAACTATCTTATCAATGACTTTCTCCATATCTATTGAATCATCATCTAATCGCATTTTGTGTTTTTTAGCTGTCGTTCTGGTCTTGGCGCCTTTTGAGCCTCGTATTACAATGCCGGCAGGCCCTTCCTAAAGACGTCCATCCTCAAAAGGTGAGGCGAATAGTCTGCGTATGTTGAGCGACTATATCGAGGAACTCGACGTCGAGGCTCCTACGTCTGCTGCGGACTTCGCTACGACGGTTAACCCGATGCTGGTGATATTTACCAATTTCCATGATGAGGGCATTGTCGCATCTTAGGTTAATCACTGCCGAAAGATTGAGGCTCGCCTTCATCAGCTGGAGCTTATGCACCCCACTCCTGAGACCTTAGCCGTAAGCCGTTAAAGAACCGCGTGGATTGAGCAAAGCGCTTCTTACGTCCACCATTTGGAGCAAGAAGCGGTTTTAAGGCTGAGGGAATACCAAGAGACCTCGAGCAAGACGGCTCGCCTGGGTGCTGAGGTTGAGGCGAATGCTGCCCAAGTGAAAGCTATCATTGAGGGCCTCCAGGAGCGCCTCTCTCACGGGTTAAACTTGAAGCGGGAGCTTGATGTCGCCGAGCGTGATGCCCCAAGCCGCGAAGCTGCTCATAAGGCCGTGGGGGAGCAGCTGGCATCTTTCTTATAGTAGCGGGCTCAAGTGGAGGCAGAACTGGTGGTGGTGGCCGATCAGGAGAAAGTGTGGAAGGAGGTGCGCGAACAATTGCTAGAGCTATGCAAGACGCTTCCTTCCCCATAGTTCCCCTTGTATCTATTTACTTGTAAGAAATTTTTCTTTTCGAATAACATGTATCCATTCTTTATTCTTTTGTACAATCCACCTTGTACTTGATTGAATTAATAAATAAAGATACACATTTTTTTTGTATTGTCTTGTATGCCCTTCTTGCTCTCTATCTTCTCTTATTATCAGCATGTTGACTTGATAATCATAATTGGCAGATAACTTAGTTTTCTCCAAGAGATAGCGATGACTCGGGTCGCAGGTTCAGATCTGCTGCCTCAGACTTTTCAACTCTATGAGCCGTGAGGGTCTCATAGAGACTTTTCTCCCTACGGATCGAGAGTATCTCGTAGGTGGGTTTTTCTCCTTAGGAGTCGTGAGGATTCCTAAGTGTGTTTTCTCTTATAGGTCGTAAGGATCCTGTAAGAAAATTTTTCCCTCTTACGAGTCGAGAGGACTCGTAAGCGGTTGTTTCCCTCCTTGTCGAAACTCGACTTCGGAGAGTGAGACCCGTGAATAGTATGCAAGAGACCGTTTAGATCGACTTGCAGGGTCCCATTGTTCATGAAGCAAGTTTTTTAGTCTCTGCTGCCTGAGGTTTCATCTTGCAAGTTGAGACGAATCGGGAATTTCCCGTGGAGACACTGGTTTCTCTGCGAGCCGACGCGAATCAGGAGGCTCTCGTCAAGCATTGTTTATTTCCCTGAGTTGAAGGATTTTCTAGGGATTTTTTATTTCCCTAGTGCTAAGGATTATTTGTTTCCTTGGGGTTGAAACGAGTCAAGAATTTCCCACGGAGGCACTGGTTGCTCTGCGAGTCGACGCGGATCAGGAGGCTCTCGTCAAGGAGTGTTTGTATCCGTGAGTTGAGGTGTTTGCTAAGGGTTATTTGTTTCCCTAGCGCCAAGGATTATTTGTTTCCTTGGGGTTTGAAACGAGTCGAGAATTTCCCACGGAGGCACTGGTGGCTCTGCGAGTCGACGCGGATCAGGAGGCTCTTGTCAAGGAGTGTTTGTATCCGTGAGTCGAGGAATTTGCTAAGGATTATTTGTTTCCCTGGCGCCAAGGATTATTTGTTTCCTTGGGGTTTGAAACGAGTCGAGAATTTCCCACGGAGGCACCGGTGGCTCTGCAAGTCGACGCGGATCAGGAGGCACTCGTCAATGAGTGTTTGTATCCGTGAGTTGAGGAATTTGCTAAGGATTATTTGTTTCCATAGCGCCAAGGATTATTTATTTCCTTGGGGTTTGAAACGAGTCGAGAATTTCCCACGGAGACACTGGTGGCTCTGCGAGTCGACGCGGATCTGAAGGCTCTCGTCAAGGAGTGTTTGTATCCGTGAGTTGAGGTGTTTGCTAAGGGTTATTTGTTTCCCTAGCGCCAAGGATTATTTGTTTCCTTAGGGTTTGAAACGAGTCGAGAATTTCCCACGGAGGTACTGGTGGCTCTGCGAGTCGACGCGGATCAGGAGGCTCTCATCAAGGAGTGTTTGTATCCGTGAGTTGAGGTGTTTGCTAAGGGTTATTTGTTTCCCTAGCGCCAAGGATTATTTGTTTCCTTAGGGTTTGAAACGAGTCGAGAATTTCCCGCGGAGGCACTGGTGGCTCTGCGAGTCGACGCGGATCCGGAGGCTCTCGTCAAGGAGTGTTTGTATCCGTGAGTCAAGGAATTTGCTAAGGATTATTTGTTTCCCCAGCGCCAAGGATTATTTGTTTCCTTAGGGTTGAAACGAGTCGAGAATTTCCTACGGAGGCACTGGTTGCTCAGCGAGTCGACGCGAATCGGAAGGCTCTCGTCAAGGATTGTTTGTTTCCCTGAGTTGAGGTATCTGCTGAAGACACTGGTTTCTTCGGAGTTGGACTGAACCGTCGAGATTTGGCTTCGTCTTCTGGCGGAGCCTGTTGGGAAAGTATGGTTCCCTCTTTGTTTACGCCATTGGATTGTATACAGGGATCTATGTGATTTTAACTGTAGGGCCAAAGTTTTATCATCATTTTTTTTGTTTTATATTCGCGATGCTCTATCATTTCAGCTTTTATATCGCGAAGGTCGCGATTGCCCAATCATTTCGGCTATTTTTCGCGGTGCCCAATCATTTTGGCTATTTATTTTATTTTTACTCGCTGCTTTTTATTGCGAGTTGCCCAATCATTTCGGCTATTTTCGGCTATTTATTTTATTCTTACTCGCTGCTTTTTATTACGAGTTGCCCAATCATTTCAGCTATTTTGCGTGCATACATTTTTACTTGCTGCTTTTTATTGCAAGTTGTCCTATCATTTCGACTATTTCGTATGCATGTGCGGCCTATTGGCTTTTCACCGTAAACCTGCAATTAGACGTCAATTTTGGCATCAGCACCGCTACAACTGGGATATTGCCAGGAGCAAATCATCATTTGCCTTCGTCGGTGTCGGACAAAGGTGGCTTAGCGAACAGGGTTAAGGTCCCGCCGACTAAGGCTTTTGACTTCATGAGCCGTAAGGGTCCTGTATGTGTATTTTCTTCCAAGGTATTTCTTCCTACAAGTCGTGAGGATCTTGTAGGTGTATTTTCTCCTTAGGAATCGTGAGGATTCCTAAGTGTTCATTTCCTCTGTAAGTCGTAAGGATCCTACAGGAGGGTTTTCTCCTCATAAATCAAGAGGATTTACAAGGGTTGTTCATCATGCGAACATATCCCCAGTCACGGATGAGACTTGGTTAGGGAAATGCTTATTCGCGCCCGTGGATTGTATACAAGGGTCAGTATTGAACCACTTTTTGGGCAATATCGGAAGTTGTGGAGGTTGCTTAAGCACAGGTTTAGGTCTTTGTAACTTAAGACTTTCAACTCTTATGAGCCGTGAGGGTCCCATAAGAGAGTCTCTTTACAAGTCGTGAGGATCTCGCAAGTGTATTTTCTCCTTAGGAATCGTGGGGATCCCTAAGTTTGTTGCTCCCTTGTGAGTCGTAAGGATCTCACGAGGGTGGTTTCTCCTTACAAGGTCAAGAGGACCCTATAAGTGTCCTTTAACGAGGTTGCGCCCTTTCAGGTTTTCACAAACACTCGCCGGTAGCCCTGCTGTTTTTACTCACGGAGCCCTTTCGGGTTTTCATCCGTGCCCATTTTGCTTATGGACATACCTTTTTATTTTATTCTTTTTATTTTTATTTTTTTTTACGAGGTCGCGCCCTTTCGGGTTTTCACGAACACTCGCCGGTAGCCCTGCTGTTTTTACTCACGGAGCCCTTTCGGGTTTTCATCCGTGCCCTTTTTGCTTATGGACATACCGTTTTTTTTTGTTTTTTTTATATGTTTTTTATATCTCGTCAGCCTAAAAGATGTTGCGGTAGTAGTTTAAGGACGTTTCGGTCCGCTATTAGTTTAAGGACATTTCGGTCCGTCATGGAGAAGGCCGGCTACTGCTTATAAAGCTTGAGCTTAGGAAGATAGCGAGCGGACATAGTCGTCATCATCTACCATTGACCTAGGCCGTGGCTCATTAAGCGTAGTATCTCTTTAAGAAGCGACCGTTTATTGGCCTGAAAGGCCTTTCACTGTACATGTCTATGAGTAGATAGGCCCCACCCTGGTAGACATTATCTATGATGTACGGTCCTTCATAGTTTAGCTCGAATTTTCCCTGCTTGGCGCGATTGGGGATCATAGGCCTTTTGACCACTAACACGAGTTCGCCTTGGCGGAATGCCCTCGGTTAGGTCAATCTTTCATATGAGCGCGTCATCTTTGCTTTATAAGCTTCCAGATTTTGTTGCGCTATGAGCCGGGTTTCATCAAGGGCATCGAGCTCCTCAAGCCGAAGGTGAGCATTTTCTTCGTCCGTCAGCTCGTAGTGGACTGCCACTCGTAGAGAGGATAATTCTATCTCGAGAGGGAGTACTGCTTCTGTACCGAATACCAATGCATATGGCGTTGCGTTCGTGGCCATTTTAAACGTAGTTCGATATGCCCAGAGAGCTTCTAGCAGTCTTTCCTGCCAGTCTTTCTTATTTCGTGACACCTTTTCTTCATGATCTTCGTCAAGGTCTTGTTGAAGGCCTTAGCTAGACCGTTAGCTCGCGGATTATAAACAGAAGAATATCTCCAGTCTATATTATGTTGTTGCACGAAGCGACTGATTTGGTGGCTTCTGTAGGCTGGCCCGTTATCGGAGATGATTCGTCTCGACGTTCCAAACCGATATATGACATGCGTCTTGAAGAAATGGAGGATATTCTCCGTCTTCACTTCCCTCAATGGTACTGCTTCTACCCATTTGGAGAAGTAGTCGGTCGTCGCCAGGATGAAACGATGTCCCCTGGACGATGCTGGTTCGATGGGGCCGACTATATCAGTTCCCCACATTTCGAACGGCCAGCTAGCCACCGTCGGGTGTAGCGGATTTGGATGCTGATGGATGAAATCCCCGTGAATTTGACATGAGTGGCACTGCTTCGCATACTCAAGGCAGTCTTGAATCATCGTGGGTCAGTAGTAGCCCATCCGTTTGATCTTCAACTTCATCTTTGGGCCTGCTTGGTGAGAACCGTAGATTCCGTCATGAACTTCCTGGACGACTCTTTTCGCTTCGTCAGGTCCCAGACATCTAAACCACAGGGAATCAAATGACCTCTTGTACAGAGTATCATTGACGAAGGCGAAAGACAGAGCTCGTTTCAAACATTCACCCCTTCTTACGTTGATAGCAGTTTCCCGATACCTGAAAACTGCTATTTACGCTTTAAAGTTCACACATTCAGTAATCGGTCGTTAGTGCCTCAAGAAGCATTAATAGTCGCATGAAAGGTGTGTGAGCAAATCCGTCCATCCTTAATAAAAAGAAGTAGTATTTGGTATAAGGGCAAGGGTATTATAGCTTGAATTGAATTCTTGAGTGTAGGGGTGCAAATACACACACACGTAGGGGTATACAATGGATGTTTGGATAAAAGATAGAAATAAAGAATAAGACTTGTGTTTTCTGTAAAGTTGATAAAAATCCCTGATTTGAGGTCTCACTTTAGAAGGAAAACTCAGGAGATCCAAGGTTAAATAGATAAGAGGTGTGAAAAATAAGGGTTGGATATTTCTAACTTAGGATGATAGAGTTTCTAACGTAAATACTAAACTGTAGAAGTAGAATCAATGTTAACTTATGACACTAGCTTGACGGGATTTTGTGGGTGTAATCCGCTGAAAACCCTCAGGAGACAACACTCCTCCTACTAGGGACACCTACAGGTTTAACGGCTTGTTGCACGCGCTCAGTGCAATCGCGTTCCCTGCAAAAGTGCGGTTAGGATTTTATTTTGTGAATAATTGGTTTTGCTCGGGACGAGCAAAAGTTAAGTTTGGGGGTATTTGTTCATAACAGAATATTGCATTTTATACCGCCCATTCATATGCTCGTGTTTTTATAGGTAGGTACTTTTAATCAGTGTTTGCTACATAATTGCAGAATACAGGTTCTCGGCTCTGAACAGTGAATATCATGGAAAAGTACGACAAATTCCGGATTACTGCCAACAACAGATAAAACACGGGTCTCCGCTCTATATCCGTGTGTTGCCACATACCAGTTTAAGGGACAAGATGGCAAATCAATTGTCATATCATGCACAAAGCTCTATGTCAACACAAGATCCAAGAAATCTACGCGGAGCTCGAGGAAATCATGGCAAAAGATCCACATCACATCACCTTTTTGTTCTACTAAAATTCTGGAATAATTGTGAAGAGTTTCTGAGAAAAGTCATATACCACACTGAAGAGGACAACAAACCAAGAAAAATCCCAAAACCCCATGACCCAAGTCCACTAAATGGCCGCGGAACCGCGGCCAATAGGGGGTCTAGGCCGCGGTTCCGCGGCCGTATTAACTCCTCACTTTGTCGTGTTTTGGGGGTAGTTTGGGGACTTCATATAGGGGCAGATTCTTGCCTTAGGTTTCCAGTTCCCTTCCTATAAATACCCCAGATCTGAGCCAAGCCAAGGGGTCCATTCTTTTAGTCTCTTTTTGTTAGGTTTTAGTCTTCTTCTTCTTCTTCTTCTTCATTCTTTCCTCCATGAAAATTGTAGTGAGAGCTTTTTGAGTGGATGATGAAATGAAGATGAGGGTTTTTGTATCATTCTCTTTTGTTTAACTTCCCCTTGAGATTCTTGCTTTCTCTTGATCATTCAACCTATTCATTGAGCTTGAAGGGTTAAGGGTTTGTTATTGATCTCAAGGGTCGTATTTTCTTATGGAATTGGTTCTTCACTTCACATGAGTTCTTTACCCTTCTCTTGATCTTGCAACCTCTTGATTGAGCTTGCAAGTTTAAGGGTTGGCTATTGATCCCATGCTTGTCTTGAGTTCTATGTTCTTGTAATTACCTTCTTGCATTTTTCATTCTTGTCTTTAATTACTTGCAATTTATTACCATTCACTTTAATTACTTGCTTGTAATCTTTTCTTTTCTTTGTTTTTTTCTTTTGCTCTTTTTGGTTTGTTTTGTGAATGGTTGTAATTATTATTGTTAAGAAGAAATACATATTATAAGTTAATGTTTCTTTGCTCATTTCCTTTTCCCGTATTTTCCATTGAACTCCGCCCAAATGATACGCAAGCGCTCCGTTAGGCACCCTACCCTAACAAGGTAACGGTGATTCCTAACCGCGACCGGTTGCGTTCGGTTTGGCCGGAGGCGAAAGCAAGAGACAAGAACGGAAGGACAAGGGTAAATAAGCCAGATTCCACGAATACCGCGCTTAAATCCCCTAATCCACGTTGTTGCCGATTGCTCTAGCTTCAATTGGTCAAGACTCGGCTCAAAGGTTTTGAGCACGGATTTCTTTAGCTTACAATCTCGTATCTTTTTCTTAACAACTTTATACTTGCAAATAAAACACATAGGTTAGACTTGAACAAACATATACTCATTCTTTATTGACTCGTCTAAAACAAGAACGGAAATCCAACCATCTCCCTGTGGATCAACCCGTGCTCAACCGGCTAGCTGCATAGCGACACCGTCTTGATTGCGGTTAACTTTAATTCTTTCAATCAAATAGCGCCGTTGCCGGGGAGACGGTAGCGTATTTTCTTTCTTGTTATTCGGGTTAACATTCTTTTTGTATATATTTATAAAAAATAAAAAAATAAAAAACTTTTTGTTATTTTGATTATTTTTGTGGGCAAGAGTGCAGATTTTTGCGGATTTGCAAACTGCGATTGTGGGAGCAAAGTATACGTTCAAAGTTAAGGTCATTACGAAGTACAGTGCCAAAGATCCGGGTAGTTTGACCCGCGCAAGCAAACTTTCCAAGCTTATCGGATTTTATTCAACGGGGGTTTCCTAACCCAAAAACTTAACGGTACGTACTTTACTAACACCTTCTTCTCAAATCCGACGCATCCAATATACTATTCTTTGCAGGATTCTTTGCAAGTTCGCTAGCAAACGCTAAAAATTGACTAACCCGTATTTTTTGCAGTGCCGTGCTTAAACTAAAAAACTATTGTTTGATTCTTTGTAGAATTTTTATTGAATTTCGCGTTGCATACATTAATACGGACTTAAGGGCAAGCGAACCCCACAATATACGGTAAAGGATTTCATCACCTTTTCTGTGGCCCACAAATCACGAACTTGAGCATAACGTTTACCCGCACAAATTTTAAAAAGAAATTAGACTTTAAGCCTTAAGGACTTCGCGCTCATCAGGAGAAGTTAACCGTGTTTAGAACCTCGCTTAACGGTACATTGTTTACGGGGTGTCTAGGAAAGTGTTAACGGCGAAACCGCCAAAAGAGAAAGGGTTATTTAATTAAGGAACTTCGCGAAAGCGTTGGAAATCCTCCTCTTATCTCTGCACTTACCTGGCCTCGTGATCAGTGTATCTTGAGCCCGTTTCTCGACACAGTTTTACTTCGACAATCAAGTTCTGGAGCAGGTCTAGTTGACCTAGGTGAACCCTAGAACGATTAGGTGTGTGGTATTTTTGTGTCGTGATTGTTTTTGTCCATATTCTTTTTGTGTGTATATTTCATTCTTTTGTTAATATATAACTATAAAAAAAATCACATTCTTTTTCCCCTCCTTTTCTCTTCCTTTCTTCCTTTCTCTTTTCATATCATGGGTACCCCACCTCGAAAAACTCTTGCCAAACTTTGGTACCCACAACCAGACATTACTTCTTACGGTTCTTGCTTTGGCCGAACTTCGAACGATCCATCCATGCCAAAAATTTCATTGAGAGATCGGATAGACGCGTCTAGGACAAACAATTTGACTCCACAATCCACTTCGTATCAACCATTTCAAACATTCACCCCTTCTTACGTTGATACCCCTTCTTCGAGTCATGCTGCAACTCCAAGACCTATGTCAATTGCAGAACGTATTGAACAATCTCGTAGCCAATCTTTCACTCCTGTCACCACTTCAAATTCTTGGGATCAACAATTTCATTCACTTTCTTATCCAAATGTTGATCCTACCCCTGTCCAACCATTCAATTACTACCAGTCCTACCCAACTTTTGCACCTTCCCTAGACATTGCTTCTGAACTGCCATTTGGGAGTTTCCAGTATCAAACAACTTTGAATCTTTTACTGAAACCCCTTCACAACCCATGTCTAGTCTGGAACAGTCGTTGGAAGACTTTAGGGTAGCGTCAAGCCAACAGATGATGGATTTGAATGCGTCCTTGGCCACCCTCATACAACCTAGTGACCCGGTAGCTAATTTTCAACTAGCTCCAAATTTTCCAATGTATGAAGAGGCGGTAGGACAGGCTGTGAATTTGAGTGGAGAGAGTGAGCTGTATACCCTTCCAAATCAAACCTACCCGTTTCAACTTGACTCCCATAACTCTGATTTTGAATGTCTATCTAGTGTTCCAACCGATTCATTGATTACAGATAGAACAGATAATGAGTTGTGTGACTTCGTAGTGTTTGATTTACCCGACTGTGATGGGTCCCTTCCAAGTGAAACCGATACCAAACCTTTTGACCTCTACACTTCCATCTTAGAGCCAGAATCGATTGAAATCCATGCTTTTGATGAGGTGTCTGAGAATATTGATTTTCACTTGATTGAGGATATTGACGCGGGGAATATTTTGGATGATGAGCCCATAGATTTGGCTGAGTTTTTCTCTTCAAATCATCATCCGGAGTCATTAAATGTTTTTCCCGAACTTCATATGCGTCTTGATATTGATGATAAAGGCATGGATGAGCTTAACTTTGAGGAGAATTCTGAGGATAGTTTTGAGGATGAACCAGTTATAATTGATGAGTCGGATTTTCCAATCCATCCTATCCCTTCCACTGACTGTGTACACCCTCCTGAACCTTTAACCGATAACCTTCCTCAACCACTTCCCTCCATTCTTTCCATCGTTCCGACCTTGTAAGAAACTGTCTCACTTTCATTTACTATGTCTGGTTTACCAAGTTCGGCGTACCCATGGCTTCTCACGAATCTTGAGGGATTTGACCCCATTTCTCGATGGGTAAATATATTAGCACAATCGCTTTTCACACATCGGTCATCACAAATTGTGCTAATCTATTTACTCCATTTGCACCCTCAAGTTCGTATTCCACTTCTTTTTCCCTTCCGTCATTCTTCTTCCTCTCATATACCGAGACCGTATCCCGCTTCTCTCCGCATATGGTCTCGCGTATTCTCCATCTCTTTTCTTTACGCCTTCTTTCATCAGCCACTACTTTATCACGATAAGATCTTTGAATGGTTGGTGTTAACTTTTGGCCTGTGTAAGACCTTGTATAACTTAACACTATTCTTTCCCCCTAATCCTGAACTTCATCGCTTAACAGTGGAAACACTGTTTCACTTGAGTTTGGGGGGGACTCTTTTTTTTGTATATATTTTTTGTTTTCTTTGTTGTATATAATTTGTTTTTAGGGAGAGCCGGCAATTTTGACCCTCTTGGTATAGCCTGACAGTGAGGGCACTGTCAAATTTAAGTTTGGGGGTGTGCTCGGTAAGTTTTTTCCTTTGCATTCATTTGTATATTTTGCATTTGCATACCTTATTTTAAAACCCATAAAAATCAAAAAAAATTCCAAAAAATATTAAAACTTTGTCGTCATGTTGGCTAATAGGGTAACTTAGATTTTTATTCTGAACGTTTAGTTGATATATTAGAAATAACTAAATTCTAGGCTTAGGAATTGAAAACCCTAAAAATAACCCTCATTCTGTCTAACTTTGGTAAGTATACGTCCTAACAATTTTTGAGTTCAGTTCTTGAGTTAAGTCAAGATGAGGGGAAAGTATTGAAGCTTTACTGAAGGATAAGTCTGAAAAATAGTTTCTTCTTTTGAGTTCAAATTTAGAATGTATATACCCTACAACTGCACTTACACGTACCTTGAAACTTGGGATAGTAGAGGATACCTAGAAATACTCTTGCCTGAAAGCCTAGTATGAAAGAAAAAACGGTATTTAAAGCTAAACACCAAAAGAGCATTATTGAAAAATATATCCGGTCTTGAAAAAGAAAAAGAAAAAGAAAATAATAGAATCAAGTCAAGACCTGGAAACTGCTATTTACGCTTTAATGTTCACACATTCAGTAATCGGTCGTTAGTGCCTCAAGAAGCATTAATAGTCGTATGAAAGGTGTGTGAGCAAATCCGTCCATCCTTAATAAAAAGAAGTAGTATTTGGTATAAGGGCAAGGGTATTATAGCTTGAATTGAATTCTTGAGTGTAGGGGTGCAAATATACACACACGTAGGGGTATACAATCGATGTTTGGATAAAAGATAGAAATAAAGAATAAGACTTGTGTTTTCTGTAAAGTTGATAAAAATCCCTGATTTGAGGCCTCACTTTAAAAGGAAAACTCAGGAGATCCAAGGTTAAATAGATAGGAGGTGTGAAAAATAAAGGTTGGATATTTCTAACTTAGGATGATAGAGTTTCTAACGTAAATACTAAACTGTAGGAGTAGAATCAATGTTAACTTATGACACTAGCTTGACGGGATTTTGTGGGTGTAATCCGCTGAAAACCCTCAGGAGACAACACTCCTCCTACTAGGGACACCTAGAGGTTTAACGGCTTGTTGCACGCGCTCAGTGCAATCGCGTTCCCTGCGAAAGTGCGGTTAGGATTTTATTTTTGTGAATAATTGGTTTTGCTCGGGAAGAGCAAAAGTTAAGTTTGGGGGTATTTGTTCATAACAGAATATTGCATTTTATACCGCCCATTCTTATGCTCGTGTGTTTATAGGTAGGTACTTTTAATCAGTGTTTGCTACATAATTGCAGAATACAGGTTCTCGACTCTGAACAGTGAATATCATGGAAAAGTACGACAAATTACGGATTACTGCCAACAACAGATAAAACACGGGTCTCCGCTCTCTATCCATATGTTGCCACATACCAGTTTAAAGGACAAGATGGCAAATCAATTGTCATGTCATGCACAAAGCTCTATGTCAACACAAGATCCAAGAAATCTACGCGGAGCTCGAGGAAATCATGGCAAAAGATCCACATTACATCACCTTTTTGTTCTACTAAAATTCTGGAATAATTGTGAAGAGTTTCTGAGAAAAGTCATATACCACACTGAAGAGGACAACAAACCCGGAAAAATCCCAAAACCCCATGACCCAAGTCCACTAAATGGCCGCGGAACCGCTGCCAAAAGGGGGTCTAGGCTGCGGTTCTGCGGCCGTATTAACTCCTCACTTTGTCGTGTTTTGGGGGTAGTTTGGGGACTTCATATAGGGGCAGATTCTTGCCCTAGGTTTCCAGTTCCCTTCCTATAAATACCCCAGATCTGAGCCAAGCCAAGGGGTCCATTCTTTTAGTCTCTTTTTGTTAGGCTTTAGTCTTCTTCTTTTTCTTCTTCATTCTTTCCTCCATGAAAATTGTAGTGAGAGCTTTTTGAGTGGATGATGAAATGAAGATGAGGGTTTTTGTATCATTCTCTTTTGTTTAACTTCCCCTTGAGATTCTTGCTTTCTCTTGATCATTCAACCTCTTCATTGCGCTTGAAGGGTTAAGGGTTTGTTATTGATCTCAAGGGTCGTATTTTCTTATGGAATTGGTTCTTCACTTCACATGAGTTCTTTACCCTTCTCTTGATCTTACAACCTCTTGATTGAGCTTGTAAGTTTAAGGGTTGGCTATTGATCCCATGCTTGTCTTGAGTTCTATGTTCTTGTAATTACCTTCTTGCATTTTTCATTCTTGTCTTTAATTACTTGCAATTTATTACCATGCACTTTAATTACTTGCTTGTAATCTTTTCTTTTCTTTGTTCTTTTCTTTTGCTCTTTTTGGTTTGTTTTGTGAATGGTTGTAATTATTATTGTTAAGAAGAAATACGATATTATAAGATAACGTTTCTTTGCTCATTTCCTTTTCCTGTATTTTCCATTGAACTCCGCCCAAACGATACGCAAGCACTCCGTTAGGCACCCTACCGTAACAAGGTAACGGTGATTCCTAACCGCGACCGGTTGCGTTCGGTTTGGCCGGAGGTGAAAGCAAGAGACAAGAACGGAAGGACAATGGTAAATAAGCCGGATTCCACGAATACCGCGCTTAAATCCCCTGATCCATGTTGTTGCCGATTGCTCTAGCTTCAATTGGTCAAGACTCGGCTCAAAGGTTTTGAGCACGGATTTCTTTAGCTTACAATCCCGTATCTTTTTCTTAACAACTTTATACTTGCAAATAAAACACATAGGTTAGACTTGAACAAACATATACTCATTCTTTATTGACTCGTCTAAAACAAGAACGGAAATCCAACAATCTCCTTGTGGATCGACCCGTGCTCAACCGGCTAGCTGCATAGCGACACCGTCTTGATTGCGGTTAACTTTAATTCTTTCAATCAAATGGCGCCGTTACCGGGGAGACGGTAGCGTATTTTCTTTCTTGTTATTCGGGTTAACATTCTTTTTGTATATATTTATTAAAAAAAAACTTTTTGTTTTTTTGATTATTTTTGTGGGCAAGAGTGCAGATTTTTGCGGATTTGCAAACTGCGATTGTGGAAGCAAAGTGTACGTTCAAAGTTAAGGTGATTACGAAGTACAGTGCCAAAGATCCGGGTAGTTTGACCCGCGCAAGCAAACTTTCCAAGCTTACCGGATTTTATTCAACGGGGGTTTCCTAACCCAAAAACTTAACGGTACGTACTTTACTAACTCCTTCTTCTCAAATCCGACGCATCCAATATACTATTCTTTGCAGGATTCTTTGCAAGTTCGCTAGCAAACGCTAAAAATTGACTAACCCGTATTTGTTGCAGTGCCATGCTTAAACTAAAAAACGATTGTTTGATTCTTTGTAGAATTTTTATTGAATTGCGCATTGCATACATTAATACGGACTTAAGGGCAAGCGAACCCCACAATATACGGTAAAGGATTTCATCACCTTTTCCGTGGCCCACAAATCACGAACTTGATCATAACGTTTACCCGCACAAATTTTAAAAAGAAATTAGACTTTAAGCCTTAAGGACTTCGCGCTCATCAGGAGAAGTTAACCGTGTTTAGAACCTCGCTTAACGGTACATTGTTTACGGGGTGTCTAGGAAAGTGTTAACGGCGAAACCGCCAAAAGAGAAAGGGTTATTTAATTAAGGAACTTCGCGAAAGCGTTGGAAAATCTTCCCTTCTCTCTGCACTTACCTGGTCTCGTGATCAGTGTATCTTGAGCCCGTTTCTCGGCACAGTTTTACTTCGACAATCAAGTTCTGGAGCAGGTCTAGTTGACCTAGGTGAACCCTAGAACGATTAGGTGTGTGGTATTTTTGTGTCGTGATTGTTTTTATTCATATTCTTTTTGTGTGTATATTTCATTCTTTTGTTAATATATAACTATAAAAAAATCACATTCTTTTTCCCCTCCTTTTCTCTTCCTTTCTTCCTTTCTCTTTTCATATCATGGGTACCCTACCTCGAAAAACTCTTGCCGAACTTTGGTACCCACAACCAGACATTACTTCTTACGGTTCTTGCTTTGGCCGAACTTCGAACGATCCATCCATGCCAAAAATTTCATTGAGAGATCGGATAGACGTGTCTAGGACAAACAATTTGACTCCGCAATCCACTTCGTATCAACCATTTCAAACATTCACCCCTTCTTACGTTGATACCCCTTCTTCGAGTCATGTTGCAACTCCAAGACCTATGTCTATTGCAGAACGTATTGAACAATCTCGTAGCCGATCTTTCACTCCTGTCACCACTTCAAATTCTTGGGATCAACAATTTCATTCACTTTCTTATCCAAATGTTGATCCTACCCCTGTCCAACCATTCAATTACTACCAGTCCTACCCAACTTTTGCACCTTCCCTAGACATTGCTTCTGAACTGCCATTTGGGAGTTTCCAGTATCCAAACAACTTTGAATCTTTTACTGAAACCCCTTCACAACCCATGTCTAGTCTAGAACAGTCGTTGGAAGACTTTAGGGTAGCGTCAAGCCAACAGATGATGGATTTGAATGCGTTCTTGGCCACCCTCATACAACCTAGTGACCCGGTAGCTAGTTTTCAACTAGCTCCAAATTTTCCAATGAATGAAGAGGCGGTAGGACAGGCTGTGAATTTGAGTGGAGAGAGTGAGCTGTATACCCTTCCAAATCAAACCTACCCGTTTCAACTTGACTCCCACAACTCTGATTTTGAATGTCTATCTAGTATTCCAACCGATTCATTAATTACAGATAGAACAGATAATGAGTTGTGTGACTTCGTAGTGTTTGATTTACCCGACTGTGATGGGTCCCTTCCAAGTGAAACCGATACCAAACCTTTTGACCTCTACACTTCCATCTTAGAGCCAGAATCGATTGAAATCCATGCTTTTGATGAGGTCTCTGAGAATATTGATTTTCACTTGATTGAGGATATTGACGCGGGGAATATTTTGGATGATGAACCCATAGATTTGGCTGAGTTTTTCTCTTCAAATCATCATCCCGAGTCATTAAATATTTTTCCCAAACTTCATATGCGTCTTGATATTGATGATAAAGGCATGGATGAGCTTAACTTTGAGGAGAATTTTGAGGATAGTTTTGAGGATGAACCAGTTATAATTGATGAGTCGGATTTTCCAATTCATCCTATCCCTTCCACTGACTGTGTACACCCTCCTGAACCTTTAACCGATAACCTTCCTCAACCACTTCCCTCCATTCTTTCCATCGTTCCGACCTTGCAAGAAACCGTCTCACTTTCAATTACTATGTATGGTTTACCAAGTTCGGCGTACCCATGGTTTCTCACGAATCTTGAGGGATTTGACCCCATTTCTCGACGGGTAAATATATTAGCACAATCGCTTTTCACACATCGGTCATCATAAATTGTGCTAATCTATTTACTCCATTTGCACCCTTAAGTTCGTATTCCACTTATTTTTCCCTTCCGTCATTCTTCTTCCTCTCATATACCGAGACCGTATCCCGCTTCTCTCAGCATATGGTCTCGCGTATTCTCCATCTCTTTTCTTTACGCCTTTTTCACCAGCCACTGCTTTATCACGATAAGATCTTTGAATGGTTGGTGTTAACTTTTGGCCTGTGTAAGGTCTTGTATAGCTTGACACTGTTCTTTCCCCCTAATCCTGAACTTCATCGCTTAACTGTGGAAACACTGTTTCACTTGAGTTTGGGGGGGACTCTTTTTTTGTATATATTTTTTGTTTTCTTTGTTGTATATAATTTGTTTTTAGGGAGCGCCGGCAATTTTGACCCTCTTGGTATAGCCTGACAGTGAGGGCACTGTCAAGTTTAAGTTTGGGGGTGTGCTCGGTAAGCTTTTTTCCTTCGCATTCATTTGTATATTTTGCATTTGCATACCTTATTTTAAAACCCATAAAAATCGAAAAAATTTCCGAAAATATAAAAACTTTGTCGTCAAGTTGGCTAATAGGGTAACTTAGATTTTTATTCTAAACGTTTAGTTGATATATTAGAAATAACTAAATTCTAGGCTTAGGAATTGAAAACCCTAAAAATAACCCACATTCTGTCTAACTTTGGTAAGTATACGTCCTTACAATTTTTGAGTTCAGTTCTTGAGTTAAGTCAAGATGAGGGGAAAGTATTGAAGCTTTACTGAAAGATAAGTCTGAAAAATAGTTTCTTTTTTTGAGTTCAAATTTAGAAAGTATATACCCTACAACTGCACTTACACGTACCTTGAAACTTGGGATAGTAGAGGATACCTAGAAATACTCTTGCCTGAAAGCCTAGTATGAAAGAAAAAACGGTATTTAAAGCTAAACACCAAAAGAGCATTATTGAAAAATATATCCGGTCTTGAAAAAGAAAAAGAAAAAGAAAAAGAAAATAATAGAATAAAGTCAAGACCTGAAAACTGCTATTTACGCTTTAAAGTTCACACATTCAGTAATCGGTCGTTAGTGCCTCAAGAAGCATTAATAGTCGCATGAAAGGTGTGTGAGCAAATCCGTCCATCCTTAATAAAAAGAAGTAGTATTTGGTATAAGGGCAAGGGTATTATAGCTTGAATTGAATTCTTGAGTGTTGGGGTGCAAATATACACACACGTAGGGGTATACAATCGATGTTTGGATAAAAGATAGAAATAAAGAATAAGACTTGTGTTTTCTGTAAAGTTGATAAAAATCCCTGATTTGAGGCCTCACTTTAGAAGGAAAACTCAGGAGATCCAAGGTTAAATAGATAGGAGGTGTGAAAAATAAGGGTTGGATATTTCTAACTTAGGATGATAGAGTTTCTAACGTAAATACTAAACTGTAGGAGTATAATCAATGTTAACTTATGACACTAGCTTGACGGGATTTTGTGGGTGTAATCCGCTGAAAACCCTCAGGAGACAACACTCCTTCTACTAGGGACACCTAGAGGTTTAACGGCTTGTTGCACGTGCTCAGTGCAATCGCGTTCCCTGCGAAAGTGCGGTTAGGGTTTTATTTTTGTGAATAATTGGTTTTGCTCGGGACGAGCAAAAGTTAAGTTTGGGGGTATTTGTTCATAACAGAATATTGCATTTTATACCGCCCATTCTTATGCTCGTGTGTTTATAGGTAGGTACTTTTAATCAGTGTTTGCTACATAATTGCAGAATACAGGTTCTCGGCTCTGAACAGTGAATATCAGGGAAAAGTACGACAAATTCCGGATTACTGCCAACAACAGATAAAACACGGGTCTCCGCTCTCTATCCGTGTGTTGCCACATACCAGTTTAAGGGACAAGATGGCAAATCAATTGTCATGTCATGCACAAAGCTCTATGTTAACACAAGATCTAAGAAATCTACGCGGAGCTCGAGGAAATCATGGCAAAAGATCAACATCACATCACCTTTTTGTTCTACTAAAATTCTGGAATAATTGTGAAGAGTTTCTGAGAAAAGTCATATACCACACTGAAGAGGACAACAAACCAGGAAAAATCCCAATACCCCATGACCCAAGTCCACTAAATGGCCGCGGAACCGCGGCCAATAGAGGGTCTAGGCCGCGGTTCCGCGGCCGTATTAACTCCTCACTTTGTCGTGTTTTGGGGGTAGTTTGGGGACTTCATATAGGGGCAGATTCTTGCCCTAGGTTTCCAGTTCCCTTCCTATAAATACCCCAGATCTGAGCCAAGCCAAGGGGTCCATTCTTTTAGTCTCTTTTTGTTAGGTTTTAGTCTTCTTCTTCTTCTTCTTCATTCTTTCCTCCATGAAAATTGTAGTGAGAGCTTTTTGAGTGGATGATGAAATGAAGATGAGGGTTTTTGTATCATTCTCTTTTGTTTAACTTCACCTTGAGATTCTTGCTTTCTCTTGATCATTCAACCTCTTCATTGAGCTTGAAGGGTTAAGGGTTTGTTATTGATCTCAAGGGTCGTATTTTCTTATGGAATTGGTTCTTCACTTCACATGAGTTCTTTACCCTTCTCTTGATCTTGCAACCTCTTGATTGAGCTTGCAAGTTTAAGGGTTGGCTATTGATCCCATGCTTGTCTTGAGTTCTATGTTCTTGTAATTACCTTCTTGCATTTTTCATTCTTGTCTTTAATTACTTGCAATTTTTTACCATGCACTTTAATTACTTGCTTGTAATCTTTTCTTTTCTTTGTTCTTTTCTTTTGCTCTTTTTGGTTTGTTTTGTGAATGGTTGTAATTATTATTGTTAAGAAGAAATACGATATTATAAGTTAACGTTTCTTTGCTCATTTCCTTTTCCCGTATTTTCCATTGAACTCCGCCCAAACGATACGCAAGCGCTCCGTTAGGCACCCTACCCTAACAAGGTAACGGTGATTCCTAACCGCGACCGGTTGCGTTCGGTTTGGCCGGAGGCGAAAGCAAGAGACAAGAACGGAAGGACAAGGGTAAATAAGCCGGATTCCACGAATACCGCGCTTAAATCCCCTAATCCACGTTGTTGCCGATTGCTCTAGCTTCAATTGGTCAAGACTCGGCTCAAAGGTTTTGAGCACAGATTTCTTTAGCTTACAATCTCGTATCTTTTTCTTAACAACTTTATACTTGCAAATAAAACACATAGGTTAGACTTGAACAAACATATACTCATTCTTTATTGACTCGTCTAAAACAAGAACGGAAATCCAACCATCTCCCTGTGGATCGACCCGTGCTCAACCGGCTAGCTGCATAGCGACACCGTCTTGATTGCGGTTAACTTTAATTCTTTCAATCAATGGCCTGGCCTTTCACTGCCTAGAGAGGTTGATACGTTATTGAGAACTCCATCAAGAGCAGAGCCCATTTAGCAAGTCGTCCCGTCAATATGGCCTTCGACATCAAATATTTAAGGGGGTCCACCTTCGAAATGAGACGGACCTCATGCGCTAATGCATAGTGTCTAAGCTTTGTTATCGCAAAGATTAACGCCAGGCAGTGTTTTTCAATGGGGGAGTAGCTGCTTTCTGCCCCCAGTAGAACTCGACTTAAGTAGTAGAGTGATCTTTCTTTCCCTTGATCGTTCTCTTGTGCCCATAATGCGCCTAAGGAACCTTCGAGGGCGGTTGTATAAAGAATGAGAGGTTTTCCCTTAACCGGAGCAGCCAACACTGGCGGGTTATGCAGGTATTGCTTGATCTCAGTTAGCGCGCTTTGGCATTTTTGGTCCCAGACGAACGGGGTTCCCTTCTTCATCAGGTGACTGTAAGGACGGCACTTACCTGAATGATTGGCTATAAATCGCCGTATGTATGCGAGCTTCCCTTGGAGAGATCGCAACTGTTTGAGGGTTCTCGACGGAGGCATTTCCATGATTTCCTTGATCTTTGACAGATCTATTTCGATACCCCGGTGTCGGACGATGAATCCAAAGAATTTGCCTGAGGAAACTCCGAATGCACACTTGAGGGGGTTCATCTTCAAGTTGTATTGTTGAAGGCGTTGAAATACGGTCTTCAGATGCTCGAGATGTTCCTCGTATGATTTGCTTTTAACCACGAGATCGTCGATATAACATTCGACGATTTCATGTATAAGGACATCGAAGATCTTCGTCATGGCCCTCTGATAGGTGGCACCGGCGTATTTTAGACCGAAGGGCATTACCTTGTAACAAAATATTCCCAAAGGGGTCCGGAAAGCGGTATGGCTTCTGGTCTTCGGGATGCATCTTTATCTGATTATACCCTGATGAACCATCCATGAAGGAGAAATCCTCATGAGTGGACGTATTGTCTATCATCAGTTCGGTGACTGGCACTGGGAAATCATCCTTCGGGCAGGCTTTATTGAGATCCCGAAAGTCCACGCATATGCGCACCGTCCCATTTTTCTTCATCACCGGGACGATGTTAGCGATCTATTCAGGATATTGAACTTCCTGGATAAAGCCAGAGTCGATCAGCTTCTTGACCTCGGCATTGATACTCATCTCAAGCTCGAGCCGCATTCTTCTTGGTGCCTGTTTGACTGGCTTGATGTCCGGGGATATCGCCAATCTGTGTACAGCAATTTCTGGATCTAGTCCCGGCATTTTGGAATAGTTCCACGTGAAGCAATCTCTATGCTGTAGAAGCACGTCCTTTAACGCAGCCACCCTTCCTTCAGATAGCAGCTCGCTGATGAATGTCGGTCGCGGATTATCTGCCGATCCCAGCTCAATCTCCTTGAGGTTATCTGCAGTAGTATGTATGCCATCTTCTAGTTCTTTCGGAGCTGGTGGAAATTCTGAGATTGCCTCATTGTCATTTTTTTCGAAGCACCAAGGGAGCTCATCTATGTTGTCACGACCCGAAAGAGCACGTGACTGGCCCTTGAACCACATGAAGACTATAGGACTCCATCTGATCCAAGTAAGCCAAAAATCCCAGAAATCTAAAACCATTTTGAAGAATAAGTAAAGAAAACTGGTTTAAAGAAGTGAAGAAATACAGGTTTTTAAATAACTAAGCCGAAGGTACGTTTTGAAAACAATAAGTCTTTTCTAAAAATTTCGGCAGAGTTTCTCTTGTAAAACTGGCCCCGAATGGGGTACAACATGAATAACAATATATAAAATGATAAAGGCATCCCCAAGCGGGAGCTAGCTCTTCGTCAATCGACGGTCACAACCATGCAATGATATGATAATATACAACGCCAAGTGGCGAGGATCAAAACCAAAAGAAAACTCAAAAGTAGCAAGAAAACCGCCATACTACTAAGCGTGACTCTAAGGTCGAATAATACAACACTGTCTCTGAGTCTGAAAGAATATACAAGTTTTGGTTGATGGAAATACTAGATACAATGAATAAAAAGGTACAATGGTGGTTCTTGATACGAAAGAATCCACCTACCAAAAGCAATCCACCCGCAAGAAAGTAGTGTGCCAGAAATGCCGCAAAGAAACCTGTACGGCGAAACCTGCAAGAACTGTGGCACAACGAGGGTGAGTTGCCAACTCGTGAATAGAAACATCTACAAGCAGAAACCGAATACAAGACATAATCCTAGGTCAATACGATCAGTATAGAAAATCCTCAAAATAAACATGCAGCCTATAACAAGGCTAGGGTAAATATCTAACCCGAGTGCAAACACATGTGTCTGTGTCAATGTCTCAGATAACAATATAGCATATGAATGAGATATGAATGCTTGAAAACAGAATACGTTCACTTGAAACAACTGTTTTCATACTTTAGTGAGATTTCTCCTGTATTTTAAAAATAAGGTACCACAATGAAATCAGCATAAAACTGTGCCTAGCATCGGCACAAACAAAATCCCAATATCCTGATATCTCAAGTCTCAACCACAATATCTAGGGCGCCGTCAGTCCAGACCGGCCCCTACCATCCATCTCAAGACCACGACGGTATCCTCCGGATATCCGACGCGTCGGGTAAAATCACCGGTAGGCAATCTCCCCCTGCCAGGCTCATCGTCATCACCACGTCTTCTTGCCCCGGGGTACCTTACCGGGTCCACCATGTACCCGAAACGGTTCATCCGTCTCCTCGAATCGGGTTTCCAAATCCATCAGCAAACTCATGGTGGACGACTCATACATCATGGGAAAACCGCACTTTTTATTTTAAAAGAGAGAATAAGATTATTTGTGCCTTTGCGGTTTTCCCCCAAATCCAGAAAATCTCATAGAAATCCAAATCCAAACCTCAATAGCAGGTAAAATAATGAATATATGCATGAGAATCCATGAATGCGGCATAACAATGAATAACAGTGTGCAGGAAGTAACAGGTAATAACTACAATGTCTAATCTACTAGCTAAAAGGCTATGTCAAGCAATAATATACTTCTAAGGTGTACGTGACATGGCAATTACCGATGAAGATGTGTGTGAGCCGGCAAGTAAGTGTACGTGGTACATACGCATCATCGGTAATGGTGCTGGTGTCCTATCAGCATGATATTAAAAATGGAGTATGAAGCATAAAATAAGAATGCGATGCAACCGAACCACAAAAAGGGAGTGGGAGCTGAAACTAGACGTAACCAACACTAATCTGCGTTAATCTAACATAAATCTCACAATTGGTGCCTTTTGAAATAACACAAATCATGGGGTTTTGAAAATAGGGGCTACGGTGTTTTTATGAAAAGATACGTCTTTTGAAATGTCTGTAGATCCCTTGAGCTGTCTTTAAAAATACCCACGATTCGTCAGTTTTGAAAAAGGTAGGAGTCTACTCTAATCTAAAATCTACACTAAACTAAACAGCTGAACTAACAAGCTGACTACAGGTAAGGAAACCGCCTAGCATCTGAGTCGATATATATATATATATAGTCAGTGATCCCGCCTCAATGTCATATCATAAGGTATCCTCGAGTTATGAGTGCGGATCTATCATCAATATCGGCTCGTACGGTAAATCATCGTACGGCATCCCCAATAGCTGGGTAGGGTTCAACATCTCACTGTATCATCACATAGTAGGTATCACTATCATCAGATCAAATAGTCTGGGGTACTACTCTATGTCTAGTACAATCGATACCATCAATGAAGTATGCATGCGGGGGTAAACACATATCCCAAGCCCGCAAGAAATCACAAGTCATATCCCACCTATGAATCGTATCAAATCACCGATCTCAGGGCACCACGCCCACATCATCGACTCATCTCCAAAGTCATCCCATATCATAAAATACTGTGCAAGTATAAGTAGTATGCAAGGATGTGAATGTAGGTGCATAAGTATGTGCAATCGCTACCCTAGGGTTCGTACTATACCAAAACCATATACCTCAACATCAATAAAACCATTATCCATATCAATGATCCTAACAACACATAATAATTATACGTGGGTATACGTATTCGTATACCACACCACGGACTGCGGGGGTGCTATACGCCATCCACCCGACTTCCCCCTGTAGATATAATCTACTCACCTTGCATCATCATTTGCGGACATCACCACGCAATTGCTTGTCGTCTCGAAGTCTTCATGGGTACCTACACATCAAATATCGTATATGCGCATTAAAACCAAATCCAAGCTAAAACGGCGCATGAAATCCGAAACGATACGATAAGGGGGCCTATAGGTGAGAACCTATGGCACGCCTTCAAAACCATCAACAAATCCTCTATATCGTCGTATAAACGACAAATAGTCGAGGCAAAACACAATCCACCATTTCAGAATCAAAAATACGGAATACGGAAACACGAATCCAAAATAGCAACATAGGAAATATGTCCCAGATTTTACCCCAGGTCACTTTATACAAATCTATATATACCAGAGGCCTAAACTAACAATGTAGGAGCTACAGAACCAATACGAGCCAGAATGGTGGGACCCAGGCCGCAATTGGCGGCCAAAAGGGAAGAATTGGCGGCCTGGAAAGGGAGTTGGGGGCTAGGGTTTGGGGTGTTGCCTCTATGGTGCCTGCACATCTCAATTTACACTCAATATTATTTTAGGGTCCTCGGGGTGATAGCAGATTCAAATTAACCTTCCCAGATTTCACATTTTCCCCGATATCGATTTCTAAAATCCGTATTTCTGGTTCTAGCTTCAGGTTTTGGGTTCCAATTCATGCACTAGGGTGTTTACAAGTCCTCTACTGAGCTCAATTTCACATTACAACTCAAGTTTCTCTCAAACCCTAACTAGGTTTTCATCATGTCCATAATATCACACAATATCGATATAATCTTAACTTGGGGTTAAAGGAAATGCTACAATTGAGCTAAGTGTTCAGAATTTACCTCAATTGGCAACTCAAGAAAATTCTTGAGTTGCCCCAAGTGGTCACAATCCAAGCTTTCTAGGTCCATCTTGTAGATCTCGAGCTCGTGCACATTTTTAATGAAACCGATATTGGATTTTGGTGAAGTTTTAGAGATGAAGAGAGGGCTTGAAGGTGGAGGAAGGGAGAGGGAGCAGCAGCTGCAGGAGGAGGAGGATGAGGGATGAAAGTGATGGGAGAAGAAGAATGGTTAAGGTCAAAGAAGCCCATGCCCCTCACTCTCTCACCTACCCTCATTTCTTAATTCCTTTTCTTTTCCTTTTTCTTAATTCAAACCTTCTCACCTCAATAATAAACCCAAATGATAAATCATGGCAAGAAAAATGCACAAGTGTAGGAAAAGTGATATATGCAAGTTTTGCACAAAATTGCCAAAAAACCCGATTAGCGATTTTAATCGCGATTAGCACTAAATTAGTGTCAAACTAATCACAAAAACTTAAAAATGTCAAAATTCACTAATTTACCCTATTTTAGAATTTTCCATAATTTTTCATAATTTTTCTAACATTTTTCCTATTTAATTGCATTTAATATTAAAATAATCAATAAAATAATATTAAATTATAAAAATTCCCAAAATTAATATTTTATATTTTTGAAAATGTTACAATCTACCCCCCTTAAAGAAATTCGGTCCCCGAATTTAAATTTAAACCCCCAATACAAAACAATTTCAGTATAATCCATTTTGTCGGGGCTCCGAAAATATCAATACAAAGAGAATATCATAAAATATACTGCGCTACTAGAAATCAATCCCCAAAATGCATATATAAGAATATCCTATGCGTCTGGTGCACAAGGAATCAAAATCCATATATGTGTCAAACAGGTGTATAAAACAACATCTAGGTGCAACGGGTGTGCACGAAACATCTGTCGTAGGCAACGTATGTGCCTGACAGCAAAAATTAGGTGCATATGAAATGCACGAAGAATTCCGATTTAGTGCATCTGGCGTGCACCAAAATCGTATATCAAAACACTAAAGATGTATGAAAACTACGCTGGAGGTGCAAATCAAATCACTGAATACGATAGGCATGAAATCTCAATCATCAAAACTAAATCATGTAAACAGAACGCCCAAAATACCGAAATCCAACATGACGGATACGTGATAATCGAATCACAAAATCACAAATCATAAATACCGTCCTCGGTAGTTCCTCCTTTGAAGTCGAGAAGGAGTCGGTGCATCCACTGCCAGCAGCGCAGGATATCTACTTGCCTCTTGCTCAAGGTCTGGCGTCCTCTGACTCTGGGTTCTTATCTTCTCTGCGGATTACCTATCACGCGGTCAATCGGCTCATCGGCCCTGTCAGATGTGCTAACGGGGACGATTCCGTCCTGGCACTTCTCTGGTCACATCCCAACATCTCTGTAAGCATATCAGGTCTCTAGTCTCGACGGGAAGCAATGACAGCTCGCCTGTATCTCACACGAACCTCTTGTTCCACCTGTCTCTATCGTCGTCCACTATGACGTCACGCCATGCTATCTACGCACCGCATTGTTCTCGGCCACGGTCAATCTGAATTCTCTCGCACGGACTCGAAATCGCGTACTCTGTAGCTTCACCATTTTGTAGAAGATGTCAGGCCGAACAGGTCCTCGGGAACACGTCTCAACCATCGGAGGAATACTCGTCATTCGTCCGTCCTTGATCAATTCGCAACGCATCTGGGTAAGTTCCCTTTTTTTTTTTTTTTTTTTCGCACCTGGTCAACTACCTCATCGACGATGCCGAACTCTGGCCTGCTGGTGGTGCGCAAAATGACCACTCCTAGGTCTAGGTCTTCTCGTATCGTTTCCCGAAGGGTCCTGTCGAGGTCCCTTTCTCAAATCTCAATCCTGCCGAAATGCCCGGAAGTCATCATCCAATGCTGAAGCTAAAGCTTATTCCGGAACGGCTGCATACTTATCGCGCTTCTTTCTGGAAGATATATCCATATACCACGCCTCGGGGTGCATATCACATCTCTGATGTCAGCGGAGTGGGACGTCATCTCGTCGAAACTCTTTTCTTCACTCTGCGTCAAAGTTGACTAATTCGGACTCGTCTCATCATGGCTACACGAACTGCGCTCCGACGGCTACGCTCACATCTGGAGTCTCCCAAGCAGTGTCCCATCACGATATCCGAAAGATGTCGAACCATCCGATCGACTCGTCAGATCCTCATAATCCCCCAAGAGATCACATCATGGGTACAGTTTAATAGCATCGAGTACATGCCACAGCGTCGGTGGTCCAGCCGTAGAAGGGCAAACCCAAGCCTCACTAATGGCGCCGAGGAACCGCCGCAAACCCGAAGGTTCAAAGGCTTTCACACGGTCATTAAGTCGAGTTAGGGTTTCATTCTTCTAGAGGGTCCATAGAATCACCTGCATGTCTTTCCGTATACTTTAAACTTGGAAAATGGCTCCTGACATTCGATCGTCTCAATCGACTCTCAACGAACCTGCGTGAAGTCGTCTCTAGCTGGAATCAATCCGCCTGACGTCCTCGCATCGGGGTAAGCGAACTCACCACACGTCCTAGTCATTCATCCTCCGGTGACTAGCGACTCGCTATCATCTCTCTAAGTACATGCTCATGCTGCAGTAGCCCCAATCATCTGGGCGATATCTCATCATTTGCAGCAACAGCTGGCTCATACACCTGTACGCCGAACAATGCCTCAATCCTCCAGGAAAGGGCAACACAATGGCGGTCGTCTCTGAATCAGCCTGCTCTAGATCTGAGTAAGACTCTCCACACTGGAAATCTTCAACTCAACTGGGCTCGCTCTGGCGCAAAATTGGACGAATCACATTCGTCTCTCAAATCGGGTAGACTAGCTATCATCTGTCTCATCTGCCTAACAGCTCCGGCAATCTCAGCTCGTAAGCTCCGAAAGCAACATCCTGTCAATCTCAGCAACAGCTGGTCCATCTGTCTGCACGATAGGCGACATCACAACCTCTGAGGTACGCTGTACATCAACAGTCCTCTCTCAACTGGCAGCTCTAACAATGGCCCGATCATCCGGTGCAAGACCAAGCACTCGCCTCCACTAGAGGTCACAATCACCAATACTAACTCGAGACATTCCCATGTCACCAGAAAACACAATGGTCGGCCCTCGTACCAAACGAGCTCACACCGGCCGTAACCCTAGCAGCAGCCCGAACTGCGCTCAAACATGGCGACAGGAACCTCAATCGAGTATCAAGAGAGCACATCAATGGCACGAAAGGAAACAACAGATCCAAAGTGGATACATGATCATAGGAAGGAACAGCATCAATGAAGGTATGATCATGAAACTAATAAAATCGGGGATCTCAAATGGATGTATAATCCTGGATATAAAGAGAATCACTGATCCCAAAACAAATGTACATCCTAAGGTTCCTTAAGCGGAGTGGCGTGTCGTAAGTATGCCGCGGAACATACCAACGGTACGTCACTCTACTTTAGTCACCTATTCCATCAACCAAGGGTCATCCTAATACGACGAAAGTTCGGGTCTAATACCCCCTCGACCAAGTCCAAGTTCCGTAAGGTCAAGCCTAAGTTCCGTATATATATAAACGCCCTAGGCTCCACATAGTCAAACTTAGACTCGAACCAAGGTCAACCTAGCGCTCTGATACCAACTTTGTCACGACCCGAAAGAGCACGTGACTGGCCCTTGAACCACATGAAGACTATAGGACTCCATCTGATCCAAGTAAGCCAAAAATCCCAGAAATCTAAAACCATTTTGAAGAATAAGTAAAGAAAACTGGTTTAAAGAAGTGAAGAAATACAGGTTTTTAAATAACTAAGCCGAAGGTACGTTTTGAAAACAATAAGTCTTTTCTAAAAATTTCGGCAGAGTTTCTCTTGTAAAACTGGCCCCGAATGGGGTACAACATGAATAACAATATATAAAATGATAAAGGCATCCCCAAGCGGGAGCTAGCTCTTCGTCAATCGACGGTCACAACCACGCAATGATATGATAATATACAACGCCAAGTGGCGAGGATCAAAACCAAAAGAAAACTCAAAAGTAGCAAGAAAACCGCCATACTACTAAGCGTGACTCTAAGGTCGAATAATACAACACTGTCTCTGAGTCTGAAAGAATATACAAGTTTTGGTTGATGGAAATACTAGATACAATGAATAAAAAGGTACAATGGTGGTTCTTGATACGAAAGAATCCACCTACCAAAAGCAATCCACCCGCAAGAAAGTAGTGTGCCAGAAATGCCGCAAAGAAACCTGTACGGCGAAACCTGCAAGAACTGTGGCACAACGGGGGTGAGTTGCCAACTCGTGAATAGAAACATCTACAAGCAGAAACCGAATACAAGACATAATCCTAGGTCAATACGATCAGTATAGAAAATCCTCAAAATAAACATGCAGCCTATAACAAGGCTAAGGTAAATATCTAACCCGAGTGCAAACACATGTGTCTGTGTCAGTGTCTCAGATAACAATATAGCATATGAATGAGATATGAATGCGTGAAAACAGAATACGTTCACTTGAAACAACTGTTTTCATACTTTAGTGAGATTTCTCCTGTATTTTAAAAATAAGGTACCACAATGAAATCAGCATAAAACTGTGCCTAGCATCGGCACAAACAAAATCCCAATATCCTGATATCTCAAGTCTCAACCACAATATCTAGGGCGCCGTCAGTCCAGACCGACCCCTACCATCCATCTCAAGACCACGACGGTATCCTCCGGATATCCGACGCGTCGGGTAAAATCACCGGTAGGCAATCTCCCCCTGCCAGGCTCATCGTCATCACCACGTCTTCTTGCCCCGGGGTACCTTACCGGGTCCACCATGTACCCGAAACGGTTCATCCGTCTCCTCGAATCGGGTTTCCAAATCCATCAGCAAACTCATGGTGGACGACTCATACATCATGGGAAAACCGCACTTTTTATTTTAAAAGAGATGATAAGATTATTTGTGCCTTTGCGGTTTTCCCCCAAATCCAGAAAATCTCATAGAAATCCAAATCCAAACCTCAATAGCAGGTAAAATAATGAATATATGCATGAGAATCCATGAATGCGGCATAACAATGAATAACAGTGTGCAGGAAGTAACAGGTAATAACTACAATGTCTAATCTACTAGCTAAAAGGCTATGTCAAGCAATAATATACTTCTAAGGTGTACGTGACATGGCAATTACCGATGAAGATGTGTGTGAGCCGGCAAGTAAGTGTACGTGGTACATACGCATCATCGGTAATGGTGCTGGTGTTCTATCAGCATGATATTAAAAATGGAGTATGAAGCATAAAATAAGAATGCGATGCAACCGAACCACAAAAAGGGAGTGGGAGCTGAAACTAGACGTAACCAACACTAATCTGCGTTAATCTAACATAAATCTCACAATTGGTGCCTTTTGAAATAACACAAATCATGGGGTTTTGAAAATAGGGGCTACGGTGTTTTTATGAAAAGATACGTCTTTTGAAATGTCTGTAGATCCCTTGAGCTGTCTTTAAAAATACCCACGATTCGTCAGTTTTGAAAAAGGTAGGAGTCTACTCTAATCTAAAATCTACACTAAACTAAACAGCTGAACTAACAAGCTGACTACAGGTAAGGAAACCGCCTAGCATCTGAGTCGATATATATATATATATAGTCGGTGATCCCGCCTCAATGTCATATCATAAGGTATCCTCGAGTTATGAGTGCGGATCTATCATCAATATCGGCTCGTACGGTAAATCATCGTACGGCATCCCCAATAGCTGGGTAGGGTTCAACATCTCACTGTATCATCACATAGTAGGTATCACTATCATCAGATCAAATAGTCTGGGGTACTACTCTATGTCTAGTACAATCGATACCATCAATGAAGTATGCATGCGGGGGTAAACACATATCCCAAGCCCGCAAGAAATCACAAGTCATATCCCACCTATGAATCGTATCAAATCACCGATCTCAGGGCACCACGCCCACATCATCGACTCATCTCCAAAGTCATCCCATATCATAAAATACTGTGCAAGTATAAGTAGTATGCAAGGATGTGAATGTAGGTGCATAAGTATGTGCAATCGCTACCCTAGGGTTCGTACTATACCAAAACCATATACCTCAACATCAATAAAACCATTATCCATATCAATGATCCTAACAACACATAATAATTATACGTGGGTATACGTATTCGTATACCACACCACGGACTGCGGGGGTGCTATACGCCATCCACCCGACTTCCCCCTGTAGATATAATCTACTCACCTTGCATCATCATTTGCGGACATCACCACGCAATTGCTTGTCGTCTCGAAGTCTTCATGGGTACCTACACATCAAATATCGTATATGCGCATTAAAACCAAATCCAAGCTAAAACGGCGCATGAAATCCGAAACGATACGATAAGGGGGCCTATAGGTGAGAACCTATGGCACGCCTTCAAAACCATCAACAAATCCTCTATATCGTCGTATAAACGACAAATAGTCGAGGCAAAACACAATCCACCATTTCAGAATCAAAAATACGGAATACGGAAACACGAATCCAAAACAGCAACATAGGAAATATGTCCCAGATTTTACCCCAGGTCACTTTATACAAATCTATATATACCAGAGGCCTAAACTAACAATGTAGGAGCTACAGAACCAATACGAGCCAGAATGGTGGGACCCAGGCCGCAATTGGCGGCCAAAAGGGAAGAATTGGCGGCCTGGAAAGGGAGTTGGGGGCTAGGGTTTGGGGTGTTGCCTCTATGGTGCCTGCACATCTCAATTTACACTCAATATTATTTTAGGGTCCTCGGGGTGATAGCAGATTCAAATTAACCTTCCCAGATTTCACATTTTCCCCGATATCGATTTTTAAAATCCATATTTCTGGTTCTAGCTTCAGGTTTTGGGTTCCAATTCATGCACTAGGGTGTTTACAAGTCCTCTACTGAGCTCAATTTCACATTACAACTCAAGTTTCTCTCAAACCCTAACTAGGTTTTCATCATGTCCATAATATCACACAATATCGATATAATCTTAACTTGGGGTTAAAGGAAATGCTACAATTGAGCTAAGTGTTCAGAATTTACCTCAATTGGCAACTCAAGAAAATTCTTGAGTTGCCCCAAGTGGTCACAATCCAAGCTTTCTAGGTCCATCTTGTAGATCTCGAGCTCGTGCACATTTTTAATGAAACCGATATTGGATTTTGGTGAAGTTTTAGAGATGAAGAGAGGGCTTGAAGGTGGAGGAAGGGAGAGGGAGCAGCAGCTGCAGGAGGAGGAGGATGAGGGATGAAAGTGATGGGAGAAGAAGAATGGTTAAGGTCAAAGAAGCCCATGCCCCTCACTCTCTCACCTACCCTCATTTCTTAATTCCTTTTCTTTTCCTTTTTCTTAATTCAAACCTTCTCACCTCAATAATAAACCCAAATGATAAATCATGGCAAGAAAAATGCACAAGTGTAGGAAAAGTGATATATGCAAGTTTTGCACAAAATTGCCAAAAAACCCGATTAGCGATTTTAATCGCGATTAGCACTAAATTAGTGTCAAACTAATCACAAAAACTTAAAAATGTCAAAATTCACTAATTTACCCTATTTTAGATTTTTCCATAATTTTTCTAACATTTTTCCTATTTAATTGCATTTAATATTAAAATAATCAATAAAATAATATTAAATTATAAAAATTCCCAAAATTAATATTTTATATTTTTGAAAATGTTACATATGTCCTCGGGCTCTTCTTTTAATATTGTAATCATGTGACAGGTGCGATTTCGCTTCCAATCCCAATGTGGAACCGGTTCTTCTTTCGTGGCCTTAGGCTCGTACTTCTGTGGTGGCGCTACCCTCCAACTGTCAGACAGAGTGAATTTGCCAAGCTGATACTGATTTTCATCCCAGTTCTTGAAAGTGAAGCAATCTTCAAGAGGATGCTCTATTACTCAATGTTAAGAGCAATAGTTCGGGTGTGAGACTATGCCCGCTTGTTCGGGGTGTTTAGACTCCGGCAGTGTAAGCATTTGATGTTTTAGAGCAAGATCAAGTATCCTCTTCGTCTTATCCCGAGGAAAAGAGTATGCTCGACCCATTTTCTTTATGAGGGATAGATCAATAACGCTCGACTCCCGTTTGCGTGGCCTCTTAGCCCTGCATTGTTGCTGTTGAGCGCCTTTTTGGCCTTTCGACTTATTTCTGCTTTTGCGTGGAGCCTTCTTTATAACAGGTTTACAAGGAGCGGCATTTTCATCTTTCACGGCCTGTTGAAGGAGGCGTTGCGTTCTGGCTTTCTTGTAGATGGACATTTCGCGGTTATGGTTGTCCCGGACTTTTTGACCTGCTTCCCTTATGAGGTTGTCCATTTGTTCTTCGAACGACGGACTGGGCTCTTTTGCATTTGGAACTTTCACTGTCTCAGGATTAGCGTCCTCCCATTGAGCATCCGCTTCTTCATCGAAGTCATACATGACATAGCAGCTGTTTAGCAGCTCTCGTTTCTTTGACAGGATGTATCGAAGTCCTTTTGTCTCCATTCTCCCATTAGGCAGTTTGCGTTGAGTCCCGGGAACGTTCCAGATTTTGTCATAGAACTTGGCTTTTCGAACGGTCTGCTTGAAGGATATCCCCTGATGTTTCAGCAGCTTTTTCAAACCCTCTGTATAATATCTGGGAAGACGGATAGGCTGAAGCCTGTCGAGCGTAGGATCCGCGCCATGCCAGATTTCTTTTTCCACCTTGGTTTCTTCAGAACAGTAGAACAAAATTTCTTTCTCGCTCTCTCGCCTATGAGGGATATAGAACGTTTGCAGCTCTTCTACACTGTAAATATTAAGTGCATCCAGTTCTTTATGGTGTTTAAGGGGCACTATGGCAACTTGTAGACTTTGCCCTTCGTCAGCGGACGTTCGTATTGAAGGTCGAGCAGAGAATACAGCATGGATCTCATCTTCCGAGTCACTACCAAAGATTAACATAGGAGTGGACGGTCCTGGCTTGTTATGTTGGGGCGGACCCGAACCAACTATTTCCTCTTCCTCCTCGGTATCACTGCGAAGACAGGGATGGTGGCATTAGCTTTATTCTCCGGCTTGTGACACCTTTCTGTGTTTTCGAAATCTGGTAAGAAGTATTTGGCATCTTCGTATTTGCGGACCTCGTTCACAGAGAACGGGTTCAGTTCTCCCGTCACGGTATACTCGAAACCATCCTTAAAATACTTCATACACTGATGTTGTGTAGAAGGGATGATGTTGTACTCGTGTAACCATGGTCGGCCGAGCAAAGCGTTGTAGCATGTCTTGGCGTCTATGACGCGGAACTTAACGTCCATGACGAGTAGCCCGAAGCGTAGCGTCAGTATCACAGACCCAAGAGTTCTTGATGACTGGGAGTCGAACCCGGAGATAGTGATCTTATCCCGAGCAAAGTGCTGGACGCTCATGCAGATTTCTTTTAACACCCGCACGTTGAGGAGATTAACGGAGGATCCATTGTCGATCAGGATTTTGCCTATCTTTATATCGTGACAGTATCCTGAGACATAGAGGGGGCGATTGTGCTCGCACGTCCCAAGGAGAAGGTCCTCGTCGCCGAAAGTGACATCGGCCGTGTGCACTGCCTCCAATTCATCCTTCATCTTTTCCTCGGCCAGGCAAGCTTGGAATTATTCCGGATCTTGTAGTGCCTTGATCAATGAATCTCTCGTCTCTTTTGATAGTAAAAGGGCATCAAGAATGCTGAGCTGTGAAGGTGGTTTCCTTAGGTGTGCTAAGACGTTGTAATCCACCTTCTTCTTCTTTGGCGGGTATTTGGCAGCTAGCTCTTCCACCACTTGGTCATCTAAGACGATATCTTCAGAGACCTTTTCTTTCCCTTTATCTTTTCTGTTCGGGGGTCCGAGGTTTTTTTCGGGCAGTGTGTGATTACGTAGCCGGATATTTTCGCAAATCTTCGGTTCTTCTTCTTTTCTCGAAGCGGACTCTTTAAAGAGAGGGGCAAGTTCTAGCTCTTCATCAGAATCACTCCCGAATGTAGGCACTTGTGACCCACCGGTGTTAATCATGCGACAATCACCGGTAGTTCTGTTAAACCCTTCAGTCATATTTTGGCTCCCCCGATGAGTTTTACACTTCTCCCGCTTAAAATGTTGTCGATGAGCAACATATCCTTGCCACTATCTATCGAAAGGTTTGCACTCTTGAGTGGGGTGCGACACCTTCTGATGATATAAGCAATAGGAAGGGTGCATTTCCATTTGACCAGTAATTTTTCCTTCGGAGGATGGTAGCTTCATGCCCATTGATATGGCTTTAGCAAACTTTTTCCTCATCTTGAATTTGTTTTTATCCGCAACGGATGGCTTTTGATTTGACGGGAGTGCCTCGACTCTTTCGTCTAGTCGGTGGTGTTTGGCTCCTTCCAGTATGGCCATCTCACGCTCTTGATTGGCTTTAACTTTCAAACGGATCTCATTCAGGAAAGCATCGATCAACTCGTCTGAGGGCCGCGGAATTTCTGGTTCAGGGTCCGCCCTCATTTCCTCGGCGCAAGGAGCCTCTTCGTCATCCACCAATAAGTGAGAGATCACATGACAACTCGCTACGTAGTCTTCGGATTCATCTGATGAGTCTTCTCCATCGTTTTTGTCCTTAACAAAAGAACAAGCTTCCCCCATCGTGTCCGTCTTCTTTGGAGTGTGCGGCTGTGGTGGGTTTACCTTCCAGTTTTCAGACAGCGCAAACTTTCCTTGTAGGTACTGATCCTCGATCCATCCCTTAAACACGAAACAATCTTCGATCGGGTGACTTACCGTTTGGTGGTAAGGGCAATAATTGGGATTATTGAGATCGCCTGGCTGCGACAGACGTTTTGGACTCGGCAGATTGATGAGTCTGTTGCGAACTGCCGGCTCAAACAGTCTTCTCATTTTATTCTGAAGAAACGAGTAAGGACGTCCTAGTCTCTCCTCGAGGGATAGGCGTGGACGCATGTTGTTTTGGCGAACAATCGGCTTTGAATTATTCGGCTGCTGTTGAGTATTGGCAACAACGATCGCTTTTCCTTTCTTATCATTTCGAGAGTCGAGTTTTGGAGGAGAAGGTCCATGGCCCATCTGGTCCATTTGGGCTAACTTGTCAATCAATGCTTGAAAGGTGGTTGGCCTGAAGAACATCATGAATTGCGAGATGGTCGCTTGAGGGTCAAGGGTACCCACGAACATGCCTACCGCAGATGCCTCTTCTATGCGTTGTTCGCATTTTGACCATAGGTTCCGCCATCGTGTTGCGTATTGGACCCACGTTTCACCTGGCCTTATCCTGGCATTTATCAGTGCTGTCATCGGGGCGCGTTCACTAGCACTCGTGAATCTTTGTGTAAATAGTAGTTCCATCTCTGCAAATGTTTTGACAGAGTCGTTAGGTAGCTCCGAATACCATTCAAAGGCTGTTTCTGCTAAGCTGCCGTCAAACTGTCTAAGCAACAATTTGTCATCGCCTCCAGTATTGCCGCATCAGGCCCTGAATTGAGCGACATGCTGATGTGGATTCCCTGTCCCTTTATATATGTGGAATTTAGGGATCGTATATCCCGGTGGGTAACTGATTTAGTCATACCAGCCCGGATAGGGTCGTCCAGTTCTAACAATTTGCCCAGCCGCTTCACCCACCTAATGATCTCGTATTTGCTGAGCTATATAGTCCTCCAGTGCGGCCTTGGAAATGGTTTCTTCCGTTGATGCTGCAAGAGCCGGAGGAGGACTAGATGTTTCCCCTCCGTCGTTTCCGACAATGATCGGAGGGTCTTCAGCTGGAGGGTCCGGCTGTAACATCATCCCTACCATATCTTGGAAGAGGAGTGCCATTTGTTTTATGTTAGCCGCTTGTTCTGCGGCTTCTTTGTCCTTCTTTTTGAGGACTCTACGTAGGTAGTCAGCATCGGTTTCCTGCTCGTGACACTCTTCTGGTGATGCCTCTGAGCTCTCTTTTGGCCCGGTAAGTGCAGCCATTGTAGTCATCATTTCCTGAAACTTCTGTTACTGCTCCTGCGCCTTGGTCACTGATCGCGTAAGCGGTCGATGACCCATAGATATGCGACTGTCCTCTTTACCAGACGCCACATAGACGGTATGAACTACAATGACCCCTGACTTAGGGCTTTTGGGTTCACCACCTCTGATATTTATCGCCGGCGCGGGGGTTTTCTCCAGCCTCCTTCTTTTGTGGGCCGTTGAAGTTGAAAGGGCCGTTGTAGTGGGCACCCTAGCGATCGTTGTCCCTTGCTGTTCAATAGGATGGTCTTTTCCTTTTTGCACCTTCGTCTTCTTTCGTTGACGAGAGTGATTTGGGTTGATCACGGAGTTTTGAACCCTCCGCCAAACTTTATAAATTCTTGAGGACAGCCGTTGAGGGGGCTGTTCTTGTTTTGTTTCCGGAACTCTCTCCGCAGACGGAGGAGATCTTTTCAGTGTAGCGGTTGGAGAGTTCTTACGTACCCTCCTCAGCAGTTCAAAGCTGTTCCCAGTTGGAACAGCAGTGTTGACTTCCACCACTGGAGCCGGTGGAGTTAGCCCTGGGGGGGAGTTGCCCCCTGCCTTCCTCACTCGTTGCCAATGGCGACGTCGAGCATGACGAGCCATTGGGACTGGCTCAGAGATTGAGACATCTTCTTTTTGCCCCCTGTCTGAATGAGACGCCGCTGGTGTTAACCTCTTAAAGACTGAAGTTGTCTTTTGAAGGGTGATATTCAACCTGTCGAAGACGGATCCTCGAGCAGGGGCAGGAGCAGGAATCGTTAGTCTTGAAAAGGCTGACTTTTTGACAGGGGAAGCCGCCTTGACGACTTCTGGAGCAGCAGTTATTGCCTTCCTTGGAACAGCCAATTTAGAGTTCTGATCCAGCCTGGCGAAAATAGAGGTTGTTGGTTTGGTAGTGGGCGACCCGTTGATAGGGGTCGTCGTAGCAGTGAGCCAGTCGAAGACTGACTTCTTGTTCACTTCCGGTGCAGGTATTGGTGTAGGGATGCTTGTAGGTGGGATCATGGTCCCGAAGAACAGGCCAGTGGTGGCTTGGGTCACCTGGTCTACCGGCAGAGCGAGGAAGGAAGCCGCTTGGGGCCCATATGCTACACCTCCCGGTGAGGTGGAGCGTCCGTTGCAGTGGCATTTCGAGCAGTTGGTGCAGTTAAAGGCCATTGAATCTTGAGTTCTGCGCCAGGCAAAAGACCAAATCTTAGTAACTTGAAATCCGAAGGAAACCATTAACAAACCGCGATTGGTTCACGAAGACGACACACGAAGTGTGGAGTGGAAAGAGGAAAAGGTCCTATCGGGCGTGCCAAAATTTGTTCCCCTCAGAATGGCGGCGCACAAGACTGCGAAGTCCTGACGCTGAGATTCGGGGCAGATGCAATTTGGTTTTATCCGTCTACCTCTCCGAAGATGCCGAGTTGATTTATGGAACCATGTATCGGAGGTTTAGACGGATGCGGCCGATGTAGCAGACTTCGTTAGATTCCCTCTCGCTTGAGGGGTTTTTGATTGTGGGGACGCTCTTCCCTGCAGGCGCAAGCCCCTGCAGTTAATTACGCTACCGCATCGCGATAACAACTTTCTCCTTCTCCAGAATTTCACTTCGTGTCGTGGGTGTTTGTTTTGTTTCTGGTTGCCCGTGGATTGTATACGGAGACTGAGTAATGTCGTCGCCCGTAGGACGTGGATTAGTACAAATCCGTATTTACTTAGATTTGGGTTTGGTGTTTTTAGTTTAAGGATACGTTAGCCGTGTTGAGGCTAAGATCGACTTAAACGTTCGTTAAGGATACGTTAGTCTTGTTTGAGACTAAGATCAACTTAACGTAGTGATTCATTTAATATATTGCCGTCAGGACTCGTCACCTCTCTGACGTCGTTGAAGGATTACAACGACAGGTGTCAGAGGAGCTCGGAGATGTACCCTCGAACCAGAGTTGATTTGGAATTTTATAGTCCATTTGAATGTTTAAGGATACGTTAGCCGTGTTTGGGGCTAAGATCGACTTAAACAGGATCATTTAGATCCGGTAAAAGAGCATTTGGAGGCTCTATTGTTCCAGTTTAAGGACGTGGCGGTCTATATTCCAGTTTAAGGACGTGGCGGTCTATATTCCAGTTTAAAGACGTGGTGGTCCGTATTCCAGTTTAGGGACATGGTGGTCCATGTTCCAGTTTAGAGACGTGGTGGTCTATATTCCAGTTTAGGGACATGGTGGTCCATGTTCCAGTTTAGAGACGTGGTGGTCCGACATTAGTTTAAGGACCTTTCGATCCAACATTAGTTTAAGGACGTTTCGGTCCACAAGTTTAAGGACCCCGCAGTCCATATTCATGTGTGGTCGTTGGGACCCATCGCCTCTCTGACGTCGTTGAAGGATTACAACGATAGATGTCAGAGGAGTTCGGAGATGTACCCTTGAACCGGATGTAGATTAATTTAAGAGAGCCGACGTGCTCAGTCAATTTAATTTGAGGACTTATGGCCATGATTGGGTTAAGTCTAACTGAGAAATGTCCAACGTTTTGTTTACATTTGGCCTATTAGACCTGTGTTAGGGCTTTGCCCATGTTTAGTAATGCACATTATTTTATTCTGGCCTGCTAGGCCTTTCTGATTTGGGCTTTGTCCATTTATTTTTGATGCAGAGTATCCGTCTTTGCTTGGGCTTTGCCCTCTTGCAAAGTATTTAGTTCAGCCTGTTAGGTCTTTTTTAATTGGGCTAGGCCCTTCTGCAAATAATGCAATGCATTAATTATTTGACAGTAGCTTGTCAGGCGCTTTGCGCCAAATAATGAGCGCAAGTGCTCGTGGAAGCGACACGTGTCGCACTCCGGTGAATGCAAGCGCAATAGCACAGTGCCCTGTATCAGTGCGCTGCGCTGTTGCGCTGTTGACACGTGGCGCTCCCTGGTGGCTTGCGCCAACAAAGGAGCGCAACAGTGCAATTTTTCAAGTGCAAAGCACTGTTTTATATTTTGATCGATTTTAAATCAAAGAAAACAAGTTTTATCTTGTTTTCAAAGGACCAATGGTTCATAAGAAAGTGCAAAGCACTATTATTATTTATTTTTTTCTTTTTATTTAAGATTATTGATCTTGCTCTTAGATCAATAATCTGTTCATAAGAGAATTTTCTCTTCTTCCTAAAGGTTTTTACCTTTTCTTCTTTTGAAATTTCTTCAGAGTTTTCTCTGTTTGAAGTTCTTGATTTTTTACCAAAAAAAAATGTCCCTCCTTTGAATTAAGGTCTAGGGTCCTTTTTAAAGTGCCCATAAATTAGTTAAATTTGTTAAAGAGATCTTTCTCTGAGTGATTTGGGGAATTTTCCCCACCGTTGGATATTTGATCCAAGGGCTTCTGTTTTACAGAAGAAAATCTTCTTTTTTAACAAGAACGGAAACATTTCTTAGAATTTTAATTCTGTTTGGCGCAAATGCTCCAGAGCGTGACACGTGTCGCGCAGCGCACAGCGCAGCGCAGCTGCGTTTGCGCAACTGCGCTGACACATGTCGCGCAGCACACAGGGCAGCGCTGCTGCACTTGCGCACCTATGCACCTGCGCTGACACGTGTCGCGCAGCGCTTTGCGCAAAAGCGACTGCGCTGACACGTGTCGTGCAGCGCAGTGCTTGCGGAACTGAAGCTTTGCTGCTATTTTTGTTTTTTAATAGAGGTTTGCTCTGATTGGACGCACTGCCTTGGGCGCTGCTCTGCCGTATCAGCTTTTGACACGTGGCGCGTTGCGCGCAGCGCAAAGAATTTGAAGCGCTGCTTCGAATTTTGAATTTTGAAATTCAAACAGAGCTTTGCTCTGATTGGGGGAAACAGCTATTACCTGAGGCACTGGCATGAGAACTTTGCACTACACTCATGTATAGAAATTACATTGCCAGTTTAGCATGCTTCAGACTTATTCATATTGAGCTTTATATATATCTGATCGTATTGACTTAGGAGGGGTCATACATTCGATCTCTTCTTGTAGATATTTTCTATTCACGAGTTGGCAACTCACCCCCGTTGTGCCACAGTTCTTGCAGGTTTTTGCCGTACAGATTCTATAGCGGATTTTCTGGCACACTGCTTCCATACGGGTGACTTGCTTTGGTAGGTGGGTTCTTTTGTATCAGAACCGACATTGTACATGTATTATTCATTGTATCTAGAAATTCCATCAACCAAAACTTGTACATTGTTTCAGACTTAGACACAGTGATGTATTATTTCGACCTTAGAGTCGCGCTTATAGTATTATGGTTTTCTGGATTTTTTGAGTTTCTTTTTGGGTTTTGATCCTCGCCCTTTGGCGTTGTATATTACTATTGCTTACGTGGTTGTGACCGTCGATTGACGAAGAGCTAGCTCCCGCTTGGGGATGCCTTTTATCATTTCATATATATTATTCTTGTTGTACCCCGTTCGGGGCCAGTTTTTACAAAGGAAACTCTGCCGAAATTTCCAGAAAAGACTACACATTTTAAAATGCATATTCGGCTTAGTTATTTGAAAAACTTTGATTTCAAACATGCTTTCTTTACTTATTAAAAACTAGTTCCTTTATTTACTCTTTAAATGGTTTTAGATTTCTGGGCTTTTGGCTTACTTGGATCAGATGGAGTCCTATAGACTTCATATGGTTCAAGGGCCAGTCACGTACTCTTTCGGGTCACGACAGAATGTTCTAGGGATTTGATAAAGGCAGCCTCCGTCGGGAGACAGTTATCATTCCGGGCTTCCAAGGTGACCTGGATGACAGAGAGACTGTCAGAGTTATTGTTTTCCCTCTGACGAGGTGATTGTTAGAGATTCTGCGTATTCAAGTTTAGTTAATTACCGCAATCAAGACGGTTTCGCTTGTAGCTAGCCGGTTGAGTACGGGTCGTCCGCAGGGAGATGGGAATCTTTTTCTATGTGCTTTGACGAGTTAAGTCCAATTTTCCAGATTTGTTTGTGATTAACTAAGTGTTAAACTGAGTGTAAAGAGAGCTTGTTAGGGTTAGGATTAGGTTAGTTTGAGTTAGGAGTCGCCCACTTCTTTCGTTGCCACTCTTAATATCGGTGTTACGGTAATCGGCAACAACGGGGATTAGCATGACTAGGAAGGAACTTGCGAGTATAAGCTAGGCTTTCCAACGCTTAAGTTCTTCCTTTTGGTGCTTGTCCGTCCGTTCTTGGCTCTTAGCCATAACCTCCGGTTAATTCAACCACAACCGGTCTCACTACGGAATCACCGCTATCATGTAGGATAGGGTGCCGTAAGGAGCGAATTGTGGTTCAATTAACGGGAGTCGATTTAAGATGTTGGGCAAGGAAAGAGTGAGAGAGATTTCCTTCTCTCAAACTTCCCTTATCCTACCCTAACAAGTATGGAAATTACTCACCCATTACAAGAAGAACGAAAAATAAAACAAAGGAGGAAGATAGAAAGAAAGAGATTAGAAGATAACAACTAGCTATTTGCGACCTCACCTTGGCAAGGATCAAGCGTAAGCATCATGGTTGTTTAAGGATAAAGGAAAAAAGAAAAGAAAGAAACAACAATAAATAACAACAACTACTTATCAATTAAAGATTACAAGCAATTAACATAACAAGAGCAAGACAAGTATAATAACAAAATGAACTTCTTTATTCATCATTCTTCACTCACAAAAGCTCACTACAAGTTTTTCAATGGAGAAGAGATGAGAAGAGGAAGAAGAACAAGTATTCTAAACCCTAAAAAAATACAAGATTAAGCACCCTTGGCTTCACAAGGTTCTGGGCTATTTATAGGCTGGGAAATGAAAATTTAGGGCAACATTCAGAACAAAGATGAAAAGACAAAACAGCCCCTAAAAATTGGTCGACTGCCGCCACCATACGGCCGCGGAACCGCGGCCTAGACCCCCTATTGGCCGCGGTTCCGCGGCCATTTAGAGGAGTTGGACCCTCTACTTTCTTGTGATTCCCTGGTCTTTCATGTCCTTTATTCTGGCATATGATTTTTCTTAGAATATCTTCACGATTTTTCCAGAATTTCTGTTGAGCAAAAGGTGATTTGATGTGGATCTTTTTGTCATGATTTCCTCGATCTCCGTGTAGATTTCTTGGATCTTGTGTTGCCATTGAGCCTTGTGCATGAAAACGACATTGATTTGCCATTTTGTCTCTTAAACTGGTGTGTGGCAACATACAGATAGAGAGCGGAGATCCGTGTTTTATCTGTGGTTGGCAGAAACCCGGGTTTTGTCGTGTTTTTCCATGAATTTCACCGTTTAGAGCCTAGAACCTGTATCCTGCAATTGACTAGCAAACACGGCTCAAGAGTACCTACCGATAAGCAATGTGATAAAAATTGGGCGGTATAAAAATGCAAAAATCTGATATGAACAAATACCCCCAAACTTATCATTTGCTCGTCCCGAGCAAAGACAATTTATTCACAAAAAATCCTAACCTCACTTTCGCAGGGAACGCGATTGCACTGAGCATGTGTAACAAGCCGTTAAACCTCTAGGTATCCCTAGTAGGAGGAGTGTTGTCTCCTGAGGGTTTTTAGCGGATACTACCCACAAAATCCGGTCAAGCTAGTTTTGCGAAATTACTATGATCCAAACCCCTAAAGTTTTGTTTTCAGAAAATAACAATTCTATGATCCGAAGTCTAGACTATCAAACCTTTATTTTTCACACCTCGCTTCTTATTTAACTACAGATTTTATATGTCTTTACGTGCAGTGCAAATAGTGTCGTTAAGTTTTCAGAAGGATCGATTAAAGTCATTATGTCACATAATAAGCCTAGATAAAAATTTTAAAAGGATCACATAAGTTTTATAAAGAGTTAGGTATTTTTCAAGTTTCGTTTTCCAGTAAAGTTTCAACTTCAGAATTTCTATCTTCCCTAACAGGAAACTAGATCTTATTTTTCACTCCACCTTTTTCTTGTTTTCATTTCATACACACCTCTGTGAACGTGCAATAGTCTTTATCATAGAATAAAACCTTCATATCTCCGCTAAAATTTTTATAAAAGCCTGTCTTTTATCAAGATTATTCTCATACAAAGAACCGTTAGGAATTTTAACTCGGAGAGAACACTTGCTTGACTTTGTTTTAATCTGGACTTTCTAGGCTTCTTAGCGAGCTTTGGGCCAATGCACCCAAACCAGTTGGTTTTAGGGCATTAGGTGTAGAAACACCCCAGCGGACTTAATTACTCAAGTTACCTAGGTCCAAAAAAAAAAAAAGTTTGGCGTGAAAATCAAGATGATTCAATACGAACAGAGACATAACCGGCAGTTCAATTATTTTTTGGGATAAAAGACGTGTTTAGTGGGTTTTGGTGTGAAATCATTCCAATCAAGTTCCAGATGGGTTATTTTTCAGACTTAGTTCCAATTAAGGCATCAATAACATTCCTTCATATTCACTCACTTCATAAACTATTCTTGATATTACTTATTTCCGAACAAACCTATTTGATCCTCAGAAAATCATTTATCCATTTAAAAGTTTTTCGACATAAAAAGACTTGTCATCTAATTCCCAAAAACTCACGACACGTGTAGTGTGATGTAAAGACGTATATCATCTATAGTTAACTTCAAAGGAGAGTTATCTTTCAGGTTTTCAAAATCTAAAAATAAGATTTAGTTATTCTTATTTTCTCAGACAAAACCGTCGAAATGTTGAATCAGAGTCTTCCCACTAGCTAACTTGACAAAAAGTTTTTATGTTTTTAGAAAATTTTCTGATTTTTATGGATTTTAGTATGCAGATGCAAAATATACATATGAATGCGAAGGTTAGAAATGCGTACCGAGCGTACCCCCAAACTTAAACTGGACAGTGTCCTCACTGTCATTGCATAAAGAGATCATTTGAAGGGTCAAAATTGTCGGTTAGCGATACACAAATTTTTTGTTTTCGTTTTTAAAGAAAAGAAAAAGAATGGAAAAGAATATCCACAAAAATATATACAAAATGGTTTATACATACCCCCAAACTTATTTGGAACAGTGTCCACTGTTCTTGGCGGGATAACCGAAGTTTGGTGGTAGGAAGAGGTAGATTATGCAGGGTAAACCGGCTCCTGTAAGCCCAGGAGCTCCTCTGTTGGTTCGGCGCTAAGGTACGGTTTTAGTCAGTGCCCGTTCACTTTGAAAAATGAACCGTCCATTGGATTCTCCAAATCCACAACGCCATGCGGATACACATTCCGCACAAAATACGGCCCTTTCCAGCGAGATCTGAGCTTTCCTGGATGGATGTGTAGCCGGGTGTCGTAAAGCAGTATCTGTTGACCAGGTACGAAAGTTTTGCGCAAAAGGTGTTTATCGTGAAACACCTTCGTTCGGTTCTTAACCACAACCGCGTTATCGTAAGCCTCATCCCTAAGCTCGCTTAATTCGTTCAACTGCAGCTTCCGATGGCTGCCCACATCTTCGAGAGACAGATTCAGCTCCTTTATCGCCCAAAATGCGCGATGCTCTATTTCGACAGGTAGGTGGCAAACTTTTCCGTACACAAGCCGATAGGGAGACATGCCAAGATCAATCTTATAAGCGGTTCGAAATGCCCAAAGGGCATCAGTGAGTTTCAGCGACCAATCATTTCGGTTTTTGGAAACCGTCTTCTCCAGTATCTGCTTGATTTGCCGATTTGAAACTTCGGCCTGCCCGCAGGTTTGGGGGTGGTAGGGCGTGGATAGCTTATGATTAATGGAATATTTCCGCATTAAGGCCGTGAAAGTCTTATTGCAGAAATGACTTCCATTGTCGCTAATGATCGCTCGGGGGTGCCCAAAACGGGAGAAAATGTTTTCTTTAAGAAACCTAACGACAACCTTGTTGTCATTAGTCCCGCTGGGCACAGCCTCGGCCCACTTAGAGACGTAATCAACAGCGAGAAGGATGTACAAGTTCCCGAAAGAGCTGGGAAACGGCCCCATGAAATCTATCCCCCACACATCGAAAATATCCACAACCAAGATTGGTTGGAGCGACATCTCGTTACTCCGGGATATCCTGCCCAAGTGTTGGCACCGGGAGCAAGTCTTGCAATAGTCATGAGCGTCTTTGAAGAGTTGTGGCCAGTAGAAACCACATTGCAAGATCTTCTCAGCTGTCTTTCTAGGGCCAAAATGCCCGCCACATGCTTGATCGTGGAAAAACGACAGCACACTCTAGAATTCATAGTCAGGGAAACACCGACGAATAATCTGGTTGGGACAGTACTTGAACAGATAGGGTTCGTCCCAGTAAAAGTGTTTTACTTGGGATAAGAAGCGAAGTCTGTCCTGACTTGACCATTCAGTCGGTAGTAACCCTATGGCTAAATAATTCACAATATCTGCGAACCAGGGTTCGCAAGATACTGTCAAGAGCTGTTCATCCGGGAAAACGTCGTTGATCGGAATTGGAAGCGAAGGCGAAGAAGGAAGTCGTGAGAGATGGTCGGCAACTACGTTTTCACATCCTCATTTGTCCTTAATGACAAGGTCAAACTCTTAAAGCAAGAGGATCCAACGAATTAGCCGAGATTTTGCATCTTTCTTCGCAAAAAGATGGCGCAGAGCAGAATGGTCAGTGTAGACAATGACTGGAGAGCCGATGAGGTAGGGCCTGAACTTTTCTAAAGCAAATACAACAGCTAAGAATTCCTTCTCAGTTGTTGTATAATTGAGTTGGGCGTCGTTCAGGGTTCGGCTCGCATAATAGATTACGTACGGCATCTTGTTGATGTGTTGTCCAAGGACAGTACCAATGGCAAAGTCGGATGCATCACACATAATCTCAAATGGGTGCGTCCAGTCAGGCGAAGAAAGAACGGGAGCAGAAGTGAGTGAGCTTTTCAATGACTCGAATGCAGTCACACAGCGCAAGTTGAAGTCGAATGGCGTATCCCTGGCCAGCAAAAGAGTCAAGGGCCTAGCAATCTTGCTAAAGTCCTTGATGAACAGTCTATAGAAACCGGCATGGCCAAGGAAGGCTCGGATATCTCTGACGCATCGGGGAGGAGGGAGATTGGAAATGACTTCAATCTTCGCTTTGTCAACCTCTATGCCAGTTTGCGAGATGATATGTCCTAAGACAATACCTTCGCGCACCATGAAGTAGCACTTCTCCCAATTCAAAGTGAGATTCTTGTCCCTACATCGGGTAAGGACAGCGTCAAGATGCATCAAACACTCATTGAAGGAATCGCCGAAGATGAAGAAATCATCCATGAAAATCTCCAGAAAATTTTCCACCATGTCTGAGAAGATTCCCATCATACACCGCTGGAAGGTAGCGGGCGCATTGCATAACCCAAAGGGCATGCGACGATATGCAAACGTGCCGAAAGGACAAGTGAATGTGGTCTTGTCCTGGTCTTTTTCGGTGAAGGGAATTTGGTTATAGCCAGAGTAGCCATCAAGAAAGCAGTAGTACTCGTGTCCGTCCAATCGTTCAAGCATTTGGTCAACGAAAGGTAGCGGAAAGTGTTCTTTCCGCGTTGCGGCGTTGAGTTTTCTGTAATCAATGCATACTCGCCACCCAGTTTGGGTGCGAGTAGGGATTAACTCGTTCTCCTCGTTAGTGATGACCGTTATACCTGATTTCTTGGGGACAACGTGAATGGGGCTAACCCACTGGCTATCAGAGATAGGGTAAATGATACCACTATCCAGACATTTTATGATCTCCTTCTTCACAGCCTCTTTCATGACTGGATTGAGCCGTCTTTGTTGATCCCTGGCTGGTTAGGCATCATCAATGTGATGTTCAACGATCAGGGGACTAATCCCCTTGATGTCCGCCATGGACCAGCCAAAAGCTTGCCTATTGCTGTGCAAGACCGCAAGAAGGGCTTTCTCTTGCTCTGGAGCTAGAGAAGCCGAGATGATGACAGGGAGGGTTTCGTTCTCACCTAAGTAAGCGTACTTAAGGTGAGACGGCAAAGGCTTGAGTTCGAGCGTTGGAGGTGAAACGATTGAAGGCAAGATTGGTGCAGAGGTCTCGAACTCAAAGGACTCCAGCAAAGGTTCAAAACGAGTGTAGGCGACCGAGTTGGATGGTTCAGGTAACTCATCCGGAAATTCGAAGGATTCAAACTCGGGTTGTGAGCGGATAAGATTGTTCGAGAAAGTGAAACACTCGTAGTCGTTGTCGGGCGCAGAAACAGCAGCAGGTTCGAAGAGGAACGCACTAGTGGCGTTAAGGTTATCGTGATCAAACAGAAACTCCTCGAATTCACACTCTTCTGGGGTGATCTCCTGGATCGAGCAAACGTCCAGTATATGAGCATTAGGTTCGGAGGGCTGATTCCCCAACCTAAAAATGTTGAGTTCAATCGTCATGTTTCCAAAATAGAGGTTCATCGAACCATTGCGACAATTGATCACAGCATTTGAGGTTGCAAGGAATGGGCGACCTAGTATAACCGGAATTTGATTCCGGGGGTTAGCTACCGGCTGTGTGTCTAATACAATGAAGTCAACGGGGAATATGAAGTCCCCGACTTTTATTAACACATCCTCTAGCTCACCCCTAAGATGGGTGATCGATCGGTCGGCCATTTGGAGAGTGCAGTGCGTGGGTTTCAGCTCTCCTATGCCTAATTGCTCGTATACTGAGTACGGAAGCAGGTTAACACTGGCACCAAGATCTAATAGTATGCGGTTGATGTTCTTATCCCCAATGGTAATAGAAATCGTAGGACAGCCAGGGTCCTTCCGTTTTTGTGGTAAAGATTGGGTAAGAGCATCACTCACAGCACTAGCCAAGAACACTTTCTTTGGTACCTGAGATTTCCTCTTTTTCGTGCACAAGTCCTTTAAGATTTTCGCGTAGGATGGGACTTGTTGGACAGCATCTAAAAGAGGAATGTTAATGTTAACCTGCTTAAACAACTCCAGAATCTTCTCCATTTGTGGATTTTGTTTATTAGACCTCAACAGGTTTGGAAATGGGACGTTTTTAAAATTGGTTGAGTCTAATGCTTGTGGAGGAGATTGTGGAGTTGGAACGGATCCCAGAACAGGTGTTTTCGTGGAGTGAGAAGTGGGTCCATTCAGAGCAGAAGAAGAGGAAGGAGAGCCTTGTGAAGAACGGAGAATAGGCTCAGAAGACGAAGAAGCAGGAGAAGAAGAAGAAGAAGAAGCAGCGGCCGGGGTGTCATCGTTGATCCGTGTGACAATGTTGTTTTGCAGCATCCTTCCCGATCTCAATGTGGTCACGGCACTCATACTATGGTTCTGTTGTTCAAGAGCAACATGTACATTATGTGGGTGACCGGGATTTGGGAGTGGCTGGGACGGGAGCTTCCCCTTTTCTCGCTCGCTTAAGGCCGCATTCAGCTGTGCAATCTGGGCCTCGATGGTCTTGATGCTTTGCCCGTGTGCGGCAGTGTGTTGTACTAAGGACTGAATGGAAGACTGGATGTTGGCAGTGAATTGTGTCGATTGTTTAACGAACGCCTCCAGACTTCGTTCGAGCGAGGAAACCTTATCATTGTTTGACGGGACAAAGTTGTTTGGTGGAAAAGAATTGTTGGGTGCAAAGTTGTTCGTCTGATTTTGAAAAGGTTGGGGTTGGAAGGGCTGCTGAAACTGCTGTTGAGTTTGTTTTTGCGCTTGTTGCGGAGGAGGGGGCTTCTGGAAATGGTTGCCTTGGAATTGATTCTGATTCTGATTCCAGGAGAAATTGGGGTGGTTCCTCCAACCGGGATTGTAGGTGGAAGAGTATGGATCATTCATCGTTCTTTGCTGAAATGCAGCATTAACCTGATCCTGTCCTTGCGATAGTGGATTGTAAGGACACTCTTCGGTTAAGTGAGAAGGATCGGAACAACAAGCGCAAATGGTACGAAGGGAAGAACAGGGGCAGGAGCAGGAGAAGAAAATTTGCTCTCTATTGCTTCAAGCTTTCTCGTTATTGCAGCCATTTCAGCTTTCATCGCAATAGAGAAATCAAGTTGGTGAATTCCTACCCTAGACTGACCGGTAGAAGTGGAGGTAGAAGAAGAAGAAGTCGGTCTGGTGCTCTCCCATTGTAGCGTTTTCTCCGCAAGGTCGTCGAAGAATTGCCGCGCTTCCTCGTCAGATTTCGATAGGAAGTGGCCCTGACAGATAGTTTCCAACAACTGCTTCGTTGCTGGGTTCAGGCCCTCATATAAGGTTTGGCAAAGTTGCCATTTCTCTATACCGTGGTGAGGACACTTAACAAGAAGGTCTTTGTACCGGTCAAAGCACTTCCAGAAGGATTCAGAAGGAAGCTGAGAGAATTGGTTGATTTCGTTACGTATCCTTGCGGTTTTATGATTCGGATAAAATTTCTTGAGAAACGCTTTTACAAACTCGTCCCAACTGGTTATGGAGTGGGAAGCGGTGCTATACAGCCATTTTTCAGCAAGATCGCATAAAGTGAACGGAATGACCCGTAGACGTATAGCATCGTCCGACAGTTAGGTAGTTTTCATCATGGCACAAACGTTTTGAAATTTACTGATGAAGATATAGGCATCTTCAGATTCAAGCCCATGAAATCGCGGAAGCATGTTGATGAAGTGGGGCTTAATTTCAAAATTATCCCCATTGGCCGGTGGAAGAGAAAGACAGGTGGGAAGTGCAGAACGGGTGGGATAGAAACGATCCTGGAGCGCGATTCGCTGCGGTACTACAACAGGCGGTGGTGGTGGGTTATTGGTCTCCGTAGGAGGTGGAGCCAATCCAGGGGTAGTCAAAGAGATGTTCGGATTAAATCCTGACATCGCGGAAGAAGAGGTTGGTGATGGTGAAGGTGAAGATGTATGAACAGAATTCCGGTCAACGTCGGAGTTGGCCGGTAAAGGTAGGGGTGAAAGAGGCATGGACGGAGTTTCGACGTCTGAGTCGATCGCGTAGTCGGTAGCGACTAACGTAACGCGGACTAGGCGGGCGCTAGTGTCCCGAGTCTAAGCGGACATACACTAAACGAGTTTAGTATAGTCTAAGTGGAGAAGGTGAGGGTAAGAAAACGTCAATGGAGAAATACGATGGGTGGTTGGTGAAAAATGGGTTTGGCGACAAAGGGCAAGTTTTTATAAAAGTTTTTGATTTTTTCCTCTTTTTTTTTCTTCTTTTTTTTTTAGAAAGAGCTTTACAGAAATATGTACGGACTTACGGCTTTAAGCAATCACAAACAAGATATGCACAATCACACCTAGATCTAGGGTCACCTAGGTCTGCTAGACAGCTCCTAACTGTTCCAGAGGGCTAGAAATAGAACCTCAAACTGCCTCTTCTCCGTCAATTGAGGCCAGATAAGTGCGAGGTAAGTGGGAGGTTTTCCAACGCTTTCGTGAAGTTCCTTAATTACTTGCCTAGACACCGCAAAAGTCAGATAGGATAAACGGCCGATGCCTGTAACTAGTCCTCTGTCCTATTGAGCGCAAAGTCCTTAGGGCTGAGTCTAGTATTTTTTTAATTAACAATGGTCAATGCATATGCTTTTGTGATTTCTGGGGTCCTGGGAAGGGTGATGAAATCCCCACCCAATCTGAATTGGTTTCAAGCCCCTTAAGTCCGTATTAATGAATGCAAAGCAGTAACAAATCAACTGCAAACAATTTTTATTTTTTAGCGCGGCGCAAAGAATCCTGCACAAAAACAGTTTATTGGAAGGGGGAAGAGAGTTTGCGCAAAGAATGCTGCAGAAAACACAGTTTAGTGGAGTCCAGAGGAGTGGGGGAGAGAAGAGAAAGAATTACCCAAAATTTTGGCTCCTGAAAGCTTCAAACCGCCGCGGTTCCGCGGCCTTAGTGTTCTAATGCCGCGGTTCCGCGGCTTGAAGGTGCCTTCGGAGCTTCATTTTTCTTGTGGGTGTTCACTTGGCTGTCCTCTTCTTGTCTGGTTATCCTGAATCTTGATTTGCTTACTGGATCTGCACCAGAATTTTTCAGTAGACCGTTTTATCCGTCTTGAACCGTCGCGGTGTGGCCGCGAGATGTGGGTCTAACTTCCCACGTCTTTGGCACTGAACTCGAACTTCGTATTATCCTGCACACTTGCACAAAAACTAATCAAAATTAACAAGATGGTATTTTACAATGTATATTTTTTTTGGTTTTTCGGTTAGATTTATATTCACAAATTAACCCGAAATTTCACAAAGAAATAAACTACCGTCTCCCCGGCAACGGCGCCATTTGATTGTTAGAGATTCTGCGTGTTCAAGTTTAGTTAATTACCGCAATCAAGAAGGTTTCGCTTGTAGCTAGCCGGTTGAGTACGGGTCGTCCGCAGGGAGATGGGAATCTTTTTCTATGTGCTTTGACGAGTTAAGTCCAATTTTCCAGATTTGTTTGTGATTAACTAAGTGTTAAAATGAGTGTAAAGAGAGCTTGTTAGGGTTAGGATTAGGTTAGTTTGAGTTAGGAGTCGCTCACTTCTTTCGTTGCTACTCTTAATATCGGTGTTACGGTAATCGGCAACAACGGGGATTAGCACGACTAGGAAGGAACTTACGAGTATAAGATAGGGTTTCCAACGCTTAAGTTCTTCCTTTTGGTGCTTGTCCGTCCGTTCTTGGCTCTTAGCCATAACCTCCGGTTAATTCAACCACAACCGGTCTCACTACGGAATCACCGCTATCATGTAGGATAGGGTGCCATAAGGAGCGGATTGTGGTTCAATTAACGGGAGTCGATTTAAGATGTTGGGCAAGGAAAGAGTGAGAGAGATTTCCTTCTCTCAAACTTCCCTTATCCTACCCTAACAAGTATGGAAATTACTCACCCATTACAAGAAGAACGAAAAATAAAACAAAGGAGGAAGATAGAAAGAAAGAGATTAGAAGATAACAACTGGCTATTTGCGACCTCACCTTGGCAAGGATCAAGCGTAAGCATCATGGTTGTTTAAGGATAAAGGAAAAAAGAAAAGAAAGAAACAACAATAAATAACAATAACTACTTATCAATTAAAGATTACAAGCAATTAACATAACAAGAGCAAGACAAGTATAATAACAAAATGAACTTCTTTATTCATCATTCTTCACTCACAAAAGCTCACTACAAGTTTTTCAATGGAGAAGAGATGAGAAGAGGAAGAAGAACAAGTATTCTAAACCCTAAAAAAATACAAGATTAAGCACCCTTGGCTTCACAAGGTTCTGGGCTATTTATAGACTGGGAAATGAAAATTTAGGGCAACATTCAGAACAAAGATGAAAAGACAAAACAGCCCCTAAAAATTGGTCGACTGCCGCCACCATACGGCCGCGGAACCGCGGCCTCGACCACCTATTGGCCGCGGAACCGTGGCCTAGACCACCTATTGGCCGCGGTTCCGCGGCCATTTAAAGGAGTTGGACCCTCTACTTTCTTGTGATTCCCTGGTCTTTCATGTCCTTTATTCTGGCATATGATTTTTCTCATAATATCTTCACGATTTTTCCGGAATTTCTGTTGAGCAAAAGGTGATTTGATGTGGATCTTTTTGTCATGATTTCCTCGAGCTCCGTGTAGATTTCTTGGATCTTGTGTTGCCATTGAGCCTTGTGCATGAAAACGACATTGATTTGCCATTTTGTCTCTTAAACTGGTGTACGGCAACATACGGATAGAGAGCGGAGATCCGTGTTTTATCTGTGGTTGGCAGGAACCCGGGTTTTGTCGTGTTTTTCCATGAATTTCACCGTTTAGAGCCGAGAACCTGTATCCTGCAATTGACTAGCAAACACGGCTCAAGAGTACCTACCGATAAGCAATGTGATAAAAATTGGGCGGTATAAAAATCTGAAATGAACACGAGGGGCAGTAGTCTGAATAGGTGGTCCAAGCGGATACTGAGGGTAGAAAGTCGCAGGATACTGATTAAATTCAGTTGACGATACATTCTAAGAAGTTTGCTAGATTTGGTGTTCATTTGTGAACTGGGTCCCATCAGATATCCAGACATATTCTAAGACAGGTATTTCTCATTTCGGGATATGTCTTTCTCCGCAAACTTGATAAAGAGAGACCTAGAAAGAAACATCAGGGTGGATCCACTTACTAAGGCTATATCTCGAACGCAAGAGTTTCACAAACAGGCTTTGCGAGACTGATCAGTAGAGGAGTTAGGTGTTCGGTATCACACGGGCTGTGAGTATACGACATCGCAATAATTAGCCTTAAGTGCAAGTGGGAGATTGTTCGCTATAGTGCCCTCAAAGTAAATTATTGGATCGCAGGCACGTGATTGCAATGATTGAGCCAGGACTTATACCGGTAGAACAGTCTTACTCGAGATGATAGTATGCTATCTGCTTTGTCTTTACCATCATGTACATGCTTCAGGTGACAGATCACTATTACATGTTGATAGAGCTCTTAGGATTCGTGCTTGACTACCAGCAGTATGATGACGATCATATACGTGAGAGTTGGGTAGTCTATGAGCACATCCTTAAAGTGTCCCTAGTCGTGGGAGTTTCGAGACTGGGCATCGATACTCCGAGAGTAGACTAGTGCATATGGATCGAGACCCCGACGAGGGGAGGAGGCCGGTCTCACAAGCAATTGGTGTCAGTTTGTTCACCTAAGATAGTATACAGGTGCTCATTGGGTTATGAGTACACCGGACAGACTCACCGGAAACATGCTAGTTGGTATTATACCTATCGTCAGATAGCAGTTCCCTGGTGACATGTGTACAGGTTAGTCTATCGACCTGAGATCGTCATTTGTCTCGTGTGATTTCCCACTGTGCTTTGATTACTACCCTACCACGGCTCAAAAGAGTCGTGCAAACAGGGTTTAGTTAAGTACAGTCCCAAGCCACATGGAGGCAGTGAGCGGATCGGCAGGGGATTCGTCTCTCCCGGTATTGGGGGTGAGATCGCGCTGTGTTTAGGATAGCCATTACACAAAGTCCCTGGCCAGGGAAAGCGAGATTTACTGGTAGGTATTCCAGTAGTTTTTCAGGGTGTTCTGGGCAACACTCCGACACGACTTATACCGTTATTGGGGGTCTGACATTTACCAGCCCCCTAGGCCCGATATGCGATACTCATAGACGAACGGACTGGACTGTACGGATATTGTCACTGACAGGTTCAGTAAGGTTTTGGGATGGGTTATCTCATCGGCCTCCCTTTCGCTCAATACCTAGGTAGCCGTTACATACAGCTAGTGCCACTGACGTGCTTGTAGTTAAACTCACTGCCAGAGTATTGACGAGTCTTTAGAGTCCCACACAGAGAGTTCCCCAGGTTCGGGTGAAACGTTGTAGAGGCTGTATGGTTTTATGGAAGGGTTCGATCATATATGCGCACTTGTGCACGGATCATGATCAGACGGATCTTACTAGTGGGCTTTGGTTTAACCCGGATCATAGTATTAGATTGTTGGATTACTTTCTTCTCGTAGTATTCGTATTCAGTCGGAATACGGATGCAGATATGTATATACGAATGAGGGGTATTCTAGTAATTCGTTACATTATTTCTTTAGTTAATGCCATGTTCTTTTATTGATTTAAACATTTGGATTAAATGTTTAATGTGGTGGAACTTGTGACTCATTCTTGGCATGACATGGTTTTGTCATGGCTAAGATATTTTTTTGTGTGAGCTAAGATACTATGTGAGTGTGTGAGGCTAATTAACACAACACAAAATATCAAAAACACACACTCGCTCATAAGAGTGCAGCCATCACATTATTTGTGAGCCATCTCATTTCTTTTGTTTTTGCTAGCTCACTTCATATTTTCTTGAGCTCACAACTTCCACCATGGGCATCTTCTTCAACCTCCACTCTATCCCTCTCATGTGTTGAGAACCCTAGAGTGTATTGAGACAAAGTAATCACACACTATCTCTACTTCATCTTGGTCATCTCTTTTAGCAAACTTGATGTCCGAGTTGCTTCGGTTTAGAAGCAGGTGCCCGTATAAAGAATCCTCGACGTAGAGCCACTTCGACGAGTGAGATCGGAGAGCGAACTTCGTTGGGGCAGCCGCTAGGAGATTGGCATAGAGATTGAAGACCGAAGGACACAGATCGATTGATATAATCTCTCCAAACTCTTTTACAGTTTACTAGTTTACGGTTAATGGCACAATCCAGATTTTAGGGTTACGATAGCACCAGTTTGAAAAGTTTGTGTTCCGCATTTGGCCTCAGAGTGATAGCCGGGGCGCTGCCGTAGCCTTACAGGGACCGCTCTCGTCGCACGACCCCGGGAAGCATGACTAACCGTGACTTCCCGGGGGAACTCCGACTCAGACGAGGAAGAGGAAGAAGAAGAAGAGGAAGGAGAAGAGGAAGGAGAAGAGGACTCCTTAGACTCTTCCTGGACTATTTCTACAGAATCCTCAGTAGAATACATCTAACCTGATCAAAAGGATGAGTCCTCAAAAGAGAAAATGCAAGGAATCCGACCTGAGCAGAAAAGCGCTGAGCTAAGACGACTAGGGACGAGGAGATTATGATGAGGTATGGACCCTGATGGGGATCCACCACTATTTATAACTGCCGGCGTACACATCCTACGGCTCCGATCGCCTCCCGCCAAGACAGCGCTTCGCAACCAACGGCCGACAACATTCCACCTGTCGCACTCAGATTGGGAGCGTCTTATCTGGCGCGGCAACGCCTGCGGCCTTTCTCGTCAGCCAACCAGCGCCAGACACGTGGGCTGGCGCTTCGAAGAACACACGCACAAACCGGCGCTTCCTCTTTAATGCGAGATCTCTTCCCTGATCCGCTGACGTCATCAAGAAAATACGACTAATTGCCCGGGAATACGCACCGATAATATTTTCAAATAAGAGCTCACCCCGGGTAACCGGTCACACCACTCTCGACCCGACCCAGGAACGGGTCGAGACGAGAGTGGGGGGCTAATGATGATGGTCGATATCGGTGACACCCAAGATCATGACACGTGGCAGATGACGTGTCCCGGAGCTTACAAGAAAGGACCAAGAACGGTACGTTGGAAGCATACCCGGGCCTGCGACCCGAGGATGTTACCGACCTTCGGTGGCCTTCCAGACCACCCCCAGCTCGCCTCCGAGCTATCAGAGAACCAAGATGCCTCGGCCTCCCGCTCGTTCCCGAGCCTCCAGCCGAGCTTATTTTCCTCGGTCTCGCCGACCGACCCATAGCACCGATCACAGGCACCTCCGCCACGGCTCCGCGAATCTCGCCAAGCGCGAGATATCCGCCGCCCATGATACCGCGTTCCACGCCATCACGATCCCCCATTAACTAGCATATCTCGTCATTAATAGGAAATCCCGCCTATCACGCGGGCGTAACTCCAGGGGCGTAACGGCCGGCGCGAATCTCACGCCCGCCTGCCCATTGCCGCCACTATACAAACCCCTCTCCCAGACGACTCAGGTAAGCCAACTGGACCCCAATAGACAGTTACTCTGCCAAAATATCCCGTTTAACTTGATCGTCGGAGGGTCCTCGGTGGCACAACCATCCCGGGACTTCCTTGCAGGTACCTCGGCCTCAACCACATAAAACCCATTGAGATCCACACGCTTCAGGAGACAACCCTCCAACTCAATCTCAGCCACCCATCAGCGCTCGCTGCAGATCAACGGAAGGTAACATCTGAAGGAGATCAAGAGATCCATCAAAAAGCGATGTCCTTTTAGGTTTCGTTTAAGTAACATAAAACAAGCTAAACCTGTGCAAGCCCTGGCTCGTTTTTTAACTTTTAGCTCAAGTTTGACTCATTTGAATATTTTATTATTTACATATTTTGAAATACTAGTTAATTTTTCAGTACATAAATATCAATTCCGAAGAGTTATGCATTGAATGAAATCATGCCAAAATGCGTTGAATTTCTTCTTTTAAGATGAGTAAAAGTCTGAAAGCATTCTTTCCTTTGACATAAAAATACATTGGAGTGATGCTGTGTATATATTTTGGGCCTCTTTCGAAATATTGTAAAACATGACTTTAGGTCCAAATTTGTCACTTGAAGCTTACAAAATAACAAATTTTTGTATCGCATAGTATTAGAAATGATATATCACAGCTTGCAAATTTATGATTGAGCTATGGATAATAAGTAAATTTTTCTTCCCTTACAGGTGTAGGCTAGTGGCTGATTTTCTGTTATATTGCATAATACTTTGGTTAGCCACATATGGTCATGATCAGAATATAATACATTTAAATGGATGAAAGGAAAATATATTTTGAAAAAATTTAATTACGGAAGAAAAAGAAAATCTTTTAATTTCTCCATTCCATTAACATATATCGATATGAGATAAAGGGGTCTGCTAATTAGCCGCTGTAAATCTCTCTATGAATAGGAGATAGATCGGCCGGATCTCACACATGTCAGCGGAACGCCCTCCTGTTTTCCTTCCTATTCATAGGGACCATATGGGGGCCCACTAATCTCCAAATAATATATTATACTACTATAATTTTGCATGAATAAGTTGGAAGTATTAATATCTACTTGATCGGTAATATGACACTAATATAATAATTTTAGGTTAATTTTGTCTTGTACAAGTTGTGAAAAATTAAGTTAAACATTGTTTGTTAATATGGCCTTTAATCAATTGCCATTAATTGCTTGTTTCATATGGGTCGAGATTAGACAGGAGACCCATCTAGAGCGGAAAATCTTCACATATAGAATTATGTTTGATTTCTATAGATATTTTAAGTTGCAATTCCAGTTGTCACTCATAAATTTTTTTGTATCAGCGGTCACTCATAAATTACTTTTTTTGTGACACGACTTGACAAAAAACCTCTAGGCCACTGCCTACTTAAGCCCATGGATACATATGCTTGGAATAATTTGAAAATAAAGCTTCTTTCCTTTGCATTTGGATACAAATGTCAAAAAAATATAATCAATAAGTAATAACGGCCAAATGATCATGGATATTTTGGATCCACTAATGTCAACAACTTTCTAAACAAGAGGTGCACAAATAAATGCCTTTTAAGACGTAAAATGACTAAAATAATGCATGATTGCTTCAAAACTAAAATGGTTGGGAGTTGGAAAAATGTTTAATATAATGGAAAATGACTTGACTTAATAATTTAATTTAAGCAAAGAGAGGGCATTTTGTAAGTTGTAGGTCTCAATCCTTTAATGTCAATTCCACCAACAACTAATTCATTGCAAGTGAAAGAAACAAACACATGTTTCTGCAGTGCACGTCTTTTCCAAGAATCATTAATCCTATGGCTTTTTCTTCCTTTTTTTTTGTTTGGGTGGGAGCGGGGAGATAGGGCGTGGGGTCGTTTTGTGGGGTTGGGGAGGGAGTGGGGGTTCTCTTCCATCGAAAGTTCACTAGGTTAATGGGATCAAGAAATAATATCATATCATTTAAGTACTGGTAAGTGCCTCCCGGGCCATGTACGGACCCGAAGAGTTGCCCAAAGAATATATTATAGCATAAATTAACGAAACTAAATTTTATTGTAGGCGAATCTTTCAAACTTAACCTAAAAAATTTAGAAAATTTTTTCATTGTCTTTCAGAACAATTAAATAAAACAAAGATGATTGGAGTTCAAGTGCAATCAAATATCTGAATAGCGAGAGTTGTGTTAGTTATATGTATGTCCTAGAGGCCATTACTGTACATACGATGTATAAAGTAGTGGATGCTTGGACATATATAGGGAGGACTTTCTTGCTCGATATGATAGTACGCTATCTGGTTGTACTTTATCTTAACATGTACTCTGATTGTCTCTTTTGTTACATGTTGATAAAGCCCTTAGGATTTGTACTCGACTACTGGGACTATGATGAGATCATACTAGTGGGGCCACGGTAGTCTATGAGTACATCCTATTACTGTTCCTAGTCGAGGGTGTGTCGAGACAGGGCATCGATACACCAGAGTAGACTAGCGTATACGCATCTTGACCCATATGATGGGCGATGGATGATCCCATATCCATCGGTGTTTGACATCAAGGATGGTGTACGGGTGCTCAGTGGAGACTGGGTACACTGAACGGACTCGCCGAGAACTCCTAGATTGTATATATACCTATTGTCAGATAGCAGTTCTCTAGTGAGACTTGTACAGGTTAGTCTGTAGACCCGAGATCGTCATAAAGTCTTGTGTGATTCCCACTGTACTTTGATTTCATCCCTACCACGGCTCTACTGAGTTGTGCAAACAGGTGGATTTTGGATACAGTCCCGAATCATATGGAGACAGTGAGCGATAGGAGGGGTTTCGTCTCTCCCGGTATGGGGAGTTGATGTCGCGCTATGTTTGATCGGCTATAACACCTAAATCCCTGGCCAGGGTTCTCGAGGTTTACTGATAAGTGTAATCAGTAGTTCCTCGACCTGTTATGAGCCATAAATCAACATGACTTATTGTCACGACCCGAAAAGTACGGAACGCGACCGGCACTTAAGTTACGAAACGTCTCAAGGCGTCCGTAAAATAAGTAAGCCAAAGCCCAGAATACAAAACCTAATTAAGATATTTTAGAATGAAGGAAAACAAAATAATTTAAGCATTTACCTCATTACCTAATCAATTTGCCCTTATTCCAGAATTCCAGCAGAATATAGAAGAAATCAGTGCATGAGGAATAACATGTCGACTCAAGTGAGCTCGACTCAGATACATCATAAATAAATCCTCAAGTCTCACAATCTCACATCTAGGTCAATATACAGTCATCCGAATAAAGCAGGTACAACTGAACTGATAGTAGCAACAGTAGATACAGTAACGACAGTAGATGGAGTACTCTAGATACAATGAGCATATATAAGGTGGTACAAACTGATAATAACCCACCTATGAGCAAAAGCCTCTAGTCCAGGCAAGAAGTACAAATGACGCAAATGTATCCGCCGCTACAGTGCTGACGGAATGGACCTGCAGAGAAGCTGTGGCACAACGGGGGTGAGTTGCCAGCTCGTGAGTAATAGATAACATTTACTAAGGCTATCGTATGCATGCACACAAGTGTCCTGACATCCCTAAAACAGGTATAGCTACATGTACTAGCAGGTGTGTATGCATCAACAGTACTAACAAGTATATATGTCACATGGAGGTGATAACAGGTATGTATGCCACATGAAAATACAACCAAGTGTGTATGAGAATTATTCTTACATTGTTTTGAAACTCCCCTTTTTAATACATCAATAATAATATCCAGGAAAAACAGTAAAATCCGTGTCTAGCAACGACACCTCAAAACTGACCAAATCTCATATATCCATGTCCAGTATCTCTGGCCTCAGCTATCCGGCTGATCCATATCAAAATCCATATCTCAATCCAACAGCCACGGTCGGTATCCTCTGGATATCCGCCGTGCCAAATGAAATCACCGGTAGGTAATCCGTCCCCTGCCAGGCTCAACGCCATCATCTGCGATCTTCTTGCCCCGAGGTACCATACCGGGCCCACCATGTACCCGAGACAGTTCATCCACCTCCTCGAAACGGGTCTCAAAACCACAGCAAACTCATGGTGGACGACACTTTACATCACTAGAAAACCGCAGCTTTTATATTTAACAAATATCAGTTGAAAATCTTGCGGCTTTCCCCCGAAATCCAGAAATATCATAAATCTCACAAAATTATCATAAATGCATATGCCGATGGTTATGAATGCTTATGGTATCAATTTAAATACTTATTTCAATGTCACATTTCTGGGCAGTTAACATATTTCAGATTAAAAGTTATTTAGTGTCGTGACATGGCAATTACCAGGGTGTGTGTGTCCACATGAATAGTGCTCGTGCAACATATAAAACCTGGTAATGGTGCATGTGTCCTATAATGAATCTGCGTGTATAGAACATCGTATAAATACTAACTACAGCAATTAACATGTAAGTTTTATCATTTTTACTCCAATGTTATCAGTAATACCAAGTCTACTAAAATCTATCGGGCGACTTGCGCCATCCAAACGATTGTCCCCCGTAGATGTTAAATCTACTCACCAGTGGTCCTGTGCTAAGTGTGTCCGACCACCTGTTTTCCCTTTTCAGCTGCGCTTGAAGTTCCTGCCGGCGAACCTAGAATTCACATGAGTCACCATATAAGGAAAAGTCATGCAAAACGCAATATATCGACAAAAGGGATACGCGTGCGTGAAACCAAACGCGTGTGCACACGACGCGATGCGACGCGACGCGACGCGCACAAACCTACCTGAATCAGAACTGACACGCTGTGTCGCGCAGCGCGCCACAGAACCACGCGTATCACGCGCGTGTCGCACAAGTCTTAAAACATCGAAAACACGTAACTAGTTCCAGATTTTGCCTCAGGGCCAAACTTGAAAAGTTAGAGATACCAACACACTATCCTACCCAGAATAACCCTACACCCAAAATACCCACACCCCACTCCCTACTCTGGCCGCAATTTGCGGCCAGAATGAGGAAAAAAGCGGCCAAGTTGGGGAGGTGGGTCCTCGTGCTTTGGGTGTGTGTTCCTACTCCTCTCACCATGCTGCAGTCTTCTCTAGAATTATTCTGAAGTGATCGGGTCAACAGCAGAATTCAGAAAGGCTAAAAATCACTAAATTTGCTAAAATACGCCAAGTCGGGTAAATCGGGTTTTTACGAGAAATCTGGGGGATTTCTCTGGTTGGCTGGCCTCACTAGGACCTAAGAAGGTTATTCTAGCTAACGCAATTCTTACTTTGCTCAAAATTTCCATAAAACACCCAATATCACTTTTAAGCATGATATGGACACCGATTAAGCTAGATATTCGAAATTTTAGCAAATTAGGCTAACCATCCAATTTTAATGATACTACTAGGCTTCAACAGGTTAGTTAACACTAAAGATGGCTCATTAAACTACAAACACTCTAAAATCGCTAAATTTAGCATCACTACACAATTCTAGCATGAAAATTCTATATATCGTAACAACTAGCTAATCAAGCACCTAATCTACATAATATACGAAAAGTTTAGGAGATATACCCTCTAAGAACCTTGCAACAAGGGAGAAGGAGAAGAAGAAGAGGGTAGGAGCTTCAAAACGTGGCTGGAACGGAGCTGGACTTCATCAGAGTTGCCTGATGCTGATGCTGATGCTGAAAAACAAATGTGTTGCTGTTGCTGTTGCTGATTCCTGTGTTGCTGTTGTTGTTGTTGTTGTAGGTATGGTGTGATCTAAGGTGTGGTATGAGATGATATGGTGTGGTGTGGAGTTGTGTATGGTGTGGTATGAGGTGGTGTGGTGTGTGTTATGGTATAGGGGCTGATTTGCAACTGCTGTTGCAAAGGCTGATGCAATTTCTGAGAGCTGATGTTGTTGCTGGTTCTGGGGTTTTAGTGTTATTTGTGTTGCTGTTTGAAGTAGTAGCAGCAGGTGGAGAAGATGTTGAAGTAATTGTGATGGAGTGGGGTGTTGTGTGTTAAACTATGGGCTGAAGTAGCAGCTGGTGTGCTGTTTTTGGAGCAGCCTAAGTGGACTTCTGATGCTAATGGCTGATTTGGTGCTGCTGAGTTTGAAAATTGGGTGGCTGATTGGTTGAAATTTGGCTGATGTGATGGTTTAGTAGTTGTATAGGATGGGGGGGGGCTGATGCTACGAGATTTGATTGCTGAATTTAAGCAGGGGATTGTGTTGTGATAATGATGGGAGCTGCTGGTGCTGATTTTGGCTGCTGAAATCAGCTGAAAATTGCTGGTGTGTGTATATATATAAGATGAGTTTTGAGTGGCAAACGGATTTTGAAAAGAAGGAAGTATGAAACAATTAAGGCTCATCATAACCTCTCCTTACGACAACCCCAATCTTAAACCAAATTAAAACTACAACCCCTCAATCAACACCAAACAAAACAAAGAATTTTAGACCACCATGGTTAACTTAACACAACGACTCATAAGCTCAAGATATGGCATACCCTAATCTTACCCAAGGCTGTCGTGCACAAGTGTGGGTGGTTAAGATAAAATTTCTCAAAAATAACCACAAACCAGATAGTTTATAAGAAACCTGTTTTTGGTAAACTTTTAGCCAAAATCCCACATTAACACTTAATCACTTACTAAACCTGACCTCAGGTGTTACAATCATCCCCCCTTAAGAAAATTCGTCCCCGAATTTTAAAATGTGTAACTACGCATACCTTCAAAAAGATGAGGGAATTTCTTCCGCATCTCTCCCTCGGCCTCCCAAGTGATCTCCTCACTGCTCGGGCTGCGCCAAAGAACTTTTATGGACGGCAGGACCTTTGATCGGAGTTTCTTCACTTGCCGATCTAAAATTTCAACTGGCTGCACGGTGAACGAAAGGTCGGGCTCGAGCTGAACTGTCTGACGCTGAATCGCGTGGGAAGGGTCATGAAGATAACGGCGTAGCATCGATACGTGGAAAACGGGATGAACATCTGAAAAACTAGGTGGAAGAGCTAAACGATACGCAACAGCGCCAACACGCTCGAGAATCTCGAAGGGACCTACGAATCTAGGGCTAAGCTTCCCCTTTCGCCCAAATCGCATCACGCCCTTCATCGGAGAAATTCTCAGAAAAACATGGTCGCCAACTACGAACTCTAATTTGCGACGGCGCCTGTCTGCATACGATTTCTGCCTGCACTGGGCGGCCCTCATTCGGTCTCGGATCAGCTGTACTTTTTCGGTCGTCTCCTGCACGATCTGTGGTCTAAAAATACTGCTTTCGCTCAACTCGGTCCAACAAACGGGCGATCTACATCTTCTTCCATAGAATGCCTCGAAAGGTGCCATCTGAATAGTATCCTGGAAACTGTTGTTATAGGAGAACTCTACTAGAGGTAAATGACGATCCCAGCTACCTTGGAAGTCTAAAACACACGCTCGAAGCATGTCTTCGAGAGTCTGAATGGTCCGCTCTGATTGTCCGTCGGTCTGGGATGAAATGCTGTGCTAAAACTCAAACGAGTGCCCAATGCCTTCTGAAGTTTCTGCCAAAGTCGGCTGGTGAACTGAGTGCCTCGATCTGACACGATACAAGTCGGTACGCCATGCAATCGTACGATCTCGTCGATGTAAAGCTGGGCATACTGAGCGAAGCTAAAAGTGGTCTTCACTGGCAGGAAGTGAGCCGCTTTCGTCAATCGATCTACGATCACCCAAATGGAGTCGTACCCTCGACTGGTCCTGGGTAGACCCACAACGAAATCCATCGAAATCTGCTCCCATTTCCACTGTGGAATGGGTAACGGCTGTAGTTCTCCTGCAGGCCTCTGGTGCTCGGCCTTGACTTGCTGACAAGTCAGGCATCTTGATACGAACTCTGCGATGTCCCTCTTCATTCCGTCCCACCAGTAGGTCTCTCTCAAATCATGGTACATCTTGGTGGAACCGGGATGAACACTATACGCCGATCGGTGTGCTTCCTCCAGAATATCGCGTCGCAATCCCTCTGCATCTGGTACGCACAGTCTGGATCCAAATCGTAAAATTCCCTGTTCATCAACTACGAACTCGGAAAATCTGCCCTGTCCCATCTGTGCTATGATCTCTGCACAACGGTCATCGCTGCGCTGTGCTTCATATATACGGTCAAGCAACTGTGGGCGCGCACGAACATGCGCGAGCTGTCCCACTGTTGGAGTGAACTCGAACTCAACTCGGCTGTCGCATAAAATCTGCCAATCTGCTGATGACTGCCTCTGCACTGCGCACATATAAGATAGATTACCCCCGGGCCTTCTGCTCAAAGCATCCGCTACTACATTTGCCTTGCCCGGGTGGTATAAGATTTCGCAGTCATAGTCCTTCACCAACTCCATCCAACGACGCTGTCTGAGGTTCAGATCTCGCTGCTGAAATATGTATTTTAAGCTTTTGTGGTCTGTGAATATTTGGCACGACTAGCCGTATAGGTAATGTCGCCAAATCTTAAGTGCAAAGACCACTGCAGCCATCTCCAGATCATGAGTAGGGTAGTTCTGTTCATGTTTCTTCAATTGTCGCGAAGCATACGCGATTACCCTGTCATGCTGCATCAATACACATCCTAGCCCTACTCGCGAAGCATCACAGTAAACCACAAATCCGCCTGATCCCGAAGGCAAAGATAATACTGGCGCCGTAGTCAAACATGTTCGCAGCTGCTGAAAACTGCGCTCGCATTCCTCCGTCCAAACGAAAGGAACTCCCTTCCGGGTCAAACCTGTCAAAGGTGCAGCTATACGGGAGAAATCTTGTACAAATCTCCTGTAGTAGCCTGCAAGGCCTAGAAAACTACGGATCTCCGTAACCGATGTCGGTCTGGGCCACTGCTGGACGGCCTCGATCTTCTTCGGGTCCACACATATGCCGTCTCTCGTAATCACATGACCCAAGAATCCGACGCTGTCCAACCAGAAGGCACACTTGGAAAATTTTGCGAAAAGCTGGTGTTCCCTCAAGGTCTGCAAAGTAATCCGCAAATGCTGCTCGTGCTCCTCTCGGCTCCGGGAATACACCAAAATATCGTCGATGAACACGATGATGAACAAGTCAAGATACGGCCTGAAAGTACGGTTCATCAAATCCATGAATGCAGCTGGGGCGTTGGTGAGTCCGAACGACATCACCAAAAATTCATAGTGGCCATAGCGTGTACGGAAGGCTGTTTTCGGTACATCCTCCTGTCGGACTCGCAGCTGGTGATATCCTGATCGTAAGTCGATCCTTGAAAAATATCCCGCACCCTGTAGCTGGTCGAATAAATCATCTATGCGTGACAACGGATATCTGTTCCGTACGGTAACCTTGTTCAGCTGGCGGTAGTCGATACATAAGCGCAAACTTCCGTCCTTCTTCTTGACAAACAGGACCGGAGCACCCCATGGTGAAACGCTAGGTCGAATAAGTCCCTTATCTAACAAATCTTGCAGCTGAACCTTCAATTCACTAAGTTCCGCCGGGGCCATTCGATAAGGCGGTATAGAGATAGGTCCCGAGCCAGGAATTAAATCAATACAGAACTCGACATCGCGCTCAGGCGGTAGTCCAGGAAGCTCATCAGGGAAAACATCAGGGAACTCACAAACAACCGGGACCTGGTCCAACGGAACATCTGTAGCTCTAGTATCACTGACATAAGCCAAGAATCCCTGACATCCCTTTCTCAATAGCTGGTTAGCGCGAAGAGAAGAAATCAACATGTGAGGGGCGGCACCACGGTCCCCCTTCACAACAAAAACTGACTCGCCGGGAAAACAAAATCTAACTGTCTTCTCACGGCAGTCCACAGACGCATAGCACGTGGCAAACCAATCCATGCCCAAAAGAATGTCGAAGTCCAACATCTCCAGAAGGATCAAGTCGACAGGCAGCTCTCGCTCGCCAATACGAACGGTACAGGATCGGAAAACGTGCCTAGCAACAAAGGACTCTCCCATAGGAGTGGTCACAACAAGTGGCTGATCAAGCAAACCGGACTCTCTACCCAAACTCGGTACAAAGTGTGTGGAAACATAAGAGTGCGTGGATCCGGGATCAAATAACACGTGTGCATCAACAGAACAAACTGCTAGAGTATCTGTAACGACGGCATTGGATGCTTGCGCATCCTGGGGTGTTAATGCAAAAACTCGGGCCTGACCTCCTCCGATAGCGGGCTGACCTCGGCCTCGGCCTCGGCCTCTGCCTCGGCCTCTGCCTCCTCGTCCTCTCTGGATCGGTGCGCCACGTCCACAGTCTCTGGGTACACCTAACTGGCATGGAGCATTGCCGGTGGCAGGAAGTAAGGCTCTCTGAGGAGGGGGCGGTGATGGAGGTAGAGTCACATGCGGAACTGTCGTCGCTCCCTGTCGCCTTGCTGGACAGTCTCTAACACGATGGTGCAGACTCCCGCATCGAAAGCATCCTGGCGACGACTGCTGTCCCTGTGTATATGATCCATATAGATGACCTCGTCCAAATCCTCTGCCGGTCCTATCTCTTGGAAGGAATCTGGCATGCTGCCTTTGATCTGGCATGCCAGTACGAATCCTCTTCGGCCCGGTAACAGCCGAAGTTGCTGAAATACGTGCCTCCATCCGCAATGCTGTATTCATAGCTGCCGAATAGGTATCGAAATGCTGGGCGCCAATGGCAAGATATAACTGGGCATCCAGTCCCTGTATAAACCTCTTCACTCTCTTTGCTTCGGTATCCACCAGATACGGAGCATATTGGGACAACTGTGTAAACTGAACGTCATACTCAGACACCGTCATCCCTGGTGTCTTGACCAAGGCCTCGAAACTACGAGCTCTGACGTCGCGAATGCTCTCCGGGAGGAATCGGGCAAGAAAAACTGCTGTGAACTCGGTCCAGGTCATGGGCAATAGACCTGCAGCTCGACCTCTCAGATCGGACTCCCACCAAATCTGTGCGAGACCCTCTAGTAGGAAACTCGCAAGCTCTACCCAGCGATCATCGGAACATCTCAGCGAACGGCAGATCCTGGTCAAGCTGTCAAGGAACGTCTGCGGGTCCTCTACTGCATCGGTACCCGTAAAAACTGGAGGTCTCAGCCTCATAAACTCCTGTAGCGAAACCGGAATGGTCACGGTGGTAGTAGTAGGAGCAGGTATCACAGTAGTCTGGGATGCAGTGGGTACGTCCTCCGGCCTTGGTGCATGACTGGCCGCAACGAAGGATCCTACCATCTGACGTAGCTCCTGCATACTCCCCATCATCTGTCGCAACTCCTCCATACTAGTCTCGAGTCTATCCATACGGCCTGGGGAAGGCAGATCGGTTTGTTCCTGCGGTGTAGGCATACTACCCTGCTCAGTCCTAGTCTCGGATGAGCCAGCTCGAATCTCGTCTCGGGCGGCAGCCCTCTGTGCTCTGGTAGTTTTTGGCGGCATAGTAGCTGGTACAGGAACATGACAATAAGATCGTAGGATACACGGAATTGAAGAAGGAATTTCAAACAAGTATATCCTAAAGTCACCTAGGCGGAGTATCGCAACGCAAATATGCCGCGGACATACGTACGCCACGCTACCCTGCTTAAGTCACTTACTCCATCTACTAAGGGTCATCCTACACTCAGAAAGGTGAAACCTATCGCTCTGATGCCAACTTTGTCACGACCCGAAAAGTACGGAACGCGACCGGCACTTAAGTTACGAAACGTCTCAAGGCGTCCGTAAAATAAGTAAGCCAAAGCCCAGAATACAAAACCTAATTAAGATATTTTAGAATGAAGGAAAACCAAATAATTTAAGCATTTACCTCATTACCTAATCAATTTGCCCTTATTCCAGAATTCCAGCAGAATATAGAAGAAATCAGTGCATGAGGAATAACATGTCGACTCAAGTGAGCTCGACTCAGATACATCATAAATAAATCCTCAAGTCTCACAATCTCACATCTAGGTCAATATACAGTCATCCGAATAAAGCAGGTACAACTGAACTGATAGTAGCAACAGTAGATACAGTAACGACAGTAGATGGAGTACTCTAGATACAATAAGCATATATAAGGTGGTACAAACTGATAATAACCCACCTATGAGCAAAAGCCTCTAGTCCAGGCAAGAAGTACAAATGAAGCAAAGGTATCCGCCGCTACAGTGCTGACGGAATGGACCTGCAGAGAAGCTGTGGCACAACGGGGGTGAGTTGCTAGCTCGTGAGTAATAGATAACATTTACTAAGGATATCGTATGCATGCACACAAGTGTCCTGACATCCCTAAAACAGGTATAGCTACATGTACTAGCAGGTGTGTATGCATCAACAGTACTAACAAGTATATATGTCACATGGAGGTGATAACAGGTATGTATGCCACATGAAAATACAACCAAGTGTGTATGAGAATTATTCTTACTTTGTTTTGAAACTCCCCTTTTTAATACATCAATAATAATATCCAGGAAAAACAGTAAAATCCGTGTCTAGCAACGACACCTCAAAACTGACCAAATCTCATATATCCATGTCCAGTATCTCTGGCCTCAGCTATCCGGCTGATCCATATCAAAATCCATATCTCAATCCAACAGCCACGGTCGGTATCCTCTGGATATCCGCCGTGCCAAAGGAAATCACCGGTAGGTAATCCGTCCCCTGCCAGGCTCAACGCCATCATCTGCGATCTTCTTGCCCCGAGGTACCATACCGGGCCCACCATGTACCCGAGACGGTTCATCCACCTCCTCGAAACGGGTCTCAAAACCACAGCAAACTCATGGTGGACGACACTTTACATCACTAGAAAACCGCAGCTTTTATATTTAACAAATATCAGTTGAAAATCTTGCGGCTTTCCCCCGAAATCCAGAAATATCATAAATCTCACAAAATTATCATAAATGCATATGCCGATGGTTATGAATGCTTATGGTATCAATTTAAATACTTATTTCAATGTCACATTTCTGGGCAGTTAACATATTTCAGATTAAAAGTTATTTAGTGTCGTGACATGGCAATTACCAGGGTGTGTGTGTCCACATGAATAGTGCTCGTGCAACATATAAAACCTGGTAATGGTGCATGTGTCCTATAATGAATCTGCGTGTATAGAACATCGTATAAATACTAACTACAGCAATTAACATGTAAGTTTTATCATTTTTACTCAAATGTTATCAGTAATACCAAGTCTACTAAAATCTATCGGGCGACTTGCGCCATCCAAACGATTGTCCCCCGTAGATGTTAAATCTACTCACCAGTGGTCCTGTGCTAAATGTGTCCGACCACCTGTTTTCCCTTTTCACTGCGCTTGAAGTTCCTGCCGGCGAACCTAGAATTCACATGAGTCACCATATAAGGAAAAGTCATGCAAAACACAATATATCGACAAAAGGGATACGCGTGCGTGAAACCAAACGCGTGTGCACACGACGCGATGCGACGCGACGCGACGCGCACAAACCTACCTGAATCAGAACTGACACGCTGTGTCGCGCAGCGCGCCACAGAACCACGCGTATCACGCGCGTGTCGCACAAGTCTTAAAACATCGAAAACACGTAACTAGTTCCAGATTTTGTCTCAGGGCCAAACTTGAAAAGTTAGAGATACCAACACACTATCCTACCCAGAATAACCCTACACCCAAAATACCCACACCCCACTCCCTACTCTGGCCGTAATTTGCGGCCAGAATGAGGAAAAAAGCGGCCAAGTTGGGGAGGTGGGTCCTCGTGCTTTGGGTGTGTGTTCCTACTCCTCTCACCATGCTGCAGTCTTCTCTAGAATTATTCTGAAGTGATCGGGTCAACAGCAGAATTCAGAAAGGCTAAAAATCACTAAATCTGCTAAAATACGCCAAGTCGGGTAAATCGGGTTTCTACGAGAAATCTGGGGGATTTCTCTGGTTGGCTGGCCTCACTAGGACCTAAGAAGGTTATTCTAGCTAACGCAATTCTTACTTTGCTCAAAATTTCCATAAAACACCCAATATCACTTTTAAGCATGATATGGACACCGATTAAGCTAGATATTCGAAATTTTAGCAAATTAGGCTAACCATCCAATTTTAATGATACTACTAGGCTTCAACAGGTTAGTTAACACTAAAGATGGCTCATTAAACTACAAACACTCTAAAATCGCTAAATTTAGCATCACTACACAATTCTAGCATGAAAATTCTATATATCGTAACAACTAGCTAATCAAGCACCTAATCTACATAATATATGAAAAGTTTAGGAGATATACCCTCTAAGAACCTTGCAACAAGGGAGAAGGAGAAGAAGAAGAGGGTAAGAGCTTCAAAACGTGGCTGGAACGGAGCTGGACTTCATCAGAGTTGCTTGATGCTGATGCTGATGCTGAAAAACAAATGTGTTGCTGTTGCTGTTGCTGATTCCTGTGTTGCTGTTGTTGTTGTTGTTGTAGGTATGGTGTGATCTAAGGTGTGGTATGAGATGATATGGTGTTGTGAGGAGTTGTGTGTGGTGTGGTATGAGGTGGTGTGGTGTGTGTTATGGTATAGGGGCTGATTTGCAACTGCTGTTGCAAAGGCTGATGCAATTTCTGAGAGCTGATGTTGTTGCTGGTTCTGGGGTTTTAGTGTTATTTGTGTTGCTGTTTGAAGTAGTAGCAGCAGGTGGAGAAGATGTTGAAGTAATTGTGATGGAGTGGGGTGTTGTGTGTAAAACTATGGGCTGAAGTAGCAGCTGGTGTGCTGTTTTTGGAGCAGCCTAAGTGGACTTCTGATGCTAATGGCTGATTTGGTGCTGCTGAGTTTGAAAATTGGGTGGCTGATTGGTTGAAATTTGGCTGATGTGATGGTTTAGTAGCTGTATAGAATGGGGGGGGCTGATGCTACGAGATCTGATTGCTGAATTTAAGCAGGGGATTGTGTTGTGATAATGATGGGAGCTGCTGGTGCTGATTTTGGCTGCTGAAATCAGCTGAAAATTGCTGGTGTGTGTATATATATAAGATGAGTTTTGAGAGGCAAACGGATTTTGAAAAGAAGGAAGTATGAAAAAATTAAGGCTCATCATAACCTCTCCTTACGACAACCCCAATCTTAAACCAAATTAAAACTACAACCCCTCAATCAACACCAAACAAAACAAAGAATTTTAGACCACCGTGGTTAACTTAACACAACGACTCATAAGCTCAAGATATGGCATACCCTAATCTTACCCCTGGCTGTCGTGCACAAGTGTGGGTGGTTGAGATAAAATTTCTCAAAAATAACCACAAACCAGATAGTTTATAAGAAACCTGTTTTTGGTAAACTTTTAGCCAAAATCCCACATTAACACTTAATCACTTACTAAACCTGACCTCAGGTGTTACACTTATAAAGTTACTGGGGTCTGACATTTACCACCCCTAGACTTCATATGCGACGTATCAGACGAAGAGACCGGACTGTACGGTAAGTGTTGCTAGTTGGCTCGACGGGAGTTTTTACAGCTTCGCTGGTTTTCTTCTGATCGTTTCAATACCCGGGTGGCCATTATGTTTAGCTGACCTCTTGCGGCTTGTAGATGTTTGATATGATCATCATCTACTGCTGGCGTATTGACGAGTCTTAGAGTCCCACAATGAAGTTTCCTCGCTCAGGCAAAAAGATGTGGTGTGCATATGAGATATGCGCGAGACCCGATTAAATACAGTTATGTGATAACGTATATTAATCGGGCATTTTCTATTTGACGGATCGTATGAGATATGACCGGTTTGGTAAATCAAGTGTTGATTTAACAAATTACATTTAGATAAATTCTTTAAGTAAATCCTTTTGTATGCATGCATATATGCACATGATGATGTGCATGGACACATACATGCATACATAGTATCATGGTTGTTGATACAAGAACGATGGCAATATAAGACTTATATTGAAGCTTTTAATTTGTATTTATCATTTTAAGTTAATGTAAAGAATATCCACACATGCTCCTTTATTCCTTAGTGGGTAAGCTTTACTTAACTTAATGAAAAGAATTTCCACCCATGCTTAATTGTTTAGGAAAAGAATTTCCACTCACAATTATGGTGGTAATGGAATAATGATGATTATTCATTTCTTATCACTATAAATAGCTTCATATGTGATATGAAACAAGAAGCACATAACAAGGAAAAAAATTGAGTGCAAGGGTGTGAAGAATACATGTTATCATATGTGATATGATAGAAAGCTCAAGCCACCATTATCTTCTTCTTCCTCTCTTGATTTCTCTCTTGAGTGAAAGTTGACAAAAGAAAGGATTTCAATTGAAGAACATAAACCACATCATCATACTACACACATCTAGCCGATTTGTGTAGGGTGTTTACTCTACTTCGTTTGCGAAACAAGTAATGTAAGGAGCTTTGGGCAAAGGGACTTCGGGTGGATCATCGTGGACAAGGAAGGCTTCCATCGATCCGTTACAAACTCTCATAGTGCCAAGGAGTCACCGAGCAAGATCTACAAAGGTTGTAATCTTTCCTCTTAGTGATAGTTTTACAATTGCATATGATGCTTAGTTGTATGAATCCCTAAAACTTCTAGTTTCGATTCTTGTCGAGTTAACTTAGCACCTCTAAAATTTTGATTATGGCATATGTGATGCTACCGAACCCTTGACGAGGTGCTAGGCTAGCCCTACAGTGGTATCAGAGCCAGGCTAGAGCTTTAGGCGATGCGTAGGCGAAATTAAAAGTCCGATCGAACCACGAAACACCAATTTTGACAGCTCTCTGGAAATTTTTTAAAATATTGGATTTTTTCAAATTTAAACGTCCTAAAAAATTCAGCAGGCATTTCTAAGAATTACTGTAAAAAAAATTTTTAATGATCATTCCATAGAAGCGCGGATCCGCGGCCAATGCATGGCTTTGGCGGCGGATCCGCGGCGGTTCTGTTGGCTCAGGGAAAAATATTTGGTACAGAGGACCTGATAAATTCTAAACTTGCCTCTGAAATATTTAAAACTCACTCAAGTATTGAGTGTTCTGGAGAACTATTGGTTTTGGTGATTCGATTGGAAAGGTTTAACTTCGTTCAGATTTTCAGATTTTTAGAACGTGTTAAAATGTTTGAACGAATATTAGAAACACAGTTTTTTCCCGTATTGGAAAAATTCCAAGTGTTGGATTTTTCCCTAGTTCGAAACTTTCGAAAAACATGCAAGCGTATTTGTGGACACTCTAGAAGAACATAACCATAACTCGATTATGTGACCGTCAAAACTATCACTGAACCTTAGGGTTTGTGGTAGTTTAGCGTTGCCACATGTGAGGCATTGGTTTGGCCCTTCTACGGTTGGTCCATAAGAGGCTGTGGCATGTTCTAGAAATTTTTGAACTCGGCTCAAGTGTTGTGCAGTTTGGGAAATCTTGGGTGTTTGTTTATTCGATCGAAAAGTTTAACATTGTCTATTTATCTGAAATGTGATACAATATGTGGAATTCATATAGTTAGGCATGAAATACGAAGTATGTGATATTTCGAATTTATGATGTCTAAGGTAATTGTGGATTCCAAATGTTGTAGTTTTTCATTTTATTTTCTGTGACCGTAAGTGTAGTATGTGGTGTATCGCCGTTTTCGTTGCTATACGTCAACGACAATCGGGATACGCATACTTACTTACGTTGATGATATGAGATATTATGTGTTGCTGAGATATAATGAGTAGGATTGTCTCGAATGAATAGCCGGGGGTTTTTATGTGAGATGAGAGTTTTATTTTCATTCATGTATAAATCAATTGTATATTATTTACTTTTCCGCATTAGGATAGACCCAAGGAGGGGAGCACAAGTGTCCGGGTTCTAGGGTTCAGTGGGAGGCCATCTCGAGGAGTCGAGACCGGGTCTCCTAAACTCTAGAATTGGCGGGATCACTTGCCGCTCTCGTAGGGGTCTAGGGGTGTGGGCTTGGCTATTCATCACGACCGTGGAATCCGTATTTTCTATTGTTGGCTCGATACAAAATACGGACATCCTAGATATCCTTTTATATGCTTCTGCTGTTGATATTCTGTAATGTGATTACTTAGTATCTGAGACGAATGGATTATTATTATATATATGATATATAATAAACGTTGCTTATATTTTTCACCCGCGCTAGTCCCGCCCCGCTATGCCGTTAGTTAAGTAACCTAACGGTGCATAACGGGACACTGTGGCGAATGCGGATGGTATAAGTACACGTTCTATTCTGTGATGTTTAGGAAACGTAATTGATGGGACAACATTAATGTGATTAATGTTAAGAGAAAGAAACCTAAAGATGTTGTAGAATCAAATTTTTTTGAAAAAGGGTAACTCTAGCTTTTGTTTTGCATAGTGGTATTGTTGAATATCATGCACCTCATTCGATGAGGAAAGGGCCGAGATCCCTTCACCGGGAGTGACCCCTTTAACGAAACTGGAAAAAGTTACAAAGAACTCGAATTGATTTTATAGTTGATCTATTGTTGCTTTGCATCGTGGTATTTACATATCCAGCGCCTTATTCGATAAGGAAAGAGCCGAGATCTCTTCACCGGGAGTGACCTCTTTAGCAAAATTAGAAAGATACTACAAAACCATTCGATTTTTAAACTGGAGCTTAAACCACTCCTTCCCACTTGATTCTACAACGACATCAAGTTCAAAACGTTAAAGGTTTTCATAAAAACCATCCGTTGCCCTCCGTCATTTTAGGAAGCAGAGTACTTAGTATTCGTGCTACGTATGTCGACCATAGCCGAGGCGTAGTGTTCGGTAGCTAAGTGATGTATTCCTACAAAGCATATGATGCGATTAGTCAGGACATTCATGTGATTATGTTGATCATAGTCAAGGGTCATGTGGGTGGGTCTGGCTAATCACGAAATGATGGGTAGAACTTTACTAGTACTTATGATATGTTGACCATAGCCAAGGTCATAAGTGACTAGGGGTAGAAACCATATCGGGAATTTCAAGAGTTGAAATTTGCAATGAGATTGCATACCTTCTATATGATAGTTGGATCCCGATCTCACTGCGAGTAAGAGTTACTCCTGGGAAAGTTTTACACAAGACAATTTGATGAAATTATAGGGTGTAATTATTCCCGGCTAATCTTACCTTTTAGGGTTTGAAGGAGGATTTGATAAAAACAGTGGGAGACATCTGGATTAGATAATAACCAATCTAAATCTTGCAAAGAGCATACGCTAAAGTGTTTTCTTCTCTCTCTCTCCAGATAGTGACCATATCATGCCTTAATCAAGATAATAAATACGGATATATTGACTGAACCCGCTTATTATATTGAGCTGGGGAACGTTGGTCCTGCTCCAACTTATAATTGTTATAAGACAGAGCAGGAAATAGGGAAATACCAGAATTCCTATGCCGCCCAAACGAAGAAAGTGCATATGATGCATCTCCTTCGGGTGTGTTCATTACAAAGAACTGTTTCTCAGTATCTTTTACGTCCTGGGTATAATGATACCGGATCAGGATCCCACAAATGTAATCTGTTACATGGGCTACAGAAAGGAAAATGACTGAGAACGGGTGATAAGTTTCAAGAGTTGGAAATGGTGCAATTGTTGCAAGCCAAGAAGTTGGCAGTTATCACCCTGTATTAAGAATACATTGATTCTGAACAAATGCTATTAGATACCGAACCTGATATACAAAATCATATCAATCTCTTTATTAGTAAAGAAATGATAAAATTTTGTATTGATGGATAATGTTTTGAACATTTCCTATATCAAGTGTTGATCGGTTCAGGCACGTTATCTAAAAGCATAGACGTTCTAAATCAAACTACAGTTCTCAGTATACAGAACACACACAAGAGGAAGAGTTCAGAAATGAACGGATCCTTCTTGAGGCATTGTAGACTAGGTCAGATCAATGCGACCAGGCTGGCTGAAGTTACATTTTAGATGCATATTTAAATCAGTTTAAATTTACATCTTGTGAAACTTGCCAGTCATGTCACATAGATAAGATGACCATAGCTCTGTTTATTGGAAACAGAGAGAGTTAGTGAACTCTTGGGATTAATACATGATGATGTATGAAAGGCCCCCTGTCTACATATGCAATGACCGGTTCTCGGTACTTCATTACTTTCTTTGATGATCTCTCAAGATTCAGAAAAATGTTCCTGTTGAAAAACAAGTCCGAAGCTTTTGAGATATTCACATAATATAATAGAAGTAGAGAACCAAAAACGGGCATAAGTATTATGTCCTTTGATGAGATCAAGGAGGAGAATACTTGAGCATGGAAATCCTGGACTGTTCTAAAGGAGAATGAGATTCTCTCTCAGCATTAATCCTCCGTATACACCATAGCACGATGGTATATCGGGGCGGAGCGAATGCACCCTATGTGATATGGTGTGCTCCATGATGAGTACTGCTGAGTTTCCTATTTTCCTTTTGGGAGTTATGCACTTGTGAAGCTGCATACCTATTGAATAGGGTTCAAATCAAATCAGGTGCCTACTACTCCATATGTGATATGGTATGGGAAGAGCCCATATCTTAAAGATGTTAAGATTTGGGGTTGTCTAGCCTATGTCTAAAAACCAAAATCCGGACAAGCTCGAGGCAAAGTCAAAACTGTGGAAGTTTATTGGATATCCCAAGCATTAGCAAGGGAATATCTTCTACCTATCAGAGGAACAAAAGTTGTTTTGTTTCTCAGCATGCCACCTTTATGAAAGGGAATTTCTTGTGAAGAAATTAGTGGTCATAAGGTAGAACTGGAAGGCGTTCCAGCTATACAAACTACAACAGATGACCTAACCGAAGAACAAAAGTTGTTTTGTTTCTCAGCATGCCACCTTTGTGAAAGGGAATTTCTTGTGAATAAATTAGTGGTCATGAGGTAGAACTGGAAAGAGTTCCAGCTACAGCAGATGATTTGGTAGAACCAAAAGATTCAATAGACACTAACGAACCTCAGCCTCTCCGCCGATCTAGTAGGGTTCCTCACCCACCTAAGAGATACTTTGGTTTCTCTATGACAGTGGGAGCGAGGATTTCATATTACCCCATCGTTTCCCGAGACCGGAAGGTGTTCCGGCGGGTTGTAGTCCTCGCAATTGGGGCTGCATAGCAAGTAGCTGCTGAGGGACCTTTTGGTGCCACGGCGACCTTATGGGATGGGGTTGTTGCCTGACCAAAGTGGTATGACCTAACTAGTTTCGAGCAGGCCATCAGGAGTGGGGACTCTGTAAGAATGACTGGATGATTAGCGATCTGAGATGGAATCCTTATACACCAACAAAGTATGGACTTTGGTTGCTTTGTCTGAAGGGTTAAATCCCCATCACGAGCAAGTATATCTTGAGAAGATTACTTGGTGTACATGGAAAAGTTGAGACTTTCAAAGCTATGCTTAAGTCTATCCAGATCCTACTTGCCACTGCTACAAACCTTGACTACGATATCTGGTGGTTGGGTGTCATGACTGCTTTTCTAAAAGAAGTTTTAGAAAAGAACGTCTATAAGTACACAGCCAGAGGGCTTCGTAGACAGTAGGAGCAGCGGAAAAGTGTGCAAGATGTTTTATGTGATAAAACAGGCATCGCGGAGTTGGAACATCTGTTTTGATGTGGTAGTCAAAAAGTTTGACTTCATCAAAATAAATAGATGAACCTTGTATATACATAAAAGATGGTAGGGAGTATGGTAGTGATCCTCGTAGAGTACGTGGATGACATACTCTTGATAGGGAAGGAGTTTCCTATGCTACGCTCAGTCAATCTTCTCTTATTATAATGATTCTCCATATAGGATCAAAGGCGATACCTCCTAAATCCAGGGTTTTGGATCTATGAGATAGATCTAAATGGATATTAGGATACTCACTAGTTGTAGTGAGATAGTATCAATTGATCCTGGGGAGAATCACAGCGGAGTTGGAACATTTGTTTTGATGTGGTAGTCAAAGAGTTTGACTTCATCAAAATGGTTGAACCTCGTGGTATGGAGTATGTTGGTGATCCTCGTAGAGTACGTGGATGACATACTCTTGATAGGAAAAGAGTTTCCTATGATACACTCGGTCAATCGCCGCTTATCACAAGGATTCTCCATATAAGATCAAGGTGATACCTCCTAAATCCTAGGTTTTGGATCTAAATAGATGTTAGGATACTCACTAGTTGTAGTGAGATGGTATCAATTGATCCTAGGGAGAATCACTGGAAAGGTTCCAGGGTGATGAAGACGACTGAATGTCAGTCACAGTCATTGTCTTTACCCTTAGTAGAGGGACGGTATGTTGGAAGAGTTCCAAGCTAGATACCATGACATGCAAGAAAGGCAAGATACGTCATTACTAAGGATGCTACCAATGATAAAGTCTGGATATATATATAAGTTCATAAGATGAACTTCGTTCCTACCATTGTGTGACAATAGAGTTGTGGCTTTAGCCAAGGAACAACCGTCCCATCAGAAATCCAGATATAATTCTTAGGCAGCACCACCTGATCATGGAGATGGTTGATCTCTAGGAAGATCGAGGTTAGGAGAGTAGATACAGAGGACAACAGAGCGGATCCACTCACTAAGGCTTTTTCCCAGTAGAGACTTTTATGGGATGGTTGAGTATGAGATACTTCAACCACAGCTGATTGTTTGGTATATGATACCACAACAGATGGCCCTAGTGCAAGTGGGAGATTGTTAGTTATATGTATGCCCTAGAGGCCATTACTGTACATACGATGTATAAAGTAGTGGATGCTTGGACATATATAGGGAGGACTTTCTTGCTCGATATGATAGTACGCTATCTGGTTGTACTTTATCTTAACATGTACTCTGATTGTCTCTTTTGTTACATGTTGATAAAGCCCTTAGGATTTGTACTCGACTACTGGGACTATGATGAGATCATACTAGTGGGGCCACGGTAGTCTATGAGTACATCCTATTACTGTTCCTAGTCGAGGGTGTGTTGAGACAGGGCATCGATACACCAGAGTAGACTAGCGTATACGCATCTTGACCCATATAATGGGCGATGGATGATCCCATATCCATCGGTGTTTGACATCAAGGATGGTGTACGGGTGCTCAGTGGAGACTGGGTACACTGAACGGACTCGCCGAGAACTCCTAGATGGTATATATACCTATTGTCAGATAGTAGTTCTCTGGTGACACTTGTACAGGTTAGTCTGTAGACCCGAGATCGTCATAGAGTCTTGTGTGATTCCCACTGTACTTTGATTTCCTCCCTGCCACGGCTCTACTGAGTTGTGCAAACAGGTGGATTTTGGGTACAGTCCCGAATCATATGGAGACAGTGAGCGATAGGAGGGGTTTCGTCTCTCCCGGTATGGGGAGTTGATGTCGCGCTATGTTTGATCGTCTATAACACCTAAATCCCTGGCCAGGGTTCTCGAGGTTTACTGATAAGTGTTATCAGTAGTTCCTCGACCTGTTATGAGCCATAAATCAACATGACTTATAAAGTTACTGGGGTCTGACATTTACCACCCCTAGACTTCATATGCGACGTATCAGACGAAGAGACCGGACTGTACGGTAAGTGTTGCTAGTTGGCTCGACGGGAGTTTTTACAGCTTCGCTGGTTTTCTTCTGATCGTTTCAATACCCGGGTGGCCGTTATGTTTAGCTGACCTCTTGCGGCTTGTAGATGTTTGATATGATCATCATCTACTGCTGGCGTATTGACGAGTCTTAGAGTCCCACAATGAAGTTTTCTCGCTCAGGCAAAAAGATGTGGTGTGCATATGAGATATGCGCTGGACCCGATTAAATACGGTTATGTGATAACGTATATTAATCGGGCATTTTCTATTTGACGGATCGTATGAGATATGACTGGTTTGCTAAATCAAGTGTTGATTTAACAAATTACATTTAGATAAATTCTTTAAGTAAATCCTTTTGTATGCATGCATGTATGCACATGATGATGTGCATGGACACATACATGCATACATAGTATCATGGTTGTTGATACAAGAATGGTGTCAATATAAGACTTATATTGAAGCTTTTAATTTGTATTTATCATTTTAAGTTAATGTAAAGAATATCCACACATGCTCCTTTATTCCTTAGTGGGTAAGCTTTACTTAACTTAATGAAAAGAATTTCCACCCATGCTTAATTGTTTAGGAAAAGAATTTCCACTCACAATTATGGTGGTAATGGAATAATGATGATTATTCCTTTCTTATCACTATAAATAGCTTCATATGTGATATGAAACAAGAAGCACACAACAAGGAAAAAAATTGAGTGCAAGGGTGTGAAGAATACATGTTATCATATGTGATATGATAGAAAGCTCAAGCCACCATTATCTTCTTCTTCCTCTCTTGATTTCTCTCTTGAGTGAAAGTTGACAAAAGAAAGGATTTCAATTGAAGAACATAAACAACATCATCATACTACACACATCTAGCCGATTTGTGTAGGGTGTTTACTCTACTTCGTTTGCGAAACAAGTAAGGTAAGGAGCTTTGGGAAAAGGGACTTCGGGTGGATCATCGTGGACAAGGAAGGCTTCCATCGATCCGTTACAAACTCTTATAGTGCCAAGGAGTCACCGAGCAAGATCTACAAAGGTTGTAATCTTTCCTCTTAGTGATAGTTTTACAATTGCATGTGTTGCTTAGTTGTATGAATCCCTAAAACTTCTAGTTTCGATTCTTGTCGAGTTAACTTAGCACCTCTAAAATTTTGATTATGGCATATGTGATGCTACCGAACCCTTGACGAGGTGCTAGGCTAGCCCTATAAGTTGGTAGTGAGAGTTGGTGATAGCGTGAGAGTTGGTGAGTCTCTCTGAGCTCTGGCGAACCTTCAAGCTTGCTTTCCTGTGCCATGGCTTGACAAGAAGAGGATTCAGATCGGCGACGGAGAGATGTCTCTTCGGAGAGGGAAGGAAGAAACCTGTGTTAGGAATATGTATGCCCTAGAGGCCATTATTGTTGATATAGTGGATACTTGGACATTTATATAGAGGACTTTCTTACTCGACATGATAGTATATTATCTGATTACCTTTATCTTAACATGTAGACTGGTATTATTATATTGTCTGTCTCTTACATGTTGATAAAACCCTTAGGATATGTACTTGACTACCAGAATCATGATGAGATCATACTAGTGGGGTCAGGGTGGTCCAAAAGTATATCCTTTAACTGTTCCTAGTCGAGGGGATATCGAGATAGGGTATCGATATTCCAGAGTAGACTAGTGTGTACGTTTCTTGTCCCTTAAAGGGCGATGGTTGATCCCACAACCATTGGTGTGTGATATCAAAGATTGTATACAGGTGCTCATTAGAGAATGGGTACACCGAACGGACTTGCCGAGGACTCCAAGTTGGTAGTATACCTATCGTCAGATAGTAGTCCTCTGGTGACACTGGTACGGTTAGTCTGTAAACCCGAGATCGTCATAGTGTCTTTGTAAGTATACGGTAGCGCCCCGGCCGTCTCTCCGAGGCCAAAATGCGGAAACAAAAATTTTTCTTAACTTGAAAACCGGCGCTATCGTATGCTTAAAACCCGGATCGAACCATTAACCTACTCCTACCAAACTAGAGAAGGGATAGAAAGCTATACCGAGCGATTCGTGTCCTTCGGTCTTTGGCCACTATCCCGATCTCCCCGCGGCATATCCGATCTTCATCTCCTCGTCAGAAAGGGCACCACTTCGAGAAGTCTTTTTACGGGCTCCCGCTTCATCCGAAGCAACTTAGGCACGAAGTGTGCTAGCCGACGTGCCCAAGGTGAAGTAGAGAATGTTGTGATCACTTTGTCTCTTTCATCCATGGCTTTGGATGGAGGTTAAAGTGTTTCCATTCATGGAAGCAATGAGCTAAAGCAGGAAGAAGAAGAAGAACAAGAGCTTTTCTTTTTCTTTTCTTTTGTTGGAATAATGAGAGTGAGAGAGTGAGATCAAAAAAAATACAAGACTAATATCACCACCATGGCAGCCCCTCTCTCTCTCCATCTCATTTCAACACATTAAACAAAACACTAATGTGACATATTTACTAAAAAAGAGACCATGACTCATGATACAAGTCCATGTCACATTAATGCATTGTCATGATGAAAATCTAGCTCATTATTTCTTTAAGCAAACATTAATCCAAATGTTTGCCACAACAAAAAGATCCGACAATATCTAAAGTAAACTCGTGACGGATCACTAGGATACTCCTCACCTGTATATACATACCTGCACCCGTATTCCGACTGAATGCGGATGCGATGACACTAAAGTAATCTAACAAATCTAATACTAGGATCCGACTTAAACCAAAGCCCACTAGTATGATCCGTCCGATCATGATCCGTGCAATACCGCACGTATAAGATCGAACCCTGCCATATATTATACGGCCTCTACAACGTTTCGCCCGAAACTTGAGAAACTGTCTGTGGGGGACTCTAAAGACTCGTCAATACTTTGGCTGTGGATTTAACCACTAGCTCGTCAGAGGTATTAGCCGTATGTAACGTGCTACCAAGTATTGACCAAAAGGGAGGTCGATGAGCGAACTCATCCTGACACCCTACTTAGCCTGTCAGTGACAATATCCGTACAGTTCGGTCCGTTCGTCTATGAGCATCGCATGGCGGGCCTAGGGGGTTGGTAAAAGTCAAACCCCCAAAAGCGGTACAAGTCGTGTCGGAGTGTATCCCAGAACACCCTAAGATACTACTGGAATACCTACCAGTAAATCTCCTGCCTCGTCCGAGGGCTTTGTGTAATGGCTCTCCTAGACACAGCGCGACCCCACCCCCAATACCGGGAGAGACGGACCCCTGCAGATCTTCTCACTGCCTCCATATGGCTCGGGACTGTACCCAACTAAAACCTGTTTGCATGACTCTTTTGAGCCGTGGTAGGGTAGCAATCAAAGTACAGCGGGAACTCACACGAGACAAATGACGATCTCAGGTCGATGAACTAACATGTACACATGTCACCAGAGAACTGCTATCTGACGTCAGGTATAAGACCAACTAGCATGTTCCCGGCGAGTCCTGTCCGGTGTACTCATAACCCAATGAGCACCTGTATACATCTTAGGTGAACCAACTGACACCAGTGGCATGTGAGACTGGCCACCGCCCCTCGTCGGGGTCTCGACTGTATACACTAGTCTACTCTGCAGTATCGATGCCCTGTCTCGAAAACTCCTACGACTAGGGACCTTTTAAGGATGTGCTTATAGACCCCAGCTCCCACGTATATGATCGCCATCATACTGCTGGCCGTCAAGCAAGAATCCTAAGGGCTCTATCAACGCGCAATAGTAACCTGTAAGGTCACCTAAAGCAGTACACGATGATAAAGACAAACCATGGTAGCATACTATTCTCTATCAACGTGTAATAGTGAACTACAATGTCACCTAAAGCATGTACACGATGATAAAGACAAACCAGATAGTATACAAACCTCTCGAGTAAGACTGTCCTACCGGTATAGGTCCTCCCTCAATCATTGCAACCACGTGCCTTTGATCTAATAATTGATTCTGAGGGCCCTATATCCAACAATCTCCCACTTGCTCAAGGCTAATTATTGCGATGTGGCATACTTACAGCCCGTGTGATACCGAGCACCCAACTCCTCTACTAATCAGTCTCACAAAACCAGTTTGCGAAACTATTGCGTTCAAGAAACAGCCTCAGCTAGTGGATCCGCCCCGATGTTTCTTTCTATGTCTCTCTTTATCTCAAGTTCACGGAGAAAGCCATCTCCCAAAATGAGCAGTACCTGTCTTAGAATATGTCTGGATATCTGATGGGACCTAGCTCATAAATGAACTCCAAATTCAAACTTCTTAGACTGTATCGTCAACTGAAATTAATCAGTATCCTGCATCATGCCTCTTTCAGTGTCCTCTTGGACCACCTGTCCAAAACACTGCCCCTCGTCAGAGGGAAAACTATAACTCTGACAGCCACTCTGTCATCCAGGTCACCTTGGAAGGCTGGAATGATAACCGTCTCCTAAAGGAGGCTGCCGTTATCAAATCCCTAGAACACTCACTTATGTTCTAAAACTGCTTCCGAATGTTTCTCCAGGATTGGATTAATATCAACTTATTGTATCTCGAGCAAGAACTACATCTGGTGTGGTACTTGACATCTCACGACTGACTCAATTGCTTAAGCAAATGATCTGCCAATCATGCATATCCCTCTCCTCATTAGTCTATAAGACACCTTTAGAGAGGGTGACTCCATCACCTGCAGGTACACTTCCGCGCCAGGAGTCGTCCATTTTAAAATACCATTAGAATGCTGTCTAAGTACCCAGATTGGGAAACTACCCAAATCTAGACCTAAAACCATAGATCTAGTAACCAGAATATCTGATATAATGTCCATATCCGTTGTGGAGAAACCACTGTGTGACAACCAAAGTATAACCGATCGTAGTATAGGAATTTCACTTCCTACTTTGTGTATGTCATCCAAATACTAGGACATCACACCCTACTACCTTCTTAACAGATCCATCCCCTATCCTGATAAAGTCAAACCTATGACTGTCACATCAGAAATAGATGATCTATCTCCGCTATATCTGCTTTAGTCCAAAGTTAGACATATGCTACTTGTCCATTATGCTTCCGCTGCTCCCACTGACTACGACAACCCTCTGGCAGAGTCATATACACGTACATTTCTAAAGCCAGTTCAGAACGACGCTATATTCATCCTCATGCTGGGTCTCACAGTCTGGAACAACAGCAATGGCAAGTCTGGGTAAACAAGAACCTCCCTGCCGCCGTCCTTGAGGCTACCGGAGTACCTCTCGGGTGCCTGAGGTTACCCACCATATCTACGGAGTGGCCAATGGAATGTCAAACCAGATTGAATCTTTAGGTTCTTATCAAATTTTCAGTAATCGTTTGCGGTTCTGGAATCACTTCCAGTTCTACCATACTCGCACTACTGTTTTCTGAAAAGAATCCATTTTTATTAAAACTGTGGAGAGTCAAGAACAATATCACTATTGATCTTCCAGATGGTAGAAAATCAACCTTCGTCATTGCTCGGGTCAACCCACAAACTGCCATTAAAGAAACGTGCCTTGAGTTATCCAGAGTCTGGTTTTAAGCATAAGCTGGACCACTCCCCGTACCTTAACATCGTTAAGATATGAACTATTCTATATCCAATATAGAAACAGAGGCACTGATTTAATTGGAACCAGATTCAAATCATGCATCTGTCTCCAGTGCATATCAACTAAATGGAGAGAGGCCGATCAGCATTACTCAACTTAGGAGTATATCCAGATATGAGTAACCTGAAAGAGAAGCAAGTTCTCATAATCATTACTATCAACTGAATATCATACACAAGTATCTACATCTTCGATCACCTTGAAGAATCCTGATACTTGCAATACCTGGTTCTCTACTTTATTCATATACCTATAACTTCTCAAAACTTGGACCTTGCATTTCTACGAAACACATGTCTAAGAACTAGAGAAGTCATAAGTAAACAGAACGTAGTCCGAGCACCAACCCCTTTGTCCTCATGGACACTGGACAACATACAATACTCTGTATAAGTCCCCTGAGTCTAATAACTCATTCCCTGTATGTCGTAGGTTGAAAACTGTACTTATGGTTAAGAAGAATTACACCGCTGTTTAATGCTCCTTACCTAACCATCCACTGATATAGGTAAATGTCATGGACACAATTTCAAAAAGTTATATCTCACTTTATAAAAATAAATGTACAGATATATTAATTTGAAATTGGTGCATAACAACGGATATTCAAAACCAAATATTTGCCGTCCGGCAAACAACCCAGGAGATTTTCTCAAATATCACCAATTACAACGAATTCCGATATAATGAGGATGATCATCTAATTCCTAATAACTTACTCTCACTCATCATCTATAAAACCATACAGATGTGAGAATCATACCTGGTAAATACATACCCTGGAGCAAGGGCTAATTGGGAAATCAGTTTTCTTTTAACAGTACAGAGTGAAACTGAAACATGTAAATGTTTCGAAAGGGTATCCGGGTATTCCTAATAATGCCTCTTCCATTATCAGATTCACAACTGTAACCGTATATTTCTTTGCTATCTCTCCAAATCCCTTTATATGTCTTTAGTCATTACCATCTGTACACCCCTTTAGGCCAAATGGTTTTCTTCCTTCCCTACCATTCAGCACCAGCCTATGGTTTGGAAGAAGACTATCCAATAAGTATAATCGGTGTACTCTCTTAACCCTAGGAGTACTCGTAACCTGAGAGAAGGTGAAGATAAAAGACAACTGAATAAAACCTTATTCCTATTTCTCCTGAACCAGAATCCATCCCCGAACTGGAACAAGTTCATTTCGAGTTCGTATATAACCATACGATGGAGTATCCAATAAACTGTGGATTTTCGTAGTGATACGGAGTGTTCTGGAGAAATAGAAAGGTGACGTAGGATTGGCGAAGAAATGCTTGGTTTGGTCGTGAATAGCAGTCGCAGTTCACTTTGCCCTCTTACTAATCCCTTTATTTGTCTTTACTTAATACCTTCTACACACCATCGTTAGGCTAATTGGTTTTCTTCATTCCCCACCGTTCGGCACCAGCCTATGGTTTGGAAGAAGACTATCCAATAAGTGTAATAGGTGTGCTGTCCTAATCCAAGGAACACTCGCAACCTGAGAGAAGGTAAATGGAAAAGACAACTGAATAGTCCTATCCGTTTACTTCAGAACCGGAAACCATTCTCGAATAAATTCCTTTGAGTTCGTATATAACCATACGATGATTTTATCCAATGGAAGTGGATGTTCGTAATAATACGGGGTGTCCTGGAGAAAAGGGTAAAAGTAGGAGTGGCAATGAGGTATGCAACTCTGACAATCCAAAAGCCAGTGTTTTAAGATGATTCGGTTAATCTTGGTCACTGAGTCATAGTATAGGGTCGGGCCATAGTCGCTGCCAAAGAGAGAGAGAAAAAAAACACTCAGCGTGCACTCTAACCTAGATCATAATGGTTATCAATTTATCTAATCAGGAAACCTCCCACTGTATCGTCAAATTCTCCTCCAAACCTGAAAGAAGAATTAGTCGGGATCACCCGAGGAGTAAACCAACTCATCAGTGGGAATCGGGATCCAACTATCATCGTATGATAACTTGATGGAATCCACTCAAGTCACCACACTCCAAAAGGTATGCGCATGCCTGACAAGTTTCAGTTTCTTTAGAAACTCCCGATGTGTGTTTTTACCCCTAGGACCCAAGTGACCTTGACTGAGCCAACATATCAAACGATCCTAGTCAAGTTCAACCCGTCATTATCTTGACTGCATTAGATCCACCCGCACGAGTCCTTGACTGAGCCAAAATGACCGTATGACTGTCCTAACCAATCACATATCCATAAGACAGAAAAGCATTACAGAGCTACCGCACACTACGCCTCGGCTGAGCACGACATACGTAGCACGAATACTAAGCAATACTAATCTGAAATGACGGAGGGCTACGTTTGGTTTTTGGCGAAAAACCTTTTAACGTATTGAACTTGATATCGTTGAAGGAACCATATAACTTTTTTAAAAAAATATAGTGACGAAAACCTTTGCTAAACAGGTCACTCTCGGTAAAGGGATCTCGGCTCTTTCCCCGTAGAATGAGGTGCAGGATATTCCAACTGAATACCACGATGCAAAGCAAAAGGCAATCGGCTATAGTGAAGTTATTACCCTGACGCAAACTTCTGTCCAAGGGGTCACTCCCGGTGAAGGGATCTCGGCCATTGCCTCGTCGACTGAGGTGCTGGATATTCATAACCGAATACCACTGTGCAAAACAAAAGAAAACGTCCTTGCAATAACAGCTTTTTGAGAAATGTTCCAACAACATCAGAATAGGTTTGTTTAGCTTGCATTGATCCGAATCAACGCAGTCCCATCAATTGATCACACCACAAAAGAACAAAAATAATGATGTACGTATATGCCATCCGCATTCGCCACTGGGTCCCATCATCACCCGTTAGGTTACTTAACTAACGACAGAGCGGGGACTGGACTAACGTGGATGCAAAACATATACAACATCTACTAGTATATATATCAATATATAATATTCGCTCTAGGCTTGATAAAATGCAACATCACAGAAATGTAATAAGAATCACAGAACAATACAGATGTCTGGGATCCCCAGGTTTCATAGAGCCGCTACTGAAACCTGACGGTCCCCTGGTCGTGTGGATAGCCTGTGCAATGAAATCCTAGACCCCTACGGGCGCGACAAGTTACCTGCCAAAACCTGAAGCGAGGCAGCCCCCTTCAGCAACGTGAATGGACCACCCAGCACTTCACGGAATCCGGCAACTTGGGAACCCCTCCTTGGGTCAACCTATACCCCTTACGAGTGCGGCGAATAGCCCGCCAATTCTAGAGTAAAGCCCCCTCCGTCTCAAAGCCATGAGATGCGGGTCCGTTTCCCTCTAGAACCCGGCTATCTTTGCACCCCTCCGTGGGGTAATCCTAGTACAGAAATTAAATTATATACAACGGGTACATCGACCTCAGCCCGGTCGTGCCCCAAAAGAATAATATAAAAACAGGCAGTAACGGCAGTCCACATGTCGGACGCTCGCCCCGCAATATCAAATGTACATATACAACCAAACTGTACTACCATTGCATCCAGGCTATCCACCACGACAAATCTGCAACATCACAGCACAACACAGAACATCAACGTGAATGTCACGTTCGCAAATCCGTCTAAAAGGGCTATAGCAGTTAGACAGGATTTACCGATCAAATGACACTCACGGTCGCAGATATAATGTAAATATTGTGAACTAACATGTTTAAAATTTTCGATCGATTAAATTTCTCGAAGTGGGCCCCAAGCACAATACCCAGTACTCAAAATAAATCTGGGCCCAAAAAATAATATACCAAAACCCCCATTTTCAACACAAGAATCACTACAAGAAATTTGGTGCAGTGACGTTACTGTTCTGCGGCGGAACCGCGGCCAAAAATGGGTTAAGGCCGCGGTTCCGCGGTGATACAGTGACTTCATGCAACCAAATTTCTACAGTATTCATATAACAGCCTGCACGATTTTCTGCAACATACCAAAAAAAATTTTGAGCACAAATGAAAATCGACAGAAACTGTCAAATTTGAAAACGCGGTTTTGGGATTTTTTTTGATCGAGTTCTAAACACGTTAGAGCAAGCTAGACTAGTTAATGGCGTGGCTCTGATACCATGTAAGTCTACGGTAGCGCCCCAACCGTCTTTCCGAGGCCAAAATGCGGAAACGAAATTTTTTCTTAACTTGAAAACCGACGCTATCGTATGCTTAAAACCCGGATCGAAACATTAACCTACTCCTAGCAAACTAGAGAGGGAATAGAAACCTATACCGAGCGATCCGTGTCCTTCGGTGTTTGGCTACCATCCCGATCTCCCCGCGGCATCTCCGATCTTCATCTCCTCGTCGGAAAGGGCACCACTTCGAGAAGTCTTTTTACGGGCTCCCGCTTCATCCGAAGCAACTCGGGCACGAAGTGTGCTAGCCGACGTGCCCAAGGTGAAGTAGAGAATGTTGTGATCAATTTGTCTCTCGCATCCATGGCTTTCGATGGAGGTTAAAGTGTTGCCATTCATGGAAGCAATGAGCTAGAGGAAGAAGAAGAAGAAGAGCTTTTCTTTTTCTTTTCTTTTGTTGGAATAATGAGAGTGAGATCAAAAATAATACAAGACTAATATCACCACCATGGCAGCCTCTCTCTCTCTCTCTCCATCTCATTTCAACACATTAAACAAAACACTAATGTGACATATTTGCTAAAAAAGAGACCATGACTCATGATACAAGTCCATGTCACATTAATGCATTGTCATGATGAAAATCTAGCTCATTATTTCCTTAAGCAAACATTAATCCAAATGTTTGCCACAACAAAAAGATCCGGCAACATCTAAAGTAAACTCGTGACGGATCACTAGGATACCCCTCACCTGTATATTCATACCTGCACCCGCATTCCGACTGAATGCGAATGCGATGAGACTAAAGTAATCCAACAAATCTAATACTAGGATCCGGCTTAAACCAAAGCCCACTAGTATGATCCGTCCGATCATGATCCGTGCAATACCGTACGTATAAGATCGAACCCTGCCATATATTATACGGCCTCTACAACGTTTCGCCCGAAACTTGAGAAACTGTCTGTGGGGGAATCTAAAGACTCGTCAATACTTTGGCTGTGGATTTAACCACTAGATCGTCAGAGGTATTAGCCGTACGTAACGGGCTGCCAAGTATTGACCAAAAGGGAGGTCGATGAGCGAACTCATCCTGACACCCTACTGAGCCTGTCAGTGACAATATCTGTACAGTCCGGTCCGTTCGTCTATGAGCATCACATGGCGAGCCTAGGGGGTTAGTAAAAGTCAGACCCCCAAAAGCAGTACAAGTCGTGTCGGAGTGTAGCCCAGAACACCCTGAAATACTACTGGAATACCTACCAGTAAATCTCCTGCCTCGGCCGAGGGCTTTATGTAATGGCTCTCCTAGACACAGCGCGACCCCACCCCCAATATCGGGAGAGACGAACCCCTGCAGATCCGCTCACTGCCTCCATATGGCTCGGGACTATACCCAACTAAAAACTGTTTGCACGACTCCTTTGAGCCGTGGTAGGGTAGCAATCAAAGTACAGTGGGAACTCACACGAGATAAATGACAATCTCAGGTCGATGAACTAACCTGTACACATGTCACCAGGGAACTTCTATCTGACGTCAGGTATAAGACCAACTAGCATGTTCCCGGCGAGTCCTGTCCGGTGTACTCATAACCCAATGAGCACCTGTATACATCTTAGGTGAACCAACTGACACCAGTGGCTTGTGAGACCGGCCACCGCCCCTCGTCGGGGTCTCGACTGTATACACTAGTCTACTCTGGAGTATCGATGCCCTGTCTCGAAAACTTCCACGACTAGAGACCTTTTAAGGATGTGCTTATAGACCCCAGTTCCCACGTATATGATCGCCATCATACTGCTGGCCATCAAGCAAGAATCCTAAGGGCTCTATCAACGCGCAATAGTGACCTTTAAGGTCACCTAAAGCAGTACACGATGATAAAGACAAACCATGGTAGCATACTATTCTTTATCAACGTGTAATAGTGAACTACAATGTCACCTAAAGCATGTACACGATGATAAAGACAAACCAGATAGTATACAAACCTCTCGAGTAAGACTGTCCTACCGGTATAGGTCCTCCCTCAATCATTGCAACCACATGATTGTGATCCAATAATTGACTCTGAGGGCACTATATCCAACAGTCTTTTGTGGCTCCTACTGTGCTTTGATTTCCTCCTTACTACGCTCAAGAGGAGTTGGGCAAACATGTGGATTTTGGGTACAGTCCCGAGTCACAAAAAGGCAATGAGCGATAGGGGAGGTTTCGTCTCTCCCGGTATTGGGGGTTGATGTTGCGCTATTCTCAATTGGCTATAACCGAATGTCCCTGGCCAGGGCTGCTGCTGAGATTTACTGATAAGAGTTATCAGTAGTTTCTCGAACCATTTTAGGTCAGACATCGGCATGACTTATCAAGTTACTGGGGTCTGACGTTTACCACCCTTAGACTCGATATGTGACATATCAGACGATGAGACCGGACTGTACGGTAGTGTTACTAATAGGCTTCATCGAGAGTATGGACAAGATTGCTTGTTGATCTTCATATCGCTCAATACCCGGGTAGCCGTTACATCCAGCTAGTACCGCTGACGGTTTGTAGGTGACTGGTGTGATCATCACCTACTGCTGGCATATTGACAAGTCTTTAGAGTCCCACGCAGAAGTTTCCCGATTCAAGCGAAACAAAGTAGGGCACATATGTGATATGTGCGTGGGCCTGATTAAATATGTTTATGTGATACCGTATAGTAATCTGGCAGTTATCTGTTATCAGTTAGGTTATATGTGATATAACTAGATTATCGAATCAAGTGTTGATTTGATAATGTGATACACAGATAAATGATATTAGTCAGTTATATGTGATATAACCGGATTATTAAATCAAGTGTTGATTTAATAATGTGAAATATATTATATCTTAACTAATATCATTAGCTCAATAATTATTCTTCATAATATATATATATATATATATATATATATATATATATATTTAATGAAGCATGGCATGAAATTCTATTTTTGGAAAATGGAATAAAAGGTGTAAAATGGGAGCATGGTGTGAAGCATGGGCTTTATCATTTTGATATTAGTTTTGACTCACTATTCAAGCATGGTTGCAATTTAGTATTGCAAAGAAATCCATGCCTGAATGAGTGAGCCATGTATGAGCCATACACTTCACTTGATCATTTTTTTCATGCTTGCTCTCTTGAGTTGATCAAACACTCTCTCTAGCTTCCATCTTCTTCTTCCTCATGCATCAAAACTCCAACCCCTCATATGTGATGTGAACCATGGAGTTTTGAACAAACTAGTGAGCCTCAAATCCCCTATTTCACCATCCCACACCAAACTAGCACTTTGGTGTGGCGTGTTTACTTCACTAATAGGAGATTAGTGAAGAGGTAGTTTGAGCTAGTGGGCTTCGCGTGGATCATATTCGGCATGAAGGTCATCGGAGAAAGCTCGATGAAACTCTCAAGTGGAGCCTAGTGGAGTCACACGGACTACAACTCGGAGCTTAAGAAGTGAAGGACTCGATCTACGAGGGTATAATCTCTTTCACTTCTTTAGTATTTCATATCATCATGTGTTAAACCCTAATCTTCTAGTTAAGATCCTGGTTAGTCTAACTTAGCACAATTTTTTTTTTAAAATTTAGCATGCTTGATGCTACTAAAACCTCAAATATCCAAAAAAGTCTAACTTAGGGTAGACTTTCATAGTATCATAGCCAAGCTAGAATATTTAAGTAGGTCTTTACAACGTTAAAGTGTTCTATCGGTTTTCGAAACCGCAAATTTTTCAAGTTTCTGTCGAATTTTTCAAAAGTTAGAAATTTTGTGATTAAAAATATCCAAAAAATCGTGCAGGGTTTTCTATGGAGCCCCAAGAAATTTGGAGCCCCAATTCCTCTAAAGCGCCGCCAAAACCGCGAATCCAATTTTCTTGTGCTGCTCTATGGTTTCGATTAGCACATTTTTAGTTGTTTCCCTAATAAAAGAGTAAAGCTCTGTTCAAAATTTGAAAGGCAGCGCCAAGAGTTAAAAACTCTGAGGCAGCGCCTCACGAGCCTCGCACGAGGACGCTAGCGCCAAGAGTTAAAAACTCTGAGGCAGCGCCTCACGTGCCTCGCACGAGGGCGCCAGCGCCTCACGTGCCTCGCACGAGGGTGCCAGCGCCTCACATGTCTCCCACGAGGGCGCTAGCGCCCAGAGTTAAAAACTCTGAGGCAGCGCCTCACGTGCCTCGCACGAGGGCGCCAGCGTCAGAACTAAAATCTCTCTGTTAAACAGAGCCATTGGATCAAACATCCAGTGGAGATGATAAATCTTCAAAATACAGAATTAAATTATGTTGTGGAAATATTCCTCAAATCTTTCTAAACAAGAAAGATTACTCTCTGTAAAACAGGGTGTCGTTGGATTAAAAATTCCAATGGTGATTAAAAATCACCCATATATACAGAAAAATTTTGTATAGGGAAATATTTCCCTAATCTTGTTAAAAACAAGAAAGATATCTTCTGTAAAACAAAAGTCCTTGGATCAAAGATCTAACGGTGGATAAAATCCCCAAATCAATTAGAGATCTCTCAACGAGAGATCTCTTTAACTAAATCAACAAACCCGCCTCCGCTATATAAAGGACCCAAGACTTCAAGTCTTGTATAGAGGAACCCCCCCATAAACTTCAAGCTAAAATAAAAGAGCAAGCAAAAAGAAAGCTTTAAGAAAGAAGAAAGAAGAAGAACTTTCTTCGAGGTAAATAAAAGTAATAGAGATCAGAGCATCTCATCTGCATATCTAAGGATTTAACCCTTATTAAAAAACTTAGTTCTTTCCCTGGATCTGAGATCCATAAGACAAGTCTCCCATAAATGAGAATTTAATTCTCATGGAGATGAACTTGCTCTTGGGGATCAAAGATCCAGAAAAGAATAGAGAATTGAACTCTTCAAAACATAATACACGAAGAAAAACCAGCGCCAAGCGCTTCACGTGCTCTTCACGTTGGCGCTGCTCAATAAAGAGAGCTTAGCACTCAATGGTGGGCGCTCAGCGCCAAGCGCCTCATGTGGGCGCCGATCAATAAAGAGTGCTTAGCACTCAATAGTGGGCGCTCAGCGCCAAGCGCCTCACGTGCCCTTCACGTGGACGACGCTCAATAAAGAGTGCTTAGCACTCAATGGTAGGCGCTCAGCGCCAAGTGCCTCACATTCTCCTTACGTGGGCGCTGCTCAATAAATAGTGCTAAGCACTCAGTAGTTGGCGCTCAGCGCCAAGCGCCTCACGTGCTCCGCACGTAGGCGCCATAAAGAGTATTTAACACTCCATAAAAATCAAAAAAAAAAGAAAAGAAGAGGGAAAATAAAGTAAAGTAAAGGGTGAGCGTCAGAACCCATATCAATGCCCATCATTGCTTACACAGAAAATGGACTGAGCCCAAGAAAGTGTTTAACACTTTATTCAAAGACTAAGTGGGCTGAGTCCAAGTTGACCAAGAATCCCTAATTCAGATCTGCCGAGCCCATGTGTTCATCATTTTCCAAATTGATCTTAGTCCCAAAAAAACCACCGATCTTCCAACGGACATTGGTTCAAGGGTACATCTCCCCACACCTCTGATACATGTCATTGTAATTCTTCAGCGTCTTCAGAAAGGTGGTGAGTCCCGATAACCAACCACTCTTTGGTGCACGCCCAAATTGACGGGCACATCCCAATACGGACCACAGCATCCTTAAACTAGTTGTGGACCATAACGTCCTTAAAATAGCTATGGACCGAAATGTCCTTAAACTAACAACGGACCGTAACGTCCTTAAACTAAAACAATAGAGCCCAAATGCTCTTTTGTTAGATCTGAATGATCCAAAATCCTGTTGAGTAGATCTTAGTATAAAATTAGACTAACATATCCTCAACAAACATTTAAGTTGATCTTAATCTCAAATGAGATTAACGATCCTTAAATCAACCCAAACCCAAATCAAAGAATATACGGATTTGGACTAATCCACGCCCTGCGGGTGAAAACATAAATTAGTCTCCGTATACAATCCACGGGCAACCAAAAAATAAAACAAAGACACACGACACGAAGTGACCTTCTGGAGCAGGAGAAAGTGGTTGTCGCTATGCAGTAACCTAATTAACTGCAGGGGCTTACACTTGTAGGGAAGAGGTCCCCATATTCAAAAAATCCCTCGCAAACGAAGGGGAATCTGACGAAGTCTGCTACAACGGCCGCATCCGTCCAAACCTCCGATATATGATGCCATAAATCAACTTGGCAGCTTCGGAGAGTTGGACGGATAAAACCAAATAGTATCTGCCCCCAAATTTAAGCAAGACGTTTGTTTTCCCCGTTTTTCGGCGGTAAACAGATTCTGGCTCTCCCGGTGGGGCCTTTTCCTCTTTCCACTCCACACTTCGTGTGTCATATTCGCGAACAAATCATAGTTTAATATGGTTTCCCCTGCATTCGAGGTACTAAGATTTGGTGTCTTGCTCCTATACAGAAGAGAAGAGAAATCAATGGTTTCTAAGTGTACATGCAACTCCCACTCCATCCCCGCTGGAGGAGTGAGTTATGGGCCCAAGCGGCCTCCATCTTTGCAATGCCAGTGGAGCAGGTGACTCAAGCCACCACTGGACTGTTCATTGGGACCATGATCCCGCCAGCAAGCTTCAGTGCACCAGTGCCACCACAAGAAGGTCCCAAGAAGTCGGTCTACGATCGACTTGCAATCTCCACGGCCCCTCTCAACGAGTCATCCAATTCTAATGCCTCAGTCTTCAACAGGCTGAGCCATAGCTCAAGTGGGCCCGCAAAGAGGCCCGCGATACCTGAGGGGGTGATCCTGAAATGGATAGCCGTTCCAGCTCCGATGAGAGAAGTCGTCGACAGGGCTTCTCCTGCTAAAGGATTGGTCTTCGAAAGATTGGCCGTTCCAGCTCCTGCTTCCGGCGAATTCATCAAGACTGCTTCTCCTACCAAAAGGTCGGCCTTCGAAAGATCGACAGTCCCCTCTCAACGGACGTCAGTTTTCAACAGGCTGGCACCAGCAGTAGCCCTTCATCAGATCAGGGGGCATGACGAGACCGCTTCCACAACTGAGGCAATCCCATCTGCAAGACATGCTCGACGTCGCCACTGGCTTCGAGTGAGGAAAGCAGGGGGTAGTTCCCCCTCTGGAATTACCCCACCAGCTCCAATGGTGGAAATTGACGCTGCTGTTCCAACTAGGAACACTTCGATCCGCTCAAGAGGGTGTGAAAGAACTCCCCAAGCACTGTATTGAAGAAGTCTCCCCCGCCTGCTGAAAACATGATGCAGGCAAAGCCGGAGAAACCCCCTCAGTGGTTGTCCTCCAAAATCCACAGAGTCTGGCGGAAGGTCCAAGATTCTGTGATCGATAAAGACTACTCTCGCCGACAGAAGAAAATGAAGGCTCGGCAAGAGGAGGACCATCCCTCCATCGTACCACGGAAGGCATAGTCTATGTGGGTGCTTGTTACAACGGCCCCTCCGACTTCAACCTCCTACAAAAGGAGAAGGCCGGAGAAAACCTTACTGCCTGCGGTGAATTCCAAAGGCACTGGACCCAAACGCCCCAAGTCTGGGGGTATGATTGTGCACAATGTTACATGGCTTCCGGGAAAGAGGAAAGCCGTGCTTCCGTAGGTCATCGACCACTTACTCGGTCATTGACAAAAGCTCAGGAGCAGCAACAAAAGCTCCAAGAAATGCTGATGAAAATGTCAACACTCACCAGGCAGGAAGAAAGTCTGGAATCAACGTCTGAGCAGCGCCAGGAACAAGAGACCGACACTGAGTTCCTGCGGAGGGTGCTAGAAAGGAAGGATAAGGAGGCCGCGGAACAGGCCGCTAATATAAAGCATATAGCGCTTTTGTTCCAAGACATGGTTAGGATGATGATCCAGCCAGAATCTCCAGCCAAAGATCCTCTGATAATCATTGAAGACGACAGAGGGGAACATCAAACCCTCCTCCGACTGTCTCAGCAGCCTAGGAAGAAACAATTTCCAAGGCTGCCCTTGATGACTACATAGCTCAACAAATACAAGCTCATCAAGCGAGTGAAGCAGCTGGCCAAGTCGTCAGAACCGGGCGACCTTATCCAGGCTGGTACGACCAAATAAAGTATCCGCCAGGATATACGATCCCTAAGTTCCATGTGTATAAGGGGACGGGAATCTACACTAGCACGTTATTCAATTCAAAGCTTTGTACGGTAATACTGGAGGCGACGACAAACTGTTGCTTCGCCAGTTTATTGGCAGCCTGTCGGAGACGGCATTTGAATGGTACTCCGAGCTTCCGAATGACTCTATCAAAACATTTACAGAAATGGAGCTACTGTTCACGCAGCGCTTCACAAGCGCAAGCGAGCGCACCCCGATCACCGCATTAATCAATGCAAGGGTGAAGCTGGGAGAAACCTGGGTTCAATACGAAATTCGATGGCGGAACCTATGGTCAAAATGCGAACAACACAAAGAGGAAGCTCCTGCCTTGGGTATGTTCGTAGGGACCCTTGATCCTCAGACAACTATATCCCAATTTATGATGTTCTTCAAGCTGACCACCTTCCAGGCCTTGATTGACAAGCTGGCCCAAATGGACCAGATGGACCATAGGCCGTCCTCTTCAAAAACGGATCTACGGAATGAAAAGGACAAAGAGAAACCGACCTTCGTTGCCAACGCTCAACAACAACGGAGTGACCTGAAACCGGTTGCTCTCCAAAGCAACAAACCACGATCTCTCGAAGAGAAGTTGAGACATCCTTACTCATTTCCCCGGGATAATACGAGGAGACTATTCGAACTGGCAGTGCGCAATAGGCTCATCACTCTGTCGGATCCAAGACACCCGCTGCAGCCTGGTGACGTCAACAGTCCTAACTATCGCCCCTACCACAGAGTAATGGGACACCCAATTGAGGATTGCTACGTCTTCAAAAACTGGGTTGAGGACCAGTACCAACTAGGCAAGTTCGTGCTGTCCGAAAACTGGAAGGTAAATCCACCACAACAGCACGCTCCTAAAAAGGTGGACACGCCGGGGGCATCATGCTCATTTATAAAAGAAGCTCCGTGGGAAATTGTTCTTTCGGCTAAAACTAAAAGAATGCTGAAGGATCTTCAAGAATGCCCGGCGATCAGATGGAAAAGCCCGCTAGAGCCCGAGATCATTAAAGGGATGCTTAAACCGCGCTCGGCACCGAACGCCGGTAACAATGGGAAAAACACCCAGGTCAAGTCTTCAAAGTCTTCGAAGGGAAAGAAGAAGACCAAGAAGCCTGTGCAGTCTGACGACAAGCGTACGGACCTGCAAAAGTACATTGACGCGTTGGAAGAGTACAACCAGAAGGTGCGGACCCCAATCACACTTGAAGAGTTCCTCAAGCATATTCTTGAGAACAGAGACAGCGACAGTGATGAGGGAAATGATTCGTCAGAAGAACCCGAGAATTACGTGGTGAGTTGCCACATGATCTCTCATTCGTCAGTAAATGGCAAAGAAGCTCCATCAGCGTTACAAAATAACGTAGAAAAGCTGGGGGCAGGACTGACGTCAAAATCCCTGGAGCCGTCAGACGACCTGATCGATAAACTGTTGAATGAAGCCTTTCAAAAGTGCAAAGATGACCGAGAGCGTGAAATGGCCATATACGAAAAGGCCAAGCATCGGCGTCAGGATGAGGAGACTGCGATAAGGAAGAGTCACAAAGTACTCCAACTGGATCAAAGCACACCCACGGTAGACAAAAGCAAGTTTAAGACGGGGAAACGGTTCGCCAATGGGAATGAAGCCGCCACCTTTCGAAGGAAATACTCCCCGGAGTACGTGCCTTGACGAAGCGGATGTACATCCGAAATACTGCTTATACCACCGGAGGGTCATACACCCTACCGAAGAGTGCAATGCCTTCAAGGAGTGTTGGCAGGGATACGTTGTCCACCGACAACACTTCAAGCGAATGAAGCGCAAAGCCCGTCGGGAATAGAGAAGCACGACAGATGAGCGTAAAAGAACAGTCATTAACTGTCATATGGTTGGTACCAGTTCGACAAGAGAAAAATCTCAAGTTCTTACATTCGGGAGCGATTTTGATGAAGAAATAGCCCTCGGCCCCCTCTTCAAGGAATCCACCTCTGGAAAAGAAGAAGAGGTGAAGAACTGTGAGAACATTCAACTGCGTAACCGTACGTTGCCTGAAAAGAATCTCGGACCCTCAAACAAAGGTTCGGGTAAGAAATACAAGGGGAAAGAAAAAGTCACTGAGGAGATTGCCCTCGATGATAGAGTCGTCGAAGAGCGCACAACTAAGGACCGGCCTAAAAAAAACAAGGTGGATTACAATATCCTGGCACACCTGAGGAAGATACCTTCATAACTGAGCATACTGGATGCTCTCCTCCTGTCCAAAGAGGCACGAGATTCTCTGATCAAGGCATTACAAGAGCCCGATCATTTTCAAGCCTTCCTTGCAGAAGAAAAGATGAAGGACGAGCTGGAAGAAGTTCACACAGCTGACATTATATTCGGCGATGAAGACCTCCTCCTCAGAACGTGCTGTTTCCTGATTTAAAATCAGAAAAGCTTATGGGAAAAGCTTCAGAAAGAGGGGTCACGTGCTCACACGTGACCAGCAGTCACGTGTTGACACGTGACATATGCAAACAGCGGAAAAGGCTCATGGGTTCCCTGATCAAGTCAAGGAAAAGGTCCACTGATCAAGTCAAGAAAAAAAGGGTCAGAAGAGGTCACGTGTTGGCACGTGACGCTCGAAGCAGCAGACCGGTCCTTCAGTCGGATAAAAAAGAAGGAGGCTCCTAGCAGGGGTCACGTGTTCACACGTGACCAATGGTCACGTGTTAACACGTGATGACTAAAACTGCAACCAGAAGACAGCGCAGAAAGAAAGAAGACTCTTCATTCCAAAGAGGGTCACGTGTCTACACGTGACCATGGGTCACGTGGTCACACGTGACCGGCTTTCAAAGCCCATTTTTGACGACAGAATTAAATTCTGAGGGAGATTTGAATCTTTCCAAAGGAAAGTAATTATCTGGGACCAATGAAATTAAAGATTCAGAGATAATTAAATATCATCTATCTATGGAAAAATCTCGGGTTTGGAAAGATTTCCCCTTTAAATCTAACCGAAATAACAAAGGAGAATCCCTGGATTTAAAATCCAATGGTGGATAAAATTCACCTAATAATCCAAAGGTCCAGAACGAATGAAGGATGCAAATCAAATCTCTCAATGAAGATTCATCGAAAACTGATTGATTCGGCTGCTTCTCCTATAAATAGGAGCCAAGAGACACAGATATGGATATATACGCAGAGGGAAGAAAAAGGGGAGAGCCTTGATACTTTGAAGGAACTTGGATCTTCTGCAAAAGAAAACCTTAGGTAAGAAAGGGAAGTCTTTCTGAAAGAAAGAGAATTCAATTCTCAACAGAGTTTAACTCTGTTATATGAAACGGAAGAACATATTTCTTCTCTCTTTGATAGAGGATCTGCAAAGTGCACATCTCCCCTTTAGATTGAGAATTTAATTCTCAATGGGTTGAGATCCTGCCATGTAGATCCAAAACATAGAGAGGGAATGCAAGCATGAGAATTTAATTCTCGCAGAGCTATAGGAATTCAATTCCTTTAAAATAAAATTAGGGCTTGACCCTGTATCATGGGAATTTAATTCCTTCAGAACAAAGAGAAACAGGGTTTAACCCTAATTAAGAACTTAGTTCTGTTGAAACAACGGGGATCCAATTCCTTTAATCATAATTTAACAGGGACTGGAAGTTTAATTCCTTAAAAAGCTTTTATTAGGGTTTAACCCTATTCAGTTCTTCACATAAACGAGGAATTTAATTCCTACAGAAGATTCATGGTTCAATTCTACTCCAAAATATAAGTCTTCAAAAGGAAGTAGGAATTTAATTCCTTTGAAAATTAAAGCTCGAGGAGTTTAATTCCTGAAAAAGGATCAATAGATTCTCTAAACAATATACATGGAGGCAGGGTCACGTGCCACCACGTGACCCCCTCAAAAGATCTACAGAAAGCCTTTTGAGGTAGTCCCCCACGTGACCCACGTGACCCTTGACGGAAGCTCTAACACATAGGCATATGAATGCCCGTCACGTGATGGCACGTGACGCTCTGAAAGATGCAATAATCTCAGCAGAAAGAATGAAGGGAGGGTGCTCTCACGTGTCGCCACGTGACCCCTCTTGCCTTAGTGTTTAACACTAAATCGAAACTCCCGAATCCAGTGTTAAAACAACTGTTGGGCCTTAGTGTTCAACACTAATCAAAAAACTTTACTTGCAGTGTTCAAAACTGACTACCTTAGTGTTTAACACTAATTTGAGGGCTCAGTTGCCAGTGCTTGATACCGATCTGTTTTAGTGTTTAACACTAATTTGAAAGCCTTGTCGCTGGTGTTTAACACCAATTATCTTCTAGTGTTAAACACTAACTTGTCAATCTCATTCCCAGTGTTCAACACTGATTGCTTTGTAGTGTTTAACACTAGGCTTTGGCCCGATTGGCTAAAGGGATAGAGGCAAAGCCTCTCCCTCAATGGACCAACAAGAAGCCAATATTCCAGACCTGACTGGACTTAGCCCAAGCTGGCCATAAGTCCTCAATTCGTGATTAACTGGGTCAGTGGGCTCATAACATAATTAATCAGTCTTGACCCCAAATTGGGCCAGGGACTACTCAAGCCATTCCGGTTCTAGGGTACATCTCTTCACTCCTTTGATACTTGGCATTGTAATCCCTCAATGTCTTCAAAGAGGTGACGGGTCCCGATGACCACTCATGATATGGACTGTGGGGTCCTTAAACCCATGTCTAATGCAAAATTCCTGGTTACATGGAACACGGATAACGTCACTCTTTGACCCCGTGGAAAACGTCCAGAGCGGATCCTGGTCCTCGCAGAGCACGGCAGTGAACCCGTGTGAAGCATCCAGAGCGGAGCCTAGTCCTTGCCTAACACGGCAGTGAACCCGTGTGAAGCATCTAGTGCAAAATTCCTGGTTACGTGGAACGCGGATAACGTCACTCTTTGACCCCGTGGAAAACGCCCAGAGCGGAGCCTGGTCCTCGCCAAGCACGGCAGTGAACCCGTGTGAAGCATCTAGAGCACATAACGGACTGTGGAGTCCTTAAACCCATGGACTACGACGTCCTTAACCTGGACCGTAATTTCCTTAAACTACCAATGGACCGCAATGTCCTTAAACTACCAACGGACCGCAACGTCCTTAAACTACCAACGGACCGCAACGTCCTTAAACTACCCACGGACCGCAATGTCCTTAAAAACTACCCATGGACCGCGATGTCCTTAAACTACCCATGGACCGCGATGTCCTTAAACTAGAACAATAGAGCTCCTATATGCTCTTTTGTCGGATCTAAACGGTCCCGTTTAAGTTGATCTTAGCCTCAAAGATGGCTAACGAATCCTTAAACCTTCAAGCAGACTGGACTACGAATCCCCCCAATTAACTCTGGCTCGAGGGTACATCTCTGAACCCCTCTGACACCCGTCGTTGTAATCCTTCAACGTCGTCAGAGAGGTGACGGGTCCCGACGGCCACACACATACGATGGACCACTATGTCCCTAAAACTGGAACAATGGAGTCCAAACGCTCCTTTGTCGGATCTAAACGATCCCGTTAAGTTGATCTTAGTCTCAAACTAGACTAATGTATCCTTAACAAATGTTTGAGTAGATCTTAGCCTCAAGCGTGGCTAACGTATCCTCAAACCAAACCCCTAAACCCAAATCTAAGATAAACGCGGATTTGGACTTGTCCACGCCCTACGGGCGACGACATAACTCGGTCTCCGTAAACGATCCACGGGCAATAAAACATAAAACAAAAACACACGACACGAAGTGACCATCTGGAGAAGGAGAAAGTTGTTACCGCGATGCGGTAGCGTAATTAACTGCAGGGGCTTGCGCCTGCAGGGAAGAGCGTCCCCACAATCAAAAACCCCTCAAACGAGGGGGAATCTGACGAAGTCTGCTACATCGGACGCATCCGTTTAAACCTTCGATACATGGTGCCATAAATCAACTTGGCATCTTCGGAGAGGTAGACGGATAGCACCAATTGGCATCTGCCCCGAACCTCAGGCGAGACGTCCCCACGTCCCGCGTGTCTTTCGGAGGGGAACAGATTCTGGCACGCCCGGTGGGACCTTTTCCTCTTTCCACTCCACACTTCGTGTGTCGTGATACGCGAACCAATCGCGGTCCGCTAATAGTTGCCCTTGGGTTTCAAGATACTAAGAATTGGCGTCTTGCTTATTGCAGAAAGCAAAGGATCGATGGCTTCTACTTCTGCGAAATTCTCCAACTGCTCGAACTGCAATTACGACCAACGCTTTACCTCGCCAGGAGGTATAGCCTATGGACCCCAAGCTGCTTCGTTGTTCACAATGCCGGTGGACCAGGTGACTCAAGCCACTACCGGATTGTTCTTTGGGACTATACTCCCACCATCAAGTTTCGCGGCGCCGGTGATGACAAAGGAAGCTCTCAAGAAGTCGGTCTTTGACCGTCTTGCCCCTGCCGCGGCTCCTCTCAACGAGTCGCCCAATGTCAACGCCTCGGTCTTCTCTAGATTGGGCCAGAAATCCTGCGAACTCATCATGGGACCTATGATCTCAGAGAAGGCTGCTTCTAAGAAAGCGGCCGCTCCTGCCTCCGAAATCGCCAAGGCGGCTTCTCCAGCCAAGAAGTCGATCTTCACAAGATTAACGGCTTCAGCTCCCGCTTCTGCTGCACAAAGGACATCGGTCTTTGACAGGCTAACACCAGCAGCGACCCTCCACCTACACAGGGGGCAAGACGAAGCCATTCTCACCGCTGAACCAGCACCGTCCGCTCGACGCGCTCGACGTCGTCATTGGCGCCGAATAAGGAAGGCTGGGGGCAACTCCCCCTCCGGATTGACTCCACTAGCCCCGGTAGCAGAAGTTAATGCTGCTGTTCCAACTGGGAACAGCTTCGAGATGCTAAATAAGGTGCGAAGGAATTCCCCTACTGCAATGCTAAAGAGGTCTCCTTCCTCATTAAAAAAGGTTGTGGAAATAGAATCAGAACAGCCCCGATCTCCTCAACGGCTGTCTTCCAAAATCTATAAGGTTTGGCGGCAGGCCCGAGACTCGATCGTCGATCCAAACTTCTCCCGCCAGCACAAGAAGCTAAAAATCCAACCGGAGGCCGGTCATCAAGCTAAACCCCGAAAGGCTATCTGGACGCCCACCTCAACGGCCCCCTCAACCTCCATGACTCATAAAAGGAGGAGGCCAGGAAAGATCCCTCACCATGCAACAACAGCTGAAAGCACTAAGCCCAAACGCCCTAAGTCTGGGGGCATGAGGGTGCACACTGTTTATATGGCTTTTGGAAAGGAGGAAAGCCGTACCTCTACGGGTCACCGACCGCTTACCCGATCCGTGACGAAAGCCCAGGAGCAGCAACAAAAGCTTCAGGAAATGATGAATGCTATGGCCGCACTTACCGGGCCAAAAGAAAGCCCAGAAATATCCTCAGACGTACGCCAGGAGGAGGAAACCGACGCTGAATTCCTTCGCCGGACACTGGAGAAAAAGGACAAAGAGGCTGCTGAACAAGCGGCCAACATACAACGTATGGGCCTTCTCTTCCAAGATATGATAGGAATGATGATCCAGCAGGACCTACCCGCCGAGGATCCCCCAATCGTTCTGGAAGACGACCGAGGAGAAACTTCAAATCCACCACCAGCCCTCTCAACGGCCAAGGAGGAGACAATCTCTAAAGCTGACTTGGCTGACTACATAGCCCAGCAAATCCGGGTCCATCATGCGACTGAAGCAGCTGGTCAAGTCGTGAAAACGGGGCGGCCGTATCCGAGCTGGTACGATCAAATCAAATACCCGCAAGGCTATACGATACCGAAATTCCATGTGTATAAGGGGACCGGCAATCCCCATCAACACGTCGCCCAGTTCCGGGCCCTCTGCGGTAACACCGGCGGGGATGATAAACTGTTACTCCGTCAGTTCGTTGGCAGCTTATCAGAAAAAGCGTTCGAATGGTATTCGGAACTCCCGAACGATTCCATCAAAACGTTCGCTGAAATGGAGTTGTTATTCACTCAGCGATTCGCAAGTGCCAGCGAACGCACTCCAATAACTGCTTTGATCAACGCCAGGGTAAAACCAGGCGAAACCTGGGTCCAGTATGCTATACGCTGGCGGAATTTGTGGTCGAGATGCGAGCAACGCATTGAGGAAGCACCCGCAGTGGGCATGTTCGTGGGAACCCTAGAACCCCACGCAACTATCTCCCAGTTTATGATGTTCTTTAAGCCAACCACATTTCAGGCTTTAATCGACAAATTGGCTCAGATGGACCAGATGGGTCATAGACCACCTCCCCCGAAGTCGGAACCTCGGAATGACAAGGGTAAAGGAAGGGCAACCTTTGTCGCGAATGCCCAACAGCAACCTAACGCCCCGAAACCGGCAGATCAATTGGAAGAAAGACGCCGGTATTATAATGAAAAGATGAAGCGTCCTTACTCGTTCCCACGAGACAAGACGAAACGGTTATTCGAGCTGGCAATACGCAACCGACTTATAAACCTACCAAATCTAAGGCGACCGCCACAACCCACCGAGGTGAATAACCCTAGCTATTGCCCTTACCATCAAACGGTAAGTCATCCGATTGAAGATTGCTTCATCTTCAAAGGATGGATTGAAGATCAATACCTCCAGGGGAAGTTTGTACTGTCCGAGAAGTGGAAGGTGAGCCCACCACAGCCGCATACTCCTAAGAAAACAGATAAACCGGGGGCAACCTGCTCCTTTATTGAAGAAGCTCCATGGGAGGTCGTATTATCAACTAAAACCAAAAGAATGCTGAGAGACTTTCATGCGTGTCCTGCGATCGAATGGAAGGACCCTCTTGAACCTCAAATTATCGAAGGGATGTTGAAGCCCCGCCCAACTACGAAGACTCGTGATAAGGGCCCAAATACTCACGCCTAGCCGTCAAAAGCTTCGAAGAAAAAGAAGAAGAAATCCAAGAAGCCCGCGAAGCTTGGAGACGAGCGCACGAAATTGCAAAAGCAGATCGACGCGCTGGAAGAATACAATCAAAAGGCACGAACCCCTGTCACACTGCAAGAGTTCCTCAACCACATCTTTCAAGAGGAAGGTGATGAAGAGAGCTCATCGGATGAATCCGAAGTGTATGTGGCGAGTTGTAACGTAATCTCCCACTCGTTTACCGATGATGAGAAAACTCCTGACACTAAGAAGCTAGAGGCAGAACCTGAACCAGAGCGTGCGTGGCTGACAAATGAAATGATCAATGCCTTTCTAGACGAGATTCGGCTAAAGAGTAAAGCGGATCAGGAGCGTGAGATGGCAGCGTCAGAAGGAACCGAATGTAGGCGACTGAACGGAAGAGTTGAACTACCCCCGCCAGAGCGAATGGCATTCGAAGTAGACAAGAAGATATTCAAGACGAGGAAAAGGTTTGCCAAAGCCATGTCAATGGGGATGAAGCTACCACCCTCGGAAGGGAATACACACGATGGGGTGGAGAGGCACCCTAATTATTGCGCATATCATCGGAAAATATCACACCCCACAGAGGAGTGCGACGCCTTTAAGATATGGTGGCAAGGATATGTTGCTCGTCGGCAACATTTTAAGCGCATGAAACGCAAGAGCCGTCGGGAACGAAGAAGCACTGTCGACAGGTGCAACAGAACTACTGGCAGCTGTGACATGGTTAACGTCGGGGGGTCACAAGTTCTCACCTTTGGGAGCGACTCTGATGAAGAAATGACTCTGGGCCCTCTCTTTAAAGAATCCGTATTAGGGAAAGAGGAGGAATCAGAGGCCTGCGAGAACATTCAGCTGCGCAATCGCACACTCCCAGAAAAGAATCTCGGGCCCGTGAGCAGAAAAGATAAGGGAAAGGAAAAGGTCATTGAAGATATCACTTTAGATGACCAAGTTACGAAAGAACTAACAACCAGAGACCCTCCTAAGAAGGGTAAGGTGGACTATAACATCCTCGCGCACTTAAGGAAGCTACCTTCTCAGCTTAGCATCCTTGATGCCCTCCTATTGTCAAAAGAATCGCGAGACTCACTAATTAAGGCGTTGCAAGAACCTGAACAATTCCAAGCCTTCCTCGCCACTGAAAAGATGAAGGACGAACTGGAGGAAGTGCATACGGCCGACGTCACTTTCGGTGATGAAGATCTCCTTCTCGGGACGTGTGACCACAACCGTTCCCTATATGTCTCCGGATACTGCCATGACATCAAGATAGGCAAGATCCTGGTGGATAATGGATCCTCCGTCAATCTCCTTAATGTTCGAGTGTTGAAGGAAATCTGCATGAGTGTGCAACACCTCGCTCGTGACAAAATTACTATCTCCGGTTTCGATTCACAATCGTCACGGACTCTCAGATCTGTGATACTAACATTACGCTTTGGACTTCTCGTCACAGACATCAAATTTCATGTCATTGACGCCAAAACCTGCTACAACGCCTTGCTCGGTCGTCCTTGGCTACACGAATACAACATCGTCCCTTCTACACAACATCAGTGTATGAAGTACTTTAAGGATGGTTTCGAGTATACCGTAACAGGTGAGTTGAACCCGTTTTCCGTGAACGAAGTCCGCAAATACGAAGATGCGAAATACTTTTTTCCAGACTTCGAAGATACAGAAAGGTGTAGCAACTCGGAGAACAAAGCCGCCGCCACCATCCCTGTTTTCGGGAGCGATACCGAAGAAGAGGAAGAGATAGTTTATGCAGGGCCATCTCAGCGTAACAACCTGGGGACGCCCGCCCCCATACTGGTCTTCGGAAGTGATTCAGAGGATGAAGTTAATGCTGTGTTCTCCAATCGGCTGTAAATACAAACACCTCCTGGCGATGACCATAGCTTGCAAATCACCATGGTACCGCGAGAACACTACAAGGATCTCGACACGCTGCAAGCTCATAATATGCAGGACCTGCAAACATTCTACATCCCTCCCAGGCAAAGGGGTGAGAAGGTGATCCTATTCTACCGATCCTCAGAGTCGAAAATAGAGAAAGAGATCTGGCATGGCGCAGATGCTACATGCAACAGACTCCAACCCATCCGTCTGCCCAGATACTATACAAATGGATTAAAGAAGCTATTGAAGCGCCAAAGAGTACCCTTAAAACAAACTGTTCGACAGGCTCGGTTCTACAACAGGATTTGGGATGTCCCTGGAACCCAACGCAAATTGCCCAACGGGAAAATGGAAACACTTGGGCTTGGATACGCGAGAACCGGAAAACGGGAGCGGGCCCACAGCAGCTACGCTATATATACCTTTGATGAAGAAGAGGACGCCCTGTCAGGAGATGCCGACCCCTCATCAAAACTAGACCCCGCGATTGAAGCGCCAAGTCCGTCGTTTGAAGAACGAACGGGTAAGCCTATCAGGAAAGTGGGTCAGAAAGCTCGGGAAAACCACAGCCGCGAAATGGCCATCTACGAGAAGGCCAGGACGCAACGTCTATTTCAACGGATTGCAAAAGACAAAGATGTTCATCCTTGTCAACCCATCATGCGAAAGGCCCAACGCGAAGACGGAAATAAGTCAAGGAGCGAAAAGAAGAGCCGACAACAACGACGTAGGATTAGAGGGTTACAGGTACTGCGCGGCTCGGATTCGTCCCTCATGGAAAAGACGAGTCGAGCGTACTCCTTCCCCCGAGACAAGACGGAGAAGTTACTCAAGCTCGCTTTAAAACATCAAATGATCGCGCTTCCAGAATCTAGACACCCTGAGCAAGCTAACAAGGCTTCTCGTCTGAGCTATTGCTCTTATCACCGAGCCATAGGACATCCTACCGAAGACTGCTTCACCTTCAAGAACTGGGTCGAGGACCAGTACCGACGTGGCAGATTCGCTTTATCCAACAGCTGGAGGGTAACGCCGCCACGAAAGCACGAGCCCAAGGCCGCAAGAGCAGAACCGGATCCATCTCAGTCTCGGGAGCGTATTCGCACCTGTCATACGGTTACGATATTAAAAGAAGAGCCCGAGAATATAGATGACCTTCCCCGATGCTTTGAAAACAGCGATGATGAGGTGATCTCAGAATTTCCGCCCGCTCCGAAAGAACTGGAAGACGGTATACATACTACTGCAGATAACCTCAGGAAGATTGAGTTGGGATCGGCAGAGGACCCGCGACCGACATTCGTCAGCGAGTTGCTCTCTGAAGAAAGGGTGGCTGCGTTAAAGAACGTGCTTCTACAGCATAAAGACTGCTTCGCATGGAACTACTCCGAGATGCCAGGATTAGATCCGGAAGTTGCTGTGCATAAATTAGCAATATCCCCAGATATCAAGCCAGTCAAACAGGCACCAAGAAGGATGCGACTCGAGCTAGAGATGAGCATCAACGCCGAAGTCAAGAAGCTGATCGATTCAGGATTTATTCAAGAAGTTCAATATCCCGACTGGATCGCCAATATCGTCCCGGTAATGAAGAAGAATGGGACGGTACGCATATGCGTGGATTTCAGGGATCTCAATAAAGCCTGTCCAAAGGATGATTTCCCAGTACCGGTAACCGAGCTAATGATAGATAACACGTCCACTCACGAGGTTTTCTCCTTTATGGACGGTTCGTCAGGATACAATCAGATAAAGATGCATCCCAAAGACCAGAAGCACACCGCTTTCCGGACTCCTTTGGGTATATTCTGCTACAGGGTTATGCCCTTTGGTCTAAAGAACGCCGGCGCTACCTATCAAAGGGCCATGACAAAGATCTTCGATGACCTCATACATGATATCGTTGAGTGCTATATCGATGACCTCGTAGTAAAAAGCATGTCATACGAAGAGCATTTAAAGCATCTGGAGACTGTGTTTCAACGCCTCCGGCAATATAATTTGAAAATGAATCCCCTCAAATGCGCGTTTGGAGTCTCCTCGGGCAAATTCCTGGGATTCGTCGTTCGACACCGAGGTATTGAAATAGATCCGTCAAAGATTAAAGCGATCATGGAAATGCCTCCGCCAAGAACCCTCAAACAGTTGCGGTCTCTCCAAGGGAAGCTCGCATACATCCGGCGATTTATCGTAAATCTTTCAGGCAAATGCCGCCCCTACAGTCACCTGATGAAGAAGGGAACCCCATTCGTCTGGGATCAAAAATGCCAAGGTGCACTAGACGAGATCAAGCAGTACCTGCAGAACCCGCCGGTGTTGGCCGCGCCGGTCAAGGGAAAACCCCTCATTCTTTATACAACCGCCCTCGAAGGTTCCTTGGGCGCATTATGGGCACAAGAGAACGATCATGGGAAAGAGAGAGCACTCTACTACTTAAGTCAAGTTCTACTGGGGGCAGAAAGCAATTACTCTCCCATTGAAAAACATTGCTTGGCATTAATCTTCGCGATAACAAAGCTCAGGCACTATGCGTTGGCACACGAACTCTGCCTCATCTCGAAGGTGGACCCTCTTAAATATCTGATGTCAAAAGCCATATTGACGGGACGACTCGCTAAATGGGCCCTGCTCTTGATGGAGTTCTCGATAATCTATCAACTTCTCAAGGCAGTGAAAGGCCAGGCCATTGCTGACTTCCTCGCTGAGCACCCGATACCGGCCGATTCTCCTCTGAATTGTGATTTGCCGGACGAGCATGCATTTGATGCGATTAGCGGCGGAAGCACCCGATGGGAACTCTATTTCGATGGAGCGTCCTCCGTAAAGAAACAGAAACGAGGTATCCCAATGATCAAAGCGGGGATAGGCCTCATCTTTGCAACTCCACAAGAAGGGATAATGCGCTTCGCCTTCTCCTTAACAGAGCCGAGGACAAACAATGAGGCTGAATATGAAGCTCTGATAGCAGGCCTCGAAATCGCCATCGACATGGGAATTGAAGACCTCCTTATATACGGGGATTCTCAGCTAGTTGTTAGTCAAGTAAATGGTGACTACCAAACGTGCAAGCCGGAGTTGGTAAAGTACGGCGAAAAGGTGCAACAACTGTTGGCCCAAATTCCCTCCTATATTTTAGAGAACATACCGCGCGCGGAGAACAGCAAAGCAGACGCGTTGGCCAAACTTGCTAAAGAACTGGCTAACGAGAACCTCGATGATGTCAGAATCGTGGTACAAAGCCGTCGAGTGCTCACCCCGGCAGAAATACCTCCGGAATTATATAAAGAGGGAGCGACTGAGCAGACGACCCTACAAATAAAAGACCCGGAGAAGGCCGAGGACTGGAGGGAAGTCTTCATAGACTACTTTAAGTCCCGCCGAATGCCAAAAGAAGCGTCCTCAAGACATCAGCTCATGAAACGAGCCCTATCTTTCGCTCTCGTCAACAATACTCTATACAAGAGATCGTTTGATTCTCTATGGCTGAGATGCTTAGGATCTGACGAAGCAGAAAGAGTCATTCAGGAAGTTCATGACGGACTTTGCGGTTCTTACCAAGCAGGCCCGAAGATGAAGTTAAAGATTAAACGAATGGGCTACTACTGGCCCACGATGATCCAGGACTGCCTCGAGTATGCGAAGCAATGCCACTTATGCCAGATTCATGGAGACTTCATCCACCAACATCCGAATCCACTACACCCAACGGTGGCCAGCTGGCCATTCGAGATGTGGGGGACTGACATAGTCGGCCCCATTGAGCCAGCATCATCTCGGGGACATCGTTTTATCCTGGCGACAACTGATTACTTCTCCAAATGGGCAGAAGCAGTACCACTGAGGGAAGTGAAGACGGAGAATATCCTCCATTTCTTCAAGACGCACGTCATCTATCGGTTTGGAACCCCACGGCGGATTATCTCCGATAACGGGCCAGCCTACAGAAGCCATAAGATTAGCCGCTTCGCGCAGCAGCACAATATAGACTGGAGGTATTCTTCAGTTTACAACCCACGAGCTAACGGTCTGGCCGAGGCCTTCAATAAGACCTTGACGAAGATCATAAAAAAGACCGTTTCCCGGAATAAGAGAGACTGGCATGAAAGGCTGCAGGAAGCCCTTTGGGCTTATCGAACTACATTCAAGACGGCCACGAACACAACGCCGTACGCATTGGTATTTAGGACGGAAGCGGTACTCCCCCTCGAGATAAAGTTACCCTCTCTGCGAGTGGCAGTCCACCACGAGCTGACGGACGAAGAAAATGCCCACCTTCGGCTAGAGGAGCTTGATGCCCTCGACGAAACCCGACTCATAGCGCAACAACATCTGGAAGCCTACAAAGCAAAGATGACGCGCTCGTACGAAAGATTGACCAGACCGAGGACATTCCGCCAAGGCGAACTCGTGCTAGTGGTCAAGAGACCTATGATCCCCAATCGTGCCAAATAGGGAAAATTTGAGCCAAACTACGAAGGCCCTTACATCATAGACAAGGTCTACCAGGGTGGAGCCTATCTACTCATGGACATGCATGGTGAAAGACCTTTCAGGCCAATAAACGGCCGTTTCTTAAAGAAATACTACGCTTAATAAGCCATAGCCTGGGTCAATGATGGATGACGACGACTATGTCCGCTCGCTATCTTCCCAGGCTCAGACCTTACAAGCAGCAGCCGGCCTTCCCGTAACGACGGACCGAAACGTCCTTAAACTAACGACGGACCGAAACGTCCTTAAACTAACGACGGACCGAAACGTCCTTAAACTAACGACGGACCGAAACGTCCTTAAACTAACGACGGACCGAAACGTCCTTAAACTAGCGACGGACCGAAACGTCCCTAAACTACTACCACAGCATCATTAGGCTGACGAGATATAAAAAAAATGAGTATATAAAATAAAAAACGGTATGTCCATAAGCAAAGTGGGCACGGATGAAAACCCGAAAGGGCTCCGTGAGTAAAAACAGCTGGACTACCGGCGAGTGTTTGTGAAAAACCCGAAAGGGCGCAACCTCGTTAAAAGACACTTATAGGGCCCTCTCGGCCTTGTAAGGAGAAACAGCCTGCGTGAGATCCTTACGACTCACAAAGGAGCAGCACACTTAGGGATCCTCACGATTCCTGAGGAGAAAATACACTTACGAGATCCTCACGACTTGTAAGGAGAACTCTCTTATGGGACCCTCACGGCTCATGAGACTTGAAAGTCTTAAGTTACAGAAACCTAAACTTGTTCTTAAGCAAATCCTCCACAACCCTCGATGTTGCCCTACAAAGGACTCAATACTGACCCTTGTATACAATCCACGGGCGCGAATAAACATTTCCCCAGCAAAGTCCCACCCGTGACTAGGGATATGTCCATATAATGAGCAGCCCTTGTAGGTCCTCTCGACCCATAAGGAGAAAGCCCTCTTGTAGGATCCCTACGACTTACAGAGGAACACGCACTTAGGAATCCTCACGATCCCTAAGGAGAAAATACACCTGCAAGATCCTCACGACTTGTAGGGAGAAATATCTTTGTGAGACCCTTACGGCTCATGAAGTCAGAAGCCTTGGTCGGCAGGACCCTTAACCCTGTTTACTAAGCCACCTTTGTTCAAACATCGACAGAGGAAAATGATGATTCGCTCCTGGCAACATCCCAGTTGTAGCGGTGCTGATGCTGAAATCGGTATCTAAAATCCAAGCTTGCAGCGAAAAAGCTAGCGAGCCACACATGCATACGAAATAGCCGAAATGATGGGGCAACTTGCAATAAAAAGCAGCAAGTAAAAATGTATGCATGACAAAATAGCCGAAATGATGGGGCAACTCGCAATAAGAAACAGCGAGTGAAAATGAAATAAATAGCCGAAATAATTGGGCACCGCGAAAAATAGCCGAAATGATGGGGCAATCGCGACCTTCGCGATATAAAAGCTGAAATGATAGAGCATCGCGAAAAAAGAATGAAATAAAAGTGAAATCCTCGCCCTACAGGTGATGTTACATCTAACCCTGTATACAATCCAGAGGCGCAATCAAAGAAGGGATCATACTCCTCCCCCGAGTTTCATCATAAGGAGAAGCCAAATCTCGGCGGTTCACAGATAGCCTAGTGATCACCACCGCGGCATTCGTCTCGATACAGCAGATGCGATACCAGCAAACGAAGCGAAGGCCAAATTCCTAGCTTCAACGTCTTGACGACGCAACATCACCGAAAGGAGTCACGGCAAAATCCCTGGTTCCAAACCTCGACGGTTCACCAGCAACCTAGAGACAACCACGACATCCGTCTCGATACAGAGGACGCAATGCCAGCAAACGAAGCGAAGGCCAAATTCCTAGCTTCAGGGTCTTGACAGCAAGTCATATAAAGACTGAAAGATAATCGGAGATCATCCTACACCAGCGCGGAGTGGTCACCACCCTGACGTTCGTTTCGATACAGCAGATGAAATATCACCCCAGCGTTCTTCCCCCAGCAGGATTCGGACGCGACAAAGCAAACGAAGCGAAGGCCAAATTCCTAGCTTCAACGTCTTGACGGTAAGTCATATAAAACTGGAAAGACATTCAGAGATCGTCTCATACCAACATGGAGTGATCACCACCTCGACGTTCGTCTCGACACAGCAGACACAACATCAAGCGAAACGGAACAGCGGCAACCCCAAGTTCCATGGCTCCGCGATACATATCACCAAGAGTCAAACCTCCATCCCGTGAAATGCGGATACAATCAACAAACTTCCTGGTTACGTGGAACATGGATAACGTCACTCTTTGACCCCGTGGAAAACGTCCAGAGCGGATCCTGGTCCTCGCAGAGCACGGCAGTGAACCCGTGTGAAGCATCCAGAGCGGAGCCTAGTCCTCGCCGAGCACGGCAGTGAACCCGTGTGAAGCATCTAGTGCAGAATTCCTGGTTACGTGGAAAGCGGATAACGTCACTCTTTGACCCCGTGGAAAACGTCCAGAGCGGATCTTGGTCCTCGCAGAGCACGACAGTGAACCCGTGTGAAGCATCCAGAGCGGAGCCTAGTCCTCGCAGAGCACGGCAGTGAACCCGTGTGAAGAGCCTAGTGCAAACTTCCTGGTTACGTGGAACGCGGATAACGTCACTCTTTGACCCCGTGGAAAACGTCCAGAGCGGATCCTGGTCCTCGCAGAGAACGGCAGTGAACCCGTGTGAAGCATCCAGAGCGGAGCCTAGTCCTCGCAGAGCACGGCAGTGAACCCGTGTGAAGCATCTAGTGCAAACTTCCTGGTTACGTGGAACGCGGATAACGTCACTCTTTGACCCCGTGGAAAACGTCCAGAGCGGATCCTGGTCCTCGCAGAGCACGGTAGTGAACCCGTGTGAAGCATCTAGAGCGGAGCCTAGTCCTCGCCGAGCACGGCAGTGAACCCGTGTGAAGCATCTAGTGCAAAATTCCTGGTTACGTGGAACGTGGATAACGTCACTCTTTGACCCCGCGGAAAATGCCCAGAGCGGAGCCTGGTCCTCGCCAAGCACGGCAGTGAACCCGTGTGAAGCATCCAGAGCAAACACCGGACTGTGGAGTCCTTAAAATCCACGGACTATGACGTCCTTAACCTCGACCGCGATGTCTTAAAACTAACGATCAACCACCCCTATCCCTTACAGATTTTTGCCTCGGTTTAAGGGTACATCTCTTCACTCCTTTGATGCCAGGCGTTGTAATTTCTCAACGTCTTCAAAGAGGTGACGGGTCCCTGCAACCGAACATCGGACTGTGGAGTCCCTAAATCCACGGACTATGAGGTCCTTAACCTTGACCGTGATGTCTTAAAACTAACATCGGACTGTGGAGTCCCTAAATCCATGGATTATGTGGTCCTTAACCTTGACCGCGATGTCTTAAAACTAACAGCGGACTGTGGAGTCCTTAAATCCACGGACTATGAGGTCCTCAACCTTGACCACGACGTCTTTAAACTACAATATCCGGAGAAACCCTTGACTCCGTAAAACACGGACAAGGGTAACCGCATCCAGCACTTACAAGTCCTCACGACCGGGAGGAAAACTCTTTATGAGACCCTCGTGGCTCGTAAAATGCAGAAGTCTTAGGAAGCAGATCTTAACCCTGAATCCTGAGCCATCGCTGTCCTGCAAGGAGATCAAGATAGAATATCCGCAGAATGCATTCAATAAAAAGGGGACACACCATTGAAAGGAAAATTGTATCTTTTATTCATAAGCCAAAATGGATACAAAGCGCGATTTATGAAAGAAACAAAAAGAAAGATACTTTCATGAGTATGTACAAACAAAAAAGAGAAAAGATACAAGTCCTCAAGCCGGCGGGCGATGCAGTAATTTTACCAGCTCATCATTTTGTGGCTGAGCCACGGCTTCATGACGCAAGATCTCCAGAAGACGAGCCTCCGCCTGAGCTTGCTGAGCCTGATACGAAGCAAGCCGAGCTTCGAGCTCTTTCTCGGTGGCTTTATGAGCCTCGACCCTCTCACGAGTGAACGTGGCGGCTTTATCGAGAGCCACCACCTCTTTTATGGACTCCTGAAGCACCCGCCAGAGTTCATACGCTTTGTTGGCCCTGGCTGTGAGATTGGCTTGAAGCTCGCCCAGCGCCTTGGAAGCTAGCTCCCTCTCCGAGAATTTGCGGCCAAGCCTCTTCTCATATGACGTCATGTTCGCCGCGCACCGTGCTATCAGCCCCCGTAACTCCGCCTTTGCAGCCACGGCCTCCGAGGAAAGGCGAGAACACTTGAGAGCGTACAAACAAGCCTCCACCTTCCTACAGAACTCCACCCAGACCCGCACCACCTCCTCGCGGTGATAGGTGGCGAGAAAAGGAAGAGAGCCGTTAGCTTCAGCGGCAAACGCTTCGGCTGTGGTCGCACTACCAGCACGGAGCTCCTCGACGAAAGAAGATAGGGAGAGAAGGCTCAATTGGGCCAAGCGTTCTGAAGCCCGCAAAGCGTAGGGGCCGGGCGGCATCACAATGCGCGATTCCAAAGCCATGGAGACTGGCAGGGCTGTTTAAATTTGGCAAATGTTGGTAAAACTCTTAGACGCAGAACGAACGAGACTATAATAAAATATCACTCACCGACAGTCATGCAAGTAGGAGCTGAGGGTTCCCCTGGCCCTTCAACGACCTCGACCTCATCGTCGGCTTCCAAAACTAGAAGAGACATCAACGTCATTTCGCAAAATAGTAACAAGGCTATGGTAAAAAAAAAAGTGGCGAATGACACTAACCTTGCCCAGAGGAAAGGACAATACGCTGAGGAGGGATCGCCTGCGGAGCTGCCATCTCCAATAAACGGTGAAATGATTGACGAGGCGACAGATCCGCGATCGTGGCTGCCAAACCGTGCAATTCTGGGAAAGATAAAAGATTTCAGACTATGAAGGGGTTACTAAATTAAAACGCAGAGGAATACCTTCAACACTCCTCCCATTCTGAGCCGGGGGGATAGCAGCTTCAACGGTCTTCGCCGTGACCTCAGGCTATAACAAAGGGAGAGTAGTCTCGACTGCCCCGCTTCCAGCCTTTGGGCCGCCCTCAGTAAGAGTCATTAGGGTGGCGGCCTCCAAGAGAGCCTCCCCCAAAGGGGCAAGTACTCTCTGATCAAGAATCGCTGCGGGAGGTTCTATCATGAGAGGAGCAGCCTCATCAGCCCCCTCCACATCCAGCAAGGCTTCATTGAGAACTTCGGCGGGCTGTATCTTTAATGGGCCAGCAGGGAGCTCCCCCAACGTCGAAGACTCTGCACGATTCGAATAAGAATAATGATACATACCCACGAGCATAAATAATCGACAAGATTACAGAATAAGCACAACATACCTATCCGCAAAGAAGCCCTTAATATGGCTTCTTCAAGCCGCTTCTCCTTCTCAAGGAGATAAGCTCGCCGAGGTTCAAGAGTAGACTCATGACCGCCGGTCCATAAAGAAAGTGCGTCAGCTGCGTCTTCTGAAGTGGCCTGCTTCAAAGCCCTTTCCCCCCATTCATCCAAAGGGCCGATAAATCGCCGCCGAATCCACGAAGGGTCTTCGTAAAAAATTACAGCGGGATAAGACTTCTTCGGAACCTTGACGTTATGGGACACGTCTTTTGAACGCCGTATGGCCTCAGCCAACTGTGCAGCCTCCTCATCAGCCGAACTCGGGAAGAGAAGTCCAGCGCTTGACTCTTGCAAGGCCAAGGGTTCGTCTTCAAGGATGGGCTCAGACTCCACCACGGAATCAAGCGGGGCGGTAGCCGCTTTCCTCCGCCGTTTAGACCCAGAGCCGGTCGCTGAAGATGACCGCTTCCTCCCTCGCGAAGCCTTAGGGCGACACTGGCCTACGTCGCCTTCAACGCCCTCGTCCCTGTTACTCTCACTCGGTGCCACGACCAAGGACGACATCGCCGTCGTCAACGCCACGGGGGGCGGTGCCGCTACCGGCAGAGGTGCTACTACTGGAGCCCGTCTACCTCGCGATCGGGAACCCAAAGGCATGCCAACTGTCGGAGTAAGATCTACCCCTGACTCCTCCGGAATGAGGGCGGCGCCAATCTCCCTCAAAGGGAAGCGGACCGGAACCCTTGGTCGCAGCTTAGCTCCCGAAACCTGAGGAGGGGAGTCGTGACCAAGAAGCCCTTCTTTCTTCAGCAATAATTGGGGTGATTCGATGAAGATACCAGCCCGTAAATGCACCTACGCATCGGGGCATGTACTCGGCTTCGGGGACCATGAAATGAGAGCCAGTGTTCAACCTCACAAAATGATGAGCGGCATCGCGAACAGCGTCGAGCGAAGGGATCGGGGCGACTATAAAAGCCTCAAAGGGAACACCCTGGTCGTATCCAAGCTGCCGGGCAAATCGATGCGGATTGTACCGCATAAAAAGAGCTGCACTATCCTAGCGAAACACCAAGTAGCCCGGTCTAATTGAATACAAATGCGTGGCTTCTCGGGGCTTCAGAGAAGGCACGTTGTCCTTTGACTGGTCCCAAAGTTGCTGAATGGGACCCGAAGGAGAAGACAGAACCCGATCATTAAAAACTAACCCGCCGGCAGTGGCGTGAGGGGAAATCAGCACCCGAATAGCCCCAAATTGAGTTGGATCTGCAGCAGAAGCACCCACCAGTCGCATAAGTCGCGGGAAGGTATAGGCGTCGTAAAAAGCGGGCCTCTGATGCATAGCAAAAGACCCCAGCACATGCATTTCGATCCATGACGTGAAATAATGAAGCGAAAAGTTCACTACGTCCACGCCAGGCGTAGAAGTATTAGCTGCGGTGCCCAATCCATTATATAGGTGCGCCAAGGCCGGGATGCCGATGGCCAACCGCATCCCCTCAGCAATACGATGAGCCGGGTAGATGACCGAGGCTCTCATGAAGCGGCGATACATAGGGATAACGAACCAACTGAGCCAGACGCTAACAAACCCCACAAAGAACGTCTCCTCGTCCATGCCTGGGACAGCAATGGATTCAAAAGAGATTGGCGATATGATAGGGATGTAATACTGAGGTAGATCTGATTCGTTGGTCGGCAACCTCTTCGGGCCAAACCAAAAGAGGTCCCCAATGTTGGCAAACTTCGGGGCTGTCTTCGATAAGGCGTCCTCGCGAATGAAACAAGCAATGAAGCTCTTGAAGGTAACTCCCTGCTCCTCGGACTCGGTGAACAATCGGTCGAAGATGCCTAGGGCCTTAATTAAACTGGGGCGCTTGTGGCGAATAGCATTCTCAGCAGACAGGCCGTCAACTGGGGCGGGCTCGGGCTCAAAAACGTACTCGTCAAGAGGCAACAGCTCCTCATACAGATTACCCATTATCGGCAACCCCGAGATATCATAGAATTCGGCCAGAGAAATCGAAACCTCGCGATCTTCCAGAATGAAAGTATTAGTGGGAAGATTCCACTGGTTCAAAAACGCCTTGACCCACCAGGCATGCGGGGACTTATAATGGAATAGCGACGCGTATACGGCCTGGTAGAGCCCGACTTTCTGCAACCGCGCCCGATGGGCAAAAAGGATGTAACGAGCCCAGAGAAGGTAGCCCGTAGGATGCCTAGGAGTGAGCCCTATCTTATAAATTTGCCCCCACGGGTGGGCCTCACCCTGGCAGATACGCCGTCCCAAGATGTCTATGGCTGGAATCGGATGGTTCGGAATGCCGGTCGTCGAAGGCTCCAGCCTCGCCGTTGGAGTCCAGTTGGGCATTTCCACAGCAAAAGCTGTCCTCGGAGGATCCATCGGTAAAAATGGGAAAGTGGGCTCCGTAGGCACCGCGCAAAGAAAGCTCCGGCGACCCTGAATAATCTGATTGTACCAAGGTCCCCATTGAAGAAGATTGGTGCAGTCCGGGTCATGGGCCCGAATCATCGCCATCGCTTCCTCATCAGACGGCGATTGAGGAAAAGCAGCCTCTGAGCGAGAAAAGGGAAAGCGCGGAACAGAAGCCATCGCACCTGAAATCCAATAAAGGAAGACCGTTAGAAGAAAAGTCAGCAACGTATATTCATGCATAAACATGAAGACTAATTAAAGAAAGCAACAGCATAGTTTTTTGGAGTCATTGGCTACAAAACATATGGGTCCCACAGAATCCGAATGACGGCTCATTAATAATGGGGCCACAGCGTTACAATAAAACAAAGGGAATATCCTCAAAGAGTGACGACCATGCACATTTTTCCCCAACAGAAGCTGTCTCGGGCTCTACAATGAATCTAGCAAAATCAAAGGAATTAAAATCCCACCAAAAGACATCATTGCAAAGCGCCCATCGCATTAATTGCAGGAAGAACAGCCTAGGGCCAGGAGACCTCAGGAAGCCTCCATGCGAAGAAATTGAGTTCTTCATAGGAATTAAATTCCTTATTAGGAAAAAGGGAATTAAATTCCCAGGAGTATTTTTGATGGAATTAAATTCCATGGAGTTGAAACGCCATCATCATCTCCCCAAAGATCACCTAAACCCTAAGAGATCTACAGTTCGAAGGTTAGGTGGTTTCCTGTTCTTGTGGAAAAACTTGAAGAAAAATGGGTTCTTTGTGAAACCCTTAACGCGGATTTAAAATCCAAAGAGTTCTTTTAAAGACGAAGGCGCTTTGGCCGTTCAACATTATCACCTGAGGAAAAGGGATCCGCCAACAGAGTTAAACTCTGGAAAATGTCAAGACAGAGAACTAAGCTCTGAAAGCGAGAATTAAATTCTCAAAGAAAAAGTTCTCAGAAGAAGAAGATGAGCAGAGTGAAGGCTCCTATGAAGAGACAGTGGTATTTATAGAAGACAATGGAAACGTTTCATCTCCCAAATCCCTAAATGAATCCAACGGTCACAAAGATGACAGCGTTGCACTCACGTGCAGACACGTGAGAACACCGCTGTGGGGGCATTTGTTTCCTGATTTAAAATCAGAAAAGCTTATAGGAAAAGCTTCAGAAAGAGGGGTCACGTGCTCACACGTGACCAGCAGTCACGTGTTGACACGTGACATATGAAAACAGCGGAAAAGGCTCATGGGTTCCCTGATCAAGTCAAGGAAAAGGTCCACTGATCAAGTCAAGAAAAAAGGGGTCAGAAGAGGTCACGTGTTGGCACGTGACGCTCGAAGCAGCAGACCGGTCCTTCAGTCGGATAAAAAAGAAGGAGGCTCCTAGCAGGGGTCATGTGTTCACACGTGACCAATGGTCACGTGTTAACACATGATGACTAAAACAGCAACCAGAAGACAGCGCAGAAAGAAAGAAGACTCTTCATTCCAAAGAGGGTCACGTGTCTACACGTGACCATGGGTCACGTGGTCACACGTGACCGGCTTTCAAAGCCCATTTTTGACGACAGAATTAAATTCTGAGGGAGATTTGAATCTTTCCAAAGGAAAGTGATTATCTGGGACCAATCAAATTAAAGATTCAGAGATAATTAAATATCATCTATCTATGGAAAAATCTCGGGTTTGGAAAGATTTCCCCTTTAAATCTAACCGAAATAACAAAGGAGAATCCCTGGATTTAAAATCCAATGGTGGATAAAATTCACCTAATAATCCAAAGGTCCAGAATGAATGAAGGATGCAAATCAAATCTCTCAATGAAGATTCATCGAAAACTGATTGATTCGGCTGCTTCTCCTATAAATAGGAGCCAAGAGACACAGATATGGATATATACGCAGAGGGAAGAAAAAGGGGAGTGCCTTGATACTTTGAAGGAACTTGGATCTTCTGCAAAAGAAAACCCTAGGTAAGAAAGGGAAGGCTTTCTGAAAGAAAGAGAATTCAATTCTCAATAGAGTTTAACTCTGATATATGAAACGGAAGAACATATTTCTTCTCTCTTTGATAGAGGATCTGCAAAGTGCACATCTCCCCTTTAGATTGAGAATTTAATTCTCAATGGGTTGAGATCCTGCCATGTAGATCCAAAACATAGAGAGGGAATGCAAGCATGAGAATTTAATTCTCGCAGAGCTATAGGAATTCAATTCCTTTAAAATAAAATTAGGGCTTGACCCTGTATCATGGGAATTTAATTCCTTCAGAACAAAGAGAAACAGGGTTTAACCCTAATTAAGAACTTAGTTCTGTTGAAACAACGGGGATCCAATTCCTTTAATCATAATTTAACAGGGACTGGAAGTTTAATTCCTTAAAAAGCTTTTATTAGGGTTTAACCCTATTCAGTTCTTCACATAAACGAGGAATTTAATTCCTACAGAAGATTCATGGTTCAATTCTACTCCAGAATATAAGTCTTCAAAAGGAAGTAGGAATTTAATTCCTTTGAAAATTAAAGCTCGAGGAGTTTAATTCCTGAAAAAGGATCAACAGATTCTCTAAACAATATACATGGAGGCAGGGTCACGTGCCACCACGTGACCCCCTCAAAAGATCTACAGAAAGCCTTTTGAGGCAGTCCCCCACGTGACCCACGTGACCCTTGACGGAAGCTCTAACACATAGGCATATGAATGCCCGTCACGTGATGGCACGTGACGCTCTGAAAGATGCAATAATCTCAGCAGAAAGAATGAAGGGAGGGTGCTCTCACGTGTCGCCACGTGACCCCTCTTGCCTTAGTGTTTAACACTAAATCGAAACTCCCGAATCCAGTGTTAAAACAACTGTTGGGCCTTAGTGTTCAACACTAATCAAAAAACTTTACTTGCAGTGTTCAAAACTGACTACCTTAGTGTTTAACACTAATTTGAGGGCTCAGTTGCCAGTGCTTGATACCGATCTGTTTTAGTGTTTAACACTAATTTGAAAGCCTTGTCGCTGGTGTTTAACACCAATTATCTTCTAGTGTTAAACACTAACTTGTCAATCTCATTCCCAGTGTTCAACACTGATTGCTCTGTAGTGTTTAACACTAGGCTTTGGCCCGATTGGCTAAAGGGATAGAGGCAAAGCCTCTCCCTCAATGGACCAACAAGAAGCCAATATTCCATACCTGACTGGACTTAGCCTAAGCTGGCCATAAGTCCTCAATTCGTGATTAACTGGGCCAGTGGGCTCATAACATAATTAATCAGTCTTGACCCCAAATTGGGCCAGGGACTACTCAAGCCATTCCGGTTCTAGGGTACATCTCTTCACTCCTTTGATACTTGGCATTGTAATCCCTCAATGTCTTCAAAGAGGTGACGGGTCCCGATGACCACTCATGATATGGACTGTAGGGTCCTTAAACCCATGTTTAATGCAAAATTCCTGGTTACGTGGAACACGGATAACGTCACTCTTTGACCCAGTGGAAAACGTCCAGAGCGGATCCTGGTCCTCGCAGAGCACGGCAGTGAACCCGTGTGAAGCATCCAGAGAGGAGCCTAGTCCTCGCCTAACACGGCAGTGAACCCGTGTGAAGCATCTAGTGCAAAATTCCTAGTTACGTGGAACGCGGATAACGTCACTCTTTGACCCCATGGAAAACGCCCAGAGCGGAGCCTGGTCCTCGCCAAGCACGGCAGTGAACCCGTGTGAAGCATCCAGAGCACATAACGGACTGTGGAGTCCTTAAACCCATGGACTACGACGTCCTTAACCTAGACCGCAATGTCCTTAAACTACCAACGGACCGCAATGTCCTTAAACTACCAATGGACCGCAATGTCCTTAAACTACCAACGGACCGCAATGTCCTTAAACTACCAATGGACCGCAATGTCCTTAAAAACTACCCATGGACCGCGATGTCCTTAAACTACCCATGGACCGCGATGTCCTTAAACTAGAACAATAGAGCCCCTATATGCTCTTTTGTCGGATCTAAACGGTCCCGTTTAAGTTGATCTTAGCCTCAAAGATGGCTAACGAATCCTTAAACCTTCAAGCAGACTGGACTACGAATCCCCCCAATTAACTCTGGCTCGAGGGTACATCTCTGAACCCCTCTGACACCCGTCGTTGTAATCCTTCAACGTCGTCAGAGAGGTGACGGGTCCCGACGGCCACACACATACGATGGACCACTATGTCCCTAAAACTGGAACAATGGAGTCCAAACGCTCCTTTGTCGGATCTAAACGATCCCGTTAAGTTGATCTTAGTCTCAAACTAGACTAATGTATCCTTAACAAATGTTTGAGTAGATCTTAGCCTCAAGCGTGTCTAACGTATCCTCAAACCAAACCCCTAAACCCAAATCTAAGATAAACGCGGATTTGGACTTGTCCACGCCCTACGGGCGACGACATAACTCGGTCTCCGTAAATGATCCACGGGCAATAAAACATAAAACAAAAACACACGACACGAAGTGACCATCTGGAGAAGGAGAAAGTTGTTACCGCGATGCGGTAGCGTAATTAACTGCAGGGGCTTGCGCCTGCAGGGAAGAGCGTCCCCACAATCAAAAACCCCTCAAACGAGGGGGAATCTGACGAAGTCTGCTACATCGGACGCATCCGTTTAAACCTTCGATACATGGTGCCATAAATCAACTTGGCATCTTCGGAGAGGTAGACGGATAGCACCAATTGGCATCTGCCCCGAACCTCAGGCGAGACGTCCCCACGTCCCGCGTGTCTTTCGGAGGGGAACACGTGCGAGCACAACCGTCCATTATATGTCACCGGGTATTGCTACGCCATTAAGATAGGCAAGATCCTGGTCGACAACGGGTCCTCTATCAACCTCCTCAATGTGAAGGTGCTGAAGGAGATCTGCATGAACGTTCAGCACCTGGCCCGGGACAAAATTACTATCTCTGGGTTCGACTCGCAGTTATCACAGATGCTTGGGTACATAATACTGATATTACGCTTCAGGATGCTAGTCACTGAAATCAAGTTTCATGTCATCGAGGCCAAGACTTGCTACAACGCTTTGCTCGGCAGGCCTTGGTTACGTGAGTACAACATCATCTCTTCTACACAACATCGGTGTATGAAGTACTTCAAAGACGTCCTCGAGTACATAGTTACAGGGGAGCTAAACCCATTCTCCGTAAATGAAGTCCCCAAATATGAAGACGCTAAGTACTTCTTACCAGACTCCGAAGACACAGAAAGTTGTCGTAAACCGGAGAATAAACAAAAAGCCGTCGCCACCATCCCGATCTTTGGGAGCGATACCGTGGAGGATGAAGAGATATTCTTCTCCGGGCAACCCCAAGGCAGCGGGCCAGGACCATCTATGCCTATTTTGGTCTTTGGAAGAGACTATGAAGACGAGGTCAACCCAGTGTTCTATGTTCGTCCATCAATACAAACCTTCGCTGAAGCTGATCCAAGTTTGCAAATTGCCATGGTTCCGCGGCAACATTATAGGGAACTTGATGCGCTCGATACATATGGTGTGCAAGAGCTGCAGACCTTCTACGTTCCTCATAGGAGAAAAGGTGAAAAGGAGATCCTCTTCTACTAATCTACGGAGACCAAAGCGGAGAAAGAGGTCTGGCATGGTGCCGATCTTATGCTTAACAGGTTTCAACCGATCTGTCTGCCCAGATACTACGCAGAGATATTGAAAAGGCTATTAAGATGCCAAGGCATACCCTTCAAACAAACCGCTTGACAAGCCCAGTTCTACAACAAGATTTGGGACATTCCCGAGACTCAACGAAAAATGCCCAATGGGAGGGTAGAGACGAAGGGACTTGGAAACGTTTGGTCCAAGAAACGGGAGCGATTCCATGGTTGCCATGTCATAAATAACTCTGGTGGATAAGCGAATGCATTTCCAGATAGCGCTGATATCGAACCAGAGCGAGATCCTGCCGTGAGAATACTAAGCCCGTCATTCGAAGAACAAATTGACAAGCTAATAAGGGAAGCGGGTCAAAAGGTTCGGGATGACCACAGCCGCGAAATAGCCATTTACGAGAAAGCCAGAACGCAACGTATCATTCAGCAGGCTACGGAAAGAAAAGACGACGATGCCCTTCTGTCACGACCCGAAAGAGCACGTGACTGGCCCTTGAACCATATGAAGTCTATAGGACCCCATCTGATCCAAGTAAGCCAAAAGCCCAGAAATCTAAAACCAATTAAAGAGTAAATAAGGAAAACTGGTTTTGAAAAGTAAAGAAATCATGTTTCAAAAATCAAAGTTTTTAAATAACTATGCCGAATGTGTATTTTTAAAATGCGTAACCTTTCCTGAAAATTTCGGCAGAGTTTCCTTTGTAAAAACTGGCCCCAATCGGGGTACAACAAGAATAATATGCATGAAATGATAAAAGGCATCCCCAAGCGGGAGCTAGCTCTTCGTCAATCGACGGTCACAACCACACAAGCAATAATAATATACAACGCCAAAGGGCGAGGATCAAAATCCAAAAAGAAACTCAAACAGCCAGAAAACCGTAATACAACAAGCGCGACTCTAAGGTCGAAATAATACAACACTGTTTTCTAAGTCTGAAACAATATACAAGTTTTGGTTGATGGAATGACTAGATACAATGAATAATACAGGAGCAATGTCGGTTCTGATACAGAAGAACCCACCTACCAACGCAAGTCACCCATATGGAAGAAGTGTGCCAGAAATGCCGCTATGGAATCTGTACGGCAAAAACCTGCAAGGACTGTGGCACAACGGGGGTGAGTTGCCAACTCGTGAATAGAAAATATCTACAAGCAGAGATCGAATGCATGACCCATCCTAGGTCAAACGATCAGATATACATATAAACCTCAATATGAATAAGTCTGAAACATACTAAACTGGCAATGTAACCTCTATACATGAGTGTAGTGCCAAGTACTCGTGCCAGTGTCTCAGGTAATAGCATAACATAAATGTGAGGTACAATTAATGAAATCAATCTGCATGTACGTGGATCCCTTCCACTCATCACCCAATGACAATAACCATCATGCATGTAAATATCATAAACCATGTGCATGGAAAATATGAGGATATATACCATCTGTGTCCCTCGCGACACGTCAAAATCATGGAACCGGAGTGTCCAGCATCGACACTCGAAAACATCATGAAAACTGTGCCCAGCATCGGCACGTAAATCCACATAAAACGGGCTCCGTCAGTCCGGACCAGCCCACGGGCTCTATCTGCGGAATCGGCCCTCGGCCCCAGCAGTATGCCCATATCCATCTATCGACTCTGGTCAGTATCCTCCGAATAACCGCCAGGTCCAACCAATCACCAGTAGATAGTAGTCCCTCTGCCAGGCTCACCGTCTACTACACAGCGAAACCGTTCTCGCCCCGGGGTACCATACCGGGTCCACCATGTACCCGCAATCGGCCCCATCCGCCTCCTCGAATCGGGTTTCACATGTCGCTCTCAGCACCGAGAAAACACATGGTGGACGCACTGAAATATCATATCACGGGTAACCGGGTTTTTAAAACAATTACATATCCTCTTTGAAACACCCACGGTTCCCAAAACCAGAAATATCATGGAAACAGCATATTTCAATGCGTATAATCAGAAAGCAGCATGTATGCGACATATAGCAGAAAGGTAAGCATATCAATATGTCATGCAAGGGTCATATCCTGAATGCAACAGTACTACAGTGTAGTGACATGGCAATTATCGATGATGAAGTGTGTGAGCCGGCAAACAAGTGTACGTAGAACATACGCATCATCGATAATGGTGCTGGTGTCCTAGCAGCATGACTGAAATATATCAACAATACAAGCGATGCAATGCAAATAGCATGAATATGCGGAATCGAGTAATCACGCAACAGTAAAGAACCTGCCTCAATAGCTATATCATGCTACCATGCCTTTTGAAATAAGACGAATCAGGGCTTTTGGTAAAATAAGGGCTACGGTGTTTTAAGAAAAGATGCGCCTTTTGAGAATATCCGTATAAACCCTTTTTCCTATCTTTAAAATATCCCAGATTCGTTAGTTTTGAAATAGGTATGACTCGGGTCTAGTCTAACGCCTACTATGTGAACTACGAACCCACAGTCAAGTCAATAGAGAGGGGTATGGAAACCACCTAAATCTGAGTCGATATCACAATATCCCATCACATGACAGGTATGACTACCATCATATCACATCTCCCATACGAACTCTGTCATGTCGCCAAATCTCACGGCCTCAATCGAATCTCATCGACTCATCTCAATCCCACGTATCATCCTCAAAACTCGTATATGAACACATAGTCCCATACCCATGTGTAGATATACACACCATCATATGCGCACAGATAAATGAAAGAATGTATGCAAGTATGTGTGTATGTGTGAGTGTGGGTGCAACCACTACTCTAGGGTTTCACACTATACTCAACCAATACATCCTTATCACCAATAATCCATTATTACCATCAATAATCCTAAACAACACATAATAAATATATGTGTGTATACGTATTCGTATACATCACCACGGACTGCGGGGGTGCTATACGCCATCCACCCGACTTCTCCCCGTAGATATAAATCTACTCACCTTGCTTCTCATGTATCGATGTCGATGTCGCCATCTTCATCTTCTTTGCCTCAACATTTCGTAGGGTACCTACAAGTATATCACAATGCTAAAGCATATGAAAATCACATCGGAAACCAAAATAGCACACGCTACCCGCATAGGTAAAAACCTATCGACTCGCATGTAAACACAATCAATATCCACTTGTTGTTGACGTCCAAACGCCACCCGACAGGAATGAATCACCAAATACCAAAATCCATACTAAAGCAAGTCGTAAATCATACGCCAACTCAAGAAAATCAACCCATTCACCCAAGATGGAATCAGTCAAAACTAGACATACCCAGGGTCAAGAATAGAGGAAATGGGGCCATGCACAAAAATCGAGGCAGTTCCCTCCTGCTCTGGCCGCAATTTGTGGCCAGAAGGAATTAATTGGCGGCCAAAGGAATGAGTTGGGGGCTAGGGTTTGGTGTGGTGGTTCTATGGTGCCTGCACATCTCACTGTCAACTCAATTTTGTTTTTGGGGTCTCGGGGTGATAGCAGATTACACAAAACACTTTCAGATTTACAGTTTTCGCCGATATCGATTCCGTAATTCCGTATTTTGGTTTAAATTTCAGGTTTGGGTTCAAATTAGCATCACATAAAGGGTTCTAAGGTCACCACAATCCTCAATTCCATCTTTGATTTCAGTTTTACCCTAACCCTAACTTGAATTCTCCAATTTCCTCAAAACGACACAATATCGATATGAAACTAGAATTGATGCACAAGAAATGAGATACTACTCTAATAGGTGCAGAAATTACCTCCTTTGGCAACTCAAGAAAATTCTTGAGTTGCTCAAAGTCCTCCAAATCCAATCTTGCTAGGTTCAATATGTAGCTAGTGAGCTTGGGAGCAAATTTTGTGAAGTGGGAATGGGGTTTTGGGTTGGATTTCATTATGGATCTAGGGTTTCATGAAGAGGGAGAGAGAGGGCAGCGGCTCAAGAGAGGGAGAGGAGAGAGAATGAGAAGGGGAAAATGATGGGAGTATGGTTCAAAAAGTGGGGGTTGACCTAGTCTCTCTCTCTCATCATCATTACTTTTTCTTTCTTTTCTTTTCCTTCTCACTCCAATAGTGAACCCAAAAGAACAATCATGGCAATAGAAATGTAACACAAGTGTAACAAGTGTAAAAAATGATATGTGGACATTTTTGCACAAAAATGCTAAAAATCCAATTAGCGATTCTTAATCGCGATTAGCACTTAATTAGCATATAATTAATCTTAAAAGCTTTAAAATGGCATAATTCCATAAAATACCCTATTTTAGAATTTTCCTTAATTTTTCCCCATTTATTTGTATTTAATTATACCAGAATATTAAAATATTCATTAAAATAATATTAAATTATAAAAATTCCCAAAAATTATATTTTATTATTTTGAAAACGTTAAAATCTTCCCCCCTTAAAGAAATTCGCTCCCCGAATTTAAATTTAAACTCCCAAATACTAAAATATTTCAATACAAATTCCAAGTCATCGGGGCTCCGAAATCAGCAAGACATAAAACATAATAACGCAATGCATGCGCTTGAGTACTGAGCAGATAACTCAAAAGCAACACTCCATCAAGCATCCCGCAATTATCGGAGTCATTGTAATGACACAATGTCAAATCCAATACAAAATCAATATGATATAAATCAGAACTATACATGTAGACCTCCAATCTATACATGTGAATAGCTGATGTAAATGCATGCCAAATCTTTTTAAGTCGCTGTGCGATGCGCGTAACACTGCACAGTGGCGGACGTTTTTTCACAAGAAAATAACTATATAGGTATATATATATTCTTTGTTTAATAGGTACGTTCCGCCGTTTTGAAAACAATTTAGAAGGGTTTCCTGTTTTTAAAAAGGTTCCGTGTCATATCGGACACGTAAGTATACATATACCGAGACTATAGCTCGCTCTTTGGAAATCCCTTCGAACTATCAATGCATGCAAAATATATCCAGGTACTGTCCTCTGACTAGTCCTGCTCGGTATGAAAACAAATATCCAATATCATAAAAATGTACTGCTCCAAAAGGAATAAATCCCAAAAAAATGCACATAACACCACCCTGTGCGTCTGGTGCGCACGGAAATCAAAATCCATATATGTGCCATACAGGTGCACAAAACAACATCTAGGTGCAACGGGTGTGCACGAAACATCTGTCATAGGCAACGTGTGTGCCTGACAGCCAAAACATGTGCATCTGACATGCACGAAGAATCTCGATTTAGTGCATCTGGTGTGCCCCAAAATCTTATCTAAAAACATGCGCCCAGCATGCGCGAAAATCCAAATCGGTGCATCCATCATGCACGAATGAAAATCTAACCCTGCGCACTCAACATGCACGGAATCACAAAATCCAATAGCACGCCGAACATGCGTAAGTCCAGTCAAAAGCACGGAGTGCAAGAATCCACATCAATATCACAATCAAAATCGACATACCGAAAGGCATCAAATCGAAGTCAGCTGCAACCGTAATGCACAAAATATAAATTCGGTGCAACAAAGGCACGAAATATAAATCTGATGCGATAAACGCAAGAAACATAAAACTGGTGCGACAACGCACGAAGTATAGAACTGGTGCATCCCATGCACAAATACCAAGCAATAACTCAAATACGTAAGCGGCAACACCAAGTGTACCCAGGTATAAAGGAAAATCATAAACGTGTGCAACTGCGTGCACAAAACACATATCAATGCACTACAAGCACATATAAGTTATACCGAGTGCAAAAATCAAATCGTGTGCGTAACATATGCACAACATCAAATCAACCGTATGAAATCCATAAAGTCATAAGCAGGTGCAGCCAAGGCACGAAACGATATACAACGCGGCTTAATCAAATCAGGTGTATCGCGATCGAAAAACTCACAACCGCGTGCATCAGCGTGCACAAATCAAAACACTAAAAGTACATGAAACTATGCTGGAAACGTAAATCAAATCACCGGCATAAAATAGGCATGAAATCATAATCAACACCTCAAGAGCAATAACTATGTGCAAGGTATAAATACCCAGTAAGTGCAACCATGGTGCACAAAATCAAATATCATAGAACTCAGTCATCAAGACTAAATCATGCGAATAGATCGCCCAAAATACCGAAATCTAAGATGACGGATACGTGATAATCAAATCACAAAATCACAAAACATAAATGCCGTCGTCGGTATATCCTTCTTCAGGGTCGAAAAGGTACCGGAACATCTGATGCTAGCGGCGCAAGATATCCACTTGCCTCTTGCGCGCGGCTGGCGTCCTCTGCCTCTGGTTCCTGATCTTTCCTGTAGATTACCAATCTCGCAATCCATCGGCTCATCGGCCCGGTCAGGTGTGCTGACAAGAACGATTTCGTTCTGGCACTTCCCTGGTCATCTCTCGGTCAATCCTCACGACCGCTCGTAAAGCAGCACATCTCTGGCGCCGACCTCTGGTCCTCTGAATACCCATTACACATCCGATCCTGGGTGCAACTCTTATTGCAGCAGTGTACTGGAAGGAATCCTACTCAAGGTCTCTTCTGATCTTGCCTAAGCCAAACTGTAAGGAGGCTGGTACTCTGGAGTAATCTTTTCTCGCTCTCTGGATATCTGCGTCCTTAGTACAACATCTTCTCGGAAGCTGGTCGCATCTCTGCGCCTCTGTATGCATGTCCGACCTTTAATCTTAACGGGGTGTAGTGACAGCTCATCTGCATCTCGCACAAACTTCTTGTTCCGCTTGTCTGTATCATCGACCATTCGACGTCGCGTCTCTATCTGCGCACTATAATGTCCTCGGCTACGGTCCATCCGAAGTCCCTCACACGGACCCGAAATCACGAACTCGGTATCTTCATCACTCAGTAGAAGATATCTAGCCGAACACGTCCTCAGTGTGCATATCGCATCTTTGATGCCAGCGGAGTGGAACGTCATCTCGTCGAAATCTCATGCGAACTCTTTACTCCACCTTGCTCCAATATCGACTGATTCGGACTCATCTCATCGTGGCTACACGGACTGCGCTCCGACGGCTATGCTCGTATCTGGAGTGTCCCAAGCAGTGTCCCATCACATGATATCCGAATGATGTCGAATCGTCCGATCGACTCGTCAGAACCTCGTAATCCCCCAAGAGCTCAACATCTCGGGTACAGTTTAATAGTATCGAGTACATACCACAACATCGGTGGTCCAGCCGTAGAAGGGCAAACCCAAGCCTCACTAATGGCGCCGAGGAACTGCCGCAAACCCTAAGGTTCAAAGGCTTTCACACGGTCATTATGTCGAGTTAGGGTTTCATTCTTCTAGAGGGTCCATAGAATCGCTTGCATGTCTTTCCGAATACTTTAAACTTGGAAAATGGGTTCCTGACATTCGATTGTCTCAATCGACTCTCAACGAACCTGCGTGAAGTCGTCTCTAGCTGGAATCAATCTACCTGATGACCTTGCATCGGGGTAAGCGAACAAACCATAGGTCCTAGTCATTAATCCTTGGTGACTAGCGACTCACTGTCATATCTCTAAGAATATGCTCATGCTGCAGTAGCTCCAATCATCTGGGCGATATCTCATCATTCGCAGCAACAACTGGATCATCCGTCCGTACGCTGAACAGCGCCTTAATCATCCTGGATAAGCGATATATCAACAGTCATCACATCCTGGCTGGCCTCTATCAGTGGGTCAATCCTCTGGTACCAACCGGTACATCCGAGAAATCTCGCAACAGCGATCTGTCAAATTCTCATAGTGCGGAAACACAAAATACGAAGCCTCAGTGCAACCGTATGTCTCTGGAATCACGCCCCCGTCAGCCCTCGTCCACGACGAGCTCATGCTGACGCAACTCGAGCCGTAGCTCACTCTGCCCGTGCAATCGCGGCAGCAAGATCACAACCAGTATCGATGAAGGTAGATCATAGGAAGGAATACAATACGGTGCAAGGAAATGTACAACCTAAGGTTTCTTAAGCGGAGTGGCGTGTCGTAAGTATACCGCGGAACATACCCACGGTACGTCACTCTACTTTAGTCACCTATTCCATCAACCAAGGGTCATCCAACACGACGAAAGTTCGGGTCTAATACCCCCTCGACTAAGTCTAAGTTCCGTAAGGTCAAGCCTAAGTTCCATAAATAACGCCCTAGGCTCCACATAGTCAAACTCAGACTCGAACCAAGGTCAACCTAGCGCTCTGATACCAACTTTGTCACGACCCGAAAGAGCACGTGACTGGCCCTTGAACCATATGAAGTCTATAGGACCCCATCTGATCCAAGTAAGCCAAAATCCCAGAAATCAAAACCATTTAAAGAGTAAATAAGGAAAACTGGTTTTGAAAAGTAAAGAAATCATGTTTCAAAAATCAAAGTTTTTAAATAACTATGCCGAATGTGTATTTTTAAAATGTGTAACCTTTCCTGAAAATTTCGGCAGAGTTTCCTTTGTAAAAACTGGCCCCAATCGGGGTACAACAAGAATAATATGCATGAAATGATAAAAGGCATCTCCAAGCGGGAGCTAGCTCTTCGTCAATCGACGGTCACAACCACACAAGCAATAATAATATACAACGCCAAAGGGCGAGGATCAAAATCCAAAAAGAAACTCAAACAGCCAGAAAACCGTAATACTACAAGCGCGACTCTAAGGTCGAAATAATACAACACTGTTTTCTAAGTCTGAAACAATATACAAGTTTTGGTTGATGGAATGACTAGATACAATGAATAATACAGGAGCAATGGCGGTTCTGATACAGAAGAACCCACCTACCAACGCAAGTCACCCATATGGAAGCAGTGTGCCAGAAATGCCGCTATGGAATCTGTACGGCAAAAACCTGCAAGGACTGTGGCACAACGGGGGTGAGTTTCCAACTCGTGAATAGAAAATATCTACAAGCAGAGATCAAATGCATGTCCCATCCTAGGTCAAACGATCAGATATACATATAAACCTCAATATGAATAAGTCTGAAACATGCTAAACTGGCAATATAACCTCTATACATGAGTGTAGTGCCAAGTACTCGTGTCAGTGCCTCAGGTAATAGCATAACATAAATGTGAGGTACAATCAATGAAATCAATCTGCATGTATGTGGATCCCGTCCACTCGTCACCCAATGACAATAACCATCATGCATGTAAATATCATAAAGCATATGCATGGAAAATATGAGGATATATACCATCTGTGTCCCTCGCGACACGTCAAAATCATGGAACCGGAGTGTCCAGCATTGACACTCGAAAACATCATGAAAACTGTGCCCAGCATCGGCATGTAAATCCTCATAAAACGGGCACCGTTAGTCCGGACCAGCCCACGGGCTCTATCTGCGGAATCGGCCCTCGGCCCCAGCAGTATGCCCATATCCATCTATCGACTCTGGTCGGTATCCTCCGGATAACCGGCAGGTCCAACCAATCACCGGTAGATAGTAGTCCCTCTGCCAGGCTCACCGTCTACTACACAGCGAAACCGTTCTCGCCCCGGGGTACCATACCGGGTCCACCATGTACCCGCAATCGGCCTCATCCGCCTCTTCGAATCGGGTTTCACATGTCGCTCTCAGCACCAAGAAAACACATGGTGGACGCACTAAAATATCATATCACGGGTAACCGGGTTTTTAAAACAGTTATATATCCTCTTTGAAACACCCACGGTTCCCAAAACCAGAAATATCATGGAAACAGCATATTTCAATGCGTATAATCAGAGAGCAGCATGTATGCGACATATAGCAGAAAGGTAAGCATATCAATATGTCATGCAAGGGTCATATCCTGAATACAACAGTACTACAGTGTAGTGACATGGCAATTATCGATGATGAAGTGTGTGAGCAGGCAAACAAGTGTACGTGGAACATACGCATCATCGATAATGGTGCTAGTGTCCTAGCAGCATGACTGAAATATATCCACAATACAAGCGATGCAATGCAAATAGCATGAATATGCGGAATCGAGTAATCACACAACAGTAAAGAACCTGCCTCAATAGCTATATCATGCAACCTTGCCTTTTGAAATAAGACGAATCAGGGCTTTTGGTAAAATAAGGGCTACGGTGTTTTAAGAAAAGATGCGCCTTTTGAGAATATCCGTATAAACCCTTTTTCCTATCTTTAAAATATACCTGATTCGTTAGTTTTGAACTAGGTATGACTCGGGTCTAGTCTAACGCCTACTATGCGAACTACGAACCCACAGTCAAGTCAATAGAGAGGGGTATGGAAACCACCTAAATCTGAGTCGATATCACAATATCCCATCACATGACAGGTATCACTACCATCATATCACATCTCCCATACGAACTCTGTCATGTCGCCAAATCTCACGGCCTCAATCGAATCTCATCGACTCATCTCAATCCCACGTATCATCCTCAAAACTCGTATATGAACACATAGTCCCATACCCATATGTAGATATACACACCATCATATGCGTACAGATAAATGAAAGAATGTATGCAAGTATGTGTGTATGTGTGAGTGTGGGTGCAACCACTACTCTAGGGTTTCGCACTATACTCAACCAATACATCCTTATCACCAATAATCCATTATTACCATCAATAATCCTAAACAACACATAATAAATATATGTGTGTATACGTATTCGTATACATCACCACGGACTGCGGGGGTGCTATATGCCATCCACCCGACTTCTCCCCGTAGATATAAATCTCTCCTTGCTTCTCATGTATCGGTGTCGATGTCGCCATCTTCATCTTCTTTGACTCAACATTTCGTAGGGTACCTACAAGTATATCACAATGCTAAAGCACATGAAAATCACATCGGAAACCAAAATAGCACACGCTACCCGTATAGGTAAAAGCCTATTGACTCGCATGTAAACACGATCAATATCCACTTGTCGTTGACGTCCAAACGCCACCCGACAGGAATGAATCACCAAATACCAAAATCCATACTAAAACAAGTCGTAAATCATACGCCAACTCAAGCAAATCAACCCAGATTTCACCCTAGATGGAATCAGTCAAAACTAGACATACCCAGGGTCAAGAATAGAGGAAATGGGGCCATGCACAAAAATCGAGGCAGTTCCCTCCTGCTCTGGCCGCAATTTGCGGCCAGAAGGAATTAATTGGCGGCCAAAGGAATGAGTTGGGGGCTAGGGTTCGGTGTGGTGGTTCTATGGTGCCTGCACATCTCACTGTCAACTCAGTTTTGTTTTTGGGGTCTCGGGGTGATAGCAGATTACACAAAACACATCCAGATTTACAGTTTTCCCCGATATCGATTCCGTAATTCCGTATTCTGGTTTCAAGTTCAGGTTTGGGTTCAAATTAGCATCACATAAGGGGTTCTAAGGTCACCACAATTCTCAATTCCATCTTTGATTTCAGTTTTACCCTAAACCCTAACTTGAATTCTCCAATTTCCTCAAAACGACACAATACCGATATGAAACTAGAATTGTTGCACAAGAAATGAGATACTACTCTAATAGGTGCAGAAATTACCTCCTTTGGCAACTCAAGAAAATTCTTGAGTTGCTCAAAGTCCTCCAAATCCAATCTTGCTAGGTTCAATATGTAGCTAGTGAGCTTGGGAGCAAATTTTGTGAAGTGGGAATGGGGTTTTGGGTTGGATTTCATTGTGGATATAGGGTATCATGAAGAGGGAGAGAGAGGGCAGCAGCTCAAGAGAGGGAGAGGAGAGAGAATGAGAAGGGGAAAATGATGGGAGTATGGTTCAAAAAGTGGTGGTTGACCTAATCTCTCTCTCTCATCATCATTACTTTTTCTTTCTTTTCTTTTCCTTCTCACTCCAATAGGGAACCCAAAAGAACAACCATGGCAATAGAAATGTAACACAAGTGTAACAAGTGTAGAAAATGATATGTGCACATTTTTGCACAAAAATGCTAAAAATCCAATCAGCGATTCTTAATCGCGATTAGCACTTAATTAGCATATAACTAATCTTAAAAGCTTTAAAATGGCATAATTCCATAAAATATCCTATTTTAGAATTTTCCATAATTTTTCCCCATTTATTTGTATTTAATTATACCAGAATATTAAAATATTCATTAAAATAATATTAAATTATAAAAATTCCCAAAAATCATATTTTATTATTTTGAAAACGTTACACCTTCACCCTCAGCCCGCTGTACGCTCTCGTGGCAAGAAAAAGGCCCGACACAGAAGCAACAACAAGATCAAGGGCGGGAATGGCGTTCAAAGACAGCGAAGCGGATCCAAGAAGCCACACGATCGAGAAAAAGTCAGCTGGAATCCGTCTTTTATGAAAAAGATGGGTCGGGAATACTCTTTCCCTCAAGACAAGACAAGGAAAATATTCAACCTTGTCATGAAGCATCAAATGATAACACTCCCGGAGTCTCGGCACCCTGAGAAAATAAATGAGATCCATCATCCGGCTTATTGCGCCTACCACCGAGCAATAGGACATCCTCTTGAAGATTGCTTCACCTTCAAATATTGGGTCGAAGACCAGTATCAGCAAGGTAGGTTCGCTCTATCCGACAGTTGGAGGGTAGCCCCGCCACGAAAGCATGAGCCAAGAGCAACCTACACTGCGAGGGAAAGTCCAGATCAACATCGATCTTGGAAACGAACTCGTACCTGTCACGTGATAACATTCTCAAAAGGGGGAACCATGAGAATACGGATGAACCCTCCAGATGCTTCGCAGATGAGGACAAGGACGAGGTGATCTCAGAGTTTCCACCAGCACCAAAAGAGCTGGAAGACGGGATACACACCACAGCGGAAAACCTGAGAAAAATCGACTTGGGGACAGAAAACGAGCCAAGGACAACGTTCGTCAGTGAGCTGCTGACTGAAAAGCAGGTGGCCACACTAAAGGACGTGCTTTTGCAATATAAAGACTGTTTCGCCTGGAATTATTCCGAGATGCCGGGACTAGATCCAGAAACAGCGGTGCATAAATTGGCTATCTCACCGGACGTCAAGCCAGTCAAACAGGCGCCAAGAAGAATGCGGCTCGAACTTGAAACGAGTATTAACTCTGAAGTCAAGAAACTAATCGACTCCGGTTTCATCCAAGAAGTTCAATATGCTGACTGGATCGCCAACATTGTCCCAGTGATGAAAAAAATGGGACGGTGCGCATCTGCGTGGACTTTCGAGATCTCAACAAAGCTTGTCCGAAGGATGACTTCCCAATGCCTATTACTGAGCTGATGATCGATAACACGTCCACTCATGAGGTCTTCTCCTTCATGGACGGATCTTCAGGGTACAATCAAATAAAGATGCATCCCGAAGACCAAATGCACACCTCCTTCTGGACTCCGCTGGGCATATTCTGCTATAAAGTTATGCCTTTCGGCCTGAAGAACGCTGGTGCTATCTACCAGAGGGTCATGATGAAGATCTTTGATGACCTCATACACGAGATTGTCGAATGTTATATCGAAGACCACGTTGTGAAAAGCAAATCGTACGAGTAGCACTGGGAGCATTTGAAAATAGTGTTCCAGCGTCTTCGGAAATATAATCTGAAGATGAACCCTTTGAAATGCGTGTTTGGAGTCTCCTCAGGAAAATTCCTAGGATTTATCGTACGACACCGAGGCATTGAAGTAGGACCATCAAAGATCAGGGCGACTATGGAAATGCCCTCACTAAGAACTCTTAAACAACTGCGGTCTCTCCAAAAAAAGCTCGCATATATTCGACGGTTCATAGCTAACTTCTCCGGAAAATGCCACCCCTATAGCCATCTAATGAAAAAGGGGACCCCGTTCATTTGGGATCGTAAATGCCAGAGTGCACAGGATGAAATCAAGAAATACCTGCAAAACCCGCCAGTACTGACTGCTCCGGTCAAAAGAAAACATCTCATCCTGTACAAAACGACCCTTGAAGGTTTTTTAGGCGCGCTATGGGCACAGGAAAACGATCAGGAAAAAGAGAGAGCTCTCTACTAGTTGAGTCGAGTTCTCTTGGGGGCTGAAAGCAAATACTCCCTTATTGAAAAGCACTGCCTGGCATTAATCTTCGTGGTAACGAAGCTTCGGCATTATGCATTGGCTCATGAGGTCCATCTCATATCAAAGGTAGATCCTTTCAAGTATTTGATGTCAAGATCCATATTAACAGGAAGGCTTGCCAAATGTTCCCTCCTCTTGATGGAGTTATCGATAATATATTGACCCCTCAAGGCAGTAAAAGGTCAGGCCATCGCCGATTTTCTCGCTGAGCATCCGATACCAGCTGATTCTCCCTTAAATTATGAATTTCCAAACGAACACGCGTTCAACACAATCGAAGGGAAGACTGAGGAAAATAATGTCCAATGGGAACTTTACTTCGACGGAGCGTCTTCCTTGAAGAAGCGAAAGAAAAACACCCCCATAATCAAAGTTGGAGTAGGCCTTATCTTTGTGACTCCACAAGGAGGGATAATGCGTTTTGCCCTTTTTTTAACAGAGCCAAGAATAATCAATGAAGCGGAATATGAAGCTTTGATAGCAAGTCTTGAGATTGCCATTGATATGGAAATCGAAAACCTCCTTATCAATGGAGACTCACAGCTGGTCGTTAGCCAAGTAAATGGAGACTATCAGGCGTGCAAGCCAGAGTTGGTAAAATATGGAAAAAGAGTGCAGCAATTGCTGACTCAAATCCCCTCCTACATCCTGGAAAGTATACCCCGTGCGGAAAATAGCAAAGCGGATGCGTTAGCCAAACTCGCTAAAGAACTGGCTGTTGAAACCTCGATAACGTAAGGATCATTGTGCAAAACCGCCGGATTCTTGTGCCGGCAAAGAAATCTCTGGAGTCGTCTGAAGAAAAGGAAGCGACCAAACAAGCAGCCTACCAAATAGAAGACAAAGGAAACATTACGGATTGGAGAGAAGTCTTCATAGACTACTTCAAATCTCATCAAACGCCTAAAGATGCGTCATCAAGACATCAGCTTATGAAACGAGATCTGTCTTTTGCCTTCGTCAATGATACTCTATATAAGAGGTCGTTCGACAGTTTGTGGTTAAGATGCTTGGGACCGGAGGAAGCAAGGAGGGTCGTCCAAGAAACTCACGACGGACTCTGCGGTTCCCATCAAGCCGGGCCAAAGATGAAGCTGAAGATCAAAAGAATGCGTTACTATTGGCCCACGATGATTCAGGACTTTCTTGAATATGCGAAGTAGTGTCACTCATGCCAAATTCACGGAGACTTCATCCACCAGCATCCAAATCCGCTACATCCAACACTGGCTAGCTGGCCATTCGAAATGTGGGGAACTGATATAATCGGGCCTATCGAACCAGCATCGTCCAAGGGACATCGGTTCATATTGGCAACAACCGATTAATTTTCTAAATGGGCAGAAGCAGTACCGCTAGGGGAAGTGAAGACGAAGAACATCCTCCATTTCTTCAAAACTCACGTCATCTACCGGTTCAGCACTCCACGACGAATCATCTCGAATAATGGGCCGGCCTACAGAAGCCATAAGATCAGCCGCTTCGCACGGCAGCATAATATAGATTGGAGATACTCTTCAGTCTATAATCCCCGAGCTAACGGTCGAGCTGAGGCTTTCAACAAGACCTTGACGAAGATCATAAAGAAAATGGTGTCCAGAAACAAAAAGGACTGGCACGAGAGACTGCATGAAGCTCTCTGGGCGTATCGAATCACGTTCAAAACAGCCACAAATACAACGCCATTCGCATTGGTATTCGGCACGGAAGCGGTACTTCCCTTGGAGATAGAACTACCTTCTTTACGAGTGGCGGTTCGTTACGAACTGACATACGAAGAGAATGCCCATCTTCCGCTTGAGGAGCTCGATACCCTCGATGAAACTCATCTCATGGTGCAGCAAAACCCGGAAGCTTACAAAGCAAGGATGACGCGCTCATACGAAAGACTAACTAGGCCGAGAACATTCTGCAAAGGCGAACTCGTGCTACTCGTAAAATGACCTATGATCCCCAACCGTGCAAAGAGGGGGAAATTCGAGCCAAACTATGAGGGTCCATACATCATAGACAAGGTCTACCAAGGTGGGGCCTACTTGCTCATGAATATGCATGGAGAAAGACCCTTCCGGACAATAAACGGCCGGTTTCTTAAGAAATACTATGCTTGAAAAGTCACAGCTCAGGTTAATGATAGATGACGACGCTCGTGTCAGCTCGCTATCTTCTTGAATCAAGACTCTATAAGTAGTATCCGGCAAAACTCCGCCTCGAAGCTGACCACGGACAGCAACGTCCTTAAACTAAAATGGACCGAAACGTCCTTAAACTACAATGGACCGAAACGTCCCTAAACTTACAATGGATCGAGATGTCTTTAAACTAAATACGCCGCCTCAAACATGGCGACAGTGAAATTCAGGTCCACAAGTCCCAGCGGCGAGGATTGCAACTCAAGTCCCACTGGCTGAACAGCTACCCCGGAGGCGAAATCCCCCCTAAAGTGCCATTGGCAAACGGAGGGGTGTAAAAAATATATATATATAAAAAAGGTACGTCCACAAGAGAAAGGGGCACGGATGAAAACCCGAAAGGGCGCCGTGAGTAAAAACAGCAGGGCTACCGGCGAGCATGTGAAAACCTGAAAGGGCGCAATCTCATGTGGTAAAAAAAGGGTACGTCCACAAGCAAAATGAGCATGGATGAAAACCCGAAAGGGCTCCCTGAGTAAAAATAGTAGGGCTACCGACGAGTTTGTGAAAACCCAAAAGGGCACGATCTCGTTAAAATAAAAACACCTGCAAGATCCTCTCGACCTTGTAAGGAAAAAACACCTGCGTGAGATCCTTATGACTCACAATGGAGCAACGCACTTAGGGATCCCAACGATTCCTAAGGAGAAATTACACATACAAGATCCTCACGATTCGTAAGGAGAATTTCCTCTTATGAGACCCTTACGGCTCATAGGATTCAAAAGCCTTAAGATACAGAGACCTGAACCAGTTCTTAAGCTATCATACTCCCCAAGTTGCCCTACAAGCGGTCCAATACTGATCCTCGTATACAATCCATGGGTATAAATAAACGTTCCTTCACCTAGTTCCACCAATGGCGCGAAATTTCCCCACTTGGTGAACACTTGTAGGTCCTCTCGACTTGCAAGGAGAAAATACTCTTATAAGATCCTTACGACTTATAAGAGAACACACACTTGTGGATCTGCACGATTCCTGAGGAGAAAATACACCTACGAGATCCTCACGACTCGTAGGGAGAAATACCTTTATGAGACCCTTACGGCTCGTAAAGTCAAAAAGCTTTAGTCAACAGGATCCTAACCCTGTTTGCTAAGCCACCTTTGTTCAAATCGACAAAGGCAAACGATGATTCGCTCCTGGCAATATCCCAGTTGTAGCGATGTTGATGCCTAAATCGGTATCAAATTCCAAGTCCTTTCACGGCAAATGATGATTCACTCCTGGAAATATTCCAGTCACAGCGATGCTGATGCTAAGATTGGTATCAGATCTCGAGTTCCATACCCGCACTAAAAATCAGCGAGCCAAAAAAAATACATATGAAATAGCCGAAATGATGGGGCAACTCACAATAAAAATCAGCGGACAAAATATATGCATATAAAGACAGCCGAAATGTTTGGGCAACTCGCAATAAAAAGCAGCGAGTAAAAAGAAAAAACAGCCAAAATGATTGGGCACCATGAAAAATAGCCTAAATGATTGGGCACCGCGAAAAATAGCCGAAATGATTGTGCAATCGCGACTTTCGCGATATAAAAAGATGAAATGATGGAGTATCGCGGAAAAAAAGAATAAAAAATGAAACTTCTGCCTTGCAGGGGAGTCCACATCGACCCCTGTATACAATCCATGAGCACAAACGAAAAGGGGAACCACATTTTCCCCCTGGGCTCTGACAAAAGGGAGAGTCAAATCTCGACGGCAACATCTACAGCCTAAAGATCACCACGGCGTTTCTTCTTACTACAGTAGGATGCAGACGTAATGTCAACAATCGACCCCAGGGTCAAAAAAATGGAGCCATGGCAATGTCCCTAGTTCCAAGACTCGATTGTTCAGAGACAACCTAGAGACAACCCCGGCATTCATCGCAATATAGCAAACACAATGTCAACAAACGAAGAGAAGGAAGATCCCTAGCTTCAGGGTCTCGACGGCAACGCTTGCAGCCTAGAGATCACAACGGCGTTCCTTCCCACTCCAGCAGGATGCAGACGCAATGCCAACAACCGACCTCAGGGTCAAAACAACGGAGCCATGGCAAAAACCCTAGTTCCGAATCTCGACGGTTCACGGACAACCTAGAGACAACCTCGACATTCATCGCAATATAGCAGACACAATGTCAACAAACGAAGCAAAGGAGGATCCCTAGCTGCAAGGTCTTGACGACAACTCAAATGAGACCTGAAAGACTATCGGAGATCATCCCACATCAGCGCGGAGTGGTCATGACTCATCGGGGCTCCCAAATTGAGCCTAACCTCAAGTAAAAAGCGGCATGGAAAATCCCTAACGCTTGCTCTTCCGACGGTAATATGACCTGGAAGATTACTTAAAGACGTCTTGTCCAGCCCCCGAAGGGATCAGAGACACGACAGTCGTGGGGCTACTCAAATAGCAAGATTGCATATTGGGGAATACATCGGCCAACACGACGGTATGACGGACAAAAAACCCTAGTATCACAGGCCCAAACGGGCTTCTATTAGCAGAGGTAAACTGTGACGTTAGGACATTCTTGCGAGAACTTCTCGATTCGTCTCGACTCGTAGGGAAAACAATGTTCATGTGAGAACTTCTCCACTCGTCTCAACTCGAAGGGAAAAACATCTTCACGAAATCTTCATGAAGGTGAAAAACCTTAGGTAGCGGGAATATCAACCTGTTTCCCTAAGCACTGGGGCCCTGCAAGTAGGTCCAAGATGGACTATTGCATACTATCCACGGGCCACACTTTCCAAAGTCGAATATCGACAAGGAGGGAAAAAACCACTTACGAGTCCTCTTGACTTGTAAAGGGGAAAAATTCTTCTGTGAGATCCTTACGACTCTCAAGAGAAAATGCACTTAGGAGTCCTCACGATTCCTAAGGAGAAAATACACTTACGGGATCCTCTCGACTCGTAGGGAGAAAAGTCTTTATGAGACTCTTACGGCTCATAAAGTTGAAAAGTCTTAGGCGACAGATTTGAACCTATTTCCTGAGCCATCGCTGCCTTACAAGGAAGTCAATATGGAGTATCTATGGGCCACATTCGCCAGAGTTACATGCCACTGGAATAAAGAAGCTACTTATGGGTCCTCACGATGCGAATGAGATCCTTGCAGCTCACGGAGGCGATGAACACTTAGAAATCCTCACGATTTCTGAGGAGAATATGCTCTCCCGACGGTAATATAACCTAGGAGATTATCTGAGGACGTTGTCCATCCACGAACGGATCAGAGACATGAAATTCGCAGGGCTACTCGAACAGCAAGAGTGCCTATCGGGGAATATCATCGATCACGGACAAGAAGACCATCTGGAGCCAAATGGAGCTGATGGGGAGAGGATATCCTCTACGAGTCGAGAGCTCGTGCAACACCGTATTACATTGGTCATCCGTAAGAGTAGGGTTCACCAAGCGTGCAGCAAAACGAGGAACAATTTCCTCAATAGGCACCTCCCATGGCTGCTGGTGAGCATATGGACGATTACAAGCATACCTCGCATGTATAACACGGGGACCCTAGCATTATATATATATATATATATATGAGTAACTACTACTTCACATGAGGCACCTATGAGCAGTGGTATGAAAGAAAGGGAAGTTTTGCCATTCATACTTGGAAAAATTTATACATCGGTGATAACAACAAACAAAATATCATCAAAATGTTTACAATGGAAAGACACTGAATCCTGGACATGGATTTAGGAATTCAGAAGCAAGGATGAGTAAAATGCTTCTGGCTTCTCTGACCATTTTCTTATGCATTTTCTCACGAATGCAAGCATCGGGATTCCTGCCGATATCGTCCGTCCTCAGGTAGGCAGAGATTATCGTCGTCTGTTGGAAGACCTGATGCAAAATATCGACAAGATCATCTCGACGCCTCTTCGATATCAAGCCCATGAGATATACTGAGTGCACCTTGTTTTTGGCATCATCAAGTGCCTCAAGAGACATTGCTTCGTTAAATTCAGGAAGTGCTTCCCAAATCGCCCCCACGATAATTTTCAAAAGAGCGGAACGATGAGGGAGTAGTCGGCCGTTGTATTCATCGAAAAAACGCATCACCTCAACGCATTGGGCATTCGTAAACTCCTGGCCTTGACAGCGACCTTGGACGCGAATGTCTTCATAGGAGATAATCTCGTTAAGATCATACAGATAAACAACCATAGTATCTGGAAAGAAAATTCAGTAAAAGACTAGTAATTAAATATCAAGACTCTTAAAGACTAAAATAAAAAAACAGTGGTGACGTTCCATCATTGATGGGGCAGTCACTCATTAAGGATGAAATCCTAAGAGGATTCTCATTTAATGAGAAACCTCATTGGGCTAAGGAGTTAAACTCCGTCGAGAGCTGTGCTCTGCGAACAGAATTCACATCTGTCAATTTCAATTAAGAGGGGAATAAAATTCCCCAAAAATTTCTAAAGAGCTATGCTCTGTAAAAACAATGGTACAATCTACCAGAACCATCAAAAGCAAAGCTTTTTACAGAGTAAAACCCCAAGATCTATAAGATCTGCAAAACAAACTCTAAGAGTTCTTCAAGGAAAATGAGCAAAGCTCTGATTAATGGGTTAAGAAACCCTAAAATACATCTTAAGATCTACGATCTAAGAAGAGCAAAGATCTATTGAGGGGTTCGATTATGACCCTTACCAAATTTTTGGGCAGAGTTCTAACTCTAGAAGGGATTTCTTCGGGCTGAGATCTAAGCTCTGAAATGAGAATTAAATTATCAGAAAAAAGAAGAACAAGAGAAGATGAACAACAGTCATCTTAAGGGCCAAAGGCTCTACTTATAGGTATAGGAAGTCGATCCAACTTCCAAGAAGATCCAACGGTGGAAAGGCGGCCACCGCTGCACTCACGTGTGAGCCACGTGAGCGCAACGGTATGGGGCATTTGTTTCCCCAATAAAAGAGCAAAGCTCTGTTCAAAATTTGAAAGGCAGCGCCTCACGTGCCTTGCACGAGGGCGCCAGCGCCAAGAGGTAAAAACTCTGAGGCAGTTCCTCACGTGCCTCGCACGAGGGCGCCAGCGCCCAGAGTTAAAAACTCTGAGGCAGCACCTCACGTGCCTCGCATGAGGGCGCCAGCGCCAGAACTAAAATCTCTCTGTTAAACAGAGCCATTGGATCAAAGATCCAACGGAGATGATAAATAATCAAAATACACAATTAAATTATGTTGAGAAAATATTCCTCAAATTTTTCTAAACAAGAAAGATTACTCTGTATAAAACAGAGTGCTGTTGGATTAAAAAATCCAATGGTGATTAAAAATCACCCATATATACAGAAAAATTCTGTATGGGGAAATATTTCCCTAATCTTGTTAAAAACAAGAAAGATGTTTTCTGTAAAACAGAAGTCTTTTGATCAAAGATCCAACGGTGGATAAAATCCCCAAATCAATTAGAGATCTCCCAACGAGAGAGTTCTTTAACTAAATCAACAAACTTGCCTCTACTATATAAAGGACCCAAGACTTCAAGTTTTGTATAGAGGAACCCCCCATAAACTTCAAGCTCAAAAAAAAGAGTAAGCAAAAAGAAAGCTACAAGAGGGAAGAAAGAAGAAGAACTTTCTTCGAGGTAAATAAAAGTAATAGAGATCAGAGCATCTCATCTGCATATCCAAGGGTTTAACCCTTATTAAAGAACTTAGTTCTTTCTTTGGATCTGAGATCCATGAGACAAGTCTCGCATAAATGAGAATTTAATTCTCATGGGGATGAACTTGCTCTTGGGAATCAAAGATCCAGAAAAGAACAGAGAATTGAACTCTTCAGAACATAATACACAAAGAAAACCTAGCGCCAAGCGCCTCACGTGCTCTTCACGTGGGCGCTTCTCAATAAAGAATGCTTAGCGCTCAATAAAGAATGCTTAGCACTCAATGGTGGGCGCTCAACGCCAAGCGGCTTACGTGCTCATCACGTGGACGCCGATCAATAAAAAGTGCTCAGCACTCAATGGTGGGCGCTCAGCGCCAAGCGCCTCACGTGCCCTTTACGTGGGCGCCGCTCAATAAAGAGTGCTTAGCACTCAATGGTGGGCGCTCAGCGCCAAGCGCCTCACGTTCTCCTTGCGTAGGCGCTGCTCAATAAAGAGTGCTTAGCACTCAGTAGTTTGCGCTCAGCGCTAAGCGCCTCACGTGCTCCGCACGTGGGCGCCATAAAGAGTGTTTAACACTTCATAAAAAAAGAAAAGAAAAGAAGAGGGAAAATAATGTAAAGTAATGGGTGAGCGTCAGAACCCATATCAATGCCCAGCATTGTTTACACAGAAAAGGGACAGAGCCCAAGCAAGTGTTTAACACTTTATTCAAAGACTAAATGGGCTGAGTCCAAGTTGACTAAGAATCCCTAATTCAGATCAACCGGGCCCATGGGCTCATCATTTTCCAAATTGATCTTACTCCCAAACACGACTACTGAACTTCCAACGGACATTGGTTCAAGGGTACATCTCCCCCACACCTCTGATACATGTCGTTGTAATTCTTCAGCGTCTTCAGAGAGGTGGTGAGTCCCGATAACCAACAACTCTTTGGTGCATGCCTAAATTGACGGACACATCCCAATACGGACCGCAATGTCCTTAAACTAGCTATGGACCACAACGTCCTTAAACTAGTTATGGAACGAAACGTCCTTAAACTAACAACGGACCGTAACGTCCTTAAACTAAAACAATAGATCCCAAATGCTCTTTTGTTGGATCTGAATGATCCAAAATCCTGTTGAGTAGATCTTAGTCTAAAATTTGACTAACGTGTCCTCAACAAATATTTAAGTTGATCTTAATCTCAAACGAGATTAACGATCCTTAAATCAACCCAAACCCAAACTAAGAATATATGGATTTGGACTAATCCACGCTCTACGGGCGACAACATAAATTAGTCTCCGTTTACAATCCACGGGCAACCAAAAAATAAAACAAACACACACGACACGAAGTGACCTTCTGGAGCAGGAGAAAGTGGTTATCGCTTTGCGGTAACGTAATTAACTGCAGGGGCTTGCGCCTGCAGGGAAGAGCGTCTCCACAATCAAAAAACCCCTCGCAAACGAGGTGGAATCTGACGAAGTCTGCTACAACGGCCGCATCCGTTTAAACCTCCAATACACGGTGCCATAAATCAACTTGGCATCTTCGGAGAGGTGGACGGATAAAACCAAATAGCATCTACCCCCAAATTCAGGCAAGACGTTTGTCTTCCCCGTTTTTTGGCGGGAAATATGGGTATTTTTAATGCTTCTCAAGTTGTTGAGGTCTCTGGTATTAGTGGATGTCTAATAAAACGATCGAAATGTTTAACGTTGTACAGATCTTGATGATATGTGATACAATATTTCGAATCCGGATAAATTAGTTCTGTGAAAAATAGTTAGTATATTGTAAATCTAATATTTTAGTCTCGGTTGATTGGTTGCCATGAAGTTTTGATTCGGATCAAAACTCCGTCCCAATCGCGTATTGTACGGAAACACTCGCCGGGTAACTCTAGTAGACAGTCACGCTCCATAGCCCCGACCAAGTGACTGTAGGAGAACCCCGTTGCTAAAAGCACCCACTCGGGTGCTTACGGCCATGATGTTCCTCCTTAATGCACTTCGTCGACGGTATTGGGGGTGCGGCCATCTGCTAAAGTTTCCCATGAGTATTTGATAATGTAGTCGGGAATCCTGTTGAATTACCCGACTAATGTAATTGAAAATTGTTTTCAATTTGAGACTAAAATACAAGGTTTATAGGTTAGGCATGAAATCCGGAATATGTGATATTCCAGGTTTATGATGTCTAAGGATATACGGATTCTAATTATTGTAGTTTTCCATTTCTTTTCTGCGACCGTAAGTGTAATATGTGGGGTATCTCGATCTCGTTGCTATATGTTAATGAAATTCGGGATACGCATATTTACTTACGTTGATGACCTGAGATATTATGTGTTGCTGGTGATATGAATTATTGGATCGTCGTGAATGAATAGCCGGGGGTTTTATGTGAGATGAGAGTTTTTATTTTCATTCATGTAAAATCTGTATGTAATATTCTTTTATTGGTGCACTTTCGGATTGAGGATGATGCCACCCTTGATGTATATTATTTACTCTTCCGCATTAGGATAGACCCAATGCGGGGAGCACAAGTAGCCATGTTCTAGAGTCCAGTGGGAGATCATCTCAAGGAGTTGAGACCGGGTCTTCTAACTCTAGAATTGGTAGGGTTACTTACCGCTCTCGTATGGGTCTAGGGATGTGGTTTTGGCTATTTTTCACGACCGTGGAATCCGTGTTTTAGATTACTGGCTAAATTTAAAACACGGGCATCCTAGTATATCCAATATTTCATATGTTACTTCTGCTGCTTGGTTCTATGATGTGATCATATAACTGCGTGAGACGAATGTTATATTATATATATGGTATATAATAAACGTTGCTTATGTTTTGCACCCGCGCTAGTCCAGCCCCCGCTCTGCCAGTAGTTAAGTAACCTAACGGTGTATGACGGGGCCCCATGGAGAATGCGGATGGCATAAGCGTACGTTCTATTTTCGTTTCATTTTTCTGTGATGTTTAGGAAACATTAAATGATGGGACTTCATTAATGAGATTAATGAAAAGAAAATAAACCTAAAAATGTTGTAGAATCAAATTTTCAAAAAGGGTAGATCTAGTTTTTGCTTTGCATAGTAGTATTCCTTGATCAATATCCAGCACCTCATTCGATGAGGAAAGAGCCGAGATCCCATCACCGGGAGTGACCTCTTTAGCGAAACTAGCAAATGCTACAACCCACTCGGTTTTGTCTTTTGATTGCTTCTCTAGTTTTTGCTTTGCATAGTGGTATTCCTTGATGAATATCCAGCACCTCATTCGATTAGAAAAGAGCCGAGATCCCTTCACCGGGAGTGACCTTTATAGCGAAACTAGCAAAAGCCTAAAAAAACGCTCCTTTTCAAAATTACTTGATTTTACAACGATATCAAGTTCATTACATTAAATGTTTTCTTAAAACCCATTCGTAGCCCTCCGTCATTTTAGGAAGTAGAGTACTTAGTATTCGTGCTACGTTTGTTGACCATAGTTAAGGCGTAGTGTACGGTAGCTAAGCGATGTCTTCCTATAAAGCATATGATGCGATTGATTAGGACATTCGTACGGCTTTGTTGACCATAATTAAGGGTCGTACGGGTGGGTTTAATTCAATCAAGAAATGAACGGGTGGAACTTTACTAGCACTTATGATTTGTTGACCATAGTTAAGGTCATAAGCTGCTAAGGGTAAAAATATTATCGGGAATTTCAAGTGTTGGAATTTTCAATGAGATTGCATACCTTCTATATAATAGTTGGATCCTGATACCCACTGCGAGTAAGAGTTACTCCTGGGAGAGTTTTGCACTTTGCAATTAGCTAATCTAGTAGGTATCAACGGGGTTATGCCTCTAGGGAAACGAGGTTTATTTTAATTAGGTCCGTGCGAAAGCACGGGGAACCTCCCTCGGAGTACCGACACTTGCCTGGCTGACCGGTTAGAGAACTTGTAGAATGTAATTAATCCCGGGTAATCTTAACTTTTAGGGTTTGAAGGAAGATTTGATAAAAACAGTGGAAGCCATCCCGATTAGATAAAATAATAACCAATCTAATCCTGCAAAGAGTGCACGCAAAGTGATTATCCTTCTCTCTCTCTCGTGGTAGTGACCAATGGCATGCCTTAATCAAGATAATAATATGGATATATTGACCGGACTCACTTATTATACTGTGCTAGGTTCCGCTCTATCTTATAATTGTCATAAGTCTGAGCAAGGAATAGGAGAATATCCGGATTCCCACGCCACCCAAACAAAGAATAAGCATGTTGATGCATCGTCTTCGGGTGTGTTCGTAACCGAGAATTGTTTCTCAATTTGCTCTGTGTCCTGGGTATTTGATACTGGATCAGGATCCCACATCTGTAATTTGTTACATGGGCTATAGGAAGGTAGAGAACTGGGAAAGGGTGATATATCTCTAGTAGTAGGGAATGGTACAATTTTTGCAGCCAAAGTAATTGGCAAATATCACCTAGTATTACTAACTGGTAATACAATGATTCTGAACGACTGTTATTACGTACAAAAAATTATGTGTAATATTATATCGGTTTCTTTGCTATCTAAAGAAGGATATAATTTCACATTAGAGGATAATGTTGTGAACATTTTCCAGAATCAAGTGTTGATTGGGTTTGGTACGTTATGTAAAGGTATATACGTTCTGAATAAAACCACGGTTCTAAACGTACAGAACACACACAAGAGGAACAGTTCAGAAATGAACGAAGTCTTCTTGTGGCATTGTAGACTAGGTCATATCAATGAGACAAAACTAGCTAAAGTTGAATAAGGATGCATATTTGAATCCGTTCGAATTTGCATCTTATGAAACTTGCCAGTCATGTCTCAAAGACTAGGTGAACAAATCTCTGTTTACTGGAAACGGAGAAAGAGCTACCGAACTCTTGGACAAATACGTAGTGATGTATGCGGTCCTATGTCTACACTGTAGGGTTCCTAGGCACTCTAGTGAGGTCTCACAAGGCATCAACCATGCCAATTTCAAAAATTACACGTGCCGAGAAACCCTAATACGGATCGTTGGCTAGAAGTTTAGGCGACAAAAAGAAACTAGTTTACAACTAAACTAAAAGAACGGAAATACAACCTTTGTAGATCCGTTTCTGCACCTCCATAGCTCTATGATGAAGTCCTCTCCGCTTTCCAAAACGAACCATGACTCTTGCATCGGCTTCATCGGAGAAAAAGCGGGCTAGGTCATCGACGACGATGCTGAAGATGATCTACGTCGAGGCATCACTAGATCAAGCTCTACCTTCACTAAGCCATGAAAACTTGTGAAGGAAACACCCTATACTACTTGGCAAGAGGTAGAGGATGAAGAAATAGGAAGTGGGTTCACTTTAGATTTGGATTTCTCACTCTTTTTCATCAATCACCATTGATGGATGCTTGGTTTTCTTCTTAAAGAAGAAGAAGAAGAAGAAGCTAATATTATGATAAGTTATAAAAATGAAAAGGAAAATGAATACTTATAATAATACTAACCTTAGTTTACTGTAGAGAATAGACCATGGTTAGATATGATGGTTAGGGTTAAGCAAGTGACAAGTGGTCTAGGTCAAAGTTTCATGAAGCTTCAACTAAACTACAAATAAAGCCACCATTCTTTTCATTATCTTTTCCAAAACAAATAAATAAATAAATAAATAAGATAATCAAAACCCTAATCATTAACTTAACCATGGTTTAATCTTTACACTTAACCAAGTTAACATGTATCATCAAACATGATACAATCAAGTGCACAAAACTATATCACATATACAACTTGTGAACTTCTAGTGAGAAAATCCATTTAAGTGAACCTATATTAGTTAATGTAAAGTGATATATCAAATATATAATTATACATTAAATCACTAAATCAACACTTGATTTAATGACCCGGTCATATCGCATATAACCGACTAATATTAATAGTAACAACTTATCGAATCAACACTTGATCCGATAACCCGGCTATAACGCATATAACCGATCAATGTTACAAATCGCGAGAATCGAATACAGTATCACATACTGGTATCATTCTCGGTCCCGCACATATCTCATATGCGCTCCTATTTCGTTTCGCTTGAGCCAGGAAACCTCTGTGTAGGACTCTAAAGACTCGTCAATACGCCGGCAGCAGATGATGATCATATCAAACATCCACAAGCCGCAAGCGGTCTGCTAAACGTAATGGCCACTCGGGTATTGAGCGATCAGAAGATCGACGAGCAAGCCCGCTCACACTCCAGTGAATCCAACGAGTAACACTACAGTACAGTCCGGTCTGATCGTCTGATATGTCGCATATCTCGCCTAAGGGTGGTAAACGTCAGACCCCAATAGCTCGATAAGTCATGTCGATATGAGGCTCATAACGGGTCGAGAAACTACTGGTAACACTTACCAGCAATTCTCTGATCAGCCCTGGCCAGGGACTTCCTGTTATAGCCAATCGAACACTGTGCAACATCAACTCCCTATACCGGGAGAGACGAATCCTCTCCTATCGCTCATTGCCTCCATGTGACTCGGGACTGTACCCAAAAACCAACGTTTTGCACGCCCTCTTGGACGTGGTAAGATGGAAATCAAAGCACAGTGGGAATCACACAAGACTCTATGACGATCTCGGGTCTACAGACTACTCTGTACCAGTGTCACCAGAGAACTGCCATCTGACGTAAGGTATAATACCATCTGGGAGTTCTCGGCGAGTCCGTCCAGTGTACCCAGTCTCTACTGAGCACCCGTATATCATCTCTGATGTCAAGCACCAATGGATATGGGATCATCCATCGCCTATCTATATTGGTCGAGAAGGTATACGCTAGTCTACTCTGGTATATCGATGCCCCGTCTCGATACACCCACGATTAGGGACCTTGAAGGATGTACTTATGGACTACCATGTCCCCACTAGTATGATCCTCATCATAGTCTAGATAGTCAAGTACACATCCTAAGGGCTTTACCAACATGTAACAGAGAGACAATCAGTATACACATTAAGGTAAAGAGCAACCAGATAGCATACTATCAGGTCGAGCAAGAAAGTCCTCCCTATATATGTCCCAGCATCTACTACAATATACATCCTATGTACAGTAATGGCCTCTAGGACATACATATAACTAACAATCTCCCACTTGCACTAGAGCCATCTGTAGCAGTGGTTGTAGTATCTCATACTCAACCATCCCATAAAAATCTCTCTCTGGGAATAGGCCTTCGTGAGTGGATCCGCCGTATTGTCCTGTTGAGTCTACTCTCCTAACCTCGATCATCTTGGAGATCAGCCATCTCCATGATCAGGTGATACTGCCTTAGAATATGTCTGGATCACTGATGGGACGGACGTTCCTTGGCATAAGCCACAACTCCATTGTCTCACAATGGTATGAACTAAGTTCATCTCATAAACTAATATACACCCAAACATCTTCTTTGGTAGCATCTTAAGTAGCGATGTATCATGCCTTTATCGTCTAGTATGCCACGGTATCTAGCTCGGAACTCTTCCAACATACCGTCCCTTTACCGAGGGTAAAGACAATGCCTGTGACTGACTTTCAGTCATCCTTATCACCCTGGAACCCTTCCAGTGATTCTCCCCAGGATCGATTGATACCATCTCACTACAACTAGTGAGTATACTAACACCCAAATAACATCTATCTCATAGATGAAAGCTCAGGATGGAGGAGGTATCACTTTGATCCTATCCGGAGAATCCTTGTGATAAGCGGGGATTGACCGAGCGTAGCATAGGAAACTCCTTCCCTATCAGGAGTATGTCATCCACGTGCTCTACGAGGATCAGCTCCATACTCCCTACTACCTTTTTGTTTATACAAGGTTCATCTACCATTTTGATGATGTCAAACTCTTTGACTACTACATCAAAACAGACGTTCCAACTCCGCGATGCCTGCTTTATCACATAAAACATCTTGCACGCGTTTCCGCTGCTCCCACTGTCTACGAGGCCTTCTGGCTGTGTACTTATAGACGCACTCTTCTAAAACATCATTTAGAAAAGGAGTCATGGCATTCAACCACCAGATATCGTAGTCATGGTATGTAGCCATGGCAAGTAGGATCTGGATGGACTTAAGCATAGCTACTTAGAAAAGGTTTCATTATAATCCATACCTGGTCAATGATGCAAACCTTTAACAAGTCTAGCTTTGAAAGTCTTAACTTTTCCATGTACACCAAGTAATCTTCTCAAGATATACTTGCTCCTGATGGGGATTTAACCCTTCAGATATAGCAACCAAAGTCCATACTTTGTTGGTGTATATGGATTCCATCACAGATCGATAAACATCCAGCCATTCTTACAGAGTCTCACTCCAGATGGCCAGCTCGAAACTAGTTGGGTCATCATTTCATGATGCAATCCTCGCTCCCACTGTCATAGAGAAACCGAAGTATCTCTCAGGTGGGTGAGGAACCCTACTAGATCGGCGGAGAGGCTGAGGTTCGTTGGTAACTATTGAATCCTTTGGTTCTTTCAAATTATCTGCTGTAGTTTGTATAGCTGGAACCTTTCCAGTTGTACATAACAGACCTTGCATTTAGCTTGTCCGGATTTTGCTTTTAGACATAGGCCGGACAACCCCAAATCTTAACAAATTTAAGATATGGGCTCTTCCCTTTCCATATCATATATGAAATAGTTGGCAACTGATTTGATTCGAAACCCTATTCAATAGGTATGCAGCTTCTCAAGTGCATAACTCCCTAAAGGAAAAACGTAACTCAGTAATACTCATCATAGAGCGCACCTTATCATATAGGGTGTGATTGCTCCGCTCCGATACAGCGTTGTGCTGTGTTGTATTCGGAGGAGTAATGCTGAGAGAGAATTTCATTCTCCTTTAGAATGGTCCAGGAATTCCGTGCCTAAGTATTCTCCTCCTCGATCACATCAAAGGACATAATACTTATACCCGTATTTTAGTTCTCTACTTCTAACTTATATTCTGTGAATATCTCAAAAGGTTCAGACTTGTGTTTCAACAGGAACATAGGTCTGAATCTCGAAAGATCATCGGAGAATGTAATGAAGTATAAAGAACCGGTCTTGGCATGTGTAGACAGGGGACCTACATACATCAACATGTATCATCCCAAGAGTTCACTAACTCTTTCTCTGTTTCCAATAAACAGAGCTATGGTCATCTTATCTTTGTGACATGACTGGCAAGTTTCATAAGATGTAAATTCAAACTAATTTAAATATGCATCTAAATGAAACTTAGCTAGTCGGGTCGCATTGATATGACCTAGTCTACAATACCTCAAGAAGGATCCGTTCATTTCTGAACTCTTCCTCTTATGTGTGTTCCGAACATTAAGAACTGTAGTTTGATTTAGAACATCAATGCTTTTAGATAACGTGCCTGAACCGATCAACTTTTGATATAGGAAATGTTCAAAACATTATCCAACAATACAAAATTTTATCATTTCTTTACTGATAAAGAGACTGATATGATTTTGTACATCAGGTTCGGTATCTAATAACATTCGTTCAGAATCAATGTATTCTGGTAATACAGGGTGACAGTGACCAACAGACTTGGCTGCAACACTTGCACCGTTTTCTGCCTCATGAAACTTATCACCCGTTCTCAGTTTTCTACCTTTCTGTAGCCCTATGTAACAGATTACATATCTGGGATCCTGATCCGGTATCATATACCCAGGATGCGGAGGATACTGAGAAACAGTTCTTTGTAACGTACACACCCGAAGATGATGCATCATATGCACTTTCCTCGTTTGGGCGGCACGGGAAATCTGGTATTCCCCAATTTCCTGCTCTGTCTTATAACAATTATAAGTTGGAGCGGGACCAACGTTCCCCAGCTCAGTATAACAAGCGGGTTCGGTCAATTATCCGTTTTATTATCTTGATTAAGGCATGATATGGTCGCTACCAGGAGAGAGAGAAGAAAACACTCAGCGTGCGCTCTTGCAAGAATTGATTGGTTATTATTTTATCTAATCAGGATGGCTCCTACTGCTTTTTATCAAATCTTCCTTCAAACCCTAAAAGGAAAGACTAGCCGGGATTAATTACACACTACAAGTTCGCCAATCTTTCAGCCAGGCCAGTGTCGGTACTTTGAGGGAGGTCCCCCGTGCTTTCGCACGAACCTAATTAATGTAAACCTCGTTTTCCCAGAGGCGTAACCTCGTTAACACCTTTCTAGACACCTACTTGATCGGCTAATTGTAATGTGTAAAACTCTCCCAGGAGTAACTCTTACTCGCAGCGGGTATCGGGATCCAACTATCTCATAGAAGGTATGCAATCTCATTGTAAATTTCAACACTTGAAATTCCCGATAATATTTTTCCCCGAACGATCTATGACCTTGACAAGGTCAACAAACCATAGACCGCAAGTCAAGTTCAACCCGTCATTTCTTGATTGAATCAAACCCACCCGCACGACCCTTGACAAGGTCAACAAGGCCGCACGACTACCCTAACCCAATCTGCATCATATGCATAAGCAGATAAATACTGGTTAGCTACTGCACACTGCGCCTTGACAAGGTCAACAAACGCAGCACGAATACTAAACAGGACTTATCTGAAATGACAGAGGGCTACGACAGGTTTTTCTGAAAACCTATTGCGTAATGAACTTGATATCGTTGTAGGATCGAATGAATTTTGAAATGGAGTGTTTTTGAGGCTTTTCTAGTTTTGCTAAAGGAGTCACTCCCGGTGAAGGAATCGTCGGTCCTTTCCTCATCGAATAAGGTGCAGGATATATCATATATATCACTGTGCAAAGAAAAAACTCTTAAAAGCAATCAAAAGACAAACCGAGGGTTGTAGCATCTGCCAGTTATTGCTAAAGGAGGCACTCCCGGTGAAGGGATCTCGGTCCTTTCCTTATCGAATAAGGTGCAGGATATATCATATATACCGCTGTGCAAAGCAAGAACTTTAGCTACCTGTTTTATTTTGAAATTCAATTCTACAACATCTTAGGTTTCTTTTATTTCATTAATCATATTAATGAAGTCCCATCATTTAAGTACCTAAACATCACAAATAAATACGACGTACACTTATGCCATCCGCATTCGCCTCGATGTCCCCTCGTGCACCGTTAGGTTAGGTAACTAACGGCAGAGCGGGGCAGGGCTAGCGCGGGTGTAAAACATAAGTAACATCTATATAATATATCATATATACTATATACTGTATCTATCACAGAACATTACATGATCACATCACAGATAACGCAGCAGAAGAAACATATGAAATATTGGATATACTAGGACGTCCGTGTTTTCAATACGAGCCAGTATAAAACACGGATTCCACGGTCGTGATGAATAGCCAAACCCACACCCCTAGACCCCTACGAGAGCGGCAAGAAACCCTACCAATTCTAGAGTTAGGAGACCCGGCCTCGACTCCTCGAGTTGGTCTCCCACTGGACTCCAGAACCCGGTTACTTGTGCCCTCCTCCTTGGGTCTATCCTAGTGCGGAAAAGTAAATAATATACAAACGGTGACAACTTCCGCAACCTGGAAGCGCCCCAATAAAAGAATATTACATACAAGTTTTTACATAAATGAAAATGAAAAGCACTCATCTCACATAAAAAACCCCCGGCTATTCAAATACGACGATCCAATATAACATATCCAGCAACACATAACATCACATGTCATCAACGTAAGTAAATATGCGCATCCCAATGGTCGTTGACATATAGCAACGAAACCGGCGACATCACATATTATACTTACGGTCACAGAAAAGAAAGTGTAAAACTACAACAGTTGGAATCCGCAATCTCTCCAGACATCGCATGCCTGACCAAATGAATTACTTAGACATCGCATGCCTAACAATTATAAACCCCGCATTTTAGTCTCATTATCGAAAACACTTTTCAATAACATGTCGGGCAATTCAACAGGATTCCCGATATTCTGATCGAATGCTCGTCGCAAACTTTAGTAGGCGGCCGCACCCCTAATACCGTCGATGAAGTGCACCAAGGCGGAACACCGCTGCCGCGAGCACCCGGATGGATGCTTTCGGCGACGGGGTCTCCTACAGTCACTTGGTCGGGGCAATGGAGTGAGGCTGTCTATTAAGTTTACCCGGCGAGTATCCGCGTACGCTACGTGATTGCGACGGACTTTTGATCATATCAAAATTCCGTGGCAACCGATCAAGTGAGACTAAACTGCTGTGTTTATAACATTCATCCAGTTATCTCATAACTATTTGTGAATTCCAAGTATTGTATCACATTCCGGATAAATAGAAAATGTTAAACTTTCCGATCGAACAGTCAAACACCTAAGTTTTCCCGATACAGCTCAACACATGAAATAAGTCTAAAAACATTCAGTTCATGCCTCAGTATCAATGGTCCAGCCGTAGAAGGGTCAAGCCAACGCCTCACATGTGGCACGCCGTACTGCCCCAAACCCGAAGGTTTAAAGGGCAGTTCAAGACGGTCACATAATCGAGTTAAGGTTTGTTGTCTTCTAGAGGGACCATCGCGTTACTTGCACTACTTAGAACGTCGTTAAACTACGGAAAAATCCAACAATTGGAAATTTCCCGGCAGGGGAAAAAGTGGGTATTTATATCCGGTCGAACTTTTTAACATATTCTAAAAATACCCGGAAAAACACACTGACAAAATTAGACAATCCGATCGATACACCGAGTCCCCAATACAACCCAGAAAATTCAACTCTTGAAAAAAAATATTAAAAATTCCCAGGAAAACCAGCACTGCAAACTAGGAATTACTGTGCAAAATTTATTGCAAGAGGAGACAAAAGGAGCGCGGAACCGCCGCATTAGCATCCTAATGCCGCGGTTCCGCCGCGCTTTGATCGATTCAGGGGCCCCATTTTATACAGTAATTCTTAGAATCTTCTACTGAGTTTTCTGCATATTTTTAATTCTCAAAAATCCACGATTTTCAAAAATGTACAGAGAGCAATATTAGGGTTACGGTTTCGGTTCGATCGGATTTCTAACTCCGTCAACGCATCGCCTAAGGCTCTAGCTAGGCTCTGTTACCACTGTAGTGTTCCTAGGCACTCTAGTGAGGTCTCACAAGGCATCAACCATGCCAATTTCAAAAATTACACGTGCCGAGAAACCCTAATACGGATCGTTAGCTAGAAGTTTAGGCGACAAAAAGAAACTAGTTTACAACTAAACTAAAAGAACGGAAATACAACCTTTGTAGATCCGTTTCTCCACCTCCATAGCTCCATGATGAAGTCCTCTCCACTGTCCAAATCGAACCATGACTCTTGCATCGGCTTCATCGGAGAAAAAGCGGGATAGGTCATCGACGACGATGCCGAAGATGATCTACGTCGAGGCATCACTAGATCAAGCTCCACCTTCACTATGCCATGAAAACTTGTGAAGGAAACACCCTATACTACTTGGCAAGAGGTAGAGGATGAAGAAATATGAAGTGGGTTCACTTTAGATTTGGATTTCTCACTCTTTTTCATCAATCACCATTGATGGATGCTTGGTTTTCTTCTTGAAGAAGAAGAAGAAGAAGAAGCTAATATTATGATAAGTTATAAAAATGAAAAGGAAAATGAATACTTATCATAATATTAACCTTAGTTTAGTGTAGAGAATAGACCATGGTTAGATATAATGGTTAGGGTTAAGCAAGTGACAAGAATGGTGGACTAGGTCAAAGTTTCATGAAGCTTCAACTAAACTACAAATAAAGCCACCATTCTTTTCATTATCTTTTCCAAAATAAATAAATAAATAAATAAATAAGATAATCAAAACCCTAATCATTAACTTAACCATGGTTTAATCTTTACACTTAACCAAGTTAACATGTATCATCAAACATGATACAATCAAGTGCACAAAAGTATATCACATATACAACTTGTGAACTTCTAGTGAGAAAATCCATTTAAGTGAACCTATATTAGTTAATGTAAAGTGATATATCAAATATATAATTATACATTAAATCACTAAATCAACACTTGATTTAATGACCCGGTCATATCGCATATAACCGACTAATATTAATAGTAACAACTTATCGAATCAACATTTGATCCGATAACCCGGTTATAACGCATATAACCGATCAATGTTACAAATCGCGAGAATCGAATACAGTATCACATGCTGGTATCATTCTCGGTCCCGCACATATCTCATATGCGCTCCTATTTCGTTTCTCTCGAGCCAGGAAACCTCTGTGTAGGACTCTAAAGACTCGTCAATACGCCGGCAGCAGATGATGATCATATCAAACATCCACAAGCCGCAAGCGATCTGCTAAACGTAACGGCCACCGGGTATTGAGCAATCAGAAGATCGACAAGCAAGCCCGCTCACACTCCAGTGAATCCAACGAGTAATACTACCGTACAGTCCGGTCTGATCGTCTGATATGTCGCATATCTCGCTTAGGGGTGGTAAACGTCAGACCTCAATAGCTCGATAAGTCCTGTCGATATGAGGCTCATAACGGGTAAAGAAACTACTGGTAACACTTACCAGCAATTCTCTGATCATCCCTGGCCAGGGACTTCCTGTTATAGCCAATCGAACACTGTGCAACATCAACTCCCTATACCGGGAGAGACGAATCCCCTCCTATCGCTCATTGCCTCCATGTGACTCGGGACTGTACCCAAAAACCACCGTTTTGCACGCCCTCTTGGACGTGGTAAGATGGAAATCAAAGCACAGTGGGAATCACACAAGACTCTATGACGATCTCGGGTCTACAGACTACTCTGTACCAGTGTCACCAGAGAACTGCCATCTGACGTAAGGTATAATACCATCTGGGAGTTCTCGGCGAGTTCGTCCAGTGTACCCAGTCTCTACTGAGCACCCGTATATCATCTCTGATGTCAAACACCAATGGATACGGGATCATCCATCGCCCATCTGTATGGGTCGAGAAGGTATACGCTAGTCTACTCTGGTATATCGATGCCCCGTCTCGATACACCCACGACTAGGGACCTTGAAGGATGTACTTATGGACTACCATGTCCCCACTAGTATGATCCGCATCATAGTCTAGGTAGTCAAGTACACATCCTAAGGGCTTTACCAACATGTAACAGAGAGACAATCAGTATACACGTTAAGGTAAAGAGCAACCAGATAGCATACTATCATGTCTAGCAAGAAAGTCCTCCCTATATATGTCCCAGCATCCACTACAATATACATCCTATGTACAGTAATGGCCTCTAGGGCATACATATAACTAACATACACATGCCAGGAATGGTTCCTCTTAATTTATTACATTCACCGATGATCTCTCAAGATACGGACATGTGTTCCTGTTGAAACACAAATCTGAATTTTTTGAGAAATTCAAGAAATATAAGTACGAAGTTGAGAACCAGATGGGTAAAAGTATTTCAAATCCTTCGAATATGATCGGGGAGGAGAATACTTGAGCACGGAATTCAGAGACCGCTTAAAAGAGAATGGCATTCTTTCTCAGCTTACTCCTCCGTATATACCATAGCACAACGGAGTATCGGAGCGGAGGAATCGCACCCTATTAAATATGGTGCGCTCTATGATGAGTAATGCTGAGTTTCCTATTTCTTTTTGGGGTTATGCACTTGAGATAGCTGCATTTCTATTGAATATAGTTCCGACCAAATCCGTTGCTTACCACTCCATATGACATATGGAATGGGAAGAGACCATCTCTTAAACGAGTTAAGATTTAGGGTTGTCCGACTTATGTTAAAAAGAAAAATCCAGAAAAACTCGAGGCAAGGTCAGTTTTGTGCAAGTTTTTAGGATATCCCAAACATTCGCGAGGGTATATCTTCTACCACACCGAGGAACAAAAGGTGTTTGTTTCTCGACATGCCACCTTTTTAGAAAAGGAATTTCTTATGAAAGAAATTAGTGGCAATGAGGTAGAACTGGAAGAAGTTCGAGCAAAGCAAACTATAACTAACGATTTGGTGGAACCGGAGGATTCAATAGTCCCCGACGAACCGCAGCCACTCTGCAGATCTAGTAGGGTTCCTCATCCATCTGAGAGATACTACGGTTTTCTTATAGACAGTGGGAGCAAGGATTGCATCATGGAAGATGTTGACCCAACTAGTTTTATGCAGGCCATCACAAGTGGAGACTCTGTGAAATGGCTGGATGCTATGCGATCTGAGATGGAATCCATGTACACCAACAAAGTATGGACTTTGGAAGTTGCTCCTGAAGGGGTAAAACCCATCGGGAGCAAGTGGATCTTTAAGAAAGATAATTTGGTGTAGATGGAAAAGTTGAGACTTTCAAAGCTAGACTTGTAGCAAAATGTTTTCATTAACGACCTGGTGTCGACTAGGATGAAACATTTTCTCCTGTCGCTATGCTTAAGTCCATCAGGATCCTACTTGCCATTGCTGCATACCATAACTACGAAATCTGGCAGATTGCACGTCAAAACCGCTTTTCTGAATGGTGATTTAGAAGAGAGCGTGTATATGACACAGCCAGAGGGCTTCGTAGACAGTGGGAGCAGCGGAAGCGTGTGCAAGCTGCTCAAATCCATCTACGGATTAAAGAAGGCATCACGGAGATGGAACATCTGTTTTGATGAAGCTGTCAAAGAGTTTGATTTCATCAAAAATATAGATGAACCATGTATATATAAGAAGGTTGTAGAGAGTAAGATTGTCTTCCTCGTATTGTACGCGGATGACATACTCTTGATAGGAAACGATGTTCCTATGCTACATTCGGTCAAGTTCCCATTATCACACAAGTTCTCCATGAAAGATCTAACTGATGCCTCCTATATCCTGGGATGAAGATCTATAGAGATAGATCTAAACGGATGTTGGGATTGTCCCAATCCAGGTACATAGACAACGTATTAAAAGGGTTTAGTATGGAAGATTCTAAGCATGGTAATGTACCTGCTTGTTAAGGAATCACTCTCCAAAGAGATGTCTTCCAAGACTGATTTGGAGAGGGCTCACATATAAGGGATACCCTGTGCTTCGACAGTCAGGTCAATCATGTATGCGATGTTATGTACGAGACCGGATGTAGTTTACTCACTAGGTGTAGTGATTAGGTATCAATCAGATCTTGGGGAAAAGCACGGGACAGCTGTGAAGAATATTCTTAAGTACTTGAGAAGCACTAAAGAGATGTTCTTGGTGTATGGTAATGGTGAACTCCAGGTGGAGTCCTTTATCGATTCGAGTTTCCAGAGTTATAAGGACGACTGAAAGTCAGTCTCCGGTTTTGTCTTCACCCTCAGTGGATGGATGGTATGTTGGAAGGGTTCCAAGCTATATACCGTAGCAGACTCGTTGATAGAGGCTGATTACATCGCTACCAACGATGCTTCCAAAGAGGCTGTCTGGATGAATAAAGTTCATAAGATGAACTTGGTTCCTACCATTGAGAATCCAATACCTGTGTATTGTGATAACAATGGAGTTGTGGCCTTCTACTAGCAACCCCGGTCCCATCAGCGATCTAGACATATTCTTATGCAGTATCACCTGATCAGGGAGATAGTTGATCTCCGGAAGATCGAGGTCAGGAGAGTTGACACAGAGGATAACACAGCGGATCCATTCACAAAGGCCCACCCTCCAAATGCGATTCGAGAGATTTTTGGGATGTTGGGTATGAGATACTAAAACAACTGGCCTTAGCACAAGTAGGAGATTGTTAGGAACATGTATGCCCTAGAGGCCATTATTGTTGATATAGTGGATGCTTGTATATATATAGAGGACTTTCTTGCTCGACATGATAGTATGCTATCTGATTACCTTTATCTTAACATGTAGGCTGGTATTTATACTGTTTGTCTCTTACTTGTTGATAAAGCCCTTAGGATATGTACTTGACTATCGGGATTATGATGAGATCATACTAGTGGGGCCAGGGTGGTCTAAAAGTACATCCTTTAACTGTTCCTAGTCGAGGGGATATCGAGACAGGGCATCGATATTCCAGAGTAAACTAGTGTGCACGTTTCTTGTCCTTTAGAGGGCGATGGTTGATCCCACATCCATTGGTGTGTGACATCAAAGATTGTACACAGGTGTTCATTAGAGAATGGGTACACCGAACAGACTCGCCGAGGACTCCTAGTTAGTAGTATATCTATCTTCATATAGCAGTCCTCTGGTGACACTGGTACAAGTTAGTCTGTAGACCTGAGATCATCATAGAGTCATGTGTGTCACCCACTGTGCTTTGATTTTCTCCCTACCACTCTCAAGAGGAGTTGTGCAAACAGGTGGATTTTGGGTACAGTCCCGAGTCACATAGAGGCAATGAGCGATAGGAGGGTTTTCGTCTCTCCCGGTATTGGCGGTTGATGTTGCACTATGCTCGATTGACTATAACTGGAAGTCTCCGGCCAGGTCTGCTGTTGAGATTTACTGATAAGAGTTATAAGTAGTTTCTCGAACCGTTATAGGCCAGACATCAACATGACTTATCAAGTTACTGGGGTCTGACGTTTACCATCCCTAGACTCAATATGCTATATATCAGACGAAGAGACCGGACTGTACGGCAGTGTTACTGATAGGCTTCATGGAGAGTATGGACAAGCTTGCTTGTTGATCTTCATATCGCTCAATACCCAGGTAGCCGTTACGTCCAGCTAGTACCGCTGACGTCTTGTAGGTGACTGATGTGATCATCACCTACTGCTGGCGTATTGACGAGTCTTTAGAGTCCCACGCAGAAGTTTCCTGGTTCAAGAGAAATGAAATAGGGCACATATGTGATATGTGCGTGGGCCTGATTAAATACGTGTATGTGATACCATATTGTAATCTGGCAGTTATCTGTTATCAGTTAGGTTATATATGATATAACCAGATTATCGAATCAAGTGTTGCTTTGATAATGTGATACACAGATAAATGATATTAGTCGGTTATATATGATATAACCGTATTATTAAATCAAGTGTTGATTTAATAATGTGATATATATTATATTTGATATAATTATATCTTAACTAATATCATTACCTCACTAATTATTCTTCATAATATATATATATATATATATATATATATATAATGAAGCATGCCATAAAATTCTATTTTTGAAAAATGGAATAAAAGGTGGAAAATGGGAACATGGTGTGAAGCATGGGCTTTATCATTTTTATATTAGTCTTGACTCACCATTCAAGCATGGTTGCAATTTATTATTGCAAAGAAATCCATGCTTGAATGAGTGAGCCATGTATGAGCCATACACTTCACTTGATCATTTTTTTCATGCTTGCTCTCTTGAGTTGAGCAAACACTCTCTCTAGCTTCCATCTTCTTCTTCCTCATGCATCAAAACTCCAACCCCTCACATGTGATGTGAACTATGGAGTTTTGAACAAACTAGTGAGCCTTAAATCCCCTACTTCACCATCCCACACCAAACTAGAACTTTGGTGTGGCGTGTTTACTTCACTAATAGGAGATTAGTGAAGAGATAGCATGAGCTAGTGGGCTTCACGTGGATCATCTTCGGCACGAAGGTCATCGGAGAAAGCTCGATCAAACTCTCAAGTGGAGCCTAGTGGAGTCGCGTGGACTACAACCCAGAGCTTGAGAAGTGAAGGACTCGATCTACGAGGGTATAATCTCTTTCACTTCTTTAGTATTTCATATCATCATATGTTAAACCCTAATATTCTAGTTAAGATCTTGGTTAGTCTAACTTAGCACCAATTTTTTTTAAAATTTGGCATGTTTGATGCTACTAAAACCTCATGGTGGTGCTAGGGTAGACTTTCAACCCGCGCAACCGTTTCAGATCACCGCCGAGGAAGCAAGATCATGGGAAGGGCAGTAGAAGACCACTTGATGAGCGAGGGCTCACTCGAGGTTGAAGTCGTTCTCATCAGAGTAGGTCTCCTGTGAAACAAGGAGATCATGTCTTCAGCCGACAACGTAGCAGAACACCGACAAGAGACAAGTCGAAGACGAAGGAGGGTGACTCGAGGCGGTCTTTTTTGGAAGTCACGGAGGTGTAATTTCCCAAATCGGAGACTCGACCTCCGGTGACTTGACAACCGGTGATTTACACTCCCAAACACATTACTCTAGTCCAGTCAAGGAACAACGATCATATGAGGAGTGATAAGGCTGAAAGGAAAATACAAATGAAGGAAGGAACTCAACAGCACCGCCTGTATTATCAAGGGTCGTCGTTAAGAAGCAACAAGGCGCAAACCAGGACTGAGTACAAGGTAAAAAATTGGACCTTTTCCCAAGATGAGGCAAGGAAGATCATGGAGGCAACATGACTGCAGAAGAAAGAGATGGCTGATGACCCAAAGCTCATTAAAACTAGATACTCCCCAGCAAGGGCGACCTTAGTGGATGAGGAAGGGTGGAATAGGTCTCAGGCGGCAGTTAAAGGGAAAGAACACATCATTAAAATGTTAACTACGAAGCTTCAACAGTCGGAAGCAACCACAACAAAGTTCAAATGCTTTGTGTGCAAGAGATATGGGCACACTCAAGATTTTTGCAAGCCGACGAGGTCTTGTTTCAACTGTAACTCAAAGAAACACCTCATTGTTGATTGCACTTTACCAAAGAAGAGGAAGCAAGTAAATGTGGAGATTGGTGGGGCCCTATGATGTCGATATGGAGTCTTGGAGTAAGTTGCTCAGACTGCTGTATGCACAGGGCTAGCATAGAAGCTGATTGATTCTCGACCGCAGTCATTACTTCAATACCCTTCTCTAAAGTGGTCAACCTAGCATCCATCTCACTATCATACCCTAGTGATGTATGAGTTGTTTTAGGTAAGGAGGGTTGTGATGGTGGTGATGCTAAATCAGTCAATCTGTCGATCTCTTTCTCTAAATCTTCAATCATTAGATCTCTAATTGAAGTGGGACCGGGTTCAAGAGTGTTAGGTGGGTGACCATTATCAAAACACTGGGATGGTCGGTCATCCCCTAAGAAAGGACAATTGTCATGAATGTGGGAAGAATCGTGGCAATTTGAACAAAAGAATTGGAACTGAGTATAAACAAAAGAATAAGAATCGTGAAAAATTGAATTAAATCGTGTATCACCCATATCAACAAGAATTCACAAATGTTACAAAAATAAAGAATATCACACCCCTAGCAGTCTATGGTATGCTAGTCAACTAGACCAGCTCAAGAACCTGATTGTCGAAGTAAAACTGTGTCGAGAAACGGGCTCAAGATATACGGATCACGAAACCAGGTAAGTGCAAGAGATAAGTAGAGGTTTTCCAACGCTTTCACAAAATTCCTTAATTAGAAACCCTTTCTCTTGAACACTTGCCTAGACAACCCATGAACGATATACCGTTAAGCGGTGTTCTAGACACAGTTAACTTCTCCTAATGAGCGCGAAGTCCTTAAAGTCAAAGTTCTAGTTGATTTTAAATTACTGTGGGTATGCGAGAATGCAGTTTTGTGATTTGTGGGCAACGGAAAAAGGTGATGAAATCCTTCACTGTATCTTGTTTGGTCTTTTTGCCCTTAAATCCGTATTTAAGATGCAAATGCGCAATCAATAAAAGAATTCAAAGAAATCAAGCAATTTAAGCAATTTTGTTTCGTTTTAAATTTAAGCGCAGCAGAAAATACGGTCAGTTCTCTGTTCAATTAATGGCAAGCTTATGCGATGAATCCTGTAGAAGATAGAATAGTGGAATACGTTGGATTCGAGAGGAATGTGTTAGGAAATACGTACCAATGTGATTTGGTTAAGAAAACCCCTTTGAAAGTGATCTGATTCCTTGATTGTTCACTTGCGCGGGTCAAACTACTCGGATTTTTGACACTATACTTCACTAACGTCTTGAAATTGAGTTTGAGCCTCGCTCCGCACGATCGCTGGTCGTAATTCCGTGAAAAACCTGAAATGTCGGAAAATACGATATTTAGTGTCAAAAAGCGATATATATGCCCCAATTCCCGCACACTCAAAGTTGTAAAAATCAAGCAATACCACTAGAGTACCAACACAGCACTGGAGATCACCAAAAAAGAAAAAAATCAAAAACACCCTCAATGGGCCGGCGATCTCGGATTTTCTATTGGTGTAGCCGGCCAAATGAAGTGTGGTTGTGAATTTTGTGTGGCTCATCCAGGTTATATTAGTATTCTAATGGTATTACTTGATTTTTTATTTGAATCACAGAGTGCTAGCAGGTCTGAAAGACAGAGAACAAGTTAGAAAAAAAATGTCGTATTGTTAGTTTTGAAAAAAATGAGTTAAAAGTTAGTTTTGTTAGTAAGAACCAGAAATAACAATACCCAATAATACCAACTCCCCGGCAACGACGCCAAAAACTTGTTAATATGGTGTTTTGAAACATGGTTACTTAGTATTGTTAGTAAGAACCAGAAACAACAATACCCAATACTACCAACTCCCCGGTAATGGCGCCAAAAACTTGTTGGGAATTCACCCACGCGCGCAAACGCGTATGTTTTGAAAACGGATATGATTTTTAAGGAAATAGAATGCGCATGTGAGATCGTTCTCGTTTTAAAATTTATAAACCGCAAGTGCACGACGCGTTGTAGCAAGCCGGCAAGTACGGGTCGATCCGCAGGGAATTGCATATTAGGTCTTGTTATTTAAGGTTCAACAAATAACGAATGGGTTGGTTTTGTCACTAAAAATGAAAGAATATGAAAACAAGGAAAAACAAGCAAAGAAGAAATTGGCCGTGGCTTTGGCTCGGAAGGTCGAATCGCGACGATTCCTTTGACGCTCCCTTGATCATGAGTTGTCCGTCCTTACGTCGATCCCGGCATGAAACATGATTTTTCAAGGCGGTTGCAAAGCACAAATCAGCAAATTCCGTTATTCGCTGCAAAACACGAAACGAGTCATTTTTGTTCACTTACCGTTTGTATGTTCGAGCTTGGGGTATCAACACTAAGCACGAGGGTTAGCAAGGTTACCACAACATCAAAAACACAAATTAGTTAATGAGAGCAAATGATTTTAGTGTTGAGTTTGCTAAGTGTTTGTGATAGTATATAGTATATGAAACCAAGAGATTGGCAAGCACTTGATCACAAAATACCATATCTAAACCTAGCAACCTTAACACTAAATTTACTTTAACTTAAACATTGAAATGGGGAAAGGGAGTGAATATGGTATATGAGGAGGTTACAAAGTAACCATGTTTCAAAATACCATATCACATCAATACATAAACAATCTTTAAGTTAGAATCATATAGATAAGCACATTAAACATTAACAAGAGGAGGAAGAGGCAAAGCCTTTCATCTCACTTCCTTACCATTATCACAACCAAAGAAGATTAGTTGAAAATGATAAAAAGAAAAGCAAAGCAAGAACAAGAAGCAAGTAATAAAAGAAACAACAATATTATTAACACTTGAAGAAGAGGTACAAGATATTGGTAACTTGTTCAACCTCCATAATGAAGCTCTCAAGAGAAAGCTTCAAGAGGGAAGAAGAAGAAGAGACCAAGTTAGAGCCCACACACTCTCAAGCCTAAACCAAAAATGAAAGAAACTATCAAAATGTATACACTATGTGAGAGCCCTTCCCTTGCTCATTGATCCGACTTATATATGCACCAAAAAAGATTAAACAAGTATTAAGAATGAGGTGATGTGATTGCAAGGAAGGGACGGGGAAAAGATGGAGACAAATTGGGCAAAGAGGGCCGGTGAGCTCGGAATATTAGGGCTTGTGGCCGGCCAAAATCCGAGCAATGAGGCTCATATTGATGTGGTGGTCTTGTGTCTACTCCAATATCATCCTAGTGCTGTTTGATTTGTCTAAAATAACCTGGTTTGCATTCAGAGATTTGGAGGGAACTTGAAGCAATGCATCACATCAAAACTTTATGCATTTATTAGGCATGTCCCCCCATGTGCCCACTTCATCATGTCTTGTGTGCCATGGGCAGCCCTACTTAGGTCCAAGAACCAAAGAGCTATGTGCACACTTATGTTGTGTTGGACCAAAAATGTTTACACATGATTATTTGCAAAAGAGCTCTTCGGATATCGGTCGGTTTCCTGGTCTTCTTGCAGTTTCGGCTCCCAAACGTTATATCCGTGATTTTGAATGTGTTTCCAGTATTTTAACACGAACACCTGTAATCTGTATTTACTGAGTAGACACTGGTTAATAGTACCGATAAATAACAAAATAGATAATGAATGAGCGGTATTAAAATGCAGTTTTCTGTGATGAACACATATACACATATTGATGTAGAATCAAACCAAGTAGCATACTACCATTTTGAGCAAGACTGTTATTATATCTGTGAATATCCTAAGCTTCCAAAATGTAATATATAATCCAGTACTTTACAATAATGGCCTCTAGGGCATATATCACTAACAACAAGAACACGATTATTGACTTGCAATATGCTGACGACACTTTGTTATTTAGGAGATATGACATGGTCGAACTATTCAGGTTTAGAATTTTTATTATACTCCTTTGAGCTATGATTATGACTTAAAATCAATTACATCAAAAGTATGGTACAGGGTTAATGCATGATCCAGAGTGGGAAAGTACGATTTCTAGAATATTTAACTGCAAAACAGCCGAGTTTCCGATAATTTAGGACTACACCTTCGGCCAAGGAAGTTAAAGTAGGAAGATTGGTCTCTACTGATAGACTGCTTCCAACGTAAACTGGAGAGATGGAAAGCGACCTATCTATCGCTTGGAGGAAGAGTAACGCTAATAAATTCTGCGCTAACAGCACTATCATTTTACTATATGTCGTTCTACCTTTCGCCGGTATGGGTCATCAAAAAGCTTGACTTCATAAGAAGAAGATTCTTATAGAAGGATGGTATAGCTAAAAGGCTATCGCCTGGTAAAGTGGGATGTTGTTTGTAAGACAAAAGAGGAAGGGGTCTGGGTATCAATAATCTTATAGACATGAACAAGTCATTACTAGGAAAATGGTGGCGGCAATGGGTGGTGCAAAATGAGACGGCTGGGTTAACACTATCGGAGATGCTTATTCCAACAGATCGGGGGTACTGAATGCAACATGTAAGAACCTGGGATCGGCATCAAGCTTTTGGAGAGGTATTTAGTCGGTGAATGAGGCATTCTTCAAAGGAGGAAGTTTTACACTAGGAGATGGCCGACGTATTAACTTCTGGCAGGAGTATTGGTGTGGGGATCTAACTCTCCAGAACAAGTATCTGCACCTATATTCACTGGCTAAGAATACAAATATTTCAGTGGCACAACAATGGAGGTCTCCTAAATGGCGGTCTACTTTTAAAGGAGGACTCTCATCGATAGGAACAAAAGAGCGCAAAAATCTAATTAACTTTCTACAAGACTGGAAACTAGTAGCAGAAGATTCATTGGATCAGATGAAATGGAGATGGAGTTCAGATAATGCCTTCTCGGTTAAGTTCTTTTATCGAGTGATCAACTTTGGAGGGCCGATGAGCAACTTTGCTTCTATATTTTGGAAGATTAAGATCCATTTAAAAGTTCGGGTGTTTTTATGGCTTGCTTACAAAAGCGTGATACTAATCAGGGACAATCTGCGAAAGAGGAAATGGATAAGACCTTCTTGTTGGCCTCTTTGTGGGATTAGTAATTGTCACGCACCGCTTCTCAAAAGACGGTAGCAAGTACGTGACAACGCCCGCGATGTATTTATATCGAGAAAGTATCTTCTTCGAGATAGATGTGTTAAGCGTTAAAATAAGCAATATATAATATAACAAGAATTTAGTAAAAGAATAAATCCAACTACAACTATTACATTCAATTCCTATAATAAACAAGAGTCAATGCAAAGTCCAATATCCGATACAACTAGAATATGAAATAAAAGAAAAGCCTTAACAAGTAGGCATACGAATATAAGGACTGGTGGTGACCAGTAATCAGCCTATGATGACAGCTACGAATAATCCTCCTCTGTCGGCTCAATCTCTCCTCTTATTTCCTCTCCTATGTCTAAGTCACTTGACGAACATTCTTAAAATAAGAAAACAAACAGAATGTCAGTCAGCGATCTTGCGCTCGGTATGTCCCCAGTTAAAGTATGATTATAAAGGTAATATAACGACAAGCATATAAGCAAGTATGAAATAGCATAATGAAGTGAACAAACATGTCATAGAAATTAAGCAAAGTAAACTATATAAGCACGGCAGTTCTACGGTTACGTATTTTATTGTAGTTCTACTTGTGAAAGCATATGTGTAATGAGAGTAGTCTGTCAAACACACAGACAAACAATACATATAATTAAGCTCCGTCAAATCCATAGAACAACGGCACACGAGATTCATGAATAGTTGGTGAATTTTGGTGGACTCTCGTGACACGGAATACATTCATTACCAAACTACCCCTTCCCCCGCGTTTTCGTATGTTAAGTTAAAGAGTTTGACACAAGCCCTACATGAATCCATGAATACGTTGGAGTGCTGTAAGTTCATGGTAAGTTCATGTCGAGTTCGCATGTTTATGTATTCAGGTATTCAAGTATTCATGTATATATGTATTCACGGATTGAGTCAGGTTCGTATCAAGAATGCAATACATCTAACCAAATGATTCATGTAAGTACAACAATGAGGGGGTCGGACTACATAAGTTCGCATATATGAAACGATACAAAATTGAAGTATCCACAAGGCACAAACCAGAAACAGTAGCACAAAGAAGTACTGAAAACTAGAAGATAAACAATTCATATGAACTTAGGATAAACACGAGAAATGTAGTCCTAGATGTTATGCAGATATGGGTTCAAGTCTTGACTAATTCCTATTGCTCTCATAGGAGATAATCGTTTTTTGCTACCGCTACACAGTACAGGGCAGAATCTGTCCAGCAACGTCACGTGTTTTAAAAGTGCAATTTGTGATATTTTCTGTCGGTTTTCAGGTCCGGAGTTGAACTAAAAAAAGGTAGGTCATTTGGTCTAGTTATTAAAAAAGCTTCAGTTTATGCGATTTGGATATCCGAAACTAAAGTTATGATTATTTTAATCTAAGGGTATAAAACATATTTTATTTTCTATGACAGTAACAAGAGGGTAATTTGCAGGGCATATATCGCATCAATATATACATTTCTTACTCTAGGGTTCTACAGAAAAGTTATAAGGTTGTCAAGCTGGCATTCATATATCTAAAGTTCGTCGCAATCCGAGTTCTATAGTGCTAGATAGGGTGTTTTCAAAAACAGTGCGCCGATCATGATAAAATCTATCCAGATTCAACACATAAGTTTAAAAGACAGAAATAAATTATTTCTGTCAGTTTTCAGAAGACGATTTGAATTAAGAAAAGTTAAATATTTCGATCTAGTTGTCAAAAAATTTTGATTTCACTCAATTTGGTTATCTGAAAACGGAGTTATGAATTTTTGAAGAGGGCTTTTAAAAATAGTTTTCAGGGTTAACGAAAACAGTGGCTAAAAGTGACATAAAACATAGATCATAATTTGGTTCGATTGAAATTTTTGTAGCGTGTGAAAAAATATATCCTAACTTAAAATAAGATGTCTTGAAATTTTAGAATTTAAAAGTATGCTTTGAATCCATCTCGAGGTCATCTAGTATTTTAAAAAGCCGGTTTTAAAAACATATGGGTTTTTATTCAAAATATGAGTATGATTTAAAAATTCTAAAAAGGAATACGGTAAAGTTTGTGTGTGAAACTCTACTGCAACCAAATAGTGAAAGGTGATGTATATGGGGCGAGTTTGTGAATCACTTCATGAACATACAATAATATCATCATCAGAAGTAATTGCGAGCACTTTATACAACAAGGATTAACCCTTTTAATAACAATCGGATTCATGGGATATCATGCAAGATATATGTTATGATGTTTTCTATGTACTCTTCATCTACTAGTGTCAACGTTCCATCATGATCATGTAAAAAGAATATAACCTACTACTTAATATGCTCTAAAAGAAGATCAAGGCAACAAAATATTTAGTCTATGTAATAATTTATCATCTTTTATACATGCAATTTAAACTTGGGTCAACCGGAGTACCGCAAGAGTCGACCGGAAAGGTGATAGGACGAGCGAAGGAAGATTCAATAAGAAGGAGGAAGGAAAGGGACTTACAAGATGTTGCAATACGGTGTAACAATCGTATCGTCGATGCGATCAAAGCTTCGACCGAGAGACTTCCGACAGATTGGGAGCATCGGGAAACTTCTATTTGTTTTAGATGGAAAGGGGAGGAGAGTTGTTCTTCTCTTTATTCATTTTTTTAAGGCAGAGGAAGAAAAGAGGAAGATGAACATATAAGAAGTTATGGTCATATTAATTCCAATTAATATGAATTTATTTGGGAGTTTAAAAAAAAGGAATTGAAAGGTCATAATTCATTTGTTGGTTATGAGAGAATTAAAAAAAAGATTTGATAAAAAAATTGCACGATCTATGGCTCAATCTTGCGACCTCTAGGCAACATCTAAACGTCACAACCAACTATATACAAGTGCAATTTATGCAAGTTCACAGAATCATTTAAAATAAATATTAAGAAGAACAAATTCTCTTTTCTAAATTTTCCTTTCAAAAAAAATCAAATAAATTCTTTTTATTCAAACATCAAAATAAATCTTTTAAAATAATCTTTCAGAACCCTTTTTTAATAAAACGAATCATTTCGAAACAAATAGATTTTTATTTATTTAAAACTAATATAGCAAAAAACATTGTCGTAACATTCTACTCTCCTTAAAAATAATTCCGTCCTCAAAATTCCTATAGGGAGTCTGTCGTCTTTGGACAAGGTAATTTGTAACGCCGTCGTATGCGTATTACATCAGTTGGTACTCCAACCGGTAAGAACGCTTTCGACCAGAGTAGATTGCGATACAACAAACAAGAAAGACGTGGGGTTTCGAAAGATAGAACAAATGCTATTATGGTATACAAGGATAGTTTCGAGGACGTGTGCAAGAGATAGCTTAAAAGGTGCAAGAAAGAAGGAAACTAATAGGGATTCAAGAAATCAAGAAAAAATCAAGATAGGTTGTAAAGAGGATCAAGATGGAGATGAAGGGTTTGTACTTCCGCTCTCCTTTGCATTTAGACATGATCGTCAGGAAGAGCAAGAAAAGATCGAAGGGAATAAGATTCAAGAATTAAATAATTTTTTCGAAAATCTAACTAATTCATTTTCTAAAACAAAATGATGTTCTCCAAACCATTTTAAAACCAAAAATTTTATGAAAATGTGCAGTCGTTACAATCTACCTTCCTTAAAAGAATTTCGTCCTCAAAATTCCCATAAGGAGGATGTTGCAACATGGTAAGGAATAAGAATAAGAATGACACAGTCGCATAGGCCGGGATCGGGACTATTGGTATCATTTGGCTAGTTTAGAGGTGCAAAAAGGATAGTCCAAGGAATGCAAGCAATAAAGTAACTTGACTGGAATCATAAAGGACCACCGAATATGAATATTAGGTGACCGGGAATCTCAAACACTACCCTCCTTTGACAACAGCCGTGGGTAGCGTAGAAGTTTCCAGCCAGTCCATGCTTAGTATGACATCAAAAGCTCAACATATCGATCACCACGAAGTCGGCGAAAAATTCTTGGTTGTAGATCATCACTGAACACAAATTATATCCTAGTGTGGACCACATGTTCCATGTGGTGAACTCAACACGATGCTCTAACCAACTGAGCTAATAGGCCATGACCAACAGATGCATATCCTAGTTGCAGGATAGCACTCTGCTGCCGCTAGTTCTTTTGCATACCTTGCATATGCTTCAACAAAGCCGTCTAGTCGGACGAAGAAGTGTTTGCATCGAAACATGACATTCGACGAAGACAAGAAAGGATCAGAATTGATTCAAAAGACATGAATTAAAAAGTGAAGTTAAATGTTGTTAGATAAAAACGAGTAGAAGAATTATAATGGATTCAAGTTAATAGGATTCAAAGAGGGAAATAAATATTGTTGGATTTTAAAATTTTTTATATCCTGCTTTCGACGGTCATGTAGAACTGATATGCATGGTACACTATCACGCCCCACTTCCTAAAAGACAGTAGCAGGAACATGACGAGCTCCGCGACATATTTATACTGAGAATGGTCCTTCTTGAAATAAATACGTTAAGCGTATCATAAGCAATATATAATAAACAAGAATTAAACGAGAGTATAAATCCAACCATATTATTACATTCAGTTCCCACAAATAAGCAAGAGTCGAGATAAAATTAAATATATGATACAAGAAATAGACAGGAAATAAAGAAAAGCCTTAACAAGTAGGCATATAAAAAAAAGACTAGCGTCGACTAATAGTCAGCCTGTGAAGTCAGCTGGGAATAGTCCTCCACTATTGGCTCAACCTTTACTCTTATCACTCCATTTGTCCATAAGTCACCTGACGAACATTTTCAAGAAAGACAGAAAAACAGAGGAATGTCCATCAGCAATTTTGCGCTCGGTAAGTCCCTAATAAAGGTATGATAATAAAATAAGGTGATATAATGACAAGTATATGAGAAGTTATGAAAAATAGCATACTAAGATGAATAAGCATGATATGTCAAGTAGACATGGCAAACTATATGAGCATGGTAGTCCTATAGTTCTATATAAGCATGGCAGTTCTATGATTACATGTTTGTTATAGTGCGATGGTGAAAGTATGTGTGTATACGAGAGTAGTCCGTCTAACCCACGGAGTAACGACACATGAGATTCGGGTTAAATGATTTTTAGTAGACTCTTATGCTACTACATATATTCATTACCAAACTACCCATTTCCCCCATGTATGTTAGGTTATAAATAAATGGCACAATCTTTACACGAATCTATGAATACATTAAGGTGATGCAAGTTCAAGTCAAGTTTCATGTCAAAATCGTATCATTGCGTATTCATGGCTCGAGTCAAGTTCGTGTCAGGCATGCAATATATCTAATCAAGTAGTTCATGTAGGTACAAACATAATGAGGGAGTCACATGGAAAGAAATGAGTCAAGTATAATATTCAAGCACAAACCAAAAATAGTGTCGTGAAGAAATGCTGAAAACTACCGATTATTCAACTTGTATGAATTCAGAAAAAAAAACAAGAAAAGTAGTCCTAGGTGTTATGCAAATATAGGTTCAAGTCTTGACTAATTCCGACTAATGGTTCGGGAGATATATGTGTTTTTGTATCGTTGCATAGAACAGAACAGAATTTGTCCATCACCATTACACATTTTAAAAGTGCAATTTGTGATACTTTCCATCAGTTTTCAAGTCTCGAAAAGAATTCGAAATTTGTAGGTCTTTCGGTCTACTTATTTAAACAACTTGGTTTTGCACGATTTGGATTCCTAACACTCTAGTTATGGTTATCTTAACATAAAGGTTTAAAACATATTCTTTATTTTCTGAACAACAACTATGATGTGTCTTTCAGAGCATATATTGGGTCGTTCTACGCATTTATGAGTCACCAAATATATAAGAAAGTTGTAGTTCTACCAATTTGGCATCCATATATCTAAGTTTTGTCAAAAACTGAGTTCTATAGCTCGAATTATGTCATTTTTCAAAACAGTGTGCGAATCAAGACATATTCTTTCCAGATTCAACACATAATTTAAAAAGTCAGAATTGGGTTAATTTCGTTAGATTTCAGGAAAACATTAAAACTAAGAAAATATAGAAATTTCATCTAGTTATCCAAAACACTTGAATTTACTCAAATCGGATCTCGTAAGACAGAGTTATGGGTCTTTGAAGGAGGCCGATAAAAACAGTTTTCTAATTTATGAAACCGGTGAGCAAAAAGTCATAAAACGTAATTCGTAGTTTTCTTTGAGTTGAAATTTTCCAAGCGCGTATAAAAAGAAAAAGTCTATTACTCTGACTAATTTTCTTAGAATTCTATATAAAGGAAAATATGGCCTAATACCCATCCAAACTATCATGATACAAGGAAACAACAAGTCCGGTATTTCCGTAGATACTTAAGGAAAAAAAATAATTTTATACATCAATTTTGCTAATTGTGTTAAAGAATACAATGGCATACAACCCATTTTTCTTAAACAGTAAATGATAACTAGATAAAAAGAAAAGAGAGCATCTAATGAACATATGATATGTAGTAATACAAACCTGGAAACTTGCACATCTAGACTATTTTATTTACTTATGTATATTAGTTTTAACTTGGGAACTTGGCGAAGGACACAAGTAAGTTAAGAGAGATGGCATGAAAAGAGGAGGGAAGGTATAACAAGAGAGAAAAGAAGGAGAAGAATGAGGGGAACTAACAAGTTGTGTGAGTCGGTATAACAACCGGCTCACTGATTGAATTTCTAGCGTACCAGGAAACACTCCGACGATCATTAACTTCGGAAAGGTAAAGAAAAGAGGGAAAATATTTTGAGTTGAGGGTTTAAGGAGGAAGAAACAATTAAAAGAGAATGAGGTAACAAGTGGTATTAAAAAGAATTAAACTAGATTTAATGGTGATAAAAAAAACTCTTCATAATAATTCTAATTTATTGTGAATTCATTTTGAGAGTTAAAAAAAGAAATTGAAAGGTCTCATTTATAGGTTATGAGAGGGTTAAAAAAATATTTTATAAAAATAATAGGATGATCCGAGGTTGGAACATTTGACCTATGGAACAATAATGGAATGACTCAACCACTAGAATATAAGCTTCCTCTTGCATATATTCAATATGAATTAAATATATACCGATAAGAAAGAAAAACAATAGTTTATTAAAAGAGAAAATAGAAAGGTATGGGGGTTTTGGGATCACTACAGTCACCATTAAAACTTGTCATGCCCCACTTCCCAAAAGACGGTAGCAGGCACGTGACTAGGCCTGCAACGTATCTATAACGAGAAAGTGTTTTCTCCGAGATACATACGTTAAGCGTTAAAGTAAGAAATATATAATATAACAAGAATTTGGCAAGATAATAAATCCAACTACAACTATTACATTCAATTCCAACAATAAACAAGAGTCGATGCAAAGTCCAATATCCAATACAACTGAAATATGAAATATAAGAAAAGCCTTAACAAGTAAGCATACGAATATAAGGACTGGTGGAGTCTAGTAATCATCCTGCGATGACAGCTGCGAATAATCCTCCTCTGTCGGCTCAATCTCTTCTCCTATTTCATCTCTTATCTTTAAGTCACCTGACGAACATTCCCAAAAGAGGAAAACAAACGGAATGTCCGTCGGCGATCTTACGCTCGGTTAGTCCCTAGTTAAAGTACGATTATAAAAGTAATATAATGACAAGAATATAAGAAAGTATGAAATAGCATAATGAAGTGAAAAAACATGTCATCGCAATTAAGCAAAGTAAACTATATAAGCATGGCAGTTCTACGGTTAGGTGTTTTATTGTAGTTCTAGTAGTGAAACTATATGTGAAACGAGAGTAGTCCGTCAAACCCACGGACCAACAATACGTATAGTTAAGCTCCGTCAAACCCATGGAACAACGACACACGAAATTCATGAATAGTTAGTGAATTTTAGTAGACTTTCGTGACACAAAATACATTCATTACCAAACTACCCCTTTCCCCGCGTTATCATATGTTAAGTTACAGCGTTTGACACAAGCCCTAAACGAATAGAAGAATACGTTGGAGTACATGTCAAGTTTATGTCGAGTTTGCATGTTCATGTATTCATGTATTCATGTATATATGTATTCACGGATCGAGTCAGGTTCGTATCAAGCTTGCAATACATCTAAACGTATGATTCCTGTAAGTACAACAATGAGGGAGTCGGGCTACACAAGTTCACATACATGAAACAATACAAAATTGAAGTATTCATAAGACAAAAACCAGAAACAGTGGCATAAAAAAGTACTGAATATTAGCAGATAAAAGATTCATATAAACATAAGATAAACATGAGAAATGTAGTACTGGATGTTACACAGACACTGGTTTAAGTCTCAAATAATTACGATTACTGGCTTAGGAAATAATCGCGTTTTGGTATCGCTACGCAGGGCAGAATCTTTCCAGCACCATTACATGTTTTAAAAGTGCAGTTTATGATTTTTTCTGTTGGTTTTTTGGTCTGGAGTTGAACTAGAAAAAGGTAGGTCTTTCAGTCTAGTTATCAAAACAACTTGATTTTACGCAATTTGGATCTCTCAAACTATAGTTATTTTAATCTGAGAATATAAAATAGATTTTATTTTTCGTGACAGCAACAAGGGGGTAACTTGCAGGGCATATATCGTGTCGATATATACATTTCTGAGTCTAGGGTTCTACGGGAAAGTTGTAGGGTTGTTAAATTTACATCCATACATCTAAAGTTCATCGCAATCCGAGTTCTATAGTGCTAGATATGGTGTTTTAAAAAACAGTGCGCAAATCAGGACAAAATCTATCCAGATTCGACACATAAGTTTAAAAGACAGAAATAAATTATTTCTGTCGGTTTTTAGTAGTCAAGTTGAATTACGAAAAGTTAGATCTTTCGATCTAATTGTCAAAACAATTTGATTTCACTCAAATTAGGTCTCTGAAAACAGGGTTATGAATTTTTGTAGAAGGATTTTAAAAACAGTTTTCAGGGTTAACGAAAATAGTGACTAAAAGTGACATAAAATATAAATCGTAATTTGGTTTGATCTGAAATTTTCATAGCACGTGAAAAAAATATATGCTAACTTAAAATAAGATGTCTTGAAATTTCAAAATTTACAAGTATGCTCTGAATCCATCCTGAGGTCGTCTAGTATTTTAAAAAGCCGGTTTTAAAATCATATGGATTTTTATTCAAAATACGAGTATGATTTAGAAATTCTAAAATGGAATATGGTAAAGTTTGTGTATGAAACTCTACAACAACCAAATAGTGAAAGGTGATGCATATGGGACGAGTTTGTGAATCACGTCATGAATATACAATAATAACATCATCGGAAATAATCGCGAGAACTTTATACAACAACAAGGATTAACCCTTTTAATAACAATCAGGTTCATGAGATATCATGTAAGATATATATTATGATGTGTTCCATGTACTCTCCATCTATTAGTGTCAACGTTCTATCATGATCATATAAAAAGAATATAATCTACCATTTAACATGCTCTAAAAGAAGAACATGGCAACAAAATATTTAGCCCATGTAATAATCTATAATCTTTTATACATGCTGTTTAAACTAAGGTTAACCGGAGTACCGCAAGAGTCGACCGGAAAGGTGACAGGGCGAGAGAAGGAGATTCAACAAGAGAGAGGAAGGAAGGGGACGTACAAGATATTGCAATACAGTGCAACAACCATATCGTCGATCCAATCAAAGCCTCGACCGAGAGACTTATGATGGCTTAAGAGCATCGGGGACCTTCGAGTTGTTTTAGATGGAAAGGGAAGGAGAGTTGTTCTACTCTTTATTCTTTTTTTAAAGAAGAAGAAGAAGAAAAGAGGAAAATGGACATATAAGAAGTTATGGTCATATTAATTTCAATTAATATGAATTCATTTGGAAGTTTAAAAAAACAAGGGATTGAAAAATCATAATTTATTTGTAAGTTTTGAGAAAATTTTAAAAAAAAGATTTGATAAAAAAATTTCACGACCCAAGGCTCAATCTTGCGACCTCTAGACAACATCCAAACGTCACAACCAACTGGATACAAGTACAACTTATGCAAGTTTCAGAGTCATTTAAAGATAAATAGTACGGAGAACAAATTCTCTTTTCAAAATTTTGTTTCAAAACAAAATCGAATAAATTCTTTTTATTCAAACGACAAAATAAATCTTTTAAAATAACCTTTCAAAACCCTATTTTTACCGAACGAATCATTTCGAAATAAATAGATTTTTATTTATTTAAAACCAGTATAGTAAAAAACATGGTCGCTACAGTAATCAAACAATAAATCCTTGATTTCTGACGTGCCCAGTTACTTCCATGATTTGGGATAGGACCAATAGAATCTTAGGCTGGCATACATTGCCTGATACTTTCTATGAGCTTTGGGGGACTTGGAGGGTTCGGTCTATAAGGAATACAGACTTGGCTTTTTTTGGATATTTGGGCATCTGCTACCTGCTGGTTGATATGGCAAGAAAGAAACAAAAGAACTTTTAATAACAAGTCTAAAACTATTTTTAGGATTGGTAACTAGATTGACTCGGTAACTTTATTTTGGACAGGAGTAGCTTCCAGGGGCACACGGAAGAGAGCTAAGGTGCATCTTTCTGAGGCTGTGGACACAGAAGGCTCTACTAGGCTGGATGAGCGAGATGACTTAGCATAGCGGAATGATGAAACGTAGATAGGAGTCTCTTGATGGGACTTGATTTTGGATGACTCCTTATGGTGAGTTTGCTTGTCCTAGCTTCTGCCTGTGATCGTTAGGGTTGCTCGATAGTTTTTTGTACAGATCTTGTGATACTGACTGTTTCTCCTTCTATGGGTTTTTTTTATCGATTTTGGATTGTACTGGGTTTGTTCCCATGTGGCTGTACTTGTTTCGTTTTCGCTAATTTTTTTAATCTTTTGCTTGTTTTTGTTTCGTTAAAACTTCTTTAATGAAACACGAGGACCCACAAGCTTTCGTTTTTAGTCAAAAAAGTATGTGTGTTTACACATTTCTACATATTGCATGTATTCAACGGATGAAAAAATGCATTCGAAAATTCCTTCCATCATCACTGTTCCCGCAAAAAAAAATTGGCTTAAAGCTTGCTATTTCTTTATAAAAATAAAGGGAAGCCTCCACGTATTGAACATGTGCGCACCCACATTCAAAGCATGTGAGTGACACTTCAGATAAGATCAAATCTTATATTGGTTCCTATGTGTTAAAGACGTAAATGTCTCACGTGATCCATTTGAGCGCTAGTGCAGCCTCTTGGCAGTGCGCGTCACGTGATATCCACGTGAACGCACATGCTAGCATCTTGGCAGCACCATACGTGTTAAACACGCGAGCATCTCACGTGATATCCACGTGAATGCTAGTGTAGCCTCTTTCCACCCACGTGACAAATACATGAGCGTTTCATATGATATCCACGTGAGCGCTAGGCCAGTATCTTAGCAGTGTCTCACGTGATATCCACGTAAGCGCTATTGCAGCCGCTTTTCAGCTTTCACATAATGTCCACATGAGTGCTTTGGACCAACGTCTCACGTGCAAAGTATGTGGCACACATGTCAACCCATTGGGCAGCGCCTCACGTGCAATGCACGCGATTGATCTTTTTGATAGAATTAAATTCTATGTGGGAAATATTTCCCAGATCTTTCTTAAACAAGAAAGATCTTCTCTATTAAACAGAGAACCCTTAGATCAAAGATCCAATGGTGAATATAAAATCATCAATTGATCATCTGATAAAATTAAATTCCATCTTAAGAAAATATTTTCCTAATCTTGTTAAACAAATAAGAATGATCTTCTCTATTAAACAGAGAGCCTTTCGATTAAAAATCCAACGGTAAATAAAATTCTCTGGTTGTTCTTTAAGATCATTTCGATTGATTATGAAATCAATCATGATCTCTCAAAATTGGGATTTTCTCAAACAGATTGATTTTTCTCTTCTCCTATAAATAGGAGCAAAGAGATTAAATCTCAGATGGAAAGACCTCCCACAAGCTTCCACAAAAAATAGAGAATTTAATTCTTAATAAAGAAAAAGATCTCCTCCTCTAAAACCCTAGGTAAAGAAAAGACAGAGATAAAACTATCTCCACTTTACCCATCACTTGCATATATAAGGGTTTAACCCTTCCAAAAGAACTAAGTTCTTCCTCTAAATCTGAGATCCATAAGACAGATCTCCTAAAAGAGAATGTAATTCTCGTAGGGAAGATCTTGTTCTTGAGAATAAAAAATTTAGGGGAGAATAAGGCGAAAAAGAATAGTGATGAAAGAAGAACATGAAGAAGATGGAGTTTATACTCTAGGAACTTAGTTTCCAAACATGACAAGAAATGGAGTTCTTAAAGAACCTGATTCCAGATCCTAAAAATAGTGATCTCGTTAATGGTCAAAATACCATCACCAGAAGTTTAACTTCTCTAAAAATATGAACAAAGATTAAATCTCTAATGACTCAGTGTCTCACGTGATGTGCATGTGAGTGCCTGAGATTGAGCGCCTCACATGATACGCACGTGAGTACTCAAAATCCATAAAGACAACGCCGCACGTGATATACACGTGAGCGTCTGAATGTGAACGCTTCATGTGATGGACATATGAGCATTGTAAGTTTGAGTGCTTATCACTGCTAGCTGACATAGAAACCCAATCTTTAGCCCCAAATTGGTTAATTCTGTAAAGTGAAAACTATTTTGAGCCTATATGCTCACATGTTTAAGTTGATCTTAATCTAAGACAAGATTAATGATTATCAATCATATTTCCAAGCTGATCTTAGTCGGATATATTACTAATGATCGTTCATCCATATTGATCTTAGTCGGACATATGACTAAAAATCTTTCATCCATGATGACCTTGGTCCCATATATGACTAATGATATTGCATCGATCTTTCATCCATTTGATCTTAATCTAATATATTACTAATTGTAAGTGCACGGCAACGCCCCGGCCTTCTGAACGAGGCAAAAATGCGGAATATGAAAACTTTTCTTTAAACAGAAACCAGCGCTACCGCGGACTATAAACCCGGATCGAACCATTAACCTACTACTAGCGAACTAGAGAAAGGGTAGAGAGCTATACCGAGCTATCCGTGTCCTTCGGTCTTCATGTCGCCATCCCGATCTCCCCGCGGAATCTCCGGTCTTCATCTCCTCGTCGGAAAGGGCACCACAATGCCGAATCTTTTTACGGGCTCCCACCTCTGGACCGAGGCAACTCGGACACGAAGTTGGCAAGCCGACGTATCCAAGATTGCTGTAGAATGTATGTAGAACTGTATGTCTCAACGGTTAATCAAGTTGCCATTTTGTTGGTGGAGAAATGAGATGAGCTTTTGAGATGGAGCTATATGATTTTTTGCAAGCCAAATGAGACCAATTCTCATCCCCAAAAATTTGGGCAGCCCATCAAGAATGGCCGGCCATTATCTTGGCAAGGGAAATATGAAGGGAGGTGAGCACAAGCTAGTGTAAGGCGACCATAAGAAAAGGTGGGTGATGATGAGAACCAATGATCACAACCAAGTCAAATCATAAACCCATCACCAAAGTAATGATGCACAAAAAAAACATCATATACAAGAACCATCATGAGAACCATCATGAGCCACAAAAAGTCTTCTCCATTATTAATTGCACATTTGCAAATAACCCCCTCCCCATCAATTTTCAGCCAAAGAAAGATAGAAAGGAAAATGACCGAAAAGGAATGCAAACCGCCAACCTCAAAAAGTGATCCGGTAATAAATTACAGGAAAACCTTGCGACTGTATATACATACCTGCATTTGTATTCCGACCGAATACAAATGCAATGAGACAAAATCTACACAGTACAATACTAGGATCCAGCTTAAACCAAAGCCCGCTAGCATTATCCATCCGATCATGATCCGTGCAATACCGCACGTACATGATCGAACCCTGCCATATATTCATACGGCCTCTATAGCGTTTCGCTCGAAACTTGAGAAACTGTCTGTGAGGGACTCTAAAGACTCGTCAATGCTTTGGCTGTGGATTTAACCACTAGCACGTCAGAGGTATTAGCCATACGTAACGGGCTACCAGGTATTGACCAAAAGGGACGTCGATGAGCGAACTCATCCTGACACCGTACTGAGCCTGTCAGTGATAATATTCGTACAGGCCGGTTCCGTTCGTCTATGAGCATCGCATGGCGGGCCTAGGGGGTTGGTAAAAGTCAGACCCCCAAAAGCGGTACAATTCGTATTGGAGTGTAGCCCAGAACACCCTGAGATACTACTGGAATACCTATTAGTAAATCTCCTGCCTTGGCTAAGGACTTCGTGTAATGGCTCTCCTAAACACAGCGCGACCTCATACCCAATACCGGGAGAGACGAACCCATGCAGATCTGCTCACTGCCTCCATGTGGCTCGGGACTATACCTAACTAAAACCTGTTTGCACGACTCCTTTGAGCTGTGGTAGGGTAGTAATCAAAGTACAGTGGGAACTTACATGAGACAAATGACGATCCCAGGTCGATGAACTAACCTGTACACATGTCACCAGAGAACTGCTATCTGACGTCAGGTATAAGACCAACTAGTATGTTCTCGGCGAGTCCTGTCCGGTGTACTCATAACCCTAATGAGCACCTGTAAACATCTTAGGTGAACCAACTGACACCAGTGGCTTGTGAGACCGGCCACCGCCCCTCGTCGGGATCTCGACTATATACACTAGTCTACTCTAGAGTATCGATGCCCTGTCTCGAAAACTCCCACGACTAGGGACCTTTTAAGGATGTGCTTATGGACCCCAGCTCCCACGTATATGATCGCCATCATACTGCTGGCCGTCAAGCAAGAATCCTAAGGGCTCTATCAAAGCGCAATAGTGACCTGTAAGGTCACCTAAAGCAGTACACAATGATAAAGATAAACCAGATAGCATACTATCATCTTGAGTAAGACTGTCCTACCGCCATAGGTCCTCCCTCAATCATTGCAATCACGTGCCTGTGATCCAACAATTGACTCTGAGGGCACTATCTCCAACAATCTCCCATTTCCAATAATTGACTCTGATGGCACTATCTCCAACAATCTCCCACTTGCACTCAAGGCTAATTATTGCGATGTTGCATACTCACAGCCCGTGTGATACCGAACACCCAACTCCTGTACTAATCAGTCTCACAAAACTCGTTTGCGAAACTATTGCGTTCGAGGAATAGACTCAGTGAGTGGATCCGCTCTGATGTTTCTTTCTATGTCTCTCTTTATCTCAAGTTCGCGGAGAAAGCCATCTCCCGAAATGAGCAATACCTGTCTTAGAATATGTCTGGATATCTGATAGGACCTAGCTCATAAATGAACTCCAAATCCAAACTTCTTAGACTGTATCGTCAACTGAACTTAATCAGTATCCTGTGTAATGCCTCCCTCAGTGTCCGCTTGGATCACCTGTCCAAAACACTGTCCCTCGTCAGAGAGAAAACTATAACTCTGACAGTCACTCTGTCATCCAAGTCACCTTGGAAGCCTGGAATGATAACTGTCTCCCGAAAGAGGATGTCGTTATCATGTCCCTAGAACATCCACTTATGTTCTAAAACTTCTTCCGAATGCTTCTCCTGGATTGGATCAATATCAACTTATTGCATCTAGTGCAAAAACATCTGGTGTGGTACTTGACATCTCATGATTGACTCAATTGCGTAAGCAAGTGATCTGCCAATCATGCACATCCCTCTCCCCTTTAGTCTGTAAGACACCTTTAGAGAGGGTGACTCCATTACCTGCAGGTACACCACCATGCCAGGAGTCGTCCATTCTAAAACACCTTTAAAATGCTGTCTAAGTACCCTGATTGGGACACTTCCCAAATCTAGATCTAAAACCATAGATCTAGTAACCAGAATGTCCGATATTATATCTATATCCTTATGTGGAGAAACCACTGTGTGACAACCAAAGTATAACCGATCGTAGTACAGGAATTTCACTTCCTACTCTGTGTATGTCATCCAAATTCCAGGACATCACACCCTACTACCTTCTTAACAGATCCATCCCCTATTCTGATGAAGTCAAACCTATGACTGTCACATCAGAAATAGATGATCTATCTCCGCTATATCTGCTTTAGTCTATAAATAGACATAAGCTACTTGTCCACTCTGCTTCCGCTGCTCCCACTGACTACGACAACCCTCTGGCAGAGTCATATACACGTGCACTTCTAAAATTAGTTTAGAATGACGCTATACTCATCCTCCTGCCGGGTCTCATAGTCTAGAACAACAGCAATGGCAAGTCAGGGTAAACAAGAACCTCCCTGTCACCATCCTTGAGGCTACCGGAGTACCTCTCGGGTGCCTGAGGTTACCCACCATATCTGCGGAGTGGCCAATGGAATGTCAAACCAGATTGAATCTTTAGGTTCTTATCAAATTTTCAGTAATCGTTTGCGGTTCTGGAATCACTTCCAGTTCTACCATACTCCCACTACTGTTTTCTGAAAAAATCCATTTTTGTTAAAACTGTGGTGAGTCAAGAACAATATCGCTATTGATCTTCCAGATGGTAGAAAGTCAACCCTCATAATAGCCTGGGTCAACCCACAAACAACCATTACAGAAACGTGCCTTGAGTTATCCAGAGTCTGGTTTTAAGCATAAGCCGGACAACTCAGAACCGTTCTATATCCAATATAAAAACAGAGGCACTGATTTAATTGGAACCAGATTCAAATCATGCAACTGTCTCCAGTGCATGTCAACTAAATGGAAGGACGACCAGCATTACTCAACTTAGGAATGCTTCCAATTATGAGTAACCTGAAAGAGAAACAAGTTCTCTTAAAACCATTACTATCAACTGAATGCTATACACAAGTATCTACATCTTCGATCACCTTAAAGAATCCCGATACTTGCAACACCTGGGTCTCTACTTTACTCTTATACCTATAACTTCTCAAAACTTGGACCTTGTGTTTCTACGAAACACTTGTCTAAGAACTAGAGAAGTCATAAGTAAACAGAATATAGTACGAGTACCAACCCCTCTGTCCTAATGGATACTGGACAACATACAATACTCTGTATAAGTCCCCTGAGTCTAATAACTCATTCCCTGTGTGTCGTAGGTTGAAAACTGTACTTATGGTTAAGAAGAATTACACCGCTGTTTAATGCTCCTTACCTAATCATCCACTGATATAGGTAAATGTCATGGACATAATTTCAAAAAGTTATATCTCACTCTATAAAAAATAGACGTACAGATATATCAATTTGAAATTGGTGCATTACAACGGATATTCAAAACCAAATACTTGCCGTCTGGCAAACAACCCAGGTGATTTCCTCAAATATCACCAATTACAACGAATTCCGATATAATGAGGATGATCACCTAATTCCCAATAACTTACTCCCACTCATCATCTGTAAAACCATACAGATGTGAGAATCATACCTGGTAAATACATACCCTGGAGCAAGGGTTAATTGGGAAATCAGTTTTCTTTTAACAGTACACAGTGAAACTGAAACATTGAAATGTTTCGTAGGGGTATCCGGGTATTCTTAGTAATGCCTCTTCCATTATCCAGATTCACAACTGTAACCGTATAATTCTTTTCCATATCTCCAAATCCCTTTATATGTCTTTAGTCATTACCTTCTGTACACCCCCTTAGGCTAAATGGTTTTCTTCCTTCCCTACCGTTCGGCACCGGCCTATGGTTTGGAAGAAGACTATCCAATAAGCGTAATAGGTGTACTGCCCTAATCCTAGGAGCACTCGCAACCTGAAAGAAGGTGAGGATAAAAGGAAACTGAATAAAACCTTATTCCTATTTCTCCTGAACCGGAATCCATCCCCGAACCGGAACAAGTTCCTTTCGAGTTCGTATATAACCATACGATGGAGTATCCAATAAACTGTGGATCTTCATAGTGATACGGGGTGTCCTGGAGAAATACAAAGGTGAAGTAGGAGTGGCGATGAAATACTTGGTTTTGTCGTGAATAGCAGTCGCAATTTACTTTGCACTCTTACTAATCCTTTTAATTGTCTTTACTTAATACCTTCTGCACACCATCGTTAGGCTAATTGGTTTTCTTCATTCCCCACCGTTCGACACCGGCCTATGGTTTGGAAAAAGACTATCCAATAAGCGTAATAGGTGTGCTGTCCTAATCCAAGGAACACTCGCAACCTGAGAGAAGGTAAAAGGAAAAGACAACTGAATAGTCCTATCCGTTTTCTCCAGAACCGGAAACCATCATCGAATAAATTCCTTCAAGTTCGTATATAATCATACGATGGTTTTATCTAATGGAAGTGGATGTTCGTAATGATACGAGGTGTCCTGGAGAAAAGGGTAAAAGTAGGAGTGGCAATGAGGAATGCAACTCTGACAATCCAAAAGCCAGTGTTTTAAGAAGGTTCGGTTAACTTGGTCACTGAGTCATAGTCTAGGGTCAGGCCATGGTCGCTGCCAAAGAGAGAGAGAAAAGAAACACTCAGCGTACACTCTAACCTAGATCTGAATGGTTACCAATTTATCTAATCAGGAAACCTCCCACTGTAACCTCAAATTCTCCTCCAAACCTGAAAGAAGAATTAGTCGGGATCACCCGAGGAGTAAACCAACTCATCAGTTGGAATCGGGATCCAACTATCATCGCATGATAACATGATGGAATCCACTCACGTTATCACACTCCAGAAGGTATGCGCATATCTAGCAAGTTTCAGTTTCTTTAGAAACTCCCGATATGATTTTTACCCCATGCTCTTATGACCTTGATGTAGGCCAACATATCATAAGTCACATGTCAAGTTCTACTCGTCATTATCCAGGTTAATTTGAACCCACCCGTACTTACCCTTGACTTTGGCCAACAAGGAAGTACGACTGTCCCAAACCAATGCATCTATCTATGCTGCAGAAAAGTAACAAATAGCTACCATACACTGTGCCTTGACGTAGGCCAACATACATTGCATGAATATTAAGTGCTACCTTTCTGAAATGACGGAGGGCTACGAATGGTTTTTGGCGAAAAACGTTTAACGTAATGAACTTGATATCGTTGAAGGAACCGGATAGCTTTTTATAAAAATATAGTGACGAAAACCATTGCTAAAGAGGTTACTCCCGGTGAAGGGATCTCGGCTCTTTCCCCGTAGAATGAAGTGCAGGATATTCCAACTGAATACCACGATGGAAAGAAAAAGTAATCGACTATAATGAAGTTATTGCCCTGACGCAAACTCCTGTCCAAGGGGTCACTCCCGGTGAAGGGATCTCGGCCCTTGCCTCGTCGACTGAGGTGTTGGATATTCATAACCGAATACCACTGTGCAAAACAAAAGAGAACATCCTTACAATAACAGCTTTTTGAAAATTGTTCCAACAACATCAGAATAGGTTTGTTTAGCTTGCATTGATCCGAATCAACGCAGTCCCATCAATTGATCACACCAATAAAGAACGAAAATACGATGTATGTATATGCCATCCGCATTCGCCACTGGGTCCCGTCATCACCCGTTAGGTTACTTAACTAACGACAGAGCGGGGACTGGACTAGCGCGGATGCAAAACATATACAACATCTACTAGTATATATATCAATATATAATATTCGCTCAAGGCGTGATAAAATGCAACATCACAGAAATGTAATAAGCATCACAAAATAATACAGATATCTGGGATCCCCGGGTTTCATAGAGCCGCTACTGAAACCCGACATTCCCCTGGTCATGTGGATAACCTGTGCAATGAAATCCTAGACCCTACGGGCACGGCAAGTTACCCGCCAAAACCTGAAGCGAGACAGCCCCCTTCAGCAACGTGAATGGACCACCCAGCACTTTACGGAATCCAGTAACTTGGGTACCCGTCCTTGGGTCAACCTGTACCCCCTACGAGTGCGGCGAATAGCCCGCCAATTCTAGAGTGAAGCCCCCTCTATCTCAAGGCCATGAGATGCGGGCTCATTGCCCTCTAGAACCCGGCTACCCGTGCACCCCTCCGCGGGGTAATCCTAGTACAGAAAGTAAAATATACATACAACGGGTACATCGACCTCAGCCCGGTCGTTCCCCAAAAGAATAATATACAAACAGGTAGTGACGGCAGTCCACATGTCGGACGCTCTCCCCGCAATATCAAATATACATATACAGCCAAACTGTACTACCATTGCATCCAGGCTACCCACCACGACAAATCCGCAACATCACAGCACAACACAGAACATCAACGTGAATGCCACGTTCGCAAATCCGTCTAAAAGGGCTATAGCATTTAGACAGGATTTACCGATCAAATGACATTCGCGGTCGCAGATATAATGTAAATACTGTGAACTAACATGTTTAAAATTATCGATCGACTAAATTTTCCGAAGTGGGCCCCAAGCACAACTGTAGCACTCAAAATAAATCTGGGCTCAAACAGAATATACCAAAAATCCTAATTTCAATTCAGAAAGCTACTGTAGAAATTTGGTACGGCGTTGACATTTTCCTGCCGGGGAACCTTGGCCAGAACAGGGGTTTCACCGCGTTTCCGCGGTCCTACTGTAGCATCACCGTATCGAATTTTTACAGAATGCTTAAAATCACCTGCACGAATTTCTGCAACACTCAAAACAAATTTTCGAGCACAAATAAAATCGACAGAAACTGATGCTCTTGAAATCGCGGTTTTTGGAATTTTTGTTCGATCGAACTTGTAAACACGTTACAGCAAGCTAGTGAAAGTTAATGGCGTGGCTCTGATACCAATGTAAGTGCACGGCAGCGCCCCGGCCGTCTGAACGAGGCCAAAATGCGGAATATGAAAACTTTTCTTTAAACAGAAACCGGCGCTACCGCGGACTATAAACCCGAATCAGACCATTAACCTACTACTAGCGAACTAGAGAAAGGGTAGAGAGCTATACCGAGCGATCTGTGTCCTTCGGTCTTCTTGTGGCCATCCTGATCTCCCCGCGGAATCTCCGGTCTTCATCTCCTTGTCGAAAAGGGCACCACATCGCCGAATCTTTTTACGGGCTCCCACCTCTGGACCAAGGCAACTCGGACATGAAGTTGGCAAACCGACGTGTCCAAGATTGCTGTAGAATATATGTAGAACTGTATGTCTCAACGGTTAATCAAGTTGCCATTTTGTTGGTGGAGGAATGAGATGAGCTTTTGAGATGGAGCTATATGATTTTTTGCAAGCCAAATGAGACCAATTCTCATCCCCAAAAATTTGGGCAGCCCATCAAGAATGTCCGGCCATCATCTTGGCAAGGGAAATATGTAGGGGGTGAGCACAAGCTAGTGCAAGGTAACCATAAGAAAAGGTGGGTGATGATGAGAACCAATGATCACAACCAAGTCAAATCATAAACCCATCACCAAAGTAATGATGCACAAAAAAAACATCATATACAAGAACCATCATGAGCCACAAAAAGACTTCTCTATTATTAATTACACATTTGCAAATAACCCCCTGCCCATCAATTTTCAGCCAAAGAAAGATAGAAAGGAAAATGGCCAAAACGGAATGCAAACTGGCAACCTCAAAAAGTGATCCGGTAATAAATTACAGGAAAACCCCGCAACTGTATATACATACCTGCATTTGTATTCCGACCGAATACAAATGCAATGAGACAAAATACACACTGTACAATACTAGGATCCGTCTTAAACCAAAGCCCGCTAGCATTATCCGTCCGATCATGATCCGTGCAATACCGCACGTACATGATCGAAACCTGCCGTATATCCATACGGCCTCTACAGCATTTCGCCCGAAACTTGAGAAACTGTCTGTGGGGGACTCTAAAGACTCGTCAATGCTTTGGCTGTGGATTTAACCACTAGCACGTCAGAGGTTTTAGCCATACGTAACGGGCTACCAGGTATTGACCAAAAGGGACGTCGATGAGCGAACTCATCCTGACACCCTACTGAGCCTGTCAGTGACAATATCCGTACAGTTCGGACCGTTCGTCTATGAGCATCGCATGGCGGGCCTAGGGGGTTGGTAAAAGTCAGACCCCCAAAAGCGGTACAAGTCGTGTCGGAGTGTAGCCCAGAACACCCTGAGATACTACTGGAATACCTACCAGTAAATATCCTGCCTTGGCCAAGGACTTCGTGTAATGGCTCTCCTAGACACAGCGCGACCTTACCCCCAATACCGGGAGAGACGAACCCCTGCAGATCCGCTCACTGCCTCCAAGTGGCTCGGTACTGTATCCAACTAAAACCTGTTTGCACGACTCTTTTGAGCCGTGGTAGGGTAGTAATCAAAGTATAGTGGGAACTCACACGAGACAAATGACGATCCCAGGTCGATGAACTAACCTGTACACATGTCACCAGGGAACTGCTATCTGACGTCAGGTATAAGACCAACTAGCATGTTCCCGGCGAGTCCTGTCCGGTGTACTCATAACCCTAATGAGCACCTGTATACATCTTAGGTGAACCAACTGACACCAGTGGCTTGTGAGACCGGCCACCGCCCCTCGTTGGGGTCTCGACTGTATACACTAGTCTACTCTGGAGTATCGATGCCCTGTCTCGAAAACTCCCACGACTAGGGACCTTTTAAGGATGCGCTTATGGACCCCAGCTCCCACGTATATGATCGCCATCATACTGCTGGCCGTCAAGCAAGAATCCTAAGGGCTCTATCAACGCGCAAGAGTGACCTGTAAGGTCACCTAAAGCAGTACACGATGATAAAGATAAACCAGATAGCATACTATCATCTTGAGTAAGACTGTCCTACCGGCATAGGTCCTCCCTCAATCATTGCAATCACGTGCCTGTGATCCAATAATTGACTCTGAGGGCACTATCTCCAACACTAATGATCGACCATCCAAATTGATCTTAGTCCTATATACGACTAATGATCTTTATCATAGTCTCATATAAGGCTAACAATCCTCGGTTCTGACCTGATCTTTTCCCTCATATACGGGATTTAGTTTAAAGGTATATCTTTCCACACTTTTGATATACGTCGTTGTAATTCCTCAACGTCTTCACGGAGGTGACGGGTCCCAACAACCAACAACTCCTTTCCCGTCTCAACTTGATCAAAGATATGAAATTTCATCAAGACAGAGAATTTCCTATCTTTCATATTGACACGCATCCTATATAGATGTGCATCACATATTGAACCCCGGTTATATACATATATATATGTATATCTTTGAAGAAAATATAAATACCTTCAAAGTAAATCGCACCCCAATATTGGGCGCACTCCATGTTACCATCATTCACTTCGCCACGTGATATACACATGTGTGTAAGTTGAAAGATGGATCAAAATGTCCCTAAACTAATATTGGACCGTGATGTCCTTAAACTAATATATTTTGCCCTACAGACTGTCTCTATATTGACTACCGTATACTATCCATGGGCTGTTCATATATGATCTGAGGACCAGTTGAGTCCATATGATCATTGTTCCTAAGTCGATCTTAGTCCGATATACGACTAACGATCCTTAGATCAAACCTATAAATCCCATGAACTGATGGATTTCATTTATATGAAATCTACGTCCTAAGTTCAAAACCCTAAATCTAATATATGGATTTGGACTAATCCAAGCTCTACGGGAGATGATATATATTAGTCTCCGTATACAATCCACGAGAAACCATATATAAACTAAAATAAAACGATATGAAGTGATCTGCCTGGAGCAGATGAAAGTTGTTATCGCAACGCGATAACGTAATTAACTGCAGGGGCTTAATATCTGTAGGGAAGAGCGTCCCCACAATCAAAAAACTCTCAAATAAGGGGGAATCTATTAAGTCGCGCTGCACCATTCGCATCCATCCAAACCTCCGATATACGGTGTAATAAATCAACTTGGTATCTTCGGAGGGGTGGACGTATATGTTCATATAACATCTGCTCCCAAATTCAAACCAGACGTCTCTACATCTCAGTCCATTTTTCAGTGGTAAACAGATTCTGGCACGCCTGATAGGACATTTTTCTCTTTCCACTCCACACTTCGTGTGTCGTGTTTTTCGCGAAAAATCATAGTATAAATATATATGTTTGTAATTTTCCTTCGGTGATGAGATACCGAAGCTTGTGTTTCGTCTCTTTGTAGAATGGCGTTTTCTTCTACTCACCATAACTCAAGCTCTGTCACATCTGGTGGAGTCAAGTATGGGCCACTTGCAGCCTCAAATCTCTACAATCCGGCTCTTCAAGAAATCAACAGGATTTTCTTCGAGTCGATGCCCCCACCTCTTACTCTCGGTGCCTCAACGCCGAAGGAGGAAGCCCATAAGAAGTTTGTCTTCCACAGGCTGGCTCATTAAATATCAGCTTTATTGACGGAATCAGTCTTCAAATAACTGGCAGCTGCCAAAGACCAAGGTCGACACAGGGGACATAATATTCATGCTCTCAAGAAAAACAGGGGGCAGGCTCGGAAAATCCCCGAAACTGATGAAACTCTGGTCGCGAGAAATCATCAATGTCAATATCGGCTTCAAATAAGACAAGCTGGGGGTAGTTCCCCATCTGGGCTGATTCCAACTCTAATGGTGAATACTGTTGTTCCAACCGGGAACAGTTTTGAACTACTACAAAGGATCAGAAAAAATTCCCCCACTGCAGCACTCAAAAGGTCTCTACAGCCCGTGGAGATCCAAAGAGAGCAGAAGCCAGTTCGCTCTCCACGAAATCTTTTCTCATATATATATAAGGTGTGGAAGTAAGTGAAGGACTCGGTCGTTGTCTGTGGCCCTCCCCTAAACGTCAGCCATACTCTAAAATTTCCCCTTCCAAATACAAGGGGACTCATCCCAGGGCGGTTCCTGCTCTGACGGTTTTTCCTAAAACAGCTTCTCATAAAAAAGAGAGGCCCGATAAATCCCAAGTGCCCAGAGCGAACTCCGAGGGTCAAGACTCCAAACACCCCAAGCCTGAGGGCATAGTAGTTATATGGTGAACTCCAAAGATGAAGGGCGAGGCTCTACAAGTCATTGTTCCTGCCAAAAATTTCTGCGCAGAAGAGTCCAAGGTATCAAATGGCAGCGATACGCTTAAGGAAATACGAACAAATATCTTCCAGCTTGTATTTTGATAAGTTCCCGAAGGATGAACTATTAAATTCTGATGGTATTGGAGGGATCTCGAAAAACCATTTGATTTGATATATTATGGGCCTCATAATTCATCCGGGATCAAAAGTTAGGATGCATCACGTATCCACACGTGATTGACCTTTAAAAACCCGCTGGAGGAGTTAAAAGATATAATAAAAACTCAGAAAAGACCCTAATGGGGCATCACGTGCTCACACGTGACCATGGGTGACGTGCAGACACGTGATGGGCTTTTAAAGCCTCTAAAATAATGAATAGAATTTAATTCTAAAAGTTAGAAAATACCTCAATGAGGTATCACGTGCTTACACGTGACCAATGGTCATGTGTTGACACGTGATGGTTAAAACAACAACATAAACAAGCGGCTGTTAAATGAACCAATTTGGGGGTCACGTGCTCCCACGTGACCAAGGGTTACGTGCCAGCACGTGACAGGCTTTGAAAGCCTTACAGTTTAATAGAATTAAAATTCTAAATTTCTCTAAAATCTTTCGAAATAGAATTAAAATTCTAAATTTCTCTAAATCTTTCCAAATGGAAAATGATTATGGGGACCGTTGGATTAAAAATCCAATGACGGTTAAAAACCACCAATTTATGGAAAAATCTTAAATAAGGAAAGATCTCCCCAAATCTCACCGAAATAACAAACATAATATCTTTGGATTTAAAATCCAACGGTGAATAAAGTTCACTAAATGATCTAAATGATCATATTAATTATGAAATCAAATCAAATCTTTCAATGAGAGATTTGCTAAACAAATTGATTCTCTTCCTTCTCCTATAAATAGGAGCCAAGAAGAGAAGAGATGGGGATCTACTTTTTGGAGAGAAAAACAGAGAGGAGAGAATTTAATTCTCAAGAGGGAAGAAAAGAAAGGAGAATTTAATTCTCAACAAAGAAAACCCTAGGTGAGAAAAGAAAGGAAATCAAAACTTCAAACAGAGAATTTAATTCTCAAAATCCAAGAGTTTAACTCTTATACAAAAAAGAACTTAGTTCTTCATCTGGTTGAAGATCTGCACAGAGCACATCTCCCCATAACTTGAGAATTTAATTCTCATCGGGTCGAGATCCTGCCATGCAGATCCTAAACTTAGAAGGGAATTCAGTTTTGAGAATTTAATTCTCCTAAAACAAAACTAGGGTTTAACCCTATCAAGAATTTAATTCTTTTACATATCTGGGATTTTAATTCTTTTGAAAAGAAATCAGGGTTTCATCTTAAATAATAATTTAATTCTTTCACAATAGGAATTTAATTCCTCTAAAATCATAATTAGGGTTTAACCCTACAAAGAATTCAATTCTTAAAAGATCTCTGTTCATGAAAAAACTAGGGTCACGTGCCCCCACGTGACCCTTGAAAAGATCCCCTGCAAAGAACTTTGAAGCATCACCTCATGTGCTCCCACGTGACTCCCAAAACGCACAAAGAAAAAGCAATGGAAATGAAAGCTTTGGGCGCTCTCACGTGTTATCACGTGACCCCTCAGCAAATGCTTTAACAATTGGCGCACAGATCCCCTTCACGTGCCAACACGTGATGCTCTAAAATAAAAACAAAAGTGTTTAACACTTATTCACAGATCCCCATCACGTGCCAACACATGATGCTCTAAAATAAAAACAAAAGTGTTTAACACTTATTCGCAGATTTGAGGATAAACCAAAAGGAGATCTGGTTCCACATTTAGGGCGCCCTCACGTGTCACCACGTGATCCCTAATGAGCATTCTAACAGACCAGAGTGGGGGCCTCCATCACGTGCTTACACGTGATGGCCGTCAGAATTAAAAGAGTTAAACACTGATCTGCAGAATAAAATAAGGGAAATCAGGGCGCTCTCACGTGTCCACACGTGGCCCCTCTCTCCTTAGTGTTTAACACTAATCTGAAGACTTTGTTCCCAGTGTTTAACACTGATTTGCTTTAGTGTTTAACACTAATTTGAAATCTCTGATTACCAGTGTTTAACACTGATTTGCTTTAGTGTTTAATAGTAATTTGAAAGCCCTGCTGCTAGTGTTTAACACTGGTTATCTTTTAGTGTTTAACACTAACTTGCTAATCTTATTCACAGTGTTCAACACTGTTGGTCTTTAGTGTTTAACACTAGCTTTAGCCTAATTGGCTAAGTCTCTAGAGGCAAATCCTCTCCTTCAATGGACCAACAGAGGGCCAATATTTCAAACATAATTAGACTTAGCCCAAACTGGCCATAAGTCCTCAAATCATCTTGAACTGAGCACATCTTTTCTTTCAACCAACTCATTGGTTCAAGGGTACATCTTTGAACTCCTCTGATATTTGTCGTTGTAATCCTTCAACGTCTTCAGAGAGGTGACGGGTCCCGACAACCACATAACAATACGGACTGTGGGGTCCTTAAACTCATGGACTTATGCGTCCTTAAACTCATGGACTAATGCGTCTTTAAACACATCAATACGGACTGTGGGGTCCTTAAACTCATGGACTTATGCGTCCTTAAACTCATGGACTTATGCGTCCTTAAACCTACATTCGTCCCCAAATGTGAATATTGGACCACCACGTCCCTAAACTGGAACATGGACCACCACGTCCCTAAACTGGAACATGGACCACTATGTCCTTAAACTGGTATTGGACCACCATGTCCCTAAACTGGCAATGGACCACTATGTCCCTAAACTGGAACAATAGAGCCCCTAAATGCTCTTTTGTCGGATCTAAACGATCCCGTTTAAGTTGATCTTAGCCTCAAATATAGTTAACGTATCCTTAAACCTTCAAACAGACTTTAGTCCCAAATTGGACTATAAATCCTCCAATCAACTTTGGTTCAAAGGTACATCTCTGAACTCCTCTGACATCTGTCGTTGTAATCCTTCAACGTCGTCAGAGAGGTGACGGGTCCCGACGGCCATACATTAAATGGACCACTATGTCCCTAAACTGGAACAATAGAGCCCAAATGCTCTTTTGCTGGATCTAAACGATCCTGTTAAGTTGATCTTAGTCTCAAATCGGACTAACGTATCCTTAACAAACGTTTGAGTTGATCTTAGCCTCAAATACGGCTAACGTATCCTTAAACCAAAACCTCAAAACCAAATCTAAGAAAATACGGATTTGGACTAATCCACGTCCTACGGGCGACGACATAAATTAGTCTCCGTATACAATCCACGGGCAACCAAAAACAAAAGAAACACCCACGACACGAAGTGACTAGCTGGAGAAGGAGAAAGTTGTTACCGTGATGCGGTAGCATAATTAACTGCAGGGGCTTGCACCTGCTGGGAAGAGCGTCCCTACAATCAAAAACCCCTCAAGCGAGGGGGAATCTGATGAAGTCTGCTACATCGGACACATCCGTCTAAACCTCCGATACACGGTGCCATAAATCAACTTGGCATCTTCGGAGAGGTGGACGGATAGCACGAATTAGCATCTGCCCCGAATTTCAGGCAAGACGTCCGTCTTGGCCGTCATTCGGAGGGGAACAGATTCTGGCACGCCCGGTGGGACCTTTTCCTCTTTCCACTCCACACTTCGTGTGTCGTCTTCGCGAACGAATCGCGGTTTGTTAATGGTTGCCTTTGGGTTTCAAGTCACTAAGATTTGGTCTTTTTCCTGGCGTAGAAATCAAACAGCAATGGCGTCCAACTGCTCAAACTGCTCCAAATGCAAATGCAACCGACGCTCTGCCTCACCTGGAGGTGTAGCCTATGGTCCTCAAGCGGCCTCCATCTTTGCCATGCTGGTGGAACAGGTAACCCAGGCCACCACCGGTCTATTTTTCGGGACCATGCTCCCGCCTGCAAGCTTCACCATGCCAGTGTCCGCATTAGAAGCGAACAAGAAGTCGGTTTTCGATCGGCTCACTGCTACAATGGCCCCTTTCAACGGGTCGTCCAATATCAAACCGGTAGCCTTTGTCTTTGCTAGGCTGAACCAGAACCCTGATGGGCCCGCCAAGAAGCCCATAAACCCTGAAATGGCCGTCCTGAGGAAGACAGCCACCTCTGCTCCTGAAGTCGTCAAGGAGGCTTCTCCTGTTAAAGAGTCAGTCTTTTCAAGGTTGACCATCCCGGCTCCTGCTCCTACTCAAGGATCTGTCTTTGACAGATTGAACATTGTCACTCAAAGGACAACATCTGTCTTTAAGAGGCTGGCACCAGCGGCGCCTCATCCGGACAGGGGGAAAGACGAAACCATCCCCATCGTCTAACCGGCCCCAACAGTTCGACATGCTCGACGTCGCCACTGGCGCCGAGTAAGGAAGGCCGGGGGAAACTCCCCCTCTGGGCTAACCCCACCAGCTCCAACGGTGGAAATCAATGTTGCTGTTTCGACTGGGAACAGCTTTGAACTACTCAACAAGGTGCGGAGAAACTCTCCGACTGCCGCGCTGAAAAGATCTCCCCCACCCATAGAGAATGCTACAGAAAGAAGGCCAGAGCAGCCCCCTCAACGGCTGTCCTCCAAAATTTACAAGGTCTGGCGACGAGTTCAGGACTCAGTAATCGTTCAAGGTCACTCTCACCGGCAGAAGAGGGTGAAAGTTCAAGAAGAAAAGAACCGTCCTGTCAAACCGCAAAGGGCGACAACCACTTGGGTGCCCACTACAACGGCCCCCTCCACGTCGACTATTCGTAAGAGCAGAAAGCAGGAGAAAGTCCCCACGCCTGCAGCAAATGTCAAAGACAGTAAGCCTAAACGCCCTAAGTCTGGGGGCATGGTGGTGCATACAGTCTACATGGCATCCGGGAAAGAGGATAGCCGTATATCCACAGGTCATAGACCGCTTACGCGATCGGTGACTAAAGCTCAAGAGCAACAGCAGAAGCTCCAAGAAATGATAATTGCGAAGGCCGCACTCACCGGGCCAAAAGAAAGCCCAGAAGCATCCTCGGATCAACGCCAGGAGCAAGAAACCGATGCCGAATTCCTTCGTAGAGTACTGGAAAAGAAGGATAAAGAGGCTGCGGAACAAGCAGCCAATATAAAACGGATGGCCCTTCTGTTCCAGGACATGGTGGGTATGATGATCCAGCAGGATCCCCCAGCCGAAGATCCTCCGATTGTCCTTGAAGATGACAGAGGAGAAACGTCAAATCCAGCGCCGGCTCTTTCAACAGCCAAGGAGGAGACCATTTCCAAGGCTGCACTAGACGACTATATAGCTCAGAAGATACGAGTTCACCAGGCGAATGAAGCGGCTGGGCAAATTGTTAGAACCGGACGACCCTATCCGGGCTGGTATGACCAAATCAGTTACCCGCCGGGATATACGATCCCTAAATTCCATGTGTACAAGGGGACAGGGAATCCACATCAGCATGTCGCTCAATTCAGGACCTTATGCGGCAACACTGGAGGCGACGACAAACTGTTGCTTCGCCAATTCGTCGGCAGCTTGGCAGAAACGGCCTTTGAATGGTATTCAGAGCTACCTAACTATTCTGTCAAAACGTTCGCGGAAATGGAGCTGTTGTTTACACAAAGGTTCGCGAGCACTAGCGAGCGTACTCCAATCACCGCATTAATCAACGCCAGGGTGAAGCCTGGAGAAACTTGGGTCCAGTATGTGATACGGTGGCGTAATCTGTGGTCGAAGTGCGAACAGCGCATCGAAGAAGCACCTGCGGTAGGTATGTTCGTAGGCACTCTTGATCCGCAAGCAACCATCTCGCAATTCATGATGTTCTTCAAACCGACCACGTTCCAAGATTTAATTGATAAGTTGGCCCAAATGGATCAGATGAGTCACACACCATCTCATTCAAAGAAGGATCCTTGGCATGAAAAGGTGAAAGGGAAAGCAACTTTCGTCGCTAATACTCAACAACAGTCGAGCAACTTGAAGCCGGTTGTCCGTCAAAACAATATGCGTCCACGCCCATCCCTCGAGGAGAGACTGGGACGTCCTTACTCGTTTCTTCAGGATTAAACGAGAAGACTGTTCGAGCTGGCAGTGCGCAACAAACTCATCAATCTGCCGAGTCCAAAGCGTCCGATGCAGCCAGGCGATGTCAACGATCCCAATTATTGTCCTTACCACCAAACAGTAAGTCACCCGATCGAGAATTGCTTCGTCTTTAAAGGATGGATCGAGGATCAGTATCTACAAGGCAAGTTTGCGCTGTCCGAGAAGTGGAAAATAAACCCACCACAACCGCACACTCCAAAGAAGACGGAAACCCCGGGGGCAACTTGTTCTTTTGTTGAAGAAGCTTCGTGGGAGGTCGTGCTTTCAACTAAAACCAAAAGAATGCTGAGGGACCTTCATGCATGCCCGGCGGTCGAATGGAAGGACCCACTTGAACCTCAAATCATCGAAGGGATGTTGAAGCCGCGCCCAACTACGAAGACTCGTGGTGATGGCCCGAATACTCACACCCAACCGTCAAAATCTTCGAAAAAAAAGAAGAAGAAATCCAAAAAGCCCGTGAAGCCTGGAGACAAGCGCACGGATTTACAGAAACAGATTGACGCGATGGAAGAGTATAACTAGAAGGCGCGGATTCCAATCACGCTCCAAGAGTTCCTCAGCCACGTCCTCGAGGACGAAAATGATGGAGAAGACTCATCAGATGAATCTGAGGATTACGTCGCAAGTTGTTATGTGATCTTTCACTCATTGATAGATGATAAAGAGGCTCCTTGCACCGAGAAACCAGGGGCGGGTCCTGAACCAGAACTTCTGTGGCTGTCAGACGAGATGATCGATGCCTTCCTGAACGAAGCCCGTCTTAAAAAGAAAAGCCGATCGAGAGCGCGAGATGGCCATATTCGAGAAAGCTAAATGCCGGCGACTGGACAAAAGGGTCGAAACACTCCCACCGGATCAAAGTACACTCGATGCAAATGAAAGCAGGATCAAGACAAGGAAACGATTCGCCAAAGCGATATCGATGGGGATGAGGCTGCCATCTTTCAGAGAAAAGTCTCCTGGTGGCATACATCTTGATGAAGCAGAAGTACATCCTAACTTCTGCTTATATCATCAGAAGATCGCACATCCTACTGAGGACTGCAACTCCTTTAAGTGTTGGTGGCAAGGGTATGTCGCTCACAGGAGACACTTCAACAGGACAAAGCGTGAAGCTCGTAGACAGCGGAAAAATGTGACAGATGAGCATAAAAGAATTGCCGGCAATTGTCATAGGGTTGATCCCGGGGGATCGCGAGTTCTCACCTTCGGGAGCGACTCTGACGAAAAAGTAGGCCTCGGTCCTCTCTTCAAGGAATCCCTCTCTGAAACGAAAGAATTGAGGAGCTGAGAGAACATTCAGCCGTGCAATTGCACGCTAGCCGAAAAGAATCTCAGACCCGCGAACAAGAGATCGAACAAAAGGGATAAGGGGAATGGAAAAGCGACCTTCGTCGCCAACGCTCAACAACAGCCTAGCAACCCGAGACCGTTTTGTCGTCAAAACAACAAGCTGCGATACCTCAATGAGAAGTTGAAACGTCCTTACTCGTTTCCCAAAGATAAAACAAAGAGATTGTTCGAGCTAGCAATGCGCAGCGGGCTCATCACTCGGCCAGATCCAAAACGTCCGTTGCAGCCAGGTGACGTTGACAATCCTAACTATTGTCCCTACCATAGAGTAATGGGTCACCCACTCGAAAATTGCTACGTCTTCAAAAACTGGGTTGAAGACCAATACCAACAAGGCAAACTCGCGCTGTCAGAAAACTGGAAGGTGAGCCCGCCACAACTACATGCCTCAAGAAAGATGGATATGCCGGGGGCATCATGCTCATTCATAGGGAAAGCCCCATAGACCGAAAAGTCAGCAAACTAGAGATTCGCCTCAAATACGGCGATGCTAGACCGAAAAGTCAGTAAACTAGAGATTCGCCTCAAATACGGTGATGCTAGACCGAAAAGTTAGTAAACTAGAGATTCGCCTTAAATACGGTGACGACGGACCGCAATGTCCTAAAACTTGCAAATGACCGAAACGTCGTTAAACTACTATCAACCCGCGGCATCCTCAGGCCGGTGTGGTGTAAAAAAAAACGGTATGTTTGCAAGCAAAATGGGTGCGGATGAAAACCCAAAAGGGCTCCGTGAGTAAAAACGGCAGGGCTACCGGCGAGTCTTGTAAAAACCCGAAATGGCGCAACCTCGTTAGAATAAAAAAAAGGAAGAAAAAGAATAAACAAAATCAAAAGAAAAAAAAAGAAAACGGTATGCCCATAAGCAAAATCGGCACGGATGAAAACCCGAAAGGGCTCCGTGAGTAAAAACAGCAGGGCTACCGGCGAGTGTTTGTGAAAACCCGAAAGGGCGCAACCTCGTTAAAAGACACTTACAGGGTCCTATCGACCTTATAAGGAGAAACCACCCGTGTGAGATCCTTACGACTCACAAGGGAGCAACACACTTAGGGATCCTCACGATTCCTAGGGAGAAAATACATTTACGAGATCCTCACGACTCGTAAGGAGAACTCTCTTATGGGACCCTCACGGCTCATAAGATTTGAAAGTCTTAAGTTACAGAAACCTTAACCTGTTCTTAAGAAACCCCCACAACCTTCGATATTGCCCTACAAGCGGCTCATATTGACCCTTGTATACAATCCACGGGTATGAATAAATATTTCCCTAACAAAGTCCCCTCCATGACTAGGGATATGCTTGTACAGCAAACAACACTTGTAAGTCCTCTCGACTTATAAGGAGAAACCCCTTTTGTATGATCCTTACGACTTACAAGAGAACATGCACTTAGGAATCCTCATGATTCCCAAGGATAATACACACCTACAAGATCCTCACGACTTGTAGGGAGAAATACCTTTGTGAGACCCTTACGGCTCATGAAGTCAAAAGCCTTAGCCGACATGACCCTTAACCCTGTTTACTAAGCCACCTTTGTTCAACATCGACAGAGGCAAATGATGATTCGCTCCTGGCAATATCCCAGTTGCAGCGATGCTGATGCCTAAATCGGTATCAAATTCCAAGCCCTTTCAAGGCAAATGATGATTCGCACCTGGCAATATCCCAGTTGCAGCGATGCTGATGCCTAAACCGGTATCAAATTCCAAGTCCTTTCACAGCAAATGATGATTCGCTCCTGGCAATATTCCAGTCCCAGTGATGCTGATGCCAAGATTGGTATCAGATCCCAAATCCCCTACTCGCGAAAAAAAATCAGCGAGCCAAAAAAAATGCATACGAAATAGCCGAATTGATGGGGCGACTTGCAAACAAAATCAGCAAGTAAAAATGTATGCATGCAAAATAGCCGAAATGATTGGGCAACTCGCAATAAAAAGCAGCGAGTAAAAAGAAAAATAGCCGAAATGATTAGGCACCGCGAAAAATAGCCGAAATGATTGGGCAATCGCGATTTTCGCGATATAAAAAGCTGAAATGATAGAGCATCGCGGAAAGAATAAAAAAAATGATGAAAGAATGAAATTTTTTTGCCCTACATGTGAGATCACATCGATCCCTGTATACAATCCAGGGGCACATATAAAGTGGGAACAATACCTTCCCAACAGGCTCCATTAGAAAGCGAGGCCAAATCTCGACGGTTCGTAGACAGCCTAGAGACAACCTCGACATTTGTCGCAATATTGCAGACACAATGTCAGCAAATGAAGCAAAGGAAGATCCCTAGCTTCAGTGTCTAGACGTCAACATCGACAACCTAGAGATCACCAACGGCGTTTCTCCTCACTCCAACCAGATGCAGACGTGACATCAACAACCGACCCCAGAGTCGCAACGAAACGGAACCATGACAAAGTCCCTAGTTCCAAATCTCAATAGCCACATCTACAGCCTGGAGACCAAGAACGGTGTGCCTCCTCATTCCTACAGGACACAGATGTTACACCATCAAGCGGAGCGATGGCAAAATCCCAGCTCCATCTCAGCATTCGTCTCGTTACAACAGACGAGATGTCAACGACGGCGTTCCTCCGCAGTCCAGCAGGATGCAGATGCAACGTCAACGAAAGACCCCATGGTCGAAACAAAGCGGAGTGACGACAAAATCCCAGCTCCACCTCAACATTCGTCTCGATACAGCAGACGCAATGTTAACAATGGCGAACCTTCGTGGTTCATCAGGATACAGATGTAACGTCAACAGAAGACCTCATGGTCGAAACAAAGCGGAGTGACGGCGAAATCCCAGCTCCACCTCAGCATTCATCTCGTTACGGCAGAAGCAATGCCAACAACGGCGTTCCTTCGCAGTCCAACAGGATGCAGAAGCAACATCAACAAAAGACCCCATGGTCGAAACAAAGCGGAATGATGGCAAAATCCCAGCTCCAACTTGACATTCGTTTCGATACAGCAGATGCGATGTCACTGCATCTTCCTTCCTCCAGCAGGGTTCGGACGTGACAAAGCAAATGAAGCAAAGGCAAAATTTCTAGCTTCAGGATCTTGACGGCAAGTCATATAAAGCCTGAAAGACAATCGGAGATCATCTCGCACCAGCACGGAATGGTCACCACCTCGATGTTCGTCTCGATACAGTAGACGAGATGTCAACACAGCGTTCTTCCTCTGACAGGATTCGGACGTGATAAAGCAAATAAAGCAAAGGCAAAATTCCTAGCTTCAGGATCTTGACGGCAAGTCATATAAAGCCTGAAAGACAATCGGAGATCATCTCGCACCAGCACGGAATGGTCACCACCTCAACGTTCGTCTCGATACAGTAGACGAGATGTCAACACATCGTTCTTCCTCCGACAGGATTCGGACGTGACAAAGCAAATGAAGCAAAGGCAAAATTCCTAGCTTCAGGATCTTGACGGCAAGTCATATAAAGCCTGAAAGACAATCGGAGATCATCTCGCACCAGCACGGAATGGTCACCCCTCGATGTTCGTCTCGATACAGCAGAAGAGATGTCACCACAGCGTTCTTCCCCAGCAGGATTCAGACGCAACATCAACAAACGGATCCACGGCAAAATCCCTAGTTCCAAACCTTGACAGTTCACCAGCAACCTAAAGACAATCACGACATTCGTCTCGATACAGCAGACGCAATGCCAGCAAACGAAGCGAAGGCCAAATTCCTATCTTCAGGGTCTTAACGGCAAGTCATATAAAGCCTGAAAGACCATCGGAGATCATCTCACACCAGCATGGAGTGATCACCACCTCGATGTTCGTCTCGATACAGCAGACGCAACATCACCAAAAGGAGCCACGGCAAAATCCCTAGTTCCAAACCTCGACGGTTCACCAGCAACCTAGAGACAACCACGACATTCGTCTCGATACAAAGGACGCAATGCCAGCAAACGAAGCAAAGGCCAAATTCCTAGCTTCAGGGTCTTAACGGCAAGTCATATAAAGCCTGAAAGACTATCGGAGATCATCCCACACCAGCGTGGAGTGGTTATGACTCATCGGGGCTCTCCAAAATGAGCCTAACCTCAAGTAAAAAGCGGCATGGTAAATTCCTAACGCTTGCTCTTCCGACGGTCAAATTGCCAAGTAGGATTGCTTGAAGACGTCTTGCCCAACCCCCGAAGGGATCAAAGACACGGCAGTCGTAGGGCTACTCGAACAGCATGATTTCCTATCGAGGAATATATCAACTCATGCGACGGTACGGCGGCCAAAACCCTAAGTACCACAGACCCTAACGGACTTCTGTCGTAAAGAGCAGAGGTTAATTGTGACGTTAGGATATTCTTGCGAGATCTGCTCGATCCGTTTCGACTCGTGAGGAAATTGATGTCTTTGCGAGAACTTCTTGATTTGTCTCGACTCGTGAGATAAAGCCTTAGGCAGTAGGGATTAAAAAACCTGTTTCCTAAGCACTGGGACCCTGCAAGTCGGCCCAAAACGGTCTCTTGCATACTATCCACGGGTTACACTCTCCAAAGTCGAATCTCGACAAGGAGGGAAACAACCACTTACGAGTCCTCTCGACTTATAAGCGGGAAAATTCTCTTGTGAGATCCTTACGACTTTCAAGAGAAAACACACTTAGGAGTCCTCACGACCCCTAAGGAGAAAATACACCTGCGGAATCCTCTCGACTCGTAGGGAGAAAAGTCTTTATGAGACCTTCACGGCTCATAAAGTTGAAAAGTCTTAGGTGGCAGATCCTTACCCTGTCTCCTAAGCCATCACCGCCCTGCAAAGAGGTCAAGATGGACCATTTATGAGCCACACTTGCCAAAGCTACATGCCACTGAAATGGAGAAGCTACTCATGAGCATATAAACTACTTCATGCCAGAGTAAGACATAAGAGATAGAAGGGTGCGGCTCATGGAGTTAAGGGTTTGGGACTATATCTCTTAAGAGTCGAGATTTGAGTCAATGATAAATGATGACGCTTGTGTCCACTCGTTATCTTCTCAGATCAAGATTCTGAAAGTGATTTACCAACCCGAAACTGGTCATACGTCATGCATTACTTTGCACTACTTCACCCACGTATATACTTACATGGGCAAAGTAGTGGGGGGCATTTGTTCCCACCAAAAATTTCTGCGCAGAAGAGTCCAAGGTATCAAATGGCAGCGATACGCTTAAGGAAATGCGAACAAATATCTTCCGGCCTGTATTTTGATAAGTTCCCGAAATATTAACTATTAAATTCTGATGGTATTGGAGGCATCTCGAAAAACCCTTCGATTTGATATATTATGGGCCTCATAATTCATCTGGGATCAAAAGTTATGATGCATCACGTGTCCACACGTGATTGACCATTAAGAACCCGCTGGAGGAGTTAAAAGATATAATAAAAACTCAGAAAAGACCCCAATGGGGCATCACGTGCTCACACGTAACCATAGGTTACGTGGAGACACGTGATGGGCTTTTAAATCCTCTAAAATAATGAATAGAATTTAATTATAAAAGTCAGAAAATACCTCAATGAGGTATCACGTGCTTACACGTGACCAATGGTCACGTGTTGACACGTGATGGTTAAAACAACAACATAAACAAGCGGCTGTTAAAGGAACCAATTTGGGGGTCACGTGCTCACACGTGACCAAAGGTCACGTGCCAGCACGTGACAGGCTTTGAAAGCCTTACAGTTTAATAGAATTAAAATTCTAAATTTCTCTAAAATCTTTTGAAATAGAATTAAAATTCTAAATTTATCTAAATCTTTCCAAATGGAAAATGATTATGGGGACCGTTGGATTAAAAATCCAATGACGGTTAAAAACCACCAATTTATGGAAAAATCTTAAATAAGGAAAGATCTCCCCAAATCTCACCGAAATAACAAACATAATATAAATCCAACGGTGAATAAAGTTCACTGAATGATCTAAAGGATCATATTAATTATGAAATCAAATCAAATCTTTCAATGAGAGATTTGCTAAACAAATTGATTCTCTTCCTTCTCCTATAAATAGGAGCCATGAAGAGAAGAGAGGGGGATCTACTTTTTGGAGAGAAAAACAGGGAGGGGAGAATTTAATTCTCAAGAGGGAAGAAAATAAAGGAGAATTTAATTCTCAACAAAGAAAACCCTAGGTGAGAAAAGAAAGGGAATCAAAACTTCAAACAGAGAATTTAATTCTCAAAATCCAAGAGTTTAACTCTTATACAAAAAAGAACTTAGTTCTTCTTCTGGTTGAAGATCTGCACAGAGCACATCTCCCTATAACTTGAGAATTTAATTCTCATCGGGTCGAGATCCTGCCATGCAGATCCTAAACTTAGAAGGGGAATTCAGTTTTGAGAATTTAATTCTCTTAAAACAAAACTAGGGTTTAACCCTAATCAAGAATTTAATTCTTTTACATATCTGGGAATTTAATTCCTTTGAAAAGAAATCAGGGTTTCATCCTAAATAATAATTTAATTCTTTCACAATAGGAATTTAATTCCTCTAAAATCATAATTAGGGTTTAACCCTACAAAGAATTCAATTCTTAAAAGATCTCTGTTCATGAAAAGAACTAGGGTCACGTGCCCCAACGTGACCCTTGAAAAGATCCCTTGCAAAGAACTATGAAGCATCACCTCATGTGCTCCCACGTGACTCCCAAAACGCACAAAGAAAAAGCAATGGAAATGAAAGTTTTGGGCGCTCTCACGTGTTATCACGTGACCCTTCAGCAAATGCTTTAACAATTGGCGCACAGATCCCCATCACGTGCCAACACGTGATGCTCTAAAATAAAAACAAAAGTGTTTATCAGTTATTCACAGATCCCCATCACGTGCCAACACGTGATGCTCTAAAATAAAAACAAAAGAGTTTAACACTTATTCGCAGATTTGAGGATAAACCAAAAGGAGATCTGGTTCCACATTTAGGGCGCCCTCACGTGTCAGCACGTGACCCCTAATGAGCATTCTAACAGACCAGAGCGGGGGCCTCCATCACGTGCTTACACGTGATGGCCGTCAGAATTAAAAGAGTTAAATACTGATCTACAGAATAAAATAAGGGAAATCAGGGCGCTCTCACGTGTCCCCACGTGACCCCTCTCTCCTTAGTGTCTAACACTAATCTGAAGACTTCGTTCCCAGTGTTTAACACTGATTTGCTTTAGTGTTTAACACTAATTTGAAATCTCTGATTACCAGTGTTTAACACTGATTTGCTTTAGTGTTTAATACTAATTTGAAAGCCCTGTTGCTAGTGTTTAACACTGGTTATCTTTTAGTGTTTAACACTAACTTGCTAATCTTATTCACAGTGTTCAACACTGTTGGTCTTTAGTGTTTAACACTAGCTTTAGCCCAATTGGCTAAGTCTCTAGAGGCAAAGCCTCTCCTTCAATGGACCAACAGAGGGCCAATATTTCAAACATAATTAGACTTAGCCAGAACTGGCCATAAGTCCTCAAATCATCTTGAACTGAGCACATCTGCTCTTTCAACCAACTCATTGGTTCAAGGGTACATCTCTGAACTCCTCTGATATTTGTCGTTGTAATCCTTCAACGTCTTCAGAGAGGTGACGGGTCCCGACAACCACATAACAATACGGACTGTGGGGTCCTTAAACTCATGGACTTATGCGTCCTTAAACTCATGGACTAATGCGTCTTTAAACACATCAATACGGACTGTGGGGTCCTTAAACTCATGGACTTATGCGTCCTTAAACTCATGGACTTATGCGTCCTTAAACCTATATTCGTCCCCAAATGTGAATATTGGACCACCACGTCCCTAAACAGGAACATAGACCACCACGTCCCTAAACTGGAACATGGACCACCACGTCCTTAAACTGGTATTGGACCACCATGTCCCTAAACTGGTAATGGACCACTATGTCCCTAAACTGGAACAATAGAGCCCCTAAATGCTCTTTTGTCCGATCTAAACGATCCCGTTTAAGTTGATCTTAGCCTCAAATATGGTTAACGTATCCTTAAACCTTCAAACAGACTTTAGTCCCAAATTAGACTATAAATCCCCCAATCAACTTTGGTTCAAAGGTACATCTCTGAACTCCTCTGACATCTATCGTTGTAATCCTTCAACGTCGTCAGAGAGGTGAGGGGTCCCGACGGCCATACATTAAATGGACCACTATGTCCCTAAACTGGAACAATAGATCCCAAATGCTCTTTTGCTGGATCTAAACGATCCTGTTAAGTTGATCTTAGTCTCAAATCGGACTAACGTATCCTTAACAAACGTTTGAGTTGATCATAACCTCAAATACGGCTAATGTATCCTCAAACCAAAACCTCAAAACAAAATCTAAGAAAATACGGATTTGGACTAATCCACGTCCTACTGGCGACGACATAAATTAGACTCCGTATACAATCCACGGTCAACTAAAAACAAAACAAACACCCACGACACGAAGTGACCAGCTGGAGAAGGAGAAAGTTGTTACCATTATGCGGTAGCATAATTAACTGCAGGGGCTTGCGCCTGGAGGGAAGAGCGTCCCCACAATCAAAAACCCCTCAAGCGAGGGGGAATCTGACGAAGTCTGCTACATTGGACACATCCGTCTAAACCTCCGATACACGGTGCCATAAATCAACTTGGCATCTTCGGAGAGGTGGACGGATAGCACCAATTAGCATCTGCCCCGAATTTCAGGCAAGACGTCCGTCTTGGCCGTCATTCGGAGGGGAACAGATTCTGGCACGCCCGGTGGGACCTTTTCCTCTTTCCACTCCACACTTCGTGTGTCGTCTTCGCGAACGAATCGCGGTTTGTTAATGGTTGCCTTTGGGTTTCAAGTCACTAAGATTTGGTCTTTTGCCTGGTGCAGAAATCAAACAGCAATGGCGTCCAACTGCTCAAGCTGCTCCAAATGCAAATGCAACCGACGCTCTGCCTCACCTGGAGGTGTAGCCTATGGGCCTCAAGCGGCCTCCATCCTTGCCATGCCTCAACCGGCCACCATCCTCCAACACGTGATGCTCTAAAATAAAAACAAAAGTGTTTAACACTTATTCACAGATCCCCATCACGTGCCAACACGTGATGCTCTAAAATAAAAACAAAAGTGTTTAACACTTATTCACAGATTTGAGGATAAACCAAAAGGAGATCTGGCTCCACATTTAGGGCGCCCTCACGTGTCACCACGTGACCCCTAATGAGCATTCTAACAGACCAGAGCGGGGGCCTCCATCACATGCTCACACGTGATGGCCGTCAGAATTAAAAGAGTTAAACACTGATCTGCAGAATAAAATAAGGGAAATCAGGGCGCTCTCACGTGTCCACACGTGACCCCTCTCTCCTTAGTGTCTAACACTAATCTGAAGACTTTGTTCCCAGTGTTTAACACTGATTTGCTTTAGTGTTTAACACTAATTTGAAATCTCTGATTACCAGTGTTTAACACTGATTTGCTTTAGTGTTTAATACTAATTTGAAAGCCCTGTTGCTAGTGTTTAACACTGGTTATCTTTTAGTGTTTAACACTAACTTGCTAATCTTATTCCCAGTGTTCAACACTGTTGGTCTTTAGTGTTTAACACTAGCTTTAGCCCAATTGGCTAAGTCTCTAGAGGCAAAGCCTCTCCTTCAATGGACCAACAGAGGGCCAATATTTCAAACATAATTAGACTTAGCCCAAACTGGCCATAAGTCCTCAAATCATCTTGAACTGAGCACATCTGCTCTTTCAACCAACTCATTGGTTCAAGGGTACATCTCTGAACTCCTCTGATATTTGTCGTTGTAATCCTTCAACGTCTTCAGAGAGGTGACGGGTCCCGACAACCACATAACAATACGGACTGTGGGGTCCTTAAACTCATGGACTTATGCGTCCTTAAACTCATGGATTAATGCGTCTTTAAACACATCAATACGGACTGTGGGGTACTTAAACTCATAGACTTATGCATCCTTAAACTAATGGACTTATTCGTCCTTAAACCTATATTCGTCCCCAAATGGGAATATTGGACCACCACGTCCCAAAACTGGAACATGGACCACCACGTCCCTAAACTGGAACACGGACCACCACGTTCCTAAACTGGAACATGGACCACTATGTCCTTAAACTGGTATTGGACCACCATGTCCCTAAACTGGAAATGGACCACTATGTCCCTAAACTGGAACAATAGAGCCCCTAAATGCTCTTTTGTCGGATCTAAACGATCCCGTTTAAGTTGATCATAGCCTCAAATATGGCTAACGTATCCTTAAATCTTCAAACAGACTTTAGTCCCAATTGGACTATAAATCCCCCAATCAACTTTTGTTCAAGGGTACATCTCTGAACTCCTCTGACATCTGTCGTTGTAATCCTTCAACGTCGTCAGAGAGGTGACGGGTCCCGACGGCCATACATTAAATGGACCACTATGTCCCTAAACTGGAACAATAGAGCCCAAATGCTCTTTTGCTGGATCTAAACGATCCTGTTAAGTTGATCTTAGTCTCAAATTGGACTAACGTATCCTTAACAAACGTTTGAGTTGATCTTAGCCTCAAATACGGCTAACGTATCCTCAAACCAAAACCCCAAAACCAAATCGAAGAAAATACGGATTTGGACTAATCCATGTCCTACGGGCGACGACATAAATTAGTCTCCGTATACAGTCCACGGGCAACCAAAAACAAAACAAACACCCACGACACGAAGTGACCTGCTGGAGAAGGAGAAAGTTGTTACCGCGATGCGGTAGCGTAATTAATTGCAGGGGCTTGCGCCTGCAGGGAAGAGCGTCCCCACAATCAAAACCCCCTCAAGAGAGGGGGAATCTGACGAAGTCTGCTACATCGGACACATCCGTCTAAACCTCCGATACACGGTGCCATAAATCAACTTGGCATCTTCGGAGAGGTGGACGGATAGCACTAATTAGCATCTGCCCCGAATTTCAGGCAAGATGTCCGTCTTGGCCGTCATTCGGAGGGGAACAGTCATGGACCGCATAATTGGTCTCCGACAAAATCTCAACAACGTGAAAAGTTGCAGAAGATGCTTACTCAGGTGGCAACACTCGCTTGTCCGCTGCCTAAAGAAAGCACCGAAGGCACACCTGAAGAAGAAAAATATGACAGGAGTCGGATATTGATTCCTGAAGCACTCACTCAGAAAGGGAGATGAAGAAACGGAAGCGATGACCGCTAAAGTGAACAAGATAGTCCTCCTATTTCAAATCATGGTCGGTATGATAGCTCAACCCGAACGGCCAGCAGAGAAACCATCGATGGATATAACGACGATATGGTGGATACATGAAATCTTCCATAAGCCCCATCAACGGCTGAGGAGGAAATGATTTCGAAAGAAAAGATGGACGAATACATCCCTCAGAAAATTAAAGTTCGCTATGCCAGTGAAGCGGCAGATAAGTCGATCAAAACTGGTCAACCGTATCCGGCATGGTACAATCAAGTACAGTACCCGCCAGGCTACACATTTCCAGCATTCCACATGTGCAAAGGGACTGGGAATCCTCGCCTGCACATCGTGCGGTTTAAATCTATGTACGGAAACACTAGAGGAAATGATATACTGCTCCTCAAACAGTTCGTCAACAGTCTGGCGGGCACCGCTTTCGAATGGTATGCGGAACTCCTAAAAGACTCCGTGATGACCTTCGACGAGATGGAGATGCTATTCTATCAGAGATTTGCCAGTGCGAATACATGTACTACCCTGACGGCGTTGGTCGATGAAAGGGTTACACCAAATGAGACTTGGGTCTAATATGTTACCCGATTGTGAAACCTCTGGTCAAAATGGGAGTAGCGCATCGACGAAGCTCCAGCCGTAGGAATGTTTATAGCCACCCTTGACCCAAATTCAAAGACATTCCCATATATTGCCCTCTTCAAGCCGATGACCTTCCAAGAGCTCATAGATAAACTGGCTCGATTGGATCAGATCGGTCAAGATCTTTCCTCTTTCGATGATGATATATGAAAAGAAGAGGTATGACGGCGTTTGTTGCCAATGCTCAATAATAAATGAGCGGAAGCAACATGTCGCCAAAATAATGCCAGCGAGGGTCCCACCCTTGAAAAGATTAGGATGTGGATGCGTATTCCCATGAAAGATACGCAGGGGCATCTTGCTGGCGGAGGAATCTCCATGAGATAGGGTCCTTTCATAAAAAACATAAAGGATATTAAAAGACCAATAAGTGGGTCCTGCAATCAAGTGGAGTAGCCCTCTTGAACCAAAAACCATGGAAGGGATGAGGAATCCATGTCCTATTCCGAATCAGATGATGAAGGGAAAAGCCCCCTAGTCAAGTTTATTCTCCCAAGGAAGAAAGAGACGCAACAGTAGAAGTGATGTGATATCTCGTTCCTTCGTAAATGAAGAAGATGCTCTGTCAATGTCAGACAATGACATTGATGAGCCGGGGCCAGATGCCGTGTAAAGTGCCCGGTATTTCCCGCAAATAACCCTATTGGTACGATAATAAAAGAAACAGTCCAAGAAGTTGAAGATAGCCTAAGGCGTGAAAGGTCCGTGCATACTGTTACTGATATATGCCCTAGAGGCCATTATTGTATCATACTGGATTGTATATTACTTAATGGAAGCTTGGGATATACATGGATATAGTAACAGTCTTGCTCGAAATGGTAGTATGCTACCTGGTTTGTTTCTACCTCAATATGTGCTTGTGTTTTTACATATCACTTATACATGTGTTTCTACCTGGTAGAGCCCTTAGGATCTTTGCTTGACTACCAGCGTTGTGATGGCAGTCACACTAGTAGGGGATGGGTAGTCTATAAGCACATCCTTATGCAGGTCCCTAGTCGTAGGATTATCGAGACGGGGCATCGATACTCCAGAGTAGACTAGTGTATACGCTTCTCATCCCAACAGGGGAGATGGTCTGTCCCACAGCCATTAGTACGTCGTACTGGATAGAGTATGCAGGTGCTCATTGGGTTATGACTACACTGGACAGGACACGTCGGGAACTGCTGGTGGGTATTATACCTATCATCGGGTAGCAGTTCCCAGGTGACATGAGTACAGCATAGTTTGTTTACTTGACACTGCTACCTCGCCTCGAGTGTGTTCCCACTGTACTTTGATTACTACCCTACCATGGCTCAAAGGAGTCGTGCAAACAGATAGTAGTTGGGAGCAGTCGCGAAGCACTTGGAGGCAGTGGAAGTTAGATATGATTCGTCTCTCCCGCTATTGGGGGTTGATATCGCGCCGTGTTCAGAAGGCCATTACACAAAGTCCTTGGCCAAGGCAAGTGAGATTTACTGGTAGGTACTCCAATAGTTTCTCAGGGTGTTTTGGGCTATTCTCCAACACGACTTATTGCGCTATTAGGGGTCTGACGATTACCGCCCCCTAGGCCCGATATGCGATATTCTTAGACGAACAGACCGGACTGTACGGAGATTGTCACAGATAGGCTCAGTATGAGTTCGGATGAGTTATTCTCATCGGCCTTCTTATCGACATATACCTGGGGGCCGTTACGTGCAGCTAGTACTGCTTGCGGCCTGTGGTTAAACCCACTGCCAGCGTAGTGTCGAGTCTTTAGAGTCCCACACAGAGTGTTTCCCTGCATCGAGCAAAAGATGTAAAGGTCGTATGGTTTTACGACAGGGTTCGACCACGTACGTGTACTTGTGCACGGATGATGATTCAGAAAGATAATATTAGTGGACTTTGGTTTAAGCCGTATCCTAGTATTATACTGATGGATTATTTTCGTCTCTATTGTATTCACATTTTCGGAATACGGATACGGGTATGTATATACGGATGAGGGGAATTTTTGTAATTTGTTCAAAGATTCTTCTAGAAGAGACACCTCATAATTATATTTATCATTTTAGTTTAAATGATTATTCATTTTATGAGTGGTGGAAATGAAGTGTATTTTGCATAAAATTAAGCATAGCTTTTGGTGACACTTGTGTGGTTTTCATCCCCTGACTCACCAAGTTTATATTGAACTATATTTCATTTTCAAATATGATTTATTCATTAGGAAAAAGGGGATGGTTCAGTTTGGAGCTAAGAAAGTTCATTCTCTTTTCTTATGCAAAACTTCACTAGCATTCTCCTTAAGTATTCTTCTTTTACCTCAAGCCATTCTTGTCTCCTGAGTTGAGAATCTTATGGCGATGAGAGACAAACCATTCCATCTATATTCTCTACATCGTTTACGGCATCTAGTGTAGCGAACTAGGTGCCTTAGTTATTTCAGTTGAGGTGGGAGCACAATCTACAGACTCTCGGGTGGATCATCTTTGACTCAAGGAGGCCGAAGAGGAAGCGCTGATCCGTTACCATCCTTGGAGCCTATGCCGAGGTAGAGGACAGAGAAAAGAAGACCCGAAGGACATGATTCATGAGGTATAAACTTCTTTCCAAGTAGTTAACATCTTGCATGTTTGCTAGTTAGGGTTTAGCAACGATCCTGGAGTTCAAGTCGGTGTTGCGATCTTTGTAAAATCCGTTTTTTAAATATTCTGCCTCCCCGCGGACCCGCGGGATGCGCAACATCAACTTACAGTGGTATCAGAGCCTACTAAACCCTTTACTAGCTCGTTAGCAAGTGTTAGAACTTCGATCATCGGAAAAACCGGAAAACGAAACACCAATACCCTAACTTTCTATTGATTTTTAAATGTGCCAGAAAAATTATTTCAGATGTACTCAAATTAAGTTCCGGGTATTATAAGAATGCTGAAGAAAATTGAGCCCATGAATCGCCAAGACGGCCGCGGAAGCGCGGCGGAACGGTTTGTTCCGCCTTGGAGTCGCAGCCGAGTCGACACCGATTCACCTCAATTTTCTTCTGTTATTTCTTAAATGTGGTTTACTTTTCTCTGGAATATTTGGTTTCTAACCATTGGTTTTTGGTGTGCTGGTTTGCACTTGGGGTAGACACGGAAAATATATTTTGATCGAAATTCTAAATGTTCTTGGCTAACCGGATCTTCTGTGTTTTTTATATGCGTTTTTAAACTTCAGCTAATTGCTATATGCCGGTTAGTTTGAGGTTGCACATATCTGTTGGTTTGTGAATATGAACTTTATTGGATCGTCGTGGATAAATAGCCGGGAATGTGAGAAGTGAGTTTTTTTCTTCTTTCATTCGATGTAAATTGTAATTTGATGTAATATTATTTTGCGGGGAACATCCGGATTGAGGTTGTAGCCACCGTTGTATTATTTCTTTTTATTGTTTTCTGCTCCTAGGATAGACCCAAGATGGGGTGCATAAACTACCGGGTTCTTTGAAGTGCCGAGTGTCCTACTCACTTTTCTTAGGGAGGTTGCTTCACTTCAGGAATTTGGCGGGTAGTTTGCCGCACTCATAGGGGTCTGCGGTGGGGTTTGGCTATTCATCACGGCCGTGGAATTCGTCTTTCGTTACAGGCTTAAACGAAACGCGGAATTCCTAGTATATCCAATATATTCATCTGTGATCTGGAATGCCTATTATTGCGTGAGACGAATGATTATTATATATATGCTATATATTAGACGTTGCTTATGTTTTGCATCCGCGCTTGTCCAGCCCCCACTCTGGCGTTAGTTAAGTAACCTAATGGTGTAAGCGGGGCCCAGTGGCGAATGTGGATGGCATAAGCGTATGTCATATTTTCGTTTCTATCTGTAATGATAGGTGTAAATGATGGGACTGCATTAGATTAATGCAAAGCAAACAAACCAAAGCTGAATCGTTGGAACACTTTTAAAACCACTCGGTTTTTTCAAAACAGAAACTTTTTAAATGCGGAGCTTAAACCACTCCTTTAAAAGCTATCATAGTTCCTTCGATTAAATCAAGTTCATTACGTTCACGGTTTCGAAAATCCATTCGTAGCCCTCCGTCATTTCATATGAATATTCAATAGTATTCAAGCTATATTTGTTGACCTTCGTCAAGGCATAGTGATTGGTAGCTGCTGGGTATTCATATGTAGCATAAATAAATGCATTGGTTTGAGACAGTCGTACTACTTTGTTGATCTTCGTCAAGAGTATGTATGGGTGGGTTCAAATTAACCTGGAAAATGACGGGTAGAACTTGACATGTGACTTATGATTTGTTAACCTTCGTCAAGGTCATAAGAGCATGGGGCAAAAATCCACATCGGGAGTTTCTAAAGAAACTGAAACTTGCTAGTGCTGCATACCATTTGGAGTGTGATAATGTTGGTAAGATTCCTTTAGGATTATCACACAATGATATTTGGATCCCGATTCTATTGTGAGTATATGCTACTCCTCGGGAGATTTTTTCACTAGCACAATCAATGCTATAAACCAAGTAAATGTCTAGAACTATGTTAGCGGGGCTACACCCCCAGGAAAAAGAGGTTATGTAACTAAGGAACTTCACGAAAGCATTGGAAAACCTCCCTCGAAGTACCGACACCAGCCTGGCTGAAAGGTTAAGCAAGCATTGTAGGGTGAGATTAATCCTGACTAATTCTTCTTTTATGGTGTGGAAGGATTCGAGAAACAGTGGGAGCCATCCTGTTTAGATAAACTAAAAACCAATCTAAACTTGCAAGAGCATCATGCTGAGTGTTTCTTCTCTCTTTCCTAATTGCTGCGACCATGTGACCAAGATTAGGTTACAGTTAGATAATATGATGACTGAGTTTGACTATATTGATTGGCAAAGGTTTATCCAGATGTCCATTACCTATGGCAAGCTGGACCACCTTCTTATTACTAAAGCCCCTACTGTCCCAGGTTCAGATTCCACCGTCGCGGATGATATCCGTAATACAAAGGAAAAAGACTATGAGAATGCCAAGTGCCTCGTGTTGGCCTCAGTTGATGGTGTATACCAGAGGGAAAACGAGAAGATGGACTATGTTTCCATCTTCCTCCATAACAAAGTTTTATATGGAGAGCAATCTCGTATCGCAAGATATGAGACCTCGAAAGAATTGCTTCAAGCGAGGTTGGCTATCGGATCATCTGTAGGGGACCACATCCCAACAATGATTAGCTGTATTAAACAGCTCACGGACCTGGAGACCACTTTGGAGAACGAGTCATATGCTGACTTAATTCTACTGTCCCTACCTTCTACTTATGCCCAGGGGAAGAAACAACTCCTCCCTCAGGACACTGTTGCGTTACCATGGGGACGGGGTATTGTATTTCCAGTTGAGGGCACCCTGAAGGAAACCTGGGAGAGACCCGCTCTGCTTATTGGGGAATCTTCCTCTTTTGGAACCAAGGCGAAAACCAAGGATGAGAAGAAGAAGACATCTACAAAGCTGATAGGCGGTGTCAGTAAGGTAGAAGGAAAGGGCAGGGCAAAAGTTTCAGGGCTAATAGTAGGGAAAGAGGGATGTTCATATTGTCATGGGAAAGGGCATTGGCAGAAGGAATGCAGGGATTGAAAAGCCAGAATCCAGGATCCGAAACATGTTGTGGCATCGACTTCGAGTGTGTTTGTGATTGAAAACAGTCTGTCAATTAACTTTACTTCCGGGGTACTAGATACCGGATCAGGATCTCATATCTGCAATTCATTACAGGCTTTGAGAAACCGTATAGTTATCAGGGCAGGTGATAAGACTCTCTGGGTTACTAACGGAATGAGCGTGGACGCTGTATCCGTAAGGGTATATTATCTAGGATTGACAAGTGGGCAGATATTGATTTACGTAACTATTTGTGTGTACCTAGTCTAGCTTGTAAGCGATGTGATCCACATCCACCTTAATCAGAGTTTTATTAGGTCAGGTACACTAGAGGACAGTATATACGTATTACATCAAGCTCAGGTTTTCAATGTCCAGAACTGTAACAATCTTAAACTTTCTGTACAATTTTTTTCAAAAATACAGAAAGGGGTATTTTTGCCTGAGCACAAGTTATAAATTTGTTTTGCTTTCTAATAGCAAGAAGGAGCTTGTAGCTCATTGGTAAGACCTTGCACTGCTGAACCAAAGCACCAGAGTTCAAATCCCATCGCCCACATTATTTTTAAAATTGTTTTCTTTTAATTTTTTAGAAGTCCAAGGGTCTAAACGTGCATAACTCGTAAAAACCCCACGTCACATATAAAACAAACTGGACCAGGGGAAGACTAACCGACGAGCGACCCACGGCGATGAACCCCGGCCCGACTCGCCGTGACTCGGCCGGCGGCGCGGTTGACTCAGCCGCCCAGGCCGGGTTGACTCGGTCAAATCCGAGTTGACCTTTCATGACTTCTCCGTCTTTTTATCTTTTGGTAACTCCTGCATAGTTTAATTCCTCTGCACATTAATAGAGAGAGTAAAAACCCCATTAAACCACATTTTAAATAAATTTTTTTAATACATTTTCAATACAAATTTTCATCTATCCTAAACCCTAGATTAACCTATAAATACCACCCCTAAACACACCCCTTCACTCATAAATTCTGTCCAAAACACTCAAGAAAACTCTCTAGAATTTTGTGTACAAGAGAAGTTAGCGAAGGGTGAAGCTCCGGCAATTTTCCGACGACGACTCTAGTAGCTTCCGGCGACGAAACGACGCACCGGCAAATCCTACTTCCACCTCTCCCTCTTCTCTAACCTAGCAACAAGTAAGTCCCACCTCCCTCTTCTCTATTCTATTCAAAAAAAATTGTAAAACTAAAACCCGACGTAAGCGGAGTTAATCCGACTTCCGAATCGGTTTTTCTTATAAACTCCATCTTTTCTTAAATACAACATATCAAACTCTTACATCTTGACTATTAATCATTAACAAAATATGTTGAACAAGTTTCATAGAAAAATATTTTATTTTGTAACTTTTACCGCTCTTTTTCAGTAAAATACCATGTAATTTAGTTTCGACATTAAAACATCATATTTCTTGCTATACCTTTAGATAAATCACGAGGTAATGACCTACCTCTTCACAACAATCTTATGCAACATAGCACGATACCTTTTGAGAAATATAGATTCGGGAAAATACCGTTTTACACAAAACTACCTTTAACTTATAAAAACCATTTTCACAAGATTACGTATTTTACACAAATCTTTGCAAAGCGCCGCAACAACCCATTTGGGGAACCCGTTCAGGATGGTACAGATTATCGCACATTCTCAGGCTTAGTTGTGCGTGATGTAGACCTCCGCAAGGAGCATTCAGTCTCGAGAGATTTAAAAATACAAATATCTTAAGAAAATGAGATTTCTAGAAATATAATATATTAAAATTATTTTTATATAAATATATATATTTATGTATCATCAAAATATCTATTTTTTTATAATATAAATATTATAAATCTTCTAAATCAAAAAGAATCATTTTACATGAAAATATCATGCAATTCCATACAAGTTCAATACCTTACAATTAAATACCATGTATTATGAAAATTAGGTCTTATTCAGTAGAAATATCACAATGATAAAATCTACATCTATGACAACTCTAAAGATGATAATTAAATACTTAGGGTGTATTTTGAAAATTATACAAAAATATTTTTACATATACCCCCCTCAAGTTCTATAAATTACCCTAAGGACCCTAGTAAATATAGGTTTAAGCGGGACCGATCTCTTGAGCCTCAGAGAGCCGGAGATATGGGCGCTTTCCTATTTAAGGTAGACAACTTAACAAACGGTGTTATCAACACGGTAATCGTCTTTGAAAAAGACACAAATCCTGCCGTCCATGTGCAGCGGTTACCGATAATATCAAAACTTAATTTCAAATTGTTCTGACTCAGACCGAGTCTCATTGTAATCAATCTTACTTTAATATGATTTAAGTACAAACTACAATTCAACATGAATCCATGAATCCATACAATCTATACAATCTATATAACTTGACTGAACCGAACCATGGATATATTCCATTTACATGATTATCCAGTACCTCCATTTCCATTTATACGATATCATGGTTTCGGCAAGTCTTTCATTTACAATACAAGTCTTCTATTTATATTTACAAAACAGTACAAACAACACATTTACAATTCAAACAATACAAACAATACAATCAAGACATCGCGGAGTTTTAAGGGCTAGATTGGTACGGAAGGTGTTAGAAGTGGCAAGAGACTGCAACCATAAGACACCTAACCTATATTCCATTGCTGTTTTACCGTGGCATAAATGGTTGCTTGAGTTCCTGATACCTTAGTCTTCTGGGCAAGTAAGACTCCTCTCATATACACTAGCATCCTTATGTACCAAGCTACAAACAACAGCGTTAACACTAAATACAACATTAATAAAATATAATACCACTTTAAAAGTTACACTCTCTCTCTCTGTCTACTCTACTTCTCCCTTATCTTTGGGACTTACCGAGCGATTTGTTCGCTGACGACATTCTCTTTCTTCATCTTTGAATGTCGTCGGGTGTTTCGGACCTTTAAGAGATTGAGCCCAGCGCTGAAGACTTGGACCAGTTTATTGAAGATCCCGAGCTGTAGTTTCACTTGTACTTGTTCTTTTACATTCTGTATTTTCCTTTTCTGTTATGCCACTGTTTAGGCATTGCTTTTATTCAGATGTATTTACTTTTCCATGCATTGTACAAAAGAATATTAATAAATAAAGTTGTTGTTCTATTATATCTTTTGTCTCTTGTGTATATTTCTTTTATATTGCTTAGTACGCTTAGCATATTTGCTTCTGAGTAAATACGTAGCGGCCTCATCGCGTCCTCTGCCCGTATACTGGGAAGCGGGGTATGACAGGTTTTGTTGGTGGCTCATGCATGTCAGAGCTGTATAGAACCCTACCATGCAGTTCTGTTCTGCGTGAACAACCTAAGCAATATAACTCAAGATTCGGCAACTAAAACATTCTTTACAATTATTGTTCCTTGAATCTTATCATTTCATATACTTTGAATCTGTCCTAACCCAAAATTTTTCATTCAAGGTTATGGATTCCCTAAACAACACCAGCACCAACTTCAACAACACTCCACCTCCACTACCAATCACACCTGCCGTCCCTGCTCCGATCAACGAGTAGACGGTTCTGCTTAAGGCGATCCGCAGCCTCCTAGAAGGACAGCAGCAGCAGACTGCTCTTTTAATGAACCGCCCCGAGGCAGAACCACCAGGGGTGAAGAAATTCATAGCTTTGCACCCCAAACAGTTCCCAGGAAAAGAGAGCCCACTGGAAGCTAAGGAATGAGCTCAGAGCATCGAAGATGATCTGGCAGCGGCACAAGTGCCAGAGGTAGCTTGGGTCCATGTTGCGAAACTGCAGCTCACGGACAATGCACGGGTTTGGTGGAAGGCGGAAGAAAGCCGTCTTGATCAACCCATCGAATGGAAGACTTTCCGAGACATGTTCGATGCAAAGTACTTCCCTGAGACTGCCCGCTTTGATATGGAGCAACAGTTCATCCATCTACAATAAGGTTCAATATGGACCAAATCTGTAGATGAGTATGATACTGAGTTTACCATGCTCAGCAGGTAAGATACGTCTCAGTATTCGTTTTCCTAAAAACACATACTACACAGCTAACACAATACCGTAACAGGTTTGCGGCCTATCTCATACCGACTGCTGAGATCAGGGCAAGAAGATTTCAGTAAGGGTTGGACCCGGAGATCCAAGCTGCCTTAGCTACAAGGAATTTCCCAACCCATGATTTGGCTTTGAAAGCTGCCCGAAGATATGAGGCGGTAGTAAAGAGGAAGGGAAGATCTCAATCTACCGGTTTGAAGCGCCCTGCCAACCAGATGGCAGGAGGAGCCTCTTCCAGGCCATCGTTCGAACCCAGGAGAACTGAAGAACCCAATAACCAGCCAAGACCAGATTTCTGTTTCCATTGCAAGAGAGATGACCATTTGATAAAGGACGATAGGCGCGCAAAAGGCATGTGCCTAGTTTGCGGCGCGTCCAATCACAGAATTGAGACCTGTCCATATAGATACAATTCAGCTCACCCACCCACCAACTACCCGCAGCGGCCAGCTATCCAGGCTCCTGCAACTCGTCCTACACTCCCAGCACCACTTCCACGTGGATCTCCTGCACAGCCAGATCGCCAATTCTATCAGGCACTGAGGAACATGCCTCGAGGACAGAGGAAAGTACCTCCAGCTAGGAGGAATGTGCCACGGCGACAAGCTTACACCTTAGCAGCCGTAGAAGCTGAGACAGTTGACCAAGGTAACACTAGTAAGTCTCTTTCACATTTTTAAAACCCTTGTATCACTTTGTTATTTTTCATACACTATCAGTACTTCAGTCACCAAACTTACCTTGAATCTGTTACACTTTCCTTTTACAAATTTCGAGCACGAAATTTTTATAAGGAGAGTAAAATGTAACAACCCTAAAATTTCTGTACAACTTTCTATACAATTTTTTTCAAAAATACAGAAAGGGGTATTTTTGCCTGAGCACAAGTTATAACTTTGTTTTGCTTTTTAATAGCAAGAAGGAGCTTATAGCTCATTGGTAAGACCTTGCACTGCTGAACCAAAGCACCAGAGTTCAAATCCCATCACCCACATTATTTTTAATATTGTTTTCTTTTAATTTTTTAGAAGTCCAAGGGTCTACACGTGCATAACTCGTAAAAACCCCACGTCACATATAAACAAACTGGACCAGGGGGAAGACCAACCGGCGAGCGACCCACGGCGACGAACCCCGGCCCGACTCGCCGTGACTCTGCCGGCGGCGCGGTTGACTCGGCCGCCCAGGCCGGGTTGACTCGGTCAAATCCGAGTTGACCCTTCAAGACTTCTCTGTCTTTTTATCTTCTGGTAACTCCTGCATAGTTTAATTCCTCTGCACATTAACAGAGAGAGTAAAAACCCCATTAAACCACAGTTTTAATAAAATTTTAATACATTTTCAATACAACTTTTCATCTACCTAAACCTTAGATTACCCTATAAATACCACCCCTAAACACACACCCCTCACTCACAAATTCTGTCCAAAACTCTCAAGAAAACTCTCTAGAATTTTGTGTACAAGTGAAATTAGCGAAGGGCGAAGCTCCGGCAATTTTTCGACGACGACTCTAGGAGCTTCCGGCGACGAAACGACGCACCGGCAAATCCTACTTTCTCCTTTCCCTCTTCTCTAACCTAACAATAAGTAAGTCCCACCTCTCTCTTCTCTATTCTATTCAAAAAATTTGTAAAACTAAAACCCGAAGGAAGCGGAGTTAATCCGACTTCCGATTCGGTTTTTCTTAAAAACTCCATCTTTTCTTAAATACAACATATCAAACTCTTACATCTTGACTATTAATCATTAACAAAACATGTTGAACAAGTTTCATAGCAAAATATTTCATTTTATAACTTTTACCGCTCTTTTTCAGTAAAATGCCATGTACTTTAGTTTCGACATTAAAACATCATATTTCTTGCTATACCTTTAGATAGATCATAAGGTAATGACCTACCTCTTCACAACACTCATATGCAACATAGCACGATACCTTTTGGGAAATATAGATTCGGGAAAATACTGTTTTACACAAAACTACCTTTAACTTATAAAAACCATTTTCACAAGATTACGTAATTTACACAAATCTTTGCAAAGCGCCGCTACAACCCATTTGGGAAACCCGTTCGGGATGGAGCAGATTATCGCACATCCTCGGGCTTAGTAGTGCAAGATGCAGACCTCCGTAAGGAGCATTCGGTCTCGGAGATTTAAAAATACAATTATCTTAAGAAAATGAGATTTCTAGAAATATAATATATTAAAATTATTTTTATATAAATATATATATTTATGTATCATCAAAATATCTATTATTGATATAATATAAATATTCCAATTTTTCTAAATAAAAAAGAATCATTTTACATGAAAATATCATGCAATTCCATAAAGTTCAATACCCTACAATTAAATGCCATGTATTATGAAAATTAGGTCTTATTCACTAGAAATATCACAATGATAAAATCTATATCTATGATAACTTTAAAGACGATAATTAAATACTTAGGGTGTATTTTGAAAATTATACAAAATTATTTTTACATATAACCCCCTCAAGTTCTATAAATTACCCTTAGGACCCTAGTAAATATAGGTTTAAGCGGGACCGGTCTCTTGAGCCTCAGGGAGACGGAGATATGGGTGCTTGCCTATTTAAGGTAGACAACTTAACAAACGGTGTTATCAAAACGGTAATCGTCTTTGAAAAAGACACAAATCCTGTCGTCCATGTGCAGCGGTTACCGATAACATCAAAACTTAATTTCAAATTGTTCTGACTCAGACTGAGTCTCATTATAATCAATCTGACTTGAATATGATTCAAGTACAAACTACAATTCAACATGAATCCATGAATCCATACAATGTATACAATCTATATAACTTGACCGAACCGAACCATGGATATATTCCATTTACATGAATATCCAGTACCTCCATTTCCATTTATACGATATCATGGTTTCGACAAGTCTTTCATTTACAATACAAGTATTCCAATTACATTTACAAAATAGTACAAACAACACATTTACAATTTAAACAATACAAACAATACAATCAAGACATCGCGGAGTTTTAAAGGGTAGATTGGTACGGAAGGTGTAAGTGGCATGAGACTGCAACCATAAGACACCTAACCTATATTCCATTGCTGTTGTACTGTGGCATAAATGGTTCCTTGAGTTCCTGATACCTTAGTCTCCGGGGCAAGTGAGACTCCTCTCGTATACACTGCCATCCTTCTGTACCAAGCTACAAACAACAGCGTTAACACTAAATACAACATTAATAAAATATAATACCACTTTAAAAGTTACTCTCTCTCTCTCTTTCTGTCTACTCTACTTCTCCCTTATCGTTGGGACTTACCGAGCGATTTGTTTGCTGACGACATTCTCTTTCTTCTTTTTTGAATGTCGTCAGGTGTTTCGGACCTTCAAGAGATCGAGCCCAGTGCTGAAGACTTGGACCAGTTTATTGAAGATCCTGAGCTGTAGTTTCACTTGTACTTTTTCTTTTACATTCTGTATTTTCCTTTTCTGTTATGCCACTGTTTTGACATTGCTTTCATTCAGATGTATTTACTTTTCCATGCATTGTACAAAAGAATGTTAATAAATAAAGTTGTTGTTCTATTATATCTTTTGTCTCTTGTGTATATTTCTTTTATATTGCTTAGTAAGCTTAGCGTATTTGCTACTGAGTAAATACGTAGCGGCCTCGTCGCGTCCTCTGCCCGTATACTGGGAAGCGGGGTATGACAAGAACACACTTAAAAGAAAGTCTCCAAAATTAAATATGTCTTTCTTATGGCATTATAGACATGGTCACATCAATGAAACAATGTTGACGAAGTTACATAGAGAGGGTTATTTGGATCCGTTCGAATATCAGTCTTTTGCAACTTGTTAATCATGTCTCATAGGAAAGATGACAAAGACTCCGTTCACTGGGCACGGAGTAAGAGCGAGCGAGTTCTTGGGACTCATACACAGCGACGTGTATAGTCCAATGTTTACACATGCACGAAGTGGTTATTCCTATTTCATTACTTTATGGATGTTTTCTCTAGGTATGGACATGTTTTCTTTTTGAAACATAGATCCGAGGCCTTTGAGAAATTCCGAGAATATAAGAATGAAGTGGAAAAATAAACATGCATAAGTATCGAGACACTGAGATCTGATCGACGTCGTGAATACTTAAATGCCGAGTTCATGGATTACTTAAAAGAGAATGGAATTCTCTCTCAGCTTACTCCTCCATACACACCACAACACAACGGTGTATCGGAAAGGCGGAACAGAACCCCATTGGATATGGTTCGTTCCATAATGAGTAACGCTGAGTTGCCGCGATCCTTCTGGGGTTATGCACTAGAATCAGCTGCATATCTTTTGAACAAGGTTCCTACTAAGACTGTACCTACCGCACCATATCAGATGTGGAGTGGGAAGAAACCCTATCTTCAGTATCTAAAAATACAGGGATGTCCAGCTTTTGTGGAAAAGCAGCATGCAGACAAGTTCGAGGCACGCTCAGTACTGTGTAAGTTTGTGGGATACCCAAAGAACTCCAGGGGGTATCTTTTTCTATTATGCAGAGGAACAAAAGTTTTTTGTTTCTTGTCATGCCCACCTTTTAGAAAATCTTTTTTAGAAAAAGGATAGTGGGAGCGCAATAGAACTGGAAGAAATTCTAGAACCACAAACTATTACTGAAAGCATGGTAGAACCAGAGGTTTCAGAAGAACCGGACATCCCCACACCACTCCGCAGGAGTAGTAGGCAGCCTCATCCACCCGAGGGATACTATGGTTTTCTCATAGACGGGGATAGAGAGGATTGCACCATTGTAAATGATGATCTAACTAGCTTCTAGCATGCCATTCAGAGCGGCGACTCGGTAAAATGGCTGGATGCATTGCGGACCGAAATGGAGTCCATCTAACACCAACAAAGTATGCACTCTGAATATTGCTCCAGAAGGGGTAAAACCCATAGACTGCAAATGGATTTTCAGAAAGAAGATTGGTGTAGATGGACAGGTTGAAACATATAAGGCTAGACTCGTTGCAAAAGGTTTTCGTCAAAGACCTGGATTGGACTATGATAAAACCTTTTCTCCAGTGGCTATGCTCAAATCCATTCAGATTCTACTTGCCATTTCTACCTTCCATGATTGTGAGTTTTGGCAGATAGACGTGTAAACGGCTTTTCTAAATGGATATTTGGAAGAGTGCATCTATATGGATCAGCCAGAGGGTTTTAATCAGTATGGGAGTAGCGGGAATGTGTGCAAGTTGCTTAAGTCCATTTATAGACTAAAGCAGGCATCGCGGAGTTGGAACATCTGTTTTGATGAGACGGTCAAAGAATTCGACTTTATCAAAAATACGGATGATCCATGCTTTTATAGTAAGATTGTAGCGAGAACTGGGGGATTCCTCGTCTAGTATGTGGATGACATTCTCTTGATAGGACATTCTTATGCTACAACCAGTCAAAGGATTCTTATCACAAAGGTTCTTCATGAAAGACCTGGGTGATGCCAACACATTCTGGGGATCCAGATCTATCATGATAGATCAAAGAGGATAGTGGGACTTTCACCGTCAAGGTACATCAACACCATTCTGAAAATATTTAGTATGGAAGATTCTAAACGCTGTAGTCTACCGGCTTGTCACGGAATCACGCTTTCCAAAGAGATGTCTCCCAAGACTGATTTGGAAAGGGCTCGCATCACATCTATACAGTACGCTTCTACGGTAGGCTCTATAATGTATGCGATGTTGTGTACCGGACCGGATGTTACTTACGTACTCAGCGTGGTAAGCCGGTATCAGTCAAACCTAGGGGAGAAGCACTGGATAGAAGTAATGAACATTCTCAAGTAGCTGAGAAGGACTAAGGAGATGTTCTTAGTGTATGGCAGATAAGACCTTCAGATCGAGGCCTTTGATGACTCCAGCTTCCAGAGTGACAAGGATGACTCCAAGTCCATGTCGGTTTATGTCTTTACCCTCAATGGAGAGGCGGTCTGTTGGAAGAGCTCTAAGGAAGGCACCGTTGCAGACTCGACAATGGAAACGGAGTATTTCGCTGCATAAGACACCGCAAAAGAGGCAGTCTGGATGAGAAAGTTCTTAACTAAACTTCAGGTGGTTCCTTCCATTGTTGGTCCTATACTTTAGTATTGACAACAAATGACGCTATAGCTTTAGGGAAGGAACCCAGGTCCCATCAGAGGTCCAGACATATCTTGAGGCGGTACCACCTGATCAGGAAGATCGAGGTGAGGAGAGTAGATATGGAGAACAACACTGCAGATCCACTCACCGAGGCCATCCCTCAGACACTGATCGAAAGGCTATTCGAGATCATTGGTCTGCGATACGCCAATATATGGATTTAGGGCAAGTGGGAGATTGTTAGTGATATATGCCCTAGAGGCCATTATTGTATCATACTGGATTGCATATTACTTAATGGAAGCTTGGGATATACACGGATATAGTAACAGTCTTGCTCGAAATGGTAGTATGCTACCTGGTTTGTTTCTACCTCATTATGTGCATGTGTTTTTACATATCGCTTATACATATTGGTAGAGCCCTTAGGATCTTTGCTTGACTACCAGCGTTGTGATGGCAGTCACAGTAGTGAGGGCTGGGCAGTCTATAAGAACATCCTTATACAGGTCCCTAGTCGTAGGATTATCAAGACGGGACATCGATACTCCAGAGTAGACTAGTGTATACACATCTCATCCCAGCAGGGGAGATGGTCTGTCCCACAACCATTAGTACGTCGTACTACAGATAGTATGCAGGTGCTCATTGGGTTATGAGTACACTGGACAGGACTCATCGGGAACTGCTGGTGGGTATTATACCTATCGTCGGGTAGCAGTTCCCAAGTGACATGAGTACAGCATAGTCTGTTGACTTGACACTATTACTTCTCCTCGAGTGTGTTCCCACTGTATTTTGATTACTACCCTACCACGACTCAAAGGAGTCGTGCAAATAGGTAGTAGTTGGGTGCAGTCCTGAAGCACTTGGAGGCAGTGGCAGTTAGATAGGATTCGTCTCTCCTGGTATTGGGGGTTGATATCTCGTTGTGTTCGGAAGGCCATTACATAAAGTCCTTGTCCAAAGCAAGTGAGATTTACCGGTAGGTACTCCAGTAGTTTCTTAGGGTGTTTTGGGCTATTCTCCGACACGACTTATTGCGCTATTAGGGGTCTAACGATTACCGCCCCTCTAGGCCTGATATGCAGTACTCTTAGACGAACAGACTGGAATGTACGAAGATTGTCACATATAGGCTCAGTAGGAGCTCGGATGAGTTATTCTCATCGGCCTTCTTATCGACATTTACCCGGGGGCCGTTATGTGCAGCTAGTACTGCTTGCAGCTTGTGGTTAAACCCACTGCCAGCGTAGTGTCGAGTCTTTAGAGTCCCACACAGAGGATTTCCCTGTATTGAGTAAAAGATGTAGGTCGTATGGTTTTACGAAAGGGTTCAATCATGTACGTGTACTTATGCACGGATGATGATTCGGACAGATAATACTAGTGGGCTTTGGTTTAAACCGGATCCTAGTATTATACCGATGTATTATTTTTGTTTCTTTTGTATTCGTATTTTTCGGAATACAGATATAGGTATGTATATACTGTTAGTTATATGTATGCCCTAGAGGCCTTTACTGTACATATAAAGTATATTGCAGTGCATGCTTGGACATATATAGGGTGGAATTTCTTGCTCGACATGATAATATGTTATCTGGTTGCTCTTTATCTTAACATGTACACTTATTGTCTCTCTATTACATGTTGATAAAGCCCTTAGGATGAGTACTTGACTACCGGGATTATGATGCGGATCATACTAGTGGGGCAGAGGTAGTCGGCAAGTACATCCTTCAAATGTTTCTAGTCGTGGGAGTATCGAGACAGGGCATCGATATTCCAGAGTAGACTAGCATATACGCTTCTCGACCCATAAGATGGGCGATGGATAATCTCACATCCATTGGTGTTTCACATCAGAGAAGGTATACGGGTGCTCATTGGAGACTGGCTACACTGAACGGACTCGCCGAGAACTCCGAGATGGTATTATACCTATCGTCAGATAGCAGTTCTCTGGTGACACTGGTACAGGTTAGTCTGTCGACCCGAGATCGTCATAGAGTCTTTGTGTGATTCATACCGTGCTTTGATTTCCACCTTACCACGTTCAAGAGATCGTGCAAAACGGTGGTTTTGGGGTACAGTCCCGAGTCACATGGAGGCAATGAGCGATAGGAGGGGATTTGTCTCTCCCGGTATTGGGAGTTGATGTTGCGCTATGCTCGATTGGCCATAACAGGAAATCCCTGGCGAGGGTTGCTTAGATCTACTGGTAAGTGTTATCAGTAGTTTCTCGAACCGTTATGGACATTTCATCGGCATGACTTATTAGGCTATTGGGGTCTGACGTTATACCTCCCCCAGGCTGTGATATGCGACATATCAGATGAAGAGACCGGACTGTACTGTAGTGTTAATGATTGGACTCGCAGGAATATGAGCAAGCTTGATTGTTGATCTTCTGATCGCTCAATGCCCGAGTGGCCGTTACGTTTAGCAGACCGCTTGCGGCTTGTGGGTGACTGATATGATCACCACCTACTGCCGGCGTATTGACGAGTCTTTAGAGTCCTACACAGCGGTTTCCTAGCTGAAGCGAAACGAAGTAGGAGCACATATGTGATATGTGCGGGACTGAGATTAATACGATTATGTGATACCATATTCTATTCTCGCGATATGTGATATCGGTTGGTTATATGTGATATAGTCGGGTTATCGAATCAAGTGTTGATTCGATAAATGGATACATTCGATATTAGTCGGTTGTATGTGATATAGCCGGATTATTAAATCAAGTGTTGATTTAATAATTTAATATATAATTATATATTTGATATATTATCTTACATTAACTAATATTAGCCCACTTAAGATTTCTTTTTCTCACTTGTGTACACTCAGTATATATGTGATATATATTAATATACATTATTTTGTGTCATGCTAGATGATACATGTTACATGGGTGTATTAGACTCACACCATGCTTATAATAATGTGAGGTTTTATTTATTTAAATTAATTCAATATTAGTTGAAAATTGTCATGCTTGGAAGCTTGGCGAAGCTTAAAGTATCTTTGACTTAGTCCACTAGTTTTGTTTTACTTGTAGATATTTATCAACCTAACCATTATTGTTAGCCATGGTATAGTCTCTACATAAGTTAGTATATGATACTAACTCACCCATGGTTGCTATTCTCACTCATTATTCCATTCACACTTCATCTTCTTCCTCATCTCCAAAAAACTTTCTAGCTTCATGAGAGGTGAAGAAATATAGTGAGAAAATTATGTCTAAAGTGAGAAAAATTTCTACTTCATCAACCTTTTCTCTACTAGCCATTTAGATTGGGTTTTTTCTTCCCTAGTTCATTACTTAGTGAAGAGGTAGTTTGTGTTAGTGTCTCCTCGACGTAGATCATCTTCGGCCTCGAAGACTTCAAGCAAGCTTGTTCATTTCACCTTGTGGAGCCTCACTAGAGTCCGGGAGATCACAACTTGGAGCGATGGGACTACTACACAGAGCTATTGAAGTGAAGAACTGATCTACAAAGGTTGTATTCCTTGTTCACATAGATGTAAAGATGTTTACATGCTTGTTCGTTTAATTTTCTAGTTTAGATTCTAGCGTTAGGGTTCTTTAGCGCGCCAAAATTTTGAAAACGGCATGGATGATGCCTCCCGAAAACCAGCGGCGCCCTAGGGAACCCAGTAGTGGTATCATAGCCATGCTAGAGAATTAGACGATGTTGTAGTATTACGAAACCGAAACTACTCCGAAACACCCGAAACAATGACCCAGTGTTTGTCGAAGTTTTAAGAGTGTCTAATTTTTTTTAAGAAGTTGCAGAATGTTATATGAGATGTAACATGAACACAGTAGAAATTTGAACCCTCCCCACCGGAATTTGGCCAGCCCCAAGTGAGGAAAATTCTGCCTGGCCTGTTTTGGGAAATGTTCTGGGCTTCAAATTTTTATCGTGTTCCAGTCTCTGGGTTTTGGTGTTTCAGGTGTTGCTTGTTTTTGCTAAAATTACATGTGATGTCATCTTTGAGCAAAGGCAATTCAGAGTGTTTCGTAGTCGTAATTCTAACATCTATTCGGGTTATTTAGATGATGTAAAAAAGTTCGAACGGATATCAATAACCCATTTTTTCCTTCGCTGGAAATTTTCCAAGAGTTGGAATTTTTCTAAGTTTAAAATCTTTAGAAAATCGTGCAGGTATTTTCTATGGACCCTCTAGAAGAAAGAAACCCTAAGTCGATTCTGTGACAGTCGGAATCGCAATCGAACCCTAGGGTTTATGGTAGTTCCACGGCGCCACAGGTGAGGAAAGGGTTGACCCTTCTACGGTTGGTCCATAGGTGCTGTGGCATGTTCTGGGTACTTTTTGAACTCCGCTCAAGTGTTGAGCTCTTTGGGAAATTTTGGGTGTTTGTTTATTCGATTGAAAAGTTTTACATCGTCTAGCTATCTGTGATTGTGATACAGTATTTTGAACCCACATATTTAGTTATGTGATAACTAGTTTGAATTTTATAAATCTAGCTAATTAGTCTCATTTGATCGGTTGTCACGGAATTTTGATGTGGATCAAAAGTCCGTCGCAATTACGTAGCATATGCGGATACTCGACGAGTAACCTTACTAGATAGCCATGCCCTATAGCCCCGACCAAGTGACTGTAGGAGAACCCCGTTGCCAAAAGCATCCATTCGGGTGCTCGTGGTTGCGGTGTTCCGCCAAAGTGCACTTCGTCGATGGCATTGGGGGTGTGGCCGTCTACTAAAGTTTCCGACGAGCATTCAATCTGGATGTCAGGAATCTTGTTGAATTACCCGACTGGTTATTGAAAAGTGTTTTCAATATCAAGACTAAAATGCGGGGTTTATAATTGTTAGGCATGTGATGTCTAAGGAATTCATTTGGTTAGGCATGAAATCTAAAGTATGTGATACATTGGGTTTAGGATGTCTAAGGTGGTTGCGGATTCCAATTGTTGTAGTTTTTCATTTTCTTTTCTGCGACCGTAAGTGTAATATATGGTGTATCGCCGGTTTCGTTGCTATATGTCAACGATAATTGGGATACGCATATTTACTTACGTTGATGACATGTGATGTTATGTGTTGCTGTGATATGTTATATTGGTTCGTCGTGTTTGAATAGCCAGGTTTTTTTATGTGAGATGAGAGTTTTTCATTTTCATTCATGTAAAAACTTGTATGTAATATTCTTTTATTGGGGCACTTCCGGGTTGAGGATGATTTCACCATTGATGTATATTATTTACTTTTCCGCATTAGGATAGACCCAAGGAGGAGAGCACAAGTAACCGTGTTCTAGAGTCCAGTGGGAGACCATCTCGAGGAGTCGAGTCCGGGTCTCCTAACTCTAGAATTGGTAGGGTTGCTTGCCGCTCTCGTAGAGGTCTAGGGATGTGGTTTGGCTATTCATCGCGACCGTGGAATCCGCGTTTTTTATTGGCTTAATTCAAAACACGGAATTTCTAGTATATCCAATATTTCATAAGTGTTCTTCTGCTGCTAATATTCTGTGATGTGATCACTTGATATGTTGAGACGAATGATTATATTATATATATATAATATATAATTAATATTGTTGCTTTCGTTTCTTCTGTGATGCTTAGGAAGCATAAATAATGTGACTTCATTAATGAGATTAATGAAATAAAAGAAACCTAAAGATATTGTAGAATCTTGTTTTAAAAACCGGTAGCTCTAGTTCTTGCTTTGCATAGCAGTATTACTTGCAGAATATCCAGTACCTTATTCGTTAAGGAAAGAGCCGAGATCCCTTCATCGGGAGTGACCTCTTTAGCGAAACTGGCAGATGCTACAACCCACTCGGTGCTGTTTTTTGATTGCTTCTTTAGTTCTTTCTTTGCATAGTGATATTTGTGAAATATCCAGCACCTCATTCGATGAGGAAAGAGCCGAGATCCCTTCACCGGGAGTGACCTCTTTAGCAAAACTAGGAAAAGCCTCAAAAACTCTCCTTTTTAAAATCACTCGATTCTACAACGATATCAAGTTCATTACGCAAAAGGTTTTATTAAAAATCTGTCGTAGCCCTCCGTCATTTCAGATAAGGATTATTTAGTATTCGTGCTACGTTTGTTGACCTTAGCCCAGGCGTAGTGCGCGGTAGAAAATTAGTACTTATCTGCAAGCATATGATGCGATTGAGTTAGGGTAGTTGTACGACTTTGTTGACCTTAGCCATGGGTCGTACTGGTGGGTTTAATTTAATCAAGAAATGATGGGTTGAACATGGCTAGCGCTTATGATTTGTTGACCTTAGCCAAGGTCATAAGTTGCTAGGGGCAAAATATTATCGGGAATTTCAAGTGTTGAAATTTGTAATGAGATTGCATTCCTTCTATGAGATAGTTGGATCCCGATACCCACTGCGAGTAAGAGTTGCTCCTCAGAGAGTTTTGCACATTATAATTAGCCGATCAAGTAGGTGTCTAAAAAGGTGTTAACGGGGTTACGCCCCTAGGAAAACGAGGTTTATTTTAATTAGGTCTGTGCGAAAGCATAGGGAACCTCCCTCAAAGTACCGACACTGGCCTGGCCGAAAGATTGGCGAACTTGTAGGGTGTAATTAATCCCGGATAGTCTTACCTTTTAGGGTTTGAAGGAAGATTTGATAAAAACAGTGGGAGCCATCCTGATTAGATGAAATGATAACCAATCTCATCTTGCAAGAGCGCACGCAGAGTGTTTTCTTCTCTCTCTCTCCTAGTAGCGACCATGTCACACCTTATTCAAGATAATAATATGGATGTTTTGACCGAACCTGCTTATTATACTGAGCTGGGGAACGTTGGTTCCGCTCTATCTTATAATTGTTATAATTTCGAGCAGGAAATAGGGGAATACCAGGATTCCTTTGCCGCCTAATGTGAAGAAAAAGCATGTTGATGCATATTCTTCGATTGTCTTCATCACCGAGAACTGTTTCTCAGTATATTCTACGTCCAGGGTATGAGATACTGGATCAGGATTCCGTATATGTAATCTGTTACATGGGCTACAGAAAGGTAGAGAACTGAGATTGGGTGATATGTCTCTAAGTGTAGAGAATGGTGCAAGTGTTGCAGCCAAATCAGTTGGCAGATATCACCTTGTATTACCAAATACATTGATTCTGAACAAATGTTATTATATACCGAACCTGATATATTACATTACATCATTTCTTTATTAAGCTAAAGAAGGATATAATTTTGTATTTCTGGATAATGTTGTGAACATTTTCCTTGATCAAGAGTTGATTGGATCAGGCACGTTATGTAATGGCATATACGTTCTAAATCAAAACACAGTTCAAAGTAATTAAAACACACACAAGAGGAGTAGTTCAGAAATGAACGAAACCTTCTTGTGGCATTGTAGACTAGGTCATATCAATGCGACACGACTAGCTAAGTTAAATAAGGATGAATATTTGAATCTGTTCGAATTTTTCATCTTATGATACTTGCCAGTTTTGTGTTAAAGGTAAAATGACTAAAACTCCGTTTACTGGAAACGGAAGATGAGTTGCTAAACTCTTGGGACGGATACATGATGATGTATACGGTCCGATGTCTACACAATGCCAGGGCTGGTTCTTTGTACTTCATTACATTCATTGACGATCTCACAAGATTCGGGCATGTGTTCCTGTTGAAACACGAGTCTAAAACTTTTGAGAAATTCAAGGAATATAAGTACGAAGTAGAGAACCATACAGGTAAAAGTATTAAGTCCTTCGATGTGATCGGAGAAGGAAAATACTTGGGCATGGTGTTCCCGGAGTTTCTAAAAGGAGAATGTGATTCTCTCTCAGCTTACTCCTTCGAGTACACCACAGCACAAACGGTGTATCAGGACGGAGGTATCGCACCCTATGAGATATGGTGCGCTCTATGATGAGTACTGCTGAGTTGTCTGTTTCCTTTTGGGGTTATGCACTTGAGAAGCTGCATACCTATTGAATGGGGTTCCATCCAAATCAGTGCCTACCACTCCATATGAGATATGGAATGGGAAGAGACCATCTCTTAAACGAATTAAAATATGGGGTTGTCTAGCTTATGTTGAAAAGCAAAATCAGGACAAGCTCGAGGCAAGGTCATTTCTGTATAAATTTGTTGGATATCCCAAAGATTTGCGAGGGTGTATCTTCTACCAAACTGAGGAGCAAAAGGTGTTTTGTTTCTCAGCATGCCACCTTTTTAGAAAAGGAACTTCTTGTGAAGAAATTAGTGGTCATGAGGTAGAACTAGAGGGAGTTCCAGCTAGACAAACTAACAGCTGATGATTTGGTAGAACCAAAGGATTCAATAGTCTCCAACGAACCTCAGCCTCTCCGCAAATCTGGTAGGATTCCTCATCCACCTGAGTGATACTACGGTTTCCTCGGTGACGGTAGGAGGGAGGATTGCATCATAGTAGATGATGACCCAAATAGGTTCAGGCAGGCCATCACGAGTGGGGACTCTGTGAAATGGCTGGATGCTATGCAATCAAAGATGGAATCCATATACACCAACAAAGTATGACTTTGTAAGTTGCACCAGAAGGGGTAAAACCCATCGGGAGCAAGTGGATCTTGAGAAGATTCTTGGTGTAAATGGAAAAGTTGAGACTTTCAAAGTTATGCTTAAGTCCATCAGGATTAAAGCAGGCATCGTGGAGTTGGAACATCTGTTTTGATGTGGCAGTCAAAGAGTTTGACTTCATCGAAAAGATAGATGAACCTTGTATATACAAGAAGGTTGTAGAGAGTAAGGCTGTCTTCCACGTTTTGTACGTAGATGACATACTCTTGATAGGAAATGGTTTCCTATGCTACACTCAGTCAAGCTCCTCTTATCTAGAGGATTCTCCATATAAGATCTGAATGATACCTACTACATCTTATGGATTATGATCTATGATGATAGATCTAAGTGGATGTTGGGAGTGTCTCAAATCCAGGTACATTAACACCATACTAAAGGGGTTTAGTATGGAAGATTCTAAGCGTAGTGGTTCGTCCACTTACTCAGGAATCACTCTCTCCAAAAAGATGTCTTCCAAGACTGATTTGGAGAGAGCTCACGTACAAGGGATACCCTATGCTTCGGCAGTAGGCTCTATCATGTATGCGATATTATGTACCAGAACAGATGTAGCTAACTCACTAGGTGTAGTGATCAGGAATCAATCGGATCTTGGGAGAATCACTGGAAAGCTATGGAGGACATTCTTAAGTACTTGAGAAGCACTAAAATAATGTTCTTGGTTCGAGCATCCAGAGTGATAAGGTCGACTGAAAGTCAGTCACAGGCTTTGGCTTTTACCCTCAGTGGAGGGACGGTATGTTGGAAGAGTCCCAAGCTAGATACCATGGCATACTAGATGATAAAGGCGGAATACATCGCTACCAACGATGCTGCCAAAGAGGTTGTCTTGATAATTCTTGTTCATGAGATGAACATGGTTCCTACCATTGAGCGTCCAATAACTGTTATTGTGACAACAATGGAGTTGTGGCTTTGGCCTAAGAACGCAGGTCCCATCAGCGTTCCAGACATATTTTGAGGACAGTATCACCTGATCAGGGAGATGTTTGCTCTCCAAGTGATCGAGGTTAGGAGAGTTGACGCGAAGGATAACACAGCGGATCCACTCACAGAGGCCTTTTCCCAGAGAGACTTTTATGGGACGTTGGGTATGAGATACTACAACAAATGGCCTAAGTGCAAGTGGGAGATTGTTAGTTATATGTATGCCCTAGAGGCCATTACTGTACATACGATGTATATTGTAGTGGATGCTTGGACATATATAGGGTGGAATTTCTTGCTCGACATGATAGTATGCTCTCTGGTTGTACTTTATCTTAACATGTACACATATTGTCTCTCTATTACATGTTGATAAAGCCCTTAGGATGAGTACTTGACTACCAAGATTATAATGCGGATCATACTAGTGGGGCAGAGGTAGTCGGCAAGTACATCCTTCAAATGTTCTTAGTCGTGGGAGTATCGAGACAGGGCATCGATATTCCAGAGTAGACTAGCGTATACGCTTCTCGACCCATATGATGGGCGATGGATGATCCCACATCCATTGATGTTTGACATCAGAGAAGGTATACGGGTTCTCAGTGGAGACTGGGTATACTGAACGGACTCGCCGAGAACTCCTAGATGGTATTATACCTATCATCAGATAGCACTTCTCTGGTGACACTGGTACAGGTTAGTCTGTCGACCCGAGATCGTCATAGAGTCTTGTGTGATTCCCACTATGCTTTGATTTCCACCTTACCATGTTCAAGAGATCGTGCAAAATGGTGGTTTTTTGGTACAGTCCCGAGTCACATGGAGGCAATGAGCGATAAGAGGGGATTCATCTCTCCTGGTATTAGGGGTTGATGTTGCGCTATGCTCGATTGGCCATAACAGGAAATCCCTGGCCAGGGTTGCTTAGATCTACTGGTAAGTGTTATCAGTAGTTTCTTGAACCGTTATGGACCTTGCATCGGCATGACTTATTAGGCTATTAGGGTCTGACATTATACCACCCCCAGACTGTGATATGCGACATATCAGATGAAGAGACCGGACTGTACGGTAGTGTTGCTGATTGGATTCGCAGGAGTATGAGCAGGCTTGCTTGTTGATCTTCCGATCGCTCAATACCCGGGAGGCCGTTACGTTTAGCAGACTGCTTGTGGCTTGTGGGTGACTGATATGATCACCACCTAGTGCCGGCGTATTGACGAGTGTTTATAGTCCTACACAGAGGTTTCCTGGCTCAAGCGAAATGAAGTAGGAGCACATATGTGATATGTGTGGGACCGAGATACGAGTATGTAATACCGTATTCTATTCTCGCAATATGTGATATCGGTCGGTTATATGTGATATAGCCGGGTTATCGAATCAAGTGTTGATTCGATAAATGGATACATTCGATATTAGTCGGTTGTATGTGATATAGCCGGATTATTAAATCAAGTGTTGATTTAATAATTTAACTTATAATTATATATTTGATATATTATCTTACATTAACTAATATTAGCTCACTTAAGATTTCTTTTTCTCACTTGTGTACACTTAGTATATATGTGATATATATTAATGTACATTATTTTGTGTCATGCTAGATGATACATGTTACATGGGTGTATGAGACTCACACCATGCTTATAATAATGTGAGGTTTTATTTATTTAAAGTAATTCAATATTAGTTGGAAATTGTCATGCTTGGAACCTTGAAGTAGCTTAAAGCATCTTTGACTTAGTCCACTAGTTTTGTTTTACTTGTAGATATTTATTAATCTAACCATTATTGTTAGCCATGGTTTAGTCTCTACATGAGTTAGTATATGATACTAACTCACCCATGATTTCTATTCTCACTCATTATTCCATTCACACTTCAGCTTCTTCCTCATCTCTAAAAAGCTTTCTAGCTTCATGAGAGGTGAAGAAATATAGTGAGAAAATTATTTCTAAAGTGAGCAAAATTCCTACTTCATCAATCTCTTCTCTACTAGCCATTTAGATTGGGTTGTTTTTTCACTAGTTTATTACTTAGTGAAGAGGTAGCTTGTGTTAGTGCCTCCTCGACGTAGATCATCTTCGGTCTCGAAAACTTCAAGCAAGCTTATTCATTTCTGTAAGTCCACGTTGCCCACCCCGGTGCTTACGGGGAGGCGGAAAATGGAATAAAAATCGGATTTTTATCATGCTACGCAACATGGACTAGACAAAAGAGGATCTTTGCTAAACAAAAACTTGCTAAAGCTAACTAGAAACTAGCTAAAGGGTAGAATGGTTATACCTAGGGCTTTATGTCCTTCTCTCCTTGCTCCTTGGAGTAGTAGAAAGGGATCACCTTTGTCGTCTTCTCACGTCGAAGAAGGATCCACCCAAAAGCCTCAACCTTTGGCTTCAACTTCAAGCTAGAAGTAACTAGGGTGCTAGAAGTGCTAATCCTAGAACCCTAGATGAGAGTAGAGATTATCAAGAAGAGGTTTTTCTCAAGCTCAAGTATTTCTCAACACATGAGAGGGGAGAGCTTGAGGAAGAGGAAGAGCAAGAGAGAGAAAGTATATGATAGAATGAGAGAATTATGAAGCATTCTCACATATATGTGTGAATTATTGTAAATTGATAATTAGTGAGATAATTGTCATGGCGTAATCAAGACATGACCATTATCATTTTATTTTTAATGCAAATTGCAAGGATCAAAGAGCATCTTCCAAATGAAATGATGATGGTCAAAGTGTCAACCTAGGTCAACAAGTCAAGAATGTCAAATGGTCAACAACCATAACCATGCACAATTATATTAAACTAATATCAATTAACCATAATACACACATAAGCATTAGGGTTAATAAAATGACAATGGTCATTAACCCTAATCAAAGTCCTCTCCCTCTGTCTCAAGCAATTGTGCATACACACCCGTATTCGTGATCCGAGGAACACGAATACAAAGAGATAAAACCAATCCCAAATCATATAATAGGATCTGGCTTAAACCAAAGCCCACTAGTATAAGCCGTCCGGACAGCAAACGTGCACAAGTGCGCGTATGTGAACGAACCCTGTCGCAAAACCATGCGACCTCTATTCATTTTGCCTAAAGGAGAATAGCTCTCAGTGTGGGACTCTAAAGACTCGACACTACGCTGGCAGTGGGTTTAACCACAAACCGCAAGCGGCACTAGCTGTACGTAACAGTCCCTAGGTAGATACCGATAAGAAGACTGACGAGGTGACCCCATCTGAACTCCTACTGAGCCTGTATGTGACAGTCTCCGTACAGTCCGGTCTGTTCGTCTGATACATCGCATGGCGGGCCTAGGGGGCGGTGAACGTCAGTCCCCTAATAGCGGTACAAGTCGTGTCGGAGTGTAGCCCAGAACATCCTGAGATAACACTGGAAACCTACCAGTATATCTCGTTTGCCCTTGCCAGGGACTACTTGTGTAATGGCTCTTCTGGACACAGCGCGATGTCAACCCCCAATACCGGGAGAGACGAATCCTGTCTAACCGTCACTGCCTCCAAGTGCTTCGGGACTGCACCCAAAAACTACCTGTTTGCACGACTCCTTTGAGCCGTGGTAGGGTAGTAATCAAAGTGCAGTGGGAACACACTCGAGGCGAAGTGACAGTGTCAAGTCAGCGGACTAAGCTGTACTCATGTCACCTGGGAACTGATAACTGACGATAGGTATAATACCAACCAACAGTTCCCGACGAGTCCTGTCCAGTGTACTCATAACCTAACGAGCACCCGCATACTATCTCAAGTTCGACGTACTGACGGCTGTGGGACAGACCGTCTCCCACGCTAGGATGAGAAGCGCATACGCTAGTCTACTCCAGAGTATCGATGCCCTGTCTCGATAGTCCTACGACTAGGGACCTATATAAGGATGTGCTTATGGATTACCCAGCCCCCACGAGTGTGAGCGCCATCACAACGCTGGTAATCAAGCAAAGATCCTAAGGGCTCTACTAATATGTATATCAGCGATATGCTAAAAGAAACACATGCACATATTAAAGCAGAGACAAACCAAGTAGCATACTACCATTTCGAGCAAGATTGTATATACAGCTGTGAATATCCCAAGCTTCCATCAAGTAATATACAAACTAGTATGATACAGTAATGGCCTCTAGGGCATATACACTAACAATCTCCCACTTGCACTAAGGCCATGTACTGGCGTATTGAAGACCTATCATCTCGATCAGCCGCTCGAACTGAGTCTGGGGCAAGGCCATGGTGAATGGATCTGCTGTGTTATCTTCTGAAGCAACCCTCCGAACCTCGATCTCCTGGCGATCCACGATCTCCCTGATCAGGTGATACCGCCTCAAGATGTGTCTGGATTTCTGATGGGACCTGGGTTCCTTCGCTAAAGCTATAGCCCCGTTTTTGTCGCAATACAGAGGTATTGGGTCAACAATGGACGGAACCACCTGAAGCTCTTTCAAGAACTTCCTTATCCAGACAGCTTCTTTTGCGGCATCAGATGCAGCGATGTATTCCGCTTCCATAGTCGAGTTAGCAACGGTTTCCTATTTGGAGCTCTTCCAACACACCTCCCCTCCATTGAGGGTGAAGACAAAACCCGACATGGACTTGGAATCATCCTTGTCACTCTGGAAGCTGGAGTCAGCAAAGGCCTCAATCTGGAGGTCTTTCCCGCCATACACCAAGAACATCTCCTTATTCCTTCTCAGGTACTTGAGAATGTTCTTTACCGCTATCCAATGTTTCTCCCCAGGGTTTGACTGATACCTGCTTACCACACTCAGTGCATAAGCCACATCCGGTCTGGTACACAACATCGCATACATTATAGAGCCTACCGCAGAAGCGTAGGGTATAATAGACATGCGATACCTCTCCAAATCAGTCTTGGGAGACATCTCTTTGGAGAGGGTGATCCCGTGACAAGACGGTAGATTACCGCGCTTGGAATCTTCCATACTGAATCTCTTCAGTATGGTGTCGATGTACTTGGACTGTGAAAGTCCTAATATCCTCTTGGATCTGTCACGGTAGATCCGGATACCTAGAATGTATGCGGCATCACCCAGGTCTTTCATGGAGAACCTGTGTGACAAGAACCCCTTGATAGATTGTAACATAGGAATGTCATTTCCTATTAAGAGAATGTCATCTACGTATAAAACGAGGAATACTACAGTTCTCGCTACAAATCTACAATAGATGCATGGTTCATCTGGATTGTTGATAAAGCCAAATTCCTTGACCGTCTCATCAAAACAGATGTTCCAACTCCGCGATGCCTGCTTTAGTCCATAAATGGACTTAAGCAACTTGCACACCTTTCCGCTGCTCCCACTCTGAATGAAACCCTCTGGCTGGTACATATAGACACACTCCTCTAAATGTCTATTTAGAAAAGCTGTCTTTACGTCCATCTGCCAAATCTCATAATCGTGGAAGGCAGCAATGGCAAGAAGGATCCGAATGGATTTCAGCATAGCTACTGGAGAAAAGGTTTCGTCATAGTCCAAACCAGGTCGCTGACGAAAACCCTTTGCAACCAGTCTAGCTTTATAGGTCTCAACCTGTCCATCTACACCAATCTTCCTTTTGAAGATCCACTTGCATCCTACGGGTTTTACCCCATCTGGAGCAATGTCCAACGTCCATACTTTGTTGGTGTACATGGACTCCATTTCGGTCCGCATTGCATCCAGCCATTTTACCGAGTCGACGCTCTGAATGGCTTGCTGGAAGCTAGTAGGCTCATCACAGTCTATGATGCAATCCTCTCTATCCCCATCAATGAGAAAACCGTAGTATCTCTCGGGCGGATGAGACCCCCTACTACTCCTGCGGAGTGGCGTAGGAATGTCCTGATCTTTCGAACCCTCTGGTTCTACTAAGCTTTCAGTAATATCTCGTGGTTCTGGAATTTCTTCCAGTTCTATTGCGCTCCCACTTGTTTCTTTTTCTATGAACTCGTGTTCTAGAAAGTGGGCATGGCGAGAAATAAAGACCTTTTGTTCCTCTTCGCAATAGAAGAAATATCCCTTGGAGTTCTTTGGATATCCCACAAACTTGCACTGTACTGAGCGTGCCTCGAGCTTGTCCGCATGATGCTTTTTTACAAAAGCTGGACATCCCCATGTCTTAATGTGATTAAGATAGGGTCTATTCCCACACCACATCTGATATGGTGTAGTAGGCACAGTCTTAGTTGGGACTCGGTTCAAAAGGTATGCAGCTGATTCTAGCGCATATCCCCAGAACGATCGCGGCAACTTAGCGTTACTCATCATGGACCGTACCATATCCAATAGGGTTCGGTTCCGTCTCTCCGATACACCGTTATGTTGCGGAGTGTATGGAGGAGTAAGCTGAGAGAGAATTCCATTCTCTTTTAAGTAACCCAGGAACTCGGCACTCAAGTATTCACCACCTCGATCAGATCTCAGTGCCTTGATACTTTTGCCTGTTTGTTTTTCTACTTCATTCTTATATTCCTGGAATTTTTCAAAAGCCTCGGATTTATGTTTCATTAAGAAGACATAACCGTACCTTGAAAAAGTCATCCGTAAAAGTAATGAAGTAAGAATAACCGCTTCGTGCATGCGTAGACATTGGACCGCACACGTCGCTATGTACGAGTCCCAAGAGCTCGCTCGCTCTTTCTCCGTGTCCAGTGAACGGAGTCTTTGTCATCTTTCCTCTGAGACAGGATTGACAAGTTGAATACGATTGATATTCGAACGGATCCAAATATCCTTCTGTGTGCAACTTCGTCAACCTTCTCTCATTAATGTGACCGAGTCTACAATGCCATAAGAAAGTTTTATTGATTTCTGGAGACTTTCTTTTGTGTGTATTCTGGACATTGAAAATCTGTGGTTGGTTTAAAACGTATATACCGTTGTTTAATGTACCTGACCCAATCAAAACTTGATTAAGGTGAATGTTCACTACATTACTTACAAATGCAAATTCATAACTTTCTTTAGATAATAAAGATACATAAATGATATTAAAGGTTGCATTTGGTACATAATAACAACTACGCAAAACCAAAAAATGTCCACCCGACAATCCCAGGTGATAGTCCCCCACGGCCTCAGCCTCCATGCTAGCACCGTTTGCAACTCTAAGGGTCATGTCACCTGCCTTCAAAACTCTACGCTTTCTCAACGCCTGCAAAGAATTACAGATATGAGATCCTGATCCGGTATCCAATACCCAGGATGTAGAGTTTATTGATAGACAGTTTTCAATAACATACACACCTGAAGCTGAAGCCGCAACTCGCTTCAAATCCTGGGTTCTGGCCTTCCAAGCCTTGCAATCCTGTTTCCAGTGACCACTTTTGTGACAGTAGAAGCATTCTTCCTTCCCCACCAGCTTTCCCGCTATCTTTGTTTCCTTTCCATTTCCCTTTGTATCCACTTTACTGACACTGCCTCTTGGTTTGGCGGGGGCTTTCTTCTTCTTACCCTTGGCTTTCGCCCTGGATCTAGAAGAGGAAGATCCTCTTACAAATAAAGTGGATGACTCCCTACCTTTCTGTAGGGTGCCCTCAGCACTCCTCAACATGTTCAGAAGTTCGGAAAGTTCAACCTCCTTTTCTTGTATGTTGAAGTTTAAGATAAACTGGGCGTAAGTGGAAGGAAGGGACTGGAGAATAAAATCAGTGTAGAGTTCATTCTCCAACGTGGTCCCAAGGTCCGCGATCTCCTCTATGTAGCCAATCATCTTAAGCACGTGTTCCGCTCCCGATGATCCGACGGCCAATCTTGCCGAAAATAGCTTCTTCGACACTTCGTATCTTGCGATACGAGACTGCTCTCCATACAGTTCTTTTGTTTGGAGAAATATGGACTCTAGGTCCATATTCTCATGCCTCCTCTGATGTTCTTGTTCATCGAGGCAAGCACGAGGCATTTGGCCTTCGCGCAATCGATCTCCCATGTCTTACGGATTTCCTTATCTGCGACGCTGGAGGTGGGACCTGGGATAGGAGGAGTTTTGGTGGTAAGGACATACCCCAACTTGTCGTAAGTGATTGCCATCTTGACATTCCTGAGCCAATCTTTGTAGTTTGGCCCTGTCAGTATGTTTTTATCTAGTAATAACTTAAGTCCGGTCATGTTGAATGGTCGCTGCAATTAGGAGAGAGAAAAGAAATACTTTAGCATGATGCTCTTGCAAGTTTAGAGTGGTTTTTAGTTTGTCTAAACTGGATGGCTCTCACTGTCTCTCGAATCCCTTCTCAAACCGTAAAGAAAGGATTAGTCGGGATCAATCTCACCGTACAATACTTGTTTAACCGTTCAGCCAGGCCAGTGTCGGTACTTCGAGGGAGGTTTTCCAACGCTTTCGCAAAGTTCCTTAATTTAAGAACCTTTTTTCCCTGGGGGCGTAGCCCCGCTAACACCTTTCTAGACACCTACTAGGTTTATAGCATTGATCGTTAAGTGAGAGTTTTCCCGAGGAGTAGCATATACTCACAGTAGGATCGGGATCCAAATATCATCGCGTGATAAAACCGAAGGAATCCTACCAGAATCAGCGCTAGCAAGTTTCAGTACTTATGAAACTCCCGATGTGGATTTTTGCCCCATGCTCTTATGACCTTGACTTTGGCCAAAATATCATAAGTCACATGTCAAGTTCTACTCGTCATTCTCGTGGTTAATTTGGACCCACCCGTACCCACCCTTGACTTTGGCCAAAATGGCAGCACGACTGTCCCAAACCAACCCATCTATCTATGCTGCACATGAATACCCAATAGCTACCAATCACTATGCCTTGACTTTGGCCAAAATACATAGCTTGAATACTTTTTGACCATTCATGTGGAATTACGGAGGGCTACGAATGGTTTTGGCGAAACCGTGAACGTAGTGAACTTGATATAATCGATGGAACGAGATAGCTTTTAAAAGGAGTGGTTCAAGCTCCGCGTTTAAAAGTTTAGTTTTGAAAAAAACCGAGTGGTTTTCAAAGTGTTCCAATCGACTTTTACTTGGTTTATTTTCTTGCATTAGTTATTTTAATGCGTCCCATCATTTAATCCTACCATTGCAAAAAACAACCAAAATATGACGTACGCTTATACGATTCGCATTCGCCACGGGGCCCCGTCATCACCCGTTAGGTTACTTAACTAACGACAGAGCGGGGGTTGGGCTAGCGCGGCTGTAAAACATAAGCAACGCCTAAATAGCTATCATATATAAATATATAGCAATGATAGACATTACAGATCACAGATGAATACATTGGATATACTAGGAATCCGCAATACGTTCGAGCCTGCAACGAAAAGCGGATTACACGGTCGTGGTGAATAGCCAATACCCCACCCAAGACCCCTACGGGTGCAGCAAACTACCCGCCAAGTACCCGAAACGAAGCAACCTCCCTCAACACCGTGAGTAGGCCACTCGGTACTTCGAGATACCCGGTAGTTTCTGCACCCCTCCATGGGTCTATCCTAGGAGCAAAAACAGTAAAAAGAATTATACAATGATGGCTACAACCCCGACCCGGTTGTGCGGCCAAATAAATAATATTACATCAATTTACATATTACATGAATGAAAGAAAAAGAAACACTCATCTCACATCCACCCTGGCTATTCACCCGCGACAATCCAACGCATTCATATACACATACCATCATCAAACACAGATCACAGATATGTATAACCCCCACTAATCGACATATAGCGATTAGCCGACGTTCAATACATATAAACATCATAGATATAACCGATTAGTCAAAGTATAGTGAAGTTCGAAAAAAAATACGGATTTATAGGCCCCCAAATACATATTTCTTTTCTGGAAAACCTGGGCACAAATAAACCATCTTAAAAAACCCAAAACCAAGCCAGAAGAACACTGCACCAAACACGACCCAGAACCGAGTCAAAACGGCCGTGGTTCTGCGGCAATAGGCATGCTTTTGCCGCGGAACCGCCGCGCTTTGAGCGATTCACTGGATCGTTTTTGGTGGCTTTCATCACAAAACCCTGAGATGATTTTTGACGTAAGATTTATTTTATTTTGAACAGAAAAAATTTCAACAGAAACTTAGGGTTTTGATGTTTTGGTTTTTCGATTTTTCCGATCAAACTTCCATACACTTTTACTATCTAGCTAGTTTATGTTTAGTTAGGCTCTGATACCACTGTAAGTCCACGTTGCCCACCCCGGCGCTTACGGGAAGGCGGAAAATGGAATAAAAATCGGATTTTTATCATGCTAGGCAACATGGACTAGACAAAGGAGGATCTTTGCTAAACAAAAACTTGCTAAAGCTAACTAGAAACTAGCTAAAGGGTAGAATGGTTATACCTAGGGCTTTATGTCCTTCTCTCCTTGCTCCTTGGAGTAGTAGAAAGGGATCACCTTTGTCTTCTTCTCACGTCGAAGAAGGATCCACCCGAAAGCCTCAACCTTTGGCTTCAACTTCAAGCTAGAAGTAACTAGGGTGCTAGAAGTGCTAATCCTAGAACCCTATATGAGAGTAGATATTATCAAGAAGAGGTTTTTCTCAAGCTCAAGTGTTTCTCAACACATGAGAGGGGAGAGCTTGAGGAAGAGGAAGAGCAAGAGAGAGAAAGTATATGATAGAATGAGAGAATTATGAAGCATTCTCACATATATGTGTGAATTATTGTGAATTGATAATTAGGGAGATAATTGTCACGGCTTAATCAAGACATGACCATTATCATTTCATTTTTAATGCAAATTGCAAGGATCAAAGAGTATCTTCCAAATGAAATGATGATGGTCAAAGTGTCAACCTAGGTCAACAAGTCAAGAATGTCAAATGGTCAACAACCATAACCATGCACAATTATATTAAACTAATATCAATTAACCATAATACACACATAAGTATTAGGGTTAATAAAATGACAATAGTCATTAACCCTAATCAAAGTCCTCTCCCTCTGTCTCAAGCAACTGTGCATACGCACCCGTATTCGTGATCCGAGGAACACGAATACAAAGAGATAAAACCAATCCCAAATCATATACTAGGATCTGGCTTAAACCAAAGCCCACTAGTATAAGCCGTCCGGACAGCAAACGTGCACAAGTGCGCGGATGTGAACGAACCCTGTCGCAAAACCATGCGACCTCTACTCATTTTGACTAAAGGCGAATAGCACTCTGTGTGGGACTCTAAAGACTCGACACTACGCTGGCAGTGGGTTTAACCATAGACCGCAAGCGGCACTAGTTGTACGTAACGGTCCCTAGGTAGATGCCGATAAGAAGACTGACGAGGTGACCCCATCTGAACTCCTACTGAGCCTGTATGTGACAGTCTCCATACAGTCCGGTCTGTTCGTCTGATACATGGCATGGCGGGCCTAGGGGGGTGGTGAACGTCAGTCCCCTAATAGCGGTACAAGTCATGTCGGAGTGTAGCCCAGAACACCCTGAGATAACACTGGAAACCTACCAGTATATCTCGCTTGCCCTGGCCAGGGACTACTTGTGTAATGGCTCTCCTGGACACAGCGCGATGTCACCCCCCAATACCGGGAGAGACGAATCCTGTCTAACCGTCACTGCCTCCAAGTGCTTCGGGACTGCACCCAAAAACTACCTGTTTGCACGACTCCTTTGAGCCGTGGTAGGGTAGTAATCAAAGTGCAGTGGGAACACACTCGAGGCGAAGTGACAGTGTCAAGTCAGCGGACTAAGCTGTACTCATGTCACCTGGGAACTGATAACTGACGATAGGTATAATACCAACCAACAGTTCCCGACGAGTCCTGTCCAGTGTACTCGTAACCTAACGAGCCCCCGCATACTATCTCAAGTACGACGTACTGGCGGCTGTGGGACAGACCGTCTCCCACGCTGGGATGAGAAGCGCATACGCTAGTCTACTCCGGAGTATCGATGCCCTGTCTCGATAGTCCAACGACTAGGGACCTGTATAAGGATGTGCTTATGGATTACCCAGCCCCCACGAGTGTGAGCGCCATCACAACGCTGGTAATCAAGCAAAGATCCTAAGGGCTGTACTAATATGTATATCACCGATATGCTCAAAGAAACACATGCACATATTAAAGCAGAGACAAACCAAGTAGCATACTACCATTTCGAGCAAGATTGTATATACAACTGTTAATATCCTAAGCTTCCATCAAGTAATATACAAACTAGCATGATATAGTAATGGTCTCTAGGGCATATTCACTAACAATTTCACCTTGTGGATCCTCACTAGAGTCCGGGAGATCACTACTTGGAGCGAAGGGACTACAACACGGAGCTATTGAAGTGAAAGACCGGTCTACAAAGGTTGTATTCCTCATTCACTTAGATGTAAAGATGTTTACATGCTTGTTCGTCTAATTCTCTAGTTTAGATTCTAGCATTGGGGTTCTTTAGCACGCCATATTTTTGAAAATGGCATGGACGATGCCTCCTGAAACCCAGCGGCGCCCTTGGGTACCCAGCATATACGGATGATGGGCATTTTTGTAATTTTTTCAAAGATGCTTCTAGAAGAGACACCTCATAATTGTATTTATCATTTTAGTTTAAATGATTATTCATTTTATGAGTGGAGAAAATGAGGTGTATTTTGCGTAAAATTGAGCATGGCGTTTGGTGACACTTGTGGGGTTTTCATCCCATGACTCACCAAGTTGATATTGAACCATATTTCATTTTCCAATATGATTTATTCATTAGAAAAAAGGGGATGGTTCAGTTTGGAGCTGAGAAAGTTCATTCTCTTTTCTTATGCAAAACTTCACTAGCATTCTCCTCAAGTATTCTTCTTCTACCTCAAGCCATTCTTTTCCCATGAGTTGAGAATCCTATGGCTATGAGAGACAAAACATTCCATATATATTCTCTACATCGTCTACGATATCTAGTGTAGAGAACTAGATGCCCTAGTTACTTCAGTTGAGGTGGGAGCTCAATCTACAGACTCTCGGGTGGATCGTCTTTGACTCGAGGAGGCCGACGAGGAAGCGCCGATCCGTTACCATCCTTGGAGCCTATGACGAGGTGGAGGACAGCGAAAAGAAGACCCGAAGGACATGATTCATGAGGTATAAACTTCTTTCTGAGTAGTTAACCTCTTGCATGTTTTCTAGTTAGGGTTTAGCAACGATCCTGGAGTTCAAGTCGGTTTTGCGATCATTGTAAAATCTGTTTTTAAAATATTCCGCCTCCCCGTGGACCCATGGCGTGCACGGCATCGACTTACATATACAAAGGACAGGCAGCAGCGCCTCAGCAAGTAAGCGTTGGAAGGAATGAGTTACGTAACTCCCCGACCAAATGATAAACCATGGACCGAAACATCCCTAAACTAGCATTTCTCTCCGAGCATGCAGATGATGGACCGAAACGTCCCTAAACTAGCATTTCTCTACGAACAGGGAGATGTTGGACCGAAACATCCCTAAACTAACATTTCACTCCGAGCATAGAGATGATGGACCGAAACGTCCCTAAACAAGTATTTCACTCCGAACACAGAAATGTTGCACCGAAACGTCCCTGGACTAGTATATCATCCCGAAAAACGAAATGTTGGACCAAAATGTCTCTAAACAAATACGTCGTCCCAAACACGAGAATATTGGACCAAAATGTCCCTAAAACTAATATGCGCCTTGAAATCTATATTGCAATTGAAGTCCCACCAGCGAAAATTGCAACCCAAGTCCCACCGGCTACACAGCTACTCCAGTGATGAAGCCATCCCAAGTCCCTCCGAAAAATAGATGGGTCACCTGCAGCGAAGCTAATTTCGAGAGTTTCACCGTTTGAAAAAAAGGTATTTCCACAAGCAAATGGGCACGGATGAAAACCTGAAAGGGCGCCGTGAGTAAAAACAGCAGGACTGCCGGTGAGTTTGTGAAAACTCGAGAATGCGAAAACCCGTTAAATAAAAAATATGTGTGTACTTGCAAGGTCCTCTCGACCTTATGAGGAAAAAATACCTGCATGGGATCCTTATGACTCACAAAGAAGCAAAACACTTAGGAGTCCATACGATTCCTAAGGAAAAATTACACTTGCAAGATCCTCACAAATCGTAAGGAGAATTCCCTCTATGAGACCCTCACGGCTCATGGGATTCAAAAGCCTTAAATTACATGGAATGTTCCCCTAAATATTTAACTTAATAAAAGTGCAAAGCTCTATTGAATTTAATGAGGCAGCGTCTCATGTGCTCTCCACGAGGGCACCGGCGCCAGCGCCAGAAACACTCTTATAAGATGAAATCCTATGGTAGCACCTCACGCACTCCTTACGCGGGTACCAATGTGCAAAGCACAGAAGAATTTATTACATAAGAGTTAAACTCTTAGATGGCGCCTCATGCACTCCTGTCGTGAGCGCCGATGTGCAAAGCACAGAAGAATTTATTACATAAGAGTTAAACTCTTAGATGGCGCCGCACGTGCTCATCACGCGGGCGCCAATGTGCAAAGCACATGAATACCCATTTTAAGAATTAAATTCTTAAGTGGCAACCACGTGCACAACACGTGAGCGTCAGCGCCTAGGTAGAATTAAATTCTACAATACTCTCTGTTAAACAGAGCCGTTGGATCAAAGATCCAACGGAGATGATAAATCATCAAAATATATAATCAAATTCTATTAGGAGAAAATATCTCCCATATCTTTCTAAACAAAAAAGATACTCTCGGTTGGATCAATGATCCAATAATAGAATAAAATTCTATTTTTGGAATATATTCCCTTAATCTTTCCAAACAAAATGATTGCTCCCTGTAAACCAGAGAACCCTTGAATTAAAAATCCAATGGTGATTAAAAATCACCACTTGATAGAGTAAATTCTGTATATGGGAAAATATTTCCCCAATCTTGTCAAAAATAAGAACAACATATTCTGTAAAAACAGAAGTCCTTGGATCAAATATCCAACGGTGGGTAAAATTCCACAAATCAATTTTGAGACCAATTAAATCAATTGGAATCTCTCAATGAGAGATTTTCTCAAAACCAATTAAAAATCTGCCTCTATTATATAAAGGACCCGAGACTTTAAGTCTCATATAGAAGAAATCCCCCATAAGCTTCTGAAAAATACAGAAAGCTTCCAAAAACAACAGAGAATTCAATTCTCAAAGAGGAAGACTTCCTTTTCAAAAGAAACCTAGGTAAAGAAATACAGAGATCAAAAATAATTTTTACCTATTTTAAGGGTATAACCCTTCTCAAAGAACTTAGTTCTTTCTTTGGATCAGAGATCCACAAGACAAGTCTCCGACAAATTGAGAATTTAATTCTTATCGGGAAGATCTTGTTCTTGAGAATCAAAGATTCAGAAAAGAACTATGTCCAAAAAGAAAAACAAAAGGAAAAAGAACTTATAAAACAACTTAGTTCTTAAGAAAAAAACCTGATCCCGGATCTTCAAAAAAAACACAAAGATCTTGTTGATCATTAATGGTAAAAATGCCATTAACAGAGATTAATCTCTAAAAAAAGGAAAAAGACTAGCACCTAACGTGCTTCCTACATGGGCGCCCATTTAACAGCGCCTAGCGCCTCACGTTAAAGACACGCGGGAGTCCAAAACAGAAAGCCAGCGCCTTACGTGGAACACACGTGTGCGCTGAATAAAGTGCTTATCACTTTACATACAACTAAAATGGTTGAGTGCTTAGCACTGATTGGGCAGCGCCCAGCGCCTCATATGCTCCTTACGTGGGCGCTACATAAAAAGTGCTTAGCACTCCATATACAGCCAAAACGGCTGAGTGCTTAGCAATGATTGGGCAGCGCCCAGCTCCGTACGTGCACCTCATGTGGGCGCCATAAAAAGCGCTTAGCACTTCCTAATTGGTCAAACGACTAAAGTGTTCAACACTCATTAGGCAGCACCCATGATTAAATGCTTCACATGATATACATGTGAGCGTCAGAGCCCAAATAAATGCTTGGCACTTTTGAATGAACAAAAAGAAAAGGCTAAGCCCAAATTGGTTAGGTCTCTATGGTTTTCTTACAATTGAGCCCAAATGCTTTGTTGTTGGATCTGAAATAAAAATGATCCGAGCCCAAATGCTCAAATATTTAAGTTGATCTTAATCTCAAACTAGATTAACGGTCCTTAAATAAAACAAAATATTTTTGAACTAAGGGAACATACAACCTAAGTTCAAAACCCAAATCTAAAATATACGGATTTGGTCTGATTCACGGCCTACGGGCGACGACATAAACTATTCTCCGTAAATAATCCGCGCGCAACCAAAACAAACAAAAACACATATGACATGAAGTGAACTGCCGGAGCAAGAGAAAGTGGTTATCGCAATGTGATAACGTAATTAACTGCAGGGGCTTGCGCCTGCAGGGAAGAGCGTCCCCACAATCAAAAACCCCTCATAAAATAAGAGGGGGTCTGATAAAGTCCGCTACAACAGTCGTGCCTGTCCAAACCTCCGATATATGGTGCCATAAATCAACTTGGTGTCTTCGGAGAGGTGGATGGATAAATCCAAATAGAATCTACCCCGAAATTCAGGCAAGACAATATATCCCAGTTCGTATCTGTTTTCGGCGATGAACAGATTAAGCCATGCCCGGTAGGACCTTTTCCATCTTTCTACTCCACACTTTGTGTGTCGTGTTTCGCAAACAAAATTGCGGTTTTCTATAGTTGCCCTAGGAATCGAGGTACTAAAATTTGGTGTCTTTCTCTTGTGTAGGAAAATCAATGGCTTCCAACCGCACCACTTGCAGCAACAACTCTCGCTCCACCCCAGCTGGAGGAGTGACCTACAGGCCCAACGCGGCCTCTATCCATTCAATGCCGGCGGGGCAAGTTACACAAGCCACTACTGGATTGTTCTTTAGGACCATGCTCCCACCGGAGAGTTTCGATGCCTTAGCGCTGCAAAAGGAAGCTCCTAAGAGGTCGGTCTTCGATCGACTTGCAACCACAACGGCCCCTCTCAACGGGCCATCCAAATCTGGTGTCACGCCCCGCTTCCCGGTATACGGAGAAGTAGACGCGACGGGCCGCGACGTATTTACTCAGAAATAAACACGTTAAGTGTAAATAAGCAATATAAATGTAAAGCACAAGAATGACAAGAAATGTAATATAAAAAGCAACTTTTTATTAATATTCATTCTTTACATACAACTGAAAGAAAAGTACAATGATAGAGAGCGATGCCTAAACAGTGGCATATGAACTGAAAAGAAATAAGTACAAGTAAAAGCCTAGAAGTCTGGCTCCTCTGTGAACAGCTCTAAATCGTCCTGGCTGGGCTTGGTCTCCTGAGAGTCGGGTCCTCCTGACGAACATTTCAAAGAAAGAAGAGACAGGAATGTCGTCAGCGAACTAGCGCTCGGTAAGTCCCAAAAGATAGAATAGAACAGATAAGTAAAGAAAATAGAACTGGTAAATTGTACAGGTTAATGTTTGTTATACTAACGTAGTTGTTTGTAGCTTGGTACATAATATATCAGTGTATACGAGAGGAGTCCAGCTTGCTCCATGGAGTAAGGTAACATGTAAGTACAAGGCCCCGTCAAAACCCACGGGACAACGACACAGGATGTTCATGTAGGTGTCTTTTAGTAACCATTATCGTGCCACTTTTAACACATTCCCAATCTACCCCGTTAAACCCTGTAATGTATATTGTATTGATTGTATTAATTTGTAGTTATCAGACTTGCCGAGACCATGGTATAACTTGTTCATGTAAACAGATTTAGGATATATCAAGTAGTCATGTCGTCAAGTCAAGATATAGCCATGGTTTGGTCAAGTCAAGTTATGTTCCGTGTTTGATATTGTTATGGTATTCATATTTAGATTCATGTTGACTTGGATTCATGTTTGGATTGGATTCAGATTGATACTTTGACTCAGACTTGAGTCAGACACTTTAAACAGAATTTGAATCATGAATTAGGTTTAGGAGTTATCGGTAACTGCGGCGCTTGGACGGCATGAGTTGTGTTTTTTTTCGAGGACAATTACCATTGATAACTCCGTTTTAGTTTCCTACCTTAAATAGGCAAGCACCCACTTTCTCCGGCTCTCTGAGGCTTAAGAGAATTGGTCCCGCTTAAATCTATATTTACTAGGGTCCTTAATTTAATTTTATATATCTCGAGGGGGTTTTATGAAAAATATTTTATATACTTTCAAAATAAACCTCGAGTAATTATTTATGTTCTTTAGGGTTTCCATGGATGTGAATTTTAATGAGTGAGATATATTGGTGAAAATATACATAGCTTGAATAGTTCAAGGTATTTTAATATAAACTTTGTCTTGTACTGATACCTGATGGTATTTTAGTGAAACTTGTCATTCGTTTATTTTCTAGAAAACATGGAATTTTATTATATATTAAAAATATATAATTTGATAATATTTATGTAATTATTAAAAATTAATTTTATTTATTAAGTAAAAAATCTCGTTTTTCTTAAAAATCGTATTAAATTTTTTTCGAGATCGTATGCTCCGTGAGGAGGTCTGCATCTCGCTCTACTAGTCCCGAGAATGTGCGATAATCCGCACCATCCAAACCGGGTTCCCCAAAATGGGTTGTAGAGACATAATTGCAAAGAGTTTGATAATACAATTCGAAGAAAACGAGTTTTTATAATTCAAGGTATTTTGATGAAAAGTCGTATTTTGCCGCAAAAGTTATGTTTCAAGATAATCGTGCTATGTCAAGATGTGTGTATGTGAGAGGTAGGTCATTACCTTGTGAGATTTTCTAAAGGTAATATTAAGCAAAACAATAAAAGATGCCATATGTAAAGTTTGTGGTATTTAAACAAAAAACGCAATTTAAAGTTACATAACATGATATTTTAAGATGAAAATTGTTATAATTATTTTTTTCATGATTAATAAGCAATGTATAGTTATATGGATGAGTGATTCTTAATAAAAAAAATTATAATTTTAAAGATTATAGAATCGAATGTCGGTATAACTCCACTTACCGACAAGTTTTGAAAAGTAGAATTTTTATGGTAGAAAGAGAAGAGGGGAGATATGACTTACTTGCTAAAAGAATAGAGGGGAGGTAGAGGAAGAGAATGGTAGCCTTCATGTAGTCGTGGGGTCGCCGGAATCGTCTCGAAGTCTCGCTGGAAATTGACCTTGGGCTAACTCCACTTGTACTCTTCTCAGACTTAGAAATTTTTGAGAATTTTGACAATAGGTTTCAGAGTGAAGAGGGGATAGAGTATGGGGTTGTATTTATAGTGTGGAATTAGGGTTTTGGAATTGAAATATTGAATTAAAATACATTAAAAATTGGATTTATGATGAAAATTAAGTATCTGTTGATTTGCAGAGAAATCAAACAGAACAGGGGTAGTGGGGTAGGTCAAAGCGTTTAGTGGGAAAAACACTGGACACATCACCTACGGAGGGCCCGGCGTCGCTGGAGAAAAGCATGATCTCGCCGGTCGAGTTGAAGGAATGGGGTGTTGGATTGATGCCACGTATCCTAGTCGTTGTACACAATATTTTACACATATTTATTTTATCTGACTTTTCAATTTTACGTGTATTGCACGTGTAAGCTTTTGGGCTTCCAAAGAGTTTAAAAGAAAAATCAGTAAAAATAATATGTGGCTCATGGGATTCGAACACAGGGGCTATGTCATAGCAGTGCAATGACTTTACCAATGAGCTATAAGTGTTTTCTTGCTGTTCTTAAACAAATTAAATTTATAACTTGTACTCAGGTTTGCAAACTCCATTCTGTACATTAACTTTAAAATCTTCGTACAGTAATATTAGAGTCGTTACATTCTACCCTCCTTACAAAAATTTCGTCCTCGAAATTTACATTTACATAAGGACTAATTTACAAATAAGAAAGGGTTCCTTGTATGCATGTCGCCTCCTCGCTCCCAAGTTGATTCTCCTGGAGAATATTTTCTCCATATCACTCGATCCATGTTTACTTCCTGGTTCCTCAGTGACTTTACCTTTCGGTCCAGGATTTAAACGGGTTGTTGCTCACAAGATAGATCCGTCTGTACAGTGAGCTCGGAGTGATCAAGGATGTGGCTGGGGTCGCTCACATATCTTCGAAGCTGAGATATGTAGAACACGTCGTGCACTCCTTTCAATGAGGGTGGTAGTGCTAAACGATATGCCACTTCTCCGACTCGTTCGAGAATATCGAACGGTCCAATATATCTCGGACTAAGTTTACCCCTATTGCCAAAGCGAATTCCTCCATGGTTTGGAGAGATCTTCAAGAACACATGATCTCCCGGTTGGAACTCCAGATGGCGGCGCTTTGCATCAGCCCAGTGCTTCTGTCGGTCTTGGAATATGCGCATTCTTTCCCTAATCGAGCAAACTACATCCACGGTTGCCACGATCACCTCGGGTCCAAGGAGTTCCCTATCTCCGATGTCGTCCCAACTTAGTGGTGAACGGCACTTCCTTCCATAGAGCGCTGTAAATAGTGCCATTCCAATACTCGCCTGGTAGCTGTTGTTGTATGAAAACTCCACAAGATGTAGGTGATCTTCCGAAGATCCTCCGAAGTCTAACATACAAGCTCGTAGCATGTCTTCTAGAATCTGAATTGTTCGCTCAGATTGTCCATCTGTTTATGGATGGTAAGCTGTGCTGAAGTTCAGACTCGTTCCCAGGCTAGCTTGCAGACTCCGGCAAAACTGCAATCGGAATCTGGTGTCACGATCAGAGACGATGCAAACAGGTACTCCATGTAATCTCACGATCTCCTGTATGAGTTCATGGGTATAAAAAATAGTACATCTTGTGGTTAAATCTTACATTAGATTCGTGTTTACCTCTATGTACTTCTTTGCTAGCGTCTCGATAGATTGGCTAACTCGAAATAGGATGAAGTGAGCCGACTTGGTGAGTTGATCCATAATAACCCATACTGCATCGTTACCTTTTATGCTGCGAGGAAGTGCAGTCATGAAGTCCATGGTGATTTGTTGCCATTTCCATTCTGGGATAGGTAACGGTTGAAGTAAACCAGCAGTTCTGTGACATTCAGCCTTTACTTGCTGACACACCAAGCACTTGGCTACGCTTCTGGCTAGTTCACGCTTCATTCCATGCCACCGGTAATATTGTCGTAGATCTTTGTACATTTTTGTACCACCAGGGTATACTGAGTAAGGAGAGCTGTGAGCTTCTTTCATCAACTCTTCTCGAACAAGACCTTATGGTACACACAATCTGCTTCCATATCTCAAAGATCCGTCTTCGTAGATGATGAAGTATGTTCGCAGTCTACTTTCTACTTCTTCTCGGATCTTTTGCAACTTGGCATCACTTGCTTGAGCTGCTTTGATCTGATTGACAAAAGTAAACTGAACTTGTAAGTCAATCAAATACGAAGAGTTACCTGGCATGACCACTTCTATATCCATCCCGTGCAATTCTTGCTACAGCTTCCACTGTGCTGTGAGATTCATTGATAATGGCTGGCGACTAAGTGCATCAGGAACTACATTCACCTTCCCTGGATGATATTGTAGGTTGATGTCAAAGTCCGCCATAAGTTCTAGCCATCTTTTCTGACGCATATTCAACTCTTTCTGAGTAAACACATACTTCAAACTCTTGTGGTCAGTGTATATGTCCACTCGCTCTCCAAGCAGATAATGACGCCAAATCTTAAGTGCAAAGATAACGGCTGCCAACTCCAAGTCATGTGTTGGATAGTTGCGCTCATGAATCTTCAGTTGTATTGATGCAAAAGCTACAACCTTTCCATGCTAGTATAGAACACATCCTAATCCCTTACCGGATGCATCGCAATGCACATCGAAACCTCCAGATTGATCCGGTATTACGAGAATAGGTGCCGATGTCAATCTTGACTTGAGTTCTACAAAAGCTTGTTCACATGCTTCTGACCACACGAATGCTTCATCTTTACGTGTGAGCTTGGTCAGGGGTGTTGCAATCTTCAAAAAGCCTTCTATGAATCTTCGGTAGTATCCTGCTAATCCCAAGAAACTTCGAATATCCTTTACCGTCTTTGGTATCGGCCATTCGCTGAAGGCTGACACCTTAGCTGGATCTACTGAGATTCCTTCATCCGAAATAATGTGTCCGAGAAATCCGACTTGATCTAGCCAAAATTCGCACTTGCTGTACTTGGTATAGAGTTGATGCTGTCGTAATGTCTCCAGGACAATCCGCAAATGCTCAGCGTGCTCTTTCCGATTCTTTGAATACACCAGGATGTCATCGATGAAAATAACAACAAACCTGTCTAGCTACTCTCGGAAAACCTGTTCATAAGATTCATGAAAATAGCAGGTGTATTGGTCACTCCAAATGGAATCACGAGAAACTCATAATGACCATAGCGAGTCCTGAATGCCGTCTTCGGAATATCAGACTCTTTGACCTTCACCTGATGATAACCCGAACGAAGATCTAGTTTTGAGAAAACACAAGACCCCTTAGCTGATCGAACAGATCGTCTATGCGCGGTAGTGGATACTTGTTCTTTATCGTCACTTCGTTCAAAACTCGGTAGTCTATACACATTCTGTATGAACCTTCTTTCTTCTTCACAAGCAAAACTGGAGATCCCCAACTTGATGTACTGGGACGAATCCATCCTTTCTTCAAAAGTTCGTCCAATTGAGTACGGATCTCCTTCAATTCTTCTGGACTTAAGTGATATAGTGATTTGATCACCGGTTGTGCACTAGGTACTAAGTCAATACTGAATTCAAGAGCTCGATCGGGAGGCAAACCTGAGATGTCTTCAGGGAATACATCCTCAAACTCTCGAACTACCTCTGACTTGTCTTCTTCCGCTTGTATTGTTGCAATCACTGCCTTCCTTGGTTTAGCCTTGTAGGTGCTAGGTTCCAGGGTACGGTCTCCACTCTTGAAATAAAAGACCGGATGATCTGGTATCTTGAACACTACCCTCCTTTGACGATAGTCGATGGTAGCGAAGAAAGTTCCTAGCCAGTCTATTCCTAAGACTACGTTGAAGTTCGGTATGTCTAGCACCTTGAAGTCCGCATAAAACTCTCTGCTGCAGACGACCACTGGAAACAGATCGTATCCCAGAGTTGCCTTTAGAATGTCGTTCCCTGAACTGACATTCCAGCTGGATACGAGTAGTTTAACTAGAATCACATGAGTTCGGACGAACCTTTGCGACATAAAGCAATGTGATTCTCCAGCATCGAAGAGTGCTAAAGCAGGTCGGGAGGCTACTAAGATTGTACCTAAGTTGTGTGGGATATTTTTAGGTATAAAAAGAAAAATATATATTGATGTATACAAGGATTGAAAAGGTTTAAAAGATTAGGAGGTTACCAGTGATGACTTGGCCAGTGGCTTCAGCTTATCCACGGTCATTGTGAAAGTCTGACGCCTAGATATATTCCTCCTTGTCGGAGGCACATTCCTTTGTCCGTTCCTCTATTCTTGAGGCATGTTCCTCTGTGCCTGATAGAATTGAAGAGGAGGCTATGCAGGAGGTCCATGAGGAGGTGGAGCAGGTAGGGCTAAGCGAGGTGCAGGATCCTGAATAACTGGCCGCTGTAGAAAAGTGATCGCTGGTCGGGGTGCGGGAGCTGGGGTGAGATGATGGGGATAATCTCTAATGGCATGAGTGGATGCGCCACAAACTAAGCATAGGCGGTTAGCACGCCTGCAGTCCTTCGCCAGGTGTCCATTCCTTTTGCAATAGAAGCAAAAGTCTGGACTGGGGCAGTTAAATGGTACTCTCGGTCTCCTAGGTACAAAAGGTGGCCTGGAAGAAGCTCCTCCTGCCATCTGAGTGGCAGGGCGCTTCACACCTGCATTCTGAGGTATGCCTTTCTTATTCACTACTGCCTCATATCGTTGGGCAGCCTTCAGCGCAAGATCATGGGTTGGGAAATCCCCTGTAGCTAATGCAGTTTGGATCTCCGGGTCTAACTTTTGCTGAAATCTTCTTGCCCGGATCTCAGCAGTCCGGATGAGGTGTACAGTGAACCTGTTACGACCTTGTATTAGTAGTGTAGTATGTGATATTAGAAAATTGAATATTGAGACATGTCTTACCTGCTAAGCATGGTAAACTCAACATCGTATTTATCCACATGTTTTTTCCACATCGAACCTTGCTGCAAGTAGATGAACTATTGTTCCATGTCGAAATGGGCAGTCTCGGGAAAGTATTTCGCGTCGAACATGCCGCGAAAAGTCTTCTATTCAATCGGCTGGGCAAGACGGCTTTCTTCAGCCTTCCACCATACTCTGGCGTTATCAGTGAGTTGCAGCTTCGCAACTCTCACCCAAACAATCTCTAGCACTTGTGCTGCTGCCAGGTCATCTTCAATGGACTAAGCCCATTCCACTGCCTCTAGTGGGCTCTCTTTCCCAGAAAAGTGCTTAGGGTGCAATACCCGGAATTGTTTGACTTAGGGTGCCTTAGTCTCTGGGCGGTTCAAGAGGATAGCAGTCTACTACTGCTGACCCTCTAAGAGGCTCTTGATCGCCTCAAACAAAACCGTCTGCTCATTAATGAGAGCTGCTACGGTAGGTGGTGGTGGTAGAGGAGGTGGAGTGTTTCCATTCACGTTGGTGCTGGTGTTGTTCGGGGAATCCATAACCTTGAAAGAAAAGGAAGGGTTAAGATGGATTCAAAAGCTTAGAAATATAAGGAATGTTTAGTTGCCGATTCTTATAATTCTTGTGACATATTTTTAGGTTTTCATGCAGAACTGACATGCATGGGCCGCCAACAAAACCTGTCACGCCCCGCTTTCCGGTATACGGAGAAGTAGACGTGACGGGCCGTGACGGATTTACTCAGAAGTAAACACGTTAAAAGTAAATAAGTAATATAAATGTAAAGCACAAGGATGACAAGAGATATAATATAAAAAAAACTTTTTATTAATGTCCATTCTTTACATACAACTGAAATAAAAGTACAATGATAGAAAGCGATGCCTAAACAGTGGCATATGAACTGAAAAGAAATAAGTACAAGTAAAAGCCTAGAAGTCTGGCGCCTCTGTGAACTGCTCCAAATCGTCCAGGCTGGGCTCGGTCACCTGAGTGTCGGGTCCTCCAGACGAACATTCCAAAGAAAGAAGAGAGAGGAATGTCGTCAGCGAACTAGCTCTCGGTAAGTCCCAAAAGAAAGAATAGAATAGACAAGTAAAGATAATGGAACTGGTAAATTGTACAGGTTTATGTTTGTTATACTAACGTAGTTGTTTGTAGCTTGGTACATAATGTATCAGTGTATACGAGAAGAGTCCAACTTGCTTCGTGGACTAAGGTAACATGTAAGTACAAGGCCCTGTTAAACCCCACGGGACAACGTCACGGGATGTTCATATAGGTGTCTTTTAGTAACCATCATCATGCCACTTTTAACACATTCCGTACCAATCTACCCCGATAAACCCCGTAATGTATATTGTATTGATTTGTAGTTATTAGATTTGCCGAGACCATGCTATAAGTTGTTCATGTAAACAGATTCAGGATATATCAAGTAGTCATGTAGTCAAGTCAAGATATAGCCATGGTTCGGTCAAGTCAAGTTATGTAGCATGTTTGATATTGTTCTGGTATTCATGTTCAAGTATTCATGTTTAGATTCATGTTGACTTGGATTCATCTTTGGATTGGATTCAGATTGATACTTGGACTCAGACTTGAGTCAGACACTTTAAATGGAATTTGGATCCTGAATTAGATTTAGGAGTTATCAGTAACTGCTGCACATGGACGGCAAGATTTGTGTCTTTTTCCAGGACAATAACCATTAATAACTCCATTTTAGTTTCCTACCTTAAATAGGCAAGCACCCACTTTCTCCGTCTCCGTGAGGCTCAAGAGAATTGGTCCTGCTTAAACCTATATTTACTAGGGCCCTTAATGTAATTTTATATACCTCGATGACGTTTTATGAAAAATATTTTATATACTTTCAAAATAAATCTTGAGTAATTATTTATGTTCTGGATGTGAATTTTAAAGAGTGAGGTATATTAGTGAAAATATACATAACTGGAATAGTTCAAGGTATTTTAATGTAAACTTTGTCTTGTATTGATACTTGATGGTATTTTAGTGAAACTTGTTAGTTTTTTATTTTTTAGAAAACATGGAATTTTATTATATATTAAAAATATATAATTTGATAATATTTATATAATTATTAAAAAATAATTTTATTTATTAAGTAGAAAATCTCGTTTTTCTTAAAAATCGTATTAAAATTCTTTCGAGATCGTATGCTCCGTGAGGAGGTCTGCATCTCGCTCTACTAGTCCCGGGTTCCCCAAAATGGGTTGTAGAGGCATAATTGCAAGGAGTTTGATAATACAATGCGAAGAAAACGGGTTTTTATAGTTCAAGGTATTTTGATGAAATGTCGTATTTTGTCGCAAAAGTTATGTTTCAAGATAATCGAGCTATGTCAAGATGTGTGTATGTGAGAGGTAGGTCATTACCTCGTGAGGTTTTCTAAAGGTAATATTAAGCAAAACAATAAAAATGTCATATGTAAAGTTTGTGGTATTTAAACGAAAAACGCAATTTAAAGTTACATAACATGATATTTTAAGATGAAAATTGTTCTAATTATTTGTTTCATGATTAATAAGCAAGGTATAGTAGTATGGGTGAGTGATTCTTAAGAAAAAATTTGTAATTTTAAAGATTATAGAATCGAATGTCGGTATAACTCCACTTACCGACAAGTTTTGAAATGAAAGATCTTTATGGTAGAAAGAGAAGAGGGAAGATGGGACTTGTTTGCTAAAAGAATAGAGGAGAGGTAGAGGAAGAGAAGGGTAGCCTTCGCGTAGTCGCGAGGTCGCCGGAATCGCCTCGAATCCTCGTCGGAAATTAATCTTGGGCTAACTCCACCTGTACTCTTCTTAGACTTTGAAATTTTTGAGAATTTTGACAATAGGTTTCAGAATGAAGAGGGGCTAGCGTATGAGGTTGTATTTATAGTATGGAATTAGGGTTTTGGAATTGAAAGATTGAATTAAAATGCATTAAAAATTGGATTTATGATGAAAATTAAGTCTCTGTTGATTTGTAAAGAAATCAAACAGAACAGGGGTAGTGGGGTAGGTCAAATGGTTTAGTGGGCAAAACACGGGGCTCATCACATACGGTGGGCCCCGCATCGCCGGCCAAAAGCATGATCTCGCCGGTCGAGTTGAAGGGATGGGGTGTTGGATTAATGCCACGTGTCCTAGTCGTTGTACACAATATTTTACACATGTTTATTTTATCTGACTTTTCATTTTTACGTGTATTGCACGTGTAAACTTTTGGGCTTCCAAAAAGTTTAAAAGAAAAATACGTAAAAATAATATGCGGCTGATGGGATTCGAACAAAGGGGCTATGTCACAACAGTGCAAGGGCTTTACCAATAAGCTACAGGTGTTTTCTTGCTGTTTTTAAACAAATTAAATTTATAACTTGTACTCAGGCTTGCAAACTCCATTCTGTACATTAACGTTAAAATTTTCGTACAGTAAAATTAGTGTCGTTACATCTGGTGTCTCAGTCTTCAACAGACTAAGCAAAAGCTCGAATGGGCCCGCAAAGAGGCTCGTAATACCTGGAGGGGCTGCCCCAAAACCGATAGCCCTCCTAAATCCTCCTACGGGCGAAGCCGTCAAAAGCGCTTCCCCTATTAGAAGATCGGTCTTTGAAAGATTGGTCGTTCTTCCTCAAACCCTGCCAAGGACGTCAGTCTTCAACAGGTTGACGCCAACAGCAGCCCCTCTGCAAAGCCGGGGGCATGAAGAAGCTGCTTCTAAATCTGAGGCGCTCCCGTCTGTAAGACACGCTCGACGCCACCACTGGCGCTGAGTGAGAAAAGCTTGGGGCAACACCCCCTCTGGACTTACCCCACCAGTTCCAATGCTGGAAGCTGACGCTGTTGTACCAACCGGGAACAGCTTTGACCTGCTTAGGAGGGTAGGAAAAAACTCTCCAATGGCGGTGCTAAAGAAATCGCCCCCGCCTGTAGAAGCCACAGTGTAGGCAAAGATGGAGCAGCCCCATCAGCGGTTCTCCTCGCAAATTCACAGGGTCTGGTGGAAAGTCCAGGACACTGTGATCAACAAAGATTACTCTCCTCGGCCGAAGAAATCGAAGACTGGGAAAGAAAAAGACCATCCCTCCGTAATACAGCGAGGGACTTCTTCTACACAGGTGCCTGTCATAACAGCTCCTTCAACTTCGACCTCCCACAAAAGGATGAGGCCAGAGAAAATCCCACCACCTGTGGCAAATTCCAAAGGTGATGGACCCAAATGCCTAAAGTATGGGGGCATGATCATGCTTACGGTCTACATAGCTTCCGGGAAAGATGAAAGCTGTGCTTCCGTAGGACATCGACCGCAAACTCGGTCGCTGACAAAAGCTCAGGAGCAACAACAAAAGCTCCAAGAGATGTTGATCAAAATGGCAGCACTTACCGGGTAGAAAGAAAGCCCGGACACAATAGCCGAACTGCGCCAGGAGCAGGAGACCGATACAGAGTTCCTGCGAAGGGTGCTTGAAAGAAAGGACAAGGAAGTTGCTAAGCAGGCTGCTAACATAAAGCAGATGGCTCTCTTGTTCCAGGATATGGTTGGAATGATGATCGAGCCAGAACTCCCAGTTAAGGATCCACCGTTAATTATCGAGGATGACAGAGGGGAAACATCAAATCCTCTTCCGGCCTTATCGGCAGTCAAGGAGGAAACAATCTCCAAGGCTTTTATTGATGATTATATCACTCAACAAATACGAGCTCATCAAGCTAATGAAGCCGCAGGCCAAATTGTCAGAACTTGGTGACTGAATCCAGGCTGGTATGACCAAATTAAATACCTGCCGCGATATACGATCCCCAAGTTCCATGCGTACAAGGCGACAGGTAACCCACACCCACACGTTGCGAAGTTCAGAGCTCTGTACGGCAACACTGGAGGCGACGACAAACTGTTACTTCGCCAGTTCGTTGGCAGCCTGTCAGAAACGGCTTTTGAATGGTACTCGGATCTCCTAAATGACTCCATCAAAACATTCACAGAGATGGAATTGCTGTTCACACAGCGGTTCGCCAGCGCAAGCGAGTACACCCCGATCACGGCATTAATCAATTCCAGGGTGAAGTCAGGAGAAACCTGGGTCCAATACGCGATCCGGTGGCGGAACCCATGGTCAAAATGCGAACAGCGCATCGAAGAATCCCCCACCGCGGGCATGTTCATCGGGACCCTTGATCCTCAAACGACTGTGTCCCAGTTCATGACGTTCTTCAAATCAACAACCTTCCCGGCTCTAATTGATAAACTGGCCCAAATGGACCAGATGGGCCATGGACCTTCCTCCTCAAGTAAGGACCCTCGAAATGCCAAGGGTAAAGGGAAAGCGGCCTTCGTTGCCAACACGCAACAATAACCGAGTGGTCCAAAACCAGCTGCTCGCCAAAACAACGCGCATCCGCGCCCATCCTTGGAGGAAAGATTAGGACGCGCTTACTCGTTTCCCCGTGACAAGACGAGGAGACTGTTTGAATTGGCAGTGCATAACAAACTCATCACATTGCCAGACCCACAACTTCCACCGCAACCCGGCGACGTCAACAACCCCAACTACTGCTCCTATCATAGAATGGTGAACCACCCGATTAAGAATTGCTATGTCTTCAAGATCTAGGTCAAGGACCAGTATCAACAGGAGAAGTTCGCGCTGTCTAAAAACTTGAGGGTGAACCCATAACAGAAGCACATTCCCAAAAAGGTGGATGCGCTGGGGGCATCATGCTCACTCGTAGAAGAAACTCCATGGGAAGTAGTTCTTTCAGCTAAAACCAAAAGAATGCTGAATGATCTACAGACATGTCCAGCAGTTAGGTGGAAAAGACCACTTGAACCTGAAATCATCGAAGGGATGCTGAAACCGCGTCCCATACCGAAAGTTGTTGTGTCATACCCCGCTTCCCAGTATACGGAGAAAGAGACGTGACGGGCACACGACGTATTTACTCTATGATAAGCATAAATAAGCAATATATAAATGCACAAGAAATGACAAGAGATATAATATAAACAACAACTTTTATTAACATTCATATTTATAATACAACTAATTTGAAAAGGAAATGTACAATGATAAAAGCAATGCCTAAACAATGGCATACAAATTAGAAGGTAAGTACAAGTAAGCTAGTAGTCTGGCTGTGCCTCAATCTGCTCCAAGTACTCCTGGCTGGGCTCAGTCTCTTGAGGGTCCGGTCCTCCTGACGAACATTCCAAAGAAAGAAAAAGACAGGAATATCGTTAGCGAACTAGCGCTCGGTAAGTATCAGAAGAAAGAAAGGAATACAACAAATAATGTGGATGGAAACTGTTAAGTTATACAGATATCAGTTTATTATTCTACCGTAGTTGTTTGTAGCTTGGTACAGTAGGTATCAGTGTATACGAGAGGAGTCAAAATATACCATGGTTTATGGTAACATGTAAGTACAAGGCCCCATCAAAACCTACGGGACAACGGCACAAGAGTTCATGTAGGTGTAATTTAGTGTCCATCATCATGCCACTTTAAATACATTCCATACCAATCTATCCCTTTAACTCCGTAATGTGTTGTATAGATTATAATTATAAGACTTGTCGAGATCATGTATACAAGTTGTTCATGTAATCAGGTTCAGGATGTAAACAAGCAGTCATGCAATCAAGTCAAGTTATAGCCATGGTTCGGTCAAGTCAAGTCAAGTTTGCATGTTGATATTTTTCTGGTATTCAGGTTCAGGTTCAAGTATACATGTTAGAGTTTGGATTTATGTTTGAATTGGATTCTGGTTTGAGTTGAATTCAAGCTTGATATAGGCTCAGACTTGAGTCAGACACTTAGAACTGATTTGGATCCTGAATTAGGTTCGGGAGTTATCGGTAGCTGCTGCACATGGACGGCAGGATTTGTGTCTTTTTCCAAGACAATTACTATTGATAACACAGTTATGTTTTTCTACCTTAAATAGGCAAGAAATCACTTTCTCCGGATCCCTTAGGCTCAAGAGAATTGATTCCGCTTAAACCCATATTTACTAAAGTCCTTAACAGTGTTTTATATAGTTCGAGGGGGTTTTATGAAAAAATATTTTAATATAGATCAAAATAATCTTGAGAAATTTATTTATATTCTCTAGGGTTTCTATTGATGTGTATTTTAAGAATTATGGTATTTTAGTGATAATTATCTTAACTTGAATAGTTCATGATATTTTACTTTAAAATTGTCTTGTTTTGATATCTTGATGGTATTTTGATGAAACTTGTAATTCTTTTATTTGAAAAAAATATAAAGTTATTATATTTTGAAAATATATGGATTTTGTAATATTTATATAATTAAAAATTAATTTTGATTATTAAGTAGAAAATTTTGTTTTTCTTTAAAATCGTATTAAAAACCTTTCGAGACCAAATGCTCCGTGAGGAAGTCTGCATCTCGCTCTACTAGCCCGAAAATGTGCGATAATCCTCACCATACAATAGCGGGTTCCCCAAATGAGTTGTAGATGCATAATTGCAAATAATTGTGAAATACAATTCAAAAGAAAACCGGGATTTTATATTAAATGGTATTTTGATGAAATATTGTAACTGTAACCAAAAGTATGCTCAAAGGGTATCGTGCTATGGAAACATGTGTGTATGTGAGAGGTGGGTCGTTACCCCGTGAAATTTTCTAAAGATATAATTATCAAAAGTACTAAAAGATGAATATATGAAATTAATGGTATTTTATCGTAAAAGTTAATTTAAGCTTATGTTTCATGATATTTTAGGTTACAATTTATTCTAAACATTTATATTAGAGTTACAAAGATTGTGTGAAAGTTGGATGAACAATATGTAAGTAAAAAGGTGAGTTTTTAAGGTTTAGAAGATTGGCATCGGTATTAACTCCACTTACCGATGTTTGTTTTGAAAAGAGATTTCAAAGAGGAAAAAGAAATATTGGGAGGGACTTACAAGCTAGATGGATGAAGAGGAGGTAAAAGGAGATGGGATAGTCGCCGTGGCGTCCCAGGGTCACCGAAATTGCCTCTATTCCTCGCCGGAAGTTGGTCGTTAGCTAACTCTACTTGTACTCTTCTTGTACTTGAGAAAATGTGATAGTTTTGGCAAGAATTTTCAGAATGAGGAAGGGCTAGGGCATGGGTAAGTATTTATAGTGTGAACTTAGGGTTTTGGAAATGAAAGAATGAATTAAGATGCATTTAAATTTGATTTTAGGGTAAAACTGAAGTCTCTGTTTAATTTCAGAGTAATCAAACAGTGCAGGGGTGATGGGGGTAGGCCAAGTGTTTTGTGGGCAAAGCACGGGGCCTTTTCACCAATGGAGGCCCGTCGGCGCCGACCATCAAGGCAATCTTGCCGGTCCAATGGTGGAGGGGAGCGGTTGGATCTTGTCCACGTGTTCACTTCAGTATACACAACATTTTGCATATGTTAGTTTTCTTTGAATTTTTATTTCTATGAGTAGTGCACGTGTAAACTTTTGGGCTTCCAAAAAGTTTAAAAGAAAATTCAAAAAAAAATAACGTGTCTGAGAGGATTCGAACACATGGGCTACGTCACAGTAGTGCAAGGATTTACCAATGAGCTACAAGTGGTTTCTTGTTGTTCTTAAACAAAAACAACTTATAAATTGTACTCAGGCTTGCATACTCCTTTCTGTACATTAAATTGAAAATTTTCGTACAGTAAAATCAGAGTCGTTACATTCTACCCTCCTTATAAAATTTCCGTCCTCAAAATTTACAATTACATAAGGACTAATTTACGAATAGGTGAGGATATCTTGCACGCATGTCGAATTCTCGTTCCCACGTTAATTCTCCTGGTGAATCTTTTCTCCACATCACTCGGAACAAGTTTACTTTCTTTTTCCGCAGTATCTTTACTTTTCTGTCCAGTATCTCAACGGGTTGTTGCTCGCAAGTCAGGTCAGTCTGTACAGTGAGCTCGAAGTGATCAAGGATGTGGCTGGGGTCGCTCACATATCTTTGGAGCCGGGATATGTGGAACACATTGTGCACTCCTTCCAATGAGGTTTGTAGTGCCAAACGGTATGCCACTTTTCCAACTCGTTAGAGAATGTCGAATTGTCCTATATATCTTGGACTGAGCTTACTCCTCTTGCCAAAATGGATTACTCCTCGATTTTGAAAGATCTTCAAGAAAACATGATCTCCAGGTTGGAACTCCAGGTGTCGGCGCTTTGCATCATCCCAATGCTTCTGTCGGTCTTGGGCTATGCACATTCTTTCCCTGATAGTGCGAACTACATCCACAGTTTTCATGATCATCTTTGGTCCTAAGAGTTCACGATCTCCGATGTCGTCCCAACTTAGTGGTGAACGACACTTCCTTCTATAGAGAGCTGCAAATGGTGCCATTCTAATACTCGCCTGATAGCTGTTTTTGTATGAAAACTCCACAAGGTGTAGGTGATCTTCCCACAAACCTCCGAAGTCTAACATACAAGCTCTTAGCATGTCCTCCAGAATCTGAATTGTTCGCTCAGACTGTCCGTTTGTGGATGGTAAGCCATGCTAAAGTTTAGACTCATTCCCAGGCTTGCTTGCAGACTCTACCAAAACTGTGATCGGGAATCTGGTGTCACGATCGGAGACGATGAAAACCGGTACTCCATGTAATCTCACAATCTCCTGCATGAGTTTATGGGTATAAAAAATAGTACAATTTGAGATTAAATCTTACTTTAGATTCATGCTTACCTCCATGTACTTCTTTGCTAACGTCTCGGTAATTTGGCCAATTCGAAAGGGAATAAAGTGAGCCGACTGGGTGAGTCGATCCACAATAACCCATACTACGTTGTTACCTTTCGTGCTGCGAGGAAGAGCAGTCATGAAGTCCATGGTAATGTGCTGCCATTTCCATTATGGGATAGGTAACGGTTGAAGTAAACCAGCAGTCCTGTGATGTTTAGCCTTTACTTGCTGAAACACCAAGCACTTGGATACGCTTCGGGCTATTTCACGCTTCATTCCATGCCACTAGTAGTGTTTCTGTAGATCCTTATGCATTTTGGTACTACCGGGGTGTACTGACTATGGAGAGCTGTGAGCTTCTTTCATCAACTCTTCTCGAGCAGGACCTTGTGATACACAAAATCTACTTCCATATCTCAAAGATCCATCTTCGTGGATGATGAAGTATGTTCGAAGTCTACTTTCTACCTGTTCTCGGATCTTTTGCAGCTTGACATCATTTGCTTGAGTTGCCTTGATCTGATTGACAATAGTTGACTGAACTTGTAAGTTCATCAACTCTGAAGCATTACTTGGCATAACTACCTCGATCTCCATTCCGTGCAATTCCTGCTGAAGCTTCCACTGTGCGGTGAGATTCATTGCTAATAGATGGCGGCTAAGTGCATTAGGAACTACATTCACCTTCCATGGATGATATTGTAGGTTGATATCGAAGTCCGCCATAAGTTCTAGCCATCTTCTGTGCCGCATGTTTAACTCTTTCTGAGTAAATACATACTTCAGACTTTTGTGATCCGTGTATATATCCACTCGTTCTCCCAAAAGATTGTGGCGCCAAATCTTAAGTGCAAAGATAACAGCTGCCAACTCCAAGTCATGTGTTGGATAGTTGTGTTCATGAACTTTTAGTTATCTTAATGCAAAAGCTACAACCTTTCCATGATGGTGTAGAACACATCCTAATCTTTTACCGGACGCATCACAATGCACGACGAAACCTCCAGATTGCTCCGGTATTACGAGAATAGGAGCCGATGTCAATCTTGACTTGAGTTCTACAAAAGCTTGTTCACATGCTTCTGACCGCACGAATGCTTTATCTTTACGTGTGAGCTTAGTCAGGGGTGTTCCAATCTTCAAGAAACCTTCAATGAATCTTCCGGTAGTATCCTGCTAAACTCAAGAAACTTTGAATATCCTTCACCATCTTCGGTGTCGGCCATTCACTAACAGCTGATACCTTAGCTGGATCTACTGAGATTCCTTCGCCTGAAACAATGTGTCCGAGAAATCTGACTTGATCTAGCCAAAATTCACACTTGCTGTACTTGGCATAGAGTTGATGTTGTCGCAATGTCTCTAGGAAAATCCGCAAGGAGAGAAAACACTTCTGCATCCTTCGGTTTAGCATGGTATCTCCTTAGCTCCTACGTTCTATCTCCACTCTTAAATTAGAAGACTGGGTGATATGGTGCCTCGAATACTACCCTCTTTTGACGGCAGTCAATCTTAGCTTAGAAAACTCCCAGCCAGTCCATTCCCAACACAACATCAAAATTTAGAATGTCCAGTACTTTGAATTTCGTGTAAAATTCTCGTCTGCAAACTACAACTGGACACTGATCAAATCCCATAGTTTCCTTCAAGACTCCATTCCTGGAACTGACATTTCCAGCTTGAAATGAGCGGTTTCACGGGAATCGCGTGCGAATCGTTGCGACATGAAGCAGTGTGACGCTGCAGTGTTGAACAGTGCAAGTGCAGAAAGGGTGGCTACTAGTATAGTACCTAAGTTGTGTGAAGTTGCTTTAGATAGAGGTATACAAGGATTTGAAAAGAAATGTTAGGATAGATTCAAGGAATCTGAAATGTAAAGAATGTATAGTTTCTGATTCTTATTATTCTTGTGATATATTGCTTAGGATTCCATGCAGAACTGACCTGCATGGGCTGCCAAAAAAACCTGTCACGCCCCGCTTCCCAGTGTACGGAGAAGGAGACGTGACGGGCATGCGATGTATTTACTCAGAAATAAATACGTTAAGCAAAAATAAGCAATATATAAATGCACAAGAAATGACAAGAGATATAATATAAACAACAACTTTTATTAGCATTCATCTTTACAATACAACTGATTTGAAAAGGAAATGTACAATGATAAAAGCAATGCCTAAATAATGGCATACAAACTAGAAGGTAAGTACAAGTAAGCTAGTAGTCTGGTTGTGTCTCAATCTGCTCCAAGTACTCCTGGCTGGGCTCGGTCTCCTGAGGGTCCGGTCCTCCTGAAGAACATTCCAAAGAAAGAAAGAGATAGGAATGTCGTCAGCGAACTAGCGCTCGGTAAGTCCTAAAAGAAAGGAAGGAATACAACAAGTAATGTGGAAGGAAACTGTTAAGTTATACAAGTATTAGTTTATTATTCTACCGTAGTTGTTTGTAGCTTGGTACAGAAGATATCAGTATATATGAGAGGAGTCCAACTATTCCATGGACTATGGTAATATGTAAGTACAAGGCCCCTTCAAAACCCTTGGGACAACGGCACGAGAGTTCATGTAGGTTTATTTTAGTGTCCATCATCATGCCACTTTTAATACATTCCATACCAATCTACCCCTTTAACCCCGTAATGTGTTGTATAGATTATAATTATCAGACTTGCCGAGACCATGGATACAAGTTGTTCATGTAATCAAGTTCAGGATGTAAATAAGTAGTCATGTAATTAAGTCAAGTTATAGCCATGGTTTGGTCAAATCAAATGATGTTTGCATGTTGATCTTGTTCTGGTATTCAGGTTCAGGTTCAAGTATACATGTTAGAGTTTGGATTCATGTTTGAATTGGATTCTGGTTTGAGTTGAATTCAAGCTTGATTTAGGCTCAGACTTGAGTCAGACACATAGAACTGATTTGGATCCTGAATTAGATTCGGGAGTTATCGGTAACTGTTGCACTTGGACGGCAGGATTTGTGACTTTTTCCAAGACAATTACTATTGATAACACAGTTATGTTTTTCTACCTTAAATATGCAAGCACTCACTTTCTCCGGCTCCTTGAGGCTCAAGAGAATTGATCCCACTTAAAACCATATTTACTAAAGTCCTTAACAGTGTTTTATATAATTCGAGGGGGTTTTATGAAAAATTATTTTTAATATAGTTCAAAATAATCTCGAGAAATTTATTTATATTCTTTAGGGTTAACATTGATGTGTATTTTAAGAATTAAGGTATTTTAATGATAATTATCTTAACTTGAATAGTTCGTGATATTTTACTGTAAAATTGTTTTATTTTGATATCTTTATGGTATTTTGATGAAACTTGTAATTCTTTTATTTGAAAAAAATATAAAGTTATTATATTTTGAAAATATATGGATTTTGTAATATTTATATAATTAAAAATTAATTTTGATTATTAAGTAGAAAATTTCGTTTTTCTTTAAAATCGTATTAAAAGTTTTTCGAGACCGAATACTCCGTGAGGAGGTACGTGTTTCCCCAATATTTAACCTAATAAAGAGCAAAGCTCTGTTGGAACTCAATGAGGCAGCGCCTCACGTGCTTTCCATTAGGGCGCCAACGCCAAAGCCAATCTTATAGGATTAAAATCCTATGATGGCGCCTCACGTGCTCCTCACCCGGACGCCAATATGCAAAGCACAGAAGTTCCTATCTTAAGAATTAAATTCTTAAGCGGCGTCCACATGCACAACACGTAAGCGCCAGCGCCCATGCTAATATCTGTAGAATTAAATTCTACATTTCTCCAATAAAGATTGGGATATTCTCTGTTAAACAGAGTCGTTGGATCAAATTTCCAATGGAGAAAACATCTCCCAAATCTTTCTAAAGAAGAAGGATACTCCCGGTTGGATCAATGATCCAACAATAGGATAAAAATCTATTTCTTGGGAATATATTCTCTCAACCTTTCAACATAAGAAAAATTGCTCTCTGTAAAATAGAGAACCGGTGGATTAAAAAATCCAACAGTGATTAAAAATCACCGTTTTACAAAATAAATTCTGTATAAGGGAAAATATTTCCACAATCTTGTTAAAAAAAACAACAAGAAAATATGTTCTGTAAAACAGAAACCCTTGGATCAAATATCCAACGGTGGATAAAATTCACCCAATCAATTGGAATCTCTCAATAAGAGATTTCCTCAAAGCTAATTAACAAATTATCTCTACTATATAAAGGACCCAAGATTTCAAGTCTGATATAGAGGAACCCCCACATAAGCTTCTAAAAAAAGAGACAGAAATCTTCAAAAAGAACAGAGAATTAAATTCTCAAGGAAGAAGATCTCCCTCCTCAAAAACTCTAGGTAAATAAAAAAAATAAAGATCAAAACATCTCATTTACCTATTGAAAGGTTTAACCCTTTTAAAAGAACTTAGTTCTTTCTCTGGATCTGAGATCCGCGAGGCAAGTCTTCCACAAGTTGAGAATTTAATTCTCATCGGGAAGAACTTGTTCTTGAAAATCAAAGATTCAGAAAAGAACCAGAAATTGAGTTCCTCAAAAACAAAAGCATATAAGAGAAGCCTAGTTCTTATAAAAGAACCTAGTTCTTAAAAATGAAGCTTGATTCTAGATCTTCAAAACAAAGATCATGGTGATCATTAATAGAAAAAAATGCCATCAACAGAGGAGAAAAGAATTCAACGCCCCGCGTGCCTCCCATATGGACGCCTCTAAAAACACCTAGACCTCACGTGGGCGCCACAAAAAAGAAGAGCGCTTAGCACTCATTGGGCAGCGCCCGACGCCCAGCGCCACACGTGAAAATCATGAGGGCGCCATAAAGTGCTCAGCACTCCATAAAAAAATGGAGAGCCAAAAGGCTGAGTGTTCAACACTCATTGGGCAGCGCCCAGCGCCTCACATGCTCCCCATGTGGGCATCGCAAAAGAGAAGAAAAGAGTGCTTAGCTCTCCACAGACAGCCCAAGACGGCTGAGTGTTCAACACTCATTGGGCAGCGCCCAGTGCCTCACGTGTTCCCCACGTGGACGCCATAAAGAGTGCCTAGCACTCCATATAAAGACAAAATGAGTAAAGTTTTCAACACTTATTGGGCAATGCCCATGACTGAAAACTCCACATGATTATATGTGGGCATCAGAACTCATATAAGTGCTCAGCAATTTTTGCATACAAAAGAGGGACTGAATAAACAGAGCCCAAACAAATGCTTAGCACTTTTTCTGAAAAAAAAGAGGGGAGACTAAGTAGACTAAAGCCCAAATTGGCTAAGTTGCTAAAGTCTTGCAGCTGAGTCCAAATGCTCTGTTGTTGGGTCTTAAATAAATAAAATCCTAAAATGTTGTTAAGTGGTTCTTTAGTTTCAAATTGGACTAACGTATCCTTAACAAAGAAATCAATCGAGCCTATATACTCTCGATTTCCAAGGTCTTAAATATGACCAAAAATTCTTAAGCCCATAACAAACCCTTTTCCCTCAAATACAGGATTTGGTTTAAGGGTACATCTTTTCACAACTCTGATACATGTCGTAGTAATTCTCCAACGTCTTCAGAGAGGTGGAAAATCCCGACGACCCATAATTTCTTCATGCATTAACGTGCTTGCCTCAAATCGGATTGTGCCCCAAATTTGGGCACATTACATATTTCCATTATTCACTCTGCCACGTAACAAATACACATGCGCATAGGATGAATGATGGACCGAAATGTCCCTAAACTAATATTCGCCTCTAAAATGGCGATAAAGGACCGAAACGTCCTTAAAACTAACATTTTGCCTCAAACACGGCGATAATGGACCGTGATGTTCTTAAACTAAAATAATCGAGCCCAAATACTCATATGTTTAAGTTGATCTTAATGTCAAACCAGATTAACGATCCTTAAATCAAACCAAACCCAAATCTAAAAAATATACGGATTTGGACTAATCCACGCCCTACGGGCGATGACATAAATTAGTCTCCGTATACAATCCACGGGCAACTAAAATAAAACAAAAACACACACGTGACATGAAGTAAACTTCCGGAGCAGGAGAAAGTGGTTATCGTGATGCGGTAACATAATTAACTGTAGGGGCTTTTGCTTGCAGGGAAGAGCATCCCCACAATAAAAAATCTCTCATAAACGAGGGGGAATCTGACGAAATCTGCTACAACGGCCGCATCTTTCCAAACCTCCGATATATGGTGCCATAAATCAACTTGGCATCTTCGGAGAGGTGGACGGATAAATCCAAATAGCATATTCCCCAAGGATTCAGGCCGGACGTCCTGACATCCCGGTCCATCTACCGGCGGTGAACAGATTCTGGCACGCCCGGTGGGACCTTTTCCTCTTTCCACTCCACACTTCGTATGTCATGTTTCGCGAACAAAATCGCGATTTGCTATGTTTTCCCTTGTATTCGAGGTACTAAGATTTGGTGTCTTGTTCCTGTGTAGAAGAAGAAGAAAAATAAATGGCTTCCAACTGCACAAACTGCAACAGAAACTCCCGCACCGCCCCAACTGGAGGAGTGGCTTACGGGCCCAATGCGGCCTCCATCTTTTCAATGCCGGTGGGGTAAGTAACTCAAGCTACTACCGAATTGTTCTTCGGGACCATGCTCCCACCAATGAGCGTCGGTGGCTCAACGCTGCAACCCGGTGTTCCCAAAATGTCGGTCTTCCACCGACTGACGCCGCAATGGCTCCTCTCAACGAGCCGTCCAAAAAGGGGGTCTCGGTCTTTAATAGGCTGTGCCAAAGCTCAAGAGGGCCCGAAACGAAGCCCATGATTCCCGAAGGGGCTACCCCAAAAAGGATAGCCCTCCCAATTCCTACTGCAAATGAAGCCGTCAAAAGTGCTTCTAAAGTCAGGCGATCGGTCTTCGAGAGGCTGACCGTCTCCAATCAAATCTTGCCAAGGACGTCGGTCTTTAACAGGCTGGCAACTGCTGGAGCTCCTCAAAAAAACCAGAGCTAAGCAGCAACCGCTTCCGAAACCGAGGTGGTCCCTTCAGCAAGGATGCTCGACGTCGCTACTCGCACCGAGTAAGAAAAGCTGGAGGCAACACCCCTTCTGGACTTACCCCACCAGCTCCAATGGTGGAAGTCGATGATGTTGTTCTAACCGGGAACAACTTTGAACCGAGGGTGCGCAAAAACTCCCCCACAGCGATACTGAAGAAATCACCTCCTCCTGTTGAGGTCCCTGTGCAAGAAAAGCAGCAGCGGCCCCATCAGCGGATCTCCTCCCAAATTCACAGAGTCTACCGTAAATTTCAGGACTCTGTGATCGACGAAAACTACTCTCGTCGACCGAAGAAATTAAAGGCTCGGCAAGAGAAAGACCATCCCTCCATCATACAGCGAGGGGTGTCTTTTACACAGATGCCTGTTACAACGGCTCATTCAACTTCAACCTCCCACAAAAGGACGAGGCCAGAGAAAATTCCACTTCCTGTGGCAAATTCAAAAGGCGCTGGACCCAAACGCCCCAAGTCTGGGAGCATGGTCGTGCACACGGTTTACATGGCTTCCGGGAAAGAGGAAAGCCGTACTTCCGTTCCTCTTCGACCGCAAACTTGGTCATTAAAAAAGCTCAGGAGTAACAACAAAAGCTCCAGGAAATGCTGACCAAAATGGAAGCACTCACCGGACAGAAAGAAAGTCCGGAACCAGCATCTGAACAACACCAAGAGAAGGAGACCAATACAGAGTTCCTGCGAAGGGTGCTTGAAAGAAAAGACAAAGAAGCTGCTGAGCAAGCCGCCAACATAAAGCAGATGGCGCTCTTGTTCCAGGATATGGTTGGAATGATGATCCAGCCAGAACCCCCAGCCGAGGATCCGCCAATAATCATCGAGGATGACAGAGGGGAAATATCAAACCCTCTTCCAGCTCTATCAACAGATAAGGAGGAAACAATCTCCAAGGCTGCTCTTGATGACTACATCGCACAACAAGTACGAGTTCATCAAGCGAATGAAGCGGCCGTCCAAACTTTCAGAACTGGACGACCGTACCCAGGGTGGTATGACAAAATCAAGTACCCGCTGGGATATACGATCCCCAAATTCCAAGTGTACAAGGGGATAGGTAACCCCATCAGCACGTCGTACAGTTCAGAGCTCTGTGCAGCAACACTGGAGGTGATGACAAACTGTTTCTTCGCCAGTTCATTGGCAGCCTGTCAGAAACGGCATTTGAATGGTACTCGGAGCTCCTAAATGACTCTGTCAAAACATTCACAGAGATGGAACTTCTGTTCACACAGCGGTTCGCCAGCACAAGAGAGCGCACCCTGATCACGGCATTAATCAATGCCTGGGTGATGTCAGGAGAAACCTGGGTCCAATACGCGATCCAGTGGCGGAACCTATGGTCAAAATGCGAACATCGCATCGAAGAATCTCCCACCATGGGCATGTTCATCGGGACCCTTGATCCTCAAACGACTATGTCCTAGTTCATGACATTCTTCAAGCCGACCACCTTCCAGGCCCTGATCGACAAGCTGGCCCAAATGGACCAGATAGGCCACAGGCCTTCCTCCTCAAAATTGGACCCTCGAAATGCCAAGGGTAAAGAGAAAGAGGCCTTCATTGCCAACACTCAACAGCAACCGATTGCTCGCCAAAACAACATGCGTCCGCGCCTATCCCTGGAAGAAAATCTAAGACGCGCTTACTTGTTTCCCTGTGATAAGACGAGGAGACTGTTCGAGATGGTAGTGCACAACAAACTCATCACATTGCCAGACCCACGATGTCCACCGCAACCCGGCGATGTCAACAACCCCAACTACTGCTCCTATCACAGAATGGTGAGCCACCCAATTAAGGATTGCTATGTCTTCAAGAACTGGGTCGATGATCAGTATCAACAGGGGAAATTCACGTTTTCTGAGAACTGGATGAACCCACCACAGAAGCACACTCCCAAAAAGGTAGATGCACCGGGGGCATCATGCTCGCTCGTGGAAGAAGCTCCATGGGAAGTCATTCTCTCAGCTAAAACCAAAAGAATACTGAAAGATCTCAAGGCAAGTCCGGCAGTCAGATGGAGAAGCCCACTTGAACCAGAAATCATCGAAGGGATGCTGAAACCGCGTCCCATACCGAAAACTATCGACAAAGGGCAAAATCCCCAAGTCGAGCCTTCGAAGTCTTCGAAGAAAAAGAAGAAGACCAAGAAGCCTGTGCAACCTGCCGAGTATGACGACAAATGCATGGACCTACAAAGGTACATTGACGTGCTGGAGGAGTGCAACCAGAAGGCGCGGACACCAGTCACCGTCGAAGAGTTCCTCAATCATATTCTTGAGAACAAAGAGAGTGACGACGATGAGGAAAATGACTCATCAGAAACCGAAGACTATGTAGCAAGTTGCCACATGGTTTCCCATTCGTCGTTAAATGACGAAGAAGCCCCTTCAGTGTCAGAAAACAACGCAGAGGAACTGGGGGCAGGATCGGCGCCAAAATCCCCGGAACTGCCAGGAGAAGACCCGATTGATAGGCTGTTAAACGAAGCCTTTTGAAAAAGAAAAGCTAACCGAGAACGCGAAACATCCATATAAGAAAAGGCTAAGCGTCAACGTCAGGATAAAGAAGCTGCGGCGGGGATGAGTCGTAAAGTTTTCCAACCAAACCGAAGCACACCTACCACAAATAGGAGCAGGATCAAGGCAGAGAAGCGGTTCGCCAAAGCCCTGTCAGTGGGAATGAATCTGCCATCTCTCGTAGGGAACACTCCCGGGGTCATACGCCTCGACGGAGAGGATTCATATCCAAACTACTGCCTATATCATCGGAGGATTACCTAGCCCACCGAAGAATGCGGTGCCTTTAAGAAGTGGTGGCAATGATATGTTGCCCATCAAAACACTTCAAGAGGATGAAGCGCGAAGCTCGTCGACTGCAAATAAGTGCGGCAAGTGCGCGTGAGAAAACGACTGGCAACTTTCATATGGTTGATACCAGTTCGGAAGGGGATAAAACCCAGGTTCTTACCTTCGGGAGCTACTCTGAGGAAGAAATGACCCTCAGCCCTCTCTTCAAAGACTCTACCTCCAAAAAAGAAGAGGGGGAGAAGAACTGTGGGAACATTCAGCTACGTAACTGCATACTGCCTGAAAAGAACTTCAAACCTAACAAAGGTTCAAGATAAAGAGACAAAGGGAAAGAAAAAATCCCTGAGAAAATCACCCTCGATGATGGAGTCATCAAAGAGCTCGCAGCCAGAGACCCGCCAAAGAAAAACAAGGTGGATTACAATGTCTTAGCACATCTGAGGAAAATGCCCTCACAATTGAGCATACTAGATGCTCTCTTCCTGTCTAAAAAGGCACGAGATTCTCTGATCAAGGCATTACAAAAGCCTGATCAGTTCCAAGCTTTCCTCGTATAAGAGAAGATAAAGGATGAGCTGGCAGAGGTTCATACAGCTAACATTACATTCAGTGATGAAGATCTCCTCCTCGGAACGTACGAGCATAATCGCCCGTTATACGTCACCGGGTACTGCCACGACATCAAGATAGGTAAAATCCTTGTCGACAACGGATCCTCTGTCAATCTTCTCAATGTGAAAGTGCTAAAGGAGATTTGCATGAGCTTTCAACACTTGGCCCGAGACAAAATTACCATCTCCGGGTTTGACTCACAGTCGTCACGGACGCTTGGATCTGTAATATTGACGTTACGCTTCGGGCTGCTCATCACTGACATCAAATTTCATGTCATTGATGCCAAGACTTGCTATAATGCTCTGCTCGGCAGGCCCTGTCTGCATGAGTACAACGTCATCCCTTCTACACAACATCAGTGTATGAAGTATTTCAAGGATGGTTTGGAATGCACCGTCACGGGGGAGCTGAATCCGTTCTTCGTAAATGAGGTTCGGAAATATGAAGATGCAAAGTACTTCCTACTGGACTTCGAAGATACAGAGTGGTGTTATAAGCCGGAGGATAAACATAAGTCTGTCACCACTATCCCGATCTTTGGGAGCGACTCCGAGGAAGATGAAGAAATAGTCTACTCGGGGCAACCCCAGAAAGAAAACAAAAGGCCCGGACCATCGACCCCTATTCCGGTTTTTGGCAGCGACTCTGAGGACGAGGCCGATACAGTGTTCTCCATCCGCCCATCGGTGCAAACCCTCGATGAAGCAGATCAGAGCCTGCAAATCATAATGGTTCTGCCTCGGCATTACAAGGAACTTGATGCGCTCGATACATATAGCGTACAAGAACTACATACTTTCTACGTGCCTCTTAGGCGAAGAGGTGAAAAGGTGATTGTTCAGTCAAAAAAATCGCGCATTGGATATGACATTTTCCTTACTTTTCTTAAATATCTAAAGGTGTTTATTATAAATATAGAACATATTTGGGTTTATCTGTAAAAAATCTATTGTCGTATGTTTTTATATTATAATTAACATTATAAAGGAAAATATATGCATATAATATTTTTTATTATGCATATCATATCAAATATTCTAATCAAGATATAACATCATACAAATGGTTAAAATAATATCTCTATAACAAATATTACTAACATTATTAATGGATATATTGTCCAAGAGTTGGCTCTGGTCAGGAGATCGGGATATCTAGATGTCGGGAATCAAAAATCTGCCGATGAAGTTTAATTAAAATCGAAAAATCAATACTGGCAGAGACTCAGGAAATATTTTCAGATTCCAGACATCAAATAAATCTCCATGTTTAAGCCGGAGGATAAACAGAAGTTCGTCGCCACTATCCCGATCTTTAGGAGCGACTCCGAGGAAGATGAAGAAATAGTTTACTCGAGGCAACCGCAGAAAGAAAACAACAGGCCCGGACCATCAACCCCTATTCTGGTCTTTGGCAGCAACTCTGAGGACGAGGCCGACACAGTGTTCTCTATCCGTCCGTCAGTGCAAACCCTCGATGAAGCAGATCAGAGCCTGCAAATCACAATATTTCTGCATCGGCATTACAAGGAACTTGATGCGCTCGATACATATAGCGTACATGAACTACAGACTTTCTATGTGCCTCTCAGGCGAAGAGGTGAAAGGCGATCCTCTTCTACCAATTTACGGAGACCAGAGTAGAGAAAGAAGTCTGGCACGGTGCTGATTTTATACTTGATAGGCTTCACCAATCCGTCTTCCAAGATACTACGCGGAGGGATTGAAAAGGCTGTTAAGATGTCAAGGCGTACCCCTTGAACAAATTGTGCGGCAAGCCCACTTCTACAAAAAGATTTGGGATATCCCTAAGACCCAGCGAAAGATGCCCAACGGGAAGATGGAAAAAACCGGGCTCAGATACGTTCGTCCAAGAAACGGGAACGATTCTACAGCTGCCGTGCCATAAACAGCTCTGGTGAAGAAGAGAACGCTCTTCCAAATAGCTGTGACGTTGAAACAGAACGAGATCCCGCTCTAAGAACGTTAAGCCCATCGTTCGAAGAACAAGTTGACAAACTAACAAAAGAAGCCTGTCAAATGATTCGGGATAGCCACAGTCTCGAAATGGCTATTTATGAAAAGGCCAAGACCCAACGCCTCAACCAGCAGTCCGCGGAGAAAGAAGACTACAATACTTTCCATCCCCAGCTCGCTATATGTCCTCGCAAAAAGGAAAAATCCCGAAATAGAGGAAAAAACAAGACAAAGAGCGCAAACAACGTTCGCAAACAACAAGGTAGATCTAAGAAGCCGCGCTATTAAGAAGAACGTGGTTGGAACCCGTCCTTTCTCAAGAAGATAGGTCGGGAATACTCATTCCCTCATGACAAGACAAGAAAAATATTCAACCTTGTCATGATGTATTAAATGGTAACGCTCGAACGAGGTCCATCACCCGGATTATTGCTTCTATCACCAAGAAATAGGACATCCCCTTGAAGATTGTTTCACCTTCAAAGACTGGGTTGAAGACTGGTATCAACAAGGAAGATTCGCTTTATCCGACAGCTGGAGAGTAACCCCACCGAAAAAGCATGAGCTAAAGAAAAACTATATCGCAAGGATAGGACCAGCCCAGCATTAAGAATGGAAGCAGACTCGTACCTGCCATAAGATAACATTTTCAGAAGGGGAAGGGCATGAGGCTATGGAAGACCTTTTCAAATGCTTCACAAATGAAGACGAGGATGAGGTGATTTCAGAATTTCCACCGGTACCAAAAGAGCAGGAAAACCGGATACACACCACGGCGGACAACTTAAAGAAAATTGACTTAGGGACGGAAAACGATCTGAGGCCCACGTTCTTCAATGAGCTGCTATCTAGAAAAAGGTAGCCACGTTAAAAGGTCTTCTCATGCAATATAAAGACTGCTATGCATGGAACTATTCCGAGATGCCGGGATTACATCCAAAAGTAGCAGTACATAAACTGGCCATATCGCCAGACATCAAGCCAGTCAAGCAAGCGCTAAGAAGAATGTGGCTCGAACTCGAGATGAGTATCAACGCCGAAGTTAAGAAACTAATTGATTCCAGCTTCATCCAAGAAGTTCAATATCCTGACTGGATCGCCAACATCGTTCCGGTGATGAAAAAAATGGTACAATGCGCATTTGTGTAGACTTTCGGGACCTCAACAAAGCTTGCCCGAAGGATGACTTCCCAGTACCTGTTACTGAGCTGATGATCGATAACACGTCTACTCATGAGGTTTTCTCTTTCATGGAGAGATCTTCAGGATACAACCAAATAAAAATGCATCCTGAAGACCAAAAACATACCGCCTTCCGGACTCCGCTGGGCATATTCTGCTACAAGGTGATGTATTTCGGTTTAAAGAACGCTGGCGCTACCTACCAGAGGGCCATGATGAAGATCTTCGATGACCTCATCCATGAGATTGTTGAATTCTAGATCGACGACCTGGTGGTGAAAAGTAAGTCTTACGAGGAACATTAGGAACATCTGAACATAGTATTCCAACATCTTCGGAAGTATAATCTAAAGATGAATCCTCTAAAATGCGCGTTTGGAGTCTCCCCAGGCAAATTCCTGGGATTCATCATACGGCACTGGGGTATCGAAATCGATCCTTCAAAGATCAAGGCGATTACGGAAATGCCCACGCTAAGGACCCTCAAGCAATTGCGATCCCTTCAAGGAAAGCTCGCGTATATCCGACGGTTCATAGCTAACCTCTCAGGAAAATTCCGTCCCTACAGTCATCTAATGAAGAAGGGGACCCTGTTCATCTGGGATCAAATTTTCCAAAATGCACCAGATGAAATCAAGCGGTACTTACAAAATCCGCCGGTGCTGACCACTCCAGTTAAGGGAAAACCCCTCATTTTACATACAACAGTCCTTGAGGGTTCTCTAGGCGCATTATGGGCGCAGGAGAACGACCAGGGAAAAAAAAGAGCTCTATACTACTTTAGTCGAGTTCTCTTGGGGGCAGAAAACACCTACTCCCCTATCGAAAAGCATTGTCTGGCACTAATCTTTGCGATAACGAAGCTCAAACACTACGCCTTGGCACATGAGGTTCATCTTATATCAAAGGTGGATCCTCTCAAATATCTAATGTCGAAGGCCATACTAACAGGAAGGCTTTCCAAATGAGCCCTCCTCCTGATGGAGTTCTCGATAACGTATCGTCCTCTCAAAGAAGTGAAAGGTCGGGCTATCGCTGACTTTCTTGCTAAACATCTGATACCAGCCGACTCCCCCTTAAATTGTGAGTTGCCGGATGAACATGCTTTCGACACAATCGAAAGAGGGAAGGAAGAAAATGATTCCCAATGGGAACTCTACTTCGACGGAGTATCTTCCTTGAAGAGGCGAAAGCACAACACCCCCATAATCAAAGACGGAGTGGGCATTATCTTCATGACTCCGTAAGGAGGGATACTGCGTTACGCCCTTTCCTTAATGGAGTCAAGAAGTAATAATGAAGCTGAATATGAAGCTTTGATAGCAGGTCTCGAGATCGTTGTCCATAAGGGAATCAAAGACCTCCTTATATATGGAGACTCCCAGCTGATCATTAGCCAAGTAAATGGTGACTATCAGACATTCAAGCCAGAGCTGATAACATACGGCGAAAGAGTGCAGCAAGTGCTGACACAAATCCCCTCCTACATCCTGGAGAGCATACTGCGTGCAGAAAATAGCAAGGCGGATGCATCGGCTAAGCTGGCTAAGGAATTAACCGACGAAGACCTCGACGACATAAAGATCATCGTGCAAAGCCGCAGGGTTCTCGCGCCAACAGAAATATCTTCGAAGGACTTAACAGAGCCATCTAAGTAAAAAGAAACGGCCAAACAAACATCCCTCCAAATAGAGGATGAAGAAAAGGTCAAGGATTGGAAGGAAGTCTTCATAGACTACTTCAAATCCCAACGAACACCCAAAAATGCATCATCTAGGCATCAGGTCATGAAATGAGCTCTGTCTTTTGCCTTCGCCAATGATACTCTCTACAAGAGATCGTTTGACTGTATGTGGTTAAGATGCCTGGGACTAGAAGAAGCGAAAAGAGTCTTCCAAGAAACCCATGACGGACTCTGCGGTTCTCATCAAGCTGGGCCAAAAATGAAGCTGAAGATCAAAAGAATGGGTTACTATTGGCCCAAAATGATTCAGGACTGTTAGTGTATATGCCCTAGAGGCCATTACTGTATCATACTAGTTTGTATATTACTTAATGGAAGCTTGGGATATTTACAGTTGTATAGACAATCTTGCTCAATATAGTAGTATGCTACTTGGTTTGTTTCTACTTCAATGTGTACATGTGTTTATTTTAGTATATCACTTATACACATTAGTGGAGCCCTTAGGATCTTTGCTTGATTACCAGCGTTGTGATGGCAGTCACACTAGTGGGGGCTGGGTAATCTATAAGCACATCCTTATGCAGGTCCCTAGTCACAGGACTATCGAGAGAGGGCATCGATACTCCGGAGTAGACTAGCGTATGCGCTTCTCATCCCAGTGTGGGAGGTGGTCTATCCCACAGCCATCAGTACGTCGTACTGGAGATAGTATGTGGGTGCTCGTTGGGTTACGAGTACACTGGACAGGACTCGTCGGGAACTGTTGGTTGGTACTATACCTATCGTCAGTTATCAGTTCCCAGGTGACATGAGTACAGCTTAGTCCGCTGACTTGACACTGTCACTTCGCCTCGAGTGTGTTCCCACTGTACTTAGATTACTACCCTACCACGGCTCAAAGGAGTCGTGCAAAGAAGTAGTAGTTGGGTGCAGTCCCGAAGCACTTGGAGGCAGTGACGGTTAGACAGGATTCGTCTCTCCCGGTATTGGGGGTTGACATCGCGCTGTGTCTAGGAGAGCCATTACACGAGTAGTCCCTGGCCAGGGCAAGCGAGATATACTGGTAGGTTTCCAGTGTTATCTCAGGGTGTTCTGGGCTTCACTCCGACACGACTTGTACCGCTTTTAGGGGACTGGCGTTTACCGTCCCCTAGGCCCGCCATGCGATGTATCAGACGAACAGACCGGACTGTATGGAGATTGTCACATTCAGACTCAGTAGGAGTTCAGATGGGTTTCACCTCGTCCATCTTCTTATCGGCATCTACCTTGGGACCGTTACGCACAGCTAGTGCCGCTTGCGGTCTGTGGTTAAACCCACTGCCAGCGTAGTGTCGAGTCTTTAGAGTCCTACACAGAGGGCTATTCGCCTTTGGGCAAAACAGAGTTGAGGTCGCATGGTTTTGCGACAGGGTTCGTTCTCATCCGCGCACTTGTGCACGTTTGGCGTCCGGACGGATATTACTAGCGGGCTCTTGTTTGAGCCAGATCCTAGTATATTTTTTGGGGTTAGTTTTATCTCATAGTATTCATGTTTCTCGGAACACGAATGCGGGTGTGTATGCACAGTTGATTGAGGCGGAGGAAGAGGATTTTCATTAGGGTTTCGGAACGGGTGTGTATGCACAGTTGACAGTCGTCTTTTTCCAAACCCTAATGAATTTGTGATATATCAATTAATAATATTAATTAAATGAAATTGTGTCATGGTTGGGTTTGTTGACTTATTGACCAAGGTTGACTTGTTGACCATGGTTGAAACATTGACTATCATCATTACACATCAAAGATGCTCTTTGATTCAAAACCATTTAATGTGAAATGATAATAGTCTTATCAAACCTTCCATCAACTTTTCATTTAGATTAATTTTATTAATTTGATAATTCACTAGATATTGTTATGGTTGTAAAAAACCATTTCATTCTATCATATTGATTCTCTCTCCTCTCTTCTTCTTCCTCCTCCTCTAGTTCAAGGAGATCCATTCTCATGTGTTGAGAAACCTCACCTTGAGATAAAACACTCTAAACCACTCTCTACTCACTCTAGGGTTGAAGGTCTAGGAAGCCAAAGACCTTAGTTCTCTCAAAGTGCGAGAAAGGAGCCCAAGGTTGAACCCTCAAGTGGATCCATCTTTGACGGAAGAAGGCTACGAGGAAAGCACCATCCAACCGCTACAAAGAGTTCAAGAAGAAGGAGTTCAAGTGAGGTATAACCCCTAACCGAGTAGACAAATCTCTTGTTAGGTTGCTAGTGTGTAGTTTAGCCAAGATCCGTATTTGTAGTCCATGTTACCCAAACCCTAAAAATCGTTTTTTACCATTTCCGCAAGCCCGAAAGAACCGGGAGAGGTAACGTGGATTTACAGTGGTATCAGAGCCCAACTAAACACACCCTAGCATGTTAGTAAAGTGTATAGAAGTTCGATATGAAAAATCGCAAAAAATACGACATGCAAAACCCTAAGTTGCTGTTAAAATTTTTTCTGCTCTAAAAATAAAAAGTCATACTCCAAAAATCATCTCAGGGTTTTGTGAAGAAGCACACCAAAAATGATCGAATGATCCCTTCAAAGAGCCGCGGTTCCGCGGCAATGGGTATACATTTGTCGCGGAACTGCCGCCGTCTTGACTCGGATCATGACCGAGTTTGGTGCAGTGTTTTTAGGTTGTGGTTTTGGGATTTTTATGATGGTTTATTTCAGCCCAGATTTTCCAGAAAAGAAATTTGTATTTGGGGGCCTATAAATCCGTATTTTTGATCGAACTTCACTATACTTTGACTAATTGGTTATATCTGTGATGTTTATATGTATTGAACGTCTACTAATCGCTATACGTCGATTAGTGGGGGTTATACATATCTGTGATCTGTGATGTTGATGGTTTGTGTATATGAATTTGTTGGATTGTCGCAGATGAATAGCTGGGGGGAATTGTGAGATGAGAGTTTTTGTTTATCTTTCAATTCTTGTAATATGTAAATTGATGTAATATTATTTTTGGCCGCACAACCGGGTCGGGGTTGTAGCCGTCATTGTATAATTTCTTTTTACTTTTTTTGCTCCTAGGATAGACCCAAGGTGGGGTGCACAAACTACCGGGTATCTCGAAGTGCCGAGTGGCCTACTCACGTCGTTGAGGGAGGTTGCTCCACTTCGGATATTTGGCAGGTAGTTTGCCGCACCCGTAGGGGTCTAGGGTGGGGTTTTGGCTATTCATCGCGACCGTGTAATCCGCTTTTTGTTACAGGCTCGTACAAATTGCGGATTCCTAGTATATCCAATGTATTCATCTGTGATCTGAAATGGCTATCATTGCAATATATCTGTGTATGATATTATTTAGACGTTGCTTATGTTTTGCAGCCGCGCTAGCCCAGCCCCCGCTCTGTCGTTAGTTAAGTAACCTAACGGGTGATGACGGGGCCCCGTGGCGAATGCGAATGGCATAAGCGTACGTCATATTTTGGTTGTTTTCTGCAATGGTAGGATTAAATGATGGGACGCATTAAAAGAACTAATGCAAGAATAACACGCATTAAAAGAACTAATGCAAGAAAATAAACCAAGTAAAAGTCATTGGAACACTTTCAAAAACCACTCGGTTTCTTTTCAAAATAACTTTTAAACGCGGAGCTTAAACCACTCCTTTTAAAAGCTATCTCGTTCCATCGATTATATCAAGTTCACTATGTTCACGGTTTCGCCAAAACCATTCGTAGCCCTCCGTCGTTTCACATAAATAGTCAATAGTATTCAAACTATGTATGTTGGCCAAAGTCAAGGCATAGTGATTGGTAGCTATTGGGTATTCATGTGTAGCATAGATAGATGCGTTGGTTTGGGACAGTCGTACTGCCATTTTGGCCAAAGTCAAGGGTAGGTACGGGTGGATCCAAATTAACCTGGTTAATGACGGGTAGAACTTGACATGCGACTTATGATATTTTGGCCAAAGTCAAGGTCATAAGAGCATGGGGCAAAAATCCACATCGGGAGTTTCAAAAGAACTGAAACTTGCTAGAGCTGCATACCATTTGGAGTATGATGAATCTGGTAGGATTCCTTCAGTTTTGTCACACAATGATATTTGGATCCCGATCCTACTGTGAGTATATGCTACTCCTCGGGAAATTTCTCACTAACGATCAATGCTATAAACCAAGTAGGTGTCTAGAAAGGTGTTAGCGGGGCTACGCCCCCAGGGAAAAGAGGTTCTTAAATTAAGGAACTTCGCGAAAGCATTGGAAAACCTCCCTCGAAGTACCGACACCAGCCTGGCCGAACGGTTAAGCAAGTATTATACGGTGAGATTGATCCTGACTAATTCTTCCTTTTTGGTTTGAGGAGGGATTCGAAAGACAGTGGGAGCCATCCTGTTTAGACAAATTAAAAACCACTCTAAACTTGCAAGAGCATCGTGCTAAAGTGTTTCTTCTCTCTCTCCTAATTGCAGCGACCATTCATCATGACTGGACTTAAGTTACTACTAGATAAAAACATACTGACATGGCCAAATTACAAAGATTGGCTCAGGAATGTCAAGATGGCAATCACTTACGACAAGTTGGGGTATCTCCTTACCACCAAAGCTCCCCCCGTCCCAGGTCCCACCTCCAGCGTCGCGGATAAGGAAATCCGTAAGACTTGGGAGATAGATAGCGCGAAGGCCAAATGCTTTGTGCTTGCCTCTATGGACAACGAACATCAGAGGAGGCATGAGAATATGGACCTCGAATCCATATTTCTCCATACAAAAGAACTGTATGGAGAGCAATCTCGAATCGCAAGATACGAAGTGTCGAAGAAGTTGTTTTCGGCAAGATTGGTCGTCGGATCATCGGTAGCGGAACACGTGCTTAAGATGATTGGCTTCATTGAGGAGCTCGCGGACCTTGGGACCACATTGGAGAATGAGCTCTATACGGACTTGATTCTTCAGCCCCTTCCTTCCACTTACGCCCAGTTCATCCTGAATTTCAACTTACAAGAAAAAGAAGTTAAACTTTCAGAACTCCTCAACATGCTGAGAAGTGCAGAGGGCACCCTACAGAAAGATAGGGAAACATCCACTTTGTTTGTAGGAGGATCTTCCTCTTCTAAGTCCAGGACGAAAGCCAAGGGAAAGAAGAAGAAAGCCCCCGCCAAACCAAGGAGCGGTGTTAGTAAAGTGGATACGAAGGGAAAGGCGAAAGCAACAAAGGTAGCGGGGAAACTTGTGGATAAAGAAGAATGCTTTTACTGTCACAAGAGTGGACACTGGAAGAAATATTGCAGGGCTTGGAAAGCCAGAACACAGGAACTGAAGCATGTTGCGGCTTCAGCTTCAGGTGTGTATGTTATTGAAAACTGTCTATCTATAAACTCTACTTCCTGGGTATTGGATTCCGGATCAGGATCTCATGTCTGTAATTCTTTGCAGGCGTTGAGAAACCGTAGGGTTTTGAAGGCAGGTGACATGACCCTCAAAGTTGCAAACGGAGCTGGCATGGATGCTAAGGCCATGGGGGACTATCACCTGGGGTTGTCAGATGGACACGTTTTGGTTTTGCGTAATTGCTATTTTGTACCCAACGCAACTTGTAATATCATTTCTGTATCTTTGACTTCTAAAGAAGGTTATGAATTTGCGTTTGTAAGTAATGTTGTAAACATTCACCTTAATCAAGTTCTGATTGGGTCAGGTACATTAAGCAATGGAATATATGTATTAAACCAATCACAGATTTTCAATGTCCAGAATACACACAAAAGAAAGTCTCCGGAAATAAATCAGACTTTCTTATGGCTTTGTAGACTAGGTCATATCAATGAGAGAAGGTTGACGAAGTTACATACAGAAGGATATTTGAATCCGTTCGAATATCAATCGTATGCCACTTGTCAATCCTGTCTCAAAGGAAAGATGACAAAGACTCCGTTCACTAGACACGGTGTAAGAGCGAGCGAGCTCTTGGGACTCGTACACAGCGACGTGTGCGGTCCAATGTCTACACATGCGCGAAGCGGTTATTCTTACTTCATTACTTTTACGGATGACTATTCAAGGTACGGTTATGTCTTCTTAATGAAACATAAGTCTGAAGCCTTTGGAAAATTCTAGGAATATAAGAATGAAGTAGAAAAACATACCGGCAAAAGATCAAGATTCTAAGATCGGATCGAGGTGGTGAATACTTGAGTGCCGAGTTCCTGGACTATTTAAAAGAGAATGGAATTCTCTCCCAGCTTACTCCTCCATACACTCCGCAACATAACGGTGTATCGGAGAGACGGAAACGAACCCTATTGGATATGGTACGGTCCATGATGAGTAACACTGAGTTACCGCGATCATTCTGGGGGTATGCGCTAGAATCAGCTGCATACCTTTTTAACCGAGTTCCCACTAAAACTGTGCCTACTACACCATATGAGATATGGTGTGGGAAGAGACCCTATCTTAATCACATTAAGACATGGGGAAGTCCAGCTTTTGTCAAAAAGCAGCATGTGGACAAGCTCGAGGCACGCTCAGTACAATGCAAGTTCGTGGGATATCCAAAGAATTCCAAGGGATATTTCTTCTACTGCGAAGAGGAACAAAATGTGTTTGTTTCTCGTCATGCCCACTTTCTAGAACACCGGTTCTTAGAAAAGGATATTAGTGGGAGCGCGGTAGAACTGGAAGAAATTCCAGAACCACGAGCTATTACGGAATGCTTAGTGGAACCAGAGGGTTCAAAAGAACAGGACATTCCTACGCCGCTCCGCAGGAGTAGTAGGCAGTCTCATCCACCCGAGAGATACTACGGTTTTCTCATAGACGGGGATAGAGAGGATTGCATCATAGATTATGATGAGCCTACTAGCTTCCAGCAGGCCGTTCAGAACATTGACTCGGTAAAATGGCTGGATGCAATGCGGACCGAAATGGAGTCCATGTACACCAACAAAGTATGGACGTTGGACATTTCTCCAGACGGGGTAAAACCCGTAGGATGCAAGTGGATCTTCAAAAGGAAGATTGGTGTAGATGGACAGGTTGAGACCTATAAAGCTAGACTGGTTGCAAAGAGTTTTTGTCAAAGACCTGGTTTGGACTATGACGAGACCTTTTCTCCAGTAGCTATGCTGAAATCCATTCGGATCCTTCTTACCATTGCTGCCTTCCACGATTATGAGATTTGGCAGATGGACGTAAAGACAGCTTTTCTAAATGGAAATTTAGAGGAGTGTGTCTATATGGACTAGCCAGAGGGTTTCATTCAGAGTGGGAGCAGCGAAAAGGTGTGCAAGTTGCTTAAGTCCATCTATGGACTAAAGCAGGCATCGCGGAGTTGGAACATCTGTTTTGATGAGACTGTCAAGGAATTTGGCTTTATCAAAAATCCAGATGAACCATGCATCTATAGTAGATTTGTAGCGAGAACTGTAGTATTCCTCGTTTTATACGTGGATGACATTCTCTTAATAGGAAATGACATTCCTATGCTACAATCTGTCAAGGGGTTCTTGTCACACAGGTTCTCCATGAAAGACTTGGGTGATGCCTCATACATCCTGGAGATCCGGATCCATCGTGATAGATCCAAGAGGATATTAGGACTTTCGCAGTCCAGGTACATCGACACCATACTGAAAAGATTCAGTATGGAAGATTCCAAGCGCGGTAACCTACCGGCTTGTCACGGGATCACCCTCTCTAAAGAGATGTCTCCCAAGACTGATTTGGAGAGGGATCGCATGTCTATTATATCCTACGCTTCTGCGGTAGGCTCTATAATGTATGCGATGTTGTGTACCAGACCAGATGTAGCTTATGCACTGAGTGTGGTAAGCCGGTATCAGTCAAACCCAAGGGAGAAACATTGGATAGCAGTAAAGAACATTCTCAAGTACCTGAGAAGGACTAAGGAGGTGTTCTTGGTGTATGGCGGAAAAGTCCTCCAGATTGAGGCCTTTGCTGACTCCAGCTTCCAGAGTGACAAGAATGATTCCAAGTCCATGTCGGGTTTTGTCTTTACCCTCAACGGAGGGGCGGTGTGTTGGAAGAGTTCCAAACAGGAAACCGTTGCTGACTCGACTATGGAAGCGGAATATATCGCTGCATCTGATGCCGCAAAAGAAGCCGTCTGGATAAGGAAGTTCTTGAAAGAACTTCAGGTGGTTCCGTCCATTGTTGACCCAATACCTCTGTATTGCGACAACAACGGGGCTATAGCTTTAGCAAAGGAACCCAGGTCCCATCAGAAATCCAGACACATCTTGAGGCGGTATCACCTGATCAGGGAGATCGTGGATCGCAAGGAAATCGAGGTTCGGAGGGTTGCTTCAGAAGATAACATAGCAGATCCATTCACAAAGGTCTTACCCCAGACTCAGTTCGAGCGGCTGATCGAGATGATAGGTCTTCGATACGCCAGTACATGGCCTTAGTGCAAGTGGGAGATTGTTAGTGTATATTCCCTAGAGGCCATTACTGTATCATACTAGTTTGTATATTACTTAATAGAAGCTTGGGATATTCACAGTTGTATAGACAATCTTGCTCAATATAGTAGTATGCTACTTGGTTTGTTTCTACTTCAATGTGTACATGTGTTTATTTTAGTATATCACTTATACGCATTAGTGGAGCCCTTAGGATCTTTGCTTGATTACCAGCGTTCTGATGGCAGTCACACTAGTGGGGGCTGGGTAATCTATAAGCACATCCTTATGCAGGTCCCTAGTCGCAGGACTATCGAGAGAGGGCATCGATACTCCGGAGTAGACTAGCGTATGCGCTTCTCATCCCAGTGTAGGAGGTGGTATGTCCCACAGCCATCAGTACGTCGTACTGGAGATAGTATGCGGGTGCTCGTTGGTTTACGAGTACACTGGACAGGACTCGTCGGGACTGTTGGTTGGTACTATACCTATCGTCAGTTATCAGTTCCCAGGTGACATGAGTACAGCTTAGTCCGCTGACTTGACACTGTCACTTCGCCTCGAGTGTGTTCCTAATGTACTTAGATTACTACCCTACCACGGCTCAAAGGAGTCGTGCAAACAGGTAGTAGTTGGGTGCAGTCCCGAAGCACTTGGAGGCAGTGACGGTTAGACAAGATTCGTCTCTCCCGGTATTGGGGGTTGACATCGCGCGGTGTCTAGGAGAGCCATTACACGAGTAGTCCCTGGCCAGGGCAAGCGAGATATACTGATAGGTTTCCAGTGTTATCTCAGGGTGTTCTGGGCTTCACTCCGACACGACTTGTATCGCTTTTAGGGGACTGGCGTTTACCGCCCCTAGGCCCGCCATGCGATGTATCAGACGAACAGACCGGACTGTATGGAGATTGTCACATTCAGACTTAGTAGGAGTTCAGATGGGTTTCACCTCGTCCGTCTTCTTACCGGCATCTACCTGGGGACCGTTACGCACAGCTAGTGCCGCTTGCGGTCTGTGGTTAAACCCACTGCCAGCGTAGTGTCGAGTCTTTAGAGTCCCACACAGAGGGCTATTCGCCTTTGGGCAAAACAGAGTAGAGGTCGCATGGTTTTGCGACAGGGTTCGTTCTCATCCGCGCACTTGTGCACGTTTGGCGTCCGGACGGATATTACTAGTGGGCTCTGGTTTGAGCCAGATCCTAGTATATGTTTTGGGGTTAGTTTTATCTCATAGTATTCATGTTCCTCGGAACACGAATGCGGGTGTGTATGCACAGTTGATTGAGGCGGAGGAAGAGGATTTTCATTAGGGTTTCGGAACGGGTGTGTATGCACAGTTGACAGTCGTCTTTTTCCAAACCCTAATGAATTTGTGATATATCAATTAATAATATTAATTAAATGAAATTGTGTCATGGTTGGATTTGTTGACTTATTGACCAAGGTTGACTTGTTGACCATGGTTGAAACATTGACTATCATCATTACACATCAAAGATGCTCTTTGATTCTAGCAAAACCATTTAATGTGAAATGATAATAGTCTTATCAAACCGTCCATCAACTTTTCATTTAGATTAATTTTATTAATTTGATAATTCACTAGATATTGTTATGGTTGTAAAAAACCATTTCATTCTATCATATTGATTCTCTCTCCTCTGTTCTTCTTCCTCCTCCTCTAGTTCAAGGAGATCCATTCTCATGTGTTGAGAAACCTCTCCTTGAGATAAAACACTCTAAACCACTCTCTACTCACTCTAAGGTTGAAGGTCTAGCAAGCCAAAGACCTTAGTTCTCTCAAAGTTCGAGAAAGGAGCCCAAGGTTGAACCCTCAAGTGGATCCATCTTTGACGGAAGAAGGCGACGAGGAAAGCACCATCCAAACGCTACAAAGAGTTCAAGAAGAAGGAGTTCAAGTGAGGTATAACCCCTAACCGAGTAGAAAAATCTCTTGTTAGGTTGCTAGTGTGTAGTTTAGCCAAGATCCGTATTTGTAGTCCATGTTACCCAAACCCTAAAAATCGTTTTTTACCATTTCCGCAAGCCTGAAAGAACCGGGATAGGTAGCGTGGACTTACAAGGACTGCCTCGAATATGCGAAGCGGTATCACTCATGCCAAATTCATGAGTACTTCATCCTCCAACATCCAAATCCGCTACACCCAACAGTAGCTAGCTGGCCGTTCGAAATGTAGGGAACCGATATAATTGGCCCTATTGAACCAGCATCATCCAAAGGACATCGGTTCATACTGGCAGCGACCGACTACTTCTCTAAGTGGGCAGAAGCAGTACCACTAAGGGAGGTGAAGACGGAGAATATCCTCCATTTCTTCGAAACGCATGTAATCTACTGGTTCGACACCCTGCGACGGATAATCTCGGATAATGGACTAGCCTACAGGAGCCATAAAATCAGCCGCTTCGCAGAACGGCATAAAATAGATTCGAGATATTCTTTAATCAATAATCCTCGTGCCAACGGTCTAACTGAGGCTTTCAACAAGATCTTGATGAAGATTATAAAGAAAACAGTGTCCAGAAACAAGAGAGACTGGCACGAAAGGTTGCATGAGACTCTCTGGGCATACTGAATAACGTTCAAAACAGCGACGAATACAACACCATACACGTTGGTATTCGGCATGGAAGCGGTGCTTCCTCTGGAAGTGGAACTCCCTTCTCTACGAGTAGCGGTTCGATATGAGCTGACAAATGAAGAAAATGTTCATCTTCGGCTCGAGGAGCTCGACGCCCTCGACGAAACACGCCTTATAGCACAGCAAAACCTGGAGGCTTATAAGGCAAGGATGACACGGTCATAAGAAAAACTGACAAGGCCGAGAACATTCCGCCAAGGCGAAATCGTGCTAATCGTCAAAAGACCTATGATCCCTAATCGTGCAAAACAGGGGAAGTTCGAGCCAAACTATGAAGGCCCGTAGATCATAGACAAATTCTACCAAGGTGGAGCCTACCTGCTCATAGGTATACATGGTGAAAGACCCTTCCGGCCAATAAACGGCCGATTCCTCAAAAAATACTACATCTAACGGGTTACGACCTGGGTCAATGATAGATGACGACGCTTGTGTCCGCTCGCTATCTTCCAGAGTCAGAACCCTAAAAGTAGTATCCAAAAGATCCGTCGCCTCAAAAATGGCGATAATAGACCGAGACGTCTCTAAACTAATACTCATTTCCGAATGAAGGACCGAGAAGTCTTTAAACTAAAATTTTGCCTCAAACCCGGCGACAACAGACCGAGAAGTCCTTAAACTAACATCCGCCTAAAACATGGCGATGACGGGCCGAGATGTCCTTAAACTAAATATTCGCCTCAAAAATGGTGATATTGGACCGAAAAGTCCCTAAACTAGAAATCCCGCTTCAAATACGGCGACAAAGGACCGAGATGTCTTTAAACTAAAATCTTGCCTTAAACACGGCGACAACGGACCGAGAAGTCTTTAAACTAAAATTTCACCTCAAACACGGTGACAACGGACCGAGAAGTCTTAAACTAATATCCGCCTCAAATATGGCGATGACGGACCGAGATGTCCTTAAACTAAATATCCGCCTCAAAAATGGTGATATTGGACCGAAAAGTCCCTAAACTAGAAATTCCGCCTCAAATATGGCGACAACGGACTGAGATGTCCTTAAACTAAAACTTCACCTTAAACGGCGACAGCGGACCGAAATGTCCTTAAACTAAAATTCCACCTTAAACACGACACATCATCCGAAATACGGCGATATCCACCCTTGAGATCTATATTGCAATCGAAGCCTCAACGACGAAGGTTGCAACTCAAGTCTTATCGGCTGCACTGCTACTCCAGCAGTGAAGACACCCCCACGTCCCACCGGCAAACATATGGGTCACGTAAAAAAAAGGTACGTCCACAACCAAAATGGGCACGGATGAAAACCTGAAAGGGCGCCGTGAGTAAAAACAACAGGGCTGCCGGCGAGCTTATGAAAACCCGAAAGGGCACAATCTCGAGTTAAAAAAAATGGTACGCCCATATGCAAAATGGGCACGGATGAAAACCCGAAAGGGGCGCCGTGAGTAAAAACAGCAGGACTACCGGCGAGCTTGTGAAAACCCGAAAGGGCGCGGTCTCGTTAAAATAAATAAACTTACGAGATCCTCACGACTCGTGAGGAGAATTTCCCCATGAGACCCTCATGGCTCACGGGATTCAATAGCCTTAAGCTACAGGCACCTAAACTTGTTCTTAAGCCATCACATTCCCCAAGTTGCCCTACAGGCGGTCCAATATTGGCCTTTGTATACAATCCACGGGCATAAATAAACGATTTCCTTACCAAATTCCACCAATGACGAGAAATGTCCTCATATGGTGAACGACACTTGTAAGTCCTCTCGACTTATAAGGAGAAAATACTCTTGTAAGATCCTTACCACTTATAAGAGAATACACACTTAGGAATCCGCACGATTCCTAAGGAGAAAATACACCTACGAGATCCTCACGACTTGTAAGGAGAAATAACATTCTGAGACCTTTATGGCTCATAAAGTCAAAAAGTCTTAGTCGACAGGATCCTAACCCTGTTTACTAACCCATCTTTTTTCTAATCGAAAAAGGCAAATGATGATTCGCTCCTAGAAACATTCTAGTGGTGGCGATGCTGATACCTAAACAGGTGTCATACTCCAAGTCCTTTCACGGCAAATGATGATTCGCTCCTGGAAATATTCCAGTCGTAGCGATGCTGAAGCCAAGGTTGCTATCAGATTCCAAACTTGCAATAAAAATCAGCGAGCAAAAAAATATGCATATAAAAATAGCCAAAATGATAGGGCAACTCGCAATAAAAATCAGCGAGCAAAAAATATGCATATAAAAATAGCCGAAATGATCGGGCAACTCGCAATAAAAATCAGCGAGCAAAAAAATATGCATATAAAAATAGCCGAAATGATGGGGAAACTCGCAATAAATATCAGCGAGCAAAAAATATGCATATAAAAATAGCCGAAATGATCGGGCAACTCGCAATAAAAATCAGTGAGCAAAAAATATGCATATAAAAACAGCCAAAATGATTGGGCAACTCGCAATAAAAAGCATCGAGTAAAAATAAAAAAAATTGCCGAAATGATTGGGCACCGCGGATAAAAAGCCGAAACGATTGGACAATCATGACTTTCGCGATATGAAAAGCTGAAAAGATACGGCGTCGCGGAAAGAAAAAAAATTGAAAACAAAACTTTTCTGCCCTGCTGGTGGGTCTACACCGACCCCTGTATACAATCCATGGGCACAAATGAAAAAGGGAACCATGTTTTCCCACTATGCTCTGTTAAAGGGAGAGCCAGATCTTGATGGCAATATCTACAGCCTAGAGATCAGCCTGACGTTCCTTCTCAGTGCAGATGCGACGTTAACAAAGTCCCAAGGGTCGAACAAAGAAAGACCCATGGAAAATTCCTAGCTTCAAGTCTTGACAGTTTATAAACAACCTAAAGATTACCCCGAAGTACCTTCTCATTCCGACAGGATGCAGATACAATATCGACAAAGAACCAAGGGTCAAATCAAAAATGGAGCCATGGCAAATTCCAAGTTCCAGGTCTATACGGTTCATATACAACTTAGAGACAATCCCGACGTTCCTTCTCATTCCGACAGGATGTAGACACGACGTCAACAAAGACTCAAGGGTCAAATAAATAATGGAGCCATGGCAAATTCCTAGCTCCAAGTATTGACGGTTCATATAAAACCTAGAGACAATCCCAACGTTCCTTCTCATTCCGACATGATGCAGACACAACGTTAACAAAGACTCAAGAGTCAAATAAAAAATGGAAAAAATCCTTGCTCCAAGTCTTGACAGTTCATATACAACTCAGAGACTACCCCGGTGTATCTTATCATTCCATCAGAGTGCAGACGTGACGTCAACAAAGCTCCAACGAGCCAAATCAAACTGGAGCAACGGCATATTCCTAGCTCCGGACTTCAACTGCAATACATACAGCATAGAGGTCCTATAGATGTCTACCATACTTCAGCAACGAAACGGTATAACATCGTCAAAAAAAATCGAGTCTCGACAGCAACTCATATAAAGCCTCAGAGACTATCGGAGATCATCCCACACCAGCGCGGAGTGGTTATGACTCATCGGGGCTCCAAATTGAGCCTAATCTCAAGTAAAAAGCGACATGGAAAATTCTTAACGCTTGCTCTTCCGACGGTCATATAGCCTAAGGAGATTACTTGAAGACATCTTGTCCAGCCCTCGAAAGGATCAGAGACACGACAGTCGCGGGGTTACTCAAACAACGGCTTAAGACCACATATCGAGGAATACATCAGCCAACACGACGGTACCACGGACCAAAACCCTGGTACCACAAAATCTAACAGACCTCTGTCTTAAAGAATGGAGGTTATCTATATATAACGTTAGGACAAGTTTTCCTATAAACCTAAGGGAGGTAAACTAAATAAACTCCGAAATGAGTATATAAACTAGAGACTCCGAAACAAGTAAATAAACTACAAACTCCGAAATGAGTACATAAGCTAGAGACTCCGAAATGAGTGAAACTCCAAAATGAATACATAAACTAGAAACTCCGAAACAAGTGAATAAACTACAAACTCCGAAACGAGTGAATAAACTACGGACTCCGAAACTAGTGAATAAACTAATTAGCTCCACATCAAGACATCAAAACACAGATGAGCGCATGCAAAAAGTGGATATTCTTTATTCACGAATCAAAGTGTTTAAGAGATACAATTAATACAAAAGGGGGGAATACAATTGCAATTTTTAAGAAGGCGGAGCTTTCAAAAAATTGGCAACCCGCTCATGCGCTCCCTGCAGCTCTTCTTCGCATGCTACTACTGCGGCCAGCCCCGCTTCAATTTGAGCCCGCTGTTGCAAGCATGATGAAATTTTCTCGGCGATTTCCTACTTGGCCACCTTGCAATCTTGCATTCCCCGCTCGGTAAAATCAAGGTTCTGCCTCAGCGACATCCCATTAGAAATACATTGTTGAAGGTTTTCAAAAATAACTTGCAGCTGCGCGGCATTTGCTTCAATCTAGGCACGCAATTGGATGGATTCGCCGGAAGCTGTCTCATGCTCCTTTCTCTTCAGGGCCAACTTTCGTTCGAAAGATTGAATGGAATCGGAACTTTGCTCGATCCATGCGACCCGCTGAGCCTTCAAGGTCAATACTTCAGGACTGAGATGCTTGAGCTCGATCTCATGCAGACAAGCCTCGATCCGCTTACAATAATCAACCCAAAGGCCGACGAAATTTTCGTTGTGGAAATTCACAAGCGTCGCCAGCATAAGGTTGACTTCGTCAGCGAAATCCGCGGCAGAAGTGAGAGCCTCGGCATCAAGATCTTCGATAAATTCGTTTAACATCCGACTGCTGGTCACCGCGCCCCTAGAAGATTGACGCTTAGCAAAAAGCCCTATAGGCATAAGAATGCGAGACTCAAAAGGAGCCAAAGTTGGCGTAGCTGCTGCAAAATAAATCACGCACAAATAAGGGTCAGATTTCAACTTAAAAATAAAGAAGAAAGCTGATGGACGATATCTACCGTACCGGCTTTTGAAAGTGGCAAGATAGGGAGCACGGGAGGCTCGGCTATTCCTTCTCTCTCTCCCTCGAGCCGTGATACCGTGTTCAATATGAGGAAGGCTTAGCAACAGAAAGCTTACTAATGAAAAGAAGAAACACCAAGCGAAGAATATACAAACCAATGCCGAAAAGGGGAACGAATTCCGATTGGAAGGCAAAATGCGGGATTAACACCTGGTGTAAGTGATCAAATAGCACTCCTGCAGGATTGCGATAATATGGTTAAAGCAAGAAAATGGTATCTACACTGAAGCAAAGAAATGGGAGATCTTCACCTTCCAAAGTTCGGGGAGACACGGAAAAGAGGGGTGGAACCGTGGCAGTCAGGGAAATGACCGACAGTAATTCTTCTGTCAGTACAGCATCAGGGTTTACCACGCCTATATTCAGAATAAAGAAGATATCATTAGAGATGGTTAGCGGGATTAAAAACTCAAAGATAATAACTAAAGGAGTACCTGACAGAGTAGAAATCGAGACAGGGCCCAAAGCATCACCTGTTGCGACGGCTTCCTCGGTTTCCATTGGGAAAGTGGATTCAGCATCCACACCTTCATCCCCTGACTCGATAAGGGCCGTTGTAATGCTTGCATCACCCGCCGATACCAAGGATCAACAAGGAGAAGAAGCGGCAGTCGGAACAATCCCAGATTCCAGAGGAAGGTTTGCCACTTCAGGCTCTTTAATCACCGGCACTTCACCTGCCACGCCATCACCTAAATTTGGCCCCTTTTAAAAATAAAAAAATGCGTGTGTTATGATTCAAGAAAAAGGCTGTTACTAAGGCCCGTTCGTTGTTCTACCTTGAAGTAGCCATTCAACCTCTTCTCGAGCCGCATGCGCAACCTGTCTATGGGCAGTGGACAAGGCAGAAGGAACGTCCACCATAGGAATGCCAGAGGGTTGAGCATTACTCGAACCTGTGCCCACGGCCAAGATAGCTTGACGTTCCCTTGCAGCGTGCTTTCTACGCTTCCTCTCAGCCTGGGCAGTATGAATCGATCTTCTCAAAACTTCAGGCAGGGGGACATCATCGTCCAAATCGGGCTCGACCTCCAGATCCGTTGTGGCATCCGTCATCGGCTGCTTTAGCAACGCCTCCTGTGGTGGCCTTGGGAAGGCCTCAGCCGTAGTCGGTGGCTCTGAAGGCTTTTCTGCATCACCACTTAGGATTGGCATTACACTCGGAACAATCTGGGTCGTAGTGGTGCCTATAATAGGACAAAGAAAAGAGTCAAGTCATGAATAAAAGGAACTAAATATGTAAAGGCATAGCGAAACGAATCATACCAAGGCCTAAGAAGGTGCGGAGCCTCTCCTCCTCCTCAAACGTTTTAAGGGACGCTAAGAGAGCCTCTTCAGCAGAAATTCTTGTTAAGGAAGAGAGCGTTAATAAAGCGTAATAAGTTCAAAAAAAGGGTGGGGAATATATACATGAGAGTATAAACGAAGTATACCAGACTCCGCAATAGAGGCTAACACCGCTTGTTCATGGGCCAGTCATTTGGAAGCTTCAATGGCAGCCTGAAGATCGGTATCGGTGATAAGCGTATCGAACATACCGTCATTGGTACCATACTTGAACAATCCCTCTCTATAAGGAGCATGAGGCTCCTGACCGAATACGACGTCAGCAGAGAATAAGGATTTCTTCTTCTTCTGCGAACTGGCACCAACAGCCGATGATAAGAGCTTTCGCTTAACAGGCTTCTTCGGACGGCGGGTCCTGATCTCCAAACCAATGCCCGATTCCGGAGACACCACTGTAGGGTGTTTTTCGTCACCCCAGTGAGATGGATATACGCGCGCGCTTGTCAGGCGTACTACAGATTCCCCCAGTTTAGGGTAGGCGGGGGTTTAATGATTGTGGGGATCCAAATCTCCGGCAGCCGCGGACTAAGCTGCCGTTAATTACCCATCGCCTTTAGGGCGAGGGAACCTCCGATTGACGGGTTAAACTGGTCATGCGAACTCAATGTGCAGTGTGCGTGTGTTTTGAAAGGGGGTTTTGGATATATCGGGAGCCACGCAGAGTTTTTACGGGGGTCCCGCTACCCGGATAGCGGGCTGGGGGTCAAGGGGGCCAGCAGCCCCCTTGCGGGGTTCGGGGCAGCGCCCCGGCCCGAAAATTTTTTGGAGGGGGAGAATGTGGTGGAGTATGTATATGTGTGAATTTGTATACATATGTATGTGTATATGTATGTACATAAAAAGAGAGGGAAAAGGCATCCAAGGGATGCGTGGGGGCCACGTGTCGGCACGCGGGCGCCTTGCGCACTTGCGTAGTTGCGCAAATGCGCGCGCTACGTGTCGACGCGCGGGCGCCTTGCACACTTGCGCAAGCGCGCAGGTGCGCAAGCGCGCGCACCACGTGTCGGCACGCGGGCGCCTTGCGCACTTGCGCAAGCGCGCGCGCCACGTGTCGGCGCGCGGGCGCCATGTGCACTTGCGCAGGTGCGCAAGCGCGCGCGCCACGTGTCGGCGCGCGGACGCCTTGCGCACTTGCGCAGGTGCGCAAGCGCGCGTGCCACGTGTCGGCACGCGGGCGCCTTGCGCACTTGCGCAAGCGCGCAGGTGCGCAAGCGCGCACGCCACGTGTCGGCACGCGGGCGCCTTGCGCACTTGCGCAAGCGCGCAGGTGCGCAAGCGCGCGCGCGACACGTGTCGGCACGCGGGCGCCTTGCGCACTTGCGCTGCGCGCCGGAGAGGCACAAGAGGCTTTTAGCCTAAAAAAAATTTCTCAGAAGAGAAATCAGAGAGGAGTTGGACTCCTGAATGTGTTTTTCTTCTTTTTTTGAGGGTTTAGTGAAAGATGTTCTTCTTCTTCCTCCTCTGTTAGCTGGATCTTGAAGATCAAGAGATGTGGGATTTCAAAATCTTTTCTTTTTGAGATCTGATGGAAGATCTGAGTTCCCCTTGATGGGTTTTGTGGTGAAAAACTAATTTGTTTTGAAAAAGGAAGAGTAAAACTCTTGATTTAATCCAAAAGAAAGAAGAAGGTTTTGGAACCTTGGAGAAGGAAGAAAGAGCTCAGCTCTGAAACTTTTTTGGAGAGAGAAAAAGTTGTTGGGATATTTCATTATCCTTGCCTTTATAGGCTATACACTTTACACATAGCCCCTTGGGCTTCACAAAATGGCATTTTGCCTATTTCATGGCCCATGTGCCATTTCTTTTTGCACATAAGCCATGGGCTTTACAAAAATTTGGCTTTATGCCTATTTTTCTTACATTTATCCATAAAATAAAATAAAAGAAATGCAACAAAATACTTATTACAAATTTTTTTATCTTGGTGTGGGGGAGGCCGGCCGCTTCATGGTCGGGCTCGACCCGGGCATGGGCCCACTGGATCTGGGCTCGGGCCCACTTGGCTTGGGGTTGACTTTGATTTTGACTTGGTCAACCGGGGTGTAAATTTTTACCCCAACAAATTGCCCCCCATCAATAAATGCACACCACATATGTGGGTCGTGTGCGTGAAGTTGATGGATCTTCTTTCACGTGGAGGGGACTTGATTCGGTTCCCACCTTTTGGGAAGCTGGCACTGCCCTTTTCACGATATGGACGGTCGATGCTTGACACGTCTCCAAGACGGAGTGTCCGTGATAGACGTTTCCCTGGCCCGGAGCGATCTGGTTCCCGCTTTGTAGGAATCCTGTGCTGCCCTTTTTACGACGTGGACGGTCGGTTCTGCCCTTTTTACGACGTGGACGGTCGGTCTGCCCTTTTTGCGACATGGACGGTCGATGCTGCCCTTTTAGCGACGTGGACGGTCGATGCTGCCCTTTTTGCGACTTGGACGGTCGGTTCTGCCCTTTTTACGACGTGGACGGTCGGTGCTGCCATTTTTGCGACGTGGACGGTCGATGCTGCCCTTTTAGCGACTTGGACGGTCGATGCTGCCCTTTTAGCGACGTGGACGGTCGATGCTGCCCTTTTAGCGACGTGGACGGTCGATGCTTGGTTTGACTTGCTCTGCTTCTTGCAGTGTCAGGGGTAGACTTGACTTGCTCCGCTTCTTGCGGTGTCGGAGTGGAAGTTGACTTGTTGATTTTGATTTGGGTTGACATCAGCATCGCTATACTGGAATATGGTACCAGGAGCGAATCATCATCTGTCATGGAGATGATTTTGGGATTTTGGATTTTGTTTGGCATCTGCATTGCTGCACTGGAATAATGCCAGGAGCAACTCATCATTTGCCCCGAGAGGATTTGGGAGAAATTGGGATTGTTTTACGCCCGTGGATTGTATACGGTTTTGCAGGATGTATGATCCAGACCGTAGGGCCGGAAAAATTTTGGGACTTTGTCGGTGTCTGCATCGCTGCACTGGAATATGGTACCAGGAGCGACTCATCATTCGCCGTTGGGGATTGAGATTTGGAATTTGGTTGGCGTCTGCATCGCTACACTGGAATATGGTACCAGGAGCGACTCATCATTCGCCACTTAGGGATTGGGGAGCGATGGCTTAGGAGACAGGTTTAGATCCCTATCGCCTAAGGCTTTTCAATTTTATGGGCCGTGAGGGTCCCATAAAAGCATTTTCTCCATACGAGTCGTAAGGATCCCGCAGGTGTATTTTCTCCTTAGGAATCGTGAGGATTCCTAAGTGTGTTTCTCCTTTGTGAGTCGTAAGGATCTCACGCAGGGGTTTTCTCCTCACAAGGTCGAGAGGACTTTGCGAGTGTATTTCATCTCTTTTCACGAGTTTGCGCCCTTTCGGGTTTTCACAGACTCGCCGGTAGTCCTGCTGTTTTTACTCACGGAGCCCTTTTTGGTTTTCATCCATGCCCATTTTGCTTGTGGACATACCGTTTATTTCTTCTTCTTCTTCTTTTTTTTTTTTTTGCCGCTGGTGGGACTTTAAAGTAGTCTCGCCAGCAGGATTTGGGAGAAATAGGGGTCATTTACGCCCGTGGATTGTATACGGTTTTGCAGGATGTCTGATCCAGACCGTAGGGCTGATGTGCTCAATTCGCCTGTGACTTGGAGCATTCACGTGTAGTATTTCTTGAGATATCGGCCGTTGATGGGTGGCATGGGCCTTTCTCCCTCGGCACTTATTAGTTGGTAGGATCCTCCGTCAAACACTTTCTCGATGACGTATGGTCCTTCCCAGTTTGGCTCGAATTTTCCCTTGGCATGTCGATTGGGGATGATCGGTATTTTGAGGACCAACACCAATTCACCTTTCTTGAAAGTGCGGAGATGGGTTATCTTGTCATAGGCCCGTGACATTTGGGCTCGGTATAGCTCCAGATTTTGCTGCACCGCGAGCCTCTTTTCTTCGAGGGCGTCGAGTTCTTCAAGTCGAAGGAGCACGTTTTCCTCCTCCGTCAACTCATGTTGGACGGCCATTCTTAAGCTTGGAACTTCAACTTCGAGGGGTAGGACCGCCTCCACTCCGAAAAGCAATGAGTATGGAGTGGACTGAGTTGGAGTACGGTGCGTGGTACGATATGCCCACAATGCCTCGTGAAGCTTGAGATTCCAATCTCTCTTGTTGGCTGAAGCATTTTTCCTCAGGAGCTTGCATAGAGTCTTATTGAAGGCTTCGGCTAGCCCATTGGCTCTTGGATTATAGATGGAGGAATATCTCCAGTCTATCTTGTGCTGAGTAGCGAACCTTGAGACATTGAAGCTCTTGAAAGAAGGCCCGTTGTCAGAAATGATTCTTCTTGGTGTACCGAAGCGGTATAGAATATTATGCTGGAAGAATGTCAGAATATCCTTTGTCTTGACTTCTTTTAGCGGGACAGCTTCAGCCCACCTGGAGAAGTAGTCTGTCGCGGCCAGTATGAATCGGTGGCCTATAGATGACGGAGGATCAATTGGGCCAACAATGTCGGTGCCCCAAACTTCGAAGGGCCACAACGCCACTGTAGGATGCAATGGGTTGGGATGCTTGTGAATAAAATCACCGTGAATTTGGCAGATATAACATTTCTTTGCATGCTCTCCCCAATCCCGTATCATGGTGGGCCAGTAATACCCAAGCCGTTTGATTTGAAGTCGCATCTTGGGGCCAGATTGGTGAGCACCGCAAACGCCCGAGTGGACATCTTTCATGACCTTTTGGGCTTCGGCCAATGACAGACACCTGAGCCAGAGTTGGTCATATGACCTGCGGTATAACGTGTCATTTACAAACACGTATCGGAGAGCTCTTTTCTTCAGCTGAATCCTCGCAGATTTTTCTTCGGGCAGCTTGTCGTATCGGAGGTACTCTATGAAGGGTTCTCTCCAATCGGGCTCGTCTTGGATGATCGAAGCTTCTTCCGCAGGACTGCTCTTCTGTTCCGCGCTTTCCTCTTCTCGTAGAGAGACTGGGGGTAGAATTTGCCGGCTCCTGACTGTGATCAGAATTTCGTCCATGTCAGGATCAGCCAGCTCCTTGGCCAAGCGAGCGAGTACATCAGCCTTTCCGTTCAACGCTCTAGGGACCCTCGTTAGTTCAATATGAGTGAACCGTTTCATGAGTTCCACCACTCGACCTCTGTACCGAGCTAACTCGGGTTTATATATCTTATAGTCGCCGCTTACTTGGTTGACGACGAGCTGGGAGTCACCGTAAACTCGTAGCCGACGGATTTCCATTTCTATGGCGAGCTCCAAACCAGCTATCAGAGCTTCATACTCAGCTTCATTGTTTGTCCGAGGCTCAGTGAGAGCAAAAGAACGCCGTAGGGTTCCCATTGATGGTGTGATGAACACCAATCCTATCCCTGCTTTTATCTCTGGGACGCTTGATTTACTGGAGGTCCTTATCGATGAGGCCCCATCGAAGTAGAGCTCCCAACAGGGCTCGTCATTCTCGAGATGCAGCACTTGTTCGTCGGGTAACTCACAATTTAGTGGCGACCCTTCTGGTATGGGATGAGAAGCGAGAAAGTCTGCGAGAGCTTGCCCTTTTACTGCTTTCTGAGGAGTGTAAACTATGTCAAACTCAAGTAGCATGACAGCCCATCTTGCCATTCTGCCGGCTAAGCTTGCTTTGGTCATCAAGTGTTTGAGCGAGTCGACCTTGGAGATCAGCATAACCCGATGAGCGAGCAGATAGTGCCTCAGCTTCTTCACAGCAAATATCAGAGCCAGGCATTGCTTTTCGATTGGGGAGTAGTTGTGTTCCGCCCCGACTAGAGTTCGACTGAGGTAGTAGAGGGCATTTTCTTTTCCTTCCTCATTATTCTGGGCAAGGAGCGCACCGAGTGACTCGTCCAGTGCGGCAGTGTAGAGAATCAGCGGTTTATTCGGAATGGGAGCGGCCAGCACTGGAGGGTGCAACAAGTATTGTTTAATGCTTTCGAACGCTGCTCGACATTCGGCATCCCAGATAAAAGGAGCTCCTTTCTTCATGAGCTTTGAGAAGGGCCTACATCTCTCTAATAAATTTGAGATAAACCTCCGTATATAAGCAAGCTTGCCTTGAAAAGATCTTAGCTGCGTCAGACTCTTCGGAGGGGGCATCTCCATGATGGCCTTTATCTTTGATGGGTCAACTTCGATCCCTCGATGCCGGACTATGAAGCCCAGGAATTTTCCCAATGACACGCCAAAAGCGCACTTCAGAGGATTCATCTTCAGATCGTATTCCCTCAGTCTGGTGAGAACGGTCCTGAGATCTTGGATATGATCGGCCTTGGCTTTAGTCTTGACGACCAGATCATCAACATAGCATTCGACGACTTTATGGATTAGGTCATCAAAGATATTAGTCATCGCCCTTTGATATGTAGCACCTGCGTTCTTCAGTCCGAATGGCATTACCTTATAGCAATATATTCCGATCGGGGTTCGAAATACTGTGTGCTTCTCATCCTCAGGCGACATCTTGATCTGATTGTATCCAGACGAGCCGTCCATAAAGGTGAACAGTTCGTAATTTGAGGTGTCATCGACCATCATTTCCATGACCGGTAGCGGAAAGTCGTCTTTAGGACATGCCTTGTTGAGGTCCCTGAAATCGACACAAACTCGGATCTGCCCATTTTTCTTCTTCATTGGGACTATGCATGCGATCCAGTCTGCATATTTCTCTTCCCTGATGAAGCCGGCATCGATGAGCTTCTTGGTTTCCTCGATGACCTTTTCTTCCAACTCCCTTCTCATTCTTCGAGGAGCTTGTTTGACTGGCTTAGCATCAGGAGATATAGCCAGCTTATGCACGGCTGCCTCAGGGGAAAGGCCAGGCATTTCTTTGTACGTCCACGCGAAGCAGTTGACGAACTCACGCAGCAGGGCAATTATCTGCTCTTTCATTTCCTCCGACAAGAGTGAGCTGATGTAGGTCGGCCTTGGATTATCGGGCGTTCCTAATTCAATCTCGGTTAGCTCATCAAAGGTTGCTTGTCCGCCATCTTCGAGCTCTTGAGGAGCTTCTTCTGGCTCGGCTATCTCGTCATCATCATTTGATCTTTCGCTGGTCTCACCAACATGGATCATGAAGCACGCTTTGGAATCAGGTTGAATGTAGCCTATGCCCCGTCTATCTGGAATCCGTCCATCGATGAGTGCTCGGACCTGGGGCGGATACCATAGCCCTTCGTAAAACTTTGCTTCGGACTCCGTTTGATATAACCGGCATCCGCACTTCTTAAAGTATTCCCGCATCTCGGGCGCATAGTATCTGGGATTGAGGACGGCTCTTATGCCTCTCTCATAGGGAAGGCACGCGACAGAAAGGTCGTCCGGGTGCACAACGGGGTTTGACCCATAAAACAAGATGCCCTTCTGCCCACTTTTCCTCCCTGGAACGTAGAAAGTTTTCAGCTGGTCCACGGTGGAGATTGATAATGCATCGAGCTCTTTGCACATTTGCTCTGGTACCCTTGTAACGGCTAGGGACCCTTCTGCAACTTCGAAAGTCTCTCGTAGTTTCGCTTGTTGCATGGGGGGCCGATCTGCACAGCTGTTGCACGGCAGGTCCTCTTCTTCTGACTCTTCAGTGTCACTGCCAAGATGAGGGCGGACTTTGCTGCTGGATGGGCCTTCAGTAACAGATTCATCCGTATCGCTGCCAAAATGAGGGCGAGTTTTGTGGAAGGACGGGCTTCCAGCGTCGGACTCATCAGAGTCGCTGCCGAAATGCGGGCGCACTTGGGTATTTTTGCTTTTGAAAGTGATAGCTGGCGCAGATTTGCTTTTCAGTCTTGGGGCCGTTCTATCCTCAGTCAGTTGTGGCTTAGCATTTTGGTGGTTCGTAAAGTACCGAGAATCTTCATATCGGACTTCATGCACACCGAACGGCTGGATGTCTCCGTCAATGCGTCTTTCTTCGCCATTTTTTGTGTACTTCATGCATTGATGGAGAGTTGACGGAATGATGCCGTAATCGTGGAGCCACGGCCGCCCCAAGAGAATCTTATAAGACGTGTCGGCGTCGATCACGTATATCTTAGCTTCAGTTTGCAGATCCCCAAATTTGATTGGCAGAGCTATAGACCCCAGAACTTGCTGGCAATTTTGGTTGAAGCCTTGAATGACAATCCTTTCCCTTGACAGGTGTCGGACGTCCATTGACAAACTCTTCAGAGTTCGCAAGTTCATGATGTTCACTGAGGACCCCGGATCAATCAATATGCTATTAATTCGATCTCCGTCGCTGTACCCGGTCATGTAAAGCGGCCGATTATGCTCAGCCGTTCCCAGTAGCAAGTCTTCATCCTTAAATGTGACTGCGGCGGCATACAAAGCATGCTGGGCTTCTTTCATGTTAATTTCCGCAAAGTGAGCTTGATACCGCTCGGGGTTTTGCAGAGCGTGGATGAGAACATCTCTAAGCTCCTTAGATAGGACCAAGGCGTCGTAGATGCTCAGGAGAGACGGAAGCTTCCGGAGATGCGCCAAGACATTATAGTCCACCGAGGAAGGACTTATGTTTTCATCAGCCGGTTCTCTGCCATCTTCTTCATTAGCGACTTGTTTTTTCTTCCCTTTTGGGGCGTTGCCCTGATTTTGCGGTAGAGCCCTGCCGCTTCTGAGATGGATTTGATTGGCCTTTGTGGTGAGCTCCTCGTCCTCTTCCGGAAAACAGAGATCATCCTCAGAGTCGCTGCCAAGATGGATGGCGTAGCAGGTCACTACTGGAATTTCTTCATTGGAGTCTTCTTCTAACTCCTCCAGAATTTCAGCCGCTTGTACAGGGAAGAACTCCTTCAATTGAATCAATGTTCTTTCCTTTTGCTCATATTCTTCGAGGGAATCGATATACTTTTGAATGGTCGATCTCCCTGCAGACTCTTTTTCGCGCCGAGCTGCACTTTTCTTCTTCTTGAGCTTTTTGGATTTTGAGCCTGATGGAGCCGCATTGGCAGCTGGACTGGTAGGCTTCTTCTGTCCTTCCCATTCCATCCTGGGTTCTTTCCGAAGTAGCTTTATCATCTTCTTCGTCTTATTAGATATGTGCGTACTCCACGGAGGCCGCGATGAGTCAGTTTCGTTTGTCAGGGCAGCGGGTTCGGCTGTCTGCTCCCAGAAGCTTCAGCTTCCGTCTGTATAAAGTTAGCGGTTGCAACTTGATTGTTCACCAACACGCTTTTGGACAGCTCGATCTCTCCAGCCTTGTACTGCTTCTCGACCCAATCCTTGAAGATATAGCAATCCTCGATCGCATGGCTCACTACTCGGTGGTACGGGCAATACAGGGGATTGTCGGTCATTTTTGCTTCTTGGGGTCTTTTCGACTCCGGCAGTTGTAGGCCATTGTTCAAGGCATCTTTAAATATCTTGCGGACCTTGTCCCTTCTGAAAGAGTAAACCTTGTTCTTTTTCTCCTCTAGGGAAGGCCCATCTCCTCCCAGCAATGGCTTTCGAGACCGGTTGGCTTTGGATTCGCCCGCCCTTCGCTTTTCTTCATTGTCGGAGGCATTGAAGACATTGGTACTGCTGGAACTCCCGCTTCTACGGTTGTCGTCCCGCTTGCTTTTCCAAGTTTTGTCTCTCTGAGAATCCGGCGGGGACTCTTGCTTCGAGCGTTCCAGCATTTGGACTTTCTTGGTTAGCTCCTGAAATGTCTTGAGGCCCGCCGTACACAAGAATGGGACCATCCAATTGCTGAGGTTCCCAATGAGAAGGCTAACGGACTGGTCCGGCTCCAGCGGCGGTTGGCATTTGACTGTGAGATTGCGCCATCGGGCGATAAAGTCGGTGTTGCTTTCATTCTTCCCCGGCTTGGTCCTCACAAGGTCGGCAATGGAGATTTTATCACTGACGCTCATGAACCTTTGCCGGAACAGAGACTCCATTTGGGCAAAGGTAATGACGGACCCGTCCGATATACTCGCATACCAGTCGAAGACGACGCCGGTCAGGCTGTTGACAAACTGACGAAGAAGGAGCGCGTCATTGCCCCCTGTATTTCCGCACGATGCTTTGAAGTGGGCGACGTGCTGGGTTGCATTCCCCGTTCCATCAAATCTTCCGAACTTAGGAATGACGTAGCCGCTTGGGAACTCAATCAGATCGTACTGCGCGGGATATGGCCGCCCACTACTGCCGATTTCTTTCTGAGCTTCGGCCTCGGCCACCAATGTTTTAACCTTGCTGGTGACCAAATCCATTATCCGATCCTGTGTTAGCGGGATGGTGCTATCTGGGGCCAAGGCATCCCCAGAAGCGGAATGTAGCCGGCTTTCATTCGGCTCGACCAGTCTTGGTCCCAAAGGAACAGGCATTGGCTGCCTCGGATTGTCATCACCCGGCTGATTAGTAGCGGCTTATGCTTGATTAGGAGGCGCTCGAGCAATTTGAGCCGTAAGCTGCATCACCACGTTCGTTAAGTCATCAATCTTCGAATAGAGCTTGGTCATCTCTTTATCTTTGCTCCTGAGCTGTTTTCGAAGCTCTTGAAGCAGCTCTTGCTCCGCAGTCCTAGGGCGGAAAGTCGGCTCTTCCTCGCTGTCCGAGCTTGACTCTACATGGACCGAGGGGTCTATCTGCCTATCATCCTCATCGAGAGGGTCTTCTTCATCCAGCAGGGGCGGCTGTTCTTGGGCGGCGGCAACCACATTCAGGCTAGATTGGGCTTGGGATGTGGTGGCCCCGTCCTTGCTTTTGCTGCGAAGGTTGTCGCTAGGGCGCCCGCCCTCCATATAGACCGTATGGACGATATATCCGGCCGTCTTTCTATCATTGGCAGCTGATTTCACGGATCGCTGTCTTGACCCGCTTGCTTTGGTAGCCGGTAGTCGATTGAAGTCGGCCGGCCTAACCAGGTTCTTAAATGGTGCTGGCGCTTCTTTCCTGGGTTGGCCCCGCTGCTTTCGTGCGGCACAGAGCGCCTGATAGACTCTTGAAGAGATAGTGTCGTACTTTTTCTGTTGGGGCTGGGACACGTCTCTTTGTGGCACTGTTCGGACCGCTGTCTTCTTGATTCTGGCGGTCCATTTGGCCGAAGCCTTGGCCCTTTTGTTGGCTCGATACCTGAGCCGCTTCTGCCTTAACTTTTCTTTTCTAAGCACCTGGCAGACTTCGACTCTTTGGGAAGAAGCCGCAGACCGATTGATGGAGGGCCTTGGAAATACGCCTGATTGTGCATTTGTTGGAGTTATCGCTTGAGCTCGTACGCAACATTTAATGTTGCCCTTCGCCTCGGAAGTCTTGCCCCCAGCTAGAGCGCCAGGGACTCGTTCAGACACCATCTTAAGTTTCGGTTGTGGTGCCTTGGCGATCACGACATTCAGCCTCTTACCCCTTGAGACCGGCTTGGCCACTTGTTCCGCCGGGATCTCTGCCAGGTGAGCGCTTCCGGCAGGGTAGATGATGACAGAGCCAAACTGGCGGGGCGGTTCCTCCCACTGTCGACTGAGGCTTGCGGGGAGAACCACACGAGCGTTGATCTTGACCACGTACGGAATCGGGGTCGCATTGGAAGTTGAATTCGTCTGGGGAGACATTGTCGTCGAAGGTTGATTGCTGCACGAAAAAAAGAACATCATTTCAGTATAGGCAATCGATATGTATATTGACTGAGTTCGCATGAACGTTTAACCCGAAATATGGGAGGAGAGATTAGTCCCACCGGGCGTGCCAGAATCTGTAGGGTGTTTTTCGTCACCCCAGTGAGATGGGAATACGCGCGCGCTTGTCAGGCGTACTACAGATTCCCCCTGCCTAGGGTAGGCGGGGGTTTAATGATTGTGGGGATCCGAAATCTCCGGCAGCCGCGGACTAAGCTGCCTTTAATTACCCATCGCCTTTAGGGCGAGGGAACCTCCGATTGACGGGTTAAACTGGTCATGCGAACTCAATGTGCAGTGTGCGTGTGTTTTGAAAGGGGGTTTTGGATATATCGGGAGCCACACAGAGTTTTTACGGGGGTCCCGCTACCCGGATAGCGGGCTGAGGGTCAAGGGGGCTAGCAGCCCCCTTGTGGGGTTCGGGGCAGCGACCCGGCCCGAAAATTTTTTGGAGGGGGAGAATGTGGCGGAGTATGTATATGTGTGAATTTGTATACATATGTATGTGTATATGTATGTACATAAAAAGAGAGGGAAAAGGCATCCAAGGGATGCGTGGGGGCCACGTGTCGGCACGCGGGCGCCTTGCGCAGTTGCGCAAGCGCGCGCGCCTCGTGTCGACGCGCGGGCGCCTTGCGCAAGCGCGCAGGTGCGCAAGCGCGCGCGCCACGTGTCGGCACGCGGGCGCCTTGCGCAGGTGCGCAAGCGCGCGTTCCACGTGTCGGCGCGCGGGCGCCTTGCGCACTTGCGCAGGTGCGCAAGCGCGCACGCCACGTGTCGGCACGCGGACGCCTTGCGCACTTGCGCAAGCGCGCGTGCCACGTGTCGGCATGTGGGCGCCTTGCGCACTTGCGCAAGCGCGCAGGTGCGCAAGCGCGCACGCCACGTGTCGGCACGCGGGCGCCTTGCGCACTTGCGCTGCGCGCCGGAGAGGCACAAGAGGCTTTTAGCCTAAAAAAAATTTCTCAGAAGAGAAATCAGAGAGGAGTTGGACTCCTGAATGTGTTTTTCTTCTTTTTTTGAGGGTTTAGTGAAAGATGTTCTTCTTCTTCCTCCTCTGTTAGCTGGATCCTGAAGATCAAGAGATGTGGGATTTCAAAATCTTTTCTTTTTGAGATCTGATGGAAGATCTGAGTTCCCCTTGATGGGTTTTGTGGTGAAAAACTAATTTGTTTTGAAAAAGGAAGAGTAAAACTGTTGATTTAATCCAAAAGAAAGAAGAAGGTTTTGGAACCTTGGAGAAGGAAGAAAGAGCTCAGCTCTGAAACTTTTTTGGAAAGAGAAAAAGTTGTTGGGATATTTCATTATTCTTGCCTTTATAGGCTATACACTTTACACATAGCCCCTTGGGCTTCACAAAATGGCATTTTGCCTATTTCATGGCCCATGTGCCATTTCTTTTTGCACATAAGCCATGGGCTTTACAAAAATTTGGCTTTATGCCTATTTTTCTTACATTTATCCATAAAATAAAATAAAAGAAATGCAACAAAATTGCTTATTACAAATTTTTTTATCTTGGTGTGGGGGAGGCCGGCCGCTTCATGGTCGGGCTCGACCCGGGCATGGGCCCACTGGATCTGGGCTCGGGCCCACTTGGCTTGGGGTTGACTTTGATTTTGACTTGGTCAACCGGGGTGTAAATTTTTACCCCAACAACCACGGTTACCGCTGTCGCAGAAACATCTGGTCGAGGCTCACTAGGAAAAGCGCCCGGGGCTATAACTGTGGCGATCTCTCTCAACGAAGAGAGCACGACCGCCCGTCGTTTCGGTGGGACCACTGGATTACTGGCTGGGACAACATCCTTGTGGTCAAGAAGCAGTCGCTTCTCCTCTTTGATGACAGCACCTGTTGTATGCTGGTAACAAGCAACGTAAGCATTTGAAGCCTTTGGAATATAACTCGGCTCGCTGATGAGGAAATGGGACCCCATATTTAACCGCATGAAATGATGTGCCGCACTGTGAATGCCCTCATCCGTAGCAACCGGATCAATCAGGAACGCCTCGAGAGGAATGCCTTGGTTGTAACCCGATTTTTGGGCAAAGCGATGCGGGTTATACCTCATAAACAATACCGAGGCGTTCTGTCTAAATACCAGAAAACCTGGACTGATAGAATATAGGTGTACAACCTTTTAAGCCCAAAACACAGAAGCCCCGTCCTTGAAAACATCATGCAACGGTTGGATCACTTTGGAAAATTCTTTGCTGATGGTCATGACTTTATCGACAAAGGTCATGCTGTCCCCAACCATGCGTGGGCGAATGAGCAATCGCCGAGCCTCCAGCTGTGTTGGGTTTGGAGCAGAAGCGTCGACTAGGCACATGACCCAGGGAAAATTGTTGCCTTCGTAAAATCGGGGTCGTTTATGAACACCAAAAGCACCCAGCACATGCATCTCGATCTATGAGGTGAAGTAGTGCAATGGGAGATTTACGGGCTTTACCCCCGGCTGATTAGTGTCGGCTGCTAAGCTTAGGCCATGATATAAATGAGCCAGTCCTGTGACCCCAATGGCCATGCACGTCCCCGCGGCGATGCGATGAGCTGGATAAAAGACAGATTGTCTCATATAGTGGGGGTGCATCGGAAGCGCAAAACAACTCAGCCACAAGCCGATAAACCTAATGAAGAATGTCTCCTCGTCAATGTCCGGAGCGGCAATCTCTGCGAAGGGGACGACTGGAGTATTCGGAATAAAGAAGTTCTTTAGATCGGCCTCCACGGTCGGTAAGTTGTACGGACCAAATCCAAACAGGTCGTCGAGTTTGGCGAACTTCGCAGCTTGTTTAGACACAGCCTCCGAACGAAGAAAGCGGGCGATGAAATCTGTGAAGCTAACTCCGTGTCCACCAGACTCCAGGAATAAGCTCTCGTACATGTTCAACACCTTGATCAAGCTCGGAAACTGGTATTGAACGGCATTCTCCAGAGTAAGACCCATTACCACAGATTTGGTGGCAAAGATATACTCATCAGGGGGAAGTATTTCTTTGTAATGTTCCCCTTTGACGGGTAGTCCAGATATCTCCGCAAATTCCTCTAATGAGATTGAAACCTCCCGATCCGATAAGAGAAACGTGTGGGTCGGGATGTTCTATTGTTCCAGAAAATATTTAACCCACCACACATGAGGAGTGTGGTAGTGAAAGAGGGACGCATAGATCGCCGGATACAGCCCGGTCTTCATTAGCAGCAATTTCTTAGCCGACAGGATATATCGAGCCCACTGTAGATAGCCAACCGAATGACGGGTAGTCATTCCTATCATGTAAACTTGCCCCCAAGGACGCCACTCTCCTTGGCATATGTGTCGCCTAAAATGTCTAGGGCCATCGGCGGTTGCACTGGTATTGATGCCATGGAAGGTTGAATACAACCTTCCAAGGTCCAATTGACCTCTTCTACTGCGTAAGTTACCAGCGGCGGGTCAGCATAATGGATCGCCAAGATCGGTTCCGAAGGCGTTGCGCAAGTAAAACTGCGTCGACCCCGGATAATTTGACTGTACCATGACCCATACAGATGAAAAGACTTTTGCTCTGGGTCATAGTCCCGAATAAGTACGAAGAATTCCCGATCTGTAGACGCGTCGGCGAAAGCACTCTCCGAGCGAACGAAGGGGAAGGAGGAATCGGAAGCCATAGTACCTGCACGAAAGAAAAAAAAGGAGGGGTTAATTATCAACACGATGTTCAAGACTTTAACTTTTTTATTACACCTAGAATTGTACTGCGTGGTAAAAGTAACCACAGTTCAAAGGGAAAAGGATAAAGGGCCCCACAAAATCAAGGTAATACCCCCACCAATGATGAGGCAGACACTCATTGTGAGAGTCCATAAGGATTCTCATTTAATGAGAAAATCTCATGGAACTATGGAGTTAAACTCTCTCGAGAAACGAGCTCTACAAAAAATTCAAATCTGTAGAGAGAAGAAAAAGGGGAATGAAATTCCCAAAAGAAGAAATATTTTAGAGCTAAGCTCTGAGGAACAACCCAGAGAAATACACCGGAACTAAACTCCAAAGAACTCGTAAAGATCAGAGTAATAGGGAAAACCCTGAGATCTTTTGAGATTAATGATCTATCAAGATTACCTCAAGGAAAGAGCAAAGCTCTGTTAATGGGTTGAAAGAAATCCAAGGAAAAAATGGTCAGAATCCTTACCAAGATTCTTGAAACAGAGTAAAACTTTAAGAGTTTCTTTAAGAACAGAGATCTAAGCTCTTAAGAGAAAATTAAATTCTCAGGGAAGAAGAAAGAGAATGACGAAACGGCAGTCATCTTAAGGGCCAAAGGCCCTATTTATAAAACTTGAGGGGACGGTTCCACTCCCCATAAGATCGAACGGTGGAAAAAGGTGACATCGCTGTACCCACGTGCGAGCCACGCGAGCGCAACGGTAGGGGGCATTTGTTTCCCCTATATTTACTCTAATAAAAAGCAAAGCTCTGTTGGAACTCAATGAGGCAGCGCCTCACGTGCTCTCCACGAGGGCACCAGCGCTAAAGCCAATCTTATAGGATTAAAATCCTATGATGGCGCCTCACGTGCTCCTCACGCGAGCACTAATGTGCAAAGCACAGAAGTGCCCATCTTAAGAATTAAATTCTTAAGCGGTGCCCACGTGCACAACACGTGAGCGCCAGCGCCCAAGTTATATCTGTAGAATTAAATTCTACATTTCTCCAATAAAGATTGTGATATTCTCTGTTAAACAGAGTCGTTGTATCAAAGATCCAATGAAGAAAACATCTCCCAAATCTTTCTAAATAAGAAAGATACTCTCGGTTGGATCAATGATCCAACAATAGAATAAAATTCTATTTCTTGGGAATATCTTCTCTCAACCTTTCAAAATAAGAAAGATTGCTCTCTGTAAAACAGAGAATCGATGGATTAAAAAATCAAACGGTGATTAAAAATCACTGTTTTACAGAATAAATTCTGTATAAGGGAAAATATTTTCCCAATCTTGTTAAAAAAACAACAAGAAAATATGTTCTGTAAATCAGAAACCCTTGGATCAAAGATCCAACGGTGGGTAAAATTCCATAAATCAATTGGAATCTCTCAATGAGAGATTTCCTCAAAGCTAATTAATAAATTGCGTCTACTATATCAAGGACCCAAGACTTCAAGTCTCATATAGAGGAACCCCCCATAAGTTTCTAAAAAAAAGAGACAGAAAGTTTCGAAAGGAACAGAGAATTAAATTCTCAAGGAAGAAGATCTCCCACTTCAAAAACTCTAGGTAAATAAGAAAAATAGAAATCAAAATATCTCATTTATCTATTGAAGGGTTTAACCCTTTTAAAAGAACTTGGTTCTTTCTCTGGATCTGAGATCCGCGAGGAAAGTCTCGCACAAGTTGAGAATTTAATTCTTATCGGGAAGAACTTGCTCTTGAGAATGAAAAATTCAGAAAAGAACCAGAAATTGAGTTCCTAAAAAACAAAAGCATACAAGAGAAACCTAGTTCTTACAAAAGAACATAGTTCTTAAAAATGAAGCTTGATTCTAGATCTTCAAAACAAAGATCTTGGTGATCATTAATGGGCAAAAATGCCATCAACAGAGGAGAAATGAATTCAGCGCCCTACGTGCTTCCCACGTGGACGCCTCTAAAAGCGCCTAGCGCCTCACGTGCTCCTCATATGGGCGCCACAAAAAGGAAGAGTGCTTAGCACTCATTGGGCAGCGCCCGGCACCCAACACCGCACGTGAAATTCACGAGGGCGCCATAAAGTGCTCAGCACTCCATAAAAAAGAGAGAGCCAAAAGGCTGAGTGTTCAACACTCATTGGGCAGCGCTGTAACATTTTGAAATATTTTAGATAATTAATTATTTTATTTATTTAATTAAAAATGTTATTTTAATTTTATTGTAGTAAAAAGAGCCTTTTAATATGTAGTATAATATTTTAGTAAAGAAAATAGTTTGTTTATATAATATTATGTGTCATGAGGGGGTTTTGTGAAAAGGTTAGCTTCCTTGTGTTAATTAATATTGTGTGAGGGTTTTTTTTGTAAAGAGGGTTAGGTCATGGTTAAGGTTAATTTAAACTCATAGGATATCATAACATAGGATGAACATCAAGCCCACACATCCTACTTGCATGAATACACCAATCTATTTCATGGTGACCCCTCCACCTAAGTTAATACCTTATATCCTTACCTATTTCATAAGTGTTCAGTTGGATATTAGGTTTAGAAAGAAAAATACTTACAAAAAAAAGGGAAATCCACTACCTCAATTTGAAAAAGAGAAGAAAGAAGAGAAACTAGGTACCAAGTGATCTTTACCTCAACTTGTAAGTCTACGGTAGCGCCCCGGCCGTCAATCCGAGGCCAAACGCGGAACAAATTTTTTTATAAACTGGCGATAGCATAGACTTTAACCCGGATCGTGCCATTAATACTAAACTAGCAAACTACAAAATGATAGAATGGCTATACCGATCGATCCGTGTCCTTCGGTCTTTAGCCATCATCCCACGCTCCCCGCGGCATCTCCGATCTCGCTTGATCTCTGGTCTCCTCGTCGAGGTGGCACCACGTCAACGAATCTTTATACGGGCTTCCGCCTCTATACCGAGGCAACTCGGACATGAAGTATGCTAACCGACATGTCCAAGATGAAGTAGAGAATGAGTGTGAATACTTTGTCTCAAACACCCTAGGATTCTCATCACATAAGAGGGTTAGGGTGGAGGTTGAAGAAGATGCAAGAGGGATGAAGAGTGTGAGCTCAAGATAAATCAAGTGAGCAAAAAACCAGGTCTCAAAAAATGCCTCTTGGCTACCCACTAATTTTGGGTATGATATATATTAGGTTTTGCGTTGGAAATACAAAGAAAATATCTTACAAAAATATCTCCAACAAAACCCTAAAATATAAAACCCACAACAAAACTCATTAACTCTTCATGACTCACTACATGACTCATTACCATGAGTAATGGTGAACATGCTAGAACCAATGAGTCATAACTATGAGTCACACTTTCCAAATCACTAAACATTTAAACTAAAATGTTTAACCAAAAAGAAATGCATCTTATAAAGTAATCTTGTAATGAATTAAAAAATACCCCTCATCTTTATATACATACATGCATCCGTATTCCGACCAAATACGAATACTATGAGACTAAAATTTCCAACTCAATATAATACTTGGATCCGGTTTAAACCAAAGCCCACCAGTATTATCTGTCCGAAACATGACACGTGCACAAGTACACGTGTATGGTCGAACCCTGCCATAAAACCATACGGCCTCTACAACGTTTCGCCCGAACTTGGAAAACTATCTGTGGGGGACTCTAAAGACTCGTCAATACGCTGGCCGTGGATTTAACCACAAGCACGTCAGTGGTATTAACTGTACATAACAGCTGCCCCATGTATTGAGCAAAAGGGAAGCCGATGAGCGAACTCATCGTGGAACCGTAACTGAGCCTATCAGTAACAATATCCGTACAGTCCGGTCTGTTCGTCTATGAGCATCGCATGTTGGGCCTAGGGGCTGGTAACGTCAGACCCCCAAAAGCGGTATAAGTCGTGTCAGAGTGTAGCCCCGAACACCCTGAGATACTACTGGAATACCTATCAGTAAATCTCCTGCCTCGGCCGAGGGCTTTTTGTAATGGCTCTCCTAGACACAGCGCGATCTCACCCCCAATACCGGGAGAGACGAAACCCCTGCCGATCCGCTCACTGCCTCTATGTGGCTCGGGATTGTACCTAACTAAAACCCGTTTGCATGACTCCTTTGAGCCGTGGTAGGGTAATAATCAAAACACAGTGGGAACTCACACGAGAAAAATGACGATCTCAGGTCGATGAACTAACATGTATACATGTCACCAAGGAACTGCTATCTGACGCTAGGTATAATACCGACTAGCAGGTTCCCGGCGAGTCCTGTCCGGTGCATTCATAACCCAATGAGAACCTGTATACATCTTTGGTTAACCAACTGACACCAATGGCTTGTGAGACCGGCCACTACCCCTCGTCGGGGTCTCGACTGTATACACTAGTCTACTCCGGAGTATCGATACCCTGTCTCGAAACTCTCACGACTAGGGACCACTTTTAAGGATGCGCTTATAGACTACCCAACTCTCACGTATATGATAGCCATCATATTGCTGGTAGTCAAGAAAGAATCCTAAGGGCTCTATCAACGTGTAATAGTGAACAATAATGTCACCTAAAGCAGTACACGATGATAAAGGAAAACCAGATAGCATACTATCATCTCGAGTAAGACTGTCATACCGGTATAGGTCCTCCTCAATCATTGCAATCACGTGCCTGCGATCCAATAATTGACTTTGAGGGCAATATATCCAACAATCTCCCACTTGCACTTAAGGCTAATTATTGCGATGTCGCATACTCACAGCCCGTGTGATACCAAACACCCAACTCCTCTACTAATCAGTGTCACAAAGCTCGTTTGTAAAACTATTGTGTTCGAGAAATAGCCTCGGTGAGTGGATCCGCCCTGATGTTCCTTTCTATGTCTCTCTTAATCTCAAGTTCGTGGAGAAAGCCATCTCCCGAATTGAGCAATACCTGTCTTAGAATATGTCTGGATATCTGATAGGACCTAGTTCATAAATGAACTCTAAATCCAAACTTCTTAGACTATATCGTCAACTAAATTTAATCAGTATCCTGCACCATGCCTCCCATAGTATCCTCTTGGACCACCTGTCCAAACAACTGCCCATCGTCAGAGGGAAAACTATAACTCTGACAATCACTCTGTCATCCAGGTCACCTTGGAAGCCTGGAATGATAACCGTCTCCCGAAGGAGGCTGCCGTTATCAAATCCCTAGAACATTTTCTTATGTTCTAAAATTGCTTCCTAACGTTTCTCCAGGATTGGATTAATATCAACTTATTGCATCTAGTGCAAAAACAACATCTGGTGTGGTACTTGACATCTCATGATTGACTCAATTGCCTAAGCAAGTGATATGTCAATCATGCACATCCCTCTCCCTTTTAGTCTGTAAGACACCTTTAGAGAGGGTGACTCCATCACTTGCAGGTACTCTACCATGCCAGGAGTCGTCCATTCTAAAATACCTTTTTGAATACTGTCTAAATACCCAGATTGGGAAACTACCCAAATCTAGATCTAAAACCATAGATCTAGTAACCAGAATGTCAGATATAATATCCATATCCTATGTGGAGAAACTACTGTGTGACAACCACAGTATAACCGATCGTAGTATAGGAATTTCATTTCCTACTCTGTGTATGTCATCCAAATACCAGGACATCACACCCTACTACCTTCTTAACAGATCCATCCCCTATTCTGATGAAGTCAAACCCATGACTCTCACATCAAAAATAGATGATCTATCTCCGCTATATCTGCTTTAGTCTATAAATAGACATAAGCTACTTGTCCACTATGCTTCCGCTGCTCCCACTGACCACAACAACCCTCTGGCAGAGTCATATACACGTGCACTTCTAAAGAAAGTTTAGAACGACGCTATACTCATCCTCCTACCGGGTCTCATAGTCTGGAACAGCAGTAATGGCAAGTCTGGGTAAACAAGAACCTCCCTGTCACCGTCCTTGAGGCTACCGGAGTACCTCTCGGGTGGCTGAGTTTACCCACTATATCTGCGGAGTGGCTAGTAGAATGTCAAAACTGATTGAATCTTTAGGTCCTATTAAATTTTCAGTAATCGTCCGCGGTTCTGGAATCACTTCCAGTTCTACCATACTCCCACTACTGTTTTCTGAAAAATCTCATTTTACTAAAACTGTGGCAAGTCAAGAACAATATCTCTATTGAACTTCCAGATGGTAGAAAGCCAACCCTCGTCATAGCCTGGGTCAACCCACAAATAGCCATTACAGAAACGTGCCTTGAGTTATCCAGAGTCTGGTTTTAAGCATAAGCCGGACAACTCCCCGTACCTTAACAACGTTAAGATATGAACCATTCTATATCCTATATAGAAACTTTGGCACTGATTTAATTGGAACCAGATTCAAATCATGCAGCTGTCTCCAGTGCTTGTCAACAAAATGGAGAGAGGCCGATTATCATTACTCAACTTAGGAGTACATCCAATTATGAGTAACCTGAAAGAGAAACAAGTTCTCAAAACCATTACTGTCAACTGAATACCCAACACAAGTATCTACATCTTCGATCATCTTGAAGAATCCCGATACTCGCAACACATGGTTCTCTACTTTATTCTTGTACTTATAACTTCTCAAAACTTAGACCTTGTATTTCTATGAAACACTTGTCTAAAAACTAAAGAAATCACAAGTAAACAGAATATAGTACAATGACCAACCCCTTTGTCCTAATGGACACTGGACAACATACAATACTTTGAATAAGTCCGCTGAGTTGAATAACTCAAACCCTGTGCGTCGTAGGTTGAAAACTGTACCCAGGCGATTTCCTCAAATATCACCAATTATAACGAATTCCGATATAATGAGGATAATCACCTAATTCCCAATAACTTACTCCCACTCATCATCTGTAAAACTATACAGCTGTGAGAATCATACCTGGTTAATACATACCCTGGAGCAAGTGTCTAATTGGGAAATTAATTTTCTATTAACAACGCACAGTGAAACTGAAACATGAAAATGTTTCGGAGGGGTATCCGGGTATTCCTAGTAATGCCTCTTCCATAATCCAGATTCATGATTATAACCGTATATTTCATTGCCATCTCTCCAAATCCCTTTATTTGTCTTTACTCATTACCTTCTGTACTACATCGTTAGGCTAAATGGTTTTCTTCCTTCCCTATCGTTCGGCACCAGCCTATGGTTTGGAAGAAGACTATCCAGTAAGTATAATAGGTGTACTCTCCTAATCCTAGGAGTACTCGCAACCTGAGAGAAGGTGATGATAAAAGACAACTGAATAAACCTTATTCTATTTCTCCTGAACTGGAGAAAAGCAAAGGTGAAGAGTGGCGATGATATACTCGGTTTTGTCGTGAATGTTAGCAGTCGCATTTTACTTTGCCCTCTTTCTAATCCCTTTTATTTTGTCTTTAGTTATTACCTTCTGTACATCCTACTTAGGCTAATTGGTTTTCTTCATTCCCTACCTTTCGGCACCTGCCTATGGTTTGGAAAAAGACTATCTAATAAGCGTAATAGGTGTACCCTCATAATCCTTGGAGTACTCGCAACCTGAAAGAAGGTGATGATAAAAGACAATTGAATAAACCAATCCAATTTCTCCTGAACCTGAATCCATCATCAAATCTGGAATAAGTTCCTTCGAGTTCGTATATAACCATACGATGGATTTATCCAATGAAAGTGGATGTTCGTAGTAATACGAGGTGTTCTGAAGAAATGGAAAGGGTAAAAGAAGGAGTGGCAATGATGTATGCAACTCAGACAATCCAAAAACCAGTATTTTAAAAAGGTTCTGTTAACTTGGTCACTGAGTCATAGTCTAGGGTCGGGAAATGGTCGCTGCCAAAGAGAGAGAGAAAAAAAACACTCTGCGTGCACTCTAACCTAAATCAGAATGGTTATCACTTTATCTAATCAGGAAACCTCCCACTGTATCGTCAAATTCTCCTCCAAACCTGAAAGAAGAATTAGTCGGGATCACCCGAAGAGTAAACCAACTCATCAGTGGGAATCGGGATCCAACTATCATCGCATGATAACGTGAAGGAATCCACTCACGTTATCACACTCCAGAAGGTATGCGCATGCCTGGCAAGTTTCAGTTTCTTTAGAAACACCCGATATGATTTTTACCCTATGCTCTTATGACCTTGACGTTGGCTAAAATATCATAAGTCACATGTCAAGTTCTACCCATCATTATCCAGGTTAATTTGAACCCACCCTTACATACCCTTGACGTTGGCCAAAATGGCAGTACGACTGTCCCAAACCAACGCATCTATCTATGCAACAGATGAATACCCAGCAGCTACCAAACACTATGCCTTGGCATTAGTCAAAATACATAGCTTGAATACTACTGAATATCCAACTGAAATGACGGAGGGCTACGGCTGGTTTTTGGCGAAAAATGTCACGACCCGAAAGTACGGAACATGACCGGCACTTAGACTACGAAACGTCTCGAGGCGTACGTAATCTAAGTAAGCCTAAAACCCAGAAATCCAAACCAAGAAAAGTAGTAGAGTGAAGGAAAACCATTTTAAATCAAGTAGTTTGTAACAAATGCCGAATTATGCATTTTTAAAATCACAAGTCTTTTCTAAAAATTTCGGCAGCATTTCCTTTGTAAAAACTGACCCCAAACGGGTACAAAACCTGATAAAGCATATATAATGAATAAAGGCATCCCCAAGCGGGAGCTAGCTCTTCGTCAATCGACGGTCACAACCACGCAAGCAATATAATATACAGCGCCGAAAGGCGAGGATCATAGCAGAAAAGGAAACTCAAAACAACATGAAATCCATAGAAATACAACGCTTGACTCTAAGGTCGGAAGAATAAACATCACTGGTCTCTATCTGAATAAATATATGTTTGGTTGATGGAATTTCTAGATACAACAGAATAATAATATACAAGGTATAATGATGGGTACGATACAAATAAACCCACCTACTAGCAAATCACCCGAAAGATGTAGTGCCAGCAAAGCCGTAATGAAACCTGTACGGCAAAACCTGCAAGAAACTGTGGCACAACGAGGGTGAGTTGCCAACTCGTGAATAGAATACATCTACGAACAGAAATCGCATGTATGATGCAATCCTAGGTCATACGATCACTATATATATAATCCTCAAATATGACAAATCTGGAGCATGAAAAGGTGGCAAGGGTAAATATCTAACCCAAGTGTAATCCCATGTGCTCATGTCAGTGCCTCAGGTAGCAATATATTATATGGATGATGTATGAATGCATGAAAACATAATGCATATAAACGAAGAAACTGCTTTCACAATTTAGTGAGATTTCTTTTGTATATTTAAAATGAGGTATCATAATGAAATCAGCATAAAACAGTGTCTAGCATCGACACAAAACATAAATCTCAATATCTCAAGCTCCGGCTATCCGGACTGGCCTGTATCATCAAATCTCAGTATCTCAATATCTCAAAATCTCAGTATCAATCCCACTATCTAAGGCGCCGTCTATCCAGACCAGCCCCTACCATCAATCTCAAGACCACGACGGTATCCTCCGGATATCCGACGCGTCGAGTAAAATCACCGGTCGGTAGTGCTCCCCTACCAGGCTCATCGTCTACTACTCGAACTTCTTGCCCAGGGGTACCTTACCGGGCCCACCATGTACCCGAAACGGTTTATCCGACTCCTCGAATCGGGTCTCGAAATCCATCAGCAAACTCATGGTGGACGACTCATACACCATGGGAAAACCGCACTTTCCATTTAAAAAGAGAGAGAAAGAAGTTTATAAATGTTTTGTGGTTTTTCCCCAAAATCCAGGAAATCTCATGAAAATCCGAATCCAAATCATCAATAGCATGTAAACAGTGAATATAGGCATGAGAATCCATAAATGCGGCATAACAGTGAATAATGACATGCATGAAGTAGCAAGTAATAACTCCAATGTCTAAACTGGCATATAAGGCAAGTACACTAATATCATGCCGAAACTATTAAGTAAAAAAATATGTCAATGTAATAGTATTTTCTAAAGTGTCCGTGACATGGCAATTACCGATGAAGATGTGTGTGAGCCGGCAAGTAAGTGTACGTGGTACATACGCATCATCGGTAATGGTGCTGGTGTCCTAACAGCATGATATCAACAATGGAATATGAATCACAATATAAGTATGCGATGCGGAGCGAACAACAATAATGTGCGGGAGCTGAATACTAAACACAATGATAACTAATCTGCATTAATATCATATAAGTCATACAGCTACACTAAACTATAGGGCTGAGCTAACAGGCTAACTGAAGGTAAGGAAACCGCCTAACATCTGAGTCGATACATACATACATACATACATACATACATATATATATATATATATATATATATTAGTCGGTGATCCCGCCTCGATAATATCACATCCGATACCATATCTATAATCAGATATTCCCAAGTCAAGAGTGCGGATCAAGCATCAATATATAGCTCGTACGTAAATCCGTCGTACGGCATCCTAAATCTGGGTACGGGTCAATATCACATTCATCACATTATTCATCTGGTATCCTCTTTATCAAAGATCACAATCCGGGGTACTGATCTACGTCTAGTACAATGCTAAAATCATCAATATAATCATGATCTGACTACTGATCGACAGTCTCATACAAACCGATATCATCAGCACATATCATCATAAGGAAGTATACATCGCCCAATGCGGACTATTATAAACATCCTAGCACATCATATCTCATCTCACGACCACATGTCGACCATTTTATTTATATCACTATTCACATGGTATCGTCGTCCAAAGATCCGCTATAACACCATGACGTATCTCATATACGAATTCTGCCATATCACCAATCTCACGGTCTCAAATCACATCTCATCGACTCATCTCAAATCCCAAATACTATCCTCAAATCCAGTATGTGAACACATAGTCCCATACCCATGTGAACACATAAATATACAATCACATGTACGCACATATGAAAGAAGAATGTATACAAGTATGGGTGTGTGTATGTGTGGTGCAACCACTACTCTAGGGTTTCGCAACACTAAACCAATCCAATCACCCCTAGAATCCATCTTTATCATCAATCAACTCAAACGACATATGATAAATATATGTGTGTATACGTATTCGTATTCATCACCACGAACTGCGGGGGTGCTATACGCCATCCACCCGACTTCTCCCCGTAGATATAAATCTACCCACCTTCCTTCTTGTGTGCCGATGCCGATATCGCCATCTTTATCTTCAATGCCTCGATGTCACGTGGGGTACCTACAAGGATATCACAAACGCTAAAGCACATGAAAATCACATTGGAAAACCAAAACGGCATACGCTACGCCCATAGGTAAAAACCTATAGTCCCGCATGCAAACACGACCAATAACTCTTTGCCGTTGACGTTCAAACGCCACCCGACATAAACGAATCACCAAATACCAAAATCCATGCTAAAACAAGTCGTAAACAATGCGCCAACACAAGAAAAATACCCCAGATTCTACCCTAGATGGAATCAGTCAAAGTTGCATATACCAAAGGTCAAGTTTATAGGGTATAAGGCTACAGAAAAAAAACGAGGGGGTTCCAACCTGCTCTGGTAGCAAATTGCGGCCAGAAGGAATTTATCTACGGCCTGAACAAGGAGTTAAGCGCTAGGGCTTTGGGTGGTGGTTCCTAGGTGCCTGGACATCTTATTGTCAAACCAATTTTATTTTCAGGTGACACGGGTAATAGCAGATTTCAAAACACACTCACAGAATTACAGTTTTCCCCGATATCGTTTCCATAAATCCGTATTCTGGGTTTTAATCTCTAGTTTGGTCCAATGTAACATCCCACCAGGGGTTGTAGCCTCTAATTACACCTCAATTCATCTTTAATTTCAGGTCAAACTCTAAACCCAAACTTGAATTTTCCAAAGTCCTCAAAACGACACAATATTGACATGAAACAAATATAGATGCAAAAAGAATTGAAATACTACTCTAAGGGTGCAGAATTTACCTCCTTTGGCAAATCAAGAAAATTCTTGAGTTGCTCAAAATCCTCAAAATCCATTCTTTCGAGGTTCAATGTGTAGATAGTGAGCTTGGAAACATTTTTTGTGAAATGGGAATAGGGTTTTGGAGTTGTATTCATGGTGGATCTAGGCTTGAAGAAGGAGGAGGAAGAGGAGGGAGAGGGGAAGGAGCAGCAGCAGCTCATATGAGGAAGAGGGGAGAAAAAATGGAAAGAGGAAATGATGGGGTCATGGTTCAAAAAGAGGGGTTGACCTACACCTTTCTCTCTCTTCATCATACTTACCTTTTTCTTTTCTTTTCTTTTTCCTTATTTCCTTCTCCTCACAATGGTGACCCTAGGCAACCATCTACCCACAACATGTAAGAAAATGTGACAAGTGTAGAAAAAAAGATATGGGCATGTTTTGCAAAAAAAATGCTAAAAACCCGATTAGCGATTTTTAATCGTGATTAGCAGTAATTAGCATATAACTAATCATAAAAACTTAAAATGGCATAATTCCATAAAATACCCTATTTTAGAATTTTCCATAATTTTTCCAAAATTTTCCCCATTTATCGGTATTTAATTATACCGAAATATTAAAATATTCATTAAAAATTAATATTAAATTATAAAAATTCCCAAAAATAATATTTTATTTTTTTGAAATGTTACAAAAAACCTTTAACGTAATGAACTTGATGTCGTTAAAGGAACGAGATAGCTTTTTACAAATATATAGTGGCGAAAACCTTTGCTAAAGAGGTCACTCCCGGTGAAGGGATCTCGGTTCTTTCGTCGTGGAATGAGGTGCGGGATATTCCAACTGAATACCGCGATGCAAGGCAAAAAGTAATCGACTATAGTGAAATTATTACCCTGACGCAAACCTCTGCCCAAGGGGTCACTCCCGATGAAGGGATCTCGGCCCTTGCCTCGTCGAATGAGGTGCTGGATATTCATAACCGAATACCACTGTGCAAAACAAAAGAAAACGTCATTGCAATAACAGCTTTTTGAAAATTGTTCCAACAACATCCAATAGGTTTGTTTTCCTTTGTATTGATCTGAATCAGCGCAGTCCCATCAATTAATCATACCAGAAAAGAACGAAAAATAAAATGTACGTATATGCCATCCGCATTCGTCACTGGGTCCCGTCATCACCCGTTAGGTTACTTAACTAACGATAGAGCGGGGACTGGACTAGCGCAGGTGTAAAACATATACAACATCTACTAGTATATATATCAATATATATTAATCGCTCCAGGCGTGATAAATGCAACATTACAGAAAAGTAATAAGTATCACAGAACAATACAGATAATCTGGGAGCCCCGGGTTTCATTGAGCCGCAACTGAAACCCGACGTTCCCCTAGGCGTGTGGATAGCCTGTGCAATGAAAACCTAGACCCCTACGAGTGCGGCAAGTTACCCGCCAAAACCTGAAGCGAGGCAGCCCCTACAGCAAAATAAATAGACTACCCAGCACTTCATGGAATCCGGTAACATGAATGAAGGGTTCCTATCGACGACAGCAAGGTTTCGGGAGGCATTGACCATGCCATTTTCAAAAAAATGCCGTTAAAGTTAACTCCAAACTAGAATCGTTAGCTAGAAAACAATACGGAAACATAGTAAACCATTTACTATCTAAGTGAAATAGAAATACAACCTTTGTAGATCGGTCATTTACTTCAAAAGCTCCTTGTAGTAGTCCCTTCGCTGCGATCATGGCACTCCCGGACTCTTGGACGGCTCCTTGAGAAGAAAGCAACGGTCTTGCTTGAAGGCTTCGATGCCGAAGATGATCTACGTCGAGGGAATAAGAACTCAAGCTACCACTTCACCAAAGTGAAGCAAACACCCAATAATAAAGTGCTAATCTAGTAGAGGATGAGGAAATAGGAAATGGGCTCTCTTTAGTTTTATTTTTCTCACAATATTTCTCTCTCTTTATCAAACCCTAGCAAGATTTTTCAAGAAGGAAGAAGATGAGCTCAAGAAAAATGAGAATGAAAACTAATCAAGAAAGAGAGGGAACCATGGGTGAGTTTGTATCATAAACTAACTTATGTAGAGACATAACCATGGCTAGATTATAATGGTTAGATTAATTAATATCTTAAGTAAAACAAAACTAGTGGACTAAGTCAATACAACCATAAGCTTCATGAAGCTTCATGCATGTGAGCTCATCATCCACTAATTTTAGAATTACTTTAAATATAAAAACCTAACATTATAATTAGTATGGTATAAGTCTTATACACCCATGTAAGTTGTATCAACAACCATGATACAAAATGAACACAATTAATATATATCATATATATAATAAGTGTTCACTTGTGAGAATAAATAAATGCTTAAGTGAGCTAATATTAGTTAATGTAAATTAGTATATCACATATACAATTATAAATTAAATTATCAAATCAACTCTTGATTTAATAATCCGGCTATATCACATATAACCGACTAATATTAAATGTACCAACATATCGAATCAACACTTGATTCGATAACCTGGTTATATCGCATATAACCGATCGATACAAACATCGCGAGAATAGAATACGGTATCACATACTCGCATTATTCTCGGTCCCGCACATATCACATATGTGCTCCTATTTCGTTTTGCCTGAGCCAGTAAAACCTCTATGTAGGACTCTAAAAACTCGTCAATACGCCGGCGGTAGGTGATGATCACATCAAGCACCCACAAGCCGTCAGCGGTACTAGCTGAACGTAACAGCTACTCGGGTATTGAGCGATCAGAAGATCATCAAGCAAGCCCGCTCCAACTCCTGCAAAAGCCTGATAGTGACACTACCATACAGTCCGGTCTCCTCGTCTGATATGTCGCATATCAAGTCTAGGGGTAGTAAACGTCAAACCCCAATAACCGATAAGGCATGCCGATATGAGGCTCATAACGGGTCGAGAAACTACTGGTAACACTTACCAGTAAATCTCTAAACCAGCCCTAGCCAGGGACTTCCCTGTTATGGCCAATCGAGCATAGCGCAACATCAACCCCCAATACCGGGAGAGACGAAACCCCTCCTATCGCTCATTGCCTCCATGTGACTTGGGACTGTACCCAAAAATCACCGTTTTGCATGCCCTCTTGGACGTGGTAAGGTGGAAATCAAAGTATAGTGGGAATCACACAAGACTCTATGACGATCTCGGGTCTACAGACTAACCTGTACCAGTGTCACCAGAGAACTGCCATCTGACGTGAGGTATAATACCATCTGGGAGTTCTCGTCGAGTCCGTCCAGTGTACCCAGTCTCCACTGAGCACCCGTATATCATCTCTGATGTCAAACACCAATGGATATGGGATCATCCATCGCCCATCTATATGGGTCGAGAAGGTATACGCTAGTCTACTCTGGTATATCGATGCCCCGTCTCGATACACGCATGACTAGGGACCTTAAAGGATGTACTTATGGACTACCATGGCCCCACTAGTATGATCTGCATTATAGTCCTTATAGTCAAGTACACATCCTAAGGGCTTTACCAACATGTAACAGAGAGAATATCGGTGTACATGTTAAGATAAAGAGTAACCAGATAGCATACTATCATGTCGAGCAAGAAAGTCCTCCCTATATATGTCCAAGCATCCACTACAATATATATCTCATGTATAGTAATGGCCTCTATAGCATACATATAACTAACAATCTCCTACTTGCAGTAGGGTCATCTTATAGCAGTGGTTGTAGTATCACATACTCAACCATCCCATAAAAGTCTCACTCTGGGAAAAGGCATATGTGAGTGGATCCGCCGCGTTGTCCTTTTAGTCTACTCTCCTAACCTGGATCCCCTGGAGATCAACCATCTCCATGATCAGGTGATACTGTCTTAGAATATGTCTGGATCAATGATGGGACGGGCGTTCCTAGGCATATGCCACAACTCCTTTGTCACACAATGGTAGGAACGAAGTTCATCTCATGAACTAATATACACCCAGACTGCCTCTTTGGTAGCGATGTATCCAGCCTTTATCGTCTAGTATGCCACGGTATCTATCTTGGAACTATTCCAACATACCGTCCCATTACTGAGGGTAAAGACAATGCATGTGACTGACATTCAGTCGACCTTATCACCCTGGAAGCTAACCAGTGATTCTCCGCAGGATCGATTGATACCATCTCACTACACCTAGTGAGAATTCTAACATCCATTTAGATCTATCACATAGATCCAAAACCCTGGATCTAGGAGGTATCACCTTGATCCTATATGGAGAATCCTTGTGATAAGAGGAGATTGATTGAGCGTAACACAGAAAACTCATTTCCTATCAAGAGTATGTCATCCACGTACAGTACGAGGAAGACCACCTTACTCTCTACTACCTTTTTGTATATATAAGGTTCATCTACCATTTTGATGAAATCAAACACTTTGACTACTACATCAAAACAGATGTTCCAACTCCGTGGTGCCTGCTTTAACCTGTAAAGCAACTTGCACACGTTTCCGTTGCTCCGACTTTCTACGAATCCCTCTGGCTGTGTACTGATTGACGCTCTCTTCTAAATCAATTTTTAGAAAAGCAGTCATGATACCCAACCGCCAGATATCGTAGTCATGGTATGTAGCAGTGGCAAATAGGATCCGAATGGACTTAAGCATACGCCACAGAAAAGGTTTCATCATTATCCAAACTTGGTTGATGACGAGAACCTTTTAGAACAAGTCTTAGCTTTGAAAGTCTCAACCTTTCCATGTACACCAAGTAATCTTCTCAAGATATACTTGCTCCTAATAGGGATTTAACCCTTTAGATATAGAAACCAAAGTCCATACTTCGTTGGTGTACATAGATTCCATCTCAGATCGCATAGCATCCAGCCATTCTCACAGAGTCCACACTCCTGATGGCCTGCTCGAAACTAGTTGGGTCATCATCTCATGATGCAATCCTCGCTCCCACTGTCATAGAGAAACCAAAGTATCTCTCAGGTGGGTGAGGAACCCTACCAGATCGGCGGAGAGGCTTAGGTTCGTTGGGAGATATTGAATCCTCCGGTTCTACAAAATCATCAGCTGTAGTTTGTATAGCTAGAAGTCCTTCCAGTTCTACCTCATGACCACAAATTTCTTTCCAAAATAAATTCCTTTTCTAAAAAGGTGGCATGCCGAGAAATAAAACACCTTTTGTTTCTCGGTGCGGTAGAAGATATTCCCTTGCGAATGCTTGGGATATCCAACAAATTTCTACAGAACTGACTTTGCCTTGAGCTTGTCCGGATTTTGCTTTTAGACATAGGCCGGACAACCCCAAATCTTAACTTACTTAAGACATGGGCTCTTCCCATAACATACCTCATATGGAGTGGTAGGCACTGATTTGGAACCAAATTCAATAGGTATGCAGCTTCACAAGTGTATAACCCCCAAAAGGAAATAGGCAACTCAGTAATACTCATCATAGAGTGCACCATATCTCATAGGGTGCAATTGCTCCGCCCCGATACACTGTTGTGTTGTGGTGTATACGGAGGAGTAATGCTGAGAGAGAATCTCATTCTTCTTTAGAATAGTCCAGGAATTCCGTGCACAAGTATTCTCCTCCCTGATCACATCAAAGGACATAATACTTATACCCGTTTTGGTTCTCTACTTCTGACTTATATTCATTGAGTTTCTCAAAAGCTTCAGGCTTGTGTTTCAACAGGAACATATGTCCGAATCATGAGAGATCATCAGTGAATGTAATGAAGTACAAAGAACCAGTCCTGGCATGTGTAGACAGGGAACCTACATACATCATCATGTATGAATCCCAAGAGTTCACTTACTCTTTCTCTGTTTCCAATAAACAGAGCTATGGTCATCTTATCTTTGTGACATGACTGGAAAGTTTTACAAGATGTAAATTCAAACTAATTTAAATATGCATCTAAATGTGACTTAGCTAGTCGGGTCGCATTGATATGACTTAGTCTACAATGCCTCAAGAAGGATTCATTCATTTCTGAACTCTTCCTCTTTTGTGTGTTTTATACGTTAAGAACTGTGGTTTGATTTAGAACGTATATGCTTTTAGATAATGTGCCTGAACCGATCAATACTTGATGTAGGAAATGTTCAAAACATTATCCAACAATACAAAATAATATCCTTCTTTACTTAAATAAAGAGACTGATATGATGTTGTATATCAGGTTCGGTATCTAATAACATTCGTTCAGAATCAATGTATTTGGTAATATAGGGTGATAACTGCCAACATACTTGGCTGCAACACTTGCACCATTTCCAACTCTTGAAACTTTATCACCCGTTCTCAGTTCTCTACCTATCTGTAGCCCATGTAACAGATTACATATGTAGGATCCTTATCCGGTATCACATACCCAGGACGTAGAGGATACTGAAAAAAAAGTTCTCTGTAATGAACACACCCGAAGAAAATGCATCATCATGCACTTTTTCGTTTGGGCGGCACAGGAATCCTGGTAATCCCCTATTTGCTGCTCGGTCTTATAACAATTATAAGTTAGAGCGGGACCAATGTTCCCCAGCACAGTATAATAAGCAGGTTCGGTCAATACATCTATATTATTATCTTGATTAAGGAGTGACATGGTTGCTATCTGGAGAGAGAGAGAGAAGAAAACACTCAGCGTATGCTCTTACAAAATTAGATTGGTTATGTATTTTATCTAATCAGGATGGCTCCCACTGTTTTTATCAAATCTTCCTTCAAACCTTAAAAGGAAAGACTAGCCGGGATTAATTACACCTTATAAGTTCGCCAATCTTTTAGCCAGGCCAGTGCCAATACTTTAAGGGAGGTTTCCCGTGCTTTCGCACGGACCGAATTAAAATAAACCTCATTTTCCCATGGGCGTAACCCCGTTGACACCTTTCTAGACACCTACTTGATCGGCTAATTGTAATGTGTAAAACTCTCCAGGAGTAACAATTACTCGCAGTGGGTATCCGGATCCAACTATCTCATAGAATATATGCAATCTCATTGCAAATTTCAACATTTGAAATTCCCGATAATATTTTGCCCCAAGCGATCTATGACCTTGACAAGGTCAACAAACCATAGACCGCAAGTCAAGTTCAACCCGTCATTTGTTGATTGAATTAAACCTCCCACACGACCCTTGACAAGGTCAACAAGACCGTACGACTACCCTAATCCAATCTGCATCATATGCATAAACAGATAAATACTAGTCAGCTACCGCACACTACGCCTTGACAAGGTCAACAATCGCAGCACGAATACTGAGTAGGATTTATCTGAAATGACAGAGGGCTACGACAGGTTTTTCTGAAAACCTATTGCGTAATTAACTTGATATCGTTGTAGAATCGAGTGAATTTTGAAAAGGAGTGTTTTTTAGGCTTTCACTAGTTTTGCTAAAGAGGTCACTCCCGGTGAAGGGATCTCGGCTCTTTCCTTATGGAATAAGGTACATGATATATCATATATATCACTATGCAAAGCAAAAATTCCAAAAGAAATCAAAAGACAAACCGAGTGTTGTAGTATCTTCCAGTTTTGCTAAAGAGATCACTCTCGGTGAAGGAATCTCGGCTCTTTCCTCATCGAATAGGTGCAGGATATATCATATATATCACTATGCAAAGCAAAAAACTGTAGCTACCCTTTTTGAAAATTTGATTCTACAACATCTTTTAGGTTTCTTTTCTTTCATTAATCACATTAATGAAGTCCCATCATTTAAGTCACCTAAACATCACAGATAAATACGACATACACTTATGCCATCCGCATTCGCCTCGATGTCCCCTCATGCACCGTTAGGTTAGGTGACTAACGGCAGAGCGGGGGAGGGCTAGCGCGGGTGTAAAACATAAGTAATGTCTATATAATATATGATATATACTATATACAGTATCCATCTGAACATATCAAATGATCACATCACAGATATCGCAGCAGAAGAAACATATGAAATATTGGATATACTAGGAGGTCCGTGTTTTATTTTGAGCCTCTATAAAACAGGGATTCCACGGTCGCGATGAATAGACAAACCAACACCCCTAGACCCCTACGAGAGCGGCAAGCAACCCTACCAATTCTAGAGTTAGGAGACCCGGGCTCGACTCCTCGAGATGGTCTCCCACTTGACCCTAGAACCCGGTTACTTATGCTCCCCTCCTTGGGTCTATCCTAATGCGGAAAAGTAAATAATATACATCAATGGTGACATCAACCTCAACCCGGAAGTGCCCCAATAAAAGAATATTACATACATTTAATTTTACATGAATGAAAATGAAAAACTCACATCTCACATAAAACCCCCGGCTATTCAATCACGATGATCCAATATAACATATCCAGCAACACATAACATCACATGTCATCAACATAAGTAAATATGCGTATCCCAATTGTCGTTGATATATAGCAACGAAACCGGCGATACATCACATATTACACTTACGGTCGCAGAAAGAAAGTGAAAAACTACAACAGTTGGAATCCGCAACCACCTTAGACATCACATGCATAATCAAATGAATTCCTTAGAAATCTCATGCCTAACAATTATAAACCCCGCATTTTAGTCTCGATCTCGAAAACAGTTTTCAATAACAAGTCGGGCAATTCAACAAGATTCCCGACATCCTGATCGAATGCTCGTCGGAAACTTTAGTAGGCGGCCGCACCCCCGATGCCGTCGACGAAATGCACTAAGGCGGAACACCGCTGCCGCGAGCACCCGAACGGATGCTTTTGGCGACGGGGTTCTTCTACAGTCACTTGGTCGGGGCTATGGGGCATGGCTATCTATTAAGTTTACCCTGCGAGTATCCGCGTACGCTAAATGATTGCGACGGAGTTTTGATCGCATCAAAATCCCGTGGCAACCGATCAAATGAGACTAAATTGCTAGATTTATAACATTCAAATTAGTTATCTCATAACTACTTGTGGATTCCAAATATTGTATCCTATCACATAATATCCGGACGAAATTAAACTTTTTGATCGATTCATCAAAGTCCCACAATTTCCCGACAGCTCAACTCTTGAGCACAGTTTTAGTAATACTCAGAAGATGCCAAAGTACCTATGAACCAGCCGTAGAAGGGTCAAACCAACGCCTTACATGTGAAATGCTAAACCACCACAAACCCTAGGGTTCAAGTGGTGGTTTTGACAGCGACATAATCGAGTTAAGGTTTACGTTCTTCTAGAGGGTCCAAAGAATCACTTGCATGTTTTTTCGAGTACGTTAAACATGGAAAAATGGGTTTTTAACATTCGATCGAACTTTTTAACATTGTCTAGACAATATGTGAAACACCCGAAACATTATTAAAATTACGACTACGAACCAGTCTGAGTTGTTTTTATAGTAAATTAATCAACACTTGAAAATTTAGCAAAAATAAACAACAGCTGAAGCACCAAAACCCAGGAAATAGAATACTGGAAAAATTTGGAGGGGGGCTCGGATTTGGCCCGGGGGGGGTCTCGCCGGCCAAAACATCACCAATTGCCTCCAAATTTCTTCAGTGTTCATCGTATCACACATATATGATTATGTACATGTTTAAAAAAATTTAGGGCTCGTTTTAAAATCAACAGAAACATAGATTTTAGGGTTTCAAGTTCGAAGTTCGTTTCGTATTCGTAATCTAACAATATCCGTATAATTTCCTAGATAGGCTCTGATTCCACTGAATGGTTCCTATCGACGGCAGCAAGGTTTCGGGAGGCATAGACCATGCCATTTTCAAAAAATTGCCGTTAAAGAGAACTCTAAACTAGAATCGTTAGCTAGAAAACAATACGGAAACATAGTAAACCATTTACTATCTAAGTGAAATAGAAATACAACCTTTGTAGATCGGTCCTTCACTTCAAAAGCTCCTTGTAGTAGTTCCTTCGCTGCGATCATGGCACTCCCGGACTCTTGGACAGCTCCTTGACAAGAAAGCAACGGTCTTGCTTGAAATCTTCAAGGCCGAAGATGATCTACGTCGAGGGAATACGAACTCAAGCTACCACTTCACCAAAGTGAAGCAAACACCCAATACTAAAGTGCTAATCTAGTAGAGGATGAGGAAATAGGAAGTGAGCTCTCTTTAGTTTTATTTTTCTCACAATATTTCTCTCTCTTTATCAAACCCTAGCAAGCTTTTTCAAGGAGAAAGAAGATGAGCTCAAGAAAAATGAGAATGAAAACTAATCAAGAGAGAGAGAGAGAACCATGGGTGAGTTTGTATCATATACTAACTCATGCAGAGACATAACTATGGCTAGATTATAATGGTTAGGTTAATTAATATCTTAAGTAAAACAAAACTAGTGGACTAAGTCAATGCAACCATAAGCTTCATGAAGCTTCATGCATGTGAGCTCATCATCCACTAATTTTAGAATTACTTTAAATATAAAAAACTAACATTATAATTAGTATGGTATAAGTCTTATACACCCATGTAAGTTGTATCAACAACCATGATACAAAATGAACACAATTAATATATATCACAAATATAATAAGTGTGCACTTGTGAGAATAAATAAATGCTTAAGTGAGCTAATATTAGTTAATGTAAATTAGTATATCACATATATAATTATACATTAAATTATCAAATCAACTCTTAATTTAATAATCCGGCTATATCACATATAACCGACTAATATTAAACGTACCAACATATCGAATCAACACTTGATTCGATAACCTGGTTATATCGCATATAACCGATCGATACAAACATCGAGAGAATAGAATACGGTATCACATACACGCATTATACTCGGTCCCGCACATATCACATATGCGCTCCTATTTCGTTTTGCCTGAGCCAGTAAAACCTCTATGTAAGACTCGTCAATACGCCGGCAGTAGGTGATGATCACATCAAGCACCCACAAGCCGTCAGCGGTACTAGCTGGACGTAATGGCTACTCGGGTATTGAGCGATCAAAAGATCAGCAAGCAAGCCCGCTCCAACTCCTACAAAAGCCTGATAGTGACACTCCCGTACAGTCCGGTCTCCTCGCCTGATATGTCGCATTTCAAGTCTAGGGGTGGTTAACGTCAGACCCCAATAACCGATAAGTCATGCCGATATGAGGCTCATAACGGGTCGAGAAACTACTGGTAACGCTTACCAGTAAATCTCTAAACCAGCCCTGGCCAGGGACTTCCCTGTTATGGCCAATCGAGCATAGCGCAACATCAACCCCCAATACCGGGAGAGACGAAACCCCTCCTATCGCTCATTGCCTCCATGTGACTCGGGACTGTACCCAAAAACCACCGTTTTGCACGCCCTCTTGGACGTGGTAAGGTGCAAATAAAAGTATAGTGGGAATCACACAAGACTCTATGACGATCTCGGGTCTACAGACTAACCTGTACCAGTGTCACCAGAGAACTGCCATCTGACGTGAGGTGTAATACCATCTGGGAGTTCTCGGCGAGTCCGTCCAGTGTACCCAGTCTCCACTGAGCACCCGTATATCATCTCTGATGTCAAACACCAATGGATATGGGATCATCCAACGCCTATCTATATGGGTCGAGAATGTATACGCTAGTCTACTCTGGTATATCGATGCCCTGTCTCGATACACTCACGACTAGGGACCTTAAAGGATGTACTTATGGACTACAATGGCCCCACCAGTATGATCTGTATCATAGTCCTGGTAGTCAAGTACACATCCTGAGGGCTTTACCAACATGTAACAAAGAGACAATCAGTGTACACGTTAAGGTAAAGAGTAACCAGATAGCATACTATCATGTCGAGCAAGAAAGTCCTCCCTATATATGTCCAAGCATCCACTACAATATACAACTCATGTATAGTAATAGCCTCTATGGCATATATATAACTAATAATGAGCACCCCTCCTTGGGTCAGCCTTTACCCCCTACGAGTGCGGTGATTGATAGACTTCTGTGCAAGTTCTAGTTTAATTACCGCAATCAGGACGGTTTCGCTTTGTAGCTAGCCGGATGAGTACGGGTCGATCCACAGAGAGATGGTAGTCATTTTCTTTATGTTTTAACGAGTTAAGTCCAAATATGTCCAGGTTTGTTTTAAGATTAGCTAATTAGAAATGAATGATAAGAGAACTTGTTAAGGGTTAGGATTTGGTTATTTTGAGTTAGGAGCTCGCTCACTTAATTCATTTGCCACTCTTAATATCGATATTACGGTAATCGGCAACAACGGGGATTACCACGACTAAGAAAGAAACTTGCGAGTATAAGCTAGGCTTTCCAACACTTAGTTTCCTCTTTTTGATCCTTGTCCGTCCGTTCTTGGCTCTTAGTCGTAACCTCAGGTTGATTCAACCACAGTCGGTCTCACTAGAGTATCACCGTTATTATAAAGAATAGGGTGCCATAGGGAGCGGATTGTGGTTCAATTAACGGGAGTTCGAATCAAGATGTTAGGCAAAGAAAAGAGTGATGGAGATTTCCTTCTCTCAAAATTTCCTTTTCCTACCCTAACAAGTGAGAAATTACTCACCCATTATAAAAGATAAATAAAATGAAACAAAGAAAGAAAGATTATAAGAATTGAGGTAGAAAATCACAACTAGCTATTTGGGACCTCACTTAGGCAAGGATCACACTAAGTATCATGGTTGTAAGGATAAAAGAAAATAGAAGAGAGTAAAACAACGAAAAAACAACAACAACTATTTTTAACAATTGAAATTACAAGCAAAATAAAAGAACTAAATCACAAGACATGCATGTAGGAAAAGAACATTTCTTTCATTCTTCAACACTCAATAAAGCTCACTACAAGATTTAATGGAGGAAGATGAAGAAGATACAACTCTTTATTGAAAACTAAACTAAATTTTAATACAAGAATAACTACTCTTGGCTCTGGCTCGAACTGGGCTATTTATAGGAATGTTTCTGAAACATTAGGAATAAAATATAAGCCCAAATATAATTACAGAAATAACCCCAAAATTTCATCAGAAGAGGACACGTGGCAGCCGCGGAACCGCGGCCATAGTGGGCTATTGGCCACGGATCCGTGGCTGGTAGGTGGCATCGTTTTGTCTTTTTCCTTTGGTTTGTTTTGCACACATTTTTCCTCGTGTTTGAAAACTTTTAACTGCAACAAGTCTTCCAGAAAATCTTCAGATTTCATAGTCCAAGATTGCTTCATTTTTCTTCTCCTTTGACTTCTATTTCCCTTGGGCCCCGCGCTTGATTTAGTCACAAATGACGACTATTTTCGTCCCATCTTTTGAACTGGTACTGGACGGATACTGAAACCCGGCTTTTATCTGTTTGTGACAGATGTTCTGATTTTTGGCATAACTGTGGAGATTTTGTCGGATTTGTATTCTTTTGGACTGGAAACCTTAATCTGTAACATGCAGCAAATACGGATTAAAAGCACCTACCTATATGCAATGTGATCATGAATGGGCGGTATAAATATACAAAATTCTGATATGAACAAGTACCCCCAAACTTATCTTTTGCTCGTCCCGATCAAAGCCATTTTATTCACAAAAAGTCCTAACCTCACTTTCGCAGGGAACGCGATTGCACTGAGCACGTGCAACAAGCCGTTAAACCTCTAGGTGTCCCTAGTAGGAGGAGTGTTGTCTCCTGAGGGTTTCAGCGGATTACACCCACAAAATCCTATCAAATTGGCCGTCGACTCTAATCCTACATTTCAGCATCCTAGCAAGAAACTCTATTATCTTTAACTTAGAAATCATTAACCCGTATTCTTCACACTTCCTTTTTATTTAACTTAAGATCCTATACGTCTAGCCATTTTACAAAGCTTTCAGCATCTCTTGAATTTTCCTTCTTAAGCGCAATGTCAAATCCGGAATTTTTATCAACTCTACTGAAGAAATAAACCCTATTTTTCATTCCTATCTCTCCTCCAAACTCTGATTATATACCCCTACGTGTGTGTAATTATCACCCCTACACTTAGAAATTCAGTTCAAGCTATAATACCCTTGCCTTATTACCTAGCACTACTTCTTTTCATTCATGATGGACGGTTTTGCTCATACATCTTTCATGCGACTATTAATGCTGCTTAAGGCACTAACATCCGATTACTAAATGTGTGAGATTTAAAGCGTAAATAGCAGTTTCCAGGTCTTGTATTTTATTTATTTTTCTTCCTTTTCTTCCTTTTATTTTTCTTTTTCAAGACCGAATATATTTTCAATGGTGCTCTTTTGGTGTTTTAGCTTTAAATACTGTTTTTCTTTCATACTAGGCTTTCAGGTAAGAGTATTTCTAGGTATCCTCTACTATTCCAAGTTTCAAGGTGGTGTATGTGTGATTTGTAGGGTATATATTTTCAGAAATTTGGACTTAAGATTCAGAATTATTTTTCAGACTTACTCTTCAAATAGAGCTTCAATACTCTTCCCTCATTTTGACTTTGCCTAAGAACTAAACTCAAAATTTGCTTATTTCAAAATAAACCGCTGGGACGTATATTTTCTACAGTTATATTTCAAGGAAGGTTATTTTTAGGGTTTTTAATTAACTATGTTTAAGACCTAGTTGTTTCTAACTAGTCAACTGTCATGTCGAACTTGAGTCAAAAATGGTCAATAAAGAAATTTTTTTTTCTTTTAAAATTTTTGTTTTCATTTTCAAGATTTTTAATATTTTTTTTCATTTTCCATTATATATATATATATATATTTTTTAATAAAAAATGCAATGCAAAAAAAAATGCGATGCAAAATTTAAACATGCAAAGTAGAAACGGATATTTATATAAAAGATAAATAAAACGTGCAGATGCAATGCAAGGATAACTATTTACAACCCAATCCCACCCCTAAACTTATTGATAGCAGTTTCCTCACTGCTCCCTGCGGCGTCTACTAGACGCTGCCTCGCTTGTCCCTGCCTCACTTCTCTCTGCCCTTGTTCCCCTTGATCGTGATCTTGATCTTTCCTCTCTTGCCAGGAGGGTGGCCATTCCGTGTTCCAGGTTCGTTAGACGCTGATCAAAGTTCGTCATCATCCCAATTACTCTTTCAACCCTCCTATGTGTTCGTCGAATTAGGCGCGCTTGCGCAGCGGGGGTGAGCTCTTCGTCGCTCGATGTGGAGCTCGAGCTTGGTGTCCTGGCCATCACATTCTCGGCCGGCTCGGTGCACGACCATATATCATGGAGTTGAGTATAGGATGTGGAGACACCCTCAAGAAGGGGTCGAATGGGAACCCCAACATGCATGTGAAATTCAAACTCATCAACAAGGAGGAAATGGCGACACAGTTGTGTTACCAACATTGGGCACGGATAATTGGTCGCACGTTTGCCAGCGTCAATCGACTGAAGTAACACAGTACACATATCATAACTTGGGTTTCTAGTCATTAACGTGTGCACTATGTGTAGTGAAGGTGTGAAAAACGTCGTATTATGCGAACTGCCAAATATGTTATTTTGTGCCCATCGGCACACGATTAACATATTCGCATACAGCGTACACGCCTAAATTCCATTTCTAGGCTCCCTATAACAATCGTTGCCCATCAATGGCGTGTAATCCTCAAATTGGAGGGGTTGGTCATGAGCGGGTATACGGGGTATCAATGTGACTTCTTGAATGAAGTCTCTATCTATTATAATCTCCCGATCACCCCAAAGTAAGCGAAGAAACCCATATTTTTCAAAGCAACCCTCCTCCATGCTATCAAAGAACCGACCAACGAGATCCGGAAGCGCGAATGCATTCGGATGGTTATACAAGAGGTAATTCCATCCGCGTTTCCGGATTTCGTCGCCAAAATAGCTACCATACGTGTTATGGGCGAATAATTGTGAGAAATTTCTTTCAAATTGGAAATATGGAGCCATATACAAAAAATAGGATTTCTACAGATCTGAAAAGAGGGAAAAAGTAAAGCAAACCTCCTCTGGAAAAATTCAGAGGGGAAGTCGCCAGGAAGGCGGCGGTTCCGCGGCGTGAGGGCACTGGGGCTGCGGTTCCGTGGCCTGAGGAGCGGATCGACGTCGTGGTTTCTGGCGGCGGCTAGGGTTCTCTTGGATTGTTGTTTGTGAGGCAGAGGTATTCTGAAATGGGGTAGAGATTTATTTATAGGGGTTTTGGTTATTTGCACTAAAACCCCTATAAAAAGAATAATGAAATAAAAGAATTATGTACAAAGAATATTCTATTTTATTGGTTGAATATTTTTTTTAAAAAATTATATATATATATATATATATATTTTATTTATTGTATTAATACAAGTGGAATTTTACCAGGCACACAAAAAAAACAAATTGTATATACATACCCCCAAACTTATTTGAAACAGTGTTTCCACTGTTTTTGGCTGGATAACCGTAGTTTGGGTGTAGGGGAGGAAGATTAGTCGATGTAAACCGGCTCCTGCAACAGCAGGAGCTTCTCTGATAGGTTTGAGGTGTGGAACTGTTTCAACCTGTGTCCGTTCACTTTGAATAGTGAACCGTCCTCTGGATTTTCCAAATCCACCGCACCGTACGGATATACAGTCCGCACAAAGAATGGTCCTTTCCAACGAGATCTGAGCTTCCCGGGATGGAAATGTAGTCTGGTGTCGTAAAGAAGTACCTGTTGGCCAGGTGTGAAAGTTTTGCGCAGAAGGTGTTTATCGTGAAACACCTTCATTCGGTTCTTGATGACAACCACGTTCTCATAAGCTTCATCCCGAAGCTCGTTCAATTCGTTTAGCAGCAGCTTCCGATGGCTGCCCGCATCGTCAAGGGTCAAGTTCAGCTCTTTAATCGCCCAAAATGCGCGATGCTCGATTTCTAATGGAAGGTGGCAAGCCTTTCCGTAAACAAGCCGATAAGGAGACATGCCAAGATCGGTCTTATAAGCAGTTCGAAACGCCCAAAGGGCATCAGTGAGTTTCAAAGACCAGTCCTTACGGTTCTTGGAAACCGTTTTCTCCAATATCTGTTTGATTTGCCGATTAGACACTTCGGCTTGCCCACTTGTTTGGGGGTGGTAGGGCGTGGATAGCTTATAATTAATGGAGTATTTTCGCATCAAGGCCTCGAAAGTCCTATTACAGAAATGTGTTCCATTGTCACTAATGATCACGCGGGGGTGTCCAAACTGGGAAAAGATGTTTTCTTTAAGGAATTTAACGACAACCTTGTTATCGTTAGTCCAGCTTGGTACGGCCTCGACCCATTTAGAGACATAATCAACAGCCAGAAGAATGTACATGTTCCCAAAAGAGCTGGGAAAAGGCCCCATGAAATCAATACCCCAAACATTGAAAATCTCGACAACCAAGATTGGTTGGAGAGGTATCTCGTTTCTCCTGGATATCCGGCCCAAGTGTTGGCACCGGGAGCAAGTCTTGCAGTAGTCATGAGTATCTTTGAAGAGTTATGGCCAGTAGAAGCCACATTGCAAGATCTTCTCAACTGTCTTTTTTGGGCTAAAATGCCCGCCACACGCTTGATCGTGGCAAAATGATAGCACACTCTTGAATTCATCATCAGGAACGCACCGACGAATAATCTGGTCGGGGCAGTACTTGAACAGGTAGGGTTCGTCCCAGTAAAAGTGTTTTACTTGGGATAAGAATCGAAGTCTGTCCTGACTGGACCATTCTTTCGGCAATAATCATGTCGCCAAATAATTCACAATATCGGCGAACCAGGGTTCGCATGATACCGTTAAGAGTTGTTCATCCGGAAAAACGTCGTTGATCGGAATTTGAAGTGACGGCGAAGAAGGAAGTCATGAGAGATGGTCGGCGACTATGTTTTCACATCCTCTTTTGTCCTTGATGACAAGGTCAAACTCTTGAAGCAAGAGGATCCAACGTATCAGCCGAGATTTTGCATCCTTCTTTGCAAAAAGATATCGAAGGGCTGAATGATCTGTGTAGAAGATTACTGGAGAGCCGATCAAGTAAGGCCTGAACTTTTCTAAAGCAAACACAACAGCCAAGAATTCCTTCTCGGTTGTTGTGTAGTTCAGTTGGGCATCGTTCAGTGTTCGGCTAGAGTAATAGATTACGTGCGGCATCTTATCGATGTGTTGTCCAAGGACAGCACCGATGGAAAAGTCGGATGCATCGTACATAATCTCAAATGGATACGTCCAGTTATGAGAAGAAAGAACGGGAGCAGAAGTGAGTGAGATTTTTAATGACTCGAACGCAGTCGTACAGCTCGAGTTGAAGTAGAATGTCGTGTCCTTGGCCAGCAAAAGAGTCAAGGGCCTAGCAATCTTGCTAAAGTCCTTGATGAACCGTCTATAGAAACCGGCATGGCCAAGGAAGGCTCGGATGTCTATGACGCATCTGGGAGGAGGGAGATTGGAAATGACCTCAATCTTTGCTCTGTCAACCTTTATGCCATTTTTCGAAATAATATGTCCTAGGACAATACCTTCGCGTACCATGAAGTGGCACTTCTCCCAATTCAAAGTGAGGTTCGTATCCGTACACCGGGTAAGGACAGCGTCAAGATGCAGCAAACACTCATCAAAAGAATCGCCGAAAATGGAGAAATCGTCCATGAAGATCTCCAAGAATTTTTCTACCATGTCTGAGAAGATTCCCATCATACACCGCTGGAAAGTAGCGGGTGCATTGCATAACCCAAAGGGCATGCGACGATATGCAAACGTGCTGAAAGGACAGGTGATGTGGTCTTGTCCTGGTCTTTTTCGGCGATGGGAATCTGATTATAGCCGGAATAGCCATCCAGAAAGCAGTAGTACTCGTGTCCAGCCAATCGTTCAAGCATTTGGTCAATGAAAGGTAGAGGAAAGTGGTCTTTCCGCGTTGCGGCGTTGAGTTTTCTATAATCAATGCATACTCGCCACCCTGTCTGGGTGCGAGTAGGGATTAACTCGTTTGCCTCATTGGTTATGACCGTTATGCCCGAATTTTTGGGGACAACGTGAATAGGGCTAACCCACTGGCTATCAGAGATAGGGTAAATGATACCACTATCTAGACACTTTACGATCTCCTTTTTTACAGCCTCCTTCATGACTGGGTTGAGTCGCCTTTGTGGATCCCTGGCTGGTTTGGCATCATTCATCAAATGAATGTGATGTTCAACGATCAAGGGATTAATTCCCTTGATATCCGCCATTGACCAGCCAAAAGCTTGCCTATTGCTGTGCAAGACCATAAGAAGGGCTTTCTCTTGATCTAGAGCCAGAGAAACCGAGATGATAACAGGGAGGATCTCGTTCTCACCCAAGTAAGCGTACTTAAGGTGAGATGGCAATGGTTTGAGTTCAAGTGTTGGCGGTGAAACGATTGAAGGCAAAATTGGTGAAAAGGTTTCAAACTCAAAGGATTCCAGCAGAGGTTCAAAATGGGTGTAATCAACCGAGTTGGATGGTTCAGCTAACTCATCCGGAAATTCAAAGGATTTAAACTCGGGTGGTGACTGGCCAAGATCGTTCGAGAAGGTGAAGCACTCGTAATCACAGCCGGGACCTGAAGCAGCAGCAGGTTCGAAGAGGAACGCACTAGTGGCGTCAAGATTGCTGTGATCGAATAAAAACTCCTCGAATTCACAGTCCTCTGTGTGATCTCCTGGATCGGAAAAACGTCTAGTATATAAGCATTAGGTTCAGAGAGCTGATTCCACAACCTGAAAATGTTGAGTTCAATTGTCATGTTTCCAAAAGATAGGTTCATCGAACCATTTCGACAATTGATCACAGCATTAGAGATTGCAAAGAATGGACGACCGAGTATCACCGGAATTTGGTTCCGGGGGTTAGCTACAGGCTGTATGTCTAAAACAATGAAGTCAATGGGGAATATGAAGTCCCCAACCTTGATTAACACATCCTCTAGCTCACCCCTAGGATGGGTGATAGATCGGACGGCCATTTGGAGAGTACAATGTGTGGATTTAAACTCTCCTATACCTAGTTGTTCATATACTGAGTACGGAAGCAGGTTAACACTGGCACCAAGATCCAAAAGTGCGCGGGTGATGTTCTTATCTCCAATGGTGATTGAAATCGTAGGACAGCCAGGGTCCTTTCGGTTTTGAGGTAAAGCTTGGGTAAGAGCATCACTCACAGCACTAGCTAAAAAGACTTTCTTGGGTACCTGAGATTTTCTCTTTTTCGTGCACAAGTCCTTCAAGATTTTTGCGTAGGAAGGGACTTATTTGACAACATCTAAAAGGGGAATGTTGATCTTAACCTGCTTAAATAACTCCAGAATTTTCTCCATTTGTGGATTTTGTTTATTGGACCTCAACCGGTTTGGAAATGGAACATTTTTTAGATTGGTTGAGTCTAATATTTGTGGAGAAGATTGTGGAGTTGGAACGGATCTCAGAGTCGGAGTTTTCGTGGAGTGAGATGTGGGTCCGTTCAGAGCAGAAGAAGAAAAAAGAGAGCCTTTAGATGACTGGAGAATAGGCTCAGAAGACGAAGAAGAAGAAGAAGCGGCCGGGGTGTCATTATCCTCAATTGCTGTGCCGATGTTGTTGTTCAGCATTCTTCCTGATCTCAATGTAGTCACGGTACTCACATTATGATTCTGTTGTTCAAGAGCAACATGGACATTATGTGGGTGACCAGGATTTGGGAGCGGTTGAGATAGAAGCTTCCTTTTCTCTCGCTCGCTTAGAGCCGCATTCAGCTGTGAAATCTGGGTTTGATGCTTTGCCCATGAGAAGCGGTGTGTTGCACCAGGGACTGAATGGAAGACTGGATGTTGGCGGTGGATTGTGTTGATTGTTTAACAAACGCCTCCAGAATTCGTTCTAGCGAGGAAACCTTATCATTGTTGGACGGAACAAAGTTGTTTTGAGGAAAGGAATTGTTGGGCGCAAAATTGTTCGTCGCATTTTGAAATGGTTAGGATTGGTAGGGCTGCTGAAACTGTTGTTGTGCTTGTTGTTGAGGAGGCCCCTTTGAAAATTGTTCTGCCCTTGGAACTGATTTTGATTCTGGTTCCATGCGAAGTTAGGGTGGTTTCTCCATCCAGGGTTGTACGTGGAAGAGTATGGATCATTTCTTGGTCTTTGCTGAAATGCAGTATTAACCTGATCATGTCCTTGAGATGGTGGATTGTAAGGACACTCTTCGGTTAGGTGAGATGGATCGGAACAACAAGAACAAATGGTATGAAGGGGAAGAACAGGGGCAGGACCAGGAGATGAAAATTTGCTCTCTATCGCTTCAAGTTTTTTCGTTATTGCAGCCATTTCGGCTTTCATTGCAATAGAGACATCGAGTTGGTGAATGCCTGCCCTAGACTGACCAGTAGAAGTAGAGGAAGAAGAAGAAGTACTTGGTCTGGTGCTCTCCCATTGAAGCGTTTGTTCCGCAAGGTCGTCGAAGAATTGCCATGCTTCCTCGTCAGATTTGGATAGGAGGTGGCCTTGACAAATGGTTTCCAACAACTGCTTGGTTGCTGGATTCAGGCCCTCGTATAAAGTTTGGCAAAGTTTCCATCTCTCAATACCGTGATGAGGGCACTGAACAAGAAGGTCTTTATATCGGTCAAAGCACTTCCAAAAAGGTGTAGTAAGAAGCTGGGAAAATTGGTTGATTTCGTTACGGATCCTCGCGGTTTTGTGATTTGGATAGAATTTCTTGAGAAACGCTTTCACAAACTCGTCCTAACTGGTTATGGAGTGGGAAGCAGTGCTATACAGCCACTTTTCAGCAAGATCGCACAAAGTGAACGGAATGACCCGTAGCTATATAGCATCATCTGACAGCTGGGTCGTTTTCATTATTGCACAAACATTCTGGAACTTGTTGATGAAGATATAGGCATCTTCATATTCAAGCCCATGAAATTTCGGAAGCATGTTAATGAAGTGGGGCTTAATTTCGAAATTATCCCCATTGGCCGGTGTAAGGGAAAGACAGGTAGGGAGTGCAGCGCGAGTAGGATAGAATCGATCTTGGAGCGCAATTCGCTGTGGCGCTTCAACAAGAGGTGGTCGCGGGTTATTCACACCTACTGGAGGTGGAATTATTCCCGTAGTAGGTAAGGTGATGTTATGAGGAAATCCCGACATCTCGTTAGAAGAGTGTGGGGAAGGTGAAGGTGAAGGTGAAGGTGAAGATGTATGGACAGAATCTCGGTCAACGTCGGAGTTGGCCGGCAAAGGTAAGGGTGAAAGAGGCGTGGAAGGAGTTTCGATGTCTGAGTCGATCACGTAGTCAGTAGCGACTAACGTAACGCGGACTAGGCGAGCACTAGTGTCCCGAGTCCAACCGGACATATACTAAACGAGTTTAGTATAGTCAAAGCGTAGAATATGAGGGTAAGAAAACGTCAATGGAGAAATGTGAAATGTAAGATGAAAGGTGGTGAAATGGAATTTTGTGACAAAGGGCAAGTTTTTATAATTTTTTTTGTTTTGTGTTTTTTTTAGAAAGAGTTTTGCAGAAATATGTACGGACTTACGGCTTAACTTCAAACAATCACAGACAAAATATGCACAATCACACCTAGGTCTAGGGTCACCTAGGTCAGTTAGACAGCTCCTAATTGTTCCAAATGGCTAGAAATAAGACCTCAAACCACCTCTTCACCGCCAATTGCGGCCAGGTAAGTGCCAGGTGAGTGGGAGGCTCTCCACTACAAGTAGCGGCCTTAATTAATTAACCATTCGCCTTAGACACACTTTCCTAGACACCGTAAAGTCAGGTTAGGATCAACGGCCGATGCCTACAACTAGACCTCTGTCCTATTGAGCGCAACGTCCTTAGGGCTGAGTCTAGTATTTTTAATTAAATAATGGTCAATGCATATGCCTTATGTGATTTCTGGGGTCCTGGGAAGGGTGATGAAATCCCCACCCAATCTGGATTGGTGTTAGAGCCCCTTAAAGTCCGTATTATCGATGCAAAACAATAACAATCAGAAAATCTAAAACACTCACAAAATTTTATTTGGCGGCAGTGCAAAGAATGCTGCAGAAAGAACAGTTTAGTGGAGTTCAAAGGAGTTGAGAAGAGGATTGGGATACTCACAGAGGATTTTGGGTTTCGCCTTGATCCGCCACGGTGTAGCCGCGAGATATGGGTCTAACTCCCCACGACTTTGGCACTGAACTTGAACTGCTTCCTATCCTGCACTCTTGCACAAAGAATAACAAGATGATTTTTACAGTATATATATATTTTTTGTTTTTGGTTAAATTTATATTCACAAATTAACCCGAAATTACACAAAGAAATAAACTACCGTCTCCCCGGCAACGGCGCCATTTGATTGATAGACTTCTGTGCGTGTTCTAATTTAATTACCGCAATCAGGACGGTTTCGCTTTGTAGCTAGCCGAATTAGTACGGGTCGATCCACAGAGAGATGGTAGTCTTTTTCTTTATGTTTTAACGAGTTAAGTCCAAATATGTCCAGGTTTGTTTTAAGATTAGCTAATTAGAAATGAATGATAAAAGAACTTGTTAAGGGTTAGGATTTGGTTAGTTTGAGTTAGGAGCTCGCTCACTTAATTCATTTGCCACTCTTAATATCGATGTTACGGTAATCGGCAACAACGGGGATTAGCACGACTAAGAAGGAAACTTGCGAGTATAATCTAGGTTTTCCTACACTTAGTTTCCTCTTTTTGGTCCTTGTTCGTCCGTTCTTGGCTCTTAGTCGTAACCTCAGGTTGATTCAACCACAGTCGGTCTCACTAGAGTATCACCGCTATTATAAAGAATAGGGTGCCGTAGGGAGCGGATTGTGGTTCAATTAACGGGAATTCGAATCAAGATGTTGGGCAAAGATAAGTGTGATGGAGATTTCCTTCTCTCAAACTTTCCTTTTCCTATCCTAACAAGTGAGAAATTACTCACCCATTATAAAAGATAAATAAAATGAAACAAAGAAAGAAAGATTATAAGAATTGAGGTAGAAAATCACAACTAGCTATTTGGGACCTCACTTAGGCAAGGATCACACTAAGCATCATTGTTGTAAGGATAAAAGAAAATAGAAGAGAATAAAGCAACGAACAAATAACAACAACTATTTTTACCAATTGAAATTACAAGCAAAATAAAAGAACTAAATTACAAGACATGCATGTAGGAAAAGAACATTTCTTTCATTTTTCAACACTCAATAAAGCTCACTACAAGATTTAATGGAGGAAGATGAAGAAGATACAACTCTTTATTGAAAACTAAACTAAATTTTAATACAAGAATCACTACTCTTGGCTCTGCCTCGAACTGGGCTATTTATAGGAATGTTTCTGAAACATTAGGAATAAAATATAAGCCCAAATATAATTACAGAAATAACCCCAAAATTTCATCAGAAGAAGACACGTGGCAGCCGCGGAACCGCGGCCATAGTGGGCTATTGGCCGCGGATCCGCGGCTGGTAGGTGGCATCGTTTTGTCTTTTTCCTTTGGTTTGTTTTGCACACATTTTTCCTCGTGTTTGAAAACTTTTAACTGCAACAAGTCTTCCAGAAAATCTTCAGATTTCATAGTCCAAGATTGCTTCATTTTTCTTCTCCTTTGACTTCTATTTCCCTTGGGCCCCACGCTTGATTTAGTCACAAATGACGACTATTTTCGTTCCATCTTTTGAACTGGTACTGGACGGATACTGGAACCCGGCTTTTATCTGTTTGTGACAGATGTTCTGATTTTTGGCATAACTGTGGAGATTTTGTCGGATTTGTATTCTTTTGGACTGGAAACCTGTAATCTGTAACATGCAGCAAATACGGATTAAAAGCACCTACCTATATGCAATGTGATCATGAATGGGCGGTATAAATATACAAAATTCTGATATGAACATGCGGCGAATAGCCTGCCAATTCTAGAGTGAAGCACCCTCCGTCTCAAAGCCATAAGATGCGGGCCCGTCGCCCTCCAGAACCTGGCTATCCGTGCACTCCGTTGCGGGGTAAACCTAGTACAGAAATGAAAATATGTACAACTGGTACATCGACCTCAACCCGGTCGTGCCCCAAAAGAATAATATACAAACAGGCAGCGATGGCAGTCCACATGTCGGACACTCGCCCCGTGATATCAAATGTACAAATAAATCCAAACTACACTAATATTGCACGCAAGCTATCCACCAAGACAAATCCGCAACATCACAGCACAACACAGAACATCAACGCGAATGTTACGTTCGCAAACCCGTTTAAAAGGACTATAGCAATTAGACAAGATCTACCGCTCTAATGTCATTCACGGTCGGAGATATAATGTAAGCACTGCAAAAATTTAAACGATGTTAGAAATATCGACTTTGAAATAACCTCCGAATAGCCCCAAACAACCTGATAAAACTATATCCAAACTGGGCTAAACAAACAATACCACTGAACCAACTTTCAAGAGACCAGACCACACCCAAAAAACCAAACCCAGAAGTCCCTAATAGGCCGGCGACCTCAGATTTTGTGAGCTTGGGCTTGGCCCAAATCAGGCGAGGTGGTCTCGTGTTTGGGGTGCTGTCTTGTGGTCATATCAGTAGTCTTCTGCACTTGTTTAAATAATTTTAGAAGGCACTTTGAAAAAGGACAGAAACTGGAATGCTTTGTGCAGTGTATCGGGTTTGTTTCGGTTTTGATACTTTAACATCTTCTAAACCAACTAGTAAGGGTTAATGGCGTGGCTCTAATACCATGTAAGTCTACGATAGCGCCCCGGCCGTCAATCCGAGGCCAAACGCGGAACAAAAACTTTTATAAACTGGTGCTAGCATAGACTTTAACCCGGATCGTGCCATTAACACTAAACTAGCAAACTACAAAATGATAGAATGGTTATACCGATCGATCCGTGTCATTCGGTCTTTAGCCATCATCACATGCTCCCTGTGGCATCTCTGATCTCGCTCGATCTCCGGTCTCCTCGTCGAGATGGCACCACGTCAACGAATCATTATACGGGCTCCCGCCTCTATACCGAGGCAACTCGGACATGAAGTATGCTAACCGACATGTCCAAGATGAAGTAGAGAATGAGTGTGAATACTTTGTCTCAAACACCTTAGGGTTCTCATCACATGAAAGGGTTACGGTGGAGGTTGAAGAAGATGCAAGAGGGATGAAGAGTGTGAGCTCAAGATAAATCAAGTGAGCAAAAAACCAAGTCTCAAAAAATGTCCCTTGGCTGCCCACTAATTTTGGGTGTGATATATATTTGGTTTTGTGTTGGAAAAACAAAGAAAATATCTTACAAAAATATCTCCAACAAAACCATAAAATATAAAACCCAAAACAAAACTCATTAACTCTTCATGACTCACTACATGACTCATTACCATGAGTCATTAGTGAACATGCTAGAATCAATGAGTCATAACTATGAGTGACACTTGCCAAATCACTAAACATTTAAACTAAAATGTTTAACCAAAAAGAAATGCATCTTCTAAAGTAATCTTGTAATGAATTAAAAAAACACCCCTCACCTGTATATACATACCTGCATCCGTATTCCGACCGAATACGAATACTATGAGACTAAAATATTCCAACTCAACATAATACTTGGATCCGGCTTAAACCAAAGCCCACCAGTATTATCTGTCCGAAACATGACACATGCATAAGTGCACGTGTATGTTCGAACCCTGCTATAAAACCATACGGCCTCTACAACGTTTCGCCCGAACATGGAAAACTATCTGTGGGGGACTTTAAAGACTCGTTAATACGCTGGCCGTGGATTTAACCATAAGCACGTCAGTGGCACTAACTGTACATAATGGCTGCCCCATGTATTGAGCAAAAAGGAAGCCGATGAGCGAACTCATCCTGGAACCCAAACTGAGCCTATCAGTGACAATATCCGTACAGTCCGGTCCGTTGGACTATAAGCATCGCATATCGGGCGTAGGGGACTGGTAACGTCAGACCCCCAAAAGCGGTATAAGTCGTGTCAGAGTGTAGCCCAAAACACCATGAGATACTACTGGAATACCTACCGGTAAATCTTCTGCCTCGGCCGAAGGCTTTGTGTAATGGCTCTCCTAAACACAGCGCGATCTCACCCCCAATACCTGGAGAGACGAAACCCCTGCCGATCCGCTCACTGCCTCTATATGGCTCGGGACTGTACCCAACTAAAACCTATTTGTACGACTCCTTTGAGCCGTGGTAGGGTAATAATCAAAGCACAGTGGGAACTCACACGAGACAAATGACGATCTCAGGTCGATGAACTAAACTGTACACATGTCACCAGGGACTGCTATCTGACGCTAGGTACAATACCAACTAGAAGGTTCCCGGCGAGTCCTGCCCGGTGCACTCGTAACCCAATGAGCACATGTATACATCTTAGGTGAACAAACTGACACCAATGACTTGTGAGACCGGCCACTTCCCCTCGTTGAGGTCTCGACTTTATACACTAGTCTACTCCGGAGTATCGATGCCCTGTCTCGAAACTCCCACAACTAGGGACCACTTTTAAGAATGCGCTTATAAACTACCCAACTCTCACATATATGATCGCCATCATACTGCTGGTAGTCAAGCGAGAATCCTAAGGGCTCTATCAACGTGTAATAGTGAACATTAATGTCACCTAAAGCAGTACATGATGATAAAGGAAAACCAGATAGCATACTATCATCTCGATTAAGACTGTCATACCGGTATAGGTCCTCCTCAATCAGTGCAATCATGTGCCTGCGGTCCAATAATTGACTTTGAGGGCACTATATCCAACACAACCCTCAAGCTAGGACCTTTTGGGCTTGTGCATCTTTGAAAGAACCTTTTAGTTGATCTTCTAAATTTGTATAATTTCCAACCCTGTAGTTTTTTTTAGTTCAATACTGTTTTCGTATAGATGTAAGATATCGGAAATATCGTATTTTAGTTAGGTTCTTGCTCTGTTTTGATCTGCTATAGTATAGTTAATCTATAACAAAATCAAGTAGTACAGTAGCCTTATAAATTGGACCTAGAATAACCACAAGAAACACGGACCCATTCATTGAACGTTTGACCGGCGACATTCCACAAAAATCCGAGCTCGCCAGTTTTTGTAGGGAGTTGGGTTTTAGGTTTTCTAGGGTAGCTCTCTGTTTATATTTTAGGGTGTCTGGTATTGTTAGTTTATGTTATATATTCAGTATATAAAATCTGGAAGCAAATATCTATTTTGGGGTTAAAATTCAAAATACGATACGGATATATCGTGTCATGATTTCAGTTTTTGCCTGTTACGACCAGAATAGGGTTAGCTCCGCTTAACATATGTTCAGTTAACTCACGATATTCTCATGTAGCACGTTTAGTATGTAAATCTTGTAGTTTCACGTTTTCGCCGTATCGGAGTTTAGCCATTTCTTATACGAAAGTTAAATTCGATGTTAGGTTCGACCGCGGAGATTTCGGAGACCGCAAGAAAAGGAAAAGGATTGATGACATCCGAGTGACTTCGACGTATTCCGGTGAGTAGAATAAATATCTACCGGGGGATCTTGTATGGATGGCGTAATACGCCCGTAAATTGAAAATGGTTAATTAATTTCCTTTGCATTGTGTATATGTTTAAAACTAAGAAATTTCATCGTATGCATTCATATCTATAAAATTCCATTGTCTAACACTTGCTAGAACACTGCACTAATTATCGATGAGTCATGTTGCACGTGCACATACCTACATATTACACTACACCTCATCGATAATTGACATGTCACGTATCACTTAGAACTTTCCATGTCTTAAATGATTCCCTTCATACCATTAGCATCATTATTAGTGGTTATTTGCATCATTGTTATTAATTGATACCCATCATTTATTACTTTCAAATTGTTATAAATTGTAGCACAAGATGTATTGGACTTGAGAATTTCTAGATTTGAGTTTTATACACTATTAAGTATATCAATTGGTTCTTCATGATTGATGAGATATGTCCACCATGAGATATTTTTAGGATTTGGTTTTATTCCGGACCGAGTAGGGGAGCTATACGGTTGCAGATTTTTACGCTATCCAGACTGAGTGAGGGAGTTATCCAGTCGGATTCATGGTAGGCCTGGTCGAGACCGAGGAGCAGGATAGCCGCATGTGAGGCGGGGAGCCTAGCGAAGATACTCGATACCGGAGATAGTTATAAAACACGGCGAATATCTGATGGATACCGACCGATGTTACGGATCGACAGGATCGTTCGGGGAACGATATCTGCTAAAACAGACGATTTGTGTCGATGTTGGACACGGAAAATGAATCTTAAATTGGAAATGACCAATATTCAGAGATATTTTTTGAGATTTCAGTATTTTGTTATACATTTGTTTAGTACATATTCATGCATCCATGTGATACTATATATCATGCTTATCTTATCACTTTTACCGTTATTCCGGCATGCTTACAATATCACTGTTAAATGTTAGTTTTACTCACTGAGTTGTCAACTCACCCCCGTTGTGCCTTAGTTCCTTGCAGGAGACGCGTGGACACATAACAGCAGTGCGGATCCACTTGTCAGCTTATATCGCTTACATTGCTAGGTGGGTTACCTGCGTAGAAACCTCATATTTTTAGTATATGTATATTGGATCTAGTAACTCTCCATCAAACCCTGTATATTGACTTAGAACGAAATATGTTTGTATATGTTTTATTTTGATCGAGTGAGATCGTTTAGTTGTGTTAAGTTATGTTTCCTTTACTTATGCTTGAAATTCTTCGCCTGAGCGTCGTATTGTTGTTGCGTATTGATTTCCGCTATTTGGCGTTATTTTGCACCCAACTAGGGACGCAACTTATTTAAACATTGTGTAACTGCTTTTATTAACGATTAAAAAGGAGGTGCTGTCGAACATTTTAAATGCTAAAAAATCAATTGTTTAGATTTCATTTCTTAAAAATCATTCAACATGCTACCTCATTCTTTTACTTAGAACTAAAATTTCCTTAATTCCGCAAAAAGGGTTTTTGATCTTGGTTTCTGGCTTACTCAGATTGTGTCGACATCTTTAGATGTCATACAATCTAAGTGCCGGTCACATCCGAATTTCGGGTCATGAAAAAGTTGGTATCAGAGCTTAGGATTAACCTTAGGGAACCGAGTAGTGAATTGAAGTTAGTAGGCTTTAAATTTTGTTATGTAGGTTGACCCTTGGTTTGATGGAGTAGGAGATTTAGGATGAGTAGAGTACCGTATATATGTTCCGCGGCATATTTACACTACGATACTCAGCCTATGTAACCTTAGGATATATATCTTGATAAATCCTTCCTTTGACACCCTATTATTGCTGTTCCTATTCGTACGCCTTATCAACTCTCGTTTCTTGTTCCAATTGTTATGGCTACGCGATCTAAGCGAGCCGCGGCCAGGGATGCAGCTAGGACAGATCCTCCTGTGACGGCGACTGAAGCACGGGACATTCCGGCGGTACCAGAGCATGTTGATCCTCCTCCTCCAGATAGACTGACTAGGATAGAGGAGGGCATGTTGGGCTTACAGCAGATGGTGGGGCAGTTGACTGAGGCCAGTCATGTTCAGAGACAATATCAGGCACCGACGATGGTAGAGCCCGTTGTACAGCCCGTGAAGACCGTTACACTTGTAGACTCGAGGGTGATGGAGGTATCACTTCCGGAGTTCATGATGTTGAGGCCTCCGGTGTTCACGGGGATAGACGCAGCAGAGGATCCTCAATCATTTCTTGATAGGATGGCTAGGATCGGCAGGTCATTGAGATGTTCAGATGTGAGGTCAGTGGAGCTGACCAGCTTTCGATTAGAGGAACTTGCACAGACATGGTGTGAGTCGATGGACAGAGGGCGAGCCACAGGTCTTCCTCCGATGTCATAGACTGAGTTTTCTGAGGTTTTCCTTGCCAGATTCCTTTCGCAGAGCGGGAGAGATGCCAGAGCCAGAGTTTCGAGGCGTTGCGAAAATCTGCAGATATGCCGGTGGCAGAGTATGACTTGCAGTTCACCCAGCTATCATTTTATGCTCCATACTTAGTTCCTACGGAGGAGCTTCGGGTGAAGAGGTTTGTGAGGAGTCTGGATATACAGCTTTTCCTTGCTATAGTCTCCTAGCATTTCGATACTTATATGCAGGCCATGGATGCAGCTATGCGAATAGAAGAGCGTCTGAACGAGACAGCGATTGTGTCGGAGCTAAAGTGGACCGGACCTATTGGGTCAGTTACCAGGCAGTTCGGCAGAGGTTGAGGAAGACACATTCCAAGCCGCAGTTTTGGTCGAAGTTGGGCACAGGGCCAGATGTTCAGCTCATACCTTGATGAGCAGAGGCCGCCACCGACATGTTTTAGTTGTGGGCGTCCAGGTCATTACGCTAGGGATTGTAGACTCCACGGAGGGACTGTAATTCCACAGGCTGCTTTACCCCCTCCACCTTCTACTTCGATGGCATTACTTCCTCCCCCAGTTGGCACTATGCGCCAGGCCGTTGCACCGTGAGGTCGGGGTTTTGCAGGACATTTTCAGAAAGGGCGAGGAGACCGAGGGAGAGGATGTCGGGATGCTGGTAGGGGCCAGGCTCGGGTTTTTGCTTTGACTCCACAGGATGCCCAGGCATCCAATACGGTAGTGACAAGTACTCTTTCTGTATGTTCCTTAGATGCACATATTTTATTTGATCCCGGTTCTACGCACTCTTACGTGTCTGCACACTTTGCACTTTCTCTGGGGAGAGAGTCGTCGTTGTTAGAATTACCGCATGTTGTGATTACTCCTGTGGGAGATTCTTTTGTAGCCCGACACGTATTCAGGTCCTGTTCAGTATGTATTGGTGATAGGGATTCGTTAGTCGAATTTATTCTCCCGGATATGCTAGATTTTGATATAATTCTCGGTATGGATTGGCTGGCCGCTTGTCATGCTTACGTTGATTGTCGGGGGAAAGCAGTCAGATTCTGTTTTTCAGGCGAACCAATTTTTGTTGTGCAGGGAGACTGCAGTGTAACTCCTGCCAACATGATTTCTGCTCTTTGTGCGGGACGGCTCTTGAAGAAGGGTTGTCGTGGTTTCTTAGCATTTGTTCAGGACGTGGGAGCCGCTGAGGTACCGTTGGACCAGGTTCCGATCGTATGAGAATTTCCTGATGTGTTCCCTGCTGAGTTACCAGGATCGCTGTCTGATCGCGATATCGAATTTTGCATTGACTTGATTCCGGGTGCGGGGCCTATACCACCTTATCGGATGGCCCCGACGGAGCTGGAGGAGCTTAAGGGTCAGTTGCAAGAATTTCTTGATAGGGGATCGTTCTTCCGAGTGTATCGTCGTGGGGGTCTCCTATCTTATTCGTTAAAAAGAAGGACGGCAACATGAGGTTGTGCATCGACTACAGGCAGCTGAATCGAGTTACGGTGCGAAATAGGTATCCATTACCTCGTATTGATGACTTATTCGATCAGCTGCAGGGAGCTGGCTATTTCTTGAAGATCGATTTGAGGTCGGGGTATCTCCAATTGAGAGTTCGGAAGGATGACATTCCGAAGACTGCTTTTCGCACACGATACGGGCATTATGAGTTTTTGGTGATGTCATTCGGGCTCACCAATGCCCTAGCAGCTTTCATGGATATGATGAACCACTTTTTCAGGCCGTTTTCTTGATCAGTTCATTATTGTATTCATTGATGATATTCTTGTATACTCCCGTAGTCGAGAGGAGCATGAGAAGCACTTGCGAATTACATTGCAGATTTTGAGGAAACACTAGTTGTTCGCTAAATTCTCCAAGTGTGCTTTCTGGCTGGATAATGTGGATTTCTTGGGTCACGTAGTTGCGAGAGACAGTATACGTGTGGACCCAAAGAAGATCGAGGCAGTACAGCACTGGCCCAGACCTTTATCAGTTACGGAGATTCGCAGCTTCTTGGGTTTGGCCGGTTACTACCGACGTTTTGTGCAGGACTTTTCTCGTATCGCTGCACCGCTGACCGGGTTGACCAGGAAGGAAGTTCCATTTCTTTAGACAGATGCACGCGAGAAGAGTTTCCAGCAGTTGAAGACTCGCTTGACGACTGCACTAGTCTTATCTTTACCTTCTGGGTCAGGTGGTTTTGTTATCCATTGTGACTCCTCTCGAGTGGGTTCAGGCTGTGTGTTGATGCGGCACGGCAGGTTCGTTGCTTATGCTTCTCGGCAGTTGAAGAGGCACGAGCAGAACTATCCTATTCATGACTTAGAGACGGCCGCGGTGGTCTTCGCACTAAAGATTTGGAGGCATTGCTTATACGGTGAGTCGTGCCAGATATTCACAGACTACAAGAGCTTAAAGTATATCTTTCAGCAGCGGGATCTGAATTTAAGACAGCGTCGTTGGATGGAGCTTGTAAAAGACTATGACTGCGTGATTCTCTATCATCCAGGCAAGGCGAATGTGGTGGCAGATGCCTTGAGTCGGAGGCCAGGAGGTAGCTTATCTTATTTGTGCACAGTGCAGAGGCATCTTCCGCAGATTGGCGGATTCTATGTGACAGCCGAGTACAGTTTGAGTTTACGTCGACAGGAGGACAGCTTGCTCATATCCGTATCCGTCCACAGTTACTTGATCGCATCCGAAAGGCACAACCCGCCGATGCTCTCTTGTCCGAGATCATAGAGCAGGTTTGACAGGTTAGAGATTCTGAGTTCGTAATCGATGACCATAAGGCGTTACGGTTTGGGACCCGTCTTTGTATGCCAGATTCTGAGGGACTGAGACGTGAGATCTTAGAGGAGGCGCATTGGTCAACATATAATATTCATCCGGGTTCCACCAAGATGTATCATGACTTGAGAGATGTTTACTGGTAGGAAGGGATGAAGAGAGATGTTATGGAGTTTGTTTCGATATGCTTGACTTATCAGCAAGTCAAGGCCGAGCACCATAGGCTGGCAGGAGAGTTACAGCCCTTGCCTATTCTAGAGTGGAAATGGGAGTAGATCTCTATGGATTTCTTTGTGGGTCTGCCCAGATTCAGCAGAGGGTATGATTCCATCTGGGTGATTGTTGATCAATTGACGAAAGCAGCTCACTTTCTTCCGGTGAAGACGACTTATGCATACGCGCAGTATGCCCAGATCTATATTGACGAGATTGTGCGATTGCATGGAGTTCCGACTTGCATTGTGTCCGATAGGGGCACACAGTCCACCAGCCGATTATGGCAGAAACTTCATGAGGATCTAGGCACCCGATTGTGTTTCAGTACAGCTTTCCACCCGTAGACTGACGGTCAGTCAGAGCGGACCATACAGACTCTTGAGGTTATGCTTCAAGCTTGCAGTCTAGATTTCGGTGGCAGTTGGGATCGTCACTTACCCTTGATAGAATTCTCTTACAACAACAGTTTTCAAGAGACGATTCAAATGGCACCCTTCGAAGCTTTGTCTGGGAGAAAGTGTCGATCGCCCATTTGCTGGGCAGAACTCAGCGAGAGCAGCGTTTTGGGACCGCAGCTAGTGCAGGAGACTACAGAAAAGATCCAGTTGATACGAGACAGGATGAGAGCGGCCCAAAGCAGACAGAAATCTTATGATGATCGACGTCATCGCAGACTTGAGTTTGATGTGGAAGACCATATGTTCCTCCGTGTCTCTCCGATGAAGGGTGTGATGCGTTTCAGGAAAAAGAGGAAGCTCGGTCCCAGATATGTCGGACCCTATGAGATTCTGGAAATGGTGGGTGCTGTAGCTTATCGTTTAGCACTTCCACCAAGTTTTCCCGATGTACATCCATTGTTCCATGTGTCTATGCTTCGCAAGTATCTTCACGATCCTTCTCATGCCATCCAGCATCAGTCTTTACAGCTTGAGCGGGATTTATCCTATACTGAGCAGCCGGTAGCTATTCTAGACCGGCAGGTAAAGAAGCTAAGATCAAGGGTGCTTCCAACCGTAAAGGTTCTTTGGTGAGGACCAAATAGCGAGTAGGTCACTTGGGAGGCTGAGGATGACTTATGGAAGAAATTTCTGCATCTTTTTGAAAGTACGTGTACTTAAGTTTTAAATTCGGGGACCGAATTTTCTTAAAGGGGGAATATTGTAACATTTTGAAATATTTTAGATAATTAATTATTTTGTTTATTTAATTAAAAATATTATTTTAATTTTATTGTAGTAAAAAGGGCCTTTTAATATGTAGTAGAATATTTTAGTAAAGAAAATAGTTCGTTTATATAATAATATGTCATGAGGGTTTTTTGTGAAAAGGTTAGCTTCCTTGTGTTAATTAATATTGTGTGAGGGTTTTTTTTGTAAAGAGGGTTAGGTCATGGTTAAGGTTAATTTAAACTCATAGGATATCATAACATAGGATGAACATCAAGCCCACACATCCTACTTGCATGAATACACCCCTCTATTTCATGGTGACACCTCCACCTAAGTTAATACCTCATATCATTACCTATTTCATAAGCGTTCAGTTGGATATTAGGTTTAGAAAGAAAAATACTTACAAAAAAAAGGGAAATCCTCTACCTCAATTTGAAAGAGAGAAGAAAGGAGAGAAGCTAGGTACCAAGTGATCTTTACCTCAACCCTCAAGCTAGAACCTTTTGGGCTTGTGCATCTTTGAAGGAACCTTTCAGTTGATCTTCAAAATTGGTATAATTTCCAACCCTGTAGTTTTTTTTAGTTCAATACTGTTTTCGTATAGATGTAAGATATCGGAAATATCGTATTTTGGTTAGGTTATTACTCTGTTTTGATCTGCTATAGTATAGTTTATCTATAACAAAATCAAATAGTACAGAAGCCTTATAAATTGGACCTAGAATAACCACAAGAAACACGGACCTATCCCTTGATCGTTTATATAATAATATGTCATGAGGGTTTTTTGTAGGCAGTTGGGTGTTGGGTTTTCTAGGGTAGCTCTCTGTTTATATTTTAGGGTGTCTGGTATTGTTAGTTTATGTTAAATATTTAGTATATAAAATCTGGAAGCAAATATCTGTTTTGGGGTTAAAATTCTAAATACAATACGGATATATCGTGTCATGATTTCTGTTTTTGCCTGTTACGACCAGAATGGGGATAGCTCCGGTTAACCTAGGTTTAGATAACTCACGATATTCTCACATAGCACGTTTAGTATGTAATTCATGTAGTTTCACGTTTTCTCCGTATCGGAGTTTAGCCATTTCTTATACGAAAGTTAAATTCGACGTTAGGTTCGATCGCGGAGACTTCGGAGACCGCAAGAAAACTAAAAGGATTGATGACATCCGAGTGACTTCGACGTATTCCGGTATGTAGATTAAACATCTACCGGAGGATCTTGTATGGATGGCGTAATACGCTTGTAAATTGAAAATGGCTAATTAATTTCCTTTGCATTGTGTATATGATTAAAACTAAGAAACTTCATCGTATGCATTCATATCTATAAAATTCCATTGTCTAACACTTGCTAGAACACTGCACTAATTATTGATGAGTCATGTTGCATATGCACATACCTACATATTACACTACACCTCATCGGTAATTGACATTTCACGCATCACTTAAAAATTGCCATGCCTTATATGATTCCCTTCATACCATCAGCATCATTATTAGTGGTTGTTTGCATCATTGTTATTAATTGATACCTATCATGTCTTACTTTCAAATTGTTATAAATTGTAGCACAAAATGTATTGGACTTGAGAATTTCTGGATTTGAGTTTTATACACTATTAAGTATATCAATTGGTTCTTCATGATTGATGAGATATGTCCACCATGAGATATTGTTTGTATGATTTGGTTTTATTCCGGACCGAGTGCGGGAGCTATACGGTTGCGGATTTTTACGTCATCCGGACTGAGTGGGGGAGTGATACAGTCGGATTCATGGTGGACCCGGTCGAGACCGAGGGGCAGGATAGCCGCATGTGAGGCTGGGAGCTTAGCGAGGATACTCGATATTGGAGATAGTTATAAAACACGGCGGATATCTGATGGATACCGACCGTTGTTATGGATCGACAGGATCGTTCGGGGAACGATGTCTGCTAAAACAGAAGATTTGTGTCGATTTTGGACATGGAAAATGAATCTTAAATTGGAAATGACCGATATTCATAGATATTTGATGAGATTTCAGTATTTTGTAATACATTTATTTAGTACATATTCATGCATCCATGTGATACAATATATCATGCTTATCTTATCACTTTTACCGTTATTCCGGCATGCTAACAATATCACTGTTAGATGTTAGTTTTACTCACTAAGTTGTCAACTCACCCCCGTTATGCCTTAGTTCCTTGCAGGAGACGAATGGACGCATAGCAGCAGTGCGGATCCACTTGTCAGCTTATATCGCTTACTTTGCTGGGCGGGTTACCTGTGTAGTAACCTCCTATTTTTGGGATATGTATATTCGATCTAGTAACTCAACATCAGACCCTGTATATTGACTTAGAACGAAATATGTTTGTATATGTTTTATTTTGATCGAGTGAGATCGTTTAGTTGTGTTACGTTATGTTTCCTTTACTTATGCATGAAATTCTTCGCCTGATCGTCGTATTGTTGTTGCGTATTGATTTCCGCTATTTGGCGTTATTTTGCTCCCAACTAGGGACGCAACTTATTTAAACATTGTGTAACTGTTTTTATTAACGATTAAAAAGGAGGTGCTGTCGAACATTTTAAATGCTAAAAAATCAGTTGTTTAGATTTCATTTCTTAAAAATCATTCGACATGCTACCTCATTCTTTTACTTAGAACTAAAATTTCCTTAATTCCGCAAAAAGGGTTTTTGATCTTGGTTTCTGGCTTACTCAGATTGTGTCGACATCTTTAGATGTCATACAATTTAAGTACCGGTCACATCTGAATTTCGGGTCATGAAAAAGTTGGTATCAGAGCTTAGGATTAACCTTACGGAACCGAGTATTGAATTGAAGTTAGTAGGCTTTAAATTTTGTAATGTAGGTTGACCCTTGATTTGATGGAGTAGGAGATTTAGAATGAGTATAGTACCGTACATATGATCCACGGCATATTTACGCTATGATACTCAGCCTAAGTAACCTTAGGATATAAATCTTGATAAATCCTTCCTTTGACTCCCTATTATTGTTGTTCCTATCCGTACGCCTTATCAACTCTCGTTTCTTGTTCCAGTTGCTATGGCTACGCGATCTAAGCGAGCCGCAGCCAGGGATGCAGCTAGGACAGATCCGCCTGTGACGGCGACTGACGCACAGGACATTCCGGCTGTACCAGAGCATGTTGATCCTCCTCCTCCAGATAGACTGACTAGGATAGAGGAGGGCATGTTTGGCTTACAGCAGACGGTGGGGCAGTTGACTGAGGCCAGCCGTGTTCAGAGACAGTATCAGGCACCGACGATGGTAGAGCCCGTTGTACAGCCCATGCAGAACGTTGCGCTTGTAGACTCGAGGGTGATGGAGGTATCACTTCCGAAGTTCATAAGGTTGAGGCCTCCGGTGTTCATGGGGATAGACGCAGCAGATGATCCTCAATCATTTCCTTATATGATGGCTAGGATCGGCAGGTCATTGAGATGTTCAGATGCGAGGTCAGTGGAGCTGACCTGCTTTCGATTAAAGGGACTTGCACAGACATGGTGTGAGTCGATGGAGAGAAGGCGAGCCACAGGTCTTCCTCCGATGTCATGGACTGAGTTATTTGAGGTTTTCCTTGCCTGATTCCTTCCGCAGAGCATGAGAGATGCTAGAGCCAGCAGTTTCGAGGCATTGCAAAAATCTGCAGATATGCCGGTGGCAGAGTATGACTTGCAGTTCACCGAGCTATCACGCTATGCTCCATACTTAGTTCTTACGGAGGAGCTTCGGGTGAAGAGGTTTGTGAGGAGTCTGGATACACAGTTGTTCCTTGTAATAGGCTCCCCGCATTTCGATACTTATAAGCAGGCCATGGACGCAGCTATGCGAGTAGAAGAGCGTCTGAACAAGACAGCGATTGTGCCGGAGCCAAAATGGACCAGACCTACTGGGTCAGTTACCAGGCAGTTCGGTAGAGGTCAAGGCAGACACATTCCAGGACACAGTTTTGGTCGAGGTTGGGCTCAAGGCCAGATGTTCATCTCATACCCTGATGAGTAGAGGCCGCCACCGACATGTTTTAGTTATGGGCTTCCGGGGCATTACGCTAGGGATTGTAGACTCCACGGAGGGACTGTAATTCCACAGGCTGCTTTAACCCCTCCACCTTCTACTTCGATGGAATTACTTCCTCCACCAGTTGGCACTATGCGCCTGGCCGTTGCACCGCAAGGTCGGGGTTTTGCAGGAAATTTTCAGAGAGGGCGAGGAGACCGAGGGAGAGGACGTCAGGATGCTGGTAGGGGCCAGGCTCGGGTTTTTGCTTTGACTCCACAGGATGCCCAGGCATCAAATGCGCTTGTGACAGGTACTCTTTCCGTATGTTCCTTAGATGCACATATTTTATTTGATCCCGGTTCTACGTACTTTTACGTGTCTGCACACTTTGCACTTTCTCTTGGGAGAGAGTCGTCGTTGTTAGAATTACCGCTTGTTGTGATTACTCCCGTGGGAGATTCTTTTGTAGCCCGACACGTATTCTGGTCATGTTCAGTACGTATTGGTGATAGGGATTCGTTAGTCGATTTGATTCTACTGGATATGCTAGTTTTTGATATACTTCTTGGTATGGATTGGCTGGCTGTTTGTCATGCTTACGTTGATTGTCGAGGGAAAGCGGTCAGATTCTATTTTCCAGGCGAACCGATTTTTGTTGTGCAGGGAGACTGTAGTATAACTCCTGCCAACATGATTTCTGCTCTTTGTGCGGGACGGCTCTTGAAGAAAGGTTGTCGTGGTTTCTTAGCATTTGTTCAGGACGTGGAAGCCGCTGAGGTCCCGTTGGACCAGTTTCCGATCGTACGAGAATTTCCTGATGTGTTAGCTACTGAGTTACCAGGATTGCCTCCTGATCGTGATATCGAATTTTGCATTGACTTGATTCCGGGTGCGGGTCCTATTTCTATACCGCCTTATCGGATGGCCCCGACGGAGCTGAAGGAGCTCGAGGGTCAGTTGCAAGAATTGCTTGATAGGGGGCTCGTTCGTCCGAGTGTATCGCCGTGGGGGTCTCCTGTCTTATTCGTTAAAAAGAAGAATGACAGCATGAGGTTGTGCATCGACTATAGGCAGTTGAATCGAGTTACGGTGTGAAATAGTTATCTATTACCTCGTATTGATGACTTATTCGATCAACTGCAGGGAGCTGGCTATTTCTTGAAGATCGATTTGAGGTCAGGGTATCACCAATTTAGAGTTCGGAAGGATGACATTCCGAAGACTGCTTTTCGCACACGATACGGGCATTATGAGTCTTTGGTGATATCGTTCGGGCTCACCAATGCCCCAGCAGCTTTCATGGATACGATGAACTGCATTTTCAGGCCGTTTCTTGATCAGTTCATTATTGTATTCATTGATGATATTCTTGTATACTCCCGTAGTCGAGAGCAGCATGAGCAGCACTTGCGAATTACATTGTAGATTTTGAGGGAACACCAGTTGTTCGCTAAATTTTCCAAGTGTGCTTTCTGGCTGGATAGTGTGGATTTCTTGGGTCATGTAGTTACGAGAGACGATATACGTGTGGACCCAAAGAAGATCGAGGAAGTACATCACTGGCCTAAACCTGTATCAGTTACGGAGATTCGCGGCTTCTTGGGTTTGGCCAGTTACTATCGACGTTTGTGCAAGATTTTTCTCGTATCGCTGCACCGCTGACCGGGTTGACCAGGAAGGAAGTTCCATTTCTTTGGACAGATGCATGCAAGCAGAGTTTCCAGCAGTTGAAGACTCGCTTGACGACTGCACCAGTCTTATCTTTACCTTCTGGGTCAGGTGGTTTTGTTGTCTATTGCGACTCCTCTCGAGTGGGTTTAGGCTGTGTATTGATGCAGCACGGCAGGGTCGTCGCTTATGCTTATCGGCAGTTGGAGAAGCACGAGCAGAACTATCCTACTCATGACTTAGAGATGGCCGCGGTGGTCTTCATACTCAAGATTTGGAGGCATTACTTATACGGTGAGTCATGCCAGATATTCACAGACCACAAGAGCTTAAAGTATATCTTTCAACAGAGGGATATGAATTTGAGACAGTGTCGTTTGATGGAGCTTGTAAAAGACTATGACTGCGAGATTCTCTATCATCCGGGCAAGGCGAATGTGGTGGCAGATGCCTTGAGTCGGAGGCCAGGAGGCAACTTATCTTATTTGAGCACAGTGCAGAGGCAGTCTTCCGCAGATTGGCAGATTCTATGTGACAGCCGAGTACAGTTTGAGTTTACGTCGACAGGAGGACAGCTTGCTCATATTCGCACCCGTCCACAGTTACTTGATCGCATCCGAGAGGCACAGCCCACCGATGCTCGCTTGTCCGAGATCATTGAGCAGATTAGACAGGGTAGAGATTCTGAGTTCGTAATCGATGACCATGGGGTGTTACGGTTTGGGACTCGTCTTTGTGTGCCAGATTATGAGGGACTGAAACAGAAGATCTTAGAGGAGACGCATCAGTCAGCATATTGTATTCATCCGGGTTCAACCAAGATGTGTCATGACTTGAGAGATGTTTACTGGTGGTAAGGGATGAAGAGAGATGTTATGGAGTTTGTTTCAAGATGCTTGACTTGTCAGCAAGTCAAGGCCGAGCACCAGAGGCTGGCAGGAGAGTTACAGCCCTTGCCTATTCCGGAGTGGAAATGGGAGCAGATCTCTATGGATTTCGTTGTGGGTCTGCCCAGATCCAGTCGAGGGTATGATTCCATCTGGGTGATTATTGATCGATTGACGAAAGCAGCTCACTTTCTTCCGGTGAAAACGACTTATGGATACGCGCAGTATGCCCAGATCTATATTAACGAGATTGTGCGATTGCATGGAGTTCCGACTTACATTGTGTCCGATAGGGGAACACATTTCACCAGCCGATTATGGCAGAAACTTCATGAGGATCTAGGCACCCGATTGTGTTTCAGTACAGCTTTCCACCCGTAGACTGACGGTCAGTCAGAGCGGACCATACAGACTCTTGAGGTTATGCTTCGAGCTTGCAGTCTAGATTTCGGTGGCAGTTGGGATCGTCACTTACCCTTGATAGAATTCTCTTACAACAACAGTTTTCAAGAGACGATTCAAATGGCACCCTTCGAAGCTTTGTATGGGAGAAAGTGTCGATCGCCCATTTGCTGGACAGAACTCAGCGAGAGCAGCGTTTTGGGACCGCAGCTAGTGCAGGAGACTACAGAAAAGATCCAGTTGATACGAGACAGGATGAGAGCGGGTCAAAGCAGACAGAAATCTTATGCTGATCGACGTCGTCGCAGACTTGAGTTTGAGGTGGGAGACCATGTGTTCCTCCGTGTCTCTCCGATGAAGGGTGTGATGCGTTTCGGGAAAAAGGGGAAGCTCGGTCCCAGATATGTCGGACCCTATGAGATTCTGGAAAGGGTGGGTGCTGTAGATTATCGTTTAGCACTTCCACCAAGTTTTCCCGATGTACATCCAGTGTTCCATGTGTCTATACTTCGCAAGTATCTTCACGATCCTTCTCATGTCATCCAGCATCAGTCTTTACAGCTTGAACGGGATTTATCCTATACTGAGCAGCCGGTAGCTATTCTAGACTGGCAAGTAAAGAAGCTAAGATCAAGGGTACTTTTATCCGTAAAGGTTCTTTGGAGAGGACCAAATAGCGAGGAGGTCACTTGGGAGGCTGAGGATGACTTACGGATGAAATTTCCGCATCTTTTTGAAGTTACGTGTACTTAAATTTTAAATTCGGGGACCGAATTTTCTTAAGGGGGAATATTGTAACATTTTGAAATATTTTAGATAATTAATTATTTTATTTATTTAATTAAAAATGTTATTTTAATTTTATTGTAGTAAAAAGGGCCTTTTAATATGTAGTAGAATATTTTAGTAAAGAAAATAGTTTATTTATATAATAATTGTGTCATGAGGGTTTTTTTTTTGAAAAGGTTAGCTTCCTTGTGTTAATTAATATTGTGTGAGGGTTTATTTGTAAAGAGGGTTAGGTCATGGTTAAGATTAATTTAAACTCATAGGATATCATAACATAGGATGAACATCAAGCCCACACATCCTACTTGCATGGATACACCACTCTATTTCATGGTGACACCTCCACCTAAGTTAATACATAATATCCTTACCTATTTCATAAGTGTTCTGTTGGATATTAGGTTTAGAAAGAAAAATTCTTAAAAAAAAAAAAGGGAAATCCTCTACCTCAATTTGAAAGAGAGAAGAAAGAAGAGAAGCTAGGTACCAAGTGATCTTTACCTCAGTCCTCAAGTTAGGAACTTTTGGGCTTATGCATCTTTGAAGGAACCTTTTAGTTGATCTTCTAAATTGGTATAATTTCCAACCCTGTAGTTTTTTTTAGTTCAATACTATTTTAGTATAGATGTAAGATATCAGAAATATTGTATTTTGGTTAGGTTCTTGCTCTGTTTTGATCTGCTATAGTATAGTTAATCTATAACAAAATCAAGTAGTATAGTAGCCTTATAAATTGGACCTAGAATAACCACTAGAAACACGGACCCATTCCTTGAACGTTTGACCGGCGACATTCCACAAAAATCCGAGCTTGCCTGTTTTTGTAGGGAGTTGGATGTTGGGTTTTCTAGGGTAGCTCTCTATTTATATTTTAGGGTGTCTGGTATTGTTAATTTATGTTATATATTCGGTATATAAAATCTGGAAGAAAATATCTGTTTTGGGGTTAAAATTCTAAATACGATACGGATATATCGTGTCACGATTTCTGTTTTTGCATGTTACGACCAGAATGGGGTTAGCTCCGGTTAACATAGGTTCAGTTAACTCATGATATTCTCACGTAGCACGTTTAGTATGTAAATCTTGTAGTTTCACGTTTTCACCGTATCGGAGTTTAGCCATTTCTTATACGAAAGTTAAATTCGATGTTAGGTTCAATCGCGGAGACTTCGGAGACCGCAAGAAAAGGAAAAGGATTGATGACATCCAAGTGACTTCGACGTATTCCGGTGAATAGATTAAATATCTACCGGGGGATCTTGTATGAATGGCGTAATACGCCCGTAAATTGAAAATGGCTAATTAATTTCCTTTGCATTGTGTGTATGTTTAAAACTAAGAAACTTCATCATATGCATTCATATCTATAAAATTCCATTGTCTAACATTTGCTAGAACACTGCACTAATTATCGATGAGTCATGTTGCACATGCACAAACCTACATATTACACTACACCTCATCGGTAATTGACATATCACGTATCACTAAGAACTTGCCATGTCATATATGATTCCCTTCATACCATCAGCATCATTATTAATGGTTGTTTGCATCATTGTTATTAATTGATACCTATCATGTCTTACTTTCAAATTGTTATAAATTGTAGCACAAGATGTATTGGCCTTGAGAAATTCTGGATTTGAGTTTTATACACTATTAAGTATATCAATTGGTTCTTCATGATTGATGAGATATGTCCACCATGAGATCTTGTTTTTATGATTTGGTTTTATTCAGGACCGAATGAGGGAGCTATACGGTTGTGGATTTTTACGCTATCCAGACTGAGTGGGGGAGTTATATAGTCGGATTCATGGTGGACCCGGTCGAGACCGAGGGGTAGGATAGCCGCATGTGAGGCAGGGAACCTAGCAAGGATACTCGATACCGGAGATAGTTATAAAACACGGCGGATATCTGATGGATACCGACCGATATTACGGATCGACAGGATCGCTCGGGGAACGATGTTTGCTAAAACAGGAGATTTATGTCGATTTTGGACACGGAAAATGAATCTTAAATTGGAAATGACCGATATTCAGAGATATTTGATGAGATTTCAGTATTTTGTAATACATTTGTTTAGCACATATTCATGCATCCATGTGATACAATATATCATGCTTATCTTATCACTTTTACCGTTATTCCGGCATGCTTACAATCACTGTTAGATGTTAGTTTTACTCACTGAGTTGTCAACTCACCCCCGTTGTGCCTTAGTTCCTTGCAGGAGACGCGTGGACGCATAGCAGCAGTGCGGATCCACTTGTCATCTTATATCGCTTACTTTGCTAGGCGGGTTACCTGCGTAGTAACCTCCTATTTTTGGTATATGTATATTCGATCTAGTAACTCAATATGAGACCCTGTATATTGACTTAGAACGAAATAAGTTTGTATATGTTTTATTTTGATCGAGTGAGATCGTTTAGTTGTGTTAAGTTATGTTTCCTTTACTTATGCATGAAATTCTTTGCCTGAGCGTCGTATTGTTGTTGCGTATTGATTTCCGCTATTTGGCGTTATTTTGCTCCCAACTAGGGACGCAACTTATTTAAACATTGTGTAACTGCTTTTATTAACGATTAAAAAGGAGGTGTTGTCGATCATTTTAAATGCTAAAAAATCAGTTGTTTAGATTTCATTTCTTAAAAATCATTCAACATGCTACCTCATTCTTTTACTTAGAACTAAAATTTCCTTAATTCCGCAAAAAGTGTTTTTGATCTTGGTTTCTGGCTTACTCAGATTGTGTCGACATGTTTAGATGTCTTACAATCTAAGTGGCGGTCACATCCGAATTTCGGGTCTTGACAAGCGCCCAGCGCCTCACGCGGGCGCCGCAAAAGAGAAGAAAAGAGTCCTTAGCACTCCACCGGTAGTCCAAAACTGATGAGTGTTCAACACTCATTGGGCAGCACCCAGCGCCTCACGTGTTCCCCACGTGGAAGCCATATAGAGTGCCTAGCACTCCTTATAAAAACAAAACGAGTAAAGTGTTCAACACTTATTGGGCAATGCCTATGACTGAAAGCTCCACATGATTATATGTGGGCGTCAGAACTCATATAAGTGCTCAGCACTTTTTGCATAAAAAAGAGGGACTGAATAAATAGAGCACAAACAAGTGCTTAACACTTTTTCACAAAAAAAGGGAAACTAAGCAGACTAAATCCCAAAATGGCTATGTTGCTAAAGTTTTGCAACTGAGTCCAAATGCTCTGCTGTCAGGTCTTAAATAAATAAGATCCTAAAATATTGTTAAGTGGATCTTAGTCTCAAATTGGACCAACATATCCTTAACAAAGAAATCAATCGAGCCATATGCTCTCGATTTTCAAGGTCTCAAATATGACAAAAAATTCTTAAGCCCACAACAAACCCTTTTCTCTCAAATACGGGATTTGGTTCAAGGGTATATCTCTTCACACCTCTGATACATGTCGTTGTAATTCTCCAACGTCTTCTGAGAGGTGGCGAGTCCCGACGACCAATAACTTGTTCATGCATTGACGTGCATGCCTCAAATTGGATTGTGCCCTAAATTGGGCACATTCCATATCTCCATTGTTCACTCTACCACGTAAAAATTACATGTGCGCATAGGGTGAATGATAGACCGAAATGTCCCTAAACAAATGTTCGCCTCTAAAATGGCGATAAAGGACCAAAACGTCCTTAAAACTAACATTTCGCCTCAAACACGGAGATAATGGACCGCGATGTCCTTAAACTAAAATAATCGAGCCCGAATGCTTATATGTTTAAGTTGATCTTAATCTCAAACCAGATTAATGATCATTAAATCAAACCAAACCCAAATCTAAAAAATATACGGATTTGGACTAATCCACGCCCTACGGGAGACGACATAAATTAGTCTCCGTATACAATCCATGAGCAACCAAACTAAAACAAAAATACACACACGACACGAAGTGAATTTCCGGAGCAGGAGAAAGTGGTAATCGCGATGCGGTAATGTAATTAACTGCAGGGGCTTGCTCCTGCAGGGAAGAGCGTTCCCACATTCAAAAACCCCTTATATACGAGGGGGAATCTGACGAAATCTGCTACAACGGCCGCATCTGTCCAAACCTCCGATATACGGTGCCATAAATCAACTTGGCATATTCGGAGAGGTGGACAGATAAATCCAAATAGCATCTGCCCCCAGGATTCAGGCCGGACGTCCTGACGTCCTGGTCCGTCTTCCGGCAGTGAACAGTCTGCATCTCTCTCTACTAGCCCAAGGATGTGCGATAATCCGCACCATCCAATAGCGGGTTCCCCAAATGGGTTGTAGAGGCATAATCGCAAAGAATTGTGAAATACAATTCAAAAGAAAACCGGGTTTTTATATTAAATGGTATTTTGATGAAATATTGTAACTGTAACCAAAAGTATGCTCAAAGGGTATCGTCCTATGGAAACATATGTGTATGTGAAGGGTAGGTCATTATCCCATGAAGTTTTCTAAAGGTATATTTACCAAAAGTACTAAAAGATGAATATATGAAGTTCATGGTATTTTAACATAAAAGTTAATTTAAGGTTATGTTTCATGATATTTTAGGTTACAATTTATTCTAAACATTTATATTAGTGTTACAAAGATTGTGTGAAAGTTGGATGAACAATATGTAAGTAAAAAGGTGAGTTTTTAAGGTTTAGAAGATTGACATCGGTATTAACTCCACTTACCGATATTTGTTTTGAAAATAGATTTCAAAGAGAAAAAAGATAGATTGGGAGGGACTTACAAGCTAGATGGATGAAGAGGAGGTAGATGGAGAGCGGGTAGTCGCCATTGCGTCGCAGGGTCGCCGGAATTGCCTCAATTCCTCGTCGGAAATTGGTTGTTGCCTAACTCCACTTATACTCTTCTTGTACTTGAGAAAATGTGATAGTTTTGGCTAGAATTTTCAGAATGAGGAAGGGCTAGGGCATAAGCTAGTATATATAGTGTGAAATTAGGGTTTTGGAAATGAAAGAATGAATTAAAATGCATTTAAATTTGATTTTAAGGTGAAATTGAAGTCTCTGTTTAATTTCAGAGTAATCAAACTGTGCAGGGGTGATGGGGGTAGGCCAAGGGTTTTGTGGGCAAAGTGTAACATTTCAGAAAAATAAAATATTATTTTTGGAAATTTATATAATTAAATAATAAATATTATGAATATCTTAAGAATACGATATAATTAAATACTGATAATTTGGGAAATATTGGGAAACCTCATTTGAATATTGATTTTGAAAGGATACCATATGATTTAGGCAAATTATAAATTTTTATAATTAATTAAATACAAGTTTAATTCTAAACTTGATTAATGTTCACTAATCACACATTGATTGTGTTTTGTGCATGTCACATGCACCATATCATATTTGCTGCCATTTGTTACATCCATTTTTACCATATCTTCTTTTTATTTGTAGCATGGTTAGGTTTTAATTGGGTGATAAAGAAAAGAAAAAGGAAATTAGAAAAGAAAAGAAAAGGGAAAAGAATAGATTAAGGAGGTATGGGCAAGAGAGAGAGAGAGAGAGAGGTGATGGGTTCTTTGACCCTTGGCTTATTTTCCCATCCCTTCATTTTTCTTCATTCCTCTCCTCTTTCTTCTACCATGGTTGCCTTCCATTCTCCACCTCCTTTACCCCCTCATATCAACCCCAAAAATGCACCAAAACCTTGCACCCTCTACACAAAAAATGTGCAAAAGCTCACTACAAGCATTAGGGGTCAAGAAAGTTAGGATTTTGAGCTCTAGGGGATTCTTGGGTGACAAATAAGGTATAATTTAAGACTTCTAGCTAAGTTTCTAATATTTCTTATTTTCTAGTATGGTTTAGAGTTAGGATGTGGTGGTTTAGTGAGGTTTAAGAATTCCAAGTTGAGGTTAGGGTTGGATTTGAGTTGAGATGGTGTAATTGAACTTTAGTGGTGTCCCTAACCCCCCCCCCTTAGTGTCTAAAACCCAGATCATACCTGAACTGAACCCTAAAACTTTAAATTGAAACTTTCCGTATCAGTTTTGTGAAAATGTGAGGCCTACAGGGAATCTGGAGTGATCCGAGTGTAGGGTTACTAGGCACACTCATGAGGTTCTACAAGGCATCTACCATGCCAAATTCAAAAATTATGTGCCGAGAAACCCTAATAAAGATCGGTAACTAGAGATTAGGCGAAACGAAATGCAAGCAAACGACTTTGCTACTAAGTGAATGGAAATACAACCTTTGTAGATCCGGTCCTCCACTTCTAAAGCTCCGTGTTGACGTCCCTCCGCTGTGATCATCGGATCCCGGACTCTAGCGATGGTTTCGTCGGAGAAATGATCGGGCTAGGTCATTGACTTCGAGGCCGAAGATGATCTACGTCGGGGAGACTCAAACTAAAGCTATTCCTTCACTTGGTCAAAAACTTTGTGAAGAGAACACCCTATACTACATGGCAAGTAGTAGAGGATGAAGAAATAGGAAGTGGGCTCACTTTAGAATTGATTTTCTCACATTTTTCCTCATGGCACCATTGGAGCTAGCAAGCTTTTGTGAGCTTGATGAAGAAGAAGAAGAAGTGAGAATGAATTATCCATCATATGAATAATTATCCTCATATTTAACCATGGGTGAGTTAAGCTTTCATGCTTAACTCATGTAGAGAATTGACCAGGGGATTAGGTTAAGGGTTGGGTTAACTTAATATTACAAAGAATGACAAAAGAGTTGACTTTGTCAATATTTCCACAAGCTTCATGAAAGCTTGAGAACTTTGACAAAGTCTATCTCTTTTGTTATTCTTAAGATATATATAAAACCCTAATTTAACCTAAACTTGATATAAGTCTCATACACCCATCTTTGATGTATCATCAAGCATGATACAATCATGTACACTTGCATATATCACATATAAACAATGTGCACAAATTTGTGAGAAAATAAATCTTAAGTGAGATAATACTAGTTAATGTAATGTAATATATCAAATATATAATTATACGTTAAATTATTAAATCAACTCTTGATTTAATAATCCGGCTATAACCGACTAATATCGAAAGTAACAACTTATCGAATCAACACTTTTCCGATAACCCGGCTATATCGCATACAACCGATCAATGTCACAAATCGCGAGAATCGAATATGGTATCTCATATCGTATCAATCTCGGTCCCACACATATCACATATGCGCTCCTACTCCGTTTCGCTTGAGCCAGGAAACCCCTGTGTAGGACTCTAAAGACTCGTCAATACGCCGGCAGTAGGTGATGATCATATCAAACACCCATAAGCCGCAAGCGGTCTGCTAAACGTAACAGCCACCCGGGTATTGAGAGATCAGAAGATCAACGAGCAAGCCCACTCACACTCCTGTGAATCCAATCAGTAACACTACCGTACAGTCCGGTCTGTTCGTCTGATATGTCGTATATCTCGTCTAGGGGTGGTAAACGTCAGACCCCAATAACTCGATAAGTCGTGTCGATATGAGGCTCATAACGGGTCGAGAAACTACTGGTAATGCTTACCAGTAAATCCCTAAAGCAGCCTTGGCCAAGGACTTCCTGTTATAGCCAATCGAGCACAGTGCAACATCAACTCCCTATACCGGGAGAGACGCAACCCCTCCTATCGCTCATTGCCTCCATATGATTCGGGACTGTACCCAAAAACCACCGTTTTGCATGCTCTCTTGGATGTGGTAAGGTGGAAATCAAAGCATATTGGGAATCACACAAGACTCTATGACGATATCGGGTATACAGACTAACCTGTACCGGTGTCACCAGAGAACTGCCATCTGACGTAAGGTATAATACCATCTGGGAGTTCTCGGCGAGTCCGTCCAGTGTACCCAGTCTACACTGAGCACCCGTATATCATCTCTGATGTCAAACACCAATAGATATGGGATCATCCATCGTTCATCTGTATGGGTCGAGAAGCTACACGCTAGTCTACTCTGGTATATCGATACCCCGTCTCGATACACCCACGACTAGGGACTTTGAAGGATGTACTTATGGACTACCATGTCCCTACTAGTATGATCCGCATCATAGTCCAGGTAGTCAAGTACACATCCTAAGGGCTTTACCAACATGTAACAGAGAGACAATAAGTGTACACATTAAGGTAAAGAGTAACCAGATAGCATACTATCATATCGAGCAAAAAGGTCATCCCTATATATGTCCAAGCATCCACTACAATATACATCCTATGTATAGTAATGGCCTCTAGGGCATACATATAACTAACAATCTCCCACTTGCACTAGGGTCATCTGATAGCAGTGGTTGTAGTATCTCATACTCAACCATCCCATAATAGTCTCTCTCTGGGAAAAGGCCTTTGTGAGTGAATCCGCCGTGTTGTCCTCTGGGTCTACTCTCCTAACCTCGATCCCCTGGAGATCAACCATCTCCTCGATCAGGTGATACTGCCTAAGAATATGTCTGGATCACTGATGGGACAGGTGTTCCTTGGCATAAGCCACAACTCCATTGTCACACAATGGGAGGAACGAAGTTCATCTCATGAACTAAAATACACCCAGACTGCCTCTTTGGTAGCATCTTTGGTAGCGATGTATCCAGCCTTTATCGTCTAGTATACCACGGTATCTAGCTTGGAACTCTTCCAACATACAGTCCCTTTACTGAGGGTAAAGACAATGCCTGTGACTGACATTCAGTCATCCTTATCACTCTGGAACCTTTCCTGTGATTCTCCCCAGGATCAATTGATACCTTCTAACTACAACTAGTGAGTATCCTAACATCCAATTAGATCTATCTCATAGATCCAAAACCCAGGATTTAGTAGGTATCACTTTGAACCTATATGGAGAATCCTTGTGATAAGCGGAGATTGACCGAGCGTAGCATAGGAAACTTCTGCACTATCAAGAGTATGTTATCCACGTACTCTACGAGGATCACCACCATACTCCCTACTACCTTTTTGTATATACAAGGTTCATCTACCATTTTGATGATGTCAAACTCTTTGACCAACTCATCAAAACAGATGTTCCAACTCCGCGATGCCTGCTTTATCACATAAAATATCTTGCATACGTTTCCGCTGCTCCCACTGTCTACGAAGCCCTCTGGCCGTGTACTTATATACGCTTTCTTCCAAATCATCATTTAGAAAAGCAATCAAGACACCCAACCGCCAGATATCGTAGTCATGGTATGTAGCCGTGGCAAGTAGGATCTGGATGGACTTAAGCATAGCTACTCAGAAAAGGTTTCATTATAATCCATAGCTGGTCAATGATGCAAACCTTTAACAAGTCTAGCTTTGAAAGTCTCAACTTTTCCGTGTACACCAAGTAATCTTCTCAAGATATACTTGCTCCTGATGGGAATTTAACCCTTCAGATAAAGCAACCAAAGTCCATACTTTGTTGGTGTATAAGGATTCCATCTCAGATCGATAAGCATCCAGCCATTCTTACAGAGACACACTCCTGATGGCCAGCTCAAAACTAGTTAGGTCATCATCCCATGATACAATCCTCGCTCCCACTGTCATAGAGAAACCGAAGTATCTCTCAGGTGGGTGAGGAAACCTACTAGATCGGCGGAGGGGCTGAGGTTCGTTGGTTTCTATTGAATCCTTTGGTTCTACCAAATCATCAGCTGCAGTTTGTCTAGCTGGAACTCTTTCCAGTTCTACCTCATGACCAATAATTTCTTCACAAGAAATTCCCTTTCACACAGGTGGCATGCTGAGAAACAAAACATTTTTTGTTCCTCGGTTAGGTAGAAGATATTCCCTTGCGAATGCTTAGGATATCCAACAAACTTCTACAGAACTGACTTTGCCTCGAGCTTGTCCGGATTTTGCTTTCTAGACATAGGCCAGACAACCCCAAATCTTAATAAGCTTATATGAAGTGGTAGGCAACTGATTTGATCGGAACCCTATTCAATAGGTATGCAACTTCATAAGTGCATAACTCCCTAAAAGGAAATAGGAAACTCAGTAGTACTCATCATAGAGCGCACCATATCACATATGATGCTATTGCTCCGCCCCGATATACCATCGTGCTATAGTGTGTACGAAGGAGTAATGCTGAGAGAGAATCTCATTCTCCTTTAGAATAGTCCAGGAATTCCGTGGTCAAGTATTCTCCTCCTTGATCACATCAAAGGACATAATACTTATACTCGTTTTGGTTCTCTACTTCTAACTTATATTCCGTGAATATCTCAAAAGGTTCGGACTTGTGTTTCAACAGGAACATATGTCTGAATCTTGAGAGATCATCAGAGAATGTAATGAAGTACAAAGAACCGGTCTTGGCATGTGTAGACAGGGGACCTTCATGTTAGTAATATGTATGCCCTAAAGGCCATTATATGGATAGTGGAAACTTGGACATATTATCTATGGAGATAGATGAATTTCTTGCTCAACATGATAGTACGCTATCTGGTTTACTTTATCTGTACATGTAGATTTGATCTTTTACACATGTTGATAAAGCCCAAAGGATATTTGCTTAACTACTGTGATTATAATGCGGATCATACTAGTGGGGCACATGTAGTCTATAAGCATATCCTTGAACTGTTCCTAGTCGAGGGTGTATCGAGACAGGGCATCGATATTCCAGAGTATACGCTAGTCTACTCTAGTCTACTCTGGAATATCGATGCCCTGTCTCGATACACCCTCGACTAGGAACAGTTCAAGGATATGCTTATAGACTACATGTGCCCTACTAGTATGATCCGCATCATAATCACAGTAGTTAAGCAAATATCCTTTGGGCTTTATCAACATGTGTAAAAGATCAAATCTACATGTACAGATAAAGTAAACCAGATAGCGTACTATCATGTTGAGCAAGAAATTCATCTATCTCCATAGATAATATGTCCAAGTTTCCACTATCCATATAATGGCCTTTAGGGCATACATATTACTAACAATCTCCCACTTGCACTAAGGCCAGTTATTGGCGTATCTCATACCCAACATTTCAAACAGTCGCTCATGCTGCGGCTGTGGAAGTGCCTTGGTGAATGGATCCGCTGTGTTATCCTTTGTATCTACTCTCCGAATCTCGATCTCCTGGCGATCCACTATCTCCCGGATCAGATGATATCTCCTTAGGATGTGTTCTAGATTTCTGATGGGACCTTGGTTCTTTAGCTAATGCTATAGCTCCATTATTATCGCAATATAATGGTATTGGATCAACAATGGTTGGAACTACTCCTAGTTCCGCAATGAACTTCTTCATCCAGACGGCTTCCTTAGCAGCATCACTTGCAGCAATATACTCAGCTTCCATCGTGGAGTCTGCAACGGTGTCCTGTTTGGAACTCTTCCAACTAACCGCTCCTCCATTTAGGGTAAATACAAACCCTGAGATTGATTTACTGTCATCCTTGTCACTTTGGAAGCTTGAATCGGTAAAGGCCTCCATCTGGAGATCGCCATTACCATACACCAAGAACAATTCTTTAGTCCTTCGCAAGTACTTAAGAATGTTCTTCACTGCTATCCAATGTTTCTCCCCTGGGTTGGATTGATACCTGCTTACTACAGCCAGTGCATAAGCTACATCAGGGCGAGTACACAACATCGCATACATTATAGATCCCACGGCTGAAGCGTAGGGTATAACGCTCATGCGAGCTCTCTCTTCATCAGTCTTCGGACAGAAGTCCTTAGAGAGAGTGATTCCATGACTAGCAGGCAAGGCACCACGCTTGGAATCTTCCATACTAAACCTCTTTAGAATGGTGTCTATGTACTTTGATTGGGACAGTCCCAATAACCTCTTGGATCTATCTCTATAGATCCTAATGCCCAAAATGCGCGAGGCATCACCCAGGTCCTTCATGGAGAACCTTTGTGATAAGAATAGTTTGACCGATTGTAGTATAGGAACATCATTTCCTATCAGGAGAATGTCATCTACGTACAATACGAGGAATGTGACAGTACTCCCTACAATCTTCTTATAAATACATGGTTCATCTTCATTTCTGACAAAATCAAACTCTTTGATTGTATCATCAAAGCAGATGTTCCAGCTCCTTGAGGCCTGCTTTAATCCATAGATGGATTTAAGCAATCTACATGCTTTCCCGCTGCTCCCACTATCAATGAAGCCCTCTGGCTGATCCATAAAAACGCATTCTTCTAAATCACCATTTAGAAATGCAGTTTTCACGTCCATCTGCCATATTTCATAATCATAGTGAGCAGCAATAGCAAGTAGGATCCTAATGGATTTAAGCATTGCTACCGGAGAGAAAGTTTCATCATAGTCCAAGCCTGGTCTTTGACGAAAACCTTTCGCTACAAGCCTTGCTTTATAGGTCTCCACCTGTCCATCTACACCAATCTTTCTCTTAAAGATCCATTTGCACCCAACGGGTTTTATCCCAGGAGGCGCAACGTCCAAAGTCCATACTTTGTTGGTGTACATTGACTCCATTTCAGATCTCATTGCTTCCATCCATTTCACTGAGTCACCACTCGTGATAGCTTGCTGAAAACTAGTAGGGTCATCATCATCCATGATGCAATCTTCTCTATCACCATCTATGAGAAAACCATAGTATCTCTCTGGTGGGTGAGAAGTTCTACTAGACCTCCTGAGCGGCTGAGGTTCTTGAAGTTCTACTGCAACATCAGTTTCAACCAATTCCTCCTGAGTAATTTGTGTTTCTAGAACCTCTTCTAGTTCTACCACATTGCCATTAGTACTTTCCGTAAAGAACTCATTTTCCAAAAATGTGGCATGCTGAGCAACAAACACCTTTTGTTCCTCTTTGTGGTAGAATAGATATCCATACGAATGTTTTGGATACCCCACAAATTTACACATGACCGATCGTGTCTCGAGTTTGTCTGGATTCTGCTTTTTAACAAAAGCCGGACAACCCCAAATCCTAAACCTTTTAAGAGATGGTCTCTTTCCATTCCATATCTCATATGGAGTGGTAGACACGGTCTTGGTTGGCACCCTGTTCAATAGATACATTGCTGTCTCCAATGCATGTCCCCAAAAGGAAAGCGGTAACTCAGCATCACACATCATGGATCGTACCATATCTAATAAGGTACGATTCCTCCGTTCTGACACACCATTGTGCTGCGGTGTGTAAGGAGGAGTGAGCTGAGAGAGAATCCCATTCTCTTTTAAGAAGTCTAAAAACTCTGTACTTAAATACTCTCCACCTCGATCCGATCGAAGTTTCTTGATGCTCAAGCCTGTTTGCTTCTCTACTTCAAGTTTATACTCCTTGAATTTCTCAAAAGCTTCAGATTTGTGCTTTATAAAAAACACGTGTCCGAATCTTGAGAAATCATCAGTAAAAGTGATGAAGTATGAAAAACCACCTCTTGCAAGTGTAGACATTGGTCCGCATACATCACTATGTATGAGGCTTAAGAGTTCACCAGCTCTCTCTCCGTGTCCACTAAACGGAGTTTTGGTCATTTTACCTTTGATACAAGACTGGCAAGTCGCATAAGATTTATATTCAAACGGATTCAAATATCCATCTTTGTGTAGCTTGTTTAGTCTTGTTTCGTTAATATGACCAAGTCTACAATGCCAAAGAAAAGCTTCATTTATATCTGAAAACTTTCTTTTACTAGTATGTTGTATATTGAAAACTGTGTGTTGGTTCAGGATGTAAATACCGTTATTTAATGTACCAAACCCAATCAACTCTTGATTCAGGTTAATGTTCATAACATTATTTTGCAACATAAAATGATATCCTTCATTGTCCAACAAAGAAACGGATATAATGTTACACAGCATACTTGGTACAAAATAACACGGATTCAAAACCATAATACTTCCTGAAGGCAACCCTAGATGATACTCTCCCACGGATACAGCATGTATATTGGAACCATTTCCAACCCGCAGAGTATGATCTCCAACTTTTAAAGCTCTACTATTTCTCAATCCCTGCATACAATTGCAGATGTGAGAACCAGAACCGGTATCCAATACCCAGGATGCAGAGTTTAAAGAAAAACAGTTTTCAGTTACAAACACACCTGAAGTGGAAGCATCAGCATGCTTCTTCTTCTTGAGATCAGCAAGATATTCAGCACAGTTTCGTTTCCAATGTCCTGACTTTTTACAGTAAAAACATTCTCCTTTTCCACTTCCCATAGCCCCCACTTTGTCTTTCCCCTTCGCCTTTCTAACTCCACCTTTCTGTTTGATGGACTTCTTCTTCTTCTTTCCCTTGGCCTTAGCTTTTGGGAATGAAGAGGAAGATGGCCCAGCAACCAGAGCGGGAGTCCTTGCCGTTTTCAATGTGTTCTCTGCACTTCTCAACATATTGAGAAGTTCAGGCAATGATTTTTCCAAACCATTCATATTGAAATTTACTATGAACGGAGCAAAGGCAGGGGGGAGAGACTGAAGAACAATATCCGTATATTGCTCATTATCCATAGTCCATCCCAGTCCCTCAAGTTCTTCAATAAGACCAATCATTTTCAAAACATGGTCTCCAACTGATGCACCAGCGGCCATTCGCATCTGAAACAGCTTTCTAGATGCCTCGTATCTCAAAGTACGAGTTTGCTCTTCATACAACTCCTTTGTGTGAAGAAAGATGGATTGCACATCCATATTCTCGTGTTGCTTCTGATGGATATTGTCCATAGAAGCAAGCGCGAGGCACTTGGCCGTGTTGCAGTCAATTTCCCAAGTTTTCCGGATCTCCCTATCCGCGACAGATGATTCAGGTCCTGGGACGGGTGGGGCTTCAGTATTGAGAACATATGATACCTTATCATATGAGAGTGCAATGTTCAAGTTCCTCAACCATTCTTTATAATTTGGTCCTGTCAGTTTATTTTTCTCAAGTAGAAGCTTAAGTCCTGACATCTGTAATTGTCATTCGGAGAGAGAAAAAGATACACTTAGCGAATTGCTCTTTCAAAGAATTAGATTGGTTATTATTTTATCTAATCAATGTCTCCCACTGCTTTTAATCAAATTTTCTTTCAAAACCTGAAAAGAAAACTAGCCAGGAAAGTTTTCCTGGAAGTAACACTTACTTACAGTGAGATCGAGATCCAACTATCATATAGATGGTATGCAATCTCATTGCAAATTTCAACTCTTGAAATTCCCGATATGGTTTTTACCCCTAGTCACTTATGACCTTGGCTATGGTCAACATATCATAAGTACTAGTCAAATTCTACCCGTCATTTCGTGATTAACTAGACCCACCCATATGACCCTTGACTATGATCAACATAATCACATGAATGTCCTAACTAATCGCATCATATGCTTTGTAGGAAGACATCACTTAGCTACCGTACACTACGCCTCGGCTATGGTCGACATACGTAGCACGAATACTAAGTACTCTGCTTCCTAAAATGACGGAGGGTTGCGGATGGTTTTTAAGAAAACCTTTAACGCTTTGAACTTGATCTCGTTGTAGAATCAAACGGTTAAGAAAAGGAGTGGCTTAAGCTCCGCATATTCTTGAAACTTGCATTTTTCATAAAAAGCCGAGTTTGTTTCAAATCCGATTCAACAACATCATTAGGTTTCTTTTACTGATAAAGCACAAATCTGAAGCTTTTGAGAAATTCAAGGAGTATAAACTTGAAGTAGAGAAGCAAACAGGCTTGAGCATCAAGAAACTTCGATCGGATCGAGGTGGAGAGTATTTAAGTACAGAGTTTCTAGACTTCTTAAAAGAGAATGGGATTCTCTCTCATCTCACTCCTCCTTACACACCGCAGCACAATGGTGTGTTAGAACGGAGGAATCGTACCCTATTAGATATGGTACGATCCATGATGTATGATGCTGAGTTACCGCTTTCCTTTTGGGGACATGCATTGGAGACAGCAATGTATCTATTGAACAGGGTGCCAACCAAGACCGTGTCTACCACTCCATATGAGATATGGAATGGAAAGAGACCATCTCTTAAAAGGTTTAGGATTTGGGGTTGTCCGGCTTTTGTTAAAAAGTAGAATCCAGACAAACTCGAGACACGATCGGTCATGTGTAAATTTGTGGGGTATCCAAAACATTCGTATGGATATCTATTCTACCACAAAGAGGAACAAAAGGTGTTTGTTGCTCAGCATGCCACATTTTTGGAAAATGAGTTCTTTACAGAAAGTACTAATGGCAATGTGGTAGAACTAGAAGAGGTTCTAGAAACACAAATTACTTAGGAGGAATTGGTTGAAACTGATGTTGCAGTAGAACTTCAAGAACCTCAGCCGCTCAGGAGGTCTTGTAGAACTTCTCACCCACCAGAGAGATACTATGGTTTTCTCATAGATGGTGATAGAGAAGATTGCATCATGGATGATGATGACCCTACTAGTTTTCAGCAAGCTATCACGAGTGGTGACTCAGTGAAATGGCTGGAAGCAATGAGATCTGAAATGGAGTCAATGTACACCAACAAAGTATGGACTTTGGACGTTGCGCCTCCTGGGATAAAACCCGTTGGGTGCAAATGGATCTTTAAGAGAAAGATTGGTGTAGATGGACAGGTGGAGACCTATAAAGCAAGGCTTGTAGCGAAAGGTTTTCGTCAAAGACCAGGCTTGGACTATGATGAAACTTCTCTCCGGTAGCAATGCTTAAATCCATTAGGATCCTACTTGCTATTGCTGCTCACTATGATTATGAAATATGGCAGATGGACGTGAAAACTGCATTTCTAAATGGTGATTTAGAAGAATGCGTTTTTATGGATCAGCCAGAGGGCTTCATTGATAGTGGGAGCAGCGGGAAAGCATGTAGATTGCTTAAATCCATCTATGGATTAAAGCAGGCCTCAAGGAGCTGGAACATCTGCTTTGATGATACAATCAAAGAGTTTGATTTTGTCAGAAATGAAGATGAACCATGTATTTATAAGAAGATTGTAGGGAGTACTGTCACATTCCTCGTATTGTACGTAGATGACATTCTCCTGATAGGAAATGATGTTCCTATACTACAATCGGTCAAACTATTCTTATCACAAAGGTTCTCCATGAAGGACCTGGGTGATGCCTCGCGCATTTTGGGCATTAGGATCTATAGAGATAGATCCAAGAGGTTATTGGGACTGTCCCAATCAAAGTACATAGACACCATTCTAAAGAGGTTTAGTATGGAAGATTCCAAGCGTGGTGCCTTGCCTGCTAGTCATGGAATCACTCTCTCTAAGGACTTCTGTCCGAAGACTGATGAAGAGAGAGCTCGCATGAGCGTTATACCCTACGCTTCAGCCGTGGGATCTATAATGTATGCGATGTTGTGTACTCGCCCTGATGTAGCTTATGCACTGGCTGTAGTAAGCAGGTATCAATCCAACCCAGGGGAGAAACATTGGATAGCAGTGAAGAACATTCTTAAGTACTTGCGAAGGACTAAAGAATTGTTCTTGGTGTATGGTAATGGCGATCTCCAGATGGAGGCCTTTACCGATTCAAGCTTCCAAAGTGACAAGGATGACAGTAAATCAATCTCAGGGTTTGTATTTACCCTAAATGGAGGAGCGGTTAGTTGGAAGAGTTCCAAACAGGACACCGTTGCAGACTCCACGATGGAAGCTGAGTATATTGCTGCAAGTGATGCTGCTAAGGAAGCCGTCTGGATGAAGAAGTTCATTGCGGAACTAGGAGTAGTTCCAACCATTGTTGATCCAATACCATTATATTGCGATAATAATGGAGCTATAGCATTAGCTAAAGAACCAAGGTCCCATCAGAAATCTAGAACACATCCTAAGGAGATATCATCTGATCCGGGAGATAGTGGATCGCCAGGAGATCGAGATTCGGAGAGTAGATACAAAGGATAACACAGCGGATCCATTCACCAAGGCACTTCCACAGCCGCAGCATGAGCGACTGTTTGAAATGTTGGGTATGAGATACGCCAATAACTGGCCTTAGTGCAAGTGGGAGATTGTTAGTAATATGTATGCCCTAAAGGCCATTATATGGATAGTGGAAACTTGGACATATTATCTATGGAGATAGATGAATTTCTTGCTCAACATGATAGTACGCTATCTGGTTTACTTTATCTGTACATGTAGATTTGATCTTTTACACATGTTGATAAAGCCCAAAGGATATTTGCTTAACTACTGTGATTATGATGCGGATCATACTAGTAGGGCACATGTAGTCTATAAGCATATCCTTGAACTGTTCCTAGTCGAGGGTGTATCGAGACAGGGCATCGATATTCCAGAGTAGACTAGCGTATACTATTCTTGTCCCATATGATGGGCGATGGATGATCCCATATCCATCTGGTGAGGAGACACCAAAGATTGTATGCGGGTGCTCAGTGGAGACTGGGTACACTGAACGGACTCACAGAGAACTCCTATGTGGTATTATATCTATCGTCAGATAGCAGTTCTCAGGAACACTGGTACAGGTTAGTCTGTAGACCCGAGATCGTCATAGAGTCTTGTGTGTCCTCCCACTATACTTTGATCTCCACCCTACCACGGCTCTACTGAGTCGTGCAAACAGGTGGTCTTTGGGTACAGTCCCGAGGCGCATGGAGGCAATGAGCGATAGGAGGGGTTTCGTCTCTCCCGGTATTGGGGGTTGATGTTGTGCTATGCTCGATTGGCTATAACATGAAGTCCCTGGCCAGGGCTGCTGAGATTTACTGATAAGAGTTATCAGTAGTTTCTCGATCTGTTATGAGCCATACACCAGCATGACTTATTGAGTTACTGGGGTCGACGATACCATCCCTAGACTTGATATGCAGCATATCTGACGAAGAGACCGGACTGTACGGTAAGTGTTGCCAGTTGGCTCGACGGGAGTTTTTACAGCTTCGCTGGTTTTCTTCTGATCGTTTCAATACCCGGGTGGCCGTTATGTTTAGCTGACCTCTTGCGGCTTGTGGATGTTTGATATGATCATCATCTACTGCCGGCGTATTGACGAGTCTTAGAGTCCCACAATGAAGTTTCCTGGCTCAGGCAAAAGATGTGGTGTGCATATGAGATATGCGCGGGACCCGATTAAATACGGTTATATGATAACGTATATTTATCGGGTATTTTCTATTTGACGGATCGTATGAGATATGACCGGTTTGGTAAATCAAGTGTTGATTTAACTAATTACATTTAGATAAATTCTTTAAGTAAATCCTTTTGTATGCATGCATGTATGCACATGATGATGTGCATGGACACATACATGCATACATTGTATCATGGTTGTTGATACAAGAATGATGGCAATATAAGACTTATATTGAAGCTTTTAATTTGTATTTATCATTTTAAGTTAATGTAAAGAATATCCACTAATGCTCCATTATTTCTTAGTGGGTAATCTTTATTTAACTTAGTAAAAAGAATTTCCACCATGCTTAATTCTTTAGGAAAAGAATTTCCACTCATAATTATGGTGGTAATGGAATAATGGTGATTATTCCTTTATTATCACTATAAATAGCTTCATATGTGATATGAAACAAGAAGCACACAACAAGAAAAAAAATTGAGTGCAAGGGTGTGAAAAATACAAGTTATCATATGTGATATGAAAGAAAGCTCAAGCCACCATTATCTTCTTCTTCCTCTCTAGATTTCTCTCTTGAGTGAAGATTGACAAAAGAAAGGATTTTAATTGAAGAACATAAACCACATCATCACACTACACACCTCTAGCCGATTTGTGTAGGGTGTTTACTCTACTTCGTTTGCGAAACAAGTAAGGTAAGGAGCTTTGGGCAAAGGGACTTCGGGTGGATCATCGTGGACACGGAAGGCTATCATCGATCCGTTCCAAACTCTCATAGTGCCAAGGAGTCACCGAGGGAGATCTACAAAGGTTGTAATCTTTCCTCTTAGTGATAGTTTTACAATTGCATGTGATGTTTAGTTGTATAATCCCTAAAACTTCTAGTTTCGATTCTTGTCGGGTTAACTTAACACCTCTAAATTTTTGATTATGGCATGTGTGATGCTAACGAACTCTTGACGAGGTGCTAGGCAAGCCCTACAGTGGTATCAGAGCAGCATGTATCAATCCCAAGAGTTCACTAACTCTTTCTCTGTTTCCAATAAACAGAGCTATGGTCATCTTATCTCTGTGACATGACCGGCAAGTTTCACAAGATGTAAATTCGAACTAATTTAAATATGAACCTTAATGTAACTTCAGCTAGTCGGGTCGCATTGATATGACCTAGTCTACAATGCCTCAAAAAGGATTTGTTCATTTCTGAACTCTTCCTCTTGTGTGTATTCTGTATACTAAGAACTGTAGTTTGATTTAGAACGCCAATGCTTTTAGATAACGTGTCAGAACCGATCAACTCTTGATTTAGGAAATGTTCAAAACATTATCCAACAATACAAAATTATATCCTTCTTTACTAATAAAGAGACTGATATGATTTCGTATATCAGGTTCGGTATCCAATGACATTTGTTCAGAATCAATGTATTCAGGTAATACAGGGTGACAGTGACCAACATACCTGGCTGCAACACTTGCACCATTTTCTGTCTCATGAAACTTAACACCCGTTCTCAGTTCTCTACCTTTCTGTAGCCCATGTAACATATTACATATGCGGGATCCTGATCCGGTATCTCATACCCAGGACGTAAAGGACACTGAGAAACAGTTCTCTGTAATGAACACACCCGAAGATGATGCATCGGTATGCACTTTCTTCGTTTGGGCGGCACGGGAATTCTGGTAATCCCCAATTTCCTGCTCTGTCTTATAACAATTATAGGTTGGAGCGGGACCAACGTTCCCCAGCTCAGTATAACAAGCGGGTTCGGTCAATGTATCCGTATTATTATCTTGATTAAGGCGTGACATGGTCGCTACCTGGAGAGAGAGAAGAAAACACTCTGCGTGCGCTCTTGCAAGATCAGATTGGTTATTATTTTATCTAATCAGGATGGCTCCCACCGTTTTTATCAAATCTTCCTTCAAACCTTAAAAGGAAAGACTAGCCGGGATTAATTACACGCTACAAGTTCGCCAATCTTTCAGCCAGGCCAGTATCGGTACTTTGAGGGAGGTTCCCCGTGCTTTCGCACGGACCTAATTAAAGTAAACTCGTTTTCCCAGAGGCGTAACCCCGTTTTCCCAGAGGCGTAACCCCGTTGACACCTTTCTAGACACCTACTTGGTCGGCTAATTATAATGTGTAAAACTCTCCCAGGAGTAACAATTACTCGCAGCGGGTATCGGGATCTAACTATCTCATAGAAGGTATGCAATCTCATTGCAAATTTCAACACTTGAAATTCCCGATAATTTTGCCCCTAGCACCCTATGACCTTGACGGAGGTCAACAAACCATAGGCTACTAGTCAAGTTCAACCTGTCATTTCTTGATTGAATCAAACCCACCCGCACGACCTTTGACGGAGGTCAACAAGGACGTACGACTACCCTAATCCAATCTGCATCATATGCATAAGAAGATAAATACTAGTTAGCTACCGCACACTACGCCTTGACGGAGGTCAACAAACGTAGCACGAATACTAAGTAGGACTTATCTGAAATGACAGAGGGCTACGACAGGTTTTTCAGAAAACCTATTGTGTAATGAACTTGATGTCGTTGTAGAATCAAATGATTTTAAAATGGAGTGTTTTTTAGGCTTTTCTAGTTTTGCTAATAGGGTCACTCCCGGTGAAGGGATCGTCGGCCCTTTCCTCATCGAATAAGGTGCAAGATATATCATGTATACCGCTGTGCAAAGCAAGAACTATAGGAGCAATCAAAAGACAAACCGAGGGGTGTAGCATCTGCCAGTTATTGATAAAGGGGTCACTCCCAGTGAAGGGATCTCGGCCCTTTCCTTATCGAATAAGGTGCAGGATGTTCTACAAGGAACACCGCGATGCAAAGCAAGAACTGTAGCTACCTGTTTTTGAAAATTCGATTCTGCAACTTCTTTTAGGTTTCTTTTTCTTTCATTAATCATATTAATGAAGTCCCATCATGTAAGTCACCTAAACATCACAGATAAATACGACGAACACTTATGCCATCCGCATTCGCCTCGATGTCCCCTCGTGCACCGTTAGGTTAGGTAACTAACGGCAGAGCGGGGCAGGGCTAGCACGGGTGTAAAACATAAGCAACGTTTATATAATATATCATATATATCATATACAGTATCTATCATCACATATCAAATGATCACATCACAGATATCGCAGCAGAAGAAACATATGAAACATTGGATTTACTAGGACGTCCGTGTTTTCAATACGAGCCTGTATAAAACACGGATTCCACGGTCGCGATGAATAGCCAAACCCACACCACTAGACCCCTACGAGAGCGGCAAGCAACCCTACCAATTCTAGAGTTAGGAGACCCGGACTCGACTCCTCAAGTTGGTCTCCCACTGGACTCTAGAACCCGGTTACTTGTGCTCTCCTCCTTGGGTCTATCCTAGTGCGGAAAAGTAAATAAAATACAAATGGTGACAGCAACCTCAACCCGAAAGTGCCCCAATAAAAGAATATTACACACAACAAATTTTAATGAATGAAAATAAAAGCTCTCATCTCACATAAAACCCCCGGCTATTCAAAACGCGACGATCCAATATAACATATCCAGCAACACATAACATCACATGTCATCAACGTAAGTAAATATGCGCATCCCAATTGTCGTTGATGTATAGCAACAAAACCAGCGATACACCACATATTACACTTACGGTCACAGAAAAGAAAGTGTAAAACTACAACAGTTGGAATCCGCAACCTTCTTTAGACATCGCATGCCTAACCAAATGAATTCCTTAGGCATCGCATGCCTAACAATTATAAACCCCGCATTTTAGTCTCATTATCGAAAACTCTTTTCAATATCAAGTCGGGCAATTCAAAAAGATTCCCGACAACCTGATCGAATGCTCGTCGCAAACTTTAGTAGACGGTCGCACCCCCGATGCCGTCGACGAAGTGCACTAAGGCGGAACACCGCTGCCGCGAGCACCTGAACGAATGCTTTTGGCGACGGGGTTCTCCTACAGTCACTTGGTCGGGGCTATGTGGTGTAGCTGTCTATTAAGTTTACCTGGTGAGTATCCGCGTACGCAACGTGATTGCGACGGACTTTTGATCACATCAAAATCCCGTGGCAACCGATCAAGTGAGACTAAAGTGCTAGATTCATAACATTCATTCAGTTATCTCATAATTTCTTGTGGATTCCAAATATTGTATTACATTCCAGATAAATAGAAAATGTTAAACTTTCCGATCGAACATTCAAACACCCAAGTTTTCCTGAAATAGCTCAACACTTGAAATAAGTTTAAAAACATCCACTTCATGCCACAGTACCAACGGTCCAGCCATAGAAGGGTCAAGCCAACGCCTCACATGTGGCACGCCGTACTGCCCCAAACCCTAAGGTTCAAAGGGCAGTTCAAGACGGTCACATAATCGAGTTAAGGCTTGTTGTATTCTAGAGGGTCCATCGCGTTACTTGCACTACTTAGAACGTTCTCAAACTACGGAAAAATCCAACACTTGGAAATTTCCCGGCAGGGGAAAAATTGGGTATTTATATCCGGTCGAACTTTTTAACATATTCAAAAATTATCCGGAAAAACACATAGAAAAAGTTAAACAATCAGATCAAATCACCGAGTCCCCAAAACAACCCAGAAACCTTAACTGTTGAGTACAAATTAAAAATACCCAGAAAACAAAGGAATAATATTAAGACATTACTGTACAAACAGTGATGCAAGAAGTGACCTTGATCGAATTAGGTGCACGTTTTGCACAGTATTTCTTAGAAAACCCTGCTGATTTTTCTGCATATTTTTAATTCACAAAATTCCAAGATTCCAGAAATCGTACAGAGAAGGGTTTTAGTTAGGGTTTCGGGGTTCGATCAGGTTTCTAACTTCGTCTACACTTCGCCTAAGGCTCTAGCTAGGCTCTGATACCACTGTAGGGTTACTAGGCACACTCATGAGGTTCCACAAGGCATCTACCATGCCAAATTCAAAAATTATGTGCCGAGAAACCCTAATGAAGATCGTTAACTAGAGATTAGGCGAAACGAAATGCAAGCAAACGACTTTGCTACTAAGTGAATGGAAATACAACCTTTGTAGATCCGGTCCTCCACTTCTAAAGCTCCGTGTTGACGTCCCTCCACTGCGATCATCGGATCTCGGACTCTAGCGATGGTTTCGTCGGAGAAATGATCGGGCTAGGTCATTGACTTCGAGGCCGAAGATGATCTACGTCGGGGAGACTCAAACTCAAGCTATTCCTTCACTTGGTCAAAAACTTTTTGAAGAGAACACCCTATACTACATGGAAAGTAGTAGAGGATGAAGAAATAGGAAGTGGGCTCACTTTAGAATTGATTTTCTCACATTTTTCCTCATGGCACCATTGCAGCTAGCAAGCTTTTATGAGCTTGATGAAGAAGAAGAAGGGAGAATGAATTATCCATCATATGAATAATTATCCTCATATTTAACCATGGGTGAGTTAAGCTCTCATGCTTAACTCATGTAGAGAATTGACCAAGGGATTAGGTTAAGGGTTGGGTTAACTTAATATCACAAAGAATGACAAAAGAGTTGACTTTGTCAATGTTTCCACAAGCTTCATGAAAGCTTGAGAACTTTGACAAAGTCTATCTCTTTTGTTATTCTTAAGATATATATAAAACCCTAATTTAACCTAAACTTGATATAAGTCTCATACACCCATCTTTGATGTATCATCAAGCATGATACAATCATGTACACTTGCATATATCACATATAAACAATGTGCACAAATTTGTGAGAAAATAAATCTTAAGTGAGCTAATACTAGTTAATGTAATGTAATATATCAAATATATAATTATACATTAAATTATTAAATCAACTCTTGATTTAATAATCCGGCTATAACCGACTAATATCGAAAGTAACAACTTATCGAATCAACACTTGATCCGATAACCCGGCTATATCGCATACAACCGATCAATGTCACAAATCGCGAGAATCGAATACGGTATCTCATATCGTATCAATCTCGGTCCCGCACATATCACATATGCGCTCCTACTCCGTTTCGCTTGAGCCAGGAAACCCCTGTGTAGGACTCTAAAGACTCGTCAATACGCCGGCAGTAGGTGATGATCATATCAAACACCCACAAGCCGCAAGCGGTCTGCTAAACGTAACGGCCATCCAGGTATTGAGCGATCAGAAGATCAACGAGCAAGCTCGTTCACACTCCTGTGAATTCAATTAGTAACACTACCGTACAGTCCGGTCAGTTCGTCTGATATGTCGCATATCTCGCCTAGGGGTGGTAAACGTCAGACCCCAATAACTCGATAAGTCGTGTCAATATGAGGCTCATAACGGGTCGAGAAACTACTGGTAACACATACCAGTAAATCCCTAAAGCAGCCTTGGCCAAGGACTTCCTGTTATAGCCAATCGAGCACAGTGCAACATCAACTCCCTATACCGGGAGAGACGAAACCCCTCCTATCGCTCATTGCCTCCATGTGATTCGGGACTGTACCCAAAAACTACCATTTTGCACGCCCTCTTGGACGTGGTAAGGTGGAAATCAAAGCACAGTGGGAATCACACAAGACTCTATTACGATCTCGGGTATACAGACTAACCTGTACCAGTGTCACCAGAGAACTGCCATTTGACGTAAGGTATAATACCATCTGGGAGTTCTCGGCGAGTCCGTCCAGTGTACCCAGTCTACACTGAGCACCCGTATATCATCTCTGATGCCAAACACCAATGGATATGGGATCATCCATCGTCCATCTGTATGGGTCGAGAAGCTACACGCTAGTCTACTCTGGTATATCGATGCCCCGTCTCGATACACCCACGACTAGGGACTTTGAAGGATGTACTTATGGACTACCATGTCCCTACTAGTATGATCCGCATCATAGTCCAGGTAGTCAAGTACACATCCTAAGGGCTTTACCAACATGTAACAGAGAGACAATAAGTGTACACGTTAAGGTAAAGTGTAACCAGATAGCATACTATCATATCGAGCAAGAAAGTCATCCCTATATATGTCGAAGCATCCACTACAATATACATCCTATGTATAGTAATGGCCTCTAGGGCATACATATAATTAACACCGAGGCCATTACTGGAAAAACTAGCAACCCTACTAACCTAGATGGACCACTAGGAGGCCACCCTGGAAGTACGAGCCCAAACAGAGACATCCAAACCGAGCTGGCCAGAATTTTGGCACATGTGGCCGGCCAAAGTTTATGGGATGGTGCTAGGTTTTGGTCTGTAGCTCATATACCTCCTATAAAAGACCCCAGTATTGTTTGTTTAACTATTTTTTACCTGAAACAAAATCTGGAGAAAGATTACTGAGTTGCTGTTTTGTGTTTCATGGTTTTCATGACTTGGTTTTAGGTATTTGAATATGGATTTGGTCGTCGAACGTTTGTACGTCGACGACGAGGTTTATTTGGCTATTTTTGCTTCCGTAGGCTATAGGTTCTAACATATAGGCACCTTGCATGTCGTTTTGGATTTGGATCGGATTTTAATGCGTTACGATGTGTTATGTTATGTAGGTACCCTCACTTGGACTTCGGGCGATGAAGAAGAGGATTGCGATATGGACGTCGGCAAGCAAGGATCAAGGTGAGTAGATATATATCTACGGGGAAGTCGGGTGGATGGCGTATAGCACCCCCGTAGTTTCGTAGTGAAATATGCAAATGCGTTATATCTATTTACTTATGTGTTATTATAAGATGTGTATACTTAGCTAGAATTGTTTTAGGTGACCTTGGGTTAGTGTTTAGCGTATTTGGAAGTTAATGCTATAAACTAGTGTTAGTCGCGAAACCCTAGAGTAAGGATTTGCACACACGCACACACACACGCATACATTTGTTTTACTTGTACATATATGGGGATATATATATATATACAAATATATGTTGTGAGTATGTGTGTGTGTGTGTGTGTGTGTATGTATGTATGTATGTATGTATACATATGCATGGATGATGAGGATAGTAAATGGACTTGGAGATGAGTCGATGTGATTAGGCATGATGCCACGAGATCGGTGATGTGACTTTATTCGTATTATGAGATACGACATGATGTTATAGCGGGTCTTTAGGCGATGTGTTTTCATACACACGCACATATATATGTTGATGGTATCGGTGTGTACTAGACTTTAGATCAGTACCCCTAATTCAGGATATGATAATAAGGATACCAGATGAATAATGAGATAAATGTGATATTCGAGCCGTACCCAGATTTGGGATGCCGTACGATGGATTTACTGTACATGATATAATTATGATGATAGATCCGCACTTTTGACTCGAGGATGTCATATTATATATTGTATCGTACGTGATACTATTGAGGCGGGATCACCGACTGCTATATATATATATCGACTCAGACTTAGGTGGTTTTACTGACCTTTCGATTAGTCTGTTAGTTTAGTACTGTAGTTTACTTAGTAGAGGTTAGACTGGGCTCGAGTCATACTTATTTCTAAAACTAACGAATCGTGAGTATTTTAAAGACAGGCCAAGGGATACTATGGATATTTCAAAGGACGTACCTTTTCTTAAAAACACCGTGGCCCTATTTTATAAACATACAATTCGTGTAATTTCAAATGTCAAACTGTATGACTCGTATATAGAATTGTATATTCCTTATTGTCGTGTTTACTATTCATACTATGTTCATTCATGTTGTTATCATCGTATTGCATATTTAATGTGTACTTTGGTGATTATAAACCCAAGCTGTCAGGACACCAGCACCATTACCGATGATGCGCATGCTGCACGTACACCTGCTTGCCGGCTCACACACACATCATCAGAAATTGTTATGTCACGTACACTTTAGAAAATACTAATTCATTAGTATAAATTGCTAGCTGATTGTTTCGACATAATACTAGTGCGCATGCCTTTTATATGCTAATTTAGATATTGCATTTATTGCTATGATAGTTCATGCATATTTATATATTCATTTGCCATGTGATATTATGGGGTAGTCCGGATTGCCGGAGCCCGGTAATTCATTTTTATTACTCTTGAGATTGGGATTTGGATTTCCATGAGATTTCTGTATTTAAAGAAAACGCAAGGATTTTATAAAGACTGATTATCATTTTAAAATGCACGTTGCGGTTTTCTCGTGATATGATATGAGATATGTCCACCATGAGTTTTCTCGGCTCTTGAGCGATATCATACAACCGATTCGAGGAAGAGGAGGAACCGTCTGTGGGTGCATGGTTGACCCGGTGCGGTACCCCGGGGCAAGATGGTCGCAGACGATGGCGTTGAGCCTGGCAGGGAAGCACTACCGGCCGGTTATTTGTGACGCGGCGGATATCTGGAGGATACCGACGTAGTCGTGAGATTTGATGATTTGGGTCAGTCCGGATAGCCGGAGCCCAAGGGCCAGTCCGGATAGCCGGAGCCCGAGATATTGAGACTTTGAGGTATTGAGATATTATGTTATGGGCCAGTCCGGATTGCCGAGCCCGAGATTTTGGATATTGGGATTTATGTTTTGTGTCGATACTTGACACGGATTTTATGTTGATTTCACTGATGATACCTCAATTTATATATACAGAAATCTCACTAAATAAAGAAAACAGTTTTCTCATTCATAATGTATTCTGTTTTCATTTCGATGCATTCATACATCATATATATGATATGTTGCTACCTGAGGCACTGACACGAGCATGTGGTATTACACTTATGTGTAGATGGTACATGATTATATATTATCTATGACCTAGGATTGAATCATATATACGATTTCTGCTCGGTGATGTTTTCTACTCACGAGTTGGCAACTCACCCCCATTGTGCCACAGTTTCTTGCAGGTTTTGCTGTACAGCTTTCCTTGGCGGCTTTGCTGGCACACCGCTTCTTTCCGGGTGATTGCTTGGTAGGTGAGTTCACTTGCATCGTGACCACCATTGTACTGTATTTACATTCTGTTGTATCTAGTAAACTCCATCAACCAGACTTGTATATTATGTCAGACTTAGAAAACCAGTTGTTATTCTTTCGACCTTAGAGTCGCGCTTGTATTATTATGGTTTTCTTAATGATTTTGGGTTTCCTTTTGAGTTTTGATCCTCGCACTTCGGCGTTGTATATTATATTGCTTCCGTGGTTGTGACCGCCAATTGCGAAGAGCTAGCTCCCGCTTGGGGATGCCTTTATTTATTATGCATGTTTGTACCCGTTTGGGGCCAGTATTTACAAAGGAAACTCTGCCGAATTTTTCAGAAAAGGATTTGATGTTTTTAAAGATGCATACTACGGCTTATGCTATTAAAACCACTCGCTTTAAAACAAGTTTTCCTTCACCACTTCTTTAAAATGGTTTAGATTTCTGGGCTTTTGGCTTACTTGAATTAGATGGGGTCCTATAGACTTCATATGATTCAAGTGCCAGTCACGTGCTATTTCAGGTCGTGACAAAGTTGGTATCAAAGCGCTAGGTTTAACCTTGGTTCGAGTCTATGTTTGACTATGCGGAGTCTATGGCGTATATATATATTCGGAACCTAAGCTTGACCTTACGGAACTTAGACTTGGTCGAGGGGGTATTAGACCAGAACTTTCGTCGCATAGGTTGGCCTTAGTTGATGGAGTAGGTGACTTAAGTAGAGTGACATATCGTGTGTATGTTCCGCGGCATACTTACGATACGCTAGTCCGCTTAAGAAGTCTTAGGATGTACATTTCCTTGCACAGTATTATATTCATTCCTATGACCTATCCTCATCGATATCGGTTTATGTTTTTTGCTGCCATGATTACGCGTGCAGAGAGAGCTACGGCTAGAGTTGCGGTCAGCACGAGCTCATCACGGACGAGGACTGACCAGGGCGTGATTCCAGGGACACATGATTGCATAGATGTATCGTCCTATTGTGTTCTCGCGCCATGAGCGTTTGATGGATCGCTTTTACAAAATTTCTCGAACGTACAGATCAGCACCAGAGGATTGGGCCACTGATAGAGGCCGGCTAGAATGTGATGACCGTCAATCCACCGACTGTTTTTTATGATTGAAGCACTGTTTATCATGCGGAAGAATGAACCAGTTGTTGCTGCAAATGACGAGATATTGCCCCAAATGTTTGAAGCTAATGCATCATGAGTTGTACTTAGAGATATGATAGAAGATCGCTAGTAACCATTGGATGGATGACTAGAACATGTGGTTCGTTCGCTTACCCCGATTCGAGGTCATCAGCTTGATTGGTTCCAGCTTGAGAAGACTTCACACAGGTACGTTGAGAGTCGATAGAAGACGATCGAATGTCAGAAGCCCATTTTCTAAGTTTAAGGTATTCGGAAAAATATGCAAGTAATTCCGTGGACCCTCTAGAAGAATGAAACCCTAACTCGATATAATGACCATGGGAACGCTTTCGAACCTTAGGGTTTGCAGCAGTTCCGTGATGCCATTGATGAGGCTTGGGTTTGCCCTTCTATGGTTGGTCCATAGGTACTGTGGCATGTACTGGATATTATTAAACTGTACTTAAGAGTTGAGCTCTTGGGGGATTATGAGACTTTGATGAATCGATCGAAAAGGTTGACGTCGTTCGGATATCATGTGATGAGATACATTGCTTGGAAGACTCCAGATACGAGTATAGCCGTTTGAAGGCAGTCCATACAGCTATGAAGAGACGAGTCCGAATCAGTCGACATTAGAAAAAAATGAAGTATGAGGTTCGTTCGAGATTTTGATAAGATGACGTTCCACTCCGCTGACATCAGAGATGTGATACGCATGCAGAGGTGTTGAATATGGATATATCTTCCAGGAGAATTCGTGATGAGTATGCAGTCGTTCCGGAACAAGAAATGGATTCGGTAAAGGATGATAAATTCCGGGCAGTTCGGCAGAAACGAGATTGGGAGAGACCCTGACAAGATATTTCTGGAAATACTAAACGAGAAGACTTGGACCCAGGATCGGTCGTATTACGCACACCTAGTAGGCCAGAGTTCGGCATCGTCGACGAGACATGTTATGAATGACCATGACAGTTAGCTAGAGATCCTTAGACGATGCGCCAGAGTGGAACTGTTTTTGTCATTTGGATTTCGGTATTTTGGGCGATTTGTTTGCATGATTTAGTTTTCGTGCACCACAGTTGCACTCGGTTTCGATTTGATATCATTTTAGATATTGGTTTTGATTTCATGCCTATGGTATGCAGGTGATTTGACTTGTGCCTTCGGTGTGGTTTTCATGCACTTCAGTATTTTGATTCGATTTTGTACATGCTGATGTACGTAGTTGTGAGATTATATACCACGGTATACCTGATTTGGATTGAGGTTTGTCGTATACCGTCGATTTCGATTGTGATATTCGATATTGTTTTCGTGCAACTTGTGCACTTGAGTTGGATTTTGCGCATACTTGGCGCGTTTGAGGCGATTTTGGTGCACGCCAGATGCACTAAATCGGGATTCGTCGTGCATATCAGATGCACCTGGTATTGTTGTCAGGCACACTCGTTGCCCTTGACAGGTGTTTTCGTGCACACCCGTTGCACTTAGATTTTGTTTCTGTGCACATGTATGGCACATTCATTGGTTTCGATTTTTGTGCGCAGCAGACGCACGCGGCATTGTTACATGTACTATTGAGTATGATTTCCCTTGAGCAGTACGTTTTTATGATATTTACTATTTGGTTCAGTAGCTGAGCAAGACCAGTCGGAGGACAGTACCTGAATATGTTTTTGCATGCATCGATAGTTTTCGAAGGGATTTACAAAAAGGAAGCTATAGTCTCAGTATTTACATACGTGTCCGAGATGACACGAAACGTTAACAAAGGAAAAACCTTCTATGTTATTTTCAAAACGGCAGGACATGCGTATTAAACAAAGGATATATATATATATATATATATATATATATATATATATATATATAGTTATCTTTCTTACAATAAACGTCCGCCACTTGTGTTGTGATACGCGCATCGCACAGCGACTTGGAAAAGGTTTGGCATGCATTTCTTTCAGATGTTTTGACGAGATTACACCAACGCGTACTATGTACATGTTATAGTTTTGATGTATATCATATTGGTTTTCGTATTGGACTTTGGCATTGATGTCTTCCCCATGACTCCGATGATTGCGGGATGCTTGACGAAGTTTTGATTTTGAGTTATATACTCGTTTTTCATATGCATGCATTGCGCTACGATATGTTTTATGTATGTGTGATTTCGGAGTCCCGGTGACTTGATCATTTTACTGAAATGTTTTAATATTTGAGAGGTTTAAATTTAAATTCGGGTACCAAATTTCTTTAAGGGGGGAAGATTGTAACATTTCAGAAAAATAAAATATTATTTTTGGAAATTTATATAATTAAATAATAAATATTATGAATATCTTAAGGATACGGTATAATTAAATACCGATAATTTGGGAAATATTGGGAAACCTCATTTGAATATTGATTTTGAAAGGATATCATATGATTTAGGAAAATTATAAATTTTTATAATTAATTAAATACAGGTTTATTTCTAAACTTGATTAGTGCTTACTAATCACACATTGATTGTGTTTTGTGCATGTGACATGCACCATATCATATTTGTTAGCACTTGTTACATCCAATTTTACCATGACTTCTTTTTATTTGTAGCATGGTTTGGTTTTAATTGAGTGAGAAAGAAAAGAAAAAGGAAATTAGAAAAGAAAAGAAAAGGGAAAAGAATGGATTAAGGAAGTATGGGCAAGAGAGAGAGGAGAGAGAGAGATGACGGGTTCTTTGACCCTTGGCTCATTTTCCCTTCTCTTCATTTTTCTTCATTCCTCTCCTCTTTCTTCTACCATGGCTGCCCTCCATTCTCCACCTCCTTTACCCCCTCATATCAACCCCAAAAAATGCATCAAAACCTTGCGCTCTCATCACAAAAAATGTGCACAAGCTCACTACAAACATTAGGGGTCAAGAAAGTTGGGATTTTGAGCTCTAGGGGATTCTTGGGTGACAAATGAGGTATAATTCAAGACTTCTAGCTAAGTTTCTAATATTTCTTAGTTTCTAGTATGGTTTAGAGTTAGGATGTGGTGGTTTAGTGAGTTTTAAGAATTCCAAGTTGAGGTTAGGGTTGGATTTGAGTTGAGATGGTGTAATTGAACTTTAGTGGTGACCCTAAACCTCCCCTTAGTGTCTAAAACCCAGATCATACCTAAACTGAACCCTAAAACTTGAAATTGAAACTTTCCGTATCAGTTTTGGGAAAATGTAAGGCCTACAGGGAATCTGGAGTGATCCGGGGCCATTACTGGAAAAACTAGCAACCCCACTAACCTAGATGGACCACTAGGAGGCCACCCTAGAAGTACAAGCACAAACAGAGACATCCAAACCGAGCTGGCCAGAATTTTGGCACATGTGGCCGGCCAAAGTTTATGGGATGGTGTTAGGTTTTGGTCTGTAGCTCATATACCTCTTATAAAAGACCCCAGTATTGTTTGTTTAACTAATTTTTACCTGAAACAAAATATGGAGAAAGATTACTGAGTTGTTGTTTTGTGTTTCATGGTTTTCATGACTTGTTTTTAGGTATTTGAATGTGGATTTGGTCATCGGACGTTTGTACGTCGACGAAAAGGGTTATTTGGCTATTTTTTCTTGCGTAGGCTATAGGTTCTAACCTATAGGCACTTTGCGTGTCGTTTTGGATTTGGATCGGATTTTAATACGATACGATGTGTTATGATATGTAGGTACCCTCACGTGGACTTCGGGCGATGAAGAAGTGGATTACGACATCGACGTCGGCAAGTAAGGATCAAGGTGAGTAGATATATATATATATATATATATATATATATATATATATATATATATATATATATATATATATATATATATATATATATATATATATATATATATACGGGGGAAGTCGGGTGAATGGCGTATATCACCCCCGCAGTTTCGTAGTGCAGTATGCAAATGCGTTATATCTATATACTTATGTGTTATTATAAGATGTGTATACTTAGCTAGAATTGCTTTAGGTAACCTTAGGTTAGTGTTTAGCGTATTTGGAAGTTAATGCTATAGTCTAGTGTTAGTCGCGATACCCTAGAGTAAGCATATGCAAACACGCACACACACACGCATACATTTGTTTTACTTGTGTGTGTGTGTGTGTGTGTGTGTGTATACATATATGTTGTGAGTATGTATGTATATATATATATATGTCTGTATGTATGTATGTATGTATGTTTACATATACATGGATGATGAGGATAGTATATGGACTTGGAGATGAGTCGATGTGATTGGGCATGATGCCACGAGATCGGTGATGTGACTTGATTCGTATTATGAGATACGCCATGATGTTATAGCGGGTCTTTAGGCGATGTGTTTTCATACACACGCACATATATATGTTGATGGTATCGGAGTGTACTAGACTTTAGATCAGTACCCCTAATTCCGGATTTGATGATAAGGATATCAGATGAATAATGAGATAAATGTGATATTTGACCCGTACTCAGATTTGGGATGTTGTACGACAGATTTACCCTACGTGATATAATTATGATGATAGATCCGCACTCTTGACTCGAGAATGTCATATTATATATTTTATCGTACGTTATACTATTGAGGCGGGATCACTGACTGCTATATATATATTTATCGACTCAGACTTAGGTGGTTTTACTTACCTTTCGATTAGTCTGTTAGTTTAGTACTGTAGTTTACTTACTAGAGCTTAGACTAGGCTCGAGTCATACTTATTTCCAAAACTAACGAATCGTGAGTATTTTAAAGACAGGCCAAGGGATACTACGAATATTTCAAAGGACGTACATTTTCTTAAAAACACCGTAGCCCTATTTTATAAACATACGATTCGCGTTATTTCAAATGTCAAACTGTATGACTCGGATATAAAATTGTATATTCCTTATTGTCGTGTTTACTATTCATACTCCGTTCATTCATGTTGTTATCATCGCATTGCATATTTAATGTGTACTTTAGTGATTATAAACCCATGCTGTCAGGACACCAGCACCATTACCGATGATGCGCATGCTACACATACACCTGCTTGCCGGCTCACACACACATCATCGGAAATTGTTATGTCACATACACTTTAGAAAATGCTACATCATTAGTATAAATTGCTAGCTGATAGTTTCGACATAATACTAGTGCGCATGCCTTTTATATGCTAATTTAGATATTGCATTTATTGCTATGATAGTTCATGCATATTTATATATTCATTTGCCATGTGATATTACAGGCTAGTCCGGATTGCCGGAGCCCGATAATTCATTGTTATTACTCTTGAGATTGGGATTTGGATTTCCATGAGATTTCTGGATTTAGAGAAACAGGAAGGATTTTATAAACACTAATTATCATTTTAAAATGCAAGTTGCGGTTTTCTCATGATATGATATGAGATATGTCCACTGTTCAGATCAGATTTTTGCATTTTTATACCGCCCAATTTTTATCACATTACTTATCGGTAGGTACTCTTGAGCCGTGTTTGCTAGTCAATTGCAGGATACAGGTTCTCGGCTCTAAACGGTGAAATTCATAGAAAAACACGCCAAAAATCCGGGTTCCTGCCAACCACAGATAAAACACGGGTCTCCACTCTTTATTCGTCTGTTGCCACACACCAGTTTAAGAGACAAAATGGCAAATCAATGTCATTTTCATGCACAAAACTCAATGGCAACACAAGATCCAAGAAATCTACGCGGGGCCCAAGAAATCATTACAAAAAGATCCACTTTCACACATTTTGACCCACTAGTATTCTGGAAGAAATGTTAAAAGATTATCAGAAAGATCATGTACCAGACAAAAGGGGACAGAAGGCCAGGGAAGCACTAAAAAACCGGAGGGCCAACTCCACTAAATGGCCGCGGAACCGCGGCCAATAGGGGGTCTAGGCCGCGGTTCCGCGGCCGTATGGTGGCGGGAGTTGACCAATTTTTAGGGGTTGTTTTGTCTTTCCATCTTGGTTCTGATTGTTGCCCTATATTTCCTTTTCCCTGCCTCTAAATAGTCCAGAACGTTGTGAAGCCAAGGGTACTTATTCTTGTATTTTAGATTAGGATAAATATTGTTGTTCTTCTTCCTCCTCTCATCTATTCTCCATTAAAAACTTGTATTGAGCTTTTGTGAGTGAAGAATGAATAAAGGAGTTCTTGTTCTTACCATACTTATCTTGTTGTAATTGTTCTTTTATTATTGCTTGTAATTTTCATTTGTTAACTTAGTTGTTATTATTTGTGTTTGTTTCTTTCTTTTCTCTTTTCCGTTATCTTTAAAACAACCATGATGCTTACGCTTGATCCTTGCCAAGGTGAGGTCGCAAATAGCTAGTTGTTATCTTCTAATCTCTTTCTTTCTATCTTCCTCTTTTGTTTTATTTTCTTTTCCGTATTATGGGTGAGTAGTTTCATACTTGTTAGGGTAGGATAAGGAAAGTTTGAGAGAAGGAAATCTCTCTCACTCTTTCCTTGCCCAACATCTTAAATCAACTCCCGTTAAGTAAACCACAATCCGCTCCCTACGGCACCCTATCCTATATGATAGCGGTGATCCCGTAGTGAGACCGGTTGTGGTTGAATTAACCGGAGGTTGTGGCTAAGAGCCAAGAACGGACGGACAAGCACCAAAAGGAAGAACTTAAGCGTTGGAAAGCCTAGCTTATACTTGCAAGTTCCTTCCTAGTCGTGCTAATCCCCATTGTTGCCGATTACCGTAACACCGATATTAAGAGTGGTAACGAAAGAAGTGTGCGACTCCTAACTCAAACTAATCTAATCCTAACCCTAACAATCTCTCTTTGCATATCATTTTAACGCTTAGTTAATCACAAACAAATCTGGAAAATTGGACTTAACTCGTTAAAACACATAGAAAAAGATTCCCATCTCCCTGCGGACGACCCGTACTCAACCGGCTAGCTACAAGCGAAACCGTCTTGATTGCGGTAATTAAATAAACTTGAACACGCAGAATCCCCAACATTCAAATGGCGCCGTTGCCGGGGAGACGGTAGTTTATTTCTTTGTGTAATTTCGGGTTAATTTGTGAATATAAAGCTAACCGAAAAACAAAAAAAAAATATATACATTGTAAAAAAATCATTTTGTTATTTTTGATTAGTTTTTGTGCAAGTGTGCAGGGTAATACGAAGTTTGAGTTCAGTGCCAAAGACGTGGGAAGATAGACCCATTTCTCGCGGCTACACCGCGACAGATTCAAAACGGGAAAAACGGTCTACTGAAAAATCTGGAGCAGCTACATTGAGTAAATCAAGATTCAGGAAATCCAGAAAAGCAGAGGACACCCAAGGTAGCACACGCCAGAAATCCAGAAGCCCAAATCTTCATTATTGCCGCGGAACCGCGGAATAAGCCAGCGTAGGCCGCGGAACCGCGGCCGTTTGGTCCCTTCAGTGTGCCAAAAATTTTGGGTAAGTCTCTATACTCCTCCCCACTTCTCTGAACTCCAATAAACTGTGTTTTCTGCAGCATTATTTGCGCAAATTCTTTTCCCCCTTCCAATAAACTGTTCTTGTGCAGGATTCTTTGCGCCGCGCTAAAAAAATAAAAACTCTTTGCAGTTGATTTGTTACCGCTTTGCATTCATTAATACGGACTTAAGGGGATTGAAACCAATTCAGATTGGGTGGGGATTTCATCACCCTTCTCAGGACCCCAGAAATCACAAAAGCATATGCATTGACCATTGTTAATTAAAAAATACTAGACTCAGCCCTAAGGACTTCGCGCTCAATAGGACAGAGGACTAGTTACAGGCATCGGCCGTTTATCCTATCTGACTTTTGCGGTGTCCAGGCAAGTGTGTCGAAGGAAAGTGGTTCTTTAATTAAGGAACTTCGTGAAAGCGTTGGAAAACCTCACACTTACCTGGCACTTACCTGGCCGCACTAGACGGAGAAGAGGCGGTTTGAGGTCCTATTTCTAGCCCTCTGGAACAGTTAGGAGCTGTCTAGTAGACCTAGGTGACCCTAGATCTAGGTGTGATTGTGCATATCTTGTTTGTGATTGCTTAAAGCCGTAAGTCCGTGCATATTTCTGTAAAGCTCTTTCTAAAAAAAAGAAAAAAAAATCAAAAACTTTTATAAAAACTTGCCCTTTGTCGCCAAACCCATGTTTCACCCACCACCCATCATATTTCTCCATTGACGTTTTCTTACCCTCACCTTCTCCGCTTTGACTATACTAAACCGTTTAGTGTATGTCCGCTTGGACTCGGGACACTAGCGTCCGCCTAGTCCGCGTTACGTTAGTCGCTACCGACTATGTGATCGACTCAGACGTCGAAACTCCGTCCACGCCTCTTTCACCCTTACCTTTGCCGGCCAACTCCGACGTTGACCCGAATTCTGTTCATACATCTTCACCTTCACCATCACCAACCTCTTCTTCCGCGATGTCAGGACTTAATCCGAACATCTCTTTGACTACCCCTGGATTGGCTCCACCTCCTACGGAGACCAATAACCCACCACCACCGCCTATTGTAGTGCCGCAGCGAATCGCGCTCCAGGATCGTTTCTATCCCACCCGTTCTGCACTTCCCACCTGCCTTTCTCTTCCACCGGCCAATGGGGATAATTTTGAAATTAAGCCCCACTTCATCAACATGCTTCCGCGATTTCATGGGCTTGAATCTGAAGATGCCTATATCTTCATCAATAAATTTCAAAACGTTTGTGCCATGATGAAAACTACCCAATTGTCGGACGATCCTATACGTCTACAGGTCATTCCATTCACTTTATGCGATCTTGCTGAAAAATGGCTGTATAGCACCGCTTCCCACTCAATAACCAGTTGGGACGAGTTTGTTAAAGCGTTTCTAAAAAAATTCTATCCGAATCATAAAACCGCAAGGATCCGCAATGAAATCAACCAATTCTCTCAGCTTCCTTCTGAACCCTTCTGGAAGTGCTTTGACCGGTACAAAGACCTTCTTGTTCAGTGTCCTCACCACGGTATAGAGAAATGGCAACTTTGTCAAACCTTATACGAGGGCCTGAACCCAGCAACCAAGCAGTTGTTGGAAACCATCTGTCAGGGCCACTTCCTATCGAAATTTGACGAGGAAGCGTGGCAATTCTTTGACGACCTTGTGGAACAAACGCTACAATGGGAGAGCACCAGACCGACTTCTTCTTCTTCTACCTCCACTTCTACCGGTCAGTCTAGGATAGGGATTCACCAACTAGATGTCTCTATTGCGATGAAAGCTGAAATGGCTGCAATAACGAGAAAGCTTGAAGCGATAGAGAGCAAATTCTCTTCTCCTGCTCCTACCCCTGTTCTTCCCCTTCGTACCATTTGCGCTTGTTGTTCCGATCCTTCTCACTTAACCGAAGAGTGTCCTTACAATCCACCATCTCAAGGACAGGATCAGGTTAATGCTGCATTTCAGCAAAGACCGAGGAATGATCCATACTCTTCTACCTACAATCCCGGTTGGAGGAACCACCCCAATTTCGCCTGGAATCAGAATCAGAATCAATTCCAAGGAAACAATTTCCAGAGGCCCCCTCCTCCGCAACAACAAGCGCAACAACAAACTCAACAGCAGTTCCAGCAGCCCTTCCAATCCCAACCTTTCCAAAATCAGACGAACAGCTTTGCACCAAACAATTCTTTTCCACAAAACAACTTTGTTCCGTCAAACAACGATAAGGTTTTCTCGCTCGAACGAAGTCTGGAGGCGTTCGTTAAACAATCGACACAATCCACTGCCAACATCCAGTCTTCCATTCAATCCTTAGTGCAACACACTGCCGCTCACGGGCAAAGCATCAAAACCATCGAGGCCCAGATTGCACAGCTGAATGCGGCCTTAAGCGAGCAAGAAAAGGGGAAGCTCCCGTCCCAGCCACTCCCAAATCCCGGTCACCCACATAATGTACATGTTGCTCTTGAAAAACAGAACCATAATGTGAGTGCCGTGACCACATTGAGATCGGGAAGGATGCTGCAAAATAACATTGGCACACGGATCAACGATGACACCCCGGCCGCTTCTTCTTCTTCTTCTTCTTCTTCTTCTCCTGCTTCTTCATCTTCTGAGCCTATTCTCCATTCTTCACAAGGCTCACCTTCCTCTGCTCTAAATGGACCCACTTCTCACTCCACGGAAACACCTGTTCTAGGATCCGTTCCAACTTCACAATCTCCTCCACAAGTATTAGACTCAACCAATTTTAAAAACGTCTCATTTCCAAACCGGTTGAGGTCTAATAAACAAAATCCACAAATGGAGAAGATTCTGGAGTTATTTAAGCAGGTTAACATTAACATTCCTCTTTTAGACGATGTCCAACAAGTCCCGTCCTACTCGAAAATCTTAAAGGACTTGTGCACGAAAAAGAGGAAGTCTCAGGTACCAAAGAAAGTTTTCTTGGCTAGTGCTGTGAGTGATGCCCTTACCCAATCTTTACCACAAAAACGGAAGGACCCTGGCTTTCCTACGATTTCTATTACCATTAGGGATAAGAACATCAATCGCGCACTATTAGATCTTGGTGCCAGTGTTAACCTGCTTCCATACTCAGTATACGAGCAATTAGGCGTAGGAGAACTGAAACCCACACACTGTACTCTCCAAATGGCCGACCGATCGATCACCCATCCTAGGGGTGAGCTAGAGGATGTGTTAATCAAAGTCAGGGACTTCATATTCCCCGTTGACTTCATTGTAGAATCAAATTCCGGTGATACTCGGTCGCCCATTCCTTGCAACCTCAAATGCTGTGATCAATTGTCGCAATGGTTCGATGAACCTCTCTTTTGGAAACATGACAATTGAACTCAACATTTTTAGGTTGGGGAATCAGCCCTCCAAAACTAATGCTCATATACTGGACGTCTGCTCGATCCAGGAGATCACCCCAGAAGAATGTGAATTTGAGGAGTTTCTGTTTGATCACGATAATCTTGACGCCACTAGTGCGTTCCTCTTCGAACCTGCTGCTGTTTCTGCGCCCGACAAAGACTACGAGTGTTTCACATTCTCGAACGATCTTAGCCGCTCACAACCCGAGTTTGAATCCTTCGAATTTTCGGATGAGTTACCTGAACCATCCAACTCGGTCGCCTACACTCGTTTTGAACCTTTACTGGAGTCCTTTGAGTTCGAGACCTCTGCACCAATCTTGCCTTCAATCGTTTCACCTCCAACGCTCGAACTCAAGCCTTTGCCGTCTCACCTTAAGTACGCTTACTTAGGTGAGAACGAGACCCTCCCTGTCATCATCTCGGCTTCTCTAGCTCCAGAGCAAGAGAAAGCCCTTCTTGCGGTCTTGCACAGCAACAGGCAAGCTTTTGGCTGGTCCATGGCGGACATCAAGGGGATTAGTCCCCTGATCGTTGAACATCACATTCATCTGATGGATGATGCCAAACCAGCCCGGGATCCACAAAGACGTCTCAATCCAGTCATGAAAGAGGCTGTGAAGAAGGAGATCGTAAAATGTCTAGATAGTGGTATCATTTACCCTATCTCTGATAGCCAGTGGGTTATCCCCATTCACGTTGTCCCCAAGAAATCAGGTATAACGGTCATCACTAACGAGGTGAACGAGTTAACCCCTACTCGCACCCAAACTGGGTGGCGAGTATGCATTGATTACAGAAAACTCAACGCCGCAACGCGGAAAGACCACTTGCCGCTACCTTTCATTGACCAAATGCTTGAACGATTGGCCGGACACGAGTACTACTGCTTTCTTGATGGCTACTCCGGCTATAATCAAATTCCCATCGCCGAAAAAGACCAGGACAAGACCACTTTCACTTGTCCTTTCGGCACGTTTGCATATCGTCGCATGCCCTTTGGGTTATGCAATGCGCCCGCTACCTTCCAGCGGTGTATGATGGGAATCTTCTCAGACATGGTGGAAAAATTTCTGGAGATCTTCATGGATGATTTCTCCATCTTCGGCGATTCCTTCAACGAGTGTTTGCTGCATCTTGACGCTGTCCTTACCCGATGTAAGGACAAGAATCTCACTTTGAATTGGGAGAAGTGCCACTTCATGGTGCGCGAAGGTATTGTCTTGGGACATATCATCTCGCAAAATGGCATAGAGGTTGACAAAACGAAGATTGAGGTCATTTCCAATCTCCCTCCTCCCCGATGCGTCCGAGATATCCGAGCCTTCCTTGGCCATGCCGGTTTCTATAGACGGTTCATCAAGGACTTTAGCAAGATTGCTAGGCCCTTGACTCTTTTGCTGGCAAAGAATACGCCATTCGACTTCAACTCGAGCTGTGTGACTGCATTCGAGTCATTGAAAACCTCACTCACTTCTGCTCCCGTTCTTTCTTCGCCTGACTGGACGCACCCATTTGAGATTATATGCGATGCATCCGACTTTGCCATTGGTGCTGTCCTTGGACAACACATCAACAAGATGCCGCACGTAATCTATTATGCGAGCCGAACCCTGAACGACGCCCAACTCAATTATACAACAACTGAGAAGGAATTCTTAGCTGTTGTATTTGCTTTAGAAAAGTTCAGGCCCTACCTCATCGGCTCTCCAGTCATTGTCTACACAGACCATTCTGCTCTGCGCCATCTTTTTGCGAAGAAAGATGCAAAATCTTGGTTAATACGTTGGATCCTCTTGCTTCAAGAGTTTGACCTTGTCATTAAGGAAAAACGAGGATGTGGAAAGGTAGTTGCCGACCATCTCTCACGACTTCCTTCTTCGCCTTAGCTTCCAATTCCGATCAACGACGTTTTCCCGGATGAACAGCTCTTGACAGTATCTTGCGAACCCTGGTTCACAGATATTGTGAACTATTTGGCCACGGGATTACTACCGACTGAATGGTCGAGTCAGGACAGACTTCGCTTCTTATCCCAAGTAAAACACTTTTACTGGGACGAACCCTATCTGTTTAAGTACTGTCCCGACCAGATTATTCGTCGGTGTGTCCCTGACGAGGAATTCAAGAGTGTGCTGTCGTTTTGCCACGATCAAGCATGTGGCGGGCATTTTGGCCCCAGAAAGACAGCTGAGAAGATCTTGCAATGTGGTTTCTACTGGCCACACCTCTTCAAAGACGCTCATGACTATTGCAAGACTTGCTCCCGGCGCCAACACATGGGCCGGATATCCCGGAGGAACGAGATGTCGCTCCAACCATTCTTGGTTGTGGAGATTTTCGATGTTTGGGGGATAGATTTCATGGGGTCGTTTCCCAGCTCTTTTGGGAACTTGTACATCCTTCTCGCTGTTGATTTCGTCTCTAAATGGGTCGAGGTTGTGCCCAGCCAGACTAACGACAACACGGTTGTCGTTAGGTTTCTTAAAGAAAACATTTTCTCCCGTTTTGGGCACCCCCGTGCGATCATTAGCGACAATGGAACTCATTTCTGCAATAAGACTTTCAAGGCCTTGATGCGGAAATATTCCATTAATCATAAGCTCTCTACGCCCTACCACCCCCAAACCTGCGGGCAGGCCGAAGTTTCAAATCGGCAAATCAAGCAGATACTGGAGAAGACGGTTTCCAAGAACCGAAAAGATTGGTCGCTGAAACTCACTGATGCCCTTTGGGCATTTCGAACCGTTTATAAGACCGATCTTGGCATGTCTCCCTATCGGCTTGTATACGGAAAAGCTTGCCACCTACCTGTCGAAATAGAGAATCGTGCATTTTGGGCGATAAAGGAGCTGAATCTGTCTCTCGAAGATGCAGGCAGCCATCGGAAGCTGCAACTGAACGAATTAAGCGAGCTTAGGGATGAGGCTTACGATAACGCGGTTGTCATTAAGAATCGAACGAAGGTGTTTCACGATAAACACCTTTTGCGCAAAACTTTCGTACCTGGTCAACAGGTACTGCTTTACGACACCCGGCTACACTTCCATCCAGGAACGCTCAGATCTCGCTGGAAAGGGCCGTATTGTGTGCGGAATGTGTATCCGCATGGCACTATGGATTTAGAGAATCAAAAGGACGGTTCATTTTTCAAAGTGAACAGACACCGACTAAAACCGTAATTTAGCGCAGAACCAACAGAGGAGCTCCTGGTCTTACAGGAGCCGGTTTACCCTGCATAATCTTCCTCTGCCTACCACCAAACTTCAGTTATCCAGCCAAGAACAGTGGACCCTTCAAATGATCTCTTCATGCAATGACAGTGAGGACACTGTCCAGTTTAAGTTTGGGGGTACGCTCGGTACGCATTTCTAACCTTCGTATTCATATGTATATTTTGCATCTGCATACTAAATCCATAAAATCCATAAAAATCAGAAAATTTTCGAAAAACATAAAAACTTTTCTGTCAAGTTAGCTAGTGGGAAGACTCTGATTCAACATTTCGACGGTTTTATTTGATAAAATAAGAATAACTAAATCTTATATTTAGATTTTGAAAACCTGAAAGATAACTCTCCTTTAAAGTTAACTATAGCTGATATACGTCTTTACATCACACTACACGTGTCGTGAGTTTTTGAAATTAGATGACAAGTCTTCTATGTCTAAAAACTTTTAAATGGATCAATGATTTTCTGAGGATCAAATAGGTTTGTTCTGAAATAAGTAATATCAAGAATAGTTTATGAAGTGAGTGAATATGAAGGAATGTTATTGATGGCTTAATTGGAACTAAGTCTGAAAAATAACCCATCTGAAACTTGATTCGAATGATTACACACCGAACCCACTAAACACGTCTTTTATCCAAAAACTAATTGAACTGCCAGTTATATCTCCGTTCGTATTAAATCATCATGATTTTCACGCCAAACTGTCTTTTGTTTTTGGACCTTGGTAACTTGAGTAATTAAGTCCGCTGGGGTGTTTCTACACCTAATGCCCTAAAACCAACTGGTTTGGGTGCATTGGCCCAAAGCTCGCTAAGAAGCCTAGAAAGTCCAGATTAAAACAAAGTCAAGCAAGTGTTCTCTCCGAGTTAAAATTCCTAACGGTTCTTTGTGTGAGAATAATCTTAATAAAAGACAGGCTTTTATAAAAAATTTAGCGGAGATATGAAGGTTTTATTCTATGATAAAGACTATTGCACGTTCACAGAGGTGTGTATAAAATGAAAACAAGAAAAAGGTGGAGTGAAAAATAAGACCTAGTTTCCTGTTAAGGAAGATAGAAATTCTGATGTTGAAACCTTACTGGAAAACGAAACATGAAAAATTCTTAACTCTTTATAAAACTTATGTGATCCTTTCAAAATTCTTATCTGGGCTTTATTGTGTGACATGAGTACTTTATTCGACCTTTCTGAAACTTAACGACACTATTTGCACTGCACGTAAAGACATATAAAATCTGTAGTTAAATAAGAAGAGAGGTGTGAAAAATAAAGGTTCGATAGTCTAGACTTAGGATCATAGAATTGTTATTTTCTGAAACAAAACTTTAGGAGTTTGAATCATAGTTATTTTACAAAACTAGCTTGACCGGATTTTGTGGGTAGTATCCGCTGAAAACCCTTAGGAGACAACACTCCTCCTACTAGGGACACCTAGAGCTTTAACGGCTTGTTGCACATGCTCAGTGCAATCGCGTTCCCTGCGAAAGTGAGGTTAGGAAGTTTTTTGTGAATAAATTGGCTTGCTCGGGACGAGCAAATGATAAGTTTGGGGGTATTTGTTCAGATTAGATTTTTGCATTTTCATACCGCCCAATTTTTATCACATTGCTTATCGGTAGGTACACTTGAGCCGTGTTTGCTAGTCAATTGCAGGATACAAGTTCTCGGCTCTAAACGGTGAAATTCATAGAAAAACACGACAAAAATCCGGGTTCCTGCCAACCACAGATAAAACACGGGTCTCCGCTCTTTATCCGTCTGTTGCCACACACCAGTTTAAGAGACAAAATAGCAAATCAATGTCATTTTCATGCACAAGACTCAATGGCAACACAAGATCCAAGAAATCTACGCGGGGCCCAAGAAATCATTACAAAAAGATCCACTTTCACACCTTTTGACGCACTAGAATTCTGGAAGAAATGTTAAAAGATTATCAGAAAGATCATGTACCAGACAAAAGGGGACAGAAGACCAGGGAAGCACTAAAAAACCGGAGGGCCAACTCCACTAAATGGCCGCAGAACCGCGGCCAATAGGAGGTCTAGGCCGCGGTTCCACGGCCGTATGGTGGCGGGAGTTGACCAATTTTTAGGGGCTGTTTTGTCTTTCCATCTTGGTTCTGATTGTTGCCCTATATTTCCTTTTCCCTGCCTATAAATAGTCCAGAACCTTGTGAAGCCAAGGGTGCTTATTCTTGTATTTTAGATTAGGATAAATATTGTTGTTCTTCTTCCTCCTCTCATCTCTTCTCCATTAAAAACTTGTAGTGAGCTTTTGTGAGTGAAGAATGAATAAAGGAGTTCTTGTTCTTACCATGCTTATCTTGTTGTAATTGTTCTTTTATTATTGCTTGTAATTTTCATTTGTTAACTTAGTTGTTGTTATTTGTGTTTGTTTCTTTCTTTTCTCTTTTCCGTTATCTTTAAAACAACCATGATGCTTACGCTTGATCCTTCCCAAGGTGAGGTCGCAAATAGCTAGTTGTTATCTTCTAATCTCTTTCTTTCTATCTTCCTCTTTTGTTTTATTTTCTTTTCCGTATTATGGGTGAGTAGTTTCATACTTGTTATGGTAGGATAAGGGAAGTTTGAGAGAAGGAAATCACTCTCACTCTTTCCTTGCCCAACATCTTAAATCAACTCCCGTTAAGTAAACCACAATCTGCTCCCTACGGCACCCTATCCTACATGATAGCGGTGATCCCGTAGTGAGACCGGTTGTGGTTGAATTAACCGGAGGTTGTGGCTAAGAGCCAAGAACGGACGGACAAGCACCAAAAAGAAGAACTTAAGCGTTGGAAAGCCTAGCTTATACTCGCAAGTTCCTTCCTAGTCGTGCTAATCCCCATTGTTGCCGATTACCGTAACACCGATATTAAGAGTGGCAACGAAAGAAGTGAGCAACTCCTAACTCAAACTAACCTAATCCTAACCCTAACAATCTCTCTTTGCATATCATTTTAACGCTTAGTTAATCACAAACAAATCTGGAAAATTGGACTTAACTCGTTAAAACACATAGAAAAAGATTCCCATCTCCCTGCGGACGACCCGTACTCAACCGGCTAGCTACAAGCGAAACCGTCTTGATTGCGGTAATTAAATAAACTTGAACACGCAGAATCCCCAACAATCATCCACCATGAGTTTTCTCGGCTCTTGAGCGATATCATACACCCGATTCGGGGAAGAGGAGGAACCGTCTGTAGGTGCATGGTGGACCCGATGTGGTACCCCGGGGCAAGATGGTCGCAGATGATGGCGTTGAGCCTGGCAGGGGAGCACTACCGACCGGTTATTTGTGACGCGGCGGATATCTGGAGGATACCGACGTAGTCGTGATATTTGATGATTTGGGTCAGTCCGGATAGCCGGAGCCCAGGGGCCAGTTCGGATAGCCAGAGCCCGAGATATTGAGACTTTGAGGTATTGAGATATTATGTTATGGGCCAGTCCGGATAGCCGGAGCCCAAGATTTTGGATATTGGGATTTTTGTTTTGTTTCGATGCTTGACAAAGATTTTATGTTGATTTCATTGATGATACCTCGATTTATATATACAGAAATCTCACTAAATAAAGAAAACAGTTTTCTCATTCATAATGTATTCTGTTTTCATTTCGATGCATTGATACATCATATATATAATATGTTGCTACTTGAGATACTGACACGAGCACGTTGTATTACACTTATGTGTAGATGGTACAGGATTATATATTGAGGTTATATATTATCGTATGATCTAGGATTGAGTCATACATACGATTTCTGCTCGGTGATGTTTTCTACTCACGGGTTAGCAACTCACCCCCGTTGTGCCACAGTTTCTTGCAGGTTTTGCCGTGCAGGTTTCCTTGGCGACTTTACTGGCACACAGCTTCTTTCCGGGTGATTGCTTGGTAGGTGGGTTCACTTGCATCGTGACCACCATTGTACTGTATTTACATTCTGTTTTATCTAGTAAACTCCATCAACCAGACTTGTATATTATTTCAGACTTAGAAAACCAGTTGTTATTCTTTCGACCTTAGAGACGCACTTGTATTATTATGGTTTTCTTGATGATTTTGGGTTTCCTTTTTAGTTTTGATCCTCGCCCTTCGGCGTTGTATATTATATTGCTTCCGTGGTTGTGACCGCCAATTAGCGAAGAGCTAGCTCCCGCTTGGGGATGCCTTTATTCATTATGCATGTTTGTACCTGTTTGAGGCCAGCATTTACAAAGGAAATTCTGCCGAATTTTTCAGAAAAGGATTTGATGTTTTTAAAGATTTATATTACGGCTTATGTTATTAAAACCACTCGCTTTAAAACAAGTTTTCCTTCACCTCTTCTTTAAAATAGTTTAGATTTCTAGGCTTTTGGCTTACTTTAATTAGATGTGGTCCTATAGACTTCATATGATTCAAGTGCCAGTCATGTGCTATTTCGGGTCATGACACAAAGCACGGGGACTTTTCACCTACGGAGGCCTATCGACGTCGGCCATCAAGGCAATTTCACCCGTCCAATGGTGGAGGGGAGCCGTTGGATCTTGGCCACGTGTTCACTTCAGTATACACAACATTTTGCACATGTTAGTATTCTCTGAGTTTTCATTTCTATGTGCAGTGCACGTGTAAACTTTTGGGCTTCCAAAAAGATTAAAAGAAAATTCAGGAAAAAAATAACGTGTCTGAGGAGATTCGAACACAGGGGCTATGTCACAACAGTGCAAGGCTTTACCAATGAGCTACAAGTGGCTTCTTACTGTTCTTAAACAAAAATAACATATAAATTGTACTCAGGCATGCAAACTCCTTTCTGTACATTAAATTGAAAATTTTCGTACAATAAAATCAGATTTGTAGGAAACACTCCACCGAGAAAGAGGATTCACATCCCGGGGTCATATGCCCCGACGGAGAGCATTCACATCCAAACTACTGACTATATCATCGGAGGGTTACCCACTCTACCGAGGAATGCAATGCCTTCAAGAAGTGGGGGAAAGGATACGTGGCCCATCAAAAACACTTCAAGAGGATGTAACGCGAAGCTCGTCGACGGCAAAAAAATGCGACAGATGCGCGTGAAAAAACGACTGGCAACTGCCATATGGTTGATACCAGTCCGGAAAGGAAAAAAACCCCAAGTTCTTACCTTCGGGAGCGATTCTGAGGACAGAATACACCTTAGACCTTTCTTCAAAGACTCCACCTCCGAAAAAGAAGAAGAGGAGAAAAACTGTGAGAAAATTCAGCTGCGTAACCGCACGCTGCCTAAGAAGAACCTCGGACCTACAAACAAAGGTTTGAGCAAAAGAGACAAAGGGAAAGAAAAAATCCCTGAGGAAATTGCCCTCGACGATGGAGTTGTCAAAAAGCTCGCAGCCAGGGACCTGCCTAAGAAAAACAAGATGGATTACAATGTCCTAGTACATCTGAGCAAAATACCCTCACAACTGAGCATACTAGATGCTCTCCCCATGTCCAAAGAGGCACGAGATTCACTGATCAAGGAATTATAAGAGCCAAATTAGTTCCAAGCTTTCCTCGCGGAAGAGAAGATGAAAGATGAACTGGCAGAGGTCCACACGGCTGACATTACATTCAGCGATGAAGATTTCCTCCTCGGTATGTGCGAACATAACCACCCATTATACGTCATCGGGTACTGCCACGATATTAAGATAGGGAAAATTCTCGTCGACAACGGATCCTCCATCAACCTTCTCAACATGAGAGTGCTGAAGAAGATTTGCATGAACATTCAGCACCTGGCCCGAGACAAAATTACCATCTCCGGGTTTGACTCACAGTCGTCATGAACGCTTGGGTCCGTAATATTGATATTGCGCTACGGGTTGCTCGTCACTGACATCAAATTTCATGTCATTGACGCCAAGACTTGCTATAATGCTTTGCTCGGCAGGCCTTGGTTGCACGAGTACAACGTCATCCCTTCTACACAACATCAGTGTATAAGTATTTCAAGGATGGCTCGGAGTACACCATCACATGGGAACTAAATCCATTCTCCGTAAACCAAGTCCAAAAATATGAAGACGCAAAGTACTTCCTGCCAGACTTCGAGGATACGGAAAGGTGTCATAGGCCAGAGGATAAACAGAAGCCCGTCACCACTATTCCGATCTTTGGAAGCGATTTCGAGGAAGATGAAGAAATAGTCTACTCGGGGCAACCCCGGAAAGAAAAAAGCAGGCCCGGACCATCTACTTCTGGTCTTTGACAGCGACTCTGAGAACGAGGCAAACACAGTGTTCTCCATCCGCCCGTCAGTGCAACCCCTAGCCAAAGAAAATCAGAGTTTGCAAATCACAATGGCTCCGTCTCGGCATTACAAGGAACTTGATGCGCTCAATACATACAGCGTATAATAACTACAGACTTTCTACGTCCCTTCCAGGCGAAAGGGTGAAAAGGACTCTTCTCCCGATCTATGGAGACCATAGTAGAAAAAGAAGTCTGGCATAGTGCCAATTTTGCATTCGACAGGCTTTAACCAATCCGTCCGCCAAGATACTACGCGGAGGGATTGAAAAGGCTGTTAAGACGCCAAGGTATACCCCAAGAATAAACTGTTCGGCAAGCCCATTTCTACAAAAAGATTTAGGATATTCCCGGAACTCAGCGAAAGATGCCCAACGGGAAGATGGAGACAACTGGGCTCGGATATGTTCGGTGTAAGAAATGGAAGCAGTTCCACAGCTATCGTGTCATAAACAGCTCCAGCGAAGGGGAAAACGCTCTTCCGAATGGCCGTGATGTTGAAACAGAGCGAAATCCCGCTCTAAGAATGTTAAGTCCATCACTCGAAAAACAAATAGACAAGCTAATAAAAGAAGCTTGTCAAAATAGCCGAGACAATCAGAGCCGCGAAATAGCCATTTATGAAAAGGTCAGGACGCAGCGCCTCAATCAGCAATCCGCGGAGAAGGAAGACTATAATGCTCTTCATCCCCGGCCCGCTGCATGTCCTCGTGAAAAGGGAAAATCTCCAAATGAAGGCAAAAACAGGGTAAAGAACGCAAACAACGTTCGAAAACAACAAAGCGGATCTAAGAAGCCATGGAATCGAGAAACGGTCGATTGGAACCTGTCGTTTATAAAGAAGATGGGTCGGGTATACTCTTTGCCCCAAGATAAGATAAGGAAAATATTCAATCTTGCCATGAAGCATCAAATGGTGACGCTCCTGGAGTCTCGGCACCCCGAACAAATAAATGAAGTCCATCATCCGGATTATTGCTCCTACCACCGAGCAATAGGTCATCCCCTCGAAGACTGCTTCACCTTCAAAGGCTGGGTAGAAAACCAGTATCAACAAAGTAGGTTCGCTTTATTCGATAGTTGGAGGGTAACCCCACTACAAAAGCATGAACCAAAGAGGACCTATACCGTGAGGATAGGACCATCTCAACATCAAGAATGGAAGCGAATTCGTACCTGCTATATGATAACGCTCTCAAAAGAGGGATGGCACGAGACTATGGATGACCTCCACATGTGCTTCACAAATGAAGACGAGAATGAGGTAAGCTCTGAGTTTCCACCAGCACTAAAGGAGCTGGAAGATGGGATACACACCATGGCGGATAAACTAAGAAAAATTGATTTAGGGACGGAAGACGATCCGAGGCCAACGTTCGTCAGTGAGCTACTATCTGAAAAACAGGTATCCATGTTAAAGGACATGCTCATGCAATCTAAAGACTGCTTCGCATAGAACTATTTCGAGATGACGGGTCTAGATCCAAAGGTAGCAGTACATAAACTGGCCATATCGCCAGACAAAAAGCCAGTCAAACAGACGCCAAGAAGAATGTGGCTCGAACTTGAGATGAGTATCAACGTCGAGGTCAAGAAACTAATCGACTCTGGCTTCATCCAAGAATTTCAATATCCTGACTGGATCGCTAACATCATTCCAGTGATGAAGAAAAATAGGACGGTGCGCATCAACGTGGACTTTCGGGACCTTATCAAAGCATGCCCGAAGGATGACTTCCCAGCACCTATTACTTAGACGATGATCGATAACACGTCTACCCATGATGTCTTCTCCTTCATGGATGGATCTTCAGGGTACAATCAAATAAAAATGAATCCTGAAGACCAAAAACATACCGCCTTCCGGACTCCGCTGGGCATATTCTGCTATAAGGTGATACCCTTCGGTTTAAAAAATACAGGCGCTACCTACCAAAGGGCCACGACAAAGATCTTCGATGACCGCATACACGAGATCGTCGAATGCTACATTGATGGCCTTGTGGTAAAGAGCAGATCTCACGAGGAGCATTAGGAACATCTAAAAATAGTGTTCCGACGTCTTCGGAAGTATAATCTGAAGATGAATCCTCTAAAATGCATGTTTGGAGTCTCTTAGGCAAATTCCTAAGATTCATCATACGGCACCGGGGTATCGAAATGGATCCCTTAAATATCAAGGCGATTATGGAAATCCCCACGCCAAAAACTCTCAAACAATTGCGGTCTCTTCAAGGAAAACTCGCATATATCCGGCGGTTCATAATCAACATCTTCGGAAAATGTCATCCATACAATCATTTAATGAAGAAGGGGACCCCATTCATTTGGGATCAAAAGTGCCAAAATGCACTAGACGAAATCAAGCAATACCTGCAAAATCCGTCGGTATTGACCGCTCCAGTTAAGGGAAAACCCTTTATCATATATACGACAGCCCTTGAGGATTCTCTAGGCACGCTATGGGCACAAGAGAATGATCAGTGAAAGGAGAGAGCTCTGTACTATTTGAGTTGAGTTCTCCTGGGGGCAGAAAACAACTACTCTCCCATCGAAAAGCATTGCATGGAACTGATCTTCGCGATAACTAAGCTCAGACATTATGCCTTGGTATATGAGGTACATCTCATATCAAAGGTGGATCCTTTCAAATATCTGATATCAAGGGCCATACTAACGGGAAGCTTGCCAAATGGGCTCTCCTCCTGATGGAGTTCTCGATAACGTATCGACCCTTCAAAGCAGTGAAAGGCCAGGCCATTGCCGACTTTCTTGCCGAGCATCCGATACGAGCCGACTCCCCCTTAAATTGCGAGTGGCCGGATGAACATGCTCGACACAATCGAAGAAGAGAAGGAAGAAAATGATTCCCAATGGAAACTCTACTTCGATGGAGCGTCTTCCATGAAGAGGCGAAAGCAAAACACCCTCATAATCAAAGCTGGGGTGGGCCTTATCTTCGTGACTCCGCAAGGAGGAATATTGCGTTACGCCCTCTCCTTAATAGAGCCAAGGACTAATAACGAAGGTAAATATGAAGCTTTGGTAGCAGGTCTCGAGATCGTTGTCGACATGGGAATCAAAGACCTCCTCATATATGGAGACTCCCAGCTGATCGTTAGCCAAGTAAATGGCGACTATCAGACGTGCAAGCTAGAGCTGATAAAGTACGGCAAAAGAGTGCAGCAACTGCTGACACAAATCCCCTCCTACATCCTGGAGAGTATACCGCGTGCAGAAAACAGCAAATCAGATGCATTGGCCAAATTAGCTAAGGAATTGTCCGACGAAGACCTCGACTACGTAAGGATCATTGTGCAAAGCTGCAGGGTTCTCGCGCCAAAAGAAATATCTTCGGAAGACTTAACAGAGCTATCCGAAGGAAAAGGAATGACCGAACAACCCTTCAAATAAGGTACAAAGAAAATGTCAACGATTGGAGGGAAGTCTTCATTGACTACAAATCCCAACGAACGCCCAAAAATGCGTCGTCTAGACATCAGCTCATGAAACAAGCTCTGTCCTTCACCTTCGTCATTGACACTCTATATAAGAGATCGTTTAACAGTCTGTGGATAAGATGCCTGGGACCAGAAGAAGCGAAGAGAGTCGTCCAAGAAACTCACGACGGACTCTACGGCTCTCATCAAGCTTGGCCAAAGATGAAGCTGAAGATAAAAAGAATGGGTTACTATTGGCCCACAATGATTCAGAATTGCCTCGAATATGCGAAGCAGTGTCACTCATGCCAAATCCACGAGGAGTTCATCCACCAACACCCAAATCCGCTACACCCAACAGCAACCAGCTGGCCGTTCGAAATGTGGGAGACCGATATAATTGGCCCCATTGAACCGGATCGTCCAAGGGACATCGGTTCATACTGGCAACGACCGACTACTTTTCTAAGTGGGCAGAAACAGTACCACTAAGGTAGGTGAATACGGAGAATATCCTCCATTTCTTCAGGATACATGTCATCTATCGGTTCGATACTCCACGATGAATTATCTCGGATAATGGGCTAGCTTATAGAAGCCATAAAATCAGCTACTTCGCATAACAGCATAAAATAGATTGGAGATACTCTTCAGTCTATAATCCTCGTGCCAACGGTCTAGCTGAAGCTTTCAACAAGACATTGACAAATATTATAAAGAAAACAGTGTCCAGAAACAAAAGAGACTGGCAAGAAAGGCTGCATGAAGCTCTCTGGGAGCACTGAACAACGTTTAAAATGGCCACAAATACAACACCATATGCGTTGATATTCGGCACGGAAGCAGTGCTTCCTCTGGAAATAAAACTCCCTTCTCTACGAGCAGCGGTTCGATACGAGCTGACAGATGAAGAAAACACTCATCTTCGGATTGAGGAGATCGATGCCCTCGACGAAACTCGCCTTATAGCACAGCAAAATCTGGAGGCTTATAAGGCAAGGATGACGAGGTCCTACGAAAAACTGACCAGGACGACAACATTCTGCCAAGGCGAGCTCGTGCTAGTCGTCAAAAGACCCTTGATCCCTAATCATGCAAAACGGGAGAAATTCGAGCCGAACTATGAAGGCCCGTACATCATAGACAAAATCTATCAAGGTGGAGCCTACCTGCTCATGGATATGCATGGTGAAAGACCCTTCCGGCCAATAAACGGTCGATTCCTCAAAAAATACTACGCTTGACGAGTCACGACTTAGGTCAATGATAGACGACAACACTCGTGTCCGCTCACTATCTTCCTGAGTCAGAACTCTGAGAGCAAAATGCAGAGAAGCTCTGTCACCTCAAACATGGCGGTGAAAGACCGAAAAGACCTTAAACTAGAAATTCGCCTCAAACAGGGCGATAACGGACCGAGATGTCCCTAAACTAACAATGGACCAGACCCTAAACTAGCACGCCACCTCAAAAATGGTGATAATGGACCGAAACGTCCTTAAACTAGTGCGTCACCTCAAAAATGGCGCATCGCCCTAAATACGGCGATATCCTCTCTTGAAATCTATATTGCAATCAAAGTCTCAACGTTGAGGGTTGCAACTCAAGTCCTACCGGCTACACAATTACTCCAGCGATGATGCCACCTCCAAATCCCACCGGCAAACAGATGGGTCACCTATGACGAAGCTACTTCCGAGAGTTTCGCAAAAAAAAACGGTATGTCCACAAGCAAAATAGGCACGGATGAAAAGCCGAAAGGGCGCCGTGAGTAAAAACAGTAGAACTACCGGTGAGCTTGTAAAAACCCGGAAAGGCATAGTCTCGTAAAAAGAAAGTAGACTTGCGGGATCCTTACGACTCATAAGGATAATTCCCCTCTATGAGGCCCTCACGGCTCATAGGATTCAAAATTCTTGAGCTACATGGATTCAAACATGTTCTTAAGCCGTCATATCCTCCACGTTGCCATACAGGCGGTCCATATTGACCCTTGTATACAATCCACATGCATGAATAAATATTCCTTTACCAAGTTCTACCAATGGCGAGAAATGTCCCTATATGGTGAACGACACTTGTAAGTCCTCTCGACTTATGAGGAGAAAACACTCTTGGAAGATCCTTACGACTTACAAGAGAGAATATCACTTAGGAATCCTTACAATTCCTAAGGAGAAAATACACCTACGAAATCCTCACGACTCGTAGGGAAAAACACCTTTATGAGATCCTTACGGCTCATAAAGTCAAAAGCCTTAGTCAACGGGATCCTAACCCTGTTCGCTAAGCCATCCTTGTTCAAATCGACAACGGCAAATGATGATTCGCTCATGGAAATATTCCAGTGGTAGCGATGCTGATACCTAAATAGGTATCAAATTCCAAGTCCTCTCACGGCAAATGATGATTCGCTCATGGCAATATTCCGATTGCAGCGATACTGATGCCAATATTGGTATCAGATCTCAAGTTCCTGACTAGCAATAAAAAGCAGCGAGTAAATAAAAAATATATATATAGACGAAATGATAGGGCACCGCGATAAATACAAAGCCAAAATAATTAGGCAATCGTGACTTTCGCGATATGAAAAGCTGAAAAGATCTAGCATCGCGGAAAAATATTAAAAAAAATATATATATAATGAAATTTTCTCTGCCCTACAGGTAAGTCCACACTGACCCCTGTATAAAATCCATAGGCACAAATGAAAAGGGAACCATATTTTCCCACCAGGCTCAGTCAAAGAGAGAGCCAGATCTTGACGGCAACATCTACAGCCTAAAGATCGACTTAACGTTCTTCTTATTCCAACAGGATGCAGACGCAATGTCGACAAAGGCTCGAAGGAGCCAAATCAAAAAGGAGTAATGGCAAAATCCTAGCTCCAACTCGGTGTTCCTTCTTATTCCAGCAGGGTGCAGACGCAACGTCATCAAAGAGCCAAGGGTCAAACAAAAAAGGAGTAATAGCAAAATCCCAACTCTAGCTCGACGTGCTTCTCATGTCAACAAGGTGCAGATGCGACGTCAATAAAGGCTCCAAGCAGCCAAATTAAAAAGGAGCGACGACAAAATCCTTAGCTCCTAGAGACTATCCATGTGTCCCCTCCCTCCTCATTCCAGCAGGGGTAAATACGGTAATCAAATAAAAGTGGAGCGACGGCAAAATCCTAGCTTCAGGACTTAATGGCAACATCTACAGCCTAAAGATCGACTTTACGTGCTTCTCATGCCAGCAGGGTGCAAAAACGACGTCAACAAAGACCCAAGGGTCAAATAGAAATGGAGGCATGGCAAAATCCTAGCTCCAAGTCTTGACGGTTCATATACAACCCAGAGACTATCCCGACGTTCCTCCTCATTTCAGCAGGATGCGGATGCAACTATCAAAGGAAATTCGAGCAATGGCATATTCTTAGCTCCAGACTTCGATTGCAATACATACAGTATAGAGGTCCTACATATGTCTACCTTACTTCAGCAAAGAAACGGCACGACATCGTTAAAACAAAAATGAAGTAACGGCATATTCCCAGCTTCGGATCTCGACGGCAACTCGTATAAAACCTAAAATACTATCGGAGATCATCCCACACCAGAGCGGAGTGGTTATGACTCATCGGGGCTCCAAATTGAATCTAACCTCAAGTAAAGAAGCGTCATGGCAAATTCCTAACGTTTGCTCTTCCGAAGGTAATATGGAGATTACTTGAAGACGTCTTGTCCAGCCCCCGAAGGGATTAGAGACATGACAGTCGTGGAGCTACTTGAACATCGGCTTAAAGACTGCATGTCGAGAAATACATCAGCCAACACGATGGTACCACGGACTAAAACCCTAGTACCACAGACCTAACGGACCCTTATCGTAAAGAATAGGGGTTATCTGCATATAACGTTAGGACAAGTTTGCATGTAAACCCAAGGGAGGTAAACTACAAACTCCGAAATGAGTACATAAACTAGAAACTCCGAAACGAGTGAATAAACTACAAACTCCGAAATGAGTACATAAACTAGAAACTCCGAAATGAGTACATAAACTAGAAACTCCGAAACGAGTGAATAAACTACAAACTCTGAAACGAGTAAATAAACTAATAGGCGCTAAATTAAGACATCAGACATAGAGGAGCGCATGCAAAAAATGTGAATTCTTTATTCATAAATCGAAATGTTTAAAAGATACAGTTTATATTTATGTAAAGAAAAGTGAGAAATACAATTCTAGCCGTTAAGAAGGCGGGGCTTTCAATAAACTGGCAACCCGCTCACTCTCTTCCCGCAGCGCCTCCTCACGTGCCCCTATTGCAACCAGCATTGCTTCAACTTGAGCCCGGTTTTGCAAGCACGATGAAAGCTTCTCAGCAATTTCCTGCTTAGCAACCTCGCAATCTCGCATTCCCCGCTAAGTAAAATCGAGTTTCTGCCTCAGCGCTATTCTTTTAGACAAGCATTGCTGAAGACTTTCAAAGATAACTTGCAGCTGCGTGGTATTCGCTTCAACCTGGGCGCACAATTGGCTGGATTCGCTAGAAGCTGTCTCATGCTCCTTTCACTTCAGGGCCAACTTTTGCTCAAAGTATTTAATGGAAGCGGTACTTTGTTCGATTCATTCGATCAGTTGAGCCTTCGAAGTTAACGCTTCAGGTGCAATACGCTTGTGCTCAATCTCATGAAGACAAGCCTCAATCCGCTTACAATAGTCAACCCAAATGCCGACGAAGTCCTCATTGTGGAAATTCACAAACGTCGCCAAAATGGGGTTAACCTCGTCAGCAAAGTCCGCAGCAGAAGTGAAGGCTTCAACGTTATCATCTTCGATGAACTCACTTAGCATCCGTCTGCTATTCGCCGCACCCCTGGAAGATTGCCGCTTAGCAAAGGGCCCTCCGGGCATGGAGATGCGAGACTCAAAAGAAGCCAAAGCCGGTGCAGCTGCTGCAGAGTAAAGCACATATAAAGAAGGGTTAGATTTCAACCTAAAAATAATAATAAAGAAGAATGATGGTGAACGAGATCTGCCATACCAGTGGTCAAAAGTGGCAAGTTAGGAAGCAGAGGAGGCTCAGCTATTCCTTCATTCTCCCCCTCGATCTGTAATACTGCGGTCAATACGAGAAAAGCTTAGCAATAGAAAGTTTACTCGTGGTAAGATGAAATAAAAGGTAAAGGATATACTAACCAACGCTCGAAGGGGGAGCAAATTCCGATTGGAAGGCGAAGTGTGAGCTTAATATCTGGTGTAAGCGGTCAAAAAACACTCCTACAGGATTGCGACAATATATGGTAAAGAAATTAATCCAAGAAAATAATATCTACACTGAAACAAAGAAATGAGAAATCTTTACCTTCTATTATTAAACCCGAGAGAACTCGGGGGGACACAAAAGAGAAGGGTGGAACCGTGACAGTCGTGGCAACGACTAGCAGTAATTCTTCAGTTAGCACAACATCGGGGTTTACCACGCCTATATTCAGAATAAATGAGATATCATTAGAGATGCCTAGCGGGATTAAAAACTCAAAAGTAATAGCTCGAGGAATACCTGACAGGGCAGAAACCATGACAGTGTATGGAGCATCACCAGCTATGACGGCTTCCTCGGTTTCCACCGGGAAGGTGGATTCAGCATCCACACCTTCGTCTCCTGAATCGAAAAGGGCCGTCGTAATGCTCGCATCACCCGTCGATATCAGGGATCCACAAGGAGAGGAAGTGGAAGTTGGAACAGTCCCAGATTCCAAAGGAAGGTCTGCCACTTCAGCCTCTTCAAACGCCAGCACTTCGCCCACCACGTCACCAATTAAACTTGGCTCTGTTAAAAAAATGTTATAATTCAAGAAAAAGGCTGTTACTAGGTTTCAACAAGGGATCGTGCGCTGTTCTACCTTGATGTAACCGTCCGGCCTCTTCTCGAGCCACACACGCAACCTGCCTATAAGCGGTGGACAGGGCAGAAGGAACGTCCTCCATGGGAACGTCAGAGGGTCGAGCATCACTCGAACCTTCTCCTGCGGCCAGGTTAGCCTGGTGCTCTCTTGCTGCATGCTTTTAGCGCTTTCTCTCAGCTTTAGCCGTACGAATAGATCTCCTCAGGACCTTCGACAGAGGAGAGTCTTTATCCAAATCAGGCTCGGCCTCAGGATCTACTGAAACATCCATCATCGGCTGCTTCAGCAACGCCTCCCGTGGCGGCCCTGGATGGACCTCAACCGTAACCGGTGGCTCTGAAGACTCCTCCGTACCACCACCCGAGGTTGGCATTGTACTCAGAACAACATGAGTGGCGGCGGTTCGTGTAACAGAAAGAAGAAGGGAGTCAGGTTGTGACTAAAATGAACTAAATATGTAAAGGCATCACGAAACGAATCATACCGAGGCTCATGGAAGCGCGGAGCCTCTCCTCCTCAAATATCTTGAGGGACGGTAAGAGAGCCTCTTCAGTGGATATTCCTGTTAAGAGAAGAGCGTTAATAAAGCGTAATAAATTCAAAAAAATGTATATACAGAAGAATGTAAACGAGATATACCGGACGCCGCAAGAGAAGCTAACGCCGCTTGCTCACGGGCCAGCCTTTTAGAAGCTTCGATGGCAGCTTGAAGATCAGTAGCGACGGGAGCTTCGAACAGACCATCATTGGTGCCGTATTCGGACAAGCCTTCGCTATAAGGAGCCTGAGGCTCCTGGCCGAATACAACGTCAGCTGAGAATAAGGATTTCTTTTTCTTCTGCGAGCTGGCACCAACACCCAATGATAAGAGTTTTCGCTTAATGGGCTTCTTCGGACGGTGGGTCCCGATCTTCGAACCAATGCCCGACTCCGGAGACGCCACAGCTACCACAGTCGTATGAGCGTCCGGTCGAGGCTTATCCAGAAAATCTCGCGGAACTACGACCGCACTGCTCTCTCTCCAGAAAGGACGGACAACTGCCCGTCGCCTCAGCGGGACCGCGGGATTGCTGGCTGGGATAGAATCCTTGTGGTCCAGAAGCATCCGCCTTTCCTCCTTAACGACGGCACTCGTTGCATGCTGATACCAAGCAACGTAGGCATTCGAGGCCCTTGGAATATGACTCGGCTCGCTAATCAGGAAATGAGACCCCGTATTCAGACGCATGAAATGGTGCGTCGCGTTATGAACACCCTCCTCAGTAGTAACCGGATCAACGATGAATGCCTTAAGGGGAACGCCTTGGTTGTAACTCGATTGCTGGGCAAAACAGTGCGGATTATATCTCATAAACAAAACCGAGGCGTTTTATCTGAATACTAGGAAACCCGGCCTGATAGAGTTCAAATGGACGATCTCCCGGGCCCTTAATGCAGAAGCTCCATCCTTTAAGACATCGTGGAGTGGTTGGACCACTTTGGAAGGCTCCTTACCGATGGTCAAAACTTTATCTACAAAGGTCATGTTGTCCCCAACCATGCGTGGGCGAAGAAGCAATCACCGAGCCTCCCACTGGGTTGGGTCTGGAGAAGAAGCATCAACCAAGTGCATGACCTAAGGAAAATTGTATCCTTCATAAAATTAGGGCCGTTTATGCACACCAAAAGCACCCAGCACGTGCATCTCGATCCACGAGGTGAAGTAGTGCAAGGGGAGATTTACGGGATTCACGCCCGGCTGAGTGGTGTCGGCCGCTAGACTCAAACCATGATATAAGTGAGCTAGTCCTTCAACCCCAATAGCCATGTGTGTTCCTGCCACAATACGGTGAGCTGGATAAAAGACAGATGGTCTCATATGACGGGGTTGCATTGGAAGCGCAAATCAGCTCAAGCACAAGCCGGTGAACCCTATGAAGAATGTCTCTTCATCAATGTCCGGAGCAGCAACCTCTGCGAAAGGGACGATTGGGGTATCCGGAATAAAGAACTGCTTTAAATCCGCCTCCACGGTCGATAGTTTGTCCAATCCGAATCCGAATGGATCATCGAGCTTGGCGAACTTCTCATCTTTCTTCGATAAAGCCTCCGGATGAAGGAAGCGGACAACGAAGTCTGTGAAGCTAGCTCGGTACCCCCCCAGACTCCAAGAATAAGCTTTCATATATGATCAACACTTTGATCAAGCTCAGAAATTTGTGTCGAACGGCATTCTCTGGGGTAAGACCCATAACTACTGATTCGATAGCGAAGACATACTTGTCAGGAGGAAGTATCTCCTCATAATACTCTGCTCTGACGGGTAACCCGGATATCTCCGCAAATTCCTCCAGCGAGATCGAGAGCTCTCGATCTGATAAGAGAAATGTGTGGGTTGGGATATTCCATTGCTCCAAAAAGTATTTAACCCACCACGCATGAGGAGTGTGGTAATAAAAGAGGGATGCGTAGATCGCTGGATATAGCCCGGTCTTCAGCAGCAGCGAGTTCTTGGCCGACAGAATGTAACGAGCCCACTGCAGATAGCCAGCCGAATAATAGGGGGTCACTCCTATCGAAAAAATCTGGCCATAAGGACGCGCTTCTCCTTGGCATATGCGATTCCCCAGAATGTCTAGGGCCATCAGCGGCTGCACTGCTATCGATGCCATGGAAGGTTGGAGATGACCTTCCGAAGTTCAGTTGACCTCCTCCACCGCGTAAGCGACCTGTGGAGGGTCGGCATAATGAATCGACGGGATCGGTTCTGACGTTGCCGCACAAGTAAAACCGTGCCGACCCCGGATAATGTAACTGTATTATGACCCCCACAAATGAAGAGACTTCTGCTCTGGGTCATAGTCCCGAATTAGCGCAAAGACTTCCCGATCTGTAGGCGCATCGGCGAAAGCGCTCTCCGGACGAACGTAGGGGAAGGAGGAATCGGAAGCCATAGTACCTAAAAAAATGAAGGGTTGGTTATCAACACAATGTAATCAACTACAATTAAAGGCCTTAGCATTTTCAATACATCCAAATTTGTACTACATTCTGGCATATTAAAGTCACCACAGTCCAAAGAAAAAGGGACAATGGGCCCCATAAAATCAAGATAATGCCCCATCAATGATGAGGCAGGCACGCATTATAAGAATCCAAAAGGATTCTCATTTAATGAAAAATCTCATTGAACAGTGGAGTTCAAGGCTCCCAATGGCCTCGAAGAACGTATTCTACAACAGATTCAAATCTGCAAGAAACAACCTAAACAGATAAAAAGAAAAGGGAATAAAATTCCTAAAAGAATTTTCAAAAAAAAATATCTCAGAGCTGAGCTCTGTAGAACAAACCGGAATTGAATTCCTCTGATAGTGGGAATAATCCCAAAAATCGCTATGGGAAATATATTGGAATTAAATTCCAGAGAAACCTTCAGAGATCAAAGTCACTAACAGGGTAAAACCCTAAGATCTCTAAAACCCATGGTCTATCCAAATAAAGTTTTTTTAAGATCTCTAAAAGAACATTCCAAGAAAAGAGCAAAGCTCTGTTAATGGGTAAAAATCCAAAACAAAAAGGAAGATTTTTTTTTACGGGTTGAAATTTGGTCATGATTCTTACCAAGTTTTTTGGCAGAGTTCAACTATAAGAGTTTCTTTGGGGCAGAGATCTAAGCTCTGAAAAGAGAATTAAATTCTCAAGGAAGAGGAAAGAAGATAATGGAACGGCAGTCATCTCAAGGGCCAAAGGCCCTATTTCTAAGATGTGAAGGGACGATTCAACTCCCTAGAAAATCTAACGGTGGAAAAGGTGACACCGTTGCACCCACGTGTGAGCCACTTGAGTACAACGGTGGGGGATATTTGTTCCCCCAATATTTAACCTAATAAAAGAGCAAAGCTCTGTTGAATTTAATGAGGCAACGCCTCACGTGGTCTCCACGAGGGCGCCAGAGCCACTCTTATAGGATGAAATCCTATGGTGGCGCCTCACGCGCTCCTCACGCGGACGCTAATGTCCAAAGCAAAGAAGACTTCATTACATAAGAGTTAAACTCTTAGATAGCACCTCACGTGCTCCTCACGCAGGCGCCGATGTGCAAAGCACAGAAGAATTTATTACATAAAAGTTAAACTCTTAGATGCCGCCGCACGTGCTCCTCACACGAGCGCCAATGTGCAAAGTACAGGAATACCCATCTTAAGAATTAAATTCTTAAGTGACACCCACGTACACAATACGTGAGCGCTAGCGCCTAGATAGAATTAAATTCTACAATACTCTCTGTTAAACAAAGCCGTTGGATCAAAAATCCAACGGAGATGATAAATCATCAAAATATAAAATCAAATTCTATTAGGAGAAAATATCTCCCATATCTTTCTAAAGAAGAAAGATACTCTCGGTTGGATCAATGATCCAATAATAGAATAAAATTCTATTTTTGGAATATATTCTCTCAATCTTTCCAAACGAAATGATTGCTCTAGTAAAACAGAGAACCCTTGGATTAAAAATCAAATGGTGATTAAAAATGACCACTTGACAGAGTAAATTCTGTATATGGGAAAATATTGTCAAAAACAAGAACAACATATTCTGTAAAAACAGAAGTCCTTGGATCAAAGATCCAACGGTGGGTAAAATTCCCCAAATCAATTTTGAGACCAATTAAATCAATTAGAATCTCTCAATGAGAGATTTTCTCAAAAACAATTAACAATCTGCCTCTACTATATAAAGGAATCGAGACTTCAAGTCTCATATAGAAGAAATCCCCCATATGTTTCTGAAAAATACAGAAAGCTTCCAAAAACAACAAGAATTCAATTCTCAAAGTGGAAGACTTCCCTTTCAAAAGAAACCTGGGTAAAGAAATACAGAGATCAAAAATATTTTTTACCTATTTTAAGGGTTTAACCCTTCTCAAAGAACTTAGTTCTTTCTCTGGATCAGAGATCCACAAGACAAGTCTCCCACAAGTTGAGAATTTAATTCTCATCGGGAAGATCTTGTTTTTGAGAATCAAACATTCAAAAAAGAACTAGGTCCAAAAAGAAAAACAAAAGGAAAAAGAACCTATAAAAGAACTTAGTTCTTAAGTGAAAAACCTGGTCCCGGATCTTCAAAAATAACAAAGATTTTGTTAATCATTAATGGTCAAAATGCCATTAACAGGGATTAATCTATAAAAAGGAAAAAGAATAGCTCCTCACGTGCTTCCCATGTAGGCGCCCTTTTAACAGCGCCTCATGTGAAAGACACGCGGGCGCCCAAAACAGAAGGCCAACGCCTCACATGGAACACACGTGGGCGCTGAATAAAGTGCTTAGCACTCCACATATAGCTAAAACGGATGAGTGCTTAGCACTGATTGGGCAGCGCCCAGTACCTCATGTGGGCACCACATAAAAAGTCCTTACCACTCCATATGCAACCAAAACAGCTGAGTGCTTAGCACTGATTGGGCAGCGCCCAACGCTGCACGTGCACTTCACGTAGGCACCATAAAAAGGGCTTAGCGCTTCATGATCAGTCAAATGACTAAAGTGTTCAACACTCATTAGGAAGCACCCATGACTGAATGCTTCACATGATATACATATGAGCATCAGAGCCCAAATAAGTGCTTAGCACTTTTGAATGAACAAAAAGAAAAGAGTAAGCCCAAATTGGTTAGGTCTCTGAGGTTTCTTACAACTGAGCCCAAATGCTCTGTTGTTGGATCTGAAATAAAAATGATCCGAGCCCAAATACCCATATATTTAAGTTTATCTTAATCTCAGACTAGATTAACTATCCTTAAATAAAACAAAATATTTTTGAACTAAGGGAACATACAACCTAAGTTCAAAACCCAAATTTAAAATATACGGATTTAGACTGATCCGCGCCCTACGGGAGACGACATAAACTAGTCTCCATATACAATCCACGGGAAACCAAAATAAACAAAAACAAACACGACACGAAGTGAACTGCCGGAAAAGGAGAAAGTGGTTATCGCAATGCGATAACGTAATTAACTGTAGGGGCTTGCGTCTGCAGGGAAGAGCGTCCTCACAATCAAAAACCCCCAATAAAATGAGGGGGAATCTGATAAAGTCCGCTACAACGGTCGCGTGTATCCAAACCTCCGATTTATGGTACCATAAATCAACTTGGTATCTTCGGAGAGGTGGATGGATAAATCCAAATAGCATCTGCCCCCAAATTCAGGCAAGACAATTTATCCCAGTTCATCTCTATTTTTGGTGGTGAACAGGGATCCGAACCTATTCTTAAGCCATCATATTCCCCAAGTTTCCCTACAATTAGTTCAATACTGATGCTTATATACGATCCACGGGCACGAACAAAATATGTTCACATAAAGTTCCACCGATGGCGAGAAATATCCCCATATGATGAACAACACTTGTAAGTCCATACGATGTGCAAGTGGAAAACTCTCTTTTAAGATTCTTACGACTTGCAAGGGAAAATACCACTTAGGAATTCTTACGATTCATGAGGAGAAAATACACCTACGAGATCCTCTCGACTCGTAGGGAGAAATACCTTTATGAAACCCTTATAGCTCATAAAGTCAAAATCCTTAGTTGACAGGATCCTAATCCTGTTTGCTAAGCCACCTTTGTTCAAATCAACAAAAACAAATGATGATTCGCTCCTAGTAATATCCCAGTTGTAGCGATATTGATGCCTAAACAAGTATCAAACTTCAAATCCTCTCATGGCATATAACGATTCGCTCCTGGCAACATTCCAGTTGTAGCGATGTTGATACCAAGATTAGTATCAGATTCTAAATTCCCAACCCGCAATAAAATCAGCGAGTAAGGAAAAATATTCATATGAAATAGCCGAAATGATGGGGTAACTCACAATAAAAATCAGCGAGCAAAAATAAATGCATATGAAACAGCCGAAATGTTTGGGCAACTTACAATAAAAAAATAGCAAGTAAAAATAAAAAATGACATAGCCGAAATTATTAGGCACCGCGAAAAAATAACCGAAATGATAGGGCAATCATGAGTTTTGCGATATGAAAAGATGAAAAGATAGAGGATCTCTGTCCACTACTTTGTCCACGTAAGTATGTATGTGGGTTAAGTAATCACTTATTGCATTTGAAATTTGGAAAGAAATTCTCCGGGATCTTTCTGCCGCTATCACCGATTGTTTTCGACCTCCATCCTCCTCCAGACAACGGTTATCTTCACATCATTATGTACTCTTCTTTTGCTAATTTTCATATTATATAATTCAACCCACTGCTTTTAATATATATTTCAGAATTGTATACAATTTTAATAGATATTTCATAGCCTTATTGATAGTCAATCTATAATATACGAATTTTTATTTTTTTGTAACTATCCATATCCATATTTCTATCCGCCAATGACCACATGATATGTATCTGGAAACATCTACATCTGATTCATATCTGATCGATGAGAACGTATACAAAAGTAATAGTGGGTGTTGATTGTAATTTTTCAAAAGACATCTGAGCCTCATATAATTTTCTACAGATACAAAGTAATAGTGGAAAGATGTATCTGATCGATGAGAACGTATACAAATAATACTCCTTCCGTTCACAATTACTTGTTCTTTTAGAAAAAAAAATTGTCCTAAATTACTTGTCTTTTTATGATATAGAGGTGAATAGTTTATAATTTCTCACTACATTAATTTATTATTTTGTTTTTGTAAATTATCTAAACTAATCTCAATGTTACGAGTTTCAAAGAGTATTGGTGTAAGCTTCCAAAGAAAATTTAGGAAGATGAGAAGATAACATTCATTTAATATGAAGATAATTTAGGAAAATTTACTAGGATAACAATATTATAATTTCTCTTTCAAATAGGCTTTAAATCATATTTTAATTACCGTGCAAAAGTTTAAAAGGAAAAGTAATTGTCAACGAAGGGAGTAGCGTGTTGACTGCGATTTTTCAAAATACATCTGAGCCTCATTTAATTTTCCATACATGTACATATATAAATTAATAGTGGACGGAATGATTACAATTTTCAGAAGATATCAAACACCTCATCTAATTTTCTGTCCACATGTATTGAGGGAGAAGATACTTTTCGTAGATATTATGCTATAATCTAGATTGAATAGTGATAACTAGTACGAAAATAAATACAGATAATTTACCAGAAAATATATTGTGTGAATATGAAGATAAGCTTAAAATGACCCAAGTACGTATTAACTTAAATTATAGGGGGCGAAAGATTAATTTTTTGCAACAAGGGGCTAATTTCATATTTCTTTTTCATGCTTGATAAGCCGAATATTCCTTTATATGGATTTTATATAGAATATATAGATAGATTGGAATAATAATAGAATACATTTGCATCAAGGGCAAATCCAAGCAGAGCCCAAAAAGGACACGTGCCTCCACTGAAATTTCGAGAAAAAAAGACTAATGTCAAGTAGAACCGAGTGTTGGTATTATTGGGATATATATATATAGCATAAAATTAATAAAAGGATGCTTTAGCCCAAGCGGTAACACATTTTGCTTTCCAAAAATAATAGGTCTTGGATTCAATCCCCATAACCCACAATCACTTTTTAAATTATATTTAAGTGGGTATGAATTTTATTGTGATTTAATTAAGGGTAAATTTTACTAAACACCATTGACCTTTTAGGTTTTTGAGATAACACCATTGAATTTTAAAAATGTTATAAAACCCTATTGATCTACCAATATTGTTTGAAATCATTAGTTTGATTAACTCGTGCAAGGTACAATTGGACTAAATAACCCAAAATTGTCTTGTGGATAGATTGATTAGAATCAAAATGAATGGAAAATGATGTTTTTTGACCAAAATATCTTTCACAAAATGACCTTCAATGGAGCTTTATAGCATTTTAAAAATTCAATGTTGTTATCTCAAAAACCATAATAACTGGATAGGGTTTAGTAAAGTTTACGCTTTAATTAAATTAAAATTTTATTAGCACTTTTCAAATTATTTAATAATTTTATAGGGGAAATTTCACCAAAACCATCATGTACTATAGTCATTGTTCCCAAAACCACCATGTCGCCGATTTTATGCACAGAAACTCTCCAAAGTTTTCTCCATTTTAGCGACCACCCTCTGACACCCATCCATTAAAATTTAATTTTTTAAGTTAAAGTTTTATTCTTTTCCTCCCGAAAATGCCCTTTCAACCCCTTTTAACGGTCTACTATATAGCAGGGTATTTTCTTTACATTTCATAAAGAAATTAATGGCAGGGGAGTCACAAGAGGGTCGCGTGTAACAGAGAAAATTTCGGGGGGTTTCTGTGCATAAAATTGACGCCGAGATGATTTTGGGAACAAAGTCTATAATATATAGTGGTTTTGGTGAAATGTTCTTTTTAAATAATATTTAGGTTTCACTTTTTACCAAAACCTTATTTTATTTGGTGCCCCCTCGAGTGAAAATTCTCGGGTCCGCCCCTGATTTGCATCATATAAGAAGCAAAGCATAAGCATACAAAAATATTGTCCATGCAAAGTGTTCCCCTTTGATGCAGGAGCATAAATCAAGATCTATTAGGATTTGCAAGAGTTATGAGTAAGATTTGGAAAGATTCGGCAAAAGATTATTAACAATTTGAGATAAGATTTAATTATGATTTGTTGCAATTTTAATTTTTAGATCTTGTTAGTTTAAATTAGATTTATTTTATTATCTTTCCTTCTTAGTTAAGAATTATTTCTTTTTGGTTCAGAATTCTATTCTCTTATTTAAAGAGATGAGAATTATTGTATTAGGGAGCTAAATTGATTATTGAATAAAGGTTGCTTGTTAGCAAAGGAAAAACTGCGGCTTTTATGTTTAAGGAGAGGCGGTCATACCTCGTCCTTGATTATTTAAAGTTTTGATCTTATAATTTCTCTTAAGAATTAGAGATCGTGTTGAGCATCGATCTTCCATAGGCCGATCCTCATCAATTAGTACCAGAGCGTAGGCATCGTCGCATTCTTGGTAAAAGAAGAAGAATCGATGGCACATCGTGGGCGTGGTGTACAACAACGCGAGTGAGAACGGCAAGATATCGAGATCGAAGAACTTCGAAGACATGTTTGGGGTCCGAGGATGTCACGCCCCACTTTCCAAATGACAGTAACAGGTACGTGACGAGGTCTGCGGCGTATTTATTCCGAGAAGGGTCTTTCTCAAAATAAATACGTTAAGCATATTATAAGCAATATAAACATAGATAAAAAGAATTTAACAAGAGCATAAATCCAACTATCTATTACATTCCAAGTCACAGATTTCAAAACATGACAACAAGTCTGTAGCTTTAATACAACGAAACAGAAAGAGCTGACAAAGATGAGATTGAGATGAATGAATCGAGAGCTCAGGCTTCACTAATTGCTTGCACCATTGCTTGTGCCCAAACGAGTAGGCATACTGGAAAATAAAGCTGAAGGTAAACTAATAATCCTCCTGGAATGAAAACTGAGTGTGATCCGCCTCGATCGATTCGGTCTCTTCTGTCACTAAGCCACCCGACGGACATTCCCAAGGAAAGAAAGAAAACAAGGAATGTCCGTCAGCGAACTTGCGCTCAGTAAGTCCTCAAATAAAATAGTGTTATAATGCAAAGTAATTTAATAGTAAAACATATAGGTTGTTATGTGTTATACATGGCGGTGTAATGGATAACATGATAAAGTGATTAAACATAACAAAGTAATTTAAACATAACAATACAATAACAAGTGTAAGCATGAATAGAATGGCATATCAGCAGTTATTCAGATATTCAATGTCAAACTTTACTAGGGCAATGGTACAATGCAGGAAATGCAGTATGAAGTTCTTAAAAATATAACTTAAGATCTATACTATAAAATAACTCATCTGAAACACATAATTTTATTGACAGGGATCAATGTCATTATTATTGTCATGTTTGCGTGGTACCCACGGACGTCTCCTGGTGGATTCCACATCATATACAGATTCAAGAGGTGGCCTCCATGAGTTCAAGAGATGGCCCCCACAGACTCAATAGGTGACCCCACCATCGTTATGCCGTGCACTTTGCTCCATGTGGCACTTTTTCCCATGTGGCATTTTGTTCCACACATGATCCATATTTCATTTCATAATTGTGCATGGATTCTAAACGTGGCCCCTGCAAGTCTCGAAAATTATTAGAAATTTATAGGTCTTTCGGTTTACTTATCACAACAACTAAGTTCCGCGTTATTTGGATTCCTGAAGTCCTTGTTATGGTCATGTTAACATCAGATTTTAAAACAGAATTTATAATTTCAGGCCAGCAACTATGGGTTATCTTGCATGGCATATATCGGTTCGTTCCATGCGTTTCTGAGTCACCAATTATATAAGAAAATTATAGGTCTACCAATTATGCATATATACATATAAAGTTTATCACGAACTGATATCAGGAGTTCGAGTTATGTCGTATTTAAAAACAGTGTGTGAATCAGGACAGATTCTGTCCACATTCGTCACTTAATTTTATAACGCAGATTTCTATAATTTACATTGGTTTTCAGGAAATCATCACAACTAAGACAATCTAGGTATTTCAATCTAAATGTCCAAAACACTTGATTTTGCTCAAAACGGATCTCGGAAGACGAAGTTATGAGTCTTCAAAGGTGAGCGATAAAAACAGCTTTCTGATTTTAATAACAGTGACAAAAAAGACGTCGTCAAACATAATCATAATTCGGTTTAACCTAAAATCTTTAATGTAGACCTAAAATTCTATCTAATATTTATCCTAATTTTCCTAGAATTTCCAAAAGTCAAGATTGATCCCTAAAATTTATTACGAATATAAAGGTATATTAGGTTGTATTTGAGAATAACAAAACTATGGTATTTATTTGCAACATTGTTTTCTTTACACACACACACACACACATACACACACACACACACATACATATATATAATAACCAAAAATTGTGAGGGATAACATGTGAAAAGCATACAGGGCAAGCATGAGAATCGGTCATGACATATACACTAAAATCGTCATAAAAGATTAATAAGGATTCTACACAAAAATATTAAACCTCTTTTGATTTTTTTTTATAAATGATCGTGCTCTATGAGATGGCATGCAATATAGGGTGATACGATTCATATATTCTCGTCACTACTAAAACATGAAATAAAGTAATCACTACCATATGAAATGTATCTCATTCATGAAGGTAAATAGATTTACAAAACAACTAAATATTAGACTATTACTTTATTTTATATTTGTTATTAAGACATGGGATTTACCGACGAAGTGAGCAATTATTGACATCAATGGAGACATGGAAAGATGAAGAAGATTCAACAAAAAGAAGCAAAGAGGAGACTTACTCGAACTAGCTGGTATCGTCATCGGGCTCGTCTATCCGCCAATAGCCTCATGTTACTAGCGAGACTTTTTGAGAAAGTTTTTCCGCATTCTTCTTCGAGAACTTTAGATGAAGAGGGAGAATGAAGAGAATAGAAAATTGTGAGAAAGAAAAAGAAAGAGAAGATGACAAATAAAGGTGGTGTAATGATATATTATTTCTAATAATTTATGCATTCAAAGTGGGAGTTAAGAGAAATGTGAAAAGTCACCATCCAATTTGGGAGTTAAAGGAATTGAAAGGTCTCATTTGTAGGTTATAAGAATGGTATATAAAAAATTGATAAAAATAATTGCAGGACACGAGGCTCGAACATATAGCCTATGGAATAACAATGCAATAACTTAATCAATGGGATACAAGCTTGTTCTTGTATATATTCAACAAGAATTGAATATATACGAACATTTAGAAAGAAAGTGTCTTTTAAAAAGAAATTGAGATATAAAGGTACAAGGATTTTGGGACCATTATAGAAGATGAAAACCCTTTTCAGCATTTGGGATCCGACGATGAAAGGAGTATCGGGCGTAGAGATCGGTATCCAATCGACCGCTACAGGGAATCTGATATGAGGGTGGAGTTACCAGAGTTTTCGTTTAGGATTAATCCGGAGGCTTTCATCTATTGGTTGCATACCGTCGAGCGAGTCTTCGAATACAAGGAGATGTCTGAGGAGAGAAAGGTGAAGGCGGTCGCACTCAAGTTGAAGTGTCACGCTTCAATTTGGTAGGAGAATTTTAAGATCAAACGCGCCCGAGCCGAAAAACCCAAGATCTTAACTTTGGAGAAGATAGAAAAGAACCTTCATGAAATGTTTCTACCGGAGGATTATGTACAACAAACTTATATCCATTTGCATACCCTTTGGAAAGGAGGAGACCAATCCATCGAAGTGTACACCGAGGACTTCGATTTGTTGATGATGAGATGCAGAGTCACTAAGGCCGATCAGTAGACAATTGCTTGATACTTAGGCGGGTTTCATGCCGAAATTAAAGATATCATCGAGCTTCGACAATATGTTTCATACAATGACCAATACAAATTGGCAATTAAAGTAGAAAAGAAATTGAAGTCCAAAAAGTGACTGAGATCGAATAACGATGCCAGCCGAGGAGGTTCCTCATTGGTAGGTAACTACCGAGCGAAAACGGTTGAGACACCAAAAATGACCGAATTCCAAAGAAAGGTCGATAATAAAACTTCGGCAAAAGAAACACCAATAAGCTCAAATAAACCAAATGGTTTCGGAGGAGTCAAGATGGACCAATGCCATAAGTGTCAGGGATATGAGCATTACAAAGACGAGTGTCTGAACCAACAAGTCATAACAATATTAGAGGGGGATTTTGTCGAAGAATAAATGACACCACCCGTCTATGATAAGTATGATAATGAAGACGCCGAAGAGATTATTTATTGTGATCATGTAGAATATCTTGTGATTCGGCGCAATATGAATGGCCTAGCGAGCGAGGACGAAGATGGTTGGCTGAGGCACAACATCTTTTATACTCGATGTACGACCTATGGATAGGTGTGCGATGTAATCATTGATGGCGGTAGCTGTGAAAAATTTGTCTCCAGAGTGATGGTTGACAAGTTGCAATTAAAGACTGAGAAGCGAGAAAAACCATATCAACTCACTTGGCTTCAAAAGGGAAATGTTGTATCGGTAACCGAGAAGTGTTTGCTATCATTTTTCTATCGGCAGGAATTATCAAGATTCGTTATGGTGTGATGTAATGTCGATGGATGCGTGTCACTTGATATTTGGTCAACCATGGAAATTCGACCGACGAGTGGTACATGCTGGGTACAAGAATACTTACTCTTTAAGTAAGGATGGAATAAAGATTACTTTTGGGCCGTCGAAAATTGAAGCAGTGCGTAACAAAAACTCAATTAATAATTTCCTTAGTCATACCGAGTTTATGGAGACAGCCAAGGAAAGTGGTGAGATGTATGCTTTAATGGTGTTAGAGGCTAATAAAGAACATCCGAGCTATCCACCGATCTTGAAGTTTCTTTTAGAAGAGTTTTCAGATGTCATGCAAGAAGACTTTTCTGTCGGGTTACCACCTGGCCGAGATATTCAGCATCATATCGATTTCGTTTCGGGAGCGGTCTTACCAAATAAACCAGCTTATCGTATGACAGCAAAGGAGCATGAAGAATTACGACGGAAAATTGAGGATTTGATGCGGAGATACTTGAAGGAGAGAATGAGTCCTTATGCAGTGCCAGCGTTGCTTGTTCCAAAGAATGATTGATCGTGGAGAATGTGTATCAATTGCCGAACTATCAACAAAATCACGGTAAAAAATTGGTTTTCTATACCTCGGTGTTTATCACGAATAATTACATTTAATATCGTCCATTCTGTATCATTTTGTTAATAAACAAGTTCTATTACTCCATGATTGCTGCATAAGTATAGGTTCCAGCTTTTCAAGGCAATAAAGTCAAAATTTTGCACATTCTTTACAATTACATCAATTTTAGGACAAAACTACCCGGGCGAACAACTGACCAAGAGACAGATACTCGCAACAGAATTTATCATTTGTGTGAAACACAAATGCAAGTGGATAGCCAATGAGAAGCCAAGGTGGCTGCACAAGTCTTTTTATTGGAACACAATGATTATAATGAAAAAGTGTTGTGTGACATGAGAAAATAATTGAAAAGGTAAAGTCACAATCTGGACTTTAAACACCAGAGTGCATACAGGGTAATTTAGAAGAAAAGAAATATACCAAATATCAAGTTTTAATGACAGAAGATCAAGGCAAGAATCGGAAGCTCCAACTCATCATTTGGGCCGCCCAAATTGCCCCCTGGTTGGCCCCAACTTGGCTCGAGATTTTTCTGTGCGTCCACCATTGTCTAATCAAGCCACTTGGATATGAAATTTTTTGCTTTTGCAAAGCCTATAAATAGCAGATCCCTCAATAGGATTAGGGGTTGGTTTTTGAGTGATTTTTAGAGTGTGTAATGTATGATTGTTTCTTCTTCCTTCTTGAAGCTCACATTTGAGAGATCCATGAAGGAGGTTGAAGTTGTAATCTAATCTTGTAGCTCAAATCCCTCCATGTGTTAATAATACTTGAACTCTTTGTTTTAGCTTCTTTGTTTATTTTTCTTTGCTCATTCTTTATGTCATGCTCTTTATTTCTCTTTTGTTTTTTTGTTATGATGATTGAGTAGTTCTTGACTATGGTGAAGGTTAGGAATGGTGATGAATGGCAAAGCCTTCCTCCATTCTTTTTTGGTTATGTTTTGTGCTCAATTTTATTGTAATTTTAAGATTATTTGATGCTTATTGTTTGATAAGGTATGTAGCTTTCATTGGTTACTTGGTAACATTTAGCATATACTCTATTCTCTCAATACATCCATTAAGTAATGTTAAAGTTAGAATCAACACTTAGGGTTAAACTTGCTAAGTTCTTTAGATAAGGTATGTTGCTTGATGGTTGGATTGACACCCTTCCTTAAACATATATCCTATATTGGTACACGCTCATACTCGTGCCGCAAACTTGCGGCTAAGGCGTATCACAAAACGAAAATTTTCTAAACAAGAGCATGAACTCTATGACCTAGAACCGAATCCAAACACTAAACTAGTAAACACTAGAAGGAGTCTAGCTACTCGGTTAGTAAATACAACATTTGTAGTCATGTACTTCTTATTTTATGGAACTTCTTTAGCTCCTAGGTCACCGGGAATGAGCTTGGGAGTCGGTCTTTCTCGTCAAAGATGATCCACCTGAAGGAACCCTAACTTAGGCTCTAGCTTCACATAAAAATAACAAAGTAAAGAAACTAGTGAACAAGACTTGCTAAGAATTGATCGCTGGGATGTAGTAGTTGTTAATCTCTAAGTGTTCTCTCATTTTCTTTTTCCTTTCTCTACTTCTAAAATATCAAGAGAGGAGGAGGAAGAAGCTCAAGGGTGATGGTCACAAAAATCAAGCATGGCTCAAATTGAAAATCTCCAACTCTTCCTTTTTCATTTTTTCTTTAAATGTGAGGATGGGTGGACTTATGACTCACCATGGTGAGTCGCAAGCCTACACCATTCTCACCATAACAAGAAGAGATGAGATGAAAAGAGAAGCCACCTTATTGTACACATATACATACGTATATGTATATATATAAATATATATATATACAAATAGACTAACACAAGTATATACTGCAAATACATATACCCGTATTTGTATAAGACATGAATACACGTATTTATACAAATACTCGTATTCATATAAATACCGTATTCTGTCAAAATACGAATACCGAAAAGAGAGATACTAAATGAGATATATAATACTAGCATACATTTTATCCAAATGTGATAATATGGCTATCTTTCAAACCGGCTAGAATTAACAAAATATCCGATTAAAAGTACGTGTACAAAAACAAGTATTTAATCAAATCTAAGTACGTATCAAAATACGTACACTACATCGTTTTTCCTGAGCTGGAAAACCCTCTGTGTGGGACACTAAAGACTCAACAATACGCTTGCAGTGGGTTTAACCACAAGCACGTCAGCGGCACTAGCTGTACGTAATGGCTACCCAGGTATTGAACAGAAGGAAGGTCGACAAGCAAACTCGTCTGCATCCCTACTGATCCTGAAAGTGACAGGCTCTGTACAGTCCGGTCTGTTCGTCTAAGAGTATCACATATTGGGTCTAGAGGGTGGATAAATTCAGACCCCTAATAACGCGATAAGTCGTGTCGGTGTGAAGCCCATCACCTACAGAGAAACTACTGATCCAAATCAGTAAATCTTATCCACCTTGGCTAAGAATTTCTGATGATGGACATCCGTGTACAACACGGCGTCTACCCCCAATACCGGGAGAGACGAATCCCTTACGAATTTGCTCACTGTCTCTATGTGGCTAGGGACTGTACCCAACTAAAACATGTTTGCACGACTCGGTAGAGCCATGATAGGGTAGTAATCAAAGCACAGTAGGAACTCACACGAGGCAAATGATGATCTCAGGTCAACATACTAACTTGTACTCATGTCACCAGAGAACTGCTAACTGAAAATAAGTATAATACCATCTAGCATGTTCCTGGCGAGTCCATCAAGTGTAACTCATAATCCAATGAGCACCCATATACAATCTTTGGTGACTAACTAATACCAATGGCTGTGAGACCGGCCATCTCCCCTCGTCGGGGTCAAGAAACGTATACATTAGTCTACTCTGGAATATCGATGCCCAATCTTGATATTCCCATGACTAAAGACATTTAAGGATTTGCTTATAGACTATCCAGATCTTATAAGTGTGATCGCCACAATAACCCTGGTAGTCAAGCATGAATCCTATGGGCTCTATCAACATGTAATAGTGATCCATAATACCACATAATCATGTACATGATGATAAAGAAAAACAAGATAGCATACTATCATCTCGAGTAAGACTGTTCTACCCGTATAGGTCCTCCCTCAATCATCATAATCGTCTGGCTGCAATTATAATAATTGCCTTGAGGGCACTATAACCAACGATATCCTACTTGCACTTAAGGCTAATTATTGCGGTGTCGCATACTTATAGCCCGTGTGATGCCGAACACCCAACTTCTCTACTAATCAGTTTCGCAAAGCATGTTTGCAAAACATTCGTGTTTGAGAAATAGCCTCAGTGAGTGGATCCACTCCAATGTTCTATCTTTATCTCTCTTTATCTCAACTTCACGGAGAACGACTTTCTTCCGAAATGAGCGATACCTGTCTTAGAACTTGTCTAGATATCTGATTGGACCAAGTTCATAAATGAACTCCAAATCCAACAAACTTCTTAGACTGTATCTTCTACTGAATTTAATCAGTAACCTGCTCCATGCCTACCTCAGTATCCGCTTGGATCACTGTCCAACATACCGCCCTTCAAAAGAGGGTAAACTTTAACTCTGATAGTCATTCTGTCTTCAGGTCAACTTGGAAGCCTGAAATAATAATTGCCTTCTGAAGGAGGCTATCGTTGCCATATACCAAGAACATTCTCTCATGTTCATAACTGATTCCCAATGTTTCTTTCGGATTGAATTAATATCCGCTTATTGCAGCTAATGCAAAAGCAATATCCGGTATGGTACTTGATATCTCATGATTGACTCAATTTCCTAACCAAGTGATATGTCAATTATGCAAATCTCTCTCCTCATCAATCCAGAAGACATATCTTTAGAGAGGGTGACTCCATCACCCGCGGATATACCACTACGCCAGGAGTCATCTATTCTAGAACACTTTAGAATAGTGTCAAAGTACCCAAATTGGGACACTTCTCAAATATAGACCTAATACCATAGATCTAGTCATTAGAATATCTGATATTTTATCCAGATTCTTTATGAAGAAACATATGTAACAACCATAGTTTAACCGATAGTAGTATAGGAAAAACACTTCCAATTAGGAGTATGTCATCCAGAAATCAGGATAGTACTCCCTACTCAACCTTCTTACTAGGTCTATCTATCATTCTTGATGAAGTCAAACACTATGACTTTCATATCAAGAATAGATGACCCATTTTCGCTCCCCTTACTTTAGTCTAAAAATAGACATAAGCATCTTGCCCACCACGCTTCCGCTACTCCCACTGACTACAACAACCCTATGGCAGAGTTATATACACATGCACTTCTAAATTCAATTTTGAATGCCGTTATAATCATCCACCTACCATATCTCATAATCAAGGACAGCGGCAGTGATAAGCTTGGGTTATCAAAACCTCCATGTCACTGTCTTTGAAGAGACCGAAGTACCTCTCGGGTGGCTGAAATTACCCATTAAATCTGTAGAGTGGCTAATGGATTGTCGAATCTAATTAAATTCTTATGTTCTACTAAATATTCTGTAACCGTTTGTGGTCTTGGAATCACTTTCAGTTCTACCATACTCCCACCAATATTTTCTAAAAAGAATTCATTTTTACTAAAAAAAAAAGTAGCGAGTCAAGAACAATATAATTATTGATCGTACAAATGGTAGAATATTAACCCTCGTCAAAGCCCTGGATAACCCACAAACTGCTATTACTGAAACATGCATTGAGTTTATCCGGATTCTGGTTTTAAGCATAAGCCGGACAACTCCGTATACCTTAACATCGTTAAGATATGAACCATTCTATATCCAATATAGAAACAAAATCACTAATTTAATTGGAACCAGATTCAAAAATTATGCAGTTGTTTCCAATGCATATCGACTAAACGGAAGGAGGCCATGCAACATTACTCATCAAGAAGCTCACCCACAGATGAGTAACCTAAGAGAGAAGTAAATTCTCAAATATATTACTTACGACAAAATACCTAGTATAAATATCTACATTTTCGATCACCTCGAATAATCCTGATACTTCCAACGTATGGTTCTCTACTTTATTCTTATACCTATAACTTCTCAAAATTTAGATCTTGTATTTCAATGAAAATGTGTGTCTAAAACCAGAGAAGTCATAAGTAAACGAAATATAGTACGAGTACCAACCTCTTGTCCTATTGGACATCGGAAAACATACAATATTTTGTATAAGTCCTCCGAGTTTAATAACTCAGACCCTGTGTGTTATAAATTAAAAAATGTATTATGATTAAGAAGAATTACACTGTTTTTGAATGCACCTTACCTAATCATCAACTGATAAAGGCAAATGTTATAAACATAATTTCAAAAAGTTATATCTTACTTTATAAAATAAACGTACAGATATATCAGTTTAAAATTGGTGCATAACAATGGATATTCAAAACCAAATATTTTTCGTTAGGCAATACCCACGCGATTTCCTCAAAAATTACCAATTACAAAGAGAAGACATCTTATTGTACACATATACACATGGATATGTATATATATAAATATATATACAGATATGCTAATACAAGTATATTCCACAAATACATACACCCGTATTCGTATAAAATATGAATACCCATATTTGTATTAAGATACAAATACCTGTATTTATATCTAGACACAAATACACGTATTTATACAAATACCCTCATGCGTATAAATACTGTATTCTGTCAAAATACGAATACAAAAAAGAGAGATACTAAAAGAGATATATAATACAAGCTCACATTTTATCCAAATGTGATAATATGGATATCTTTCAAACTGGCTAGTATTAACAAAATATCCGATTAAAAGTACGTGTACAAAAACACATATTTAATCGAACCTAAGTACATATCAAAATACGTACACTACATCGTTTCACCTGAGCTGGGAAACCCTCTGTATGGGACTCTAAAGACTTGATAATACACTGGCAGTGGGTTTAATCACAAGCACGTCGGCGGAACTAGCTGTACGTAACGGCTACCCAGGAATTGAACAAAAGAAAGGCCGACAAGCAAACTCGTCCGTATCCCTACTAAACCTGAAAGTGACAGACTCCGTATAGTCCATTATATTCGTCTAAGAGTATCGTATATCGAATCTAGGGGTGGATAACGTCAAATTCCTAATAGCACGATATGTCATGTCGGTGTGAAGCTCATCACCTACAGAGAAACTACTGATTCAAATCAGTAAATCTCGTCCATCTTGGCCAAGGATTTCTGGTGATGGACACCCGTGCACAACGCGATATCTACCCCCAATTCCGGGATAGACGAATCCCTGACGATCCGCTCACTGCCTCCATGTGGTTCTAGATTGTACCCAACTAAAACATGTTTGCACGACTCAGTAGAGCCGTGGTAAGGTAGTAATCAAAGCACAGGAGGAACTCACATTAGACAAATGATGATATCAGGTCAACAAACTAACTTGTAATCATGTCACCAAAGAACTGCTACCTGACAATAAGTATAATACCATCTAGCATATTCCCGGTGAGTCCGTCCAGTGTAACTCATAACCCAATGAGCACCCGTATACAATCTTTGGTGATTAACTAACACCAATGGCTGTGAGACCGGCTATCGCCCCTTATCAGGGTCAAGAAACATATACACCAATTTACTCTTGAATATCGATGCCCGGTTTCGATATTCCCATGACTAGGGACATTTAAGGATTTTCTTATGGACTACCCAGTTCTCATAAGTGTGATCGCCACAATAATCCTGGTAGTCAAGGATGAACCATATGGGCTCTATCAACATGTAATAGTGATCTGTAAAACTACATAATACATGTACATGATGATAAATAAAAACTATATAGCATACTATCATCTCGAGTAATACTGTTCTATCCGTATAGGTTCTTCCTCAATCATCATAATCGCCTGCCTGCGATTACAATAATTGCCTCATCTGGGTCAAGAAACATATGCACTAGTCTGTTTACCGCCGAAAGACGCGACCGGGACGTTAGAACGTCTGGCCTAAATTTTGGTGGGGCAGATGCTATTTGGGTTTTTCCGTCCACCTCTTCGAAGATGCTAAGTTGATTTATGGCACCGTGTATCGGAGGTCTGGACGGATGCGGCCATTGTAGCAGACTTCGTCAGATTCACCTTCGTTTACGAGGGGTTTTTGATTGTGGGGACGCTCTTCCCTGCAGGCGCAAGCCCCTGCAATTAATTACATTAACGCGTAGCGATAACTACTTTTTCCTACTCCAGAAGGTCACTTCGTGTCGTGTGTGTTTGTTTTATTTTTTGGTTTCCCGTGGATTGTATACGGAGACTAATTTATATGGTCTCCCGTAGGGCGTGGATTAGTCCAAATCCGTATATTCTTAGATTTAGGTTTGGGTTGATTTAAGGATCGTTAATCTAGTTTGAGATTAAGATCAACTTAAATTTTTATTGAGGATACGTTAGTCTAATTTTAGACTAAGATCTACTCAACAGGATTTTGGGATCATTCGGACCCAACAAGAGAGCATTTGAGCTCTATTGCTTTAGTTTAAGGACGTTGCGGTCCGTAGATCACCATTTGGGGTGAGGGTTTAGTTTGAGGACGTTGCGGTCCATAGCTAGTTTAAGGACATTGCGGTCCATGGGAATGTGCTCATGGGTTAATGAGTGCACCAAAGAGCTGTTGGTTGTCGGGACCCTCCATCTCTCTGAAGACGTTGAAGAATTACAACGACATGTATCAGAGGTGTGGAGAGATGTACCCTTGAACCGAACTCCAGATTGAAAGGATGGAACAAACATCATTTTAGATGCCATGTGTCAGGAGATCATTAGTCATCTAATCGATTTGGGGAGACCTGAGTATAGGAGGGCTCGGTTGATTAATGGTCAAAAGGTTTTTGGCCTCAGGAGACTTGGCTAATTTGGGCAAAGGTTGGCCCCTCATAGTGTTAAACACTGATATTGGTTTGGCGCTCATGTGCTCCCACGTGAGGCTCTTAAGCAGTGTTAAACACTGAAATTTGGAGCGCTCACGTGTGCCACGTGAGGCGCCTGAAAATTGTCCTTTACTTCTTTGGGTTTATTCCCTTCTTCTTTTATAAGTGCTAAGCACTATTGAGGGTCACGTGGGAACACGTAAGGCGCCCCAAAATGGGAACTGTCTTTGGTTTATTCCCGTTTTCCTTTTATAAGTGCTGAGCACTATTGGGGGGGTCACGTAGGAACACGTGACGCGCCCCAAAATGAGAACTGTCTCTGGATTTGTTCCCTTTTCCATGTAATTACCGAGCGCTCGTTTTACGGGGTCACGTGGGAACACGTGATTTGATCTCAGTCATTCCTTTTTGTTCCTCAGGGGTGCTCACGTGGGAACACGTGTCTGTTGTTATAGTGTTGAACGCTAATCATTTCTTTTACGTGCATGGAAATCTTGATCTGAGTTTTGAGTATTTCAAGTCCCTTATTTTGATAAGAATTAAATTCTTATATAGGGTTAAACCCTTGTTTTATCAGAGGAATTAAATTCCTATATCTTTTGGAAGAATTAAATTCTTCAAACTTAGTCCTTTCCTCTAAGTTTTGGGACTGCATGACAGAATCTCCTCGATGAGAATTAAATTCTCAACTTGTGGGAAGATCTGTTTCTGCAGACCTCAACCAGAGGAAGAACTAAGTTCTTGTTTGGAAGAGTTAAACTCTTGTAAGAGGAGATAAAATGATCTCAGTGTCTCTTTTTTTTTTACCTAGGGTCTCTTTTCTTCAAAGAGAACTCTCCTTCTTTCTCTGTTTCTCAAATCTTATAGGGGGGTCTCCTCTCTCCGTATGTATCTCTCTCTCCCTCCTTTTTCTTTTTCTTTTCTGAAGCATTGGGCTCCTTATATAGTAGAGGCACATCTGTTGATTTAGTTAAAGAAATCTCTCGTTGAGAGATCCTGATTGATTTGAAGATTTTATCCACCGTTGAACCTTTGATCCAAGGACTTCTGTTTTACAGAAGATATTTTTCTTGTTTTAACAAGATTGAGAAAATATTTCCCCATACAGAGCTTATTCTGTAGCCTGGTGATTTTTATCCACCATCGGATTTTTAATCCAACGGTGCTCTGTTTTACAGAGAGCAGTCATTCTTGTTTAGAAAGACTCAAGGAAATATTTTCCAATTAGGGTTTTTATCCCTTTACTTAGAATTTAATTCTATTGGCTTAGAAGGCACTCGAGCCCACTCACGTGTAGCACGTGACCCCCACGAAGTTAAGCATGTTTGCTTATATACAACAGCCTAACAAAGGGAAGGCATCACGTGTTAGCACGTGAGCTTCTTTGGCCTGTTATTTGTTTTAGGAAGGCGCCTATATACTTTGTATATATATGCTCACGTGTTTGCACGTGAGGGTCAATTTCAGCCTTAATTGTTAAGCGCAATGCCTATAATTTTTGCTCCAAGGCGCATCATGTGTGGGCACGCGATACTCCATTAGGGGAATTTTTCCCATCTCTTTTCCTCTTTCTGTTTCTCCCTCCTGTTTTTTTTACTTTTATAAGGGAACAAATGCCCCCACAGCGTTGTTCTCACATGGCTTGCATGTGAGTGCAACGCTGTCATCTTTACAGCCGTTGGATTGCCTAGGGGAATGGGGAGATAAACCGCCTTCGTCACGTCTTATAAATGTAAGGGTCTTGACTTTGGGAAGCCACTGTTCCTTCATCTTCTTCTTTCCTTGTCTTCTTTAAGAATTTAATTCTCTTCCACAGAGCTTAGTTCTCTGCCCATTGCTATTCTAGAGTTAAACTCTGCAAACTTCTCTTTGGGTGAGGACCTTGCACGACCCCCTCTTGCTTTCTGCCCTGGATTTTAAATCCATTATCAGAGCACAACTCTTTTCTTGGATCGGTTTCTTAAAGATCCAAAAACGTATATAGATATATATTCGTTTTTGTAAATTTTGAATCAATGGGGATTTTTAATCCCTTTCTTAGGGTTTTACCCCATCATTGCTCTTTAAGAACCTTGGAATTTAATTCCGTTGTGGGGTTTTCTGGGATTTAATCCCTTTATTATAGGAATTTAATTCCGTATTCACAGAACTTGTCCTTGAGAGAGACTCAGATATTTTTGGGAATATTATTCCCTAATGCTCTCGAGTATTTGAGGGTTTTAATGCCCCTAAAGCAGATTTAAGTCTGTCATGCTTGCTTCAAGAGTTTGTTAGGAGTTGTTTAAACTCTAGTGTTCATTTGACGAGAATCCTTTTAGATTCTTCTAATAGGAATTTTCTTGATCATTTCGATCGCTAAACTCTTGCTGATTTTTTTCTTTTTAGATATTATGGTCGCTTATCTGTATGATCTTGACGAAATTATCTCCTATGAAGACATTTGCGTCCAAGGCCGCTGTCAAAACCAGGAGTTTACGAATGCCCAATGCGCTAAGGTTATATGTCGCTTCGATGAATACAATGGTCAACTACTCCCCCATCGTTCGCCCTTTTAAAGATCATCGTGGGGGCGATTTGGGAAGCACTTCCTGAATTTAACGAAGCCATGCCGCTTGAGGCACTTGATGATGCCGAAGACAAGGTGTACTCAGTATATCTAATGGGCTTGATCTCGAAGAGGCGGCGGGATGATCTTGTTGATATCTTACATCAAGTTTTCCAACAAACGACAATAATCTCCGCCTACCAAAGGACGGATGACATCAGCGAGAATCCTGACGCTTGCATTCGTGAGAAAATGCACACGAAAATGGTCAGAGAAGCCAGAAGCATTTTACTCGGCCTTTCTTCTGAATTCCTAAATCCATGTCCAGGATTTAGTGTTTTACCATTGTAAACATTTTTTTATACCATGTATAAGTTCCTGGAGCTTTAATGACAAAACTTCCTCTTTCCCTCCTTTTTTTTATGCTCACATGTGTTCTGCATGAAGTGTCGTTATACTGTTGTTGGCATTCACGTGTTTTGCGCATGAAGCGCTGTTGAGGATTTTAATCCTGAACTAGCGTCGGCGCTCACGTGTTATGCACGTGTGGTTCCGCTTTAAAAAAGGATCAATGCGGGTGCATCACGTGTCATGTACGTGAGGCTCTGCTAATGGGGTCGTTTCACCTCCCTACTCTGATTCCAACGAGCCACCATTTTCTTTTCCCATGCCCCTTTGGCCTTGGAAATAGCTCCACCATGCACAACATTTTCTGTGCATAGCTTTGAATGCTACTTTTTATAACCCGAAGCTACGTCTTTCTCTTTCTTTACAGAGAGAGAACCATTTAGACCTTAGAGTGATCATTTTGAGAAACAAACCAAAGGTTATGGCTTGCAACCGTCCCCATGCTCGTCGACAACCCTAGGAGGTTCCTATCGAGGAGATTATTCCTCGTTTTGCCGCGCGGTTAGTGGATCCTCTTTTCACTAATGACCAATGTGATGCGGCACTGTACGAACTCTTGGCTCGTAAGGGCTCTCCTCTTCCTATGGGTTCCATTTGGCTCAGGATAATTTTCTTGTCCGTGCTTGCTGATATCCCCCCTCATCCGGTGGAGATGACTCCGGCGATTCTCGATACGGCGGAGGACAAAATTGAGTGTTTCCACGAGGCATACTTAATTACTCGGCCTCTGAAGTATCGTTCGGTTCATTTACTGAGTCAGATACGAGCTCGGCGGGCCATCATGTCTGCTTTCGCTGACGAGCATGGTGCTAACCGATGGGGAGCAACTCCTCGTGAAGACTGTCGCTTCGACATGGTGGAGAGGGCAGAAAGAGAATTCGAGAACTTTATTTATTGTTTTGTTAACCCTTGTATCTCTGATCCCATATTTGGTGTTCTCTTCCTTGTAGAGTAATATATTTGTTTCAATGTATTTCTTTTATTGTTGCCTGTTGAATGTTTTTTGTTGAATGTTTTCTGTTCATCATATATTCGTACGTGTATCTCTCCCCTGTACATGAGCTTTATACTTCACCCTTAGGAATTTTTGCTAAGTGCGAGCACCATTGTAGTGTCGTACATAAATCAGCACGTTTTGAACACCATTTCTATTTAAGCAGGAATACAGTCGTGAATGCATGCTTAGTGGGGCGTGAACCAAAGATTCTCCTTACTGTCTTGCACGGTACATGGTTGGTGCTCGTGGGTTGCGCCTTGTCGTCGAGTGGAGACTTGCTTACATGATCTTGAATGCATACGCTTTTCTTCCGAGCTCCTAACTGCAAAGGCGAGCCTGCGGGGGTAGATTGAGCAGTGTGCCACTAATCTACAGTCTTGCGAGAAGAGGCTCAACCGGAAATTTTCAGAGAGGGAGCTAGCCTCAAATGCTTTGGGGGAACTTCAGGTTCAACTCACTACCAAGACCACTCGTGCGTACGAAATTTGGCGGGTGCTTCAAGAAGCCATCACAGAGGTGGTAGCTCTTGATAAAGTCGTTATCTTTACCCACGAGATGGTTGAAGCTCATAAAGTCGCTGAAAATGAGCTTGAGAGTCGGTTTGCTTCATACCAGACTCAGCAGACTCAGGCGGGAGCTCGTCTTGCAGCAATAACGGAGCTTGAAGTCAAGGTTCAACAGAAGGCTGACGAACTCATTAGCTTACTGCATCGTCCACCGGCTTAAGCATTTTTTTGTCATTGTATATTCTCCTTTTTTCTTTGTATTTATTCCTGAATGAGAGTATTTTGTATTCATTTTGATTATTTTATAAAATGTATCTTGTATTCATGAATAAAAGACATATTTTATTTCATACTGGCGTGTCCCTTTAGCAAATGCGTCTTGTAGATAGTCTATTTTGATCTCCTTGCAGGGCAACGATGGCTTAGAAAACAGGTTCAGATATGCCACCTAAGATTTTTCAACTTTATGAGCCGTGAGGGTCTCATAAAGACATTTCTCCCTACGAGTCGAGAGAATCCCGAAGGTGTGTTTTTTCCTTAGAAGTCATGAGGACTCCTTAGTGTGTTTTCTCTTTAGAGTCGTAAGGATCTTACAAGAGAATTTTCCCTCTTACAAGTCGAGAGGACTCGTAAGTGGTTGTTTCCCTCCTTGTCGATATTCGACTTTGGAGAGTATGGCCCATGGATAGTATGCAATAGTCCATCTTGGACCGACTTGCAGGGCCCCAGTGCTTAGGAAACAGGTCCTTATCCCCGTTGCAAAAGGCTTTTCCCTACGAGTCGATATGAGTCGAGAAGTTCTCACAGGAACACTGATTTCCCTACGAGTCGAGACGAATTGAGAAGTTCTCGCAAGGATGTCCTAACGTCACAGTTAACTCCTGCTAATAGAAGTCCGTTAGGGTCTGTGGTACTAGGGTTTTTTACCCGTCGTACCGTCACGTTGGCCTATGTATTCCCCGATATGTAATCTTGCTATTCGAGTAGCCCCACGACTGTCGTGTCTCTGATCCCTTCGGGGGCTGGACAAGACGTCTTCAAGTAATCTTCCAGGTAATATTACCGTTGAAAGAGCAAGCGTTAGGGATATTCCATGCCGCTTTTTACTTGAGGTTAGGCTTAGTTTGGGAGCCCCGATGAGTCATGACCGCTCCGCGCTAGAGTGGGATGATCTCCGATAGTCTTTCAGGTCTCTTTTGAGTTGCCGTCAAGACCCTGAAGCTAGGGATTTTCCTTTGCTTCGTTTGTTGACATTGTGTCTGCAATATTATGATGGATGTCAAGGTTGTCTCTGGGTTGTCTGTGAACCATCGAGATTTGGAACTAGGGGACTTTGCCATGGCTCCGAGGTAGTCTCTGGGCTGTCTGTGAACCGTCGAGATTTGGAACTAGGGGACTTTGCCGTGGCTCCGAGGTAGTCTCTAGGTTGTCTATGAACCGTTGATATTTGGAACTAAAGGAGTTTGCCGTGGCTCCGAGGTAGTCTCTAGACTGTCTGTGAACCGTCGAGATTTTGAACTAAGGGACTTTGCCATGGCTCCGCTTTGTTGATGTTGCGTCTGCATCCGGTTGGAGTGAGAAGAAACACCGTTATTGATCTCTAGGCTGCCTATGAACCGTCGAGACTTGGAACTAGGGACTCTGCCATAGCTCCGCTTTGTTGACGTTGCGTCTGCATTCGGTTGGAGTGAGAAGAAACGTTGTTGTTGATCCCTAGGTTGTCGATGAACCGTCGAGACTTGGCTTCCGTTTGACAAAGCCCGGCGGAGCAATATGGTTCCCTTTTCGTTTGTGCCCATGGATTGTATACAGAGGTCAATGTGATCTCACCTGCAGGGCGAAGTTTTCATTTCATTTTTTATTTCTTTCCGCGATGCTCTATCATTTCAGCTTCTTATATCGCGAAAGTCACGATTGCCCAATCATTTCGGCTTTTCGTTGCAGTGCCTAATCATTTCGGCTATTTTTCTTTTTACTCGCTGCTTTTTATTGCGAGTTGCCCAAACATTTCGGCTATTTTTGTATGCATATATTTTGCTCACTGCTTTTTATTGCGAGTTACCCCACCATTTCGGCTATTTTTGTATACATATATTTTGCTCGCTGCTTTTTATTGCGAGTTTGGAACTTGAGATCCGATACCAATCTTAGCATCAACATCGCTGCGACTGGAATATGGCCAGGAGCGAATTATCATTTGCCTTGAAAGGACTTGAAATTTGATACTAATTTAGGCATCAGCATCGCTGCCACTGGAATGTTTCCAGGAGTGAATCATCATTTGCCTTTTGTCGATTTGAACAAAGGTGGCTTAGCAAACAGGGTTAGGATCCTGCCGACTAAGGCTTTTGACTTCATGAGCTGTAAGGGTCTCATAAAGGTGTTTCTCCCTACGATTCGTGAGGATCTCGTAGGTGTATTTTCTCCTTAGGAGTCGTGAGGATTCATAAGTGTGTGTTCTCTTATAAGTAGTAAAGATCTTACATGAGTGTTTCACTTCATAAGTTGAGAGGACTTACAAGTGTTGTTCACCATATAAGGACATCCCTCATCATTGGTGGGACTTGATGAGGGAACGTTTATTTATGCCCGTGGATTGTATACAAAGGTCAATATGGACCGCCTGTAAGGCAACTTGGGGAGTATGACGGCTTAAGAACAGGTTCAGATCCCTGTAGCTTAAGGCTTTCTGAATCCTACAGGCCATAAGGATCTAATAGGGGTAATTCTCCTTACGAGTTGTCAGGATCTCATAAGTGCAATTACTCCTTAGGCATCATGGGGATCTCTAAGTGTGTTGCTCCCTTGTGATTCGTAAGGATCTCACGCGGGTGTTTTCTTCTCACAAGGTCGAGAGGACCTTGCAAGTGCGCATGATTTTTTTTTACGAGTCTGCGCCCTTTCGAGTTTTCACGAACTCATCGGCAATCCTGTTGTTTTTATCCACGGAGCCCTTTCGGGTTTTCATCCGTTTCCATTTCTCTTGTGGACGTACCTTTTTTTACGAGTCTGCGCCCTTGCGGGTTTTCACAAACTCGCCAGCAGTCCTGCTGTTTTTATTCACGGAGCCCTTGCGGGTTTACATCCGTACCCTTCTCGCTTGTGGGCGTACCTTTTTTTTAACTTCGCCGCCGGGGTAGCTGTGTAGCCAGTGGGATTTGAGTTGGCTACTTATTTAGTTTAAGAACATTACGGTCCATTGTTATTTTAGGGACATCTCGGTTCAAGGCACACTTCGAGGCAAAGTTTTGCCGGATACTACTCATAGAGTTTGGACTCAGGAAGACAGCGAACGGACACAAGCGTAGTCATCTATCATTAACCTTAGCCGTGACCTGTCAAGCATAGTATTTCTTAAGGAACCGGCCGTTTATTGGCCGGAAGGGTCTTTCACCATGCATATTCATGAGCATATAGGCCCCACCTTGGTAGACCTTGTCTATGATGTACGTGCCTTCATAGTTCTGCTCGAACTTCCCCCATTTAGCACGATTGGTGATCATAGGTCTTTTTACGACTAGCATGAGTTCACCTTGGCGGAATGTTCTCGGCCTAGTCAGTCTTTCGTATGAGCGCGTCATCCTTGCTTTGTAAGCTTCCAGGTTTTGCTGCGCAATGAAACGAGTTTCATCGAGGGCATCTAGCTCCTCGAGCCGAAGATGGGCATTTTCCTCGTCTGTCAGCTCATAACGAACTGCCACTCATAGAGAGGGTAGCTCTATCTCCAAGGGAAGTACCGCTTCCGTGCCGAATACTAACGCGAATGGCGTTGTGTTGGTGGCCGTCTTGAACGTGGTCCGATAAGCCCAGAGAGCTTCATGCAATCTCTCATGCCAGTCCTTTCTGTTTCTGGACACCGTCTTTTTTATGATCTTCATCAAGGACTTGTTGGAAGCCTCAGCTGTAAGTCAACGTTACACACCCCATGGGTTTGCAGGGAGGCGGAACAGGTAAAAAACAATTTTTTACATGCAAGGTAACATTGACTTAAACACAAGATCTTAGCTAAACCATATCTAACAAAACTAACTAGAGGTATTATCTACTCGGTAAGAAGATTATACATAAAGTTCCAAGTCATTCTCTTCTTTCCGCTGTCCTCATTCTCCTTGCAAGCTCCTTGGAGTGAAATAGAAAGCACCTCCTCATCGGCTTCTTGATGTAGTAGAAGATCCACCCGAGAGTTCCAACTTAGAGCTAAACCTCCAATATGAGGCAACTAGATCACTTGGGTTGCTAGACTAAGTGACCTACAGTGAGTAGAGTGTGGATTAGAGTAGCTTAGTCTCACTAAACCCTTAATTCACAACTCATGAGACACTAGGGTTTTGAGAGGAAGAAGAAGAGAACAAGCTTAGGAGAGAGAATGTATTTGTGATAATGATAATAAAAATTGGAATAGATAACTTATATATGACCATTTGTCATGGCATGAAAAATATCTACTCAAAATATCTAGCTCAAAAATATCTCATCAAAATATCTATGGTCAACAAGTCAAGCCAAGTCAAATGGTCAACCAAGTGGCCATGCCAAAAAGATTATCATTTATCAAAAATAACAAATACTTTTCCTCTTCTCATATTTACTTTGACCAAGTCAATGGTCAAAACCCTAATGAGAAGTTTCCTTCTTCACCCCCTCTCATCCGTATATACATACTCGCATCCGTGTTCCGAAAAACACGAATACTATGAGACGAAGCTAATCCAATAATCAAATACTAGGATCCGGATTAAACCAAAGCCCACTAGTATTGTCCGCTCAAACACCACATGCGCACAAGCACACATATGTGATCGAACCCTATCGTAAAACCATACGACCTCTACTCATTTCGCCCGAAGCTGGGAAACCCTCTGTGTGGGACTTTAAAGACTCGACACTACGCTGGCAGTGGGTTTAACCACAGGCCTCAAGCGGTAGTAGCTGTACGTAACGGTCCCCAGGTAGATGTCGATAAGAAGGCCGAAAAAGAAACCCATCCGAACTCCTACTGAGCCTGAATGTGACAATCTCCGTACAGTCTGGTCTGTTCGCCTAAGAGTGTCGCATATCGGGCCTATAGGGGGCGGCAAGCGTCAAACCCCTAATAGCGGTATAAGTCATGTCGGAGTACAGTCCAAACACCCTGAGAAACTACTAGAGTACCTACCAGTAAATCTCACTTGCCCTGGCCAGGGACTTTGTGTAATGGCGTTCTGAACACAGCGTGATATCAACCCCCAATACCGGGAATAAAGAATCCTATCTAACCGCCACTGCCTCTAAGTGCTTCGGGACTGCACCCAACTGCTACCTGTTTGCACGACTCAATAGAGCCGTGGTAGGGTAGCAATCTAAGAACAGTGGGAACACACTTGAGGCGAAGTAGCAGTGTCAAATCAACGGATTAAGTTATACTCATGTCACCTGGGAACTGCTAACTGACGATAGGTATAATACCAACCCACAGTTCCCGACGAGTCCTGTCCAGTGTACTCTTAACCTAACGAGCACTTGCATACTATCTCCAGTATGATATACTGATGGCTGTGGGACAGACCATCTCCCCTCCTGGGATGAGAAGCGTATACACTAGTCTACTCTGGAGTATCGATGCCCTGTCTCGATAATCCTACGACTAGGGACCTATATAAGGATGTGCTTGTAGACTACCCAGCCCCCACTAGTGTGACTGCCATCACAACGCTGGTAGTCAAGCAAAGATCCTAAGGGCTCTATCAATATGTATTAACGATATGTTAAAAGAGACACATACACATATTTAGATAAATACAAACCAAGTAGCATACTACCATATCGAGCAAGACTGTCATAAATCCGTGTATATATCCTAAGCTTCTAAAATGTAATATACAAGCTAGTACTATATAATAATGGCCTCTAAAGCATATCACACTAACAATCTCCCACTTACACTAAGGCCGTGTGCTGGCATATCGCAGACCTATAATCTCGAATAGCCTCTCGAACTGCGTCTGAGGGATGGCCTTTGTGAATGGATCTGCAGTGTTGTCCTCTGTAGCTACTCTCCGAACCTCGATCTCCCGGCGATCCACGATCTCCCTGATCAGGTGATACCGCCTCAAGATGTATCTGGACTTCTTATAGGACCTGGGTTCCTTCGCTAAAGTTATAGCCCCGTTGTTGTCACAATACAGAGGTATTGGATCAATAATGGATGGAACCACCTGAAGTTCTGTTAAGAACTTCCTCATCCAGACTGCTTCTTTTGCGGCATCAGAAGCTGCGATATACTCCGGTTTCATAGTTGAGTCAGCAACGGTGTCCTGCTTGGAACTCTTCCAACAGACCGCCCCTCCATTGAGGGTAAAGACATAACCCGACATGGACTTGGAGTCATCCTTGTCACTCTAGAAGCTGGAGTCAGCAAAGGCCTCAATCTGGAGGTCTTCCGCCGTAAACCAAGAACATATCCTTAGTCCTTCTCAAGTACATGAGAATGTTCTTTACTGTTGTCCAGTGCTTCTCCCCAGGGTTTAACTGATACCGTCTTACCACGCTCAGTGTGTAAGCAACATCTGGTCTGGTTCACAACATCGCATACATTATAGAGCCTACCGCAGAAGCGTAGGGTATAATAGACATGCGATCCCTTTCCAAATCAGTCTTGGGAGACATCTCTTTGGAGAGGGTAATTCCGTGACAAGCCGGTAAATTACCACGCTTAGAATCTTCCATACTGAATCTTTTCAGTATGGTGTCGATGTACCTAGACTGCGAAAGTCTCAACATCCTTTTAGATCTATCACGATAGATCCGGATCCCCAGAATGTAAGAGGCATCACCCAGGTCTTTCATGGAGAACCTGTGTGACAAGAACCCTTTGACAGATTGTAGTATAGGAATGTCATTTCCTATCAAGAGAATGTCATCCACGTACAAGACGAGGAATACAACAGTTCGTGCTACATTCTTACTATAAATGCATGGCTCATCTGGATTTTTGATAAAGTCAAATTCTTTGACCGTTTCATCAAAACAGATGTTCCAACTCCGCGATGCCTGCTTTAGTCCATAGATGGACTTAAGCAACTTGCACACTTTCCTGCTGCTCCCACTCTGAATGAAACCCTCTGGCTGGTCCATATAGACACACTCTTCTAAATTTCCATTTAGAAAAGCGGTTTTTACGTCTATCTGCCAAATCTCATAATCGTGGAAGGCAGCAATGGCAAGAAGGATCTGAATCGATTTGAGCATAGCCACTGGAGAAAAGGTTTCGTCATAGTCCAAACCAGGTCTTTGACGAAAACCCTTTGCAACAACTCTAGCCTTATAGGTTTCAACCTTTCCATCTACACCGATCTTCTTTTTGAAGATCCATTTGCAGCCTACGGGTTTTACCCCTTCTGGAGCAATGTCCAAAGTCCATACTTTGTTGGTGTACATGGACTCCATTTCGGTCCGCATTGCATCCAGCCATCTTACCGAGTCAGCGCTCTGAATGGCCTGCCGGAAGTTAGTCTGCTCATCATTATCAATGATGCAATCCTTTCTATCCCCGTCTACGAGAAAACCGTAGTATCTCTCAGGCGGATGAGACAGGCTACTACTCCTGCGGAGAGGTGCGGGAATGTCCTGTTCTTTTGAAACTTCTGGATCAACCAAGCTTTCAGTAATAGCTTATGGTTCTGGAATTTCTTACAGTTCTATTGCGCTCCCACTTGATTCTTTTTCTAAAGACCGGTGTTCCAGAAAGTGGGCATGACGAGAAACAAAAACCTTTTATTCCTCTGCGTAATAAAAAAGATACCCTTTAGAGTTCTTTGGGTATCCTACAAACTTACACAGTACTAAGCGTGCCTCGAGTTTGTCCGCATGCTACTTTTTAACAAAAGCTGAACATCCCCATATCTTCAAATACTGAAGATAAGATTTCTTCCCACTCCACATCTGATACGGAGTGGTAGGCACTGTCTTGGTAGGAACCTTGTTCAAAAGATATGCAGCTGATTCTAGTGCATAGCCCCAGAATGATCGCGGTAACTCGGCTTTACTCATCATGGAATGTACCATATCCAATAGGATTCGGTTCTTTCTCTCCGATACACTGTTGTGTTGTGGTGTGTATGGAGGAGTAAGCTGAGAGAGAATTCCATTCTCTTTTAGATAATCCAGGAACTCGGCACTCAAGTATTCACCACCTCTATCAGATCTCAGTGTCTTCATACTTTTTCCGGTTTGTTTTTCCACTTCATTCTTATATTCCCGGAATTTCTCAAAGGCCTCGGATTTATGTTTCATCAAGAAAATATGTCCATACCTAGAGAAATCATCCGTAAAAGTAATGAAATAGGAATAACCACTTCTTTCATGTGTAGATATTGGACCACACACATCGCTGTGTATGAATCCCAATAGCTCACTTGCTCTTACTCCGTGTCCAGTGAACGGAGTCTTTGTCATCTTTCCTTTGAGACGTGATTGACAAGTTGCATAAGATTGATATTCGAACGGATCTAAATATCCTTCTTTATGTAACTAAGTTAACCTTGTCTCATTGATGTGACCTAGTCTACAATGCCATGAGAAAGCTTGATTTAATTCTGGAGTCTTTCTTTTATGTGTGTTCTGGACATTGAAAACTTGTAGTTGGTTTAATACGTATATACCGTTGTTTAGAGTACCTGACCCAATCAGACCATGATTAAGGTGGATGTTTACGACATCGCTTACAAATGTAAAATCATAACCTTCTTTTGATAACAAAGATACTAAAATGATATTACAAGTCAAACTAGGTACACAAAAACAGTTGCGCAAAACCAAAATATGTCCACTCGTCAATCCAAGGTGATATTCCCCTACAGGCACAGCATCCACGCTCGCTCCGTTAGCAACCCTGAAGGTCAGATCACTGGTCTTCAGAACTCTACGGCTTCTCAGTGCCTGCAAAGAATTGCATATATGAGATCCTGATCCGGTATCCAATACCCAGGAAGTAGAGTTGATTGACAGACAGTTTTTAATTACAAACACACCTGAAGCCGAAGCCACAACTTGCCTCGGGTCCTGGTTCTTGGCCTTCCAAGCCTTGCAATCTTTCTTCCAATGGCCCTTCTTATGACAGTAGAAGCATTCTTACTTCCCTACTGTCTGCCCTGCCACTTTTGCTTTTCTCTTGGCTTCCACCTTACTAACACCGCCTCTCAGTTTGGTGGGGGCCTTCTTCTTCTTTCCTTTGGCTTTCTCCTTGGACCTGGAAGAGGAAGCTCCACCAACAAACAGAGCGGGTGTTTCCCTGGCTTTCTGCAGGGTGCCCTCTGCACTCCTCAATATGTTGAGGAGTTCCGGAAGTTCAACTTCTTTATCTTGAATATTAAAATTCAAGATAAACTGGGCGTAGGTGGAAGGAAGGGACTGAAGAATCAAATCTGTATACAGCTCGTTCTCTAACGTGGTCCCGAGATCCGCGAGCTCCTCAATGTAGCCAATCATCTTAAGGACGTGTTCCCCTATAGATGATCCGACGGCTAACCTCGCATGAAATAGCTTCTTCGAGATCTCGTATCTTGCAATACGAGATTGCTCTCCATATAATTCCTTGGTATGGAGGAATATGGATTCAAGATCCATATTCTCGTGCCGCTTTGGTACTCATTATCCATAGAGGCAAGCACGATGCACTTGGCTTTCGCGCAGTCAATCTCCCAGGTCTTGCGGATTTCCTTATCCGCGACACTGGATTCTGGACCTGGGACGGCGGGGGCTTTAGTAGTAAGCAGATACCCCAATTTGTCATAAGTGATTGCCATCTTGACATTCCTGAACCAATCTTTATAGTTTGGCCCTGTCAATATATTTTTATCTAATAGTAACTTATGGCCCGTCATGTTTGGTCGCTGCAATTAGGAGAGAGAGAGAAGAAACACTTTAGCATGATGCTCTTGCAAGTTTAGAGTGGTTTTTAGTTTTTCTAAACAGGATGTCTCCCACTGTTTCTTGAATCCTTCCTCAAACCATAAAAGAAGAATTAGTCAGGATTAATCTCACTGTACAATACTTGTTTAACCGTTCAGTTAGGCCAGTGTCGGTACTTCGAGGGAGGTTTTACGACTCTTTCGTGAAGTTCCTTAATTAAATAACCTCTTTTCCCTAGGGGCGTAGCCCCGCTAACACCTTTCTAGTTACCTACTTGGTTTATAGTATTGATCGTTAAGTGGGAAAAAATCTCCCGAGGAGTAGCATATACTCACAGTAGGATCGGGATCCAAATATCATCGTGTGATAAAGTCGAAGGAATCCTACCAAAATTATCGCACTCCAAATGGTATGCAACACTAGCAAGTTTCAGTTTCTTTAGAAACTCCCGATATGGATTTTTGCCCCATGCTCTTATGACCTTGACGAAGGCCAACATATCATAAGTCACATGTCAAGTTCTACCCATCACTATCCAGGTTAAATTGAACCCACCCATACATACTCTTGACGAAGGCCAAAATAGCAGTACGACTGTCCCAAACCAACGCATCTATCTATGCTACAGATAAATATTCAGCAGCTACCAATCACTATGCATTGGCAAAGGTCAAAATACATAGCTTGAATACTACTGAATATTTAACTGAAATGATGGAGGGCTACGAATGGTTTTGGCGAAACCGTGAAAGTAGTGAACTTGATATAATCGAGGGAACCTGATAGCTTTTAAAAGGAGCGGATTAAGCTCCGCATTTAAAAGTTTTGCTGTTTTAAAAAAACCGAGTGGATTTGAAATTGTTCCAACAATTCAACTTTGGTTTGTTTGCTTAGCATTAATATAATTCAGTTGTCACGACCCGAAATGGCACGTGACTGGCACTTGAATCATATGAAGTCTATAAGACCCCATCTAATTCAAGTAAGCCAAAAAAATCCGAGAAATCTAAACCATTTGAAAAGAGAGAGTAGGAAAAGTTTAGTTTAAAATCAAGTGGTTTGACAACATAAGCCGAAGTATGCATTTTTAAAACCTCAAGTCTTTTCTGAAAATTTCTGCAAAGTTTCCTTTGTAAATACTGGCCCTAAAAGGGTACAACATACATAATATATATAAAGGCATCCCCAAGCGGGAGCTAGCTCTTCGCCAATTGGCGGTCACAACCACGCAAGCAATATAATATACAACGCCGAAGGGCGAGAATCAAAACTCAAAAGGAAACTCAATATCATCAGGAAAACCCATAATAATACAACGCGCGACTCTAAGGTCGAAAGAATATACAACTGGTCTTCTAAATCTATAAATATACAAGTCTGGTTGATGAAGTTACTAGATACAACTGAAATAATAAAGTACAATGGTGGTTACGATGTGAGTGAACCCACCTACCAAAGCAACCACCCGGAAAGAAGCAGTATGCCAGCAAAGCCGCCAAGGAAACCTGTACGGCAAAACCTGCAAGTAACTGTGGCACAACGGGGGTGAGTTGCCAACTCGTGAGTAGAAAACATCACCGAGCAGAAATCGCATGTATGAATCAATCCTAGGTCATACTATAATAATATATCCACAATATAATATCCTGAACCATCTACACATAAGTGTAATGCCACGTGCTCGTGTCAGTGCCTTAGATAGAAACATATCATATATATGATGCATGGATGCATCGAAATGAAAACAGAATACATCATGAATGAGAAAACTGTTTTCTTAAAATAGTGAGATTTCTGTATAATTAAATCGAGGTATCAACAATGAAATCAACATAAAATCCATGTCAAGTATCGACACAAAACATATATCCAAATATCCAATATCTCGGGCTCCGGCTATCCGGACTGGCCCATATCATAAAATCTCAATACCTCAAAGTCTCAATATCTCGGGCTCCGGCTATCCGGACTGGCCCCTCATCAAATCTCACGACTACGTCGGTATCCTCCGGATATCCGCCGCGTCATAAATAACCGGTCGGTAGTGCTCCCCTGCCAGGCTCAACGCCATCATCTGCGACCATCTTGCCCCGAGGTACCGTATTGGGTCCACCATGCACCCACAGATGGTTCCTCTTCCTCCTCGAATCGGGTGTATGATATCGCTCTCAAGAGCCGAGAAAACTCATGGTGGACATATCTGATATCATATCATGAGAAAACCGCATTTTCTATTATTAGAAATGATAATTAGTTTATAAAATCTTTGCGGTTTCTCTAAATCCAGAAATCTCATGGAAATCCGAAATCATAAATCACGATGTAAATAAATAATGAATACCGGGCTCCGGAAATTCGGACTGGCCCATACTATCGCATGGCAAATGAATATACATGCATGAGATAACACAGTAAATAAATGCAATGTCTAAGCTATCATATAAAAACAAGCGCACCAGTACCATGTCGAAACTATCAGCTAACAAGCGATATCAATGAATTAATATTCTCTAAAGTGTACGTGACATGGCAATTACCGATGATGATGTGTGTGAGCCGGCAAGTAAGTGTTCGTAGACATACACATCATCGGTAATGGTGCTGGTGTCCTGATAACATGGGTTCAATATAACAATAAAAACACATTTAAACATGAAATGCGATGCGAATAGCAAAAATATGCGGAAAATGAAGCGCAACAATAAGGAATCTACATTAATATACATGAGACATACCTTTTGGCATTGAAATAGCACGAATCGTGGTGTTTTAGAAAATAGGGGCTATGGTGTTTTTAAGAAAATGTACGTCCTTTGAAATATCCGTAGTACCCATTGGCATGTCTTTAAAATACTCACGATTCGTTAGTTTGAAATAGCTATGACTCGAGTCTAGTTTAACATCTACAAGTAAACTACAGGACTAAACTACCAGACTAATCGAAAGGGGTAAGGAAAACCACCTAAGTCTGAGTCGATATATATATATATATATATATATATATATATATATATATATATATATATATATATATATAGTCTATGATCCCGCCTCAATAGAATCACATACGATACAGTATATAATATGACATCCTCGAGTCAAGAGTACGGATCTATCATCATAATTATATCTCGTACGGTAAATCCATCGTGCGGCATCCCAAATCTGGGTACGGGTCGAATATCACATTTCTTGCATTATTCATCTGGTATCCTTATCGTCATATCCTGAAGAGGGGTACTGATCTAAGTCTAATACATTCTGATACCATCAATATATATATATATATATATATATATATATATATATGCGTGTGTGTAAAAACACTTCGCCTAAGGACCCGCTATAATAACATGTCGTATCTCATAATACGAACCAAATCATATCACCGATCTCGTGGCACCATGCCCAAACTCATCGACTCATCTCCAAGTACCATGTACTATCCTCATTATCCATATATATATATATATATATATATATATATATTCACAAACATATATTTATATATATATCCCCATATACGCACAAATAAACAAGTGTATGCGTGTGTGTGCGCGTGAGTGTAAACCTTATTCTAGGGTTTCGCGACTAATACTAAACTATAGCATTAACTACCAAATATGCTTACACTAACCCAAATTCCTCTAAAGCATTTTTGGCTAAGTATACACATCTTATAATAACATATAAATATATATATAACACATTTGCATACTGCACTACGAAACTGCGGGGGTGTTATACGCCATCCACCCAACTTCCCCCGTAGATATATATCTACTCACCTTGATCCTTGCTTGACGAAGTCGATGATGCCACGCTTATCCTTGTCGTTCATGTCCACCCGAGGGTACCTACATATATACACACACAGTATCGTAAACTGAAATCGCGAATGAAAACCAAAACGGCACGCGTATCACGCATAGGTTAAAACCTCTGGTCTCGCATGCAAGACACCACCACATAACCCTCTTTGTTGACATTCAAACGCCACACGACGGAACACAATAAAAAATATCAAAACCCAATTCATTAAAAGCCGCAAAACAAAATCAAAAACTATGTATAACACTTCCATATTTTACCCTAGGTGAAATTAGCCAATTTTGCATACATGAAGGGTCAATTTTACTGGAGATGAAGCCATGGACCAAACACTGATACATTCCACCCCACCCTGGCCGCAATTTGCGTCCAGGAACATTAAATTTGTGTCCATGTAGGAGGGTTAGGGTCTTGGGTCTTGGGGTTATCATCTAGGTTGCCTGCACGACTCACTGTGTTTGCTAAATAATTTTCAGGTCACCCGGGTCATAGCAGATTCCAATTTCCCATCATAATTTCCAGAAATATACGATATCAGGGAATCTAAGTTTTCTAAATGAAGTTTTAGTCTATGGTTTAACCCAAAATACAATCACTATAGGGGTTGCATGGCCTCTACTAACCTCAATTACACTTTCTCAATTCAAAATCCCTCAAACCTCTCCTAGAAATTTTCTAAGTTCACTAATCTACACTAAATCACTTCTAAACTAACATGGAAGCTAAATTGAATGGAATACTATGCTAAGGATGAAAGAATTACATCATTTGGCAACTCAAGAATTTTCTTGAGTTGCCCCATCCAAAATCCAAACTTTCTTGGTACAAAGTGCTTGTAGTGAGCTTGTGCATGTTTTTTGTGAAAAGGAGATGGAGTTTTGAGGTGGGATTGAGGGTGTTTATGAGGATGAAGAGGAGGTGGAGGGAGGAGGCAGCCATGGTGAGAGGAAGTGGGGAAAGATGAAGGAAATGAGGGGGAAAACAAATGGGGACTTGGTCAATGAGACCCCTCACCTCTCTCTTACCTCTCTCTCACTTCTCTCTCTTATCCATACTCATTTTTTTATCCTTTTCTTTTTCTTTTCTTTTCATTTAAAAGCCATGCATGAAAAAATAAGTAAAAGCTATGGTAGGAAAAATGTAGCAAATGTGAAAAATGACTTGGTGCATGTCGCATGCACAAAACAAGCTTAATGCACGATTAGTGATATCTAATCGCAATTAGCATTAAAAAAAGGAATATAGTTAATCATAAGAATTATAATTTTCTTAAATCATATAAAACACCCTCATTTCAGAAATTCCTATAATTTTCCAAATATTTCCCAATTTATCGGTATTTAATTATACCGCATTATTAAAATATTCATAATTTATTATTTTAATTATTTAATTTCCCAAAAATAATATTTTATTTTTCTGAAATGTTACAGCAGTCCCATCAATTAATCCTACCATTGCAGAAAACAACAAAAAATATAACGTACGCTTATGCCATCCGCATTCGCCACGGAGCCCCGTTATTACCCGTTAGGTTACTTAATTAACGACAGAGCGGGGGCTGGACTAGCGTGGATGTAAAACATAAGCAACATCTACTAGATATCATATATAAATATATACATTCATCAGACGCAATGATAAGCATTCCAGATCACAAATGAACACATTGGATATACTAGGAATCCGCGTTTCGTTTGAGCCTGCAACGAAAGACGGATTACATGGTCGTGATGAATAGCCAAACCCCACCTTAGACCCCTACGGGTGCGGAAAACTACCCGCCAAATACCCGAAGTGAAGCAACCTCCCTCAACAAAGTGAGTAGGCCACTCAGCACTTCAAAATACCCGGTAATTTATGCACCCCATCTTGAGTCTATCCTGGGAGCAAAAACAGTAAAAGAAATAATACAACGGTGGCTATAATCTCAACCTGGATGTGCCCCGCAAAATTAATATTACATCACTTTACAAATTTTACATCAAATGAAATAATGAAAACCCTCATCCCACATCCCCGGCTATTCATCACGACGATCCAACAAGTTCATATACACAAACCAATATAATCATCATAAAAATGTGCAACCCCCAACTAACCGACATATAGCAATTAGCGGAAGTTTACAAACACATTTAACAGAACTTGAAACATTAAACGACATTAAACTGCGACTTCGAAACACCCGGTAATTTCCACAGTAAAGAATTTACAGTAAAATCAAAATTGGCAAAAACAAACAACTCCTGAGGCCCTAGATCCAAGTCATAAAGCCACACACCAAAAATGAAGCATTTCCCTCCAGTTTGAACTGAGCTCGCCGGTATTAAGGACAATGTGGCCGGCCCAGTTTGAAGGAAAATTTCTCGTTTTTGTTCTGTGTCCATTTTACAGTTCAAAGAGTGCTCTGCAATTGTTTAAACAATTTTTATAACCACATTAAAAAACGACAGAAACTTGAATCCTGGCTTCGATGTTTTCGGTCTGTTTCAGTTTCGTAATTTAACTTGTCGTTTAAACTGTTAGTTATGGTTTATTCGTCTCTGATACCACTGTAAGTCAACATTACACAACCCATGGGTTTGCGGGGAAGCGAAACGAGTAAAAAACGATTTTTTACAAGCAAGGTAACATTGACTTAAACAGAAGATCTTACCTAAACCATATCTAACAAAACTAACTAGAGGTATTATCTACTTGGTAAGAAGATTATACCTAAAGTTCCAAGTCCTTCTTTTCTTTCCGCTGTCCTCCTTCTCCTTGCAAGCTCCTTGGAGTGAAATGGAAAGCACCTCCTCGTCGACTTCTTGATGTAGTGGAAGATCCACCCGAGAGTTCCAACTTAGAGCTAAACCTCCAATATGAGGCAACTAGATCACTTGGGTTGCTAGACTAAGTGACCTAGAGTGAGTAGAGTGTGGATTAGAGTAGCTTAGTCTCACTAAACCCTTGATTCTCAACTCATGAAACACTAGGGTTTTGAGAGGAAGAAGAAGAGAGCAAGCTTAGGAGAGAGAATGTATTTGTGATAATGATAATAAAAATTGGAATGGATAACTTATATATGTCCATTTGTCATGGCATGAAAAATATCTACTCAAAATATCTAGCTCAAAAATATCTCATCAAAATATCTATGGTCAACAAGTCAAGCCAAGTCAAATGGTCAACCAAGTAGCCATGCCAAAAAGATTATCATTTATCAAAAATAACAAATACTTTTCCTCTTATCATATTTGCTTTGACCAAGTCAATGGTCAAAACCCTAATGAGAAGTCTCCTTCTTCACCCCCTCTCATCCGTATATACATACCCGCATCCGTGTTCCGAAAAACACGAATACCATGAGACGAAGCTAATCCAATAATCAAATACTAGCATCCGGCTTAAACCAAAGCCTACTAGTATTGTCCGCTCGAACACCACACGCGCACAAGCACACGTATGTGATCGAACCCTGTCCTAAAACTATACAATCTCTACTCGTTTCACCCGAAGCTGGGAAAACCTCTATGTGGGACTCTAAAGACCCGACTCTACGCTGGCAGTGGGTTTAACAACAGGCCTCAAGCGGTACTAGCTGTACGTAATGGTCCCCAGGTAGATGTCGATAAGAAGGCCGATGATGAAACCCATCCGAACTACTACTGAGCCTGAATGTGACAATCTTCGTACCGTCCGGTCTGTTCGCCTAAGAGTGTCGCATATCGGGCCTTTGGGGTGGCAAGCGTCAGACCCCTAATAGCGGTATAAGTCGTGTCGAAGTACAGTCCAAAACACCCTCAGAAACTACTGGAGTACCTACCAGTAAATCTCACTTGCCCTGGCCAGGGACTTTGTGTAATGGCGTTCCGAACACAGCGCAACATCAACCCCCAATACCGGGAGAGACGAATCCTATCTAACCGCCACTGCCTCCAAGTGCTTCGGGACTGCACACAACTGCTACCTGTTTGCACGACTCAATAGAGCCGTGGTAGGGTAGCAATCTAAGAACAGTGGGAACACACTTGAGGCGAAGTAGCAGTGTCGAGTCAACGGACTAAGCTATACTTATGTCACCTGGGAACTGCTAACTGACGATAGGTATAATACCAACCAACAATTCCCGACAATTCATGTCCAGTGTACTCGTAACCTAACGAGCACCTGCATACTATCTCCAGTACGACGTACTGATGGCTGTGGGACAGACCATCCCCCCTCCTGGGATGAGAAGCGTATACACTAGTCTACTCTGGTGTATCGATGCCCTGTCTCGATAATCCTATGACTAAGGACCTGTATAAGGATATGCTTGTAGACTATCCAGCCCCCACTAGTGTGACTGCCATAACAACGCTGGTAGTCAAGCAAAGATCCTAAGGGCTCTATCAATATGCATTAGAGATATGTTAAAAGAAACGCATACACATATTAAGATAGATACAAAGCAAGTAGCATACTACCATATCGAGCAAGACTGTCATAAATCCGTGTATATATTCCAAGCTTCCAAAATGTAATATACAAGCTAGTACTATACAATAATGGTCTCTAGGGCGTATCACACTAACATCAGCTAGACCGTTAGCTCGGGGGTTATAGACTGAGGAGTATCTCCAATCTATTTTATGCTGCTGTGCGAAGCGGCTAACCTTATGGCTTCTGTAGGCTGGCCCGTTATCCGAGATAATCTGTCGCGGAGTGCCGAACCAGTAGTTGGCATGTGTCCTGAAGAAATGGAGGATTTTCTCCGTCTTCACCTCTCTTAGCGGTATTGCTTCTGCCCATTTGGAGAAGTAATCGGTTGTTGCTAATATGAACCAATGTCCCTTGGACGATGCTGGTTCGATGGGCCCAATTATATCGGTTCCCCACATTTCGAATGGCCAGCTAGCCAATGTTGGGTGTAGCGGATTCGGATGCTGGTGGATGAAGTCCCCATGAATTTGGCATAAGTGACACTGCTTCGCATGTTCAAGGCAATCCTGAATCATCATGGGTCAATAGTAACCCATTCTTTTAATCTTCAGCTTCATCTTTGGCCTGTCTTGATGAGAACCGCAGAGTCCGTCGTGAGTTTCTTGGACGACCCTCCTCGCCTCTTCTCGTCGTAGGCATCTCAGCAACAAAGAGTCGAATGATCTCTTATATAGAGTATCATTGACGAAGGAGAAAGACAGAGCTCGCTTCATGAGCTGATGTCTTGAAGATGCATTTTTGGGCGTTCGGTGGGATTTGACGTAGTCTATGAAGACTTCTCTCCAATCTTCAGCCTTTTCTTCGTCCTCTACTTGGAAAGCCATTTTTTTGGTCGCTTCTTCTTCTTTAAACGGCTCTGGAGATATTTCTGCTGGCACGAGAATCCGGCGGCTTTGCACAATGATCCTTACGTCATCGAGGTTTTTATCGGCCGGTTCTTTAGCGAGCTTGGGTAACGCATCCGCCTTGCTGTTTTCCGCACGCGGTATGCTTTCCAGGATGTAGGAAGGATTTTGCGTCAGCAATTGTTGCACTTTCTCGCCGTATTTTACCAACTCAGTTTTACACGTCTGATAGTCGCCATTTACTTGGCTGACGAACAGCTGGGAGTCAACGTATATGAGGAGGCTTTCGATCCCCATATCGACGGAGATCTCAAGACCTGCTATTAAAGCTTCATATTCCGCTTCGTTGTTTGTTCTTGGCTCCATTAAGGAAAGGGAAAAACGCATTATCCCTCCTTGTGAAGTCACAAATATAAGGCCTACCCCGGCTTTGATTATGGGGGTGCTTTGCTTCCGCTTCTTCATGGAAGATGCTCCGTCGAAGTAGAGTTCCCATCGGGTATCACTCCCTTCTTTCTCTCCGTCGATTGTGTCGAACGCATGTTCATCCAGAAACTCGCAATTTAAAGGAGAGTCGGCAGGTATAGGATGCTCTGTGAGAAAGTCGGTGATGTCCTGGCCTTTTACTTCCTTGAGAGGTCGATAGATTATCGAGAATTCCATCAAAAGGAGGGCCCATTTGCCAAGCCTTCCTGTTAGCATGGCTCTTGACATCAAATATTTCAGAGGATCCACCTTTGATATGAGATGGACCTCATGTGCCAAGGCGTAGTGTCTGAGCTTTGTCATTGCGAAGATCAGTGCCAGACAGTGCTTTTCAATACGGGAGTAGTTGTTTTCTGCCCCCAGGAGAACTCGACTCAAATAGTAGAGAGCTCTCTCCTTTCCTTGATCGTTCTCCTGCGCCCATAGCGCGTCTAAAGAACCTTCAAGGGCCGTTGTGTACAGGATGAGGGGCTTTCCCTTGACCGGAGTTGTCAGCACCAGAGGGTTCTGCAGATATTGTTTGATTTCGTTTAGTGCGCTTTGGCATTTACGATCACAAACGAACGGGGTCCCCTTCTTCATTAGATGGCTGTAGGGGCGGCATTTGCTGGAGAGGTTAGCTATGAACCTCCGGATGTACGCGAGTTTTCCTTGAAAATACCGCAGTTGCTTAAGAGTTCTTAGCACGGGCATTACCATAATCTCCTTAATCTTTGATGGGTCTATTTCGATGCCTCGGTGTCGTACTATGAATCCCAAAAATTTTCCTCGGGAGACTCCGAACGCGCATTTCAGAAGGTTCATCTTCAGTTTGTACTTCCGAAGACGCTGGAACACTATTTTCAGATGTCCCCAGTGCTCCTCATACGATTTGCTTTTCACCACGAGGTCGTCGATATAAAATTCGACAATCTCGTGTATGAGATCATCGAAGATCTTCGTCATGGCCCTCTGGTATGTAGCGCCCGCGTTCTTCAGACCGAAAGACATCACTTGGTAGCAGAATATGCCCAGCGGAGTCCGGAAAGCAGTGTGCTTTTGGTCTTCAGGATGCATCTTTATCTAATTATACCCCGAAGATCGGTCCATGAAGGAAAAGACTTCGAGAATGGACGTGTTATCTATCATCAGCTCGGTAACCGGTACGGGGAAGTCATCCTTTGGGCAAGCTTTGTTGAGATCTCGGAAGTCCACGCAGATGCGTACTGTCCCGTTTTTCTTCATCACTGGGACATATTGGCAATCCAGTCAGGATATTGTACTTCCTGGATGAAACCGGAGTCGATTTGCTTCTTGACTTCGGCATTGATGCTCATTTCAAGTTCGAGCTGCAATCTTCTTGGTGCCTGTTTGACTGGCTTGACGTCTGGTGATATTGCCAGTTTATGCACAGCTATCTCTGGATCTAATCCCGGTATCTCGGCATAGTTCCATGCGAAACAGTCTTTATACTGCATAAGCACATCTTTTAATGTAACCGTCTACTCTTCAGACAATACCTCACCGACGAACATTGGCCTTGGCTCGTTTGCCGTCCCCAAGTCGATTTTTCTCAGGTTGTCCGCCGTGGTATGTATCCCATCTTCCAGCTCTTTCGGCGCCGGTAGAAATTCTGAGATCACCCCGTCTTCATCTTCATTTGCGAAGAAATGGGAGAGGTCGTCCATATTCTCATGCTCTTACTCCTTTGAGAACGTTATCACGTGGCAGGTACGAGTCCGTTTCCAAGCTCGATGTTGATCCGGACTTTCCTTCGCGGCGTAGGTCGCTCTTGGCTCATACTTTCGTGGCGGGGTTACCTTCCAACTGTCGGATAGAGCGAACCTGCCTCGTCGATATTGGTCTTCGACCCAGTCTTTGAAGGTGAAGCAATCTTCAAGAGGATGTCCTATTGCTCGGTGGTAGGAGCAATAAGCCGGATGGTGGATCTCGTTTACTTTCTTAGGGTGCCAAGACTCCGGGAGTGTCATCATTTGATGCTTCATGACAAGGTTGAATAATTTCCTTGCCTTGTCCTGAGGGAAAGAGTATTCTCGGCCCATCTTTTTCACAAAAGACGGATTCCAGCTGACTTTTTCTCGATCGCGTGGCTTCTTGGATCCGCTTCGCTGTTTTTGAACGGCATTCCCGTTCTTTACCTTATTGTTACTTCTACATCGGGCTTTCTTTTTTCCACAAGAGCGCACGGAGGATTGGGGGTGAACGGGCTCGTCATCCTCCGTAGCCTGCTGAATGATATGTTGCGTCCTGGTCTATTCGTAAATGGCCATTTCGCGGCTGTGGTCATCCCGAACCCTTTGACCTGCTTCTCTTATTAGCTTGTTAATCTGCTCTTCGAATGACGGACTCGATATTCGTACATCGGGATTTCGCTCTGATTCTATATCAGCGCTATCTGGAAAGGCATTCTCTTTTCCACCGGAATCATTTATAATATGGCAGCCATGAAATCGCTCCCGTTTCCTCGACCGAACGTAGCCAAGGCCAGTCGTCTCCATTCTCCCATTGGGCATCTTTTGCTGAGTCCTGGAAACGTCCCAAATCTTGTTATAAAACTGGGCTTGTCGAGCGGTCGCTTGAAGGGTACGTCTTGGCATCTCAATATCCTCTTCAGTCCCTCTACATAGTATCTGGGTAGACGGATTGGCTGAAGCCGGTCGAGCGCAGGTTTGGCACCGTGCCAGACTTATTTCTCCACTTTAGTCTCCGTGGATTGGTAGAAAAGGATCGTCTTTTCCCCTCTTTGATTAGGAGGGACGTAGAAGGTCTGCAGCTCTTGCACGCTGTACATATCGAGGGCATCAAGTTCTTTATAGTGCCGCTACGGAACCATGGTAATTTGCAAACTCTGATCAGCTTCAGCGAAAGTCTGCATTGACGGGCGGACGGAGAACATTGCGTTGGCCTCATCCTCAGAGTCACTGCCAAAGACCAGAATAGAAGTAGATGGTCCTGGCCTGTTGCCTTGGGGTTATTCCGAGTAGACCATCTCTTCATCCTCCTTGGTATCGCTCCCAAAGATCGGGATAGTGGCGATGGTTTTTTGTTTATTCCCCGGTTTGCGACATCTTTCCATATCTTCGAAGTCTGGTAAGAAGTACTTGGCGTCTTCATATTTGCAGAGTTCGTTTATGGAGAACGGGTTCAGCTCCCCTGTAACTGTGTACTCGAGGCCGTCCTTGAAGTACTTCATACACTGATGTTGTGTAGAAGGGATGATGTTGTACTCATGTAGCCAAGGCCTGCCGAGCAGAGCGTTGTAGCAAGTCTTGGCATCAATAACATGGAATTTGATGTCAGTGACGAGTAGCCCGAAGTGTAATGTCAGTATTACCGACCCGAGCGTTTGTGATGATTGGGAGTCAAAACCGGAGATGGTAATTTTATCCCGAGCCAAGTGCTGCACATTCATGCAAATCTCCTTCAGCACCTTCACGTTGAGAAGGTTGACAGAGGACCCGTTGTCGACCAGGATCTTGCATATCTTGATGTCCTGGCAGTACCCGGTGACATATAACGGACGATTGTGCTTGCACATTCCGAGGAGGAGGTCTTCATCGCTGAAGGTGATGTCCGATGTGTGAACTTCTTCCAGCTCGTCTTTCATCTTTTCTTCCTCTAGGAAGGCTTGAAACTGGTCGGGCTCTTGTAACGCCTTGATCAGGGAATCCCGTGCCTCTTTAGATAGGAGAAGGGAATCCAGAATACACAATTGTGAGGGTATTTTCCTCAGATGTGCCAGGACATTGTAAGCTATCTTGTTCTTCTTGGGCGGGTCCTTGGCTGTGAGCTCTTCGGCGACTCTATCATCGAGGGCGATCTCCTCAGGGACTTTTTCCTTCCCCTTGTCTTTCTTGCACAAACCTTTGTTTGAGGGTCCGAGATTCTTTTCAGGCAACGTACGATTACGCAGCTGAATGTTCTCGCATTTCTTCACCTCTTCTTCTTTTCCAGAGGTGGATTCCTTGAAAAGAGGGCTGAGGGCCATTTCTTCGTCTGAATCGCTCCCGAAGGTAAGAACTTAGGATTTTCTTTTTGTCAAAATGGCATCAACCATATTACAGTTTCCAGCCGTTCCTTCACGCTCTTCTGTCGTGCTTCTCTGTTCCCGACGGGCTTTGCGCTTCATCCGCTTGAAGTGTTGTCGATGGGCAACGTATCCCTGCCACCATTTCTTGAAGGCATTGCACTCTTCGGTAGGGTCATGACCCTCCGATGGTACAAGCAGTAGTTCGGATGTATGTCCGCTTCGTCGAGGCACGTACTCCCGGGAGTATTTCCTTCGAAAAGTGGCAGCTTCATTCCCACTAACAGAGCTTTGGCGAACTGCTTCCCTATCTTGATTCTGCTCTAGCTGGTGGCAGGGGCGCTTCGATCTGACTGAGGTACTTTATGGCTTCTCATTACCGGATCTTCTTCAGCCTGATGCTGACGCTTGGCCTTCTCGTATATGGTCGTTTCACGTCCTCGGTCAGCTTTGCTCTTTTGGAGGGCTTCGTTCAGCAGCCTGTCGATTAGGTCATCTGACGGTTCCAGGGATTTTGGCTCTGGATCTGCCCCCAGCTTCTCTACGTTGTTTTCTAACGCCGAGGGAGTTTCTTTGTCATTCACTGACGAATGAGAGATCATGTGGCAGCTTGCCACGTAATCCTCGGGTTCTTCTGACGAATCATCTCCTTCATCAATGTCCCCGTTTCCGTTTTCAAGAACATGCTTGAGGAATTCTTCCAGTGTGACCGGGGTCTGCGCTTTTTGGTTGTATTCCTCCAATGCGTCAATGTATCTTTGCAGATCCGTACGATTGTCGTCGAGCTGCGTGGGCTTCTTGGCCTTCTTCTTTTTCTTTGAAGACTTCGGAGACTTGGCCTGGAGGTTTTACCCGTCGCTACCAACTTTCGGCGTTGGGCACGGTTTCAGCATCCCGTCAAAGATCTCGGGCTCCAGCGGGCTTTTCCATCTGATCGCCGGGCATGTTTGAAGATCTTTCAACATTCTTTTAGTTTTAGCTTAAAGGACCACTTCCCATGGAGCTTCTTCTACAAATTAGCATGATGTCCCTGGCGTGTCTACCTTTTTAGGAGCATGCTGCCGTGGCGGGTTTACCTTCCAGTTTTCGGACAGCGCGAACATGCCTTGCTGGTATTGGTCCTCAATCCCATTTTTGAAGACATAGCAATCTTCGATTGGGTGGCCCACTATTCGGTGGTAGGGGCAGTAATTGGGATTGTTAACGTCGCCAGGCTGCAGTGGACGTCTTGGATCCGGCAGAGTGATGAGCTTGTTGCGCACCGCTAGTTCGAATAGTATCCCCGTCTTATCTCGGGGGAATGAGTAAGAACGTCTTAACTTTTATCTAAGGGATCTTGGTTTATTGTTTGGGTGAGCAACCGGTTTCGGGTCACTTAGTTTTTGTTGAGCGTTGGCGACGAAGGTCGCTTTCCCTTTGCCCTTTTCATTCTGGAGATCCATTTTTGAAGAGGACGGCCTATGGCCCATCTGATCCATTTGGGACAGCTTGTTAATCAAAACCTGGAAGGTGGTTGGCTTGAAGAACATCATAAATTGGGCTATAGTTACTTGAGGATCAAGGGTCCCCACGAACATGCCCACAGCAGGAGCTTCTTCTATGCGTTGTTCACACTTTGACCATAGGTTACGCCACCGAATCGCGTATTGAACCCAGGTTTCTCCCGTCTTCACTCAGGCGTTGATTAATGTCATGATTGGGGTATGCTCGCTTGCGCTTGTGAACCGCTGTATGAATAATAATTCCATCTCCGTGAATGTTTTGATAGAATCATTTGGGAGTTCAGAGTACCATTCAAATGCCGTCTCCGACAAGCTGCCAACAAACTGACGAAGCAGCAGTTTTTCGTCGCCTCCGGTATTACCATAGAGAGCTCTAAATTGAGCAACGTGCTGGTGTGGATTGCCCGTCCCCTTATACACATGAAATTTAGGGATCGTATATCCTGACGGGTACTTAATTTGATCGTACCAGCCTGGATAAGGTCGCCCAGTTTTAACGACTTAACCAGCCGCTTCACTTTCCTGATAAGCTCGTATTTGTCGATCTATGTAGTCATCGAGGGCAGCTTTAGAGATCGTCTCCTCTCTGGCTGCTGATAAAACCGGAAGAGGGTTTGATGTCTCTCCTCTATCGTCTTCAATGATTATTGTAGGGTCTTCAGCTGGAGGGTCCGGCTGGATCATCATCCCAATCATGTCTTGGAACAGAAGCGCCATCTGCTTTATATTAGTGGCTTGTTCTGTGGCCTCTTTATCCTTTCTTTCTAGTACCCTTCACAGGAATTTCGTATCGGTCTGTTGGTCTTGGCGCTGTTCGGACGATACTTCCGGGCTTTCTTTCTGCCCAGTGAGTGCAACCATCTTTGTCAGCATCTCTTGGAGGTTCTGTTGTTGCTCCTGAGCCTTTGTCACGGACCGTGTAAGTGGTAGATGATCCGCGGAAGTACAGCTTTCCTCTTTGCTAGAAGCCGTATACACCGTATGCACTACCATGCCTCCAGACTTGGGGCGTTTGGACCCATCATGCTCAGAATTTGTCGTCGGTGATGGTTGATTCTCTGGCCTTCTCTTTTTGTGAGTGGCCGAAGTTGAGGGGGCCGTTGCAGCAGGCACCCATGCAGACGATACCTTCCATGGTATGACGACGGGATGGTCCTCCTCCTGCCGAGCCTTCGTTTTCTTCAGTCGGCGAGAGTAGTCTTTGTCAGTTACAAAGTCTTGGACTTTCCGCCAGACCCTGTGGATTTTGGAGGACAACCGCTGAGGAAGCTGTTTTGGCTTCACCTGTGTCATGCTTTCAACAGGCGGAGGAGACTTCTTCAATATAGCCGTTGGAGAGTTTTTGTGCACCCTCCTGAGCAGTTCAAAGCTGTTCCCAGTTGGAACAGCAGCATCAACTTCCATCATTGGAGCCGGTAGGGTAAGTCCAGAAGGAGAGTTGCCCCCAGCTTTCCTCACTCGGCGCCAGTGGCGACGTCGAGCATGTCTTGCGGATGGGATCACCTCAATTGTAGAAGCGACCTCGTTATGCCCATTGCTTTGATGAAAGGCTGCTGTTGGTGCCAGCCTGTCGAAGACTGATGTCCGTTGAGAGGGAACGTCTAACCTGTCGAAGACTGACTTTCGGGCAGGGGAAGCACTTGTGAAGACCTCACCCACAGCAGGAGTTGGGAGGAATACCCTTTTTGGGATAGCTTTCTCAGGTATCGCGAGCCTCTTTACGGGCCCACTTGAGCTTAGGCTCATCCTGTCGAAGACTGAGGCGCTGGAGTTGGACGACCCGTTAAGAGGGGCCGTGGTAGTCGCAAGCTGATCAAATACCAACTTCTTTGGAACCTCTTGTGATGGTATTGAAGTATTGAAGCTTATTGGCGGGAGCATGGTCCCGAAGAACAATCCAGTGGTGGCCTGAGTCACCTGCTCCACTGGCATTGCAAAGATATAGGCTGCTTGGGGCCCGTAAATCACTCCTCCAGCAGGGACGGAGTGGGATTTGCTGTTGCAATTGGTGCGGTTGGAAGCCATCGATGTCATCTTCTCTTCTGCATAGGAGCAAGAAACCAAATCTTAGTACCTCGAATCCAGGAGCAACCATATTAAACCGCGATTCGTTCGTGAACACGAAAAACGAAGTATGGAGTGGAAAGAGGAAAAGTTCCCACCGGGCGTGCCAGAATCTGTTTACCGCTGAAAGACGCGACCGGGACGTTAGGACGTCTGGCCTGAATTTTGGGGGCAGATGCTATTTGGTTTTATCCGTCCACCTCTCCGAAGATGACAAGATGATTTTTGGCATCGTGTATCGGAGGTGTAACGTTCTGAAAAATCGTTTAGGTGAAATTTCCGATAATCGGTAAAATAACTGGTGTTTTTCGTAAAAACCAAGATATAATTATTTTTCAACATAGACTTAAATATACCTATTCTAGCTATGTAATGGCTAGTATTGATTTTTAATTAGTCGCTTATAAATTATTAGTTTACTTAAATATTTTCCTTAATTAATTATTTTTAAATATTATTTTAAGCCTTCACTTATACATTTAATTAGCGATTTTTACAAATTAGAATGGGTTAATACAAGTTTTGTGCATCATGACACATTAAACTAAAATGTAACATGTTATTTTTGAAATGAAATGGAATTGTCAGGAGAATTCTAGGATAAAATAAATTGGAAAATAAAATAAGATAATTAGAAAATAAGGTAATTAAAATATAAGTTAATGGGTGTAATAATTGGGGGGATGTTTCTACCCACACCCACACACCTCACTCTCTCTCTCTCCCCTCTCTTTGAACTGGCCGAGCCTTGGGCTGCCCCCACACACACACCTCACACTTCAAAGTTTAAATTGAAATGAAATTAAAAAGAAAACAATAAAGAAAAGAAGTATGGTGTTAGATAATTGAAGTATGGGCTTTTCTTGACTTGCGCGCACACACCCACATCCTCTCTCTCTCCCCTCTCCCCATTGCAGCCGAGCCCCAAGGCAGCAGCTCCCCCTTTTTTCCCTACCTCATTCTCTTCAAAAAAAATTCTTCAAAAATCAAAACAATGTCTCACAAATCCTTCATTTACCCATTAACCAATTTTTCTTTGGCCAAACTAGCATGGATCTTGGAAAAAAGTTAGCATTTTGGAGGCCAAGATTTTGCAAGATAGATCTACAAAATTGTGAGGTATAAATCAAAATCTTATGGATAATTTGTTAGTTAATTAATTTAATCTAAATTAATTTGGTTTAAATACGGTTCTAATGGTAGAAATTAGTTTGTAAAGAGAAGGTTTTAAATTAAAGTTAGGGTTTTTCGTCACTTGATCTTGTTGCAATGTGTAGTCTCACATCTTAGGACATGCAAAAATCTAAGGTAGTTGCTAGTTTGCTAATTGTTACTTTAAAATTTTCCAAATTATATAATTTTGCAAACTAGATTTTTAGGATTAATGTAAAGAGGTGAGATTAAATTTTAGTAAATATTGGTGTGACCTAATTAAGATATTAAGTGAGCTAAGTGGCCGTTAAAATTGCTAAAACATCTAGATTGGTATTAAAACTGTTAATGGTTGCTTACTAGGTTTTTGGAATAAATCGATTTGATTTAAGTTTGAGGTTTTGTTGGTTTGCTACCTATTTCATATAATATTTAGTGTTTTGTGAACGCGCGATTGGTGCGATTGGGTTTTAGGTTTGGTAGTTGCCACGTGTAGCGACCCTACATATGGTCTGTGGCGTTGTCGCGACCGCGTTTTGTGCACCAAGTGCGTGCGCGTTTAGTTAATGCGCATGGTTGATATGTATTGTTTGTGTCCACGACTATTTATATATTTATTCTCTTATTTACTTGTGTACGTTTCTAGGATTGGGTGCAGAGGCGTCGGATGTGACGCGGAAATGGCAGAGCAGAAATTGGATCAGATTAGCCGAGGCGTCCCGGTGAGTAGATGTACACATCTATGGGGGGATCGTCTAGATGGCGCGAGGCGCCCGATAGTCAGGATTACTAGTAGTGCTTGTAATTATATGCGTAGTCTCCTAGTCATTCATCTCATTGCATTGCATCGTCATAAATATATATGATATTTCTCATTGGACACTTGCACCATTACCATTGTTTCATGCCACGTGCACTATTCATGCGAACACACACGCCTTTGGTAATTGCTATGTCACGAACACTATAGAACTTGCTTAAAATCGGTATCTGTGCATTGCATCATATATGATATGTAACCTGTACCTGTATAGTCATTTCATCTGGATGGATACGTAGGATTGTTAGTCATATATATATACCTCATTGCATCATGATTCATGCATAGCTTCTGGCCGTACTTCGCATGGTGTATACTATCGTATCATTTACATCCATCATCACCGACATATTTACATATTGTGATTCTTCTCGAGGATTTCAATATTTATGAGATTTATGGATTTTGGAGAAACCGCAAGGATTTTAAGAACGTATTAGCATTTAAAAATGTAAGTTGCGGTTTTCTCGTGATATGATGTGTGTGGTGTCCACTATGGGTTTTCTCGGTTCTTGAGCGGTATCATACATCCAATTTGAGGAGGAGGATGAACCGTCTGCGGGTGCATGGTGGACCCGGTACGGTACCTCGGGGCAAGATGGTCGCAGATGATGGTGTTAAGCCCGGCAGGGGAGCACTACCGACCGGTTATTTGTGACGCGGCGGATATCCGGAGGATACCGACGTAGTCGTGAGATTTGATGATATGAGCCGATCCGGACTGACGGAGCCCGAGATATTGAGATATTGAGATATTGAGACATTGAGATATTGAGACATTGAGATATTGAGATATTGAGACATTGAGATATTGGGATATATATTTTGTGTCGATGCTTGACACGGATTTTCTGTTGATTTCATTGATGATACTTCAGTTATTACATAGAGGTTTTTCTAAGATAAGAACAAAGATTTTCTCATACCAGACTTGTTCAGGTTTCGTTTTGATTATGCATTCATATTGCATTCAGGTTAGTACATCGTATCATATCGATATGCGTAGGTTGAGACGCATTTGCGTGCATGCTTACGATAGCCTTATTAGATGTTACTACTCACGAGTTGCCAACTCACCCCCATTATGCTACAGTATCTTGCAGGTCCGAACCGTCAGCACAGTAGCGACGGGCGCACTTCCTCATTTTGTTCCTTTTCCTTGGACTTGCGGCATTGCTCGTAGGTGGGTTGCGAGGATATGTTATCCCTGTTGGAGATAGTGCCCTCAAAGTCAATTATTGGATCGCAGGTACGTGATTGCAATGATTGAGGTAGGACCTATACCGATATGACAGTCTTGCTCAAGATGATAGTATGCTATCTGGTTTGACTTTATCATCGTATATATGCTTTAGTTCACTATTGCATGATGATGGAGCCCATAGGATTCTTGCTTGACTACCAGCAGTATGATGGCAATCATATACGTGGGAGCTGGGGTCTGTAAGCACATCCTTAAAGTGTCCCTAGTCATGGGAGTTTTCGAGACAGGGCATCGATACTCCAGAGTAGACTAGTGTATACAGTCGAGACCCCGACGAGGGGCGGTGGCCGGTCTCACAAGCCACTGGTGTCAGTTTGATCACCTAAGATGTATACAGGTGCTCATTGGGTTATGAGTACACCGGACAGGACTCGCCGGGAATCTGCTAGTTAGTATTATACATATCGTCAGATAGAAATTACCTGGTGACATGTGTACAGGTTAGTTCATCGACCTGAGGTCGTCATTTGTCTCGTGTGAGTTCCCACTGTGCTTTGATTTCTACCCTACCACGGCTCAAAGGAGTCGTGCAAACAGGTCTTTTTTGGGTACAGTCCCGAGCCACATTGGAGGCAAGTGAGCGGATCGTCGGGGATTCGTCTCTCCCGGTATTGGGGGTTGATGTCACGCAGTGCACGGGTGGCCATCACTAGGAATCCTCGGCCGAGGTAGTGGAGAATTACTGATTTGGATCAGTAGTTTCTCAGGTGGTGATGGGCTTCATGCCGACACGATTTATCGCGTTATTAGAGGTCTGACTTTATCCACCCCCCTAGACTCGATATGCGATACTCTTTAGACGAATGGACCGGACTGTATATACATTGTCACTGTCAGGCTCAGTAGGGTTTATAGATGAGTTCGCTCGTCAGCTTCCCTTCCAATCAATACATAGGCAAAACGTTACGTGCAGCTTGTACCTCTAACGTGCTAGTGGTTATACCCAGTGCCAGTGTGTTGATGAGTCATTAGAGTCCCCCACAGACACTTTCCCAAGTTCGGGCGAAACGTTGTAGAGGCCGTATGGTGTTATGGCAAGGTTCGGAAAAAACACGTGCGTTTTCGCACGTGTCGTTTTTCGGGCAGATAATACTGGTAGGCTTTGGTTTAAGCCGGAACCCAGTATTATACTGTGTAGATATAATATCTTTATCTCGGTTGCATTTGTATTCGGTCGTAATACAAATGCGGGTATGTTTATACTGTTACGGGGTTATCCTGAAATTCGTTTCAGGATCACTTTTGGAAGTTGCCAGTTTCCAGTTTTCTATCAGCCGTATTTTGACATTCGGTTAAATACGGATTTATCTTTTTGGGTGAGTCATGAGGAGATGTGTGTGGATGCTTCTAGAAGTGGTGATGAGGATAGTGACTCATTATTGCTTTAATGGACCATTAATGATTATAATGACTAAGGGTGATGATTCATTAGTTCATTAATGGGGTTTTGTTTGAGCTTAGATATTTTCTTCTTGATCTTTTCCTTATGATCACCTCCCCCTCTCCTACACTCACCCCCTCCTTCCCTATAAGTGGCCGGCCCCTCATGGTGGGAAGGCTAATGGTTGTTGTTCACTAGAAAAAGATTATGATAGATTCGGGTTCACAAAAAATAGATAGCCTCTTTCTCATTTCACCCGATCCAAAAGGCAACTTCCATAACCGTTCGTCCGTGACCTTGGACGTAACGAGACAAAGTGTTCTACTCTTTCTCTACTTCATCTTGGTCGTCTCTTTTAGCAAACTTGACGATCGAGTTGCCTCGGTTCAGAGGCGGGAGCCCGTTTGAAGATCCGTCGATGTGGTGCCACCTGGACGAGAAGACCGGAGATTCAGGAGATCGGAGCAGCCGCAACAAGCGTGGGATGATGGTTGAAGACCGAAGGACTCGGATCATTCGGTATAACGTTTCTACCCATTTGCAATTTGTTAGTTTAGCTTTAATGGCAGATCCGGGTTACGGTACACGATAGCGCCAGTTTCGTTAAAAGTTTTTGTTCCGCATTTGGCGTCTGTTAGACGGCCGGGGCGCTACCGTGGACTTACAGTGGTATCAGAGCCTCACCATTAAGCTATACTAACTTGTGCTAACATGTTTAAAATATCGATCGAACGGATTTCGCAAAAACACAATTTTCAAGCATGTCAGTTTCTGTCGATTTTAAATGATGTCCTAAAATTTTTTTGCATATCACAGAAGACAGAGCAGGGTTTTCTAAGAATACTGGTGAAATTTGGTGGCCCAATTCCACAGAACCGCCGCGGATCCGCCGCTAAAACTTGGGTTTGGCCGCGGATCCGCCGCGGTATTGTGAGATTGGCACTCCAAATTTCTACAGTGAGTTCTACATGGGAAATTGTGGTTTTTGGTATATAAATTTTTGGGCCCAGATTTTGTTACTGTACAGCAGATGTACGTGGGGCCCACTTCGGGAAATTTAGTTGATCGAAATTTTAAATTTGTTAGTTTACAGTATTTACATTATATCTCCGACCGGGAATGTCATTTGATCGGTAAACCGCGTCTGATTGCTATAGTTCTTTTAGACGGGTTTGCGAACGTGACATTCGCGTTGATGTTCTGTGTTGTGCTGTGTTGTTGCGGATATGTCGTGGTGGATAGCAGGGTGCAATGATAGTGCGGTTTGGATTTATTTGTACATTTGATATTGTGGGGCGAGCGTCCAACATGTGGACTGCCGTCACTGCCTGTTGTATAATATTCTTTTGGGGCACGACCGGGTCGAGGTCGATGTACCCGGTGTACATATTTTTATTTCTGTACTAGGTTTATCCCGCGAAGGAGTGCACGGATAGCCGGGTTCTGGAGGGCAACGGATCCGTATCTCATGGCTTTGAGAGGCAAAGGAACCTCACTTTAGAATTGACAGACTATTCGCCGCACTCTAGGGGGTACAGGTTGACCCAAGGAGGGGTGCTCAATTTACCGGATTCCGTGAAGTGCCGGGTGTTCCATTCACTATGCTGTGGGGACCACCTCGCTTCAGGTTTTGGCAGGTAACTTGCCGCACCCGTAGGGGTCTAGGTTTCATTGCACAGGCTATCCACACGACCAGGGGAACGTCAGGTTTCAGCAGCGGCTCTGTGAAACCCGGGGATCCCAGTTTATCTGTATTGTTCTGTGATGCTTATTACTTTTTCTGTAACATTGCATATTATCACGCCTGGAGCGATTATTGTATATTGGTATATATACTATTAGATGTTGTATATGTTTTACACCCGCGCTAGTCCAGCCCCCGCTCTGTCGTTAGTTAAGTAACCTAACGGGTGATGACGGGACCCAGTGGCGAATGCGGATGGCATATACGTACATTTTATTTTCGTTCTTTTCTGGTGTGATTGATTGATGGGACTGCATTGATTCTAATCAATGCAATGATAAAACAAACCTATATTTGATGTTGTTGGAACAAATTTTAAAAGGTGTTATTACAAAGATGTTTCTTTTTGTTATGCATAGTGATATTCAGTTGGAATATCCTGCACCTCATTCGACGAGGCAAGGGCTGATATCCCTTCATCGGGAAAAACCCCTTGGGCAGAAGTTTACAGGGTAGTAACTTTAATATAGTCAATTACAAGTTGCTTTGCATCACGGTATTCAGTTGGTATATCATGCACCTCATTCCACGAGGAAAGAGCCGAGATCCCTTCACCGGGAGTGACCTCTTTAGCAAAACGTTTTCGTCACTATATTTTATAAAAAGCTATCAGGTTCCTTCAGCGATATCAAGTTCATTACGTTAAAGGTTTTTCGCCAAAAACCAGCCGTAGCCCTCCGTCATTTCTTTTCGGTATTCAGTAGTATTCAAGCTATGCATGCTTGGCCCTTAGTCAAGGTATAGTGTTTGGTAGCTGTTGGGTATTCATTTGTTGCATAGATAGATGAGTTGTTTTGGAACAGTCGTTCTGTCATACTTGGCCCTTAGTCAAGGGCAGATGCGGGTGGGTTCAAATTGACCTGGATAGTGACGGATAGAACTTGACATGTGACTTATGAGATATTTGGCCCTTAGTCAAGGTCATAAGAGCATTGGGCAAAAATTTATATCGGGAGTTTCAAACATAAAGCAAACTTGCCAGGCATGCGCATACCTTCTGGAGTGTGATAACTTGAGTGGCTTCCATCAAGTTATCATGCGATGATAGTTGGATCCCGATTCTCACTGATGAGTTGGTTTACTCTTCGGGTGATCCCGACTAATTCTTCTTTCAGGTTTGGAGGAGAATTTGAGATTACAGTGGGAGGTTTCCTGATTAGATAAAGTGATAACCATTCTGATCTAGGTTAGAGTGCAAGCAGAATGTTTCTTTTCTCTCTCTGGCAGCAACTTTTGACCGACCCTAGACTATGACTCAGTAACCAAGTTGACCGAACCTTCTTAAAAAACTGGCCTTTGGATTTTCTTAGTTGCATAAATCATTGCCGCTCCTTCTTTTACCCTTTATATTTCTCAGAACACCCCGTATTACTACGGACATCCACTTCCATTGGATAGATCCATCGTATAGTTATATACGAACTCGAAGGGACTTCTTCGAGGATGGATCCAGGTTCAGGAGAAATAGAATTGGTTTATTCAGTTGTCTTTTATTATCATCTTCTCTCAGGTTGCGAGGGCTCCTTAGTTTAGGAGAGTACACCTATTACGCTTATTGGATAGTCTTATTCCAAACCATAGGCAGGTGCCGAAAGGTAGGGAATGAAGAAAACCAATTAGCCTAAGTAGGGTGTGCAGAAGGTAATATGTAAAGACAAATAAAAGGGATTAGAAAGAAGGCAAAGTAAATTACGACTGTTGTCATTCATGACCAAACCGCATACTTCATCGCCACTCCTATTTCACCTTTAAAAGAATAAGGTTTTATTCAGTAGTCTTTTATCATCACCTTCTCTCATGTTGCGAGTACTCCTAGGATTAGGAGGGTACACCTATTATGCTTACTGGATAGTCTTCTTCCAAACCATAGGCTGGTGCCGAACGGTAGGGAAGGAAGAAAACCATTTAGCCTAACGAAGGTGTACAGAAGGCAACGACTAAAGACAAATAAAGGGATTTGGAGAGATGGCAAAGAAATATACGGTTATAGCCATGAATTGGATTATGGAAGAGGCACTACTAAGAATACCAGAATACCCCTACGAAACATTTTCATGTTTCAGTTACACTACGCATTGTTAAAAGAAAACTGATTTCCCGATTAGATACTTACTCCAGGGTATGTATTTACCAGGTTTCATTTTGCATATCTGTATAGTTTTACAGATGATGAGTAGGAGTAAGTTATTGGGAATTAAGGTGATCATCCTCATTATATCGGAATTCGTTGTAATTGGTGATATTTGAGGAAATCTCCTGGGTACAGTTTTCAACCTACGATACACAGGTTTTGAGTTATTCAACTCAGCGGACTTATACAGAGTATTGTATGTTGTCCAGTGTCCATCAGGACAAAGGGGTAGGTCCTTATACAGTGTTCTGTTTACTTATGACTTCTCTAGTTTTTAGACAAGTGTTTCGTAGAAATACAAAGTCTAAGTTTTGAGAAGTTGTGGGTATAAGAATGAAGTAGAGAACCAGGTATCACAAGTATCGGGATTCTTCAAAGAGATTGAAGATATAGATTCTTGTGATTGATATTCAGATGATAGTAATGGTTTTGAGAAACTTGTTTCTCTTTCAGGTTACTCATAATTGGATGGATTCCTAAGTTGAGTAATGATGATTAGCCTTTTTCCATTAAGTTGTCATGCACTGGAGACAGCTGCATGATTTGAATCTGGTTCCAATTAAATTAGTGCCTCTGTTTCTATATTGGATATAAAATGGTTCATATCTTAACAATGTTAAGGTAAGGGGAATTGTCCAACTTATGCTTAAAACCAGACACTGGATAACTCAAGGCACGTTTCTGTAATGGCTGTTTGTGGGTTGACCCTGGCTTTGACGAGGGTTGACTTTTCTACCATCTGGAAGATCAATAGTGATATTGTTCCAGACTCGCCACAGTTTTATTAAAAATGGATTTTTTCAGAAAACGGTAGTGGGAGCATGGTAGAACTGGAAGTGATTCCAGAACCGCAAACGATTACGGAAAATTTAAAAGGACCTATATATTCAAACAGGTTTGACATTCCAATAGCCACTCCGCAGATATGGTGGGTAACCTCAGACACCCAAGAGGTACTCCGGTAGCCTCAAGGACGGTGACAGGGAGGTTCTTGTTTACCCAGACTTGACACTACTGTTGTTCCAGACTATGAGACCCGGCAAGAGGATAAGTATAACGTCGTTCTAAACTAGCTTTAGAAGTGTACGTAGATATTATTCTGCCAGAGGGTTGTCGTAGTCAGTGGGAGCAGCGGAAGCATAGTGGGCAAGTAGCTTATATCTATTTATAGACTTGGGCAGATATAGCGGAGATAAGATCATCTAATTTTGATGTGACAGTCATAGGTTTGACTTCATCAGAATAGGGGATGGATCTGTTGAGAAGGTAGTAGGGTGTGATGTCCTGGTATTTGGATGACATACACAGAGTAGGAAGTAAAATTTCTATACTACGATCGGTTGTACTGTGGTTGTCACACAGTTGTTTCTCCACAAGGATATGGATATAATATCAGACATTCTGGTTTCTAGATCTATGGTTTTAGATCTAGATTTGGGTAGTTTCCCAATATGGGTACTTTGACAATATTCTAATAGTATTTTAGAATAGATGACTCCTGGCATGGTGGTGTACCTGCAGGTGATGGAGTCACTCTCTCTAAAGGTGTCTTACAGACTAAAGGAGAGAGGGATGTGCATGATTGGCAGATCACTTGCTTAGGCAATTGAGTCAATCATGAAATGTCAAGTACCATACCAGATGTTGTTTTTGCACTAGATGCGATATGTTTATATTAATCCAATCGTGAAGAAACATAAGGAAGCAGTTTTAGAACATGAGTGCATGTTCTACGGATTTGATGACGGCAGCCTCCTTCGGGAGACGGTTATCATTCCAGGCTTCCAAGGTGACATGAATGACAGAGTGATTGACAGAGTTATAGTTTTCCCTCTGACGAGGGACAGTATTTTGGACAGGTGGTCCAAGAGGATACTGTGGGAGGCATGGTGCTGGATACTGATTAGGTTCAGTCATCGATACAGTCTAAGAAGTTTGGATTTGGAGTTCATTTATGAACTAGGTCCCATCAGATATCCAGACATATTCTAAGACAGGTATTACTCGATTCGGGAGATGGCTTTCTCCGCGAACTTGAGATTTAAAGAGACATAGAAAGAAACATCAGGGCGGATCCACTCACTGAGGCTATTTCTTGAACACAAGAGTTTTACAAACTAGCTTTGTGAAACTGATTAGTAGAGGAGTTGGGTGTTCGATATCACACGGGCTGTGAGTATGCGACATCGCAATAATTAGCCTTAAGTGCAAGTGGGAGATTATTGGAGATAGTGCCCTCAAAGTCAATTATTGGATCGCAGGTACGTGATTGCAATGATTGAGGTAGGACCTATACCGATATGACAGTCTTGCTCAAGATGATAGTATGCTATCTGGTTTGACTTTATCATCGTATATATGCTTTAGTTCACTATTGCATGATGATGGAGCCTATAGGATTCTTGCTTGACTACCAGCAGTATGATGGCGATCATATACGTGGGAGCTGGGGTCTGTAAGCACATCCTTAAAGTGTCCCTAGTCGTAGGAGTTTTCGAGACAGGGCATCGATACTCCAGAGTAGACTAGTGTATACAGTCGAGACCCCGACGAGGGGCGGTGGCCGGTCTCACAAGCCACTGGTGTCAGTTTGATCACCTAAGATGTATACAGGTGCTCATTGGGTTATGAGTACACCGGACAGGACTCGCCGGGAATCTGCTAGTTAGTATTATACATATCGTCAGATAGCAATTACCTGGTGACATGTGTACAGGTTAGTTCATCGACCTGAGGTCGTCATTTGTCTCGTGTGAGTTCCCACTGTGCTTTGATTTCTACCCTACCACGGCTCAAAGGAGTCGTGCAAACAGGTCTTTTTTGGGTACAGTCCCGAGCCACATTGGAGGCAAGTGAGCGGATCGTCGGGGATTCGTCTCTTCCGGTATTGGGGGTTGATGTCGCGCAGTGCACGGGTGGCCATCACTAGGAATCCTCGGCCGAGGTAGTGGAGAATTACTGATTTGGATCAGTAGTTTCTCAGGTGGTGATGGGCTTCAGGCCGACACGATTTATCGCGTTATTAGGGGTCTGACTTTATCCACCCCCCTAGACTCGATATGCAATACTCTTTAAACGAATGGACCGGACTGTATATACATTGTCACTGTCAGGCTCAGTAGGGTTTATAGATGAGTTCGCTCGTCAGCTTCCCTTCCAATCAATACATAGGCAAAACGTTACGTGCAGCTTGTACCTCTAACGTGCTAGTGGTTATACCCAGTGCCAGTGTGTTGATGAGTCATTAAAGTCCCCCACAGACACTTTCCCAAGTTCGGGCGAAACGTTGCAGAGGCCGTATGGTGTTATGGCAAGGTTCGGAAAAAACACGTGCGTTTTCGCACGTGTTGTTTTTCGGGCAGATAATACTGGTAGGTTTTGGTTTAAGCCGGAACCCAGTATTATACTGTGTAGATATAATATCTTTGTCTCGGTTGCATTTGTATTCGGTCTTAATACAAATGCGGGTATGTTTATACTGTTACGTGGTTATCCTGAAATTCGTTTCAGGATCACTTTTGGAAGTTGCCAGTTTCCAGTTTTCTATCAGCCGTATTTTAACATTCGGTTAAATACGGATTTATCTTTTTGGGTGAGTCATGAGGAGATGTGTGTGGATTCTTCTAGAAGTGGTGATGAGGATAGTGACTCATTAGTGCTTTAATGGACCATTAATGATTATAATGACTAAGGGTGATGATTCATTAGTTCATTAATGGGGTTTTGTTTGAGCTTAGATATTTTCTTCTTGATCTTTTCCTTATGATCACCTCCCCCTCTCCTACACTCACCCCCTCCTTCCCTATAAGTGGCCGGCCCCTCATGGTGGGAAGGCTAATGGTTGTTGTTCACTAGAAAAAGATTATGATAGATTCGGGTTCACGAAAAATAGATAGCCTCTTTCTCATTTCACCCGATCCAAAAGGCAACTTCCATAACCGTTCGTCCATGACCTTGGACGTAACGAGACAAAGTGTTCTACTCTTTCTCTACTTCATCTTGGTCGTCTCTTTTAGTAAACTTGACGATCGAGTTGCCTCGGTTCAGAGGCGGGAGCCCGTTTGAAGATCCGTCGATGTGGTGCCACCTGGACGAGAAGACCGGAGATTCAGGAGATCGGAGCAGCCGCAACAAGCGTGGGATGATGGTTGAAGACCGAAGGACTCGGATCATTCGGTATAACGTTTCTACCCATTTGCAATTTGTTAGTTTAGCTTTAATGGAAGATCCGGGTTACGGTACACGATAGCGCCAGTTTCGTTAAAAGTTTTTGTTCCGCATTTGGCGTCTGTTAGACGGCCGGGGCGCTACCGTGGACTTACAATCCCATCATGTATTTTATTTGTATCTAGTATACTCCATTTACCCTTGTATATTGGACTAGACAGTCAGACTCGTGAGACTTGTATTTGTGGTGTTTGGTGTTGATGCTCACTTGAGCCGACGTAGTATTTGCTTATTTCTTGCTTTCATATGCTTATTGTGCACTTTTGATATACTTATTGCATGTGGTTGTGATTCCACCATTGGAGAAGAGTTATCTCCCGCTTGGGGATGCCTTATTCATTATTTATATGTATTTCATGTGTTGTGCCCGTTTGGGGGCCAGTATTTACAAAGGAGACTCTGCCGAAATTTTCGGGAAAATCTGATGTTGCTTTTAAATGTTTAATGCCACTTATTTTGTTAAAACCACTTGCTTTAAAACAAGTTTTCCTTCACTCTAATTGTTAAACGGTTTAGTTTTCTGGGCTTTGGCTTACTTAGATTACGTTGCGCCTTGAGACGTTTCGTAGTTTAAGTGCCAGTCACGTTCCGTACCTTCGGATCGTGACAAAGTTGGTATCAGAGCGATAGGTTTTACCTTTCTGAGTATAGGATGACCTTTGGTAGATGGAGTAGGTGACTTAAGCAGAGTGGCGTAGCGTGTGTATGTTCCGCGGCATACTTACGATACGGTACTCGGCCTAAGTGACCTTAGGATATATATTTGCTTGTATTTCCTTCCTTGATTCCGGAAATCCTTTGATTTGATCGCAATGTTCCTATCAATCCTGCTCTTGCTCCAGACACTATGCCGCCGGAGACTACGAGGGCCAGAGGGCTGCCGCCAGGGATGAGATTAGAGTAGGCTCGTTTTAGATGATGACTGATCAGGGCGATACGCCTACCCCTCAGGGACAGAGTGATCCGCTTTTTCCAGGACGGATAGCTAGGCTGGAGTCGAGTAATTAGGAGTTGCGACAGATGGTTGGATTGTTAGTTGAGACTAGCCGAGCTCCAAGAGCTGATGATGTCCCTCCTACTGTAGGGACTGTGATTGTACCTGCTGCTCTGGCAGCTGTATCTCTTGTTACCAAGATTATTTCCGTATCCTTAGATGAGTTTTTGAGGCTGAAGCCTCTAGTTTTTACAGGCATAGATGTAGTGAAGGATCCGTAGACAGTCCTTGATAGGATGGATAGGATTTGTCGTTCATAGGGATGTTCTGACGAGATATGGATTGATCTTGCGAGTTTTCGTCTAGAGAGGTCTTTCTCAGACGTAGTGCAAATTAATTGAGAGAGGCCGAGCTGCAGACCTACTTCCTATGACTTGGGAGGAGTTCACAGATGTACTTCTTGCTCGTTTCCTTCTGGAGAGCATTCGAGATGCCCGAGCCCGTAGTTTCGAACCTTTGGGCAAGACTTCAGGGATGACAGTGTCAGAGTACGACATTCGGTTACTTAGTGGTCCGATATTCTCCTTACCTGGTGGACACTAAAGAGAAACGGATAAAAAGGTTCGTGTGGAGATTGGACACGCAGTATTTCTTGCTATCGGCACCCAGCATTTTGACACGTATGCAGCCGCAATGGATACAGCCTTACTGCTAGAGGAGTGCATTTATGAGACTTAAGTCATTTTTGGACCGAGAGTCATCCTTGTTTGATCCACCACTGATTGTTATTATTCCAGTAGGCGGGTCTTTTTTCGCTCGAAATGTTTTTCGTTCGTGTTTGTTTCGTTCGTATCGGAGATAGGGATACTTCTGTCAATTTGATTTTCTCGATATGTTTGACTTCGAAGTTTTTCTGGGCATGGATTGGATAGCCACGTGTTATGCCGTGGACCGCCGTGAGAAGGCAGTCAGGTTTAGTTTTCCGGGTGAGCTAGTTTTGGTTTTTCGGGGAGACCGTAGCGTCGCCTTTCCCGGTTTGATTTCTTCTCTTCGCGCTAGTCAGCTTTTGAGAAAAGGATGTCAGGAATTCTTGGCATATGTTTGTGATGTTAGAGCCGCAGAGGTCCCGTTGGACGAGGTCCCGATTGGGAGAGAGTTTCCGGATGTTTTCCTGGCGAGTTGCTTGGTTTGTCGCCAGAGCGCGATATTAAGTTCTGCTTTGACTTGATTTCCGGCTTGGAGCCTTTTTCTATACCGCCATATTGGATGGACCTGGCGGAGCTTAAAGAACTGAAGGATCAGTTGCAAGATTTGTTGGATAAAGGTCTTGTTCGTCTGAGTGCGATACTTTGGGGAGCTCCTGTTCTGTTCATCAAGAAGAAAGACGGCAGTTGTGTTTGTGCATCGATTTTTGTCAGTTCAATCGAGTTACTGTGCAGAACAGATATCCCTTACCTCGTATTGACGATTTATTTGATTAGCTCCAGGGTGCGGGACATTTCTCGGAGATTGATTTGCGATCAGGAGACCATTAGTTGCAGGTTCGAGAGGATAATATTCCGAAGACTGCTTTTCACACGTTACGGGCGTTATGAGTCTTGGTGATGTCGTTCGAGCTCACCAATGCCCCGGCAGCGTTCATGGATTGGATGAACCATATATTCAGGTTGCTTCTTGATCAGTTATTATCGTGTTCGTTGATGACGTTTTAGTTTACTTTTGGAACCGAGAGGAGCCTGGGCAGTAATTGAGGATTTCGTTGCAGACTTTGAGGGAGCGCCAGCTATTCGCTCAATTGTCCAAGTGTGTTTTCCGGTGGGATAGCGTTGACATCTTGGGTCACGTAGTTACTAGAGGTGGCAAGTATGGAACCGAAGAAGATCAAGGCCATTCAGCACTGGCCCAGACCTGTATCAGTGACGAAGGTTCGCAGCATTTTGGGTTTGGACGGATACTATTGATATTTCGTACAAGATTTTCGCATATAAATGCAACGTTGATCTGGTTGACCCGGAAGGGAGTTCCTTTTTCTTTGGACCGAAGCATGCGAGAAGAGTGTTCCCGTCAAAAATCTCTGCGCAAAAGAACCTAAGGTATCAAATGGCAGCGATACGCTTAAGAAAATGTGAACCAGTATTTTCCGGGCTGTATTTTGACAAACTCCCGAATGAGAAACAACTAAATTCTGATGGTATTGAGAGTGTCTTGAAAAATCCTTCAATTTGATATATTATGGGCCTCATAATTCATCCGGGATCAAAAGTTATGAGACATCATGTGCCCACACGTGATCGGGCATCACGTGCCCACACATGACCGGGCATCACATGCCCACACGTGACCATTTACAGGCAAAATCTGTAGCCACTGAATAAAATAAATAATTAAATAGGGACACATGCCAACACGCGATGGGCCTTTAAACCCACTGAAAGAGATTAAAAGATATAATAAAACAACAAGGAAAAACCCCAATGGGGCATCACGTGCCCACACATGACCAAGGGTCACATGCTGACACGTGATAATTCCTGAGTTCTTTAAAACAACATAATTAAATTCTGGTTAAAAGCTTAATCAGTGGGTCACGTGCCACCATATGATGGGCTCTCAAAAATTCTCTGAGTTAAAGGAAAGAAAACCCTAAACGGGGGATCACGTGCCCACACGTGACAAGGGGTCACGTGCAGACCCGTGATGGGTTCCTAAGCTCTCTGATTAATAGAATTAAATTCTAATTAAAAATGGGGTCACGTGCCAACACGTGATAAGCTTTTAAACATTCTGAACTAATAGAATCAAATTCTAATTAAGGGAAATAAAAAACCCTAATACTTCCCTAAATCTTTCCAAACAAAAAGATTGCGCTCTGTAAAGTGGAGCACCGTTGGATTAAAAATCCAATGGTGATTAAAAATCACCAATTCATAGAAAGATTCTATACGAGGAAAAATTTCCCTGAAATTTGCCAGGAATAACAAATAAAATATCTTTTGGATTAAAAATCCAATGGTGAATAAAATTCACTGGATGATCTAGAAGATCATGTTGGTTACAAAAACAACCAAAATCTTTCAATGAAAAATTCACTAAACAAATTGATTCTTTTCTTTCTCCTATAAATAGGATCCAAGAAGAGAAGAGAAAAGGATCGACTTTTTTTTGGAGAGATACAAGAACAGAGAGAAGAAAAGGAGAGGAGAATTTAATTCTCAAGAGAGAAAAACTCTAGGTGAGAAAAAAGAAGAAGTTCATTCTACAAGCACTCACAAAATAAAAGGAGAATTTAATTCTCAATCTAAGAGTTTAACTCTTCTGAATAAGAACTTAGTTCTTCCGTTGGTTGAAGATCTGCAGAAGCAGATCTCCCCACAAGTTGAGAATTTAATTCTCATCGGGGAGATTCTGACATGCAGATCCAAAACTTATAGGGAAGATTGAGTTTAGGGAATTTAATTCCTCCAAATACTTAGGAATTTAATTCCTCCAACCAGAAACAGTGTTTAACCCTTAAAACAAGAACTTAGTTCTTCTTCATGGTTGAAGATCTGCAGAAGCAGATCTCCCCACAAGTTGAGAACTTAATTCTCATCGGGGAGATTCTGTCATGTAGATCCAAAACTTAGAGGGAGAGTTGGGTTTAAAGAATTTAATTCTTCCATATACATAGGAATTTAATTCCTCCAAATAAAATTAGGGTTTAACCCTATATAAGAATTTAATTCTCAAACAAAGGACTTAAACTCTTCATGCACGTAAACCTGATCACGTGGCAACACGTGACCCTCCCTGCAATAATCAGAAAAGAACGATCAAGACCAGGTCACGTGCCCCCACGTGACCCTTAAACATACTCCTCAAAATGAGAAAGAAAAAGCTTGGAGGCAATGCCTCACGTGCTCGCATGTAACCCTCAAAACTAAAGGGAATAAAGCCAAAGGCAATACCGATTTAGGGCGCCTCACGTGTTCCCACATGACCCCTGACAAAACACCTTTTTTTTAAAAAGGGCAAATAAGGGAAAGCAGAGGGATTAATACCCAATACATTGGCATTATCACGTGTCCCTACGTGACGATTGCAAAAATCGAGTGTTTAACACTAATATATTCTGGGAGTAAAATAACAAGATGTTTTGGCCCAATCCTCAGGCGCCTCACGTGATCCCACGTGACCACCTTATTTTTAATGTTTAACGCTATTTTGAGCGTTTCCCTCCTAGTGTTTAACACTATTCTGAGCGCATCACGTGGGAGCATGTGATGGCTGAATCTACTTTAGTGTTTAACACTATATCCAAGCCAATCTTAGCTTGAACTAGCTAAGTTTTTCCAGAGGAAGACTCCCCTTTGACTGAGCTTCAAATACACCCTTGTCTTCAAAAATTGGTCATCTCATATGGCATTTGAATGTTCAGCATTCAGTAAAAGACAAGATATGGTCAGAACCCCTGTTTAAGCAATGCTAAATAATGGGAGGCTGAACCCAGCAAATGTTCAACAGTCCAAACAAAGACCCAACATTTCAAACCTAATTGGACTTAGCCCAAGTTAGCCATAAGTCCTCAATTCAGATTTAACTAGGCCCATGTGCTCATAATCTAATTAATTGATCTTAGTCCCAAATTGGACTACAGACTTCCCAATCAACTTTGGTTCAAGGGAACATCTCTTCACTCCTCTGATATTTGTCGTTGTAATCCTTCAACATCTTCAGAGAGGTGACGGGTCCCGAAAACCAATCATTCCATGGACTATGGGGTCCTTAAACCCACGGACTATGATGTCCTTAATCTAGGACTGTGGGGTCCCTTTAAACCCACGGACTATGATGTCGTTAACCTTGGACCGTAATGTCCTTAAACTAACATTGGACCGTAATGTCCTTAAACTAACGATGGACTACCATGTCCTTAAACTGGTAATCGACCGCAATGTCCCTAAACTAAACAATAGAGCCCAAATGCTCTTTTGTTGGATCTAAACGATCCCGTTAAGTTGATCTTAGTCTGAAATTAGACTAGCGTATCCTTAACATACGTTTAAGTTGATCTTAGTCTCAAATGAGACTAACGTATCCTTAAACCCAACCCCAAACCCAAATCTAAGAAGATACGGATTTGGACTAATCCACGCCCTACGGGCGACAACATAAATTAGTCTTCGTATACAATCTATGGGCAACCAAAAACAAAACAAACACACACGACATGAAGTGACCATCTGGAGAAGGAGAAAGTGGTTACCGCGATGCGGTAGCGTAATTAACTGCAGGGGCTTGCGCCTACAGGGAAGAGCGTCCCCACAATCAAAAACCCCTCAATGAGGGGGAATCTGATGAAGTCTGCTACATCGGTCGTATCCGTTTAAACCTTCGATACACGGTGCCATAAATCAACTTGCCATCTTCGGAGAGGTGGACGGATAGCACCAATTAGCATCTGTCCCGAATTCAGACAAGACGGACCTGCGCGGTCGCGTCCCCGTGTTTTGGAGGGGAACAGATTTTGGCACGCCTGGTGGGACCTTTTCCTCTTTCCACTCCACACTTCGTGTGTCGTGTTTCGCGAACGAATCGCGGTTTGCTATGGTTGCCCCTGGATTCGAGGTACTAAGATTTGGTGTCTTGCTCCGTGCAGAAAACAAAAGATTAATGGCTTCAAACTGCACTAACTGCAATTGCAACTCTCACCCCGTCCCTGCCGGAGGAGTGACCTACAGGCCTCAGGCGGCTTCCCTGTTCAAGATGCCAGTGGAGCAAGTAACTCAGGCTACCTCTGGGCTGTTCTTTGGGACCATAATCCCACCGATAAGCTTCAATGCCCCGCCGCTATCGCAAGAAGCCCCAAAGAAGTCAGTCTTTGATCGACTTACCACTACCGCGACCCCTCTCAACGGGTCGCCCAAATCAAGCGCCTCATTCTTTAACAAATTGGGCTAAAACTCCAATGGGCCTGTGAAGAAGCCCGCGATACCAGAAACGGTTATCCCAAAAAGGATAGCCATTCCTGCTTTCAAAGTCGTCAAGACGGCTTCTCCTGCCAAAGGGTTGGTCTTCACAAGACTGACTGATTCAGCTCCCGCTCCAGGCGAAGTCCTCAAAGCTGCTTCCCCTGCCCAGAGGTCTGTCTTTGACAGATTGGACACTGCTTCTCAACGGACATCGGTCTTCAAGAGGCTGACAACGACAACTTCTCGCCAAAACAGGGGGCATGATGAAGTCATCCCTACAGCTGAGACGATCCCATCCACACGACATGCTCGCTGTCGTCACTGGTGCCGAGTGAGGAAGGCTGGGGGCAGCTCCCCTTCTGGACTGACTCCGCCAGCTCCCATGGTGGAAATCGATGCTGCTGTTCCGACTGGAAACAGCTTCGAACCGCTTAGGAGGGTCCGCAAGAACTCTCCAACTGCCATGCTGAGAAGATCCCCTCCACCTGTGGAGAATGCTACAGAAAAAAAGCCGGAGCAGCCCCCTCAGCGGCTGTCCTCCAAAATTTACAAAGTCTTGCGACAGGTCCAGGAATCGGTGATTGACCAGGACTACTCTCGCCGACCAAAGAAGATTAAAACTCAGCAAGAAAAGAGCCATCCTATGGTACCACAGAAGATGTCATCCGTCTAGGTGCCCGCTGCAACAGCTCCCTCAACGTCAACCGCTCACAAGAGAAGGAGGCCGGAGAAAGCCCCTGTGACCGCGACGAACCGTAAGGACGCTGAATCTAAATGCCCCAAGTCTAGGGGCATGGTAACACATACCGTTTATATGGCTTCCGGAAAAGAGGAAAGCCTTGCTTCTACGGGTCATCGACCGCTTACCCGATCGATAACAAAGGCTCAAGAGCAACAGCAGCAAAAACTTCAAGAGATGCTGACTGCAATGGCCGTACTCACTGGGCCGAAATAAAATCCAGAGACCTCAGAGCAGCGTCAGGAACAAGAAACCGATGCTGAATTCCTCCGAAGAATTCTCGAGAGGAAAGAAAAAGAGGCCGCGGAACAGACAGTCAACATAAAACGAATGGCTCTTTTATTCCAAGACATGGCCGGGATGATGTTACAGCCGGAACCTCCAGCTAAAGACCCCCCGGTTATCATTGAAGATGACAGAAGGGAGTCATCGAACCCTCCTCCGGCTCTTTCAGCAGCTAAGGAGGATTCCATCTCCAAGGCCGCTCTGGATGATTACATTGCTCAGCAAATACGAGCTCATCAGGCGAATGAAGCGTCTGGGCAGATCGTTAAGACTGGATGACCCTATCCGGGCTGGTATGACCAAATAAGGTACCCGACAGGATATACGATCCCCAAATTCCACGTATATAAGGGGACGGGAAATACGCATCAGCACATCGCTTAATTCAGAGCCCTGTGAAGCAACACTGGAGGTGATGATAAACTTCTGCTCCGCCAATTTGTTGGCAGCTTGTCGGAGACGGCGTTCGAGTGGTATTCTGAACTTTCAAATGACTCTATCAAGACATTTGCGGAGATGGAGCTGCTGTTTACACAGAGATTCACAAGCTCTAGCGAGTGCACCCCAATCACGGCATTGATCAATGCTAGGGTGAAGCCTGGAGAAACTTGGGTCCAATGCGCAATACGGTGGCGGAATCTATGGTCAAAATCCGAGCAGCGCATTGAAGAAGCGCCTGCAGTAGGCATATTCATGAGTACTCTCGATCCGCAGGCGACCATCTCCCAGTTCATGATGTTTTTCAAGCCGACCACTTTCCAGGCCTTGATTGACAAGCTGGCCCAAATGGACCGGATGGGCGACAGGCCTTCCTCTTCGAAGCCGGAACCGCGGAATGAAAAAGGCAAAGGGAAAGCAACTTTTGTCGCCAATACTCAACAACAGCCGAGCAACTTAAAACCGGTTGTTCGCCAAAACAATGTGCGTCCACGCCCATCCCTCGAGGAGAGACTGGGACGTCCTTACTCGTTTCTCCAGGATAAAACAAGGAGACTGTTCGAGCTGGCAGTGCGCAACAGACTCATCAATCTGCCGGATCCAAAACGTCCATTGCAGCCAGGCGATGTCAACAATCCTAATTACTGCCCTTACCACCAAGAAGTGAGCCATCCAATCGAAGATTGCTTCGTCTTCAAAGGCTGGATCGAAGATCAATACCAACAAGGAAAGTTCACATTGTCCGAAAACTGGAAGATGAACCCGCCACAACCACATGATCCGAAAAAGATGGACATGCCGGGGGCATCGTGCTCATTCATAGAGAAAGCCCCATGGACCGAAAAGTCCGTAAACTAGAAACTTGCCTCAAATATGGCAACGGCGGAACAAAACGTCGTTAAACTAACAATGGACCGCTATGTCCTAAAACTGGCTCTGAAAGTCCGTAAACTAGAAACTTGCCTCAAATATGGCAACGACGGACCAAAATGTCCTAAAACTAATAACGGACCGAAACGTCCTTTAAAATAACGATGGACCGCTATGTCCTAAAACTAGCTATGGACCGAAAAGTCCGTAAACTAGAAACTCGCCTCAAATATGGCAACGATGGACCGAAACGTTCTTAAACTAATGATGGACCACTATGTCCTAAAGCAGGTTACGGACTGAAACGTCCTTAAACTAACGATGGACCACTATGTCCTAAAACTGGCTATGGACCGAAAAGTCCATAAACTAGAAATTTGCCTCAAATATGGCAACGATGGACCACTATGTCCTAAAAAAATGGCTGCGACGAACCGAAACGTCGTTAAACTAACAATGGACCACTATGTCCTAAAATTGTCTATTGACCAAGACGTCGAAAAACTACTACGGACTGCAGCATCCCAAGGCTGACAAAAAAAAGTCCATAAGTAAAATAGGCTGACAAAAAAACTCACCCCCATTGTGCCACAGTATCTTGCAGGTCCGAACCGTCAGCACAGTAGCGGCGGGTGCACATCCTCATTTTGTTCCTTTTGCTTGGACTTGCGGCATTGCTCGTGGGTGGGTTGCGAGGATATGTTATCCCATCATGTATTTTATTTGTATCTAGTATACTCCATCTATCCTTGTATATTATACTAGACAGTGAGACTCGTGAGACTTGTATTTGTGGTGTTTGGTGTCGATGCTCACTTGAGCCGACGTAGTATTTGCTTATTTCTTGCTTTCAGATGCTTATTGTGCATTTTTGATATACTTATTGCATGTGGTTGTGATTCCGCCATTGGTGAAGAGCTAGCTCCCGCTTAGAGATTCCTTATTCATTATTTATATGTATTTCATGTGTTGTACCCGTTTGGAGGCCAGTATTTACAAAGGAGACTCTGCCGAAATTTTCGGGAAAATCTGATGTTGCTTTTAAATATTTAATGCCACTTATTTTGTTAAAACCACTTGCTTTAAAACAAGTTTTCCTTCACTCTAATTGTTAAACGGTTTAGTTTTCTGGGCTTTGACTTATTTAGATTACGTTGCGCCTTGAGACTTTTCGTAGTTTAAATGCCAGTCACGTTCTGTACCTTCGGGTCATGACAGGAGGTCTGGATGGATGCGGCCGTTGTAGCAGACTTCGTCAGATTCCCCCTCGTTTGCGAGAATTTGAAAATTTTTTCAAAAACTTTGTCGTCAAGTTAGCTAGTAGGGAAACTTAGACTCGAAATCCGATGGTTGAGATTGATAGGTTAGAAACAACTAAATATTAGGATTAAAAATTGAAAACCCGAAAAATAACCCTCCTTGAGTTTAATGGTAGCAAATATACGTTTTTGCATTACACTGCACATATCGTGAGTTTAAAGAATTAGATGATAAATTTGAAATGTGTCCAAAAACACAATAAAAGATGTGCATAGTAGATAGTCTAAACTACTAAATGGTACCAAAAAAATCACAAAAAGATATGCATAGTAAGTAGTCTAAACTATCGAAAGGTGCTAACAAAACAAAAGAAAAAATATATGCGAATAAGTCTTGGTTGCGCGAACATGAAGCCTTCGGGGTATTTTCTTACCTGGTACCCTAATATTATCTGGTTTGGGAGTCATCAGCCAAATGTTTGTTACGAAGTGACCAAGGCACCTTAATAATATGTTATCAAATAAAATGGATGCATGAAGACTTTAATTCAAAAAATTTGAGACAAAACGACCCTATTACACGAGCACATAAAGACGTATAGGAGCTAAAGTTAAATGAAGAGTGAGATGTGAAAAATAAGGGTTGGATGTTTCTAATTTAGGATGATAGAATTTATAACTTAAATATTGAAGCTTAGGATTAGAGTTGACAGTTAACTAGCGAAACTAGCTTGACGGGATTTTGTGGATGTAATCCGCTGAAAACGCTCAGGAGACAAAACTCCTCCTTTAGGGTAACCTAGAGGTTTAACGGCTTATTGCACATGCTCAGTACAATTGCGTTTCCTGTGAAAGTGAGATTAGGATTTTGAAAATATGTTTTGCCCGAGAATGAGCAAAAGATAAGTTTAGGAGAATTTGTTCATCACGAATAATTGCATTTAATACCGGCCATTCTGTATCATTTTGTTAATAAACAAGCGCTATTAATCTATGAATGCTACATAAGTACAAGTTCCAGGTTTTCAAGGCAATAAAGTCAAAATTTTGCACGTTCGGTACAATTACATCAATTTTAGGCTAAAACTGCAATCGGACGAACAACTGACCATGAGACGGATACCCGCAACAGAATTTATCATTTGTGTGCAACACATGTGCAAGTAGAAAGCCAATGAGAAGCCAAGAGGGCTGCACAAGTCTTTTTATTGGAACACAATGATTAGAATGAAAAAGTGTTGATGTGATATGAGAAAATAATTGAAAAAATAAAGTCACAATCTGTACTTTAAACACCAGAGTGCATACAGGGTAATTTAGAAGAAAAGAAATATACCAAATATCAAGTTTTAATGACAGAAGATCAAGGAAAGAATCAAGAGCTCCAACTCATCAATTGGGCCGCTTAAACTGGCCCTAGGTCGGCCCCAACTTACCCAAATTGGCTCGAGATTTTTCTATGCTTCCACCACTGTCTAATCAAGCCACTTGAATATGGCATTTTTTCTTTTGCAAAACCTATAAATAGCAGATCTCTGGATAGCATTAGAAGTTGGTTTTTGAGTGGTTTTTGGAGTGTGTAATGTATGATTGCTTCTTCTTCTTCCTTCTTGAAGCTCTCATTTGAGAGCTCCATTAAGGAGGTTGAATAATCTAATCCTGTAGCTCAAATTCCTCCATGTGTTAATAATACTTGAACTCTTTGTTTTAACTTATTTTTTTATTTTTCTTTGCTCATTCTTTATGCCATGCTCTTTATTCCTCTTTTGTTATTTTGTTATGCTGATTAAGTAGTTCTTGGCTATAGTGAAGGTTAAGGAATGGTGATGAATGGTAAAGCCTTCCTTTATTCTCTTTTGGTTATGTTTTGTGCTCAATTTGACTGTAATTTTAAGATTATTTGATGGTTATTGTTTGATAGTGTATGTAGCCTTCACTGGTTACTTGGTAACCTTTAGCATATACCTTATTCTTTCAATACATCCATTAAATAATGTTAAAGTTAGAATCAACACTTAGGGTTAAACTTGCTAAGTTCTTTAGATAGGGTATGTTGCTTGATGGTTAGATTGACACCCTTCCTTAAACATATATCATATACTATCATCACTCACTTAACAAGTTTAATGTTAAGCCACTTGCTAGATGCGTCATTTCATTCATGCGTTGTGATTTCATTGTCTTGATAGTTTATGCTTCGAGATCCGCTTGATAAGTTATGCTTCATAATCAGATATAACAAGAGGAGGAAACACCCATGATCAAAAGAGAGAAGAAGATATTGCCACGATTTACTCATCCGAATTAGAGCCACGGCCACTTTTACCTTTCCTATAATTTCATATTTTCTAATTAGTGACATAATAAACCAAACCGATATTCTTTTCTTTGAACTTTTAATAACACTTAATCACTAATTCCCCGTGGATCGACTCGTATTTACCGATTAGCTACAACGAGTCGTGCACTTACGGTATTTTATAACTTGAGAATCGAATGTGCAATGCCAATCCATGAACTCTGAATATGACTTGAACTATTGATTTGCATGATAGGATTTTCTCGAACACTCGTCTTGATGATATACTAAATAATCTTTTAGGTTCATGTGTTTTCTCAAGGATCAACTTGAGAAGTGGGTATCACCAAGTCAGGATTCGGTGAGGAGATGAGTGGAAGACAGCCTTTAAGACAAAGAATTGATTATATGAGTGGCTTGCTATGCCGTTTGGGTTGTTTAATACGCCGAGTACCTTTATGCAACTTATGAACCAAGTGTTTCGATCTTTTATTGAAAAATTGCGGTGCTCTATTTCAATGACAGTTTATAGTCGAAGTTTAGAGCAACATATTGAGCATCTTCAGCAAATTTTATATACCTTAAGAGAGCATAGATTGTTTGTGAATCTTAATAAGTACGAGTTTGTTACCGACAGTTTGGTTTTCTTCGATAACATAGTTTCAGCCGAAGGGGTGAAAATCAATCCAATGAATGTAGAAGCTATCACTTCATGGCCAAGCCGATTTCTATTCATGAAGTGCATAGTTTTCATAGTTTGGCATCGTTTTATCAGCGGTTCATAAAGAATATCAGTACGATGATGGTGCCGATGACTGAATGCTTAAAGGGAAAGACTTTCGAGTGGACGAAGAAGGTCCATGAGAGTTTTGAGTTGATTAAGAAGAAAATCACCGAAACTCCGGTGCTTGCACTTCCTGACTTCGGTAAGGTATTTGAAATTGATTGTGTGCAACTAATTAGAAATTAGTGGAGTATTGAGCCAGGAAGGTCGGCCTATTGCGTTCTTTAGCGAGAAATTGAACACCTCAAGAAGTAATCACTCAATTTATGATGTTGAATTATATGCTATTGTTCAATCTGTTCGACTTTAGGAGAATTATCTACTTCATCAGGAGTTTGTGTCAAATTCAGATCATTTGGCGTTGAAATATATCAATGGTAATCATAAGTTGAATAGTCGGCATGGAAAGTGGGTTGCTTATATACAGAGATTTGTACCGTATGTCATTCGGCATAAAGAAGGCCGACAGAAGAACTAGCTAATGTGTTAAGCCGACGAGCTTCATTTTTGTTGACTTTGCATTCAAAGTTATCTGTTTTGAGCAGTTGAAAGAATTGTAATAAGAAGATGAATATTTCGGTGAAGATTGGACGAAATGTCTATCAGAAAATTTTGAAGACTATATACTTGTTGATGACTTTCTTTTCAAAGGAAACCGATTATGTGTGCCGCATTCCTCACTTCAAGATGACATTATTTTAGAGAGCCATAATGGAGGTCTAGCAGGACATTTCGTTCGAGACAAGACAATTGCTTTGGTGGAGGAGAATTTTATGTGGCCGAAATTAGCAAGATATGTGACGAAGCATGTGAAAAGATGTCGAATTTGTATCTTGGCCAAAAACCGATTGCAAAAATCACCGAAACTCCAGTGCCCGAAGCTCTGTGGGATGACATTAGCCTAGACTTTGTCTTAGGTTTACGAAGAACACAAAATTGTATGGATTCAATATTAGTTGTTGTCAATGAATTTTCAAAAATGACGCATTTCCTTCCATGCAACAGAACATTTGATGCCTCTTAAGTGGCTGAATTGTATTTTAATGAGATTGTTAGGTTACATGGAATTTCAAAAACGGTGACATTAGACCGGGATAAAAAGTTCGTTGGAGATTTTTGGAGAACCTTATGGCGAAAGATGGGAACACGGTTGCAGTTCGGTATTTCACATCATCCACAGACTGATGGACAGATTGAAGTGGTGAACCGAACATTAGGAAATTTGCTAAGAAGTTATATGAGCGATCACAAGAAAAGTTGGGAGTTTATATTATCACAAGCTGGGTTTGTATACAACTGATCGATTTCAAGGTCAACAGGGAAGAGTCCTTTTGAAATAGTGTATGAGAGAAATCCGACTACTTCTCTTGATCTTGTACCAATTCCCATCACTACGAAGATTAGTAGAGATGCCAACGACATGGCCGAACATATCAAGAAACTTCATTAACAAGTTCATGCCAAGATAGAAATGACGAACGAGAAGTATAAAGCGGCTGCGAACAAATATCGAAGATCGGCCGAATTTGTGGTAGGAGATTTTGTGTGGATCAATTTTCGGCCCGGACGATTTCCACAAGGTAAATTTGGAAAGCTGAAGGACCGAGCCGATGGACTATTCAGAGTGTTAGAAAGAATCGGTAAGAACGCATATAAGATCAAGCTACTAGGCAATTATAGAGTTTCGACGACTTTCAATGTTGCCGATCTAAAGCGCTACATAGAGGATCAGGGAGAGTCGAACTCGAGGTCGAGTTCTTTCCAATCCGGAGAGTCTGATGCAGGAGCATAAGTCGGGATCTATTAGCTATGATTCGCTGGAGTTATGATTGAGATTTGGAAAAATTCGGCAAAAGATTATTAACAATTTAAATTAAGATTTGTTGCAATTTAAATTGTTTAGATCTTATTAGTTTATTTTTATTAAAAGGGATATTTCACAAACACATTTTAGGAGGGGATCGTATGTAACGGAGGGTTTTCTATGCACAAAATTGATGCCAAGATGGTTTCAAGAACAAAGTCCAGTATATAGTGGTTTTGGTGAAATATCCTTTTTAATATAAAATTTAGGTTTCACATTTTAACAAAATCTTATTTTATTTGGTGCCCTCTCGAGTGAAACTTTCCGGGTCCACCCCTGATTTGCATCATATTAGAAGTAAAACATAAACATACAAAAATGTTGTCCACGCAAAGTGTACCCCTTGGACATTTGCAGCTCCTAATATACCATATCATTGTCGCAAAAAAAAGGTAATTTCCACTATTATTTGATACAAATGCAAAGAAAACTGAAAACCATATAATCTTGGTTACATCTATTCTTTTGGTCATACAAATCAAGATAGACAATGCAAATCATCTCGTAAGAATAACAAAAGAGCTTAGAACTTGACGAGTCGTTCGTTCGTGTCACGTCGTATTCATTTCGTCTGGCAATGTCCAAGATTTGAGGCAGCATCCAATTCAATATCCACCTGTCTGTTGCAATGGGATTATTCATCCATCAATGCACTATGCATTTAATACCAGTCTTTTGCTTACATATATTCTTCCCCTTTTCTCATAACCTATCAAGAAACAGTATCAAGGAAATAGTTTTACTGAGCCCTTGCTTGCAAAAGGTTTATTCAATCAAGCAACATCAATGTTGGATTGCATTCGACATCGTCATATAAGTCTTCTTCAACAGAAATGAAATGGGACCGCTATGAAACAAACTTCATGAAAGCGTAAATAAATTATTCCTGCGGACAGAAATCCTCGAAATTGGTGTCAAATCATTGATTGAGAAAACTATGATAAAAAACGAACTGTCATAATCCTAAATGATCGGTTTTCACATATCCATATTGCTTATATCCGTCGTTATTCTTCTATCTAAAAGAAAGGCAGGCAAACGATTGTTTACTCCATTTTTTTATGCGCAAGAGTGGGTGAGAGAAGACCAAAAATGTAGTTTAGTTTAATAGGGCCATAGAAAGAGATTTGTGGCTTATAAAACTAATAAAAGCTAACAATGATGCTAACTAAACTCTTTATCATAGCCACTACTTTCTCCTTCAACAAAAAGTTTTTCTTAATCTCTAATGGAGGAAGTTGAAGAACTAGATACCGACTGGCTCGATTCATCGTACGACGAACTCATCAAGGAGCTCCTCGACGAAAGCACTCCCTTCATAATCTCACCCAATGCAGCAGGAACAGAACCAGCCGACACCAATATTCTTCGCTCTTCGCCCTATTTGGGTCCTACCATTAGCGATATCGAGCGTGCGCTGCCCACATATTTCAAAAAAATCCGTGGAAATTTCGAAAAAACGTAAGATTTTTTCTATGATACGTAGGTTTTTCATTCTAGTGCCTTCAAGCAATTGTTCTTGCATGAAACTGTTTTGTTATAAATAATCAAACAGGGTTCCGATTACGGCGAAAGAAATGGAGAAGGAGAACAAGCAAACGGTAACAGCGAAGAGTTGTGAGAATGGGCCTGCAGATGATGGTTATAAGTGGAGGAAGTATGGGCAGAAATCAATAAAGAACAATCGAAATCCGAGGTCCTTTCTTCTACCGACATAGCAAAATGCTCTGATATTTCCCCCCCTTATTAATTCCAGCATGAATTTTTGTTTCTTTAGGGATTTAGCTTTAGTAATTCAGTTACAATCACAATCTATAATTTTGAAGGAGCTTCTATGCGTGCTTCTAGACTTGACCATAGATATATGCATCAAAAGTAGTGCGGGATTTTGACCCATTTGAGACCAACCGGAAATCATTAGGGTATGGGTCATAAACGGGCCAGCATATCTAACCCGATCTATAAGCGGGTCTTCACCTAAATAACCCGATTAAGTTTAACCTTTTGCTCTTATTAGAAAATTGAGATCTGAACTTTGCCCAATTCAGTCCCCAACTCAACTATTTGAGAACTTTACTAAGTCTTGAACGAGTTTTACAGTATTTAGAACACACAAGCGCCCCCCCCCCCCCCCCCCCACACACCACCACACCCACCCACACAAATCAAAAACAAAAAAAAACATGTGTGCACGTGCGTGTAGAGAAGAGAAGACAGTTAGGATCCATTGAGCCTGGGTTCTTAGCCATTTCATGCACCAACTTCTGAATGAAGGATAATAACTACATCTTAGTTTTTGAATAGGTGTGTTTACCCAAAATCACCCTGTGTTTTCACCCTTTTCCTAGAAACCATTATGTGGTTTTTCTACTGGCGAAAAACCATCTCCTAAAGTATACATCAGTTAGTGAAAACCATCCTGATGTTAAGTGTATAATCAAATGACATTTAAACCCTTTGTCCGTAACTACCAAAACAAGAATATTCACCAAAGAATACCATGTAATTTGATAACTTCGGTGAAAAACCACTCTGGTTTTCACTTTTGTCAATATTTTCACAATTTCTAATGTCTCTTGAACCATAAAGTTGTCTTTGCCGGTTTCAACTCATTTTTTCTATTTTCTAATAGAATTTAGCCGATTACTGCTACAAAACCGATTTTTCCAATTTAGGTTTATTTCCTTGAATCTGTTCCGTGTTTGCACTAGGTTTTGCTGAAAAATATCATTCTTTAAAGATTTATTACATCTAAAACTCCAAGTGATCGAGATCTCTCAATTTTCTGGTTTTAAATTTTTCGAGTATAAGCAAAAACAAAAAGGGCATCACCCTAACCGTACTTGAAAATCAAGAACACAAGGGAAAGAAATTATGTAAAGATTTGTCTTTTCTTCTAATATCTAACATGAAGCAAGAGAAATGACCATTTGATTTGATCACGGCCACCTCTATTTACAGAAGATTGCGGGCCCTACATATAAGACTTAGCAAATCTATGCATTAAATTCATGTCTTCTTTTTGTCTTGTCAAAAGAAGAAGGAGGCAGCTAGGTTGAATGATTGCATGAATGGTAGGAAACACCTAGGCCAAAGAGGATCCTATTCATATATATGATAAGAAAAAATAGAGTGCCGGTTTAAGAAATTTTTTAAGTGACGGTAAAAAATGCTATCCATCAATCTTTTGGATAATAGACAATCGTCCGTCTTGATGTCTAAACACAAATTTTCATGTGATTTGGATAAGGTTCGTATATTCTCTAAGGCTGTAGCATGTTCTATTGTCGAAAATCTTTAATTTTCAATCATTTGATGGAAGAAAAACCGGTCTTCATATTGTGTAAAAGTTTGTGTATCAGTGAATTTAGAACATGACGATCAAGATGGATGATATTGATCATTCAAAAAAAAAAAGCATGTTGTTGACCATTTGACCTTCCGAGAATGCAACTCTATTATTTTCTTACATAAGGGCGGACTCATGAATCTTGTTTAGCAGGTACGTAAAAAGATTACAATATTCAGTCATAAAGTCCAATTAAAGGATATACAAAAATCACTTATTATTTAAAAAAGACAATAAAATTTAAATTAAGTAAATTATAGATAAAAAGAATAAACAATGTTCATAATAACATTTTCATAGGATTTATATATTCCAGTAAATCATACAAAAAATTGGACTTCTGTGAAACTCAGATGAATCTATGAAACATTGTTCTATTAAAATAAAATTCTACATCTTAATTTTCAAAGTGAGACTAATCTATTTGTTTACAAAAATATAAAAGTTAAATATTTATTCTTTCAGAATAAAATCAAAAATTAATTGTATGGGTAGTAAGACTCCTTGTTGTATTGTTCAAAATTTTTGTGGGGCTTGTGCCCCCAAACCCTATGGCTTTAGGTCCACCCCATGCCCACCCTCACCCGCCCTCTCTCTCACACACTCAGATTAAAACTATGGATCAGATTTGAAAACAAATCCTATTATAAATTAGATCAACATTGAGATGCATACTAACCATGATGAAAAGAACTTTTTATTCTTTTAAATAAAGGCATAGTTGTTCCCACACACTTTCCAAAAAAATCTAATGGATAAAAAGTTGGCATGAATTGTTTTCCAATACTATTGATAGGATTATCGTCTAATTTAAAATTGCAATGAGGTAGCCGATCCCTTTTTTTGAAGAAGGGGCCCACTTCAAAACACATATTTCCCATGATTTTATCAATCCAAACCGATCATTATAATCTATATATCTTGCATAGCTTATGTATAAAAATAACAAGATTTAATGCCCTTAAACCATGCATTGGACGATTTATTCTTCATGTATCCGATAGTAGCTTTTTTTTGTCCTCTTGATTGATGTGTTAAAGGTCCTCAGTTTTCTTGATCTTTTAAGTTAAATAAGACATATAGATAAGGATAATTGGTTTGGATTGATGAAAAAACTCTCAAAGTGGGCCCTTTAGATAAAGGGGCCGCCCCCATCTCTCTCTCTCTCTCTCTATATCTATATATATACACACACACACGCAGGCATGTGTGAAACGGAATATACACTGTCACTATAGAAATTTTATACATTGATGGGACGCGTGGCAACACCATTCATCAATTTATATGCATATTTATTTTGAAACCACAAGCATTAATTACATAAGAATGAAAAAAGGTATAAACAAGATGGGTCAATGAATGAGGCATTGCAATGTCCCAACACGGGAAGAAATTGCTATAGTGACATTGTATATTTGTTTGGTTATAACTTGGTGGTATATGTTGGAACGGTATGGTCGCTAGACGTCGGTTGTAATTTCTATGTTTCCTATCGTTAAAGAAACTTCACGGTATACCACATCTGATGGAGGTCGGAATCTTCCTCAGATGTTGTCCTCCGTCGATCTTGTGGCCAGCGGGGCTGAACGGTTGAGATTGATGGTCAAGCTTGGATGTGGATCTCAATGCATTGTTGATTGTTGTTAACACCGAGCTACCTGCAAAGGAAGTCCCGATGTGGGAAACTATCGTAGGACCCTCCGACGATCAAGTAAGTATTGAGGAATAGATAGACAGAGTAGCGGCGTATTGGATTCAATTCGAGTTACCTGAATCGTCTGGAAGAGAGGTTTATATAGCGGTCGTATGGAGCGAGCCGATGCGAGATTCTCGCCATCCGTTACGCCCCTGCGTTACGTTCATGTTGATGGCGGGATACGTCCGTTAATGGTGAGATAGGCTCATTAACGACGAGATACGTTAGCGTGAGATGCGGGACATGGAGCAGCGGGGATCTTGTCGTGACGAGATATACGGAGCCGTTATGGGGCATTCGTGCTCCATGCTACCGACCAAACAGGCGGCGCTAAGGGCCCACGACTATAGGATAGCTCAGAGACGAGAAAGTGGGCTGAGGAGTCTCAACTATAGGATAGCTCGGAGACGGGCTATCGGCTGGCCGGCAGCCGAAGGGGGAACGTACTCCCGGGAGGTCTTCTAAAAGGTCAGGTGTAACCTCGGAGGTAAGGCGCCGAGGAATGTCCCCAATGCATCATACTTATTCCATCTTCATAGCCCTTAGGAATCTACCGGGCTTACGTGGATGACACGTCATCTGCTACGTGTCGTGATCTGGGGAATTCTCACATATGAGAATCATCATTAGCCTCCCACTCTCGTTCCGACCTATTTATGAGTCGGGTTCGAGAGTGGTCTACTCGGTTTTCTCTGTTCAACTTGGTGTCGAGGATCCTCCGTGGTGGTATGTCTGGGAACGACATGGTGTTCGGCGGTTGTATCTCTTTGATCTCCGAGTCCACGTGGCGTTTACCATGCGCCTTAGTTTTCATGCGTATCCCTGATGACGTCAGTATATCACTGAAAGGGTAGCGCCATAATGGAGACGTTGCTCCGCCTGTTCGGATTGTCGATTTCGTGCCACGTGGCCGTAATTGGATGGCAGATTGCGAGACGTCGCGCTTCCACCAGTTGGATCCGCATGAGGGGGAAGCACCCAATAGTTGGCTATCGCGTAGCGCCATCAGGCCCGTGGGGCGCGACGCTTCGTTTTGGCGGGAGAGGATTTGGGCCGTCCAATGGCCTTTGCCAAGTGTATAAATAGGGTGGCCTATCCCTAAGAAACACTTTTGCATCGCTTTCCTTCTGTCGTCTGTGGATTTCTCGGCGCTCCCGCTTTTAGGTCGGATCCCTAGTCCAAATCCTTTTTCAGCTACTCTTCTCTTGAATCAGGTCAGATATCTTCCGCTGATCCTATAGTAGATGTAGTTAGGGTAGAGTCAGGTGATGAGGCTTCAACCCCTGAAGTCGAGTCTAGTGGGTCATCTTCATCTTCATCGGCTTCTGATAGCCGAGGAAGTTCTTCTTCCTCCGCATCGGGTTCACCCCCAACGGGTGGCGATTCCCTTATTCCTCGTCGTCAGGGGGCCAAAAAGGCCCCCAAGGTGTGTATCGAGAATACTCATGATGCTGCCTTGATACTGAACAGCTCAGACGAGCTTTCTAATATCCGGGCTCGCTTCCATATTCCCTCTGGCTACTCGCTACGTCTGGCCAGGGACAGTGAATGGGCAGACCAGGTACAAGGTAATGAGATTGCCCGGTACTTGGAAGCGTTCCGAGCAGGGATGCGTCTGCATTTTTCACCCGAGATTTGTGCCGTCCTTCATTGCTTCCAACTCGCCCCAGACCAGCTAGTACCGAATTCGTGGAGGATTCTCCTCGGATTCCTGGTCCGGCTAAAAATTGACCGGATCCCTTTTAGCCTAGATCTTCTTCTTTCCTTTCTTTGTTATAAGAATCACCCGGGTTTCATAAAAATGAGCCGAATTGGGTTTACTTCTCCTTTAAAAAGCATAAGGGTAGGACAGCCGGGCTGGGGTAGTGGTTGTCTCTTCTTCCATCCATGAATGGAAGAAGATCGTCTTCGTCGGTCCTCCGAAAGGAGAGGAGTGGTAGGTGCCTACCAAGTAGCATAGGGTAGGCTGCCCGAAGGCCAAGCAGTCAATTGCCCCGCAGGCGGGGGTCGTGTCCTGGTGGGAACCGATCCAGCGTGCCGACGCCTTGCTTTCTGAGCAGGCCCTGAGTTGGGCGGGACTCAGTCCTGCGAGCTTCATAGGTAGGTTAGGTCTTAACCGATCAATTTAGATTTGGTTTATTTCGCTGCTTTTGTCGCTAATCCCTTTTGTTTCCTTTCGCAGAGCCCATGGTCCGATCAAAGATCATGGCCGCCCTGGCCGCCAAGGTGCAGGGAAGGAAAGGCGGCAGCGGAAGCTCATCCAAGCCTATGCCGAACGTGGAACCCCGCCAAGGCCCTTCCACAAAGGCCATCGTCGCTCTGCCTATCCCGAAAGAGCACAAGAGTGGAGGGCAAAAACATGCACAGGAATATGCTCCCCGGGTGAGACCGGCGGCACCTTCCTTTGCCGAGTCTCCGGCCAAGAGACTCAAGAAGGTGGTTTCCGGGCCGCCTCCAGCTGAGATACACGTGCAGGAGGGTGACTTTTACATCGAGGTGTTGTTGGAGCTTTCCATGGCCGACAGCCTGCTGGCGGACATGGAGAAAGCAGCAGGAGCCAAGATACCTCAGTGCACCATGAAGGCCCAGGTTACAGTGATATCTCATGAGGCTGCCCAGGTTGGTGATCTTTCCGCTAATTTCTAAGTGATTTCTCTCCTGTTCAATTCCTGACGAATGTTTTTTGCCCCTTTTTCTGCAGGGTATTCAACACTGCGCCCTTTTAGTTGCCATAGAGGCCGAGGAAGTTGCCCCGGTGATGAAAAAGGCCGGAGAGACATTCTCGCGTGAGGAAGAACTCCTTGCCAAATTGAAGGAGGCCGAGGATAACGCTGCCTCCCTTGAGTCGACGCTGGTCTCGGAGGGCATGAAGGCCACGGAGCTAAAGGAGTCTCATCGGGCTCTGACCAAGTCTAACTGGGTTCTCCGGGCCCAGGTCGGTGAGCTTAACGAGCTTTTTAATGCCATGAGGAAGCAACGAGACTCGCTCAAGGGGGATGCCCGGGTGGCCAACGAGGCGGCGAAATGGGCCGAGGAGAGGGCGGAGAAGGCTGTGGAGGATTACAAAATGTCTGACTAGTTCTACGCCGACCTAGTTGATTCCGTGTCCGTTGGGTGGCATAACGCTCTCAACGCCTTCGAGAAGAGGATGCTCAGGTTCGATGACCGGGAGTTTCATGCGAGGTACCCCTTCTAGAGAAAGAGCCAAAGGGCGGAGGCGCCGAGCAGTCGGGTGGAAGCGAACAGGCTGGCAGAGGCGCCGAGCAGGCTAGCGGCGAGGAGACCTTTACTAAGAAGATGCCTTGAGGTTTCCGCTATCCCTTCTCTCTCTCTTTGTGTGTGTGTAAGTCTATGGGCATTTTTTTTATCAATTTTGTACAGCTGAGGAGCGTATAATACCTTTTACATAATTTTGGAATTTAATGAAGTATTATTTCTCCTCTTTGATTTGTCTGATTGGAATGTCTTGATTTTATTTTTACTTTACTAAGTGTGGATAGGCCGGTGTCCCCTTGTACCCCTGGAAATGAGGTAACATGAGTTGAGCGAAAACTAGGCTTATTCTTCCAAGTGTAGATAGACTGGTGTCTCCCCTCACCCCGGAGACGAGGTAACGAGAGGCGAGCAAACACAACGTTCATTCTTCCCAGTGTAGATAGACCGGTGTCTCTTGGAAACTCTTAGGAACTCGGAATGATCTTAGCAAAGCTTGGTGATATCCCCTCTTCGGGTTCGAGGGAAATTAGAGTTGGCCCGGTTATCGACGGTGGGTGAGCTTTCTTTACTTAGGCTACGCAGGTTTTAGGATCCGCCGTTTAGTCCGGGAAGGAAGCTACTCAGCGGGCTCATGAGAAGGCTTCTGATCCATAATTTGGACCGAGCATGAATCTACTCATTGTGAATTGACTGGGCGGGACGCTACCCAGCGGCCTTGTGAGAAGGCTTCCGAACAGGAGTCTACTCACTGTGAGTTAGCTGGGCAGGAAGCTATATGACGGCCTCGTGAGAGGGCTTTTTATCCACGGTTTGGACCGAACAGGAATCTGCTCGTTGTGTATTGGCTGGGAAAGAAGCTACCCGGCGGTCTCATGAGGGACTTCCGAGCAGGAGTCTACTCGCTGTGAGTTGGCCGAGCAGGAAGCTACCTGACGACCTCATGAGAGGGCTTCTGATCCACAGTTTGGGCCGAGCAGGAATCTGCTCGCTGTGAATTGGCTGGGTGGAAAGCTACCCTGCGGCCTCGTGAGAGGGCTTCCGAGCAGGAGTTTACTTGCTGTGAGTTGGCCGGGTAGGAAGCTACCCGACGGCCTCATGGGAGGGCTTCTGATCCACAGTTTGGATCGAGCAGGAATCTGCTCGTTGTGAATTGGTTGGTTAGGAAGCTACCCAGCGGTCTCGTGAGAGGGCTTCCGAGCAGGAGTCTACTCGCTGTGAGTTGGCCGGGCAGGAAGCTACCTAATAACCTCGTGAGAGAGCTTCTGATCTACAGTTTGGGCTGAGCAGGAATCTACTCGCTGGGAATTGGCCGGGCAGGAATCTACCCAGCGGCCTAACGAGAGGGCTTCCGAGCAGGAGTCTACTCGCTGTGAGTTGGCCGGGAACGAAGCTACCCGACGGCCTCGTAAGAGGGCTTCTAATCAACAATTTGAGCCTAGCAGGATCTGCTCGCTGTGAATTTGCCGGACAGGAAACTACCCAGTGACCTCATGAGAGGGCTTCCGAGCAGGAATCTACTCGTCCTGAATTAGCCGAGGATGAAACTACCCGGCGATCTCGTGAGTGAACTTCCGAGCAGGAATCTACTCGTGTTGAATTAGTCAACGGAAGGTTGGATTGCCATGACGTCAATACTTGCGCCTCATTGATTCCTGATGCCACGTGGCATATGATGGGTATCTCGAGATCCGTGTGAATCTCCAAAAGACATCGTTAAACTTCCTTGATCCATGCGAAAGGGAGGTGGCCAATAGCTTGGCGCCACGTAGCGGCGCCATATCATGTGGATGTGATACTCTATAATTCATGCCTTAGCGGGAGAGGATCTCGATCGTTGGGGGATCTTTGTTGAGCCTATAAATAGTGGAGCCTTGGCCCCCTCTTAGGCACTCCTGTCGATTTTCTTATTGTCTTCGTCTCCTCCCCTTTTTCTTTGCCCTATCTTCGTAATTCATCGTTTCTTGATGGCCGGTAATACATACAATAGCCAAGATATCGTAACACGCAATGACGTCTATCACTATGATTTTGACAATTCCGAGACGACATACGAGGTTGTGATAGGTCGTCTAGATCGTCGTTGCGGGAGTTTACTCCCGCGCCGATCTTCTCTCCAGGTGCTCATTTACGCGATATGAAGGTCCTTCCCCGGCCTTTTCAGGACATTGTCGTAACAAGCACTGGAGGAGGCCGTCGACAATATGCACACGACCTATGGGTTGGGTCTGATCTCGAAGAGCAGGCGAGACCGCTCGATAGATATCCTTCGCCGATCTTTCCAACAACGACTGATCATAGCTTCATGCTCGGCAGCGGGAGTCCCTGATGGAACCGTAGCTGCTCGGGTCTACGGACATAGGCAAAGGGAGCGATGGGATGCTACCTGGGCTCGGCTGTCGGATCTCTGCTTTGATTACTACGATCAATACTTTCAAAACCCCCTTCCCCCTTTGCTGTAATCGTTAAGAAGTATTTTTTTCTTTTTCCTTTGAGAGCCTCCGGACATTTTTTGTAAGGCTGAGGAGCCGAGAATACCTCTTATCAATAAAATTTATCTTTTGCTTATGAATTTCTCTTTTCTCAGAGTGCCGAACGTTGAAAATCTCCATTTCCCTTTGCAAGTGCATGTAGATTGGTGCTCCTACATTTCTCATTCCCCCTGGAGTCGAGGTAAGACGGGCGGAACGGTATTTAGATCGGCTACCTATAGACGTGCCCATGTTTTATTTATCTTAGTAAAAGGGTAGTCTAAGGTACTTCGCTTGCCTCCAAGCCGGGCTGGAGAGAGATAACATGTTGTCTTGTGAGAGGGCTTATGATTCATGAGTTTGGACGGGCAGGATTCTACCTGCCATGAATGAATGCGACTAGCAGAAGGCTGTCCACCGGCCTCGGAGCCGAGCAGGAATCTACTCGGGTGAGGGCTTAGCTCGAAAAAAACAAATTTTAAATAAAAGAGGAATCTCATTATTCAAGAGAGTACAAGTTCATCTATACAATTTAAGCTTTTTGGCGTTATACGGCCGCGGAAAGTTACGCCCTAGGGAATCTTGGAGGCGGTAGGCTTTTTTGGGCAATGTCTCGATCATGAGTAAGGGACCATTTTACTACGGGGAGAACTTGTGCAGGTTCCCTTGGTTCTCAAATTCATTGCATCGTAGGACTAATTCTCCTGTTTTGAATGCTCGGTGTTTGACCCGAGCATTGTAGTATTGAGTGATCTGTTGTTAATATGTGGCCATCCTTATTTGCGCTCGATCTCTTTTTTCCAATAGGATGTCCAAGTTGCTTCGAAAGGCTAAGACATTGGCCTCGTCGTCGAAGTGTTCGACTCGATAACTGGGTAGGCCGATTTCCGTGGGGATCATCGCCTTGGTGCCATAACAGAGACTGAACGGGGTTTCCCCCATGGGTGTCTTCTTCGACGTATGCAATGCCCACAACACCCGTGGCGGTTCTTCGACCCATCCGCCCTGTCTTCCTTCCAGGCGGGCTCTGAGGCCTCAGATGACACCTCGATTCGCTATCTCGGCTTACCCGTTGCGGTGGGGATGTGTGGCCGTGGAGAACTTCATTAATATGTGGTAGTCGCTGCAGAATTCTCTGACTTTGTTGTTTTCAAAGTTGGTTCCGTGGTCAGTGATGATGCACTTTGGAATTCCAAATCGGGTGATTACTTTGTTTTGCAAGAACTTCACCGTGGAGGCGGCATCCAGTTTCCTGATCGGCATAGCTTTGACCCATTTCGTAAAGTAGTCCACGGCGACAAGGATGTATTTGTCCCCCTTGTGCCGGTGGGGAGTTGGCCAATCATGTCCATTCCCCTCTGTGAGAATGGCCAAGTGGAACTCAGCGGTGTTAACTCAGTGGCTGGTAACCGAGGAGTGCTGCTGAAGAGTTGACATGCCTTGCACCTTCGTACTAGCTTTTTCACATCGTTGTGGATAGTCGACTAATAATACCCCTGTAGTAGCGTCTTTTGAATTAGACTACGGGCCCCCTGATGTGCACCTCCAACTCCTTCGTGTATCTCTTGGAGAACGTACTCAGTTTCGTTGGAATCGATGCATCTGAGTAGAGGTTGGGTGTACGACTTTTTGTACAAGTTTTTTTGCTCCATATGAAGTGGTGAGCTTTCATGCGAAGCCGGTGTGCTTCCATTCGGTCTTCGGGGAGTACTCCATCCTTGAGGAACTCCACTATGGTCTTTCTCCAATTCGGGGTACTCCCTTGAGTGGTGTAGATCTGGTGTATCACTTCTTTATCTTCGATGCCGGGTCATGACAGGACTTCGAAGAGGATGTTCTTGTGATTGGCCGAATAGGAGGAGGCGATCTTGCTCAAGGCATCTGCTTCGACGTTCATGCTCCGGGGAACCTGTTCCACTTGAACCTCGTTGAAACTTTTTCGTATCCTTTTCTCCTCGGTGAGGAATTTCATCATTAGAGGTTCTCGGGCTTCGAATCGTCTGGTCACTTGGCCGACAACCAATGTGGAGTCGCTGTGAATTCTAATTTTCTTTAGCCCCACCCCCGAGGTGATTCGTAGGCTGGCCAATACGGCTTCATATTCTGTGGCGTTATTTGAGGCCTTGAAGTCAAATCGCAGAGAGTATTCCATCTCGGCTTCATTAGGGCCGCAGATGACTAGCCCAGCCCCACTTCCTCTGTAGAGGAACCGTCCACATAGTGTACCCAGTTCGGAATTGGACCGAGCTTTTCTTCAACTGAGTGTTGTGGGTTTGGATCTTGTGTCAGCGCTTCTTCTCTATTGGGAATGGTGAATTCAACCATGAAATCAGTGAAGGCTTGGGCCTTGATGCTTGCCTTAGTCGGTATTAGATGTCAAATTATGACAACTCTCATTTTCACTTCTCCAAGCGGCTCGACGACTTGAGGGAACCAAGGATGTTTCCCAAGGTTCGATCGGTGAGAACGATGATGGTATGAGCCTGGAATTAGTGCTGAAGCTTCCTAGATGCAACGACGAGCGCCAGGACTACCTTTTCGATGGTCGGATGCCTGGTCTCCGTATCTTTGAAAATGTGGCTGACATAGTAAACCATCCTCTATATTCCCTCGGATTCTCTGATGTGCACGGAGTCGGCTGCCTAGTCAGAGATGGCCAGGTACAGCAGCAGCTCTTCACCTTCAGCTGGTCGGGTGAGAAGCGGTGGCGTTATCAGATGAGTCTTGAGCTGCTTGAAGGCGATTTAACACTCCTCGGACTACTCGAACTCAGGGATTTTCTTTAAGGCTTTGAAGAAAGGTAGGAACTTTTCGCCGGATCTGGACATGAATCGACTCAGAGCGGCCACCCTGCCAGTGAGCTACATGATTTCTACGTTGCTCTTGGGCGCCACCGTGTCAATGATGGCCCTGATTTTCTCCGGGTTTGCTTCAATTCCTTAGTGTGTAACCATGAATCCGAGGAACTTTCCGCCCGTAACGCCGAAAGCACACTTGACTGGATTCAGCTTCATTTTGTACTTTCACAGGACCTCAAAGGTCACGCCGAGGTCCGCGGTATGCCTGGCTGATAGGGTGGATTTCACGAGCATGTCATCGACGTAAACTTCTATATTCTTCCCGATCTGTAGCTTGAACAGCTTGTTGACCAGCCGTTGGTATGTTGCCCCAGCATTTTTGAGGCCGAAAGGCATTACCTTATAGCAGTAGGCTCCTTGATTGGTGGTGAAGGAGGTGAGCTCTTCGTCGGCTGGGTTCATCCATATTTAACTATAACCGAAGAAGGCATCCATGAAGCCCGGCAGCTAGTGACCGGCCGAGCTGTCAACCAGCAGATCTATCCGAGGGAGTGGGTAGTTGTCTTTAGGGCATGCCTTATTCAAATCGCTAAAATTAACGCACATGCGCCACTTCCAATTTGCTATGTTGACCATGACTATGTTGGCTAGCCAAGCCGAGTAGTCCAAATTCCTGATGACGCCAGCCGCGAGTAGTCGGTCCACTTCCTCCTCGATCGCCTTCTGTTTTACAGGCGCGGAACTTCTTTTCTTTTGTCAAATCGACCTGGCTTTTGAGTCAATTTCGAGCTTATGGGAGATCACTTTAGGGTCGATCCCGAACATGTCCGCGAGTGTCCAAGCAAACACGTCGGAGTTGTTTCGGAGGAACTGGATAAGGTTGTCCCAAATTTTCCCGATCAAGAGGGAGTCGATCTGTACAGTTTGGCTGTTATCTCCTTCCTTGAAGAGGACTTCGGACAAGGCCTCTACTGGGGAACCCCGGATCTCCTTCTCGTCATCACTTGTATCCAGCGATTCCCGAGGGCCACACGGTCCCTCGGATAGAGCAACTTCTTTGTTCTCAGGCACCATCATAGCGAGGCATACCCTAGCGATTTGCTGATCTCCGTAAGCCCGGCCTATCCCCCATCGTCTAGAGGAAACTTGAGTGCGTGGTGGTAGGTCAAGATCTGAACCTGGAGGGCGTTTAAAGTGGGGCAACCCAAGAGGATGTTATAAGATGAAGGAACCCGGGCGACGAGGAAACTCATCGATATGGTTCGGGTTCCTCTGGCCTCACCAATGTTGAATGGGAGAGTGATCGTTCCCTCTGCTTGGATGGAGTGGTTAGTAAACCTGGAGAGAACGTGCAAGATCGGTTGGAGATCGGACGGGTTTAACTCCATACGCTGGAAACGGTCGTAAAATATGATATCCACCGAGCTTCCCGAGTCAACGAGAATTCTCTGGACTTCTTACCGATTTACCCGGGCCATGATCACCAGGGGGTCATTGTATGGGACGGATATTCCATGAAGGTGATGGGAGCAACTTTCTTGCACTTCTTGGAGGGTGGAGCACATAAGGTCATCACCGGCCGGATACGGCGAGTGTCCTTGTTGCTCGGAGTCGAGCCAATAGAGACGACCATGATATGACCGACCGTCAACTCTCTAGTTGGAGATTGGTCTGCTTGGTCCTGATCTGCTTGACGTTTTTCTCGTAGGTACTTTACTTGGTGACCGGAGCGAATCAACTCCTCGATATAATCACGGAGCTGTTTGCAGTTCTCGGTCGGGTGCCCCTATGATCAATGAAAGGTACAGTATGGACCGCGGAGTCGCTTACCCGGCCTTTGTATCATCGGCGGGAGTTTGAAGAATCTATAGCTCATTGCCTCCTATAGCAGCTCGGCCTGAGAGACATTCAGAGGAGTGTACTCGTAAAACCTTGGAGAATAAGATTTTGGACGATTGGTCTTTTTCTTCTCCTCTCAGTCCCGTTTCTTTCGGTCCGTCCGGTCTCCGCGTGGAAGGTTGGCGTTCACTTCAGATTCAAGTTGGATTTCTCGCTTGGTCCAGAGTTTTACCCCGTCCACGGTCTTAGGTTACGCTAATAAAAAAAGAGAGGATCCACTCTTTGTGCCTAAGACCGGATCTCAAGGCGGTGATGACCGTCTTGTCTCGGTACTTGGGTACCTCCAGGAGGGCCTTGTAGAACCGGGTGATATAACCCTTGAAAGATTCCTTATCCTCTCTCTTGATGGTGAACAGGTATTCAACCGTCCTCTTCTGTCATCGGTTGCCGAAAAAATGACTGAGGAACTGAGTAGCCAGCTAGTCAAAGGTTGAGATTGAACGCGGAGTCAGGCCGCGGAACCAATCTCGCCCGGCCCGGATGACGGTGGTGGAGAAGGCTCGGCACTGAGCCACTTCCGAGTTATCTTAGAAGCTCATGCCCGTTGTAAATGCATCTAAGTGGTCTTTTGGTTCGGACTTCCCGTCAAAAAGGGCCACCTTGGATGTTATATTCCGAGATGAGACCCGTACACCCAGAAATTGCTTCGTGAAGGGCCTCGTGAGGGAATCCGCGGAGTATTTTGCCGATCCTCCGGGCGAACGGGTGGCGAGCTGCATGTTCTCGATCTTATTCTTGAGGACCTCAATTCACTGCTGGTGCCCCGAGGATTCTCCATAATCGAAGTACCTGCTGTCTCTGCTTCGGACCTGCGCGATGGAGCGGCTTCGGCTCCTTTCTATTATGTTCCTCAGATCCTAAGGGTGAACCCTTCGTGGTTCGCCCTAACGTGTACCATGTGCGCGGCCTCGATGAGCATGGTGACATCGGTCTTCCCTGGAATCAGGAGACCTGACCGACGTCTCTTCGAAGGACGGGGGAGCGTGGTGAGCATTGAAGCGATAATTTGGTTAGTGCCGAGACCTCGGCGTTGGACTGTCCGGCGCCCAGCGAGTCATGGAGCCATTCCTCATACATGGGTTATGACTGCCGGAATCGACATATCAGTATTCTGTGACGTCGAGATTGGCATGAGCGAGGCCGATGACATAAACGCGCCCGTCTGCCACCTCATGCATGCCGTCGTTCCGGGGAGCAGGAGAGGCTGTTTGGCAGGCGTGGCCGGCAGTTTGGACATGAGCGAGCACGTCCATCATCGTCGTAAGTCTGTCGATCCATGCAGATAAGGCTTCGACGATGTCAGGAGGCAGAGTAGAACCGCCCCCGCCTCCGTTGCAGAGGACGGGATGGCCCGTGCTATGATCTTCGTTGTGATGATCACTGGCCATTGAATCAAAGGCGGGAGATCAACTTTTTGGGTGGAAAAGAGTTCCCACAGATGGTGCCAACTGATGGAGGTCGGAATCTCCCTCAAATGTTGTCCTCCGTCGATCTTGCGGCCAGCGGGGCTGAACGGTTGAGATCGGTGGTAAAGGTTGGGTATGGATCTCAATAGGTTGTTGGTTGTTGTTAACGCCGAGCTACCTCCAAAGGAAGTCCCTGGGTGGGAAACCACCGTAGGACCCTCCGATGATCAAGTAAGTACCGAGAAATAGATGAGTAGAGTAGCGGCGTATTGGATTCAATTCGAGTTACCTGAGTCGTCTGGAAAAGGGGTTTATCTAACGGTCGCATGGAGCGAGCCAATGCGAGATTCTCGCCGTCCGTACGCCCTTGCGTTACGTTCGTGTTGATGGCGGGATACGCCCTTTAATGGCGAGATAGACTCAATAACGGCGAGATACACTAGCGTAAGATGCGGGACATGTAGTGGCGGGGATCTCATCATGGTGAGATATACGGAGCCGTTACAAGGGCATTCGTGCTCTGTGCTACCGGCCAAACAAGGGGTACCAAGGAACCTCGGCTATAGGATGGATCGAAGACGAGCAAGTGAGCTGAGGAGTCTTAGCTATAGGATAGCTCGGAGATGAGCTATTGGCTGGCTGGCAGCCGTAGGGGGAATGTACTCCGGGATGGTCTTCTAAAAGGTCAGGTATAACCTCGGAGGCGAGGCTCCGAGGAATGTCCCCAATGCATCATACTTATTCCAGCTCCGTAGCCCCCAGGAATCTAGCGGGCTTACGTGGATAACACGTCATCCACTATGTGTCGTGATATGGGGAATTCTTGCATATGAGTATCATCAACATCTATCAAAAAAATTGCTCAGTCATAGACATTCTATTAGTAATTCCACCCTACATAAAACTCAAAATAATTTGCCTAGTTAGACCAATTAAAGAATATGAGCCAAAAGATCCTTTTTCAAGATCAATAAATGATGAAGTGGGAAATCTTTATGATATACTCTAGCATCGACATGTAATTGGTAAAGATATAGGAATTTGGTGTCCCGTCCACACTACTACAATATATGGATTTGGTCACGGTTATAACCATGACTAAACATACTTATGGTCACTGTTAAAACTGTGACATACTCGTTGCCTAAAAGCCCGTCACGAGAAACTTAGTCACACCTTAGACCATGATCATATCCTTTTATAGTCGCAGTTAAGACCGTGACCGTATACGTGGCGTTACGAAAAAAAGTTCAAACAACATCAAATTTGTGTTGGGTCCATATATATAGTCACGGTTTAAACCTTGACTATATATATTCTATGGTCACAGTTTAAACCATGACCAAAAGATTAAACCGTAATGTAGGATACCTGCTGTAGCAGGTAACCATGACTATATTGACCCTATGGTCACGGTTTAAACCATGATCTTAAGGGGAAACCATAGTGAAGGATACCATCTACTAGCAGGTAACCGTGGCTACATCCTATGGTCACCGTTAAAATCGTGACCATGTAATATTTGGTTACGGTTACAACCGTGACCAAATATATTATCATTTTTTTAAAAATCAGAAATCTGCACGCCCCACGCGCGGTGCTTTCAATTACAACCAGCAATAAATAATAATAATATGATCAAATTTCATGTAATTATAACAATTAAGAAGTAATATGATTAGAATCAAATGCAATTATAAACAAAATATATACACCAAACAGTACAGTCAATAAACCAATAAAACAAATATTTGTATCGACAATCAAATGTTTGTATCAAAAAATCAATAATCTATGATCGTTGGGACGATCCAGCTCCATCATCCCTTGACCTGAACATACTCCCAAACTAGTCTCGTATAGCCTGCTGGATGGCCTCCGCGTTCGACCGCCTCAGCTCCTCGATCTGCACCTCAAGCGTATCCATCTGTACATTCTGCTGCTCCACCCAATCTTGGAGCCGACGGATTTCCTCCTGTGATGCAGAGGCCGCATCTGTCCACGTCTGGGCCACAGCATACTCATAGACGGACGAACGCTTGGTAAAGTGTCGATGGGACCCGGGACCAACCCCGTGCTCATAGCCACCGTGATGTCTGCCGGATATCGAATCCAGAATAGGGACAATGGCGGTAATCAAGTCGTCGGTGCCAAGTCCTAAGGCGTCCGTCCTCTCTTGGAACTGGGTCTGTGAGGAAGATATATATATATATATATATATATATATATATATATATATATATAAACGTGTTAACTTAAATACAGTATCGACTGGATTATATGAAACTTACCATGTACTCGCCCGTGCCCCTGTGTAATGCGGACCATCCCTTGACAGCAATGTAGTTGGCGGGGTCTTTCTTTTTCTGCGATAAAATTAGGATTTATTTTAATAAGTAATTTGAGACAAAGAAAACATATATTCTTAAATGTTGAAATACTCACGAGGTGGTGTTGAGTGCTAGCATGCGACCGCTTCCCTTGGATCGTGATAGCGCATTCTCTGACGTCGTTGTTTCGGTTCTCCCTGTTGCGAACCGACGCCGCCTTGGAAATATAAAAAAGATAATATTATATATCACAGAATATGATTTCATGTTATATTATTATAATCTTTAAAATAAAATTTATACCTGAACATCATCGCGCACATAATACGTGACCAACGGCGGCCAGTCTCTTTCGAGACATCCTGAAAAATGGCTTCCATCATTGCCTCCTGCTCCTCCTCAGCTACCACAGCCCAAGGAATATAATGATGCTTCCTTACTTCATATCAGTTTCTCCTCTTGATAGATTGGCACTCGGATATGACCCATTCTATGGCCCGATGTGCATCGAACGGCATAGGAACGCCATCTTCGTCGATGACGCCGATAAATCTATAATGTCCCTGAGTCTAAAATTACAAAAATTTATATATATATATATATATATATATATATATATATATAACGACGATTAAATTTGAATGTATAAAAGAGTATGTGATACCATGGCCGCTGCAAAAAACTACCGAATATAGTCGGTTTGGCATGGGCTCCACCTAATATGGAACGGGTACTTATAGTAGGTACAGATCTCCGCTCCCATGTAATTCCCCTACTTGGTCGAGTAATCACCAATGGGCACACCTGATGCGGTCTACTCCAGCGTCCATGGAGCAATGCTTGGGGCTGGCTTGGAGGAGGAAGGCCTAGTAGGACCCCTCGTCCTAACACTGGTGGAGCCTGCAAAAAAATGATATACAGACACAATATTATAATATTCATAGTATGTATATAGAATTTGACAAATTTAAATTACAATCATTATTTAAAAGCTTTAAGCAATAATGATTATACCTGACGTCTCTGGTATGGCGCTAGAACTGACGCCAGACCCCATCCCGTCAATACCATGCATGACTGCAAACAGTAAACTGTTAGATGATTTGATAGAATTATTTTAATAAAAAACTAAAAAATGAATAGATAACCATAACATGTGCATGAGGAGTGACTGGGGTAGAAAGATCTGCTACCCCGCTAATAGGGATAGGCAGCGGGTCCTGTGGCACTGCTGCTGCTGGGGGTGGTAAGGATCCTGAAGGAGAGGCGCCTGTAGGAGGAGCCATGGTAGGAGGGACGGTAGGAGGGTCGCCGATAAGAAGGGCAGTAGGAGGGTTGCTAGTAGGTGGGGCGCTAGTACGGGGGGCGTGGGTAGGTATAGACGCAGCTGCTGCTGGAGCTACTGATATCCCGCCAATCCCGTCTAGATGTCGTTTCCTATGACGTCTAGATCCGAATCCACAGCCTCCCATCAGACCCTACATATTTATTCAAATATTAAAATTTTACTTATAATCATTATACAATTTAAAACATTTAGTTCGATTTCATTATCTAGCATGTTTTTTCGGTGCATTAGCTGAAAATTCGTTGGGTGGATTATCGAAATCTTAATCTGTAACAATCACTTAGTCGATGTCACGTCTTACTAACATATTGATGGAGCGCGCAGAATAGTTTGAATCGTTGGTACGTTCAATAAAAGAACTGAAACGTGTTATCGCATCTTTTTCGTCACTCTCATCTTCAGAGTCATTCAACGTCGGCACATTATAATAATCTCTTGGTTTCCAATAAAAAATAACACTCTAGTCAGTCTTCTTCAGGCCCCAAGAATAATATATTTGTGTTGCCATCGATGGAAAGATAAAGTTATCGTATTCGTAAGCTGTCCGTTTTATGTTTACCAACATAAATTTGTATTCATCGACCTTCATACCCCATTCAGACTTGGTACCATACCTCTCCATTGTTGCAATATATCGTTACCGGACAATGTTTTAGGAGGCCTACCGGTCTCCGTCTTGCCGTCGATCAATTCTTTATTCTTTTTGAATCAGTGAGTTATAGGCAAGAAATGTCGGTGACCCATAAACGAATCTTTCCTACTAAACTTCAAGCTTACGACGCTTGTATGAATATGACAACTGGGGCATGCAAACTTACCTTGAGTTGTCCATCCTGAAAGCATGCCGTAGGCTGGAAAATCATTAATAGTCCACAACAAAAAAGCCCGCATCTGAAAAAATTGTTTACCATCTGCGTTATAGGTTCTCACACCAAGTTCCCATAGTAATTTTAACTCATCGATCAAGGGTTGAAGGTACACGTCGATATTTTTCCCAGAAGACGAGGGATCGTCGATTAAAAACGCCAACGTAAAATAAGACTGCATCATAGCCCTCCATGGCGAAAGGTTGTATATAGTCACTACAACGGCCCAAGTACTGTGAGTACGACCACCACGAACCATCCTAAATGGACTGAAACTGTCGCTCTCAATTCCCAGCCTCACGTTATGAGGGTCTGCGCTGAATGAAGGATATTTTTCATCTAAAACTTTCCACGATATCGAATCTCTGGGATGACTCATTCCCTCTTCACGAGACACTTTATGGTGCCACTGCATTTCGGACGCCGTCTACTCACACATAAATAATTGTTGAAGTCTCGGTATTATTGGAAAATGACAAAGAATCTTCACGGGCACATCACTCGACTAAGGGTCTTTCTTAGGCTTGAATCGGCTAGTCCCGCACACGGGGCAGTTTCTGAGTGTGGCGTGTTCATTTCAGAACAAAACTCAATCATTCTCACATTCATATATCTTATGATAATTCAAGTCGATATTTGTGATTATCATTTGCGCCTTGTACCAGCTCAGTGGAACTTCATTTCTGTCGGGAAAAACTTTCTTCAGCAGTTCTAAGAGACCGGTAAAAGACTAGTCACTCCATCTATTTTTGCGCTTGATCTAGAAGAGAGGTACGAAAAAGGACAGTTTTGAAAACCCATTGCAATTTGAATATAGAGGGATCCTAGAGTTATCCTTATATTTCTCCAATAACGAGGGTCCAGTACTTTCCATAACATAAGGAGGTCCAACGGTATTTATAAGCGCATCCATGTCATCGATCGACGTGAATACAACATCATCTACTTCGACAGCCTCGTCTTCTTCAAACTGTCATTCCTCTTCCTCCTCTTCTTCTACTATCCTTTGCCACTCTGAGGTTTCCGTTTCGATGAATTAGTTTTCCGTCTCTTGCACCCATGGCTCGTCTCCCGTTATAATGAATTTTTCTCCGTGAAGTTCCCACGTAGTGTAATTTCTAACAAAACCGTATCTCATGATGTGTAACTCAACTTTCGACTTCTTGAATAATCGCTTGTTCATACACTTAGAGTAAGGACAAAAGATTTCGTGCTCTTTTGGTAACCCAAGATGTGCGTAGGGAAAATCGGTGAAAAAGCTAACACCATCAACAAAAAAGCGGTTGAATTTCGAGAGAGTATCAACGTAAATCCAACTCTTGTCATGGAGGTACGGGAATGCCATATTGGAACAGTCCGGACGAAGCAAGGTTCCTCAAGACAAGACGCATCATCTTGACAGATACGCGATAAACGAGATACTAAGAAGTATTAGTGTTAGGTTTAATTGACGACTTGGTTAATTTACGTTTCAATTGACGATTTAGCTATAAATATTATCAAGGACCGAGAGTAAATGCTCATAGCTGGGGAGTTAGATTCTTCTTCTAAGAAAAATGATGATGATATTAAACGTTCTATATTGTATGTCGAAGGTAGAAGCTGTCGGGGGTAAGACACCTATCCCATTAAGACTGTATAAAGCATATACCCATTCACTTGAGCTTTCATCCATTTCGAGAAAATTTCGACAACACCTTCCGCTGTTCTCTGAGTACACTGTAATAGAAAATATGATCGTTTCAATGCTGTCATACAGGATTGAAACGAATATCTAATCTATCATTTTATATGGAGAACCGGAGGAAATATACCGACGAAATATCTCGAAATGAATGAAATACATAAGTGAATGCAGGTGTCTGCTTTATACATTCCTAATTTTTCCACATATGACAAATCTATCGATTATCATACGATTGAATATTAATTCTTGTCAAATAGACTATACGATGGTTGCTAGAAACTAAACGATACCGTCCAATATTTAACAACTTTCGTGTAGTTTTATGTCACGACGAAGATCGCACGTATTTTAACCAATAGACGAGAACTAAGTCGCGTTTTGATTTTTACATATGATTAATTATCATAAAAGTATGAAAATTTCATATTATCATTGAAAATCATACATGAAAGTTTAATATTTAATTTGAATTAGTTTAAATTTACATTTCAATTTCAATTTCAAGATATCGAAGTTTTTAGTTTAGGGTATATATTTTAAAGTTAATGGTTTTCTAAATTGAGTTTAAGATTTTGGATTTAGGGTTGGGGTTAGAGTGGGATTTGATAAGAGTTCAATGTAGAGAATAATGATGATGAATTAAGGTTTGACCTTGTTCATGTGTGTGTGTGTGTGTTTTTGCTTTTGTGTGTGTGTGTATGCGCATATGTGTGTGTGTATGCTTGTGTATGTGTATGAATGTGTATGTCTATACTTGTGTGTACTATAAAATACCTAAACAAATTCTCCATAAACTACCTTTTGCTATTGTTTTTTTTTCACTAAACTACCTTAAAAATTTTACCCAAGCAACTTATTTATTCAATTTCACTAAATTACACTAAAATACCCTAAACTATTGGTGGTTTTTCACTAAACTATTTTAACAAATTTAAATAAACAACTCATTTTCTTAAATTAACTAAGTCTATATAAAATTCACTAAAATACCCTTAATTATTGTTGTTTTTCACTAAACTATAAGTTTTTTAGTACAACGCCCCTTTTCAACTTTATTTTTTTACACTAAAATATCATTAACTTTTGTAGCTATGTCACTAAAATACCCTTAACTATTGCTTCATTTCACTAAACTACCTAACCATAACCATAACCCTAACCCTAACCCCAACTCTAACTCAACCACTAACCACAACCTTAACCCTAACTCAATCGCTAATACTATACCTACCCCAAAACCCTAATCCTAACATCTAACTACCGTAACCCTTGTCCAAAAAATTTAAAAATTAAAACACTAACTAGCCTAATCCTAGCAATAATAACAGTAACAACAAATTTAAAAAATTAATTCCTAAATTTAAACATGAAATTAATCAATAACAACAAAAAAATTCAAATTATCAAAAATCAACAAAGTTTAAAAAGTAAAACACTAACCCAGGTTAGAAGAGAGGAGGCACGATGACGAGACAGGCGTGGAAGTGAGGCAGCTCGAGGAGGCTGACGACAACATGAGCTAAGGCAAAAATTAAATAAATTTATTGAATCGAGCAAAAAATTATAAATTAAACGATAAAAATAAAATTACTAAACAAACTTACCTCTTAACCACTATGAAGCTATGGCTGACGGCGGCGGCGAGCTTGTCGAGCTCGATCGATGACCGGCACGAGCTTCGACTTAGGTTTCGACAGGAGAGGCAGCGGCGACCCTGGAGGGCAGACGGCGGTGGCGAGCTGGACGAATCAGGAGAGGCCACAGCGGCGAGCTGGAAGCAGCGGCGAGAAGGCGGTGACGAGGAGGCGAGAAGGAGAATTTTTAGGGGCAAAATTTTTTGGGAGGAAAAATGAAGGCTCGGGGAAAAAAGAAAGTAGGAATTGGATTTTAATCACGAGTGGGATGTGAGGCCCGCCATATTTTTTTATTCGCAGCGGTCTCATCCGTGACCAAATATTTTATAACCGTGACCATAAGTTGATCATGGGTCAAAGCATGATCAAATGCCCATTACTACCGGGCACATCTGTAGTAGTGCCAAGAAAAATACCCAAGTTCTAGTAACCTGCTAATTAAGTGATGATTTAACATAGATTCTACATCTTGAAATCAAGTTAATTTTGGAGCGGCTTTGTGATAATGGAACCAAACTGGGAAAAAAACCATGAACCATGCAAAAAACAATGCACCAAATGCGGTACAATAGAGTTTGTATTTCACGAGACATTCCATATTGCTCGCCAAATAGGGAGGGGGGGGGGGGGAGGGGGGGGGGGAGGTTATGCGTGCTTGTGTCTACATGCATATCAGCATGTGTATTCACACAAACCATGAGTTCATTAATCAACTTATTTATATTGGGTTTGAGCAAGAACTTCTGCCTGATTATCAATTAGGTAGGGTCAAAGCCGGCCTGACCCAACCCAGTTGCCACCCTAAATCAGAAATTTGAAATTTCAGCCCTAGCAATACTTTCAAGATGACTGCATGTAGGAATTTTGTAGTTTCTTTAATCAAGTATTACGTCAAGCACATATCGGTGTAACAAGGACAAAGTTTAGTAAACATTTTCTCATAAATTTTTTTTAATCTATGATAGGAGTTATTATCGGTGCACCAACCCTAGATGCAATGCCAAGAAGAAAGTAGAGAGATCAATGGAGGATCCAGAGAAGCTCATCATCACATATGAAGGCATCCATCTACATTATGCCTACTCCAATTTCATAATGCCTAAGGCTCAGCAAACATGAATCCGAATATTTACTTATATTTTTACTTTCTAGCATTTCTCAGTATATTTAGCGAATCAAATTGTAAATTGTTCGGTATTTACTAAATGTACAAGGAATGTATAAGATAGTGAATATGTATGACAATAATGTTCGGATACACCCAAACAGTTGCTAAGGCTCATGGTATTGTTGCATGGCATATAATTTTCAGCCTGCACCTGAGCATGTATGTAATTATTTGTTGATGAATCAAGAAACAAAAAATTATAGGAAAAAAACATGTTTCCTTACTTTTGCTAGAGAGACTGTTTATACTATGCCCCAGCACAAAAGTTGAGCTCTTGTCATAATTAATATATATACACTTCGATAAATTAAGGTTAGTGCCTACATGTAACTAAGCGAGTTACTTGATCCACAATGAGTATTTTCCTCTTGCATTTATGTGGCTTGGAAATTTTACCGGATCGTAGTGAAATTGTTGGTCCAGCATTTTTGTATGAGCAATTCGCTATATCCACGACACCAAAATACCATGTTTCAGAACTCGGACAATCGATGAAACTGCATAAGAAATGAAATCTCAAGTAAACCAACAGACAATAAGTTAGGATAATATGTACTATGCAAGCATTATGCATGCTCTCAGAATTACATATATAACATGTTTAAACCAAAGTCAGGTTTGGCGATGAATTGATGCTTGGGTCTACATATATCTTCTAGTTTTAAATTAAAACTTCAGATGTGATCCTGCAGACACATGAACATGAAAGTGGCACTTATAATTTATTCCAAATCATAGTGCGTTCATTAGGAAATCGTTGAATGGTACAATAAGATCCTAATATATAGTAAACATGAAATTGAGTATTCCGATTAATGTCTATATGATTGTTATGGTCTTGCATCACCCCTACTCATGAACTTATCTTGTGACTTCGATTTAATTGTGGCGCACATGAACGGATTATGAACAAAATTTCCTAACACAAAAAGGCTTCATTACAGGAGTGAGCAAAATTTTATTCCTGGATTGTTTTGGTGTGAGAATCATCATCAAGAAATCAGTAGTTTGTTCTATTAAGCCAAATGCGACCAGGGAAACGAGCATGCACTAACATTAACCATTTATCCGGGTCTTTATAGTTGTTTGGAACAATTTTTGGTCCCTTTTATATTTTTCTTTTTGGAAAAAATGGGAGAACACTTAAAGGTAGTAATCCACCTTGCTTTACTAAGGATATAGCAATGAAACAATAGTACATGAACATTGTTGGGCGTTTTTCGTCACCCCGTTGACATGGGAATGTGTGCGCCTGACAGATATGTACAGATTCCCCGTGCCTGGATTAGGCCGGGGTTTATTGATTGTGTGGTTCCGAATCTCCGGCAGCCGCGGACTAAACTGCCGTTAATTACCCATCGCTTTTGAAGCGAGAGAACTTTCGATTGACAGGTCAAACTGGTCATGCGAACTCAATATGCTGTATGCTTGTGTTGTGTTTTGAAGGGTATTTGGACGTACCGGAGACTTCGCAGAGTATACTGGGTCCCGCTACCCGGATAGCGGGCTGAGGGTCAAGAGAGCTAGCAGCCCCTTGCGGGGTGCGGGGTAGCGTCCCGTTAGAAATTTTTTACTAAGAAGAGAGGTATTTTTAGTGGTAAGTGTATGGAAAAAAGAGGGGTGAGTAGCGTCCTAAGAACACGTGGGCGTCAGCTGTTGGTTGTATGTATGCTCTAGAGGCCAGTATTGTACAGATGATGTATATTATATTGGATGCTTGGACATATATAGAGATGACTTTCTTGCTCAATATGATAGTATTCTATCTGGTTACTCTTTATCTTAACATGTACACTAGTCTCTTTATACTGTCTTATAGTTACATGTTGGTAAAGCCCTTAGGATGTGTACTTGACTACCTGGACTATGATGCAGATCATACTAGTGGGGACATGGTAGTCCATAAGTACATCCTTCAAGGTCCCTAGTCGTGGGTGTATCGAGACGGGGCATCGATATACCAGAGTAGACTAGCGTATACGCTTCTCGACCCATGAGATGGGCGATGGATGATCCCATATCCATTGGTGTTTGACATCAGAGATGGTGTACGGGTGCTCAGTGGTGACTGGGTACACTGGACGGACTCGCCGAGAACTCCCAGATGGTATTATACCTCACGTCAGATGGCAGTTCTCAGGTGACACTTGTACAGGTTAGTCTGTAGACCCGAGATCGTCATAGAGTCTTGTGTGATTCCCACTGTGCTTTGATCTCCACCTTACCACGTCCATGAGGGCGTGCAAAACGGTTGTCTTTGGGTACAGTCCCGAGTCACATGGAGGCAATGAGCGATAGGAGGGGTTTCGTCTCTCCCGGTATTGGGGGTTGATGTTGCGCTGTGCTCGATTGGCCGTAACAGGGAAGTCCCTGGTCAGGGCTGATCAGAGATTTGCTGGTAAGTGTTACCAGTAGTTTCTCGACCCGTTATGAGCCTCACATCGGCACGACTTATCGAGTATTGGGGTCTGACGTTTACCACCCCTAGACTTGATATGCGACGTATCAGACGAAGAGACCGGACTGTACGGTAAGTGTTACTGATCGGATTCGCAGGAGTGTGAGCGGGCTAGCTCGTCGATCTTCTGATCGCTCAATACCCGGGTGGCCGTTACGTTTAGCAGACCGCTTGCGGCTTGTGGGTGCATGATATGATCATCATCTGCTACCGGCGTATTGATGAGTCTTTAGAGTCCTACACAGAGATTTCCTGGCTCAAGCGAAACGAAATAGGAGCGCATATGAGATATGTGCGGGACCGAGAATAATGCGTGTATGTGATACCGTATTTGATTCTCGCGATTAATGTTTCGATTGGTTATATGAGATATGACCTAGTTATCGAATCATTGATTCGATAAATCGATGCATTGAATACTAGTCGGTTATGTGCGACATGACCGGATCATTGAATCAAGTGTTGATTTAATGATTTAATGTATAATTATATATTTGATATATTACTTTGCATTAACTAGTATAGGTTCACTTTAAACGGATTTTTCTCACTTGATTTGCACATTGTATATGTGATATATTTTTGTGCACCTTTTTGTATCATGTTTGATGATACTTGATCATATGGTTAAATGAATAGAATTAAACCATGGTTATTTTGTAATTAGGGTTTTGCATATTTATTTATTCATTTATTTGTTTATTTATGTGGATAAATTCAAGATGAGAATGGTGGCAATTCTTGTTTTATGTTGAAGCTTCTTGAACCCTTGACTTTTGCAACCATTCTTGTCATCTTACTTAACTCTAACCCACTTAATTCACCATGGTTTATTCTCTACACTTAACCTTAGTCAAGTTATGATTAGTATTGGATTGATTATTCATTTTAACATAAGACTTATCATAACTAGCACATCTTCTTCTTCTTCTTCAAGCTTGCTACATCAATGGCAACTTGAGTTTTAGTGAGAGAAATCCAAATCTAAAGTGAACCCACCTCCTATTTCTTCATCCTCTACCTCTTGCCAAGTGGTTTTGGGTGTTTTCTTCACAAGCTTCATCACTTTGTGAAGTCGGAGCTTGAACTAGTGCAACCTCGACGTAGATCGTCTTTGACACGAAGCCGACGACCTTGCTCGCCCGTTTTCCGATGAAGCCGACGAATGAGTCGAGGATTCATGAAGGACAGCGAGGGCATGACCACGTGGAGCTAAGGAGGTGGAAATCCGGATCTACAAAGGTTGTAGCATCTAACCTATAGTTAAATAGTTAACTAGTTTTCCGTTTCGCCTAAACATCTAGCAACGATCCGTTAACTAGGGTTTCTCGGCACCAAGAATTTTAAAATTGGCATGTTCGATGCCTTGTGAGACCTTACTAGAGTGCCTAGGAACCTTTCACTGGTATCAGAGCCTAGCTAGAGCCTTAGGCGAAGTCCCGACGGAATTTGAAACCCGAACGAACCCGAAACCCACACCCGAGAATGCTCTCTGGACGTTTTTGAAATATCTGGATTTTTGTGAATTAAAAATTGCTAAAAAATTCAGCATAGAAAATTAAGAATTACGGTGCAAAATGTTTCTGGTGAACAGTAATTAGTGCGGCGGAACCGCGGCAGAAGCCTAGCTTCTGCGGCGGTTCCGCGGCTCTCTGGTGACGTCAGCCCTATATTTCTGCACAGTAATTCCTGATAAATTCTTCTGAGTTTTCTGGGAATTTTAAAATTTATTCAAGAGTTGAATTTTCTGGGGTGTATTGGGAGGTCGTCGGTTCGATCGGATTATCAAGTTTCGTCTATGTGGCTTTCCGGATATTTTACAATATGTTAAAAAGTTCGACCGGATATAAATACCCAATTTTTCCCCTGTCGGGAAATTTCCAAGTGTTGGATTTTTCCGTAGTTTAACGACGTTCTAAGTAGTGCAAGTAACGCAATGGACCCTCTAGAAGACAACAAACCTTAACTCGATTATGTGACCGTCTTGAACTGCCCTTTGAACCTTCGGGTTTGGGGCAGTACGGCGTGCCACATGTGAGGCGTTGGCTTGACCCTTCTACGGCTGGACCGTTGGTACTGAGGCACGAACTGAATGTTGCTAGACTCATTTCATGTGTTGGACTGTATTGGGAAAACTTGGGTATTCGACTGTTCGATCGGAAAGTTTAACATTTTCTGTTTATCTGGAATGTGATACAATAATTGGAATTCACAAACAGTTATGAGATAACTGAATGAATGTTATAAATTTAGCAGTTTAGTCCCATATGATATTGAAAAGAGTTTTCGATAATGAGACTAAAATGCGGGATTTATATCTGTTAGGCATGTGGTGTCTAAGTATTTCATTTGATTAGGCATGTGATGTCTAAAAAAGTTGCGGATTCCAATTGTTGTAGTTTTACACTTTCTTTTCTGTGACCGTAAGTGTAGTATGTTCATATCGCCGGTTTCGTTGCTATACGTCAACGACAATTGAGGTATGCATACTTACTTACGTTGATGACATGTGATGTTATGTGTTGCTGGATATGTTATATTGGATCGTCGTATTCGAATAGCCGGGGGTTTTTATGTGAGATGAGTGTTTTTCATTTTCATTCATATAAAAACTTGTATGTAATATTCTTTTATTTGGGGCACTTCCAGGTAGCGGAAGTTGTCACCCTTTGTATATTATTTACTTTTCCGCATTAGGATAGACCCAAGAAGGGGAGCACAAGTAACCGGGTTCTGGGGTCCAGTGGGAGACCAACTCGAGGAGTCGAGTCCGGGTCTCCTAACCCTAGAATTGGCAGGGTTGCTTGCCGCTCTCGTAGGGGTCTAGGGGTGTGGGATTGGCTATTCATCATGACCGTGGAATCCGTGTTTTATACTGGCTCGTATTGAAAACACGAACGTCCTAGTATATCCAATATTTCATATGTTTATTCTGCTGCGATATCTGTGATGTGATTCTGTGATGTGATTCTGTGATGGATATAGTATATAGTATATATGATATATTATATAGACGTTACTTATGTTTTACACCCGCGCTAGCCCTGCCCTGCTCTGTCGTTAGTTACCTAACCTAACGGTGCACGAGGGGACATCGAGGCGAATGCGGATGGCATAAGTGTACGTCATATCTATCTGTGATGTTTAGGTATTTAAATGATGGGACTTCATTAATGTGATTAATGAAAGATAAGAAACCTAAGATGTTGTGGAATCGAATTTTAAAATAAAACAGGTAGCTACAGTTCTTGCTTTGCACAGCGGTATATATGATATACCCTGCACCTTATTCGATGAGGAAAGGACCGAGATCCCTTCACCGGGAGTGACTCCTTTAGCAATAACTGGCAGATGCTACACACTCGGTTTGCTTTTGACTGCTTTTGGTTTTTTGCTTTGCACAGTGATATATATGATATATCCCGCACCTCATTCGACGAGGAAAGGACCGAGATCCCTTCACCGGGAGTGACTCCTTTAGCAAAACTAGAAAAGCCTCAAAATCACTCCATTTCAAAACTTCATTTGATTCTACAACGATATCGAGTTCATTACGCAATAGGTTTTCAGAAAAACCTGACGTAGCCCTCCGTCATTTCAGATATAGACTGTTTAGTATTCGTGCTGCGTTTGTTGGCCTTTGTCAAGGCGTAGTGTGCGGTAGCTGAATAGTGCTTATCTGTTTATGCATGTGATGCAGATTGTTTCAGGGTAGTCGTACGACCTTGTTGGCCTTTGTCAAGGGTCGTGCGGGTGGGTTTGATTCAATCAAGAAATGACGGGTTGAACTTGACTAGCATCCTGTGATTTGTTGGCCTTTGTCAAGGTCATAGGACACTAGGGGCAAAATATTATCGGGAATTTCAAGTGTTGAAATTTGCAATGAGATTGCATACCTTCTATGAGATAGTTGGATCCCGATACCCGCTGCGAGTAAGAGTTACTCCTGGGAGAGTTTTACACATTGCAATTATCTGATCAAGTAGGTGTCTAGAAAGGTGTCAACGGGGTTACGCCTCTGGGAAAACGAGGTTTACATTAATTAGGTTCGTGCGAAAGCACGGGGGACCTCCCTCAAAGTACCGACACTGGCCTGGCTGAAAGATTAGCGAACCTGTAGTGTGTAATTAATCCCGGCTAGTCTTTCCTTTTAGGGTTTGGAGGAAGATTTGATAAAAAGCAGTGGGAGCCATCCTGATTAGATAAGATAATAACCAATCTGATCTTGCACGAGCATACGCTAAAGTGTTTTCTTCTCTCTCTCTCCAGGTAGCGACCAGTTCATACCTTAATCAAGATAATAATATGGATGTATTGACCGAACCCGCATGTTATACTGTGCTGGGGAACGTTGGTTCCGTTCTTTCTTATAAGAGTTATAGGAATGAACAGGAAATAGGGGAATACCAGGATTCCCATGCCACCCGAATGAAGAAAGTACATGTTGATGCATTTTCTTCGGGTGTGTTCGTTACTGAGAACTGTTTCTCCATTTGCTCTACGTCCTGGGTATTAGATACCGGGTCAGGATCCCATATATGTAATCAGTTACATGGGCTTAGGAAAGGTAGAGAACTTGGAGAAAGTGATAAAGACATTAGAGTTGGAAATGGTGCAATTGTTGCAGCTAAGACTGTCGGGGAATATCACCTTGTATTACCAACTGGTAATACATTGGTTCTGAACGAATGCTATTACATGCCGAACCTGATATGCAACATTATATCGGTTTCTTTATTAAGTAAAGAGGGATATAATTTTGTATTACAGGACAATGTTATGAACATTTTCCATAACCAAAAGTTGGTTGGATCAGGCACGTTGTGCAATGGCATTTATGTTCTAAATCAATCAACAGTTCTGAGCATAACAAACACATACAAGATGAAGAGTTCTGAACTCAACGAATCCTTCTTGTGGCATTGTAGACTGGGCCACATCAATGCGACACGACTAGCTAAGTTGCATAAAGATGGATATTTAAATCCGTTTGAATTTTCATCTTATGACACTTGCCAGTCATGTCTCAAAGGCAAGATGACCAAAACTCTGTTTACGGGACACGGAGAAAGAGTTACCGAACTCTTGGGACTGATACATAGTGATGTATGCGGTCCCATGTCTACATATGCCAGGGATGGTTCTTCATACTTCATTACATTCACTGACGATCTCTCTAGGTTCGGGTATGTGTTCCTGATGAAACACAAATCAGAAGCTTTTGAGAAATTTAGGGAATACAAGCAAGAAGTTGAGAACCAAACCGGAAAAAGTATTAAAATCCTACGATCTGATCGAGGAGGAGAATACTTAAGCAATGAATTCCTGGACTTCCTAAAAGAGAATGGGATTCTCTCTCAGCTGACTCCTCCATATACACCACAGCACAACGGTGTATCAGAACGGAGGAACCGCACCCTATTAGATATGGTGCGCTCTATGATGAGCACAGCTGAGTTACCTATTTCCTTCTGGAGTTATGCGCTGGAGACAGCAGCATACCTATTGAATCAAGTTCCATCTAAATCTGTACCTACCACACCATATGAGATATGGAGTGGGAAGAGACCATGTCTTAAACGAGTTAAGATATGGGGTTGCCCGGCCTATGTCAAAAGGCAAAATACGGACAAACTCGAGGCACGGTCAGTTCTATGCAAGTTTGTGGGATATCCCAAACATTCACATGGATATCTTTTCTACCATACAGAGGAACAAAAAGTGATTGTTTCTCGACATGCCACCTTTTTGGAAAAGGAATTTCTTGCAAAAGAAATTAGTGGCGGTAAGGTAGAACTGGAAGAAATTCCGGCTACACAAACTCAAACTGAAGATTTAGTGGAACCAGAGGATTCAGTAGCTCCCGACGAACCTCAGCCTCTCCGCCGATCTAGTAGGGTTCCTCGCCAACCTGAGAGATACTACGGTTTTCTCATGGATGGTGGGAGCGAGGATTGCATCATGGAGGATGATGACCCAACTAGCTTCGAGCAGGCCATCACGAGTGGGGACTCAGTGAAATGGCTGGATGCTATGCGGTCTGAGATGGATTCCATGTACACCAACAAAGTATGGACTTTGGAAGTTGCTCCTGAAAGGGTAAAACCCATTGGGAGCAAGTGGATCTTCAAGAAGAAACTTGGTGTAGATGGGAAAGTGGAGACTTTCAAAGCTAGACTTGTAGCAAAGGGTTTTCGTCAAAGACCAGGTGTGGACTATGACGAGACCTTTTCTCCAGTGGCTATGCTTAAATCCATCCGGATCATGCTTGCCATCGCTGCTTATCATGATTACGAAATCTGGCAAATGGATGTTAAGACCGCCTTTCTAAATGGTGATTTAGAAGAGTGCGTGTACATGACTCAGACAGAGGGCTTCGTAGACAGTGTGAGCAGCGGGAAGGTGTGCAAGCTGCTTAAATCCATTTATGGATTAAAGCAAGCATCGCGGAGTTGGAACATCTGCTTTGACGTTGTTATCAAAGAGTTTGATTTCGTCAAAAATCCAGATGAACCTTGTATCTACAAGAAGGTGGCAGAGAGTAAGGTTGTCTTCCTCGTATTGTACGTGGACGACATACTCTTGATAGGAAATGATATTCCTATGCTGCAATCGGTCAAGCTCTTCTTATCACAAAGATTCTCAATGAAAGATCTTGGTGATGCCTCCTGCATATTGGGAATTAGGATCTATAGAGATAGATCCAAACGGATTTTGGGATTGTCCCAATCCAGGTACATTGACACCATACTAAAGAGGTTTAGTATGGAAGAGTCCAAGCGTGGGAACTTACCCACGATCTCTGGAGTCACTCTCTCCAAAGAGATGTCTCCCAAGACTGATTTGGAGAGAGCTCGCATGCAAGGGATACCCTATGCTTCGGCAGTAGGCTCTATCATGTATGCGATGCTATGTACCAGACCCGATGTAGCATACTCACTAAGTATAGTGAGCAGGTATCAAGCTGATCCTGGAGAGAGTCACTGGACAGCTGTGAAGAGCATTCTCAAGTACTTACGAAGGACTAGAGATATGTTCTTGGTGTATGGTAACGGAGAACTCCAAGTGGAGTCCTTTACCGATTCGAGCTTCCAGAGTGATAAGGACGACTCTAAGTCGCAGTCGGGCTTTGTCTTTACCCTTTACGGAGGGGCGGTTAGCTGGAAGAGTTCCAAGAAGGAAACCGTGGCAGACTCGACGATGGAGGCTGAATACATCGCTGCCAACGATGCTGCCAAAGAGGCTGTCTGGATCAAGAAGTTCATTACTGAACTTGGAGTGGTTCCATCCATTGAGCATCCAATACCTTTGTATTGCGATAACAATGGAGCAGTGGATTTGGCCAAGGAACCCAGGTCCCATCAGCGATCCAGGCATATTCTGAGGCGGTATCACCTGATCCGGGAGATAGTTGATCGCCGGGAGATCGAGGTCAGGAGAGTTGACACGAAGAACAACACGGCGGATCCACTCACGAAGGCCATTCCCCAGATACAGTTTGAGAGACTCTTCGGGATGCTCGGTATGCGATACTACAGCAGCTGGCCCTAGTGCAAGTGGGAGATTGTTGGTTGTATGTATGCCCTAGAGGCCAGTATTGTACAGATGATGTATATTATATTGGATGCTTGGACATATATAGAGATGACTTTCTTGCTCAATATGATAGTATGCTATCTGGTTACTCTTTATCTTAACACGTACACTAGTCTCTTTATACTGTCTTATAGTTACATATTGGTAAAGCCCTTAGGATGTGTACTTGACTACCTGGACTATGATGCAGATCATACTAGTGGGGACATGGTAGTCCATAAGTACATCCTTCAAGGTCCCTAGTCGTGGGTGTATCGAGACGGGGCATCGATATACCAGAGTAGACTAGCGTATACGCTTCTCGACCCAAGAGATGGGCGATGGATGATCCCATATCCATTGGTGTTTGACATCAGAGATGGTGTACGAGTGCTCAGTGGTGACTGGGTACACTGGACGGACTCGCCGAGAACTCCCATATGGTATTATACCTCACGTCAGATGGCAGTTCTCAGGTGACACTTGTACAGGTTAGTCTGTAGACCCGAGATCGTCATAGAGTCTTGTGTGATTCCCACTGTGCTTTGATCTCCACCTTACCACGTCCATGAGGGCGTGCAAAACGGTGGTCTTTGGGTACAGTCCCGAGTCACATGGAGGCAATGAGCGATAGGAGGGGTTTCGTCTCTCCCGGTATTGGGGGTTGATGTTGCGCTGTGCTCGATTGGCCGTAACAGGGAAGTCCCTGGCCAGGGCTGATCAGAGATTTGCTGGTAAGTGTTACCAGTAGTTTCTCGACCCGTTATGAGCCTCACATCGGCACGACTTATCGAGTATTGGGGTCTGACGTTTACCACCCCTAGACTTGATATGCGACGTATCAGACGAAGAGACCGGACTGTACGGTAAGTGTTACTGATCGGATTCGCAGGAGTGTGAGCGGGCTAGCTCGTCGATCTTCTGATCGCTCAATACCCGGGTGGCCGTTACGTTTAGCAGACCGCTTGCGGCTTGTGGGTGCATGATATGATCATCATCTGCTACCGGCGTATTGACGAGTCTTTAGAGTCCTACACAGAGGTTTCCTGGCTCAAGCGAAACGAAATAGGAGCGCATATGAGATATGTGCGGGACCGAGAATAATGCGTGTATGTGATACCGTATTTGATTCTCGCGATTAATGTTTCGATTGGTTATATGAGATATGACCTAGTTATCGAATCATTGATTCGATAAATCGATGCATTCAATACTAGTCGGTTATGTGCGACATGACCGGATCATTGAATCAAGTGTTGATTTAATGATTTAATGTATAATTATATATTTGATATATTACTTTGCATTAACTAGTATAGGTTCACTTTAAACGGATTTTTCTCACTTGATTTGCACATTGTATATGTGATATATTTTTGTGCACCTTTTTGTATCATGTTTGATGATACTTGATCATATGGTTAAATGAATAGAATTAAACCATGGTTATTTTGTAATTAGGGTTTTGCATATTTATTTATTCATTTATTTGTTTATTTATGTGGATAAATTCAAGATGAGAATGGTGGCAATTCTTGTTTTATGTTGAAGCTTCTTGAACCCTTGACTTTTGCAACCATTCTTGTCATCTTACTTAACCCTAACCCACTTAATTCACCATGGTTTATTCTCTACACTTAACCTTAGTCAAGTTATGATTAGTATTGGATTGATTATTCATTTTAACATAAGACTTATCATAACTAGCTCATCTTCTTCTTCTTCTTCAAGCTTGCTACATCAATGACAACTTGAGTTTTAGTGAGAGAAATCCAAATCTAAAGTGAACCCACCTCCTATTTCTTCATCCTCTACCTCTTGCCAAGTGGTTTTGGGTGTTTTCTTCACAAGCTTCATCACTTTGTGAAGTCGGAGCTTGAACTAGTGTAACCTCGACGTAGATCGTCTTTGACACGAAGCCGACGACCTTGCTCGCCCGTTTTCCGATGAAGCCGACGAATGAGTCGAGGATTCATGATGGACAGCAAGGGCATGACCACGTGGAGCTAAGGAGGTGGAAATCCGGATCTACAAAGGTTGTAGCATCTAACCTATAGTTAAATAGTTAACTAGTTTTCCGTTTCGCCTAAACATCTAGCAACGATCCGTTAACTAGGGTTTCTCGGCACCAAGAATTTTAAAATTGGCATGTTCGATTCCTTGTGAGACCTTACTAGAGTGCCTAGGAACCTTTCATCAGCGCCTCACGCGTCTTGCCCGTGGACGCTGGACGCCGGCAGGCCACGTGTAAGGCGCATGGGTGCTGGGCGCCGGGAGTCGGTGCCTCACGTACACGCCCAGCACCCGCGGGCCACGTGCGAAGTACATGGGTGCTGGGCGCCCGGCGCCAGCGCCTCACGTGCCCGTCACGTAGTCGCTGGGTGCCCGCGGTCCACATGCAAGGCACATAGGCGCTGGGCGCCAGACGTGAGCCTCACGCCCCCGGCATGTGGATGCTGGGCTTCCACGGGCCATGTATAAGGCGCATGGGGGCTGGACGCTGGCGCATGGGCGCTGGACGCTGGCGCCTCATGTGTCCGGTACGTGGGCGCCTACAAAAAAATGGCTTAGCCCCGGAATCTGGAGTTATGCTCCCAAAATGATTTTTATTTTATTTTATTTTTATTGTAGAGTTCAACTCCAAAAGAGTTTTTTATTATGGAGTTAAACTCCAAAAGATTTTAAATGGAGTTAAACTCTGAAAAACTCTAAAAGATTTTGACAAATGGAGTTGAACTCCCAAAAATCTTCGGAGATGATCAAAGGGGACCCCTTTCTTCTCTCCTTTAGCCCTGCATCTTCTTCTGAGTCTTGGATCTTCCCAAAGTGGGATTTTTGGAGATGAGTCTCTTTCTTCCTTCTCTCTGTTGGCTAGATCTTGGAGAAAAAAGAGGGCGAGACTTAAAAATCTCCTCTTTTGGAGATTTAATGGAAGATTCGAGTTCCCCTTCTAGGGTTTTATAGTGAAAAACTATTTCTTTTTGGAAAAGGAAGAGTTAAACTCTTGATTTAATTCAGAAAAAAAAGAGAAGACGGTTTAGAACCTTGATGAAGGAGAAAGAGGCACGGAACCCTAATTTTTGGAGAGAATGAAAAGTTCTTCTTGATTTTTCCATCAAGTTTGCCTTTATAGGCTACACACTTTACATATAGCCCCTTGGGCTTCGCCAAATGGCACTTGTGCCATCCCATACCTTATGTGCTTATTTTTTTTGCACACAAGGCATAGGGTTTACAAAATTTTGGTTTTCTGCCCATTTTTCATACATTTATTTCTAAAAAATTGCATTGAACAAATATATTGCTTCATTCTTGGTATAGAGTCGACCCCTTCCATTCTTGGTCTTGACTTGGGCTTGGGCCCACTTCGCTTGAGGGTTGACTGATTTTGACTTGGTCATCCGGGGTGTAATTTTTGACTCCAATAAAGTACCTCCCATCAATAAATGCATATCAGATATATGGGTCGTGTGCATGAAATTGATGGATCTTCTTTCGCGTGGAGGTTAACTTGATTTGGTTCCCGTTTTGATGACGTGGAGGTCGATGCTGCCATTTTCGTGACGTGGACAGTCGATATTTCCCTTTTAGCGACGTGGACTGTCAGTGCTTCCCTTTTCACGACGTGGACGGTCGGTGCTGCCATTTTTGCGACGTGGACGGTCGGTGCTGACATTTTAGCTATGTGGACGATCGGTGCTGCCCTTTTTGCAATTTGGACGGTCGGTGCTGCCATTTTAATGACGTGGACGGTCGTTGTTGCCATTTTTGTGACGTGGATGGTCGGTGTTGCCCTTTTTACGACTTGAACGGTCGGTGCTGCCCATTTTGCGACTTGGAAGGTTGATAGTGTCATTTTAGCGACGTGGACGGTCGGTGCTGCCCTTTTTATGATGTGGACGGTCGGTACTGCCCTTTTCGCGAAGTGGACGGTCAATGCTGCCATTTTTACGACTTGGATGGTCGGTGCTGCCTTTTTTGTGACTTAGACAGTCGATATTGCCATTTTGGCGACTTGGACGGTCGGTGCTGCTCTTTTTGCGACTTGGATGGTCGATACTTCCCTTTTTACGACGTGGACGGTCGATACTTGATTTTACTTGCTTCGCTTCTTGCGATGTTGGGATTGAAGTTTACTTGCTCCGCTTTTTGCGGTGTCAGGATTGATTTGTTTCCGAGATGGAGCTTGATTCCACCGATGAGGTGATTGGTTGATTTGTTTGATTTGATTTGTTTCCGAGATGGAGCTTGATTCCACCGATGAGGTGATTGGTTGATTTGTTTGATTTGATTTGTTTTGGGAGTTCCCTACCCGCTCAGCGGGACTTTTGAGCTTAGAAGTGCTGTCGGGTGGGATGTTGATTTGATTTATTTGATTTCTGTCTTATTTGGCGGGACTTTTGAATTTGAGAGGAATTTAGAATTTGTTTAGCATCAGCATCGCTGTCCTGGAATAATACCAAGAGCAACTCATCATTTTCCCTGGAAGGACTTGCGATTTGGTTTTGGGTAGGTATCAGCACTGCTAACACTGAAGTGTAGTGCCAAGAGCGACTCATCATTTGCCATTGGGAAAACTTAGGATTTGGGTTTTGGGTCAGCATCGGTACCGCTAACACTGAAGCGTAATGCCAGGAGCGACTCATCATTTACCGTTGTCCGTTAGGGAACGATAGCTTAAGAGACATGTTTAGATCCCTATCACTTAATGCTTTTCAATTTTATGAGCCGTAAGGGTCTCATAAAAGCATTTTCTCCCCACAAGTCGAGAGGATCTTGCAGGTGTATTTTCTCCCTAGGAATCATGGGGATTCCTAAGTGTGTTGGTCTTTTGTGAGTCGTAAGGATCTCATGCGGGGATTTTCTCCTCACAAGGTCGAGAGGACTTTGCGAGTGTATTTTATCTCTTTTTACGAGTTTGCGCTATTTCGGGTTTTCACAAACTCGTCGGCAGTCCTGCTGTTTTTACTCACGAAGCCCTTCCGAGTTTTCATCCGTGCCCGTTTTGCTTGTGAACATACCCTTTTTTCTTTCTTTTTTTTACATTGGTGGAGCTTTATCGCCGGTAGGACTTTAAATGTAGTCTCGCCGGTAGGACTTGGGAGAGATAGGGATCGTTTATGCCTGTGGATTGTATACAGTTTTACAGGATGTATGATCCGGACCGTAGGGCCGGTGTGCTCAATTCGTCTACGACTGGGAGCATTCATGCGTAGTATTTCTTGAGATATCGGCCATTGATGGGTGGCATGGGTCTTTCTCTCTCGGAATTTATTAGTTAGTAAGATCCTCCGTCGAACACTTTCTCGATGACGTATGGCCCTTCCCAATTTGGCTCGAATTTTCCCTTGGCATATCAATAGGGGATGATCGTTCTTTTGAGGACCAACACCAATTCGTCTTTCTTGAAAGCACGTAGAAGGATCGTCTTCTCATAGGTCCATGACATTTAGGCTCGGTACAGCTCCAGATTTTACTATACCGCGAGCCTCTTTTCTTCGAGGGCGTCAAGTTCTTTGAGCTGAAGTAGAACATTTTCCTCCTCCGTCAAATTATGTTGGACGGACATCCTGAGGCTTGGAACTTCGATTTCGAAGGGGAAGATCACCTCCACTCCAAAGAGTAATGAGTATAGAGTGGAATAAGTTGGAGTGCAGTGCATAGTATGATATGCCCACAACGCCTCGTGAAGTTTGAGATTCCGGTCTCTCTTTTTGGCTGAAGCATTTTTCCTCAGGAGCTTATATAGAGTTTTATTAAAGGTTTCGGCTAGCCTATTGGCCCATGAATTATAGATGGAGGAAAATCTCCAGTCTATTTTATACTGAGTAGCAAACCTTGAGAGTTTGAAGCTCTTGAAAGAAGGCCCGTTGTCAGATTTGATTCTTCTAGGTGTACCGAAGCGATATAAAATATTATGCCGGAAGAATGTCAGAATATCTTCTGTCTTAACTTCATTTAGCGGGACAGTTTCAGCCCATCTAGCAAAGTAGTCAGTTGCGGCTAATATGAACCGATGGCCTTTGGATGATGGAGGATCAATTGGACCAACTATGTCGGTGCCCCAAACTTCGAAGGGCCGTGACACCACCGTTGGATGCACCGAATTGGGGTGCTTGTGAATGAAGTCACCGTGAATTTGGCAGAGATAACATTTCTTCGCATGCTCTTTGCAATCCCTTATCATGGTAGGCTAGTAATACCCAAGCCGTTTGATTTGAAGCCGCATTTTAGGGCCAGATTGGTGAGCTCCGCAAATGCCCGAGTGAACTTCTTTTATGACTTTTTGGGCTTCGGCCGATGACAGACACCTGAGCCAGAGTTGTTCATATGATCTGTGGTATAGCGTATTATTTACAAACACATATCGGAGGGCTCTTTTCTTCAACTGAACCCTTGTAGATTTTTCTTTGGGCAGCTTGTTGTATCGGAGGTACTCTATGAAGGGTTATCTCCAATCGGGCTCGCCTTAAATGATCAGAGCTTGTTCGGCAGGATTGCTCTTTTGTTCCGCGCTTTCCTCTTCTCGTATAGAGACTGGAGGCAGAATTTGCCGGCTCCTGACTGTGATAAGAATTTCATCCATGTATGGATCATCCAGCTCTTTGGTTAGGCGAGTGAGTACGTCGGCTTTTCCGTTCAACGCCCTAAGGACTCTCATTAGTTCAATGTGAGTGAATTATTTTGTGAGTTCCACCACTCGGCTTTTGTATCGATCTAATTCGAGCTTATATATCTTGTAGTCGTCGCTTACCTGGTTGACGACAAGCTAGGAGTCACCATAAACCCGTAGCCGAAAAATTTTCATTTCTATGGTGAGCTCCAGACCAGTTATCATAGCTTCGTACTCAGCTTCGTTGTGTGTGCGAGGTTCGGTAAGAGCAAAGGAACGTCATAGGGTTCCTCCTGTTGGCACGACGAACACCAATCCTATCCCGACTTTTATCTTCGGGATGTTTGATTTGCTGGAGGTCCTTATTGATGAGGCTCCATCGAAGTAAAGCTCCCAACATGGCTCATCATTCTCGAGGTGTAGCACTTGTTCATCGGGTAACTCGTAATTGAGCGGTGACCCTTCTGGTATGGGATAAGCAGCAAGGAAGTCAGCAAGGGCTTGCCCTTTTACTGCTTTCTGAGAAGTATAGATTATGTCGAATTCAAGCAACATGACAACCCATCTCGCCATTCTACCAGCTAGGCTTGCTTTGGTCATTAAGTGTTTGAGCGGGTAGACCTTGGAGATCAGCATAACCTGATGAGTTAGGAGATAATGCCTCAGCTTCTTCATAGCGAATATCAGAGCAAGGAATTTCTTTTCGATCGGGGAATAGTTATGTTCCGCTCCGACTAAAGTTCGACTGAGATAGTAGAGGGCATTTTTTTTCCCTCCTCGTTATTCTGGACAAGGAGCGCACCGAGTGACTCATCTAGTGCGGCAGTATATGGAATCAACGGTTTATTTGGAATAGGAGAAGCAAGCACTGGAGGGTGCAACAGGTACTGTTTGACACTTTCGAACGTTTCTTGACATTCGACATCCCAGACAAAGAGAGCTCCCTTCTTCATGAGCTTTGAGAAAGGACAACATCTCCCTGATAAGTTCAAGATGAACCTTCATATGTAAGCGAGTTTGCCTTGAAAGGATCTTAGCTGCGTCAAATTCTTCGGAGGAGACATCTCCATGATAGCCTTTATCTTTGATGGGTCAATTTCGATCCCCCGATGTCGGACTATGAAGCCCAAGAATTTTCCCGACGACACGCCAAAAGCGCACTTCAGAGGATTCATCTTCAGATCGTATTCCCTCAGTCGGGTGATAACGTTCCTGAGATCTCGAATGTGATCGGCCTTGGCTTTTGTCTTGACGACCAAATCATCAACATAACATTCGACGACCTTATGGATTAAGTCGTCAAAGATTTGGTCATTGCCCTTTGATATGTGGCACCCGCATTCTTCAGTCCGAACGACATCACCTTCTAGTAGTATATCCCGACCGGGGTTCGAAATAATGTGTGTTTCTCATCCTCGGACGACATCTTGATCTGATTATATCCAGATGAGCCATCTATGAAGGTGAACAACTCGTAATTTGAGGTATCGTCGACCATCATTTTCATGACCGGTAGCAAGAAATCATCTTTAGGACATGCCTTGTTAAGGTCTCTGAAATCGACGCAGACTTGGATCCGCCAATTCTTCTTTTTCACTGGGACGATGCATGCGATCCAATCCGCATATTTCTCTTCTCTGATAAAACCGGCATCGATGAGTTTCTTGGTTTTCTCGATGACCTTTTCTTCTAGTTCACTTCTCATTCTTCGAGGAGCTTATTTGACTGGCTTGGCATCAGGAGATATAACCAGCTTATGCACGACCACATCAAGGGAGAGACCAGGCATTTTTTGTACATCCACGCAAAGCAGTCGATGAACTCATGCAGCAGGGCAATTATCTACTCTTTCATTTCCTCTGACAAGAGTGAGCTGATGTAGGTCGGCCTTGGATTATCGGGCGTTCCCAAATCAACCTCGGTTAGCTCATTGAAGGTTACTTGTCCGCCACCTTTGAACTCTTGAAGGGCTTCTTCTAGCTCGGCTATCTCATATTCATCATTTGACTCTTCGCTGGATTCACCAATATGGATCATGTAGCATGCCTTGATGTTAGGTTGAATAAAACCTATACCCCATCTATCTGGGATTCGTCCATCGATGAGTGCTCGGACCTGAGGCGGGTGCCTGTTCATATCAGAATTTTGCATTATTATATTCCCCATTCTTAATCATATTGCAAATAAATAGGTGCTTTTGATCCATGCCTGCTAAATAGTTGCAGGTTACAGGTTCTCAGAACAAATACAGTGAAAATGGTGAAAAGACGCTATAAATGTGAGACTACGACCAATAAATAGATGAATCTGTATGATGTCGCCTACCAGTTTAAGGAACAAATGAAGATCAATGAACAGTTCGATTGAACAACGTATGAGGGCAGCATAAGATTCAAGACTTCAACACGAAGCTAACGGTAAAAGTCCACAACATTCTGCACTGTGGAAATCTGGAAGAAAATAGAAGATATTCTGAGAAACCAAGTGAAGAAACCAGAAGTAAAATGCATCATGAAGCGGCCCTAAAGAAATGAGCCCAATAGCCCATCAAACGGCCGCGGAACCGCGGCCAAACAAGGCTTCTGGCCGCGGATCCACGGCCGTGCAATGCATGTGTCGGTGGATAAGACGGTGTGTTGACCGGGTCTTCTTAGGGTAGATTTGTAAATTTATGAATGGATCAGAATGTAACCTAGGGTTTCTTGTATCTATAAATAGGAGAGCAAAAGGCCAATAATTCTCGTGCCTCTTTTAGGGTGCCTCTTTTGAGATGCCTCTTTTAATTTCTAAATCTTAGATTTCCAATTCAATGTAATCTGTCAAAGAGTGCATCAATAAAGAAGTAAGTATTTTTATCTTGAATTTCTTTTTTGCCGTAGTTATAAATTTTTTATCTGCCGTAGTTATAAATATTTTATCTGCCGTAGTTATTAAATTTTCTTATCTGCCATAGTTATTAAATTAAAACCATAAAAAATGAACTCGTTTATCAATTTCCTAATGAGTGAGTAGTTCCTCACTTGTTAGGGTTAGGTTTAGGGAAGGTTTTAGAGATGAAAATCTCTCATCCCTTTCTTGCCCGTTCAACATTTTAAAGTAGGACTCTATGCATACAAACACACACCACTCACTACGGCACCCTATCCTACGAGGTAGCGGTGATACCCTAGTTAAAGACCGGTTGTGATTGTTTTCAATGGAGGTTAAGGTAAGCGTTAAGAAAGGACGGACAAGGACCAAGAGGAAGAAACCTAGTTTCTTCTCGATCGTGCTAATCCCCTTTGTTAATTATTACCTTAACACCTAAAAGTTCTTAATTAGGGCAAAGAAAGCGGTGAGAATAATTGATTTTCCAAACTAACCTAATCTTAACCCTAGCAAGCTTTTTATAAACTTTTATCTCATTCTTAGATCTTAAAATAAAATCCGAATCTTTTGGATTTAACTCGTTAAAACACAAAGAATAGGAATCCATCTCCCTGTGCACCGACCCGTACTCAACCGGCTAGTTACCAAGCGACACCGTTATTGATTGCGATTAATTCTTTGATTTCTAAAAACGCACGTACGCAAAATCTCTTCAATCAAATGGCGCCGTTGCCGGAGAGACGGTAGTCTTTTTCTTTGTGTAATTTCGGGTTAAAAAAAATAAAAATAAAAAATTTAAAAATTTAAAAATTATAAAAATTGAAATTTTTTAAATAAAATAAAATAAAATAAAATTCATCTTGTTCTTTTTTAGAGATATTGTGTGAATTGTGCAGGAAAAGAAGACGGACATATTCAGATCTGGAAAATCCCAGTGAACAAATCAAGAAATAGATAATCTGAACAAACAGGTGAGAATCCAAACAACAAACAGAAAATTTTTGGAGATTTAAACCACCTAAACCGCCGCGGAACCGCGGTAGAATTAACAGTTTGACCGCGGAACCGCGGTCAAAAGGTGACGTCAGCAAATAAAAATTTCTGTAAGTATCTCTTTTCTTCTTCTCTCTTATCCTGGGCTCCACTGAAAATTTTTCCTGCAGGGTTCTTTGCGCAAAATCTTTCTCCCTCTCTCATAAATTGTTTTTGTGCAGGATTCTTTGCGATGCAAAAAAAAAATTTAATTTTTTTTTTTGATAGTGTTTTACATTTTTGTGTGCTTATTGTTTTGCATTTTTAAAACGGAATTTTAAGGGGCTATAACACCAATCCAGATTGGGTGGGGATTTCATTACCCTTCCTAAGAGCCCAAAAATCACAAAAAGCATTTTGCATCAACCCTCGAGTTAAATTAAAAAACATTAGACTCAGCCAACTAAGGATTGTCGTGCTCATTAGGACAAAGGAAATGTTGTAGGCATCGGTCGTTTATCTAAACCTGACTTTGTGGTGCCTAGGCTAGACAAGTAGGAAAGGTAATTTTAAAAGGCCCGTCTCACGGTGATTCGGGAGCGGATCTCTCCTTTCTTTACTTGTTCTTACTTGCCCACAATTGGCAGTAAAGAGGCGATTTGAGGATCTCACAACTTGCCCTTTGGAACAGTTAGGAGCAGTTTAGCTGACTTAGGAGACCTAGCTCTAGGCTTGATTGTGCATATATAAATTGTGATTGTGCCGTAGTTCCGTACAAATTTTTGCAAAACTATTTCTAAAATAAAAACACTTTCAAAATTTCCAAAACTCCAAAAACAAACATTTTTTTAAAAATAAATAAATAAATATTTTTTTAAAAAAAAATCAAAAAAAAATCATCACATTCTTTTTCTTCTCCTTTCTCATATCATGGGTACCCCACCTCGCAAAACTCTTGCCGAACGCGAATTGTTTTGGTCGAATTACGGACGACCACTCCATGCCCAAAATTTCTTTGAAAGATCGAATAGAAGCGTCTAGGAGAAACAGTTGGACTCCGCAATCCACTTTGTATCAACCATTTCAACCTTCACCACCTTCTTATGTTGATACTCCTTTTTCGAGTCCTGTTGTAACTCCGAAACCCATCTCTATTGCTGAACATATTGAACAATCTCGTAACCGATCTTTCACTCCTTTCAACACTTCCAGTTCTTGGGATCAACAAGTCCATTCACCTTTTTATCCAAATGTTGATCCTACTCCTGTCCAACCATTCAGTTCCTACCAGTCCTACCCGACTTTCGCACCTTCCCTAGACATTGCTTCTACACAGCCATTTGGGAGTTTCCAGAATCCAAACAATTTTGAATTTTTTACTGAAACCCCTTCACAACCCATGTCTAGTCCGGAACAGTCGTTAGAAGCTTATATTGTAGCAACAAACCAACAGATCAGGCGGTTGGATGCGTCCATGGCCGCCCTTATACAACTTAGTGACCCGGTAGCTAGTTTCCAACTAGCTCCAAAAATTCCAGTGTATGATGAGGCGGTTGGACAGATCGAGAATTTGAGTGGAGAGAGTGAGCTGTGCACCCTTCCAAATCAAACCTACCCATCCCCAATTGAATCCTAGAACTTCGGTTTTGAATGTCTATCAAATGTCCCAAATGATTCACCAGTTGAAAATAAAACGTTTAATGAGTTGTGCGACTTTGTAGTGCTTGATTTGCCAGATTGTGAAGGGTCTCTTTCGAGTGAACCCACACCCAATCCTTTTGAACTTTACACCTCCAATCTAGAACCCGAATTGATAAATATCCATGCTTTTGATGAGGTGTCCGAAAAAATTGATTTTCACTTGATTGAGGATATTGATGCAGGGAACAATTTGGATGATGAACCCGCAGATTTGACTGACTTTTTCTCTCCAATTCATCATCCCGAATCATTAAATGTTTTTTCCGAACTTCATATGCGTCTTGATTTTGATGAGAATGGCATGGATAGGCTAAAATTTTGAGGAGAATGCTGAGGAAATTATTGAGGATAAACCAGTTTTGTTTGATGGGTCGGATTTTCCAATTCATCATGTTCTTCCCACCGACTGTGTACACCCTCCTGAAACTTTAACTGTGACCCTTCCTAAATCACTCCCCTTCGTCCTTTCCATTGTTCCGACCGCGCAAGAGACCGTATCCCTTTCATTTTCAATGTCTGGTTTACCAAGTTCAACGTACCCATATTTTCTCACGAACCTTGAGGGATTTGACCACATTTCTCAGTGGGTTGATAGATTAGCACAATCGCTTTTTACACATCGGTCATTATAAAATGTACTAATTTATACACTCCATCTCCACCCTCAAGTTCGTATTCAACTTCTTTCTCCCACTTTCTCTGGTTCTTCTTCTAATCTTCCTTTAATGATACCGAGTGTTAATGAATCACAATCCGATATTTTGAGTTCGATAATTCTAGAAAACAACTTGATTTAGACTCTTTTGAAAATGAGGTAAATGAGCCTTACGACTATCCTACCTTCATAATATTTGAAAAATCATGTGTGTTGAATTCTGGCGCGACACTTATTGACACGTTCAATCGAACCTTCGATGAAAGTTTCGAAAAAAATTTCGCCGACGAACTCGCATTCTTAAACAACACGGATTTTGTGATTAATCAACCTCCACTGAAGAAGTCGAACCACCATCATTTCTTTTTCCCTTCCGCCATTCCTCTCCTCCACCGAGACCGTATACTGCTTCTACCTCCACACGGTCTCGTGTGCTTCTCATTTCTTTTCTCTACACTCCATTCTTTCACCAACCACACCATTATAACGATAAAATTCTTGAATGGTTGGTGCTAACCTTTGGCCTGTGTAAGGCCTTGTATAGCTTGATACTTTGTTTTTCTCCTCCCTAACTCTGAACTTTAACGCTTAAACAGTGGAAACACTGTCTCACTTAAGTTTGGGGGGAATTTTTTTGTGTATATATTTTTTGTTTTCTTTTTCTGTTAATAAAAAAATTATAAAAATAAAATAAAATAATAAACAGGGGAGTACCGATAATTTTGACCCTCTTGGTGTAGCCTGACAGTGAGGGCACTGTCAAGTTTAAGTTTGGGGGTGTGCTCGGTAAGCTTTCTTCCTTCGCATTCATTTGTATATTTTTGCATTTGCATACTTATTTTAAAACCCATAAAAATTGAATTTTTTTAAAAATTATAAAAATTGAAAAATTCAATTTTGCATTTGCATACTTATTTTAAAACACTTATTGACACTTATTTGTACTAATTTAACTTAAGTTTAACATGACGGTCGACTAGTTAGGAAAAACTAGATCCTAAACTTAGTAAATTAAAAACCCTAAAAATAACCTTTCTTAAAGTTTAACTGCAGAAAATATATGTCCTTGTAGATTATTTAGAAATAGGCAAATTTTGAGTTCAGTTCTTGGGCAAAGTCAAACTAAGGGAAGAGTATTGGAATTTTTATTTGAAGTGTAAGTCTGGAAAATAATTCTGAACCTTAAGTCTAAATTCTGAAAATATATACCTTACAACTAGCACCTACACGCATTTTGAAACTTGGGATAGTAGAGAATACCTTGAAATGCTCTTGTCTTAAATCCTTAGTATGAAAAAATAAAAAAATGAAGTATAAGTGTGAATAAAGAGATAAAAAAATGAACACTGGTTTTGTAATTACTTAAGGCTGCATAAATAGTAAAATATATAGCGAGGGTGCTTTATCACCTAGTGCCTTAGACCAACTGGTTTGGGAGTCACTGCTAAAGCCTTAGGTATTACAAGGCGAGGAATTACGCCTTAATGCGCAAACACATTTTGTAATCGGTCGTTAGTATCTCAAGAAGTATTAACGGTCGCATGAAGGATGTGTGAGCTATTTCGTCTAAAAATTCACCAACTAAAAGTACTTTGGACGATGGACAAGAGTATGATAGCTAGAATTGAATTTCTAGGTGTAGGGGTGATACATACACACATGTAGGGGTATATGATTGGGGTTTGGATGAGAGATAAGAATGAAAGATAGGGCTTATACTTTCAGTAGAAATGATAAAAATTCCTAAGTTGAGATGGAACCTTAGAAGGAAAATTCGAAAGATGCTGAAAGCTTAATAAATTTGCAGAACATATACGATCTTAAGTTAAATGATAAGTGAGTGTGAAAAATACGGGTTGATGATTTCTAAGTTGAAGATAATAGAATTTCTTGCTGAAACACCGGATTGAAGAATTTAAGGCCAAATTGATCGGATTTTGTGGGTAGTATCCGATGAAAACCCTCAGGAGACAACACTCCTCCTACTAGATACACCTAGAGGTTTAACGACTTGTTGCACGAGCTCAGTGCAATCGCGATTCCCTACGAAAGTGAGGTTGGGATTCTGTTGATAATAAAAATGGCTTTGCTCGGGACGAGCAAAAGATAAGTTTGAGGGTATTTGTTCATATCCGAATTTTGCATCATTATATTCCCCATTCTTAATCATATTGCAAATAAATAGGTGCTTTTGATCCATGTCTGCTAAATAGTTGCAGATTACAGGTTCTCAGAACAAATACAGTGAAAATGGTGAAAAGACTCTATAAATGTGAGACTACGACCAATAAATAGATGAATCTGTATGATGCCGCCTACCAGTTTAAGGACCAAATGAAGATCAATGAATAGTTCGATTGCACAACGTATGAGGGCAGCATAAGATTCAAGACATCAACACGAAGCTAACGGTAAAAGTCCACAACATTCTGTACTGTGGAAATCTGGAAGAAAATAGAAGATATTCTGAGAAACCAATTGAAGAAACCAGAAGTAAAATGCATCATGAAGCTGACCTAAAGAAATGAACCCAATAGCCCATCAAACGGCCGTGGAACCGCGGCCAAACAAGGCTTTTGGCCGTGGATCCGTGGCCGTGCAATGCATGTGTCGGTGGATAAGACGGTGCATTGACCGGGTCTTCTCAGGGTAGATTTGTAAATTTATGAATGGATCAGAATGTAACCTAGGGTTTCCTGTATCTATAAATAGGAGAGCAAAAGGCCAAAAATTCTCATGCCACTTTTTGGGTGCCTCTTTTGAGATGCCTCTTTTAATTTCTAGATCTTAGATTTCCAATTCTATGTAATCTGTTAAAGAGTGCATCAATAAAGAAGTAAGTTTTTTTATCTTGAATTTCTTTTCTGCCGTAGTTATAAATTTTTTATCTGCCGTAGTTATAAATTTTTTATCTGCCTTAGTTATTAAATTTTCTTATTTGCCATAGTTATTAAATTAAAACCATAAAAAAATGAACTCGTTTATCAATTCCCTAATGAGTGAGTAGTTCCTCACTTGTTAGGGTTAGGTTTAGGAAAGGTTTGAGAGATGAAAATCTCTCATCCCTTTCTTGCCCGTTTAACATTTTAAAGTAGGACTCTATGCATACAAACACACACCGCTCACTACGGCACCCTATCCCACGAGGTAGCGGTGATATCCTAGTTAAAGACCGGTTGTGATTGTTTTCTATGGAGGTTAAGGTAAGAGTTAAGAAAGGACGGACAAGGACCAAGAGGAAGAAACCTAGTTTCTTCCCGATAGTGCTAATCCCCTTTGTTAATTATTACCTTAACACCTAAAAGTTCTTAATTAGGGCAAAGAAAGCGGTGGGAATAATTGATTTTCCAAACTAACCTAATCTTAACCCTAGAAAGCTTTTTATAAACTTTTATCTCATTCTTAGATCTTAAAATAAAACCCGAATCTTTTGTTTTTAACTCGTTAAAACACAAAGAATAGGAATCCATCTCCCTGTGGACCGACCCGTACTCAACCGGCTAGCTACCAAGCGACACCGTTATTGATTGCAGTTAATTCTTTGATTTCTAAAAACGCACGTACGCAAAATCTCTTCAATCAGTGCCACAACCCCTCATAAAACTTCACTTCGGAGTCCGTTTGATATAACCGACATCCGCACTTTTTAAAATATTCCCGCATCACGGGCGCATAATATTTAGGGTTTAGGACGGCTTTTATGCCTCTTTCATAGGGAAGGCACATGATAAACAAATCGTTCGGGTGCACGACAGGATTTCACCCATAAAACAGGATGCTCTTCTGCCCACTCTTTCTTCCGGGAATGTAGAAGGTCTTCAGCTGGTCCATGGTGGAGACTGACAATGCATCGAGCTCTTTGCACATCTACTCCGGCACCCTTCTGATGGCTAGGGACCCTTCCATAACTTCAAAAGTCTCTCTTAGTTTCGCTTTTTGTACGAGAGCCCGATTTGCACAGCTGTTGCAAGACTGATCCTCTTCTTCTGATTCTTTAGTGTCACTGCCTAAACGAGGGCGAATTTTGCTACCGGATGAGCTTTCAATATCAGACTCATCCGTATCGCTACCAAAATGAGGGCGAGTTTTACGGAAGGACAGACTTCCAGCGTCGGACTCATCGGTGTCACTTCCGAAATGCGGACGCACATTGGGGTTTTTGCTTTTGAAAGTGACAGCCGGCTCAAATTTTCTTTTGAGTTTCGGGGCCGTTCTATCTTTGGTCAGCCGCGGCTCAGCACTTTGGAGGTTCACAAAGTACCGAGAATCTTCGTACCATACTTCATACACACCGAACGGCTGGATGTCCCCGTCAATGCGTCTTTCTTTGCCATTTTTGGCATACTTCATACACAGATGGAGAGTTGACAGAACGATGCCATAATCGTGAAGCCACGATCATCCCAGGAGGATCTTATAGGACGTGTCGGCGTCGATCACGTATATCTTAGCTTCAGTTTGCAAGTCCCTAAACCTGATTGGCAAAGCTATGGATCCCAGAACTTGTTGGCAGTTTTGATTGAAGCCCTAGATGATAATACTCTCCCTTGACAGGTGTCGGATGTCCATTGATAAACTCTTTAAAGTCCGCAAGTTCATGATATTCACTGAGGATCTCGAATCAATCAATATGCGATTAATCTGATCTCTGTCGCTGTACCCTATCACGTAAAGTGGTCGGTTGTGCTCAGCTGTTCCCAGTAACAGGTCTTCATCCTTAAATGTGATTGCGGCTATATGCTGAGTGTATTGGGCCTCTTTCATATTAATTTCCGCAAAGCGAGCCTGGTACTGCACAGGGTTTTGTAGAGCATGAATGAGAATATCTCTGAGATCCTTGGACAGGACCAGAGCATCATAAATGCTTAAGAGAGACGGAAGCTTCCGGAGATGAGCCAAGACATTATAGTCTACTGGGGAAGGACTCGAGTCTTCATGAGCAAGCTCTCTGCCATCTTCTTCATTAGTGACTTGTTTTTCCTTCCCTTTTGGAGAGTTGCCTTGATTTGGCGGTAGAGCTTTGCCTCTTCTAAGCTTGATTTGGTTGGTCTTCGTGGCGAGCTCCTCATCCTCTTCAGAAGAACAAAGTTCTTCCTCAGAGTCGCTACCAAGGTGGACAACATAGCACGTCATTATAGGGATCTCATCATCGGAGTCTTCTTCTAACTCCTCCAGAATCTCAACCGCTTCTACGAGGAAGTACTCTTTCAATTGAATTAGAGTTCTTTCCTTTTGTTCATAGTTTTCAAGGGAACCGATATATTTTTGAATGGTCGATCTCCCTGCAGACTATTTTTCGCGTCGAGCTTCACTTTTCTTCTTCTTGAGCTTTTTAGATTTTGAGCCCGATTGAGCCGAAGTGGTAGCTGGAACGGTGGGTTCCTTCTGCCTCTCCCATTCTATTCTAGGCTCTTTCTGAAGTAGCTTTAGCATCTTCTTCATCTTTTTGGACATGCGCATGCTCCATGGAGGTTGCGGTGAGTCGGATTCATTTCTCTGGGCAGCGGATTCAGCTATCTTCTCCCAAAAGGCTTCAGTTTCTATCTGTATAAAGATGGTGGTTGCAGCTTGGTTGTTCACCAACACACTCTTGGATAGCTCGATCTCTATGGTATTATATTGCTTTTCGACCCAATCTTTGAAAATGTAGCAATCCTCGATCGCATGACTCACTACTTTGTGGTACGGGCAATACAAGGATTGTCGATCATTTTTGCTTCATGAGGTCTCTTCGACTCCGGCAATTGTAGACCGTTGTTCAGGGTATCCTTGAATATCTTGTGGACCTTGTCCCTCGTGAAAGGGTAGACTTTGTTCTTTTTCTCCTCTAGGGAAGGCCATTCTCCTCCTAGCACTGGCTTTTGGGCCCGGTATGTTTTTGACCCGCCAGCCTTTCTCTTATCTTCACTGTCAGACGCATTGAATGTGTTAGTCTTATTGGAGCTTCCACTTTTACGGTTGTCGTCTTTTCAGCTCTTCCAAGACATGTCATCTTGAGAGTTCAGGGTAGACTCTTTCTTAGAGCGTTCCAACATTTACACTCTCTTGATTAGCTCTTGAAATGTCTTGAGGCCTGCTGTACATAAGAACGGGACTATCCAATTGCTGAGGTTCCTAATGAGAAGGTTGATGGACTGGTCCTGCTCTAGCGGCGGTTCGCACTTGACAGTGAGGTTGCGCCATCGGGCAATAAAGTCCGTGTTACTTTCGTTTTACCCCGGCTTAGTTCTCACGAGGTCAACAATGGAGATATTGTCACTAACACTCATAAATCTTTGCCGAAACAGAGACTCCATTCGGGCGAAAGTAGTGACAGACCCATTTGGTATACTTGCGTACCAATCAAAAGCGACACCAATCAGGCTGTTGATAAACTGACAAAGAAGGAGTGCATCATTGCCCTCTGTATTTCCTCACGATGCTTTAAAGTGGGCGACGTGCTGATTTGCGTTTCCCGTCCCGTCAAATCTTCCGAACTTAAGAATGACGTAGCCGCTTGAGAACTTGATCAGATCGTACTGTGTGAAATATGGCCGCCCACTACTGCCAATTTCTTTCTGAGCTTCGGTTTTGGCCACCAATGTTTTAACCTTACTGGTGATCAAATCCATTATTCGATCTTGTGTTATAGGGATAGTGCTATCTAGGGCCAAGGCTTCCCTAGAAGAAGAATGTGGCCGGCTTTCGTGTGGCTTACCCAATCTTGGACCTAAGAGGACATGCATCGGTTGCTTCGGGTTGTCATCACCCGGCTCATGAGTAGAGACATGTGCCTAATTGGAAGGTGCCCGAGCAATTTGAGCCGTGAGCTGCATCACAATATTCATCAGGTCATCAATTTTTTAGTAGAGCTTGGCCATCTCTTTATCTTTGCTCCTGAGCTATTTTCGAAGCTCTTGCTCTGTGGTCCTGGGGCGAAAAGTCGGCTCTTTCTGGCTGTCCGAGCTTGACTCCACATGGACTGAGGGGTTCTTCTGCCTATCAGCCTCATCGAGAGGGTTTTCAACGTCCAGCGGAGGCGGCTAATCTTAGGAAACAACAACCACATTCAAGCTATATTGGATTTGGGATGTGGTGGCCCCATCCTTGCTTTTGCTACGTAAGTTGTCGCTGGGACGAGCGCCCGCCATATAGACCATATGGATAACATATCTAGCAGTGTTTTCATTATTGGCAGTTGATTTTGCGGACTGATGTCGTGGCCCTTCTTTTTTGGTATCGGCCAAACGAATAAAGGAGGCTGGCCTGACCGGGTTCTTGAATGGTGCTGGTGCTTCCTTTTTGGTTTTGCCCCGCTTTTTTCACGCGGCACAGAGTGCCTGATAGACTCTTGAAGAGACGGTGTCATGCTTTCTCTGTTGGGGCTGGGATACTGTAACACTTTGAAATTTCGTTAGAATGTTTTTCGTGATAATTAGTAATTGTGCGTGTTATTATATATGTGTAACTTTAGGGCTTACTAATTATATTTAGTCGTGTTAACCAATTGGAAAATTTTCCTTTGTAGTGTACACTTGCACACTTAGCCAATTTTATGACTTAGGACTTTTAGTGTAGCATGTTAACCATTTCTTGTGTTGCATGGTTGTATTTAATCCCCCACCCATTTTAAAACAAGTCAAATCCCTTTTAAAATTCCAAAATTTCAATTAAACAATGAAGGCATGGTGTTAGGTGAGAAAGTTTGACCTTGGCTTGACCATTTCCTTTTCTCTTCTCTCTCATTCTGAAAGTTTTTGCAGAAAAACAGCAGCTCCAGCAGCAGCAACACAATATATTCATCATCTTTTCCTTTCTCTTTTGAATCCATACAAAATCCTACCCTAAACCACTCATTTCTTCACTCAAAACCATGGAAAAGTGAGCTTTTTGAGGTGTTTGGAGGCAAATCTGCACACTTGATGCAAGAGCTGGAATTTTTAGTGTTTCATAAGGTCTTTTGAAAGTATTAACTCATGTTAGCACTCCTTTTCCATAAACTTGTAGTATTCTTTAGCAAAAATCATGTTTTTGTGCATTATTAGTGATATTAAGGGATATTTGTGATTCATATGTTAGATTAGGGTTTTGTTGGCTTGGTTAACTCTATTTTTGTGCTATTAGAGCTATTTAGGCCAGGTTTTGTTTCAGTTTGCACAGAAATACCATAAAGTTTCATTTTAGTGCAAAAAGTGGGGTTTTTAACTTGAAATAAGGCTCTGTAGGATCTGCTACTACCCGAGATGTTTCAGAGTGAAATTGGAATTACTGTAGCATACAAAGGGGGTATAGAGTGCACACACAAAACCTGGGAGTCCCTCTCCCTACCCAGGCCATCGAAATAAGCATTCTAGCCGCAATTTGCGGCCAGATGGGGGTGTTTTGGGTTGGGGTTTGGGCCACTGGAGTCTGCTGCTATGTGTAGTATTTTGGTATATATATATTTGTAATATCTGTTCTGTATCAAAATCTGGAGTTGAATACCCTATTTCCCATATTTTTTAATCTTTCGCGACACGCGTGATACGTGTGTGTGGGTTTGGGGTTTCTGCGTATCGCGACGCGTCGGAGTGACTTCAGGCGCGTAATCACGTCTTAGCGTATCGCGCGCACGCGCGCTTGGGTTACGACGCGAGTTACTAGTTTGGCTTTAATGTCGGGTTTGTGTGACTTCGAGCTTATGTGTGATATATTGTGTAATTCTAGGTTCGCAGGCGAGTACGACGGAGGCCGCGCAGAAGGGGAAACAAGTTGTCGGCTATACCTAGCGAGAGACTACGGTGAGTAGATTTAACATCTACGGGGATATCGCCCACATGGCGTTCTATATCAGGGCTGATAGGACCTTATAGTTACCTTTGCATACATTGACTGTTCATGGCTACTATGTAGTGCATACTGCATTCCCTGCTATATGTATATAATCTAAAATTGATAGAACATCGCACCAAAACTAACGGTTCATGTTGCACGAGCACTATCCTGCATGTTACACACACACCGTTAGTAATTTCCATGACACTCACACTTTAGAATTTCCATGATCATTATGCTGTAGCTCATCTTTTATGTGACTTGACATGATATTCATACTTGATGCACATATCACATCACATTGACTTGCATATTGGTTTAGATTACATGGGATTTCTGGATTTGGGATCCGTGGCTATTTCAAATACGTAATCATTTAAAAACCCGGTTCCCTTGATGTGATATTTCGGTACGTCCACCATGTGTTTTCTCGGTGCTAGAGCGATATATGTGAACCCGAATCGAGGAGATTGGATAAGGCCGATTACGGGTACATGGTGGACCCTGTATGGTACCCCGGGGCGAGAACGGTTTCGCTGTGTAGTAGACGGTGAGCCTGGCAGAGGGACTACTACCTACCGGTGATTGGTTGGACCTGGCAGTTATCCGGAGGATACTGACCAGAGTCGATAGATGGATGCAGGATGATCGGTACTGCCGGGGCTGAGGGCCGATACCGCAGACGGAGCCCGTGGGCTGATCCGGACTGACGGATGCCCGATGGATGAGGATTTCCGTGTCGATGCTGGACACGAGTATTTATGATATTTGGGTGCCGATGTTGGGCACTCGTGATTCTCAGAGATTTACAGGATTGGAGGGCCGATGAGAGTGCCGGCGTCTGAGCTATTTAGGGATCTGGGTGCATTGATGGACACCGATTATATATTCCACGTTGACATTCCGTGTAGATGTTATATTTTTCCCATGCTCAGCATTCATTATTGTATCTCATCCTATAGTTGTATTACTTGATAGATCACTTGCATGATTATTGCACATACTGCTTATCACTCATTGATATCTTCTGCTGGCATATGATAGAGCAGCACAGTACGTGCATGCTCGCGATTACCTTTATATGTTATTTCTATTCACGAGTTGGAAACTCACCCCCGTTGTACCACAGTATTTGCAGGTTGCCCATCGGAGTAGTCGCGGCAGACTGTTTCCTTACATCTTTTGGCTACAGATACCACTACAGTTGGTGCGTGAGCTGTTTTGCTGTTAGGTGGGTTGTGGTATCTGGTTACTTTTATTGTACACACTTTTGTATCTAGTACTCTCCATCTACCATATATGTATTTGACTTAGAGACAGTGTGAGGACGATGATGTATATTATTGGTATTCTGGTGTCGAGCTCGTTGTGAGCTGACTTTATTTATGCAGTCTATTCTATCTGTGATGTTCTCACTTATTGCTCTTGATCTTCGCTACGGCATCGTATATTGCTATCTGGGTGATTGTTTACTTAGATTTCTTAACATGTTGTAAATGCTTCCATTTAAAAACTTAAAACACTCTATACTTTTGCTGGTTTGATTTTTGGGTTTTCGGCTTACGTAGTCGCGTTACACCTGTAAACGTTACGTGGTTAAGTGCCGGTCATGGGCCAAACTATCGGGTCGTGGCAAAGTTGGTATCAGAGCGTAGGTTTTACCTTTCGGAGTGTAGGATGACCCTGGTATGATGGAGCAGGTAGCTGAAGCAGAGTGGCATAGCGTGCGTATGTTCCGCGGCATACTCACGACACGGTACTCCGCCAAAGCGACCTTAGGACTTATTGATTTAAATTCCTTCTTGAGTACATACATTCTTGCTATTCGATTTCCGTATCCTTATCGAATCCTACTTTTCCTTTCTGCCATTATGCCGCCAAAGACTACGAGGGCGCAGAGAGCGGCCGCGAAGGCCGAGATTCGAGTTGATTCGTCTGAGATGAGGATAGATCCGGGTAGTACACCGGTTGTGCCTGAGCAGGCTGTTCCTGCCGTGACAGATCAGATTTCCATGTTAGGGGTTGGTGTGCAGGAGATGCGCCAGACGGTAGGGTCCAGTATGCAGGAGATGCGCCAGATGATGGGATCTCTAGTTGAGACATTTCAATCGCAGCGACCAGAGGTAGTTCCATCCATTGCAGAGACCGCGGTGGTACCCATAGTACAGGCAGTTTCCCCTGCAGCCACAGAGGTTATTACAGTATCGCTGTCAGAGTTTATGAGGCTGAAGCCTCCAGTTTTCACAGGCACCGATACAGACGAGGACCCACAGTCTTTCATCGATAGGATGGCTCGGATATGTCATTCCTTCAGATGTGCAGATGCGAGATGGGTTGAGTTCGCGAGCTTTCGCTTGGAAGGTCTGGCGCAGAAATGATGCGAATTAGTCGAGAAGGGTAGAGCAGCAGGTCTTCCTTCTATGACCTGGACCGAGTTCGTGGCGCTATTCCTTGCCTGTTTTCTTCCCTAGAGTGTTAAGGATGCTCGAGCACGCAGATTTGAGTCCTTGCGCCAGACGCCAGAGATGACAGTGGCAGAATACGATGTGCTTTTCACCGAGCTATCAGTTTATGCTCCGTACTTAGTGGCTACTGAGGAGATGCGGGTCAAGAGATTTGTCCGAGGCTTGCTTATCCCGCTATTCCTTGCTATCAGCTCCCAGCATTATGAGACCTATGCCGCAGCTGTAGATGCAGCCTTATTGTTTGAGGAGCGCCTTTCTGAGACTTCGGCAGTCCCACAGCCGAAGAGAGTTCGTGCAGATACATTAGTGCAGAGACAGCCTTTTCGGCGCCATGACAGGCACCTTGCAGGTGGCAGAGATTCGAGGCGAGGCCGGTTGTTTAGCTCCTATCCCCAGGAGGGTCAGCGACCATCATCGGGATGTTACCGTTGCGGGAGTTCTTATCATCGTGTATGAGATTGTCCTGAGATACCCCGGAGGGAGGCAGCAACATCGCACGTCACATTACCACCTTCACCACCCCAGACGACATTGCCTATAGTACCTACTGTTACTCCGCGTCAGACGCATGCACAGAGAGGTCGTGGTCGCGGAGGATTTGTTCATAGAGGACGAGGTGACCGAGGCAGAGGGCAGCCAGTTACCGGCATGGGACAATCAGTCGCAGGTGGATGACAGGCGTGAGTTTTTGCTTTGACGCATCAGGACGCGCAGGCGTCCAATGCAGTGGTCTTAGGTATCCTTCCAGTATGTTATGTTGATGCACACGTGTTATTTGATCCCGGATCCACGCACTCGTACGTATCCACATACTTTGTGCCGAGTTTAGGTAGAGAGTCCGGTTTGCTTGACCAGCCGCTTGTTGTGACCACTTCGGTGGGGGAGTCGTTTGTTGCTAGGCACGTGTTCCGATCCTGCACCGTCTGTATTGGCGAGAGGGAGTTGCCGGTCGATTTGATCCTTCTTGAGATGTTGGACTTTGACGTTCTCTTGGGCATGGATTGGTTAGCCACGTGTTATGCTTCTGTTGACTGCCGCGAGAAGATAGTTAGATTTTGTTTTCCCGGCGAGTAGGTCTTTGTTGTGTTGGGGGACCGTGGTGCCACCCCTCACAGTGTGATTTCTTTTTTTCGCGCTGGACAGCTTTTGAGGAGGGGATGTCAGGGATTTCTTGCCTATGTTTGCGATACTAGAGCTGCAGAGGTTCCATTGGATCAGGTTTCGGTTGTTAGCGAGTTCCCTGATGTGTTCCCTGACGAGCTTCCTGGGCTACCGCCCGAGCGTGATATTTCTTTCTGTATTGATTTGGTTCCTGGCACGGGGCCTATTTCTGTATCGCCTTATCGGATGGCCCCGGCGAAACTTAGAGAATTGAAGGGTCAGTTGCAAGATTTGCTAGATAAGGGACTTATTCGACCCAGTGTTTCTCCTTGGGGTGCTCCAGTCCTGTTTGTCAAGAAGAAGGACGACAGTATGCATTCGTGTATCGACTACCGCCAGCTGAACAGGGTGACAGTGCGGAACAGGTATCCCTTGCCACGTATCGACGATTTGTTCGACCAGCTACAGGAGGCAGGATACTTTTCTAGGATCGATTTGCGATCAGGCTACCATCAGCTGCGGGTTCGACAGGAGGATATTCCTAGGACAGCTTTCCGCACATGCTACGGCCATTATGAGTTTTTGGTGATGTCGTTCGGACTCACCAACGCACCAGCAGCATTCATGGACTTGATGAACTGTATTTTCCGGCCGTATCTTGATCTGTTCATCATAGTATTCATTGACGATATCTTGGTGTACTCTCGGAGTAGAGAGGAGCACGAGCAGCACCTGCGGATTACACTGCAGACCTTGAGGAAGCATCAGCTTTTCGCTAAATTCTCTAAGTGTTCTTTCTGGCTGGATAGCGTAGACTTCTTGGGGCACGTGATTACACGAGATGGTATATATGTAGACCCGAGAAGATTGAGGCCGTTCGGAGTTGGCCTAGACCCACATCAGTGACGGAGGTTCGCAGCTTTCTAGGGCTGGCAGGCTATTACAGGCGATTCGTGCAGGACTTCTCTCGTATTGCTACACCTTTGACCGAGTTGACCCGGAAGGGAGTTCGTTTCGATTGGATGGAGGAGTGTGAGCACAGTTTTCAGCAGCTACGGGCTCTACTGACTACGACACCAGTGCTATCATTGCCTTCATGATCAGGCGGATTTGTGGTCTACTGTGATTCTTCACGAGTGGGGCTAGGGTACGTTTTGATGCAGCATGACAGGGTGATCGCGTATGCTTCACGGCAATTAAAGAAACATGAACAGAATTACCCCACTCATGATTTGGAGATGGCTGCAGTGGTCTTTGCACTTAAGATCTGGCGACATTACCTGTATAGAGAGTCGTGCCAGATATTCACTGATCACAAGAGCTTAAAGTATATATTCCACCAGCGAGACCTGAACCTTAGACATCGCCGATGGATGGAGTTAGTGAAGGACTACGATTGTGAGATCTTGTATCACCCGGGCAGGGCGAATGTAGTGGCGGATGCTTTGAGCAGGAGGCCCGGTGGTAGTCTATCTTGTTTGAGCGCAGTACAGAGGCAGTCGTCGGCAGATTGGCAGATTTTATGCGACAGCCGGGTACAGTTCGAGTTTACGCCGATCGGAGGACAGATTGCGCATGTTCGTGCACGCCCACAGTTGCTTGATCGTATACATGAGGCGCAATACAGTGATGACCGATGCTCAGAGATCATGGCACAGATGGGACAGGGTAGATTTTCCGAGTTCATGATCGATGATCAGGGGATACTACGATTCGGGACTAGACTGTGCATACCAGATGCCGAGGGATTGCGGCGCGAGATTCTTGAGGAGGCACATCGATCGGTATATAGTGTTCATCCTGGTTCCACCAAGATGTACCATGACATGAGAGGTGTTTACTGGTGGGACGGAATGAAGAGAGACATCACAGATTTTGTGTTGAGATTCCTGACTTGTCAGCAAGTCAAGGCTGACCACCAGAGGCCCGCGGGAGAGCTACAGCCGTTACCCATTCCGGAGTGGAAATGGGAGCAGATTTCTATGGACTTCATTGTGGGTCTACCCAGGACTAGTCGAGGGTATGACTCCATCTGGGTGATCGTGGATCGTTTGACGAAAGCGGCTCACTTCCTACCGGTGAAGACGACTTTCGGATTTGCTCAGTATGCCCAGATTTACATTGACGAGATTGTACGACTGCACGGAGTTCCAACATGTATCGTGTCCGACAGAGGCACCCAGTTTACCAGCCGGCTATGGCAGAGGCTTCAGGAGGCTTTGGGCACTCGCTTGAGTTTCAGCACAGCATTCCATCCGCAGACCGACGGACAGTCAGAGCGGACTATTCAGACTCTCGAGGACATGCTCAGAGCATGCGTATTAGACTTCGGAGGTAGCTGGGATCATCATTTACCCTTAGTAGAGTTTTCCTACAATAACAGCTACCAGGAGACCATTCAGATGGCACCGTTTGAGGCTTTTTATGGGAGGAGATGCAGATCGCCCACCTGTTGGACATAGCTCAGTGAGAGCAGTATCTTAGGGCCACAGATTGTGGAGGAGACGATCGCGAAGATCCAGTTGATTCGCGACAGGATGAGAGCAGCCCAGAGTAGGCAGAGATCTTATGCGGACCGTCGGCGGCGCAGACTTTAGTTTTCTGTTGGTGACCATGTTTTCTTGAGGGTCTCTCCAATGAAAGGTGTGATGAGGTTTGGGAAGAAGGGGACGCTTAGTCCCATATATGTAGGCCCCTTCGAGATCCTCGAGCGTGTTGGTGCAGTTGCGTATCGGTTAGCCCTTCCGCCAAGTTTTCCAGACGTGCACCCCGTATTTCACGTTTCGATGCTCCGCTGATATCTTCACGATCCTTCGCATGCGATTCAGCACCCGACGATCCAGCTTGAGCGTGACCTTTCCTATGCAGAGCAACCGGTGATGATCTTGGATCGACAAGTGAAGAAATTGAGATCGAAGGACATACCGTTAGTCAAGGTACTTTGGCGTGGCCAGAGCGGCGAGGAGGTCACTTAGGAGACCGAAAGCGAGATGAGGAAGAGGTATCCCCATCTTTTTGAAGGTGCGTGTAGTTAGATTTTTAAATTCGGGGACCGAAGTTCTTTAGGGGGGGTAGATTGTAACACGTTGAAATTTCGTTAGAATGTTTTTCGTGATAATTAGTAATTGTGCGTGTTATTATATATGTGTAACTTTAGGGTTTACTAATTATATTTAGTCGTGTTAACCAATTGGAAAATTTTCCTTTGTAGTGTACACTTGCACACTTAGCCAATTTTGTGACTTAGGACTTTTAGTGTAGCATGTTAACCATTTCTTGTGTTGCATGGTTGTATTTAATCCCCCACCTATTTTAAAACAAGTCAAATCCCTTTTGAAATTCCAAAATTTCAATTAAACAATGAAGGCAAGGTGTTAAGTGAGAAAGTTTGACCTTGGCTTGACCATTTCCTTCTCTCTTCTCTCTCATTCTGAAAGTTTTTGCAGAAAAACAGCAGCTCCAACAGCAACAACACAATATATTCATCATCTTTTCATTTCTCTTTTGAATCCATACAAAATCCTACCCTAAACCACTCATTTCTTCACTCAAAACCATGGAAAAGTGAGCTTTTTGAGGTGTTTGGAGGCAAATCTGCACACTTGATGAAAGAGCTGGAATTTTTCGTGTTTCATAAGGTCTTTTGAAAGTATTAACTCATGTTAGCACTCCTTTTCCATAAACTTGTAGTATTCTTTAGCAAAAATCATGTTTTTGTGCATTATTAGTGATATTAAGGGATATTTGTGATTCATATGTTAGATTAGGGTTTTGTTGGCTTGGTTAACTCTATTTTTGTGCTATTAGAGCTATTTAGGCCAGGTTTTGTTTCAGTTTGCACAGAAATACCATAAAGTTTCATTTTAGTGCAAAAAGTGGGGTTTTTAACTTGAAATAAGGCTCTGTAGGATCTGCTACTACCCGAGATGTTTCAGAGTGAAATTGGAATTACTGTAGCATACAAAGGGGGTATAGAGTGCACACACAAAACCTGGGAGTCCCTCTCCCTACCCAGGCCGCCGAAATAAGCATTCTGGCTGCAATTTGCGGCCAGATGGGGGTGTTTTGGGTTGGGGTTTGGGCCACTGGAGTCTGCTGCTATGTGTAGCATTTTGGTATATATATATTTGTAATATCTGTTCTGTATCAAAATCTGGAGTTGAATACCCTATTTCCCGTATTTTTTAATCTTTCGCGACACGCGTGATACGTGTGTGTGGGTTTGGGGTTTCTGCGTATCGCGACGCGTCGGAGTGACTTCAGGCGCGTAATCGCACGTCTTAGCGTATCGCGCGCACGCGCGCTTGGGTCACGACGCGAGTTACTAGTTTGGCTTTAATGTCGGGTTTGTGTGACTTCGAGCTTATGTGTGATATATTGTGTAATTCTAGGTTCGCAGGCGAGTACGACGGAGGCCGTGCAGAAGGGGAAACAAGTCGTCGGCTATACCTAGCGAGAGACTACGGTGAGTAGATTTAACATCTACGGGGATATCGCCCGCATGGCGTTCTACATCAGAGCTGATAGGACCTTATAGTTAACTTTGCATACATTGACTGTTCATGGCTACTATTTAGTGTATACTGCATTCCCTGCTATATGTATATAATCTAGAATTGATAGAACACCACACAATTACTAACGGTTCATGTTGCACGAGCACTATCCTGCATGTTACACACACACCGTTAGTAATTTCCATGACACTCACACTGTAGAATTTCCATGATCATTATGCTGTAGCTCATCTTTTATGTGACTTGACATGATATTCATACTTGATGCACATATCACATCACATTGACTTGCATATTGGTTTGGATTACATGGGATTTCTGGATTTGGGAATCGTGGATATTTCAAATACGTAATCATTTAAAAACCCGGTTCCCTTGATGTGATATTTCGGTGCGTCCACCATGTGTTTTCTCGGTGCTAGAGCGATATATGTGAACCCGAATCGAGGAGATTGGATGAGGCCGATTACGGGTATATGGTGGACACGGTATGGTACCCCGGGGAGAGAACGGTTTCGCTGTGTAGTAGACGGTGAGCCTGGCAGAGGGACTACTACCTACCGGTGATTGGTTGGACCTGGCAGTTATCCGGAGGATACTGACCATAGTCGATAGATGGATGCGGGATGATCCGTACTACCGGGGCTGAGGGTCGATACCGCAGACGGAGCCCGTGGGTTGATCCGGACAGACGGATGCCCGATGGATGAGGATTTGCGTGTCGATGCTGGACACGAGTATTTATGATATTTGGGTGCCGATGTTGGGCACTCGTGATTCTCAGAGATTTACAGGATTGGAGGGCCGATGAGAGTGCCGGCGTCTGAGCTATTTGGGGATCTGGGTGCATTGATGGACACCGATTATATATTCCACGTTGACATTCCGTGTAGATGTTATATTTTTCCCATTCTCAGCATTCATTATTGTATCCCATCCTATAGTTGTATTACTTGATAGAGCACTTGCATGATTATTGCATATACTGCTTATTACGCATTGATATCATCTGCTGGCATATGATAGAGCAGCACAGTACGTGCATGCTCGCGATTACCTTTATATGTTATTTCTATTCACGAGTTGGTAACTCATCCCCGTTGTGCCACAGTGTTTGCAGGTTGCCCATCGGAGTAGTCGCGGCAGACTGTTTCCTTACATCTTTTGGCTACAGATACCACTACAGTTGGTGCGTGAGCTGTTTTGCTGTTAGGTGGGTTGTGGTATCTGGTTACTTTTATTGTACACACTTTTGTATCTAGTACTCTCCATCTACCATATATGTATTTGACTTAGAGACAGTGTGAGGACGATGATGTATATTATTGGTATTCTGGTGTCGAGCTCGTTGTGAGCCGACTTTACTTATGCAGTCTATTCTATCTGTGATGTTCCCACTTGTTACTCTTGATCTTCGCTACGGCGTTGTATATTGCTATCTGGGTGATTGTTTACTTAGATTTCTTAACATGTTGTAAATGCTTCCATATAAAAACTTAAAACACTATATACTTTTACTGGTTTGATTTCTGGGTTTTCGGCTTACTTAGTCGCGTTACGCCTGTAAACGTTACGTGGTTAAGTGCCGTTCATGTGCCAAACTATCGGGTCGTGACAGATACGTCTCTTTGTAGCATCATTCGGACAGTTGTCTTCCTGATTCTGACGGTCATGGCATTTTTCTGAACCCACTTCAGAGGTTCGAAAGAATTGCTGACTTTTACGGTCGACTCAGCCATCGCCGCGGGGTGACCTTGCGCTTGGAACCTCACAAAATTCCATTTGGCCGGAGTCCTGGCCCTCTTGTTGGCTCGATACCTGAGCCGCTTCTTTCTCAACTTTTCTGTTTTGAGCACTTGGCTGGCTACGGCTCTTTGGGAAGCCACCGTAGACCGGGCAATGGAGGGCTTTGGACATACGCCTGATTGTGCACTTGTTGGAGTTGTTACCTGAGCTCGTCCGCAACGTTTGATGATGTCCTTTGTACCGAAAGTCTTTCCCCCAGCTGGAGCACCAGAGAGTCGTTCGGACACCGTCTTAAGTTTGGGTTGTGGTGCCTTAGCGATCACAGCATTCGGCCTCTTTCCCCTTGAGACCGGCTTGGCCACCTGGTTTGCCGGGATTTCTGCCAGATGAGCGCTTCAGGCAGGGTAAATGATGACGGAACCAAATTGGCGGGGTGACTCCTCCTATTTCCAGCTGAGACTTGCAGGGAGAACCACGCGGGCATTGATTTTGACCACGTAAGGAATCAAAGTTGCGTCAGAAAAGAAGCTCGTCTTGGGAGACATGATTGCTGAGTTCAAGAGTATGACCGAAAACTTGTTAACCTGTACACACAAAAAAATGACTTCAGTACCGGCAATCGATATATATGTTGATTGAGTTTGCATAAACATTTAACCCGAAATATGGGAGGAGAGTAAAGGTCCCACTGGGTGTGTCAGAATCTGTAGGGTGTTTTTCGTCACCCCATTGAGATGGGAATGCTCGCGCTTGTCAGACATGTACAGATTCTCCCGCTTGGGGCAGGCCAGGGTTTATTGATTGTGGGGATCCGAATCTCCGGCAGCCGCGGACTAAACTGTCGTTAATCACTACTCACTTTTAAAATGAGAGAACCTCCGATTGACGGGTCAAACTGGTCATGCGAACTTAATATGCCATGTGCGTGTGTTGTTTTTTCTAACAAGAGATGTATTTTTAGTTGGAAGTGTATGGAAAAATGAGGGGTGAGTAGCGTCCTAAGGACGCGTGGGTGCTGGGTGTCCGCGGGCCACGTGCAAGGCGCATGGGTGCTGGGCGCCAGCGCCTCACGCACCCAGCACGTGGGCGCTGGGGCCAGCGCCTCACACGCCTGGTGCGTGGGCGCTGGGCTCCCGCGGGCCGCGTGCAAGGCGCATGGACGCTGGGCCCCAGCACCTCACGCGCCCGGCACTTGGGCGCCTGCAGAAAAAGGGGCTTACCTCCGGAATTTGGAGTTAAACTCTCAAAAGAATTTTTATTTTATTTATTTATTTTTATTATGAAGTTCAACTCTAAAAGAATTTTTATTATGGAGTTAAACTCCAAAAGATTTTGAATGGAGTTAAACTTCAAAATATTTTGATAAATGGAGTTGAACTCCCAAAAATTTTCAGAGATGATCAAAGGGGACCCCTTTCTTCTCCCCTTTAGTCCTGGATCTTCTTCTGAGTCTTGGTTATTCCTAAAATGGGATTTTTGGAGATCGGTCTCCTTCTTCATTCTCTCTGTTGGCTGGATCTTGGAGAAAAAGGGGGCGAGACTTAAAAATCTTCAATTTTGGAGATTTAATGGAAGATCCGAGTTCCCCTTCAAATGGTTTTATGGTGAAAAACTATTTCTTTTTGGAAAAGAAAAAGTTAAACTCTTAATTTAATTCAGAAAATAGAAGAAGGTTTAGAACCTTGAGAAAGGAGGAGGCACAGAACCCTAACTTTTGGAGAGAATGAAAAGTTCTTCTTGATTTTTCCATCGTGTTTGTCTTTATATGCTACACGCTTTACATATAGCCCTTTGGGCTTCGCCAAATGGTACTTGTGCCACCTCATGCCTTTTGTGTTTATTTTTTTTGCACATAAAACTTGGGGTTTACAAAACTTTGGTTTTCTGTCCATTTTTCATACATTTATTTCTAAAAAATTGCATTGAACTAATTTATTACTTCATTCTTGGCATGGAGCCAGCCCCTTCCATTCTTTGTCTTGACTTGGGTTTTGGCCCACTTCGCTTGAGCTTAGGCCCGCTTGGCTGGGAGTTGACTGATTTTGATTTGGTCCACCGGTATGTAATTTTTTACCCCAACAAACATCACATGTTGTTACATCTCCCAAGCTCCTAGGACATGAGAACTACATGAGAAGTACAGAGAGAAGAAATGCACAAGAGTAGAGAGCACCATCAATATTGGGTTCTTATTTCCTAATCAAACACAACTTAGGTCTTTCTTAATTTACAATGTTCATTAATCATTAATGCGCCAGAAGTAATATTCGCCAAAACAAATCAGCATTTTCAAAAACAATTCACCAACACCTAACAAGAATATACGATTTCCCAAGCTCATACTGGAATAATTTTGTAGTATGTCAGAAGCTTGTCATTTACAATTTCTTAGTGCACTTCACCGCGCAAGCCTCAGCTTTTCAGTGGCAATAATAAACTCTAAAATGCAATTTCTTATTTGTGTGGGCAACACAAATTTCCTCAACCTCCACTTCACCACGTTCTGATGTCCCTCTTGTTGTGTTTATCTCGTATTCTTGATCTCTAGAAATTGAGCCGTCTCATGCTTGTTATGAGCCGTCTCATACATCCAGAAAAAAAATATGATTTCCAGGCACCTTATGAGCCGTCTCATCTAAGTGTTGAGCCGTCTCTTGGAGAAAGAGAAGAATTCATTATTCTAGATAAGCTGTGAATCGGCTCAAGAAGATGGTAAGCCGGCTCAAGAAGATGGTCGATACTCGAGCCGAATTCTGGACTGTTTTAGGAAATCCTATTTCTACTCTATTTACCTTATACCATATATACTATTTTGTAACCCTAATTTGGAGAACCCTTTTGTTAATTAGAGAGAGAGAGAGAGAGAGAGAGAGAAAGAGGAGGCTAGCGTTTTGTGATGGATCTTGTGACAGTTTCATCCGCCATTGTAATCCTCCATATTTGTTCGATTAGTAAAATACTTCTCTTTCGTCCATGGTTTTTTCCTAGAGGGTTTTTGATTGTTAGAGATTTTGCGTGTCGTATTAAGTTTAAAGTTAACCGCAATCAAAACGGCGTCGCGTGTAGCTAGTCGTGATGAGTACGGGTCATCCGCAGGGAGATGAAGCGTTTTAAATTCTTGTTCTCACGAGTTAAGCCGAAGGTCGGAACGGGTCGATTCTAGCCTAAGTATTTGTATATGCAAAATATAAGCTTGTCAGGGATAGAGATAGGTTCGTCTAAGTTAGGGAAATCCGTATTCATTCTTTTGTGACGAACTTGACTATTGAAACTAGAGTAATCGGCAACAACGTGGATTAGGATGCTTAAACACGGTATTAGTGAAATTCGGCTTATTGACCATTGTCCGTCCGTTTTTGTCTTTTGACTTTAGCCTCCTACCAAACCAAACGCAACCGGTCACGGCTAGAAATCACCGATACCTTGATAGGGTAAGATTCCTAACGGAGCGTTTCCGTGAGAGTTGGGCGGAGTTCAATTAGCAAATATCGGGCAAAAGAAATGAGCAAAGAAAACCATAACTTACATAACCAATCTCTTTCCCTAACAATATCACTATTCACAAACCATCAAAACAACAAAAGAAAGTGCAAAAGAGATGACATAAAAGGAATAAAACAATATTGCAAGTAAGTAAATGACATGAAATTAAATTACAAGGAAAGAAATATAAATACTAAGAACCCAAGAGCACAAATGAAAGCTTCATTAATTTCAAATTGATGATACAAACCATGAGTTCAATAACCAAAACCTAAATTTGTAAGCTCAATGAAAATATTGCAAGATCAAGAGAAGGAAAGGAACTCAAGGTAAACTAACTACTATGTACAAGAACTAAAATAAAATTACAAAATGGAATGAAGTATCAAAGTATTGCCCAAAGTATATCCCTTTCCTTGCACTCTGTTCTGGTTTATATAGGCATATCATCAGAATAAACAAACAATAAAATAAGGATGATGTGACAACATTTAATGAACATAAGAAAGATGGGGCATTTTGGACAAGGTGGGGCCGGCGGCGCTGGCATATTTGAATATCTCACCGGCTAAGTGTTGAACTTTGGGTCTCGTATTTGTGTGGTGATCCTATGTGCTCTCCATGGTCTCACTGGTAATATTTGATTTCTCTATATAAGCTTGGGTTTCACTAAGTAGGTTTTGGAAGGAAAATATAAATTTAAATCACATCACAACTTTTCATTCACTCATGACCTAAACCCACGTGTCTCTCCACTTGCACAAGTCATGATTTATATGTGCCCACTTGTGCTAGGCAGCCTACCGAGGTTCATGCATCACAATTTATTCACACTTTGAATTGTTGCATTTGTCTTGATAAAAATGTGTACACTTGCATGTTGCAAAAAAGTAACTCTTTGAATATAGATCGGTTTTCTGTTCCGGTTGCAGTGTCGGCTCACAAATGTCGTATCCGTGCATTTGAGTGTGTTTCCAGTATTTTGTCATGAATACTTGTAATCTGTATTTATTGAGCAGACACGAGTTAATAGTACCGATATATTACAAAATGATAATGAGTGAACGGTATTGAAATGCAGTTTTTCGTGATGAACAAATACCCCCAAATTTATCTTTTGCTCTTCCCAAGCAAAACAAAATCCTAATCTCACTTTCCCAGGGAACACGATTGCACTGAGCCCGTGCAACAATCCGTTAAACCTCTAGGTGTCCCTAATAGGAGGAGTTTTGTCTCCTGAGGGTTTTCAGCGGATTACACCCATAAAATCACGTCAAGTTAGTTTTGCGAAATAACCGTTGATTCTAACCCTAGGATTTAATATGAAAGCTAGAAATTCTATTATTCTAAGTTAGAAATATCGAACCATAATTTTTCACACCTCACTTCTTATTTAACTTAAAATTCTATACGTCTTTACGTGCGGTCTAAAAAAAGTTCGATAAAAGTCAGCATGTCACGAAATAAAGACCAGATAAAACTTCAAAAGGATCACACAAGTTTATAAAGAGTTATGTTTTTCTCAAGTTTCGTTTTCCAGCTAGGTTTCAAATTCAGAATTTCTATCTTCCTTAATAGGAAACTAGGTCTTAGTCTTCACTCCACCTTTTTCTTGTTTTCGTATCATACACACCTTCGTGAACGTGCAATAATCTTTATCATAGGATAAAACCTTCATATCTCCGTTAAAAATATATTTTTTATAAAAACTTTTTTTATGTCAATATTATTCTCATACAAAGAACCGTTAGGAATTTTAACTCGGAGAGAACACTCTCTTGACTTTGTTTTAATCTGGACTTTCTAGGCTTCTTAGCAAGTTTTGGGCCAATGCACCTAAACCAGTCGGTTTTAGGGCATTAGGTGTGGAGACACCCCGGCGGACTTAATTACCTAATTTACCTAGGCCCTAAAATAAAAAGACTTATTTTGGCATAAAAATCATAAAAATTCAATGCGATCGGAGATATAACCGGTTGTTCAATTTTTTTCAGGATATAAGACGTGTTTGTGTAGATCAAGTGATTGTAATCACTCCAATCAAATTCCAGATGGGTTATTTTTCAGACTTGGTTCCTATTAAGGCTTCAATAATATCCCTTCATATCTACTTCACTTTATAAACTATTCTTGATATTACTTATTTCAGAACAAAACTGCTTGATCCTCAAAAAGTAGTTGATCAATTTTAAAAGTTTTAAGACATATCAGACTTGTCGTCTTATTTTCAAAACTCACGACATTTGTAGTGTGATGCAAAGACATATATTAGTTACGGTTAAACTCAAAGGAGGGTTATCTTTCATGTTTTCAAAATCTAAAATAGAATTTAGTTGTTCCTATCTCATCAAACAAAACCGTCGGAATATCGAATCTAAGTTCTCCCACTAGCTAACTTGACGACAAAGCTTTTATGTATTTTGGAAAATTTTCTGAATTTTATGGGTTTTCGAATATGTAAGCAAATGCAGAATATACAAATGAATGCAAAAGATAGAAATGCTTACCGAGCACACCCCAAACTTAAACTTGACAGTGCCCTTTCTGTCATGCAACACTAAAAGGGTCAAAATTGTCGGTGCTCCCCTATTTTTTTGTATAAAAGAAAAAGCAAACAAAATATATACACACAAAAAGTCCCCCCCCCCCCCCCCCCAAACTTAAGTGAAACAGTATTTCCACTGTTTAAGCGTTAAAGTTCAGAGTTAGGAGGGAAGAACAATATCAATCTATACAAGGTCTTACACAGACCAAAAGTTAACACCAACCATTCAAAAATTTTATCATGATAATGCCCAGGTTGGTGGAAGAATACGTAGAGGAAGGAAATGGAGAATACACGAAACCGTGTGTGGATGGATGCAGGATACGGTCTCGGTAGAGAAAATGAACGGCGGAGAGGAAAAAGAAATGGAACACGAACTTGAGGGTGGAGATGGAGTGAATAAATTAGTACAATTTGTAATGATCGAAGTGAAAAAATGGATTGTACTAATCTATCAACATGTCGAGAAATGGGGTTAAACCTCTCAAGATTCGTGAGAAAACAAGGGTCGACCGAACTTGGTGAACCAGACGTAGGAAATGATGATGATACGATGGCTTGCGAAGTGGGAACGACGGAAAGGATGGAGGGAAGTGATTGAGAAACGGTATCGGTTAAACGTTCAGGAAGATGTACAAAGTCAATGAAAGGAACCAGATGAATTGGAAAATCTGACTCATCTAATAAAACTGGTTCATCCTCAATGCTATTCTCAAGATTCTCCTCAAAATTCAGCTCATCCATGCATTTATCATCCTCAATATCTAGACGCATATGGAGTTCGGGAAAGACAGTTAATGCTTCTGGATGATGCCCACACGAAAGTGAAAGGACCTGATGAATTGGTGGGGAAAACCTCATCCAAAACCGTATGTTCATCATCTAAGATATTCCCAGCGTCGATATCCTCAATCAAGTGAAAGTTAAAATTCTCAGATACCTCATCAAAAGCATGGATTTCAATCAATTGTGGTTCTAGAGTGGAGGTGTAGAGATCAACGGGATTGACATTGGTTTCACCTGAAATGAACCCTTCACAATCGGGTAAATCACATATTACAAAGTCGTACAACTCATCAAATATTCTATCTTCAATTGGTGATTCATTTGGGACACTTGATAGACTTTCGAAACCGGAGTTGTGGAATTCAATTTGGAATTGGTAGGTTTGATTTGGAAGGGTGTACTGCTCACTCTCACCACGCAAATTCTCAATTTGTCATATCGTCTCATCATACATTGGAAAATTCGGAGCTAGTTGGAAACTAGCTGCCTGTTCGTTACATTGTATGAGGGCGGCCATCGACGTATTCATATCCATCATCTGTTGGCACGACGCTACCCGAAATTCTTCTAATGACTGTTTAAGACTAGACATGGGTTGTGATGGGGTTTCAGTAAATGACTCAAACTCGTTTGGATACGTGAAACTCCCAAATGGTTGTTCAGAAGAAATGTCTAGAGAAAGTGTAAAAGTCGGGTAGAATTGATAGGAATCGAATGATTGGATAGTATTAGGATCAACATTATGATAAAAAGCTGATTGGAATCGTTGATCAAAAGAATTCGAAGTGGTGAAAGGAGTGAAAGATCAGTTACGGGATTGTTCAATTCCATCGGCAATGGACATGGGTTTCGGAGTCGCAACATGACTCTCAGAAAGGGTATCAACATGAGAAGGTGGGAGTGGTTGAAATGGTTGATACGAAGTGGATTGCGGAGTCCAATTGTTTGTCCTAGACGCGTCTATCTTATCTCTCAATGAAATTTTGGGCATGGATGGATCGTTCGAAGTTCAGCCAAAGCAAGAACCGTATGAAGTAATATCTGGTTGAGGGTACCAAAGTTCGGCAAGAGTTGGTCGATGTGGGGTACCCATGATATGAAAGAAGAAGAAATAATGAAAGAGGTTGTGAGGTTTTTTTTATGTTAGTTATTAACAAAAAAATGAAATATACATACAAAAGGTAAAGAAAAATAACCACGACACAAATACCACACACCTAATCGGTTTAGACTTTACCTAGGTCAACTAGACCTGCTCAAGAAGTTGATTGTCAAAGTAAAACTGTGTCGAGAAACGGGCTCATGATATACTGATCACGAGGCCAGATAAGTGCAGAGATAAGGGGAGGTTTTCCAATGCTTTCGTGAAATTCCTTAATTAGAATAACCCTTTCTCTTTTGGTGGTTTCGCCGTGAACACTTTCTTAGAAACCCCGTGAACGATATACCGTTAAGCGGTGTTTTAAGCACAGTTAACTTCTCCTAATGAGAGTGAAGTCCTTAAAGGTTTAAAATCTAGTTTCTTTTTAAAATTTGTGCGAGTAAATGTTATGCTCAATTTCGTGATTTGTGGGCCACGGAAAAAGGTGATGAAATCCTTTACCGTATGTTGTGGGGTTTGCTAGCCCTGAAGTCCGTATTAAAGAATGTAATGCGCAATTCAATGAAAAAGTTGTTCAAAATATCAAACAATTGTTTTTTTTATGTTTAAGCGCGGCGCTGCAACAAATACGGGTTAGTTACTTTAGCATTTGGTAGTGAATCTTGCAAAGAATCCTGCAAAAATAGAATAGTGGACGCATCGGATTTGAGAAAGAAGGTGTTAGGAAATACGTACTGATGTGTTTTGGGTTAAGAAACCCCCGTTGAATTGAATCCGATTAGCTTGAAAAGTTCATATGCGTGGGTCAAACTACCCGGATCTTTGGCACTGCACTTCGCTATCACCTTAGCTTTGAATGTACACTTTGCTCCGCACGATCGCACTTCGCAATTCTTTAAAATCTGCAAATGTCGGAAAAACAGATATTTAGTGCGAAAAAACGATATGAGTGCCCAAACTCCTACACACACAAAATTATAAAAATCAAACAATAAAATTGGGATAATAATAGAACATTGGAGTCTAGAACAAAATTTTAGAGCAAACGGAGATATAATGACCGGCGGCGCCGAGTATATAGAGGAAACCGCCGTTCCAAGTTTTGTATTGGGGCTCCAGTTGTCTTCTGTGCTCTTAGTGTTCTACTAGTGTCTTGATTTTATAATTTAAAATTTTTAATTAGTTTCAGAGTGCCAGCAGGTCAAATTTCCAGAGAACAAAAAGTTAGAAATGTCAATTTTCTTTGTTTTGGTTTTTTGAATTTTTTTTGATTTTTAGTTTCGTTTTTAGAATAGTGTTAGTGATATAAACAAAATATACAGAGATTAATCCAAAATAACAGGAATAAAAACGTTATCATCTCCCCGGCAACGGCGCCATTTTATTGTTAAAGATTTCACGTGTCATATTAAGTCTAAAGTTAACCGCAATCAAGACGGCGTCGCGTATAGCTAGCCGTGATGAGTACGGGTCGTCCGTAAAGAGATGGTGCGTTTTAAGTTCTTGTTCTCACGAGTTAAGCCGAAGGTCGGAACTGGTCGATTCTAGCCTTAGTGTTTGTATATGCAAAATATAAGCTTGTTAGGGATAGAGATAGGTTCGTGTAAGTTAAGGAAATCCGTACTCATTCGTTTGTGCCGAACTTGATTATTGAAGTTAGAGTAATCGAAAACAACGTGGATTAGGGTGCTTAAGCACTATATTAGTGAAATCCGGCTTATTAACCCTTGTCTGTCCGTTCTTGTCTCTTGACTTTCGTCTCCTACCAAACCAAAAGCAACCGGTCACGACTAGGGATCACCGATACCTTGGTAGGTTAGGGTGCCTAACGGAGTGCTTACGTGAGGGTTGGGCAGAGTTCAATTAGCAAATATTGGGCAAAGAAAATGGGCAAGAAAACCTTAACTTACATAATCACTCTCTTTCCCTAACAATATCACTATTCGCAAACCATCAAAACAACAAAAGAAAGTGATAAAGAGATGACATAAAAGGAATAACACAACATTGCAAGTAAGTAAATGGCATGAAATTAAATTTCAAGTAAGGAAAGAAAGAAATAGAAATACTAAGAACCCAAAAGCACAAATGAAAACTTCATTAATTTCAAATTGATGATACAAACCATAAGTTCAATAACCAAAACCTAAACTTGCAAGCTCAATAAAGAGGTTGGAAGATCAGGAGAAGGCAAGGAACTCAAGATAAACTAACTCCTATGTACAAGTACTAAAACAAAATTACAAAATGGAAATGGAATGAAGTATCAAAGTATTGCCCAAAGTATATCCCTTTTTCTTGCTCTCTGTTCTGGTTTATATAGGAATATCATCAGAATAAACAAACAATAAAACAAGGATGATGTAATAATATTTAATGACCAGAAGAAAGATGGGGCATTTTGGACAAGGTGGGGCCGGCGGCGCCGGCATATTTGAATATCTCGCCGACCAAGTATTGAACTTTGGGGCTCGTATTTGTGTGGTGATCTTGTGTGCTCTCCATGGTCTCACTGGTAATATTTGATTTCTCTATATAAGCTTGGGTTTCACTCAGTAGATTTTTGAGGAAAAATATAACTTTAAATCACTTCACAACTTTTCATTCACTCATGACTCATGCCCACTTGCCTCTCCACTTGCACAGGTCATGATTTATATGTTCTCACTTGTACTAGGCAGCCCACCAAGGTTCATGCATCACAATGTGTTCACACATTAAATTGTTGCATTTGTCTTGATAAAAATGTGTACACTTGCATGTTGCAAAAATGAAACTCTTTGAATATAGATCGGTTTTCTGTTCCGGTTGCAATGTCAGCTCACAAATGTCGTACCTGTACATTTGAGTGTGTTTCCAATGTTTTGTCATGAATAGCTGTAATCTGTATTTATTGAGCAGACACGAGTTAATAGTACCGATATATTACAAAAATGATAATGAATGAGCAGTATTGAAATCCAGTTTTTCGTGATGAACAGTTTTCCACGTAAATCTTGTGTTCTTTGGTTTTTGCTCTATTTTTATTTCCTGTGGTTATTTGTTTGATTCTCTTTATCATTTGTTTACTACTTCGTGATCGTATTTGCCGCAATAAATTGGTATCAAAACTTTGTTGTGATTATTTGGGAGATTTGGTGTTTAGGGTTTTGTTTTCTTGAACCGTTAGGTCTTTTGATCTTACGATCTAGGTTTACAGTGGGTGATGACGCTTGTGTGCTATCCCCGTCTTCTTAGATTAACTGTCACGCCCCGCTTCCAAAAATACGGAATACGAGGGTGACTAGGTCAGCGATGCTCCTACGATCAAGGAAAAATACTGCCATAGTCACACTTCGTCTTCTAGCATTATATTGTAATCAGTAAAACACAACACGGATGAAGAGAATGTAGTCACTAGAACTATAAGATGTATAGGAAACTGAGTGCAATGGAAGTAAACAAAAGGGCAACTAACCAGGGATATCAAGAGAAAAATACAACTGGTTCACTGGTCTGGATTTCCGCGGTCTTCTCGAGACTAGACGGATCCACTTCTATCACCGAACATGCATACTCAGGTCGTCAGGACGACACAATAGCAATATTATGTTAATAATAATGAGACAAGAAATAAAGTAATAATTGTGGAGACAATAAATGCAGGTAATCGATATGTTAATAAACAATGCAATGTATGACTTGTATCCCTATCGGTCTCTATGTAATTTTTTTTTAAATAGAGTTTGTGCAAAGGAATGATCATGTTTAACGAGGGTCCCGTACATACCCAAGACTACGGCCTACTGTTGCCCAGAACATAACCTTGTCAGCCGGACCGCTAGGTCCAAACCTAATATATATATAAAAGTCGTTGTTCGAATGATCATCCTCTAAATTGCTAGCCTCGCTAAATACAAGTTCCTTTCCACTGCGATTTTTCCTTTTCCCCCAGATTTCACTATCTATAAGTATGGGCTAGTTGTGTACAGGTACGCACCAATAACACTGCTTTATTCACTATTCACTGTGTTGTTCACTATCACAAATCATTCACTTTTTACTGGCGTACTCGACTCATCTAAACCGATACCAGTCACGTTCGACAATACATTATACACTGAGAATTAATCAGTACGCTCACTATTGTTAGAGGTATCACAGTCAGTTAAATATGTGAATTATGCCGCTAAACAAATCATATGCAATACAAGTCATTACGCGTCTTATGAGCTTAGAAAACTCACATTAAATTGTATGATCAGAATTAAGCAAAATGATACAAAAGGGGTAAAAATTAAACTTGATCAGAAATTCAACGAAATTGGTTTCAAGTCAATCGGGTTTCGGGTTTACGAATTACAGTCATTTCTTTTTAAGTGTTCTCTGCTGGAAATTCAGTTCCTGAATTGAAAGTGAATTTCGTAACACAGTTTTCACCCTGTTGGGATCATAATTAGGCGACGATACAGTTGGATAATATTTAGGTTTATCAGTTAGATTTCTAACTCATCATACAGTTCGATAATATCCGCTGTGTGCTGGGAGTTATGCATTATTTAAAATCGAGATATATGTTTTGTCTCTCCTTGGGACTGCAGTATGTATTGATGTTTTAAAATATGATTAAAATAGCAAACGATGGTAAAAATGAATGAAACTATCTCCAATAGTTAGCTAACAGATTAATATTCGCAACGGTATAGGGTTCCGCATAATAACATTTTTACACAAAGTTGTAAAAGCATTTTATTTCAAGTGTCGACAAGCAGTGCTGCTCTGGACTGCAGTCCTGAGCCGCATTCCCGAACAGTTTTTGTCACCTCTTTAAAATAGAAACAAAATATAAATTATATAGGGTTCTATTTTGTCGAGTAGGCTTCGATAAGAGCCCTCAAACACAACATTCTAGTATGTATCCAAATTTCTCTGATTTTCACAAGTTAGGTGTACGGGAAATTTCAGTTTTTGTGGATTTTAGTGGGAGTGATATTTCACGGTGTTAGGGTCCGTATTTTCGAATCAACTTATTTCATGTTATCCATTATCGCTAAAGTAATCCAGTAGATATAAGTTCCTCCATAATTGATTTGGTTTCACATTGAGCACTTGACCAGTGTACAAAAGTGACGATCTAACCCGATTATTTCATGAAAAACCTAAATTATATTCATATGATCAATAAACGCAAGGTGGGTTCGATCCAATATGAATAAACATGATGACTCGAGGTATATGTGTTCAATTAAACTTATCGCTATAACGAAATTGATATATCTATGCACGATAACACACATACGTATATACCTCTAATTATGTAACATTATGATATAATTTATATAAACTATAGTAGCATGATTTGTAAGGGAAGGGGTTTCCACTTGCCTTCGGTCGCTAATATATAAGCGACGAACGGTAGGGTTCGCCTCGACTCACGAGACGGTGACACGGAGCCAGTCATGGTGGCGACACGATACTGGACACGGTGGCGGTGCGTTCGTGGTGTGATGGCGACACGGTACTAAACACGGAACGGGCACGAGTCGAGGTACGTAGTGGCACTGGTGCGAGCACGGTACTGGACACGAAACGGGCTCGAGTCAGGGCATGTAGTGGCACACGGAGCAGTGGAGGAGGCGCTCGGGGCCAGCGGGTGATGGCGGCGGCCGGCTTTGAGCAGGAAAAGAGAGGAGGTCTGGTGGTGGCACGGCAGGGATGGCTCTGACACGGCGGCGAGTGGTGGTTGGGTGCAGAGCTGATGGTGGTAGGGATGATGGCGGGTGAGGAGCTTCGACTTGCTCGAAGGGATGAAAATGATGTGGTCGGTGACGAGGAGATGCTGGGGGGTCGCGGTTGAGGGGAGCTCGGACGTTCGTCAACAATGAGAGGGGGCCCGGTGGTGTGAGGAGGTCATGGGGGTGGCAGTCAGTAAGGTTCATCAGAGTTGTTGAGGTCGATGGCGAGTGTCGTTGCACGGAGATGAGGGCGATGGTGATAGAGAAAGAAGGAGGTGCCGGTGAAGGTGGCAAGGCGCTGGTGGCTCAGTTGCGGGTGATGGAGTCGATGTAGAGGTGGTCGTGGCGGTGCTCAGGAGGCGCTGAGGCGAGCCGACGGTGGTTCTTGGGGACAAGGGGCTTGGCTTTGGAGGTAAGGTTCGCCGGGGGTACAAGGGCACGGTGGTCGGTAAGGTGCTCACAGCAGCAAGGGGGTCGAGCTTAGGGCTGTGGGGATGATGGTGGAATTGGTGGTGGTGTAGGAGCTCGCGGTAGTGTTGATGGGAGTTGCGGCTTGGAAGCTAGTGGTGAAGTGAGGGTGGTGAAAGGAGGAGCTTGCCGTAGCCAGAGGGGTTGTGATTGGGGGTCGGGAATGGAGTTGTGAGGGATGAAGAGTGAGAACAGGAGAAAGAGAGAGGGGCTGTGATTGAGAGATAGAGAGAGATGGGGAATTATTAGGATTAAGGGTAATTAATAGGATATAATGAGGATATTGATTATGATTAATAAGGAATAAAATTGAGTAATGGGGAATCAATTGGGGGTTAATGGGAGTTGAGGGGATTTTCAGTTTGAATTGTGGGAATTGAAGTTTGAATTTTTAAAAAAAACATTATAGGAGGAAGAGAGGGAGAGGATGGCTAGAGGGTTTTTCTTGGGTGTAGGTATTATGGGCTGGGCCTAGAAAAAAAAGAGGGGAAAGAATTGGGGAGTTTTATTTAGGGTTTAAATAGGTTCGGGGTAAAATTATTATAATTAGGAAAAATAATTATAGAAATTGGTTATAATAAAAGATTAGGCTTAGGAAATTAATAAGTATGTTTTTAAAATGCAATATAATAACAATTTGTGATAAATCAACTTTATTAATAACAAGTAATAAAAATAACACAATTTGGCCAATGTGAGGAAATATAAAATGTATGTAAAATACAAAGAAATAAATTAGAATAAATAAAGTTTATTTAAATTCATATTTGACTGTATAATAAGTACTGGGTATTCCATTAACATTTTAGTTTGTAAGTACTTAAGGTGTTTGTGGAAATTCCTAAGTGAATTTCAATTGGTTCTTTTGATCCTGCAACATGTCTTCAACGATTATGAAGTTCGATTGGAATATAAGGTTTTGTTTATGGAAAGTTCGTATGATTGTCATATTGACATAGAATAATTTGAAGAAGACAATTCTTGGAAAGGATTCAAGACCTTCCACTATGACGGAGGAAGTATAGGAGGAGTTGGATGAAAAGGTTCTCACGACTATCCAATTGTGCTTGACAAACGAAATTTTGCAAGAAGATCTAGCGGAGAAGAGAGCGGCTAGTCTGTGGTTGAAGTTAGAGGATTTATATTCGAAGAATTCTCTCACAAATCGACTCTTTTTGAAGCAGCGTCTCTGCACATATCGTATGTCAGAAGGCTCTCTTATCAAATCTTACATTGATGAGTTTAATTTGATCATTACAGATCTGGATAAGATCGATATTAAGATTGATGATGAAGATCAATCACTTTTATTATTATGTTCTTTACCACCCTCTTATAAGCACTTTCGTGACACCATGGTCTATATACGAGATACTATCTCAATCAAGAATGTCAAAGAAAATTTGATAAAAAAAAAGAAGAAGATCAATAAGGAGCTAACTTCTAGCGAAGGCGATGTTCAATCTTCAGGATTATTTGTTTGAGGATGAGCGGAGAAGAGAGATCTGGAAAGTAGAAAGAAGAATTCAAGGTCGAAGTTCAAGCATAAGAACTTGACCAGCAACTATTGTAAGAAGAAGGGGCACTTCAAACTCGATTGTTACAAATTGCAGAACAATCAGAAGCAGGAAGACAATTAGAAGGAGTTTTCAGCTGAAACTAGTATTAGCAAAGGAGAAGGAGATCTACTTGTGGTTCTTGACAATGCACATCGAACCAAGAATGAATTGATTATGGATTCGGATTGTTCCTACCACATGTGTCTCAATAGAGATTTGTTCTCCTTCTATGAGTCTGATAATGGTGGAGTGGTTTTGATGGGCAACAATAGTTTGTGTCAAGCTATTGGTAAGGGGACAATTCAAATCAAGATATTTGATGGTGTTGTGAGAATATTAGCGGAAGTTAGGCATGTCTCTGACTTGAAGAAAAATCTTATCTCATTGGGTACACTCGATATTAATGGCTATAAGTTCTCCGCTGAAAGTGGAGTTTTGAAAATTAGTAAAGGTGCTCTTGTTGTTATGAAGGACTTGAAAACATGTCCTTATATGTGTTGCGGGATTCGACAACTACCGGATCAGAGGCAATTTCATCATCTAAATCCATGTAACCAGATTATGACACATGAAGCTCGGGCATATGAGTGAGAGAGGTATGGCCGAGTTATCGAAGCAGGGTTTACTATGTGGTCAAAATAAATCGAAGATGGAATTTTATGAGCATTGCATTTTTGGGAAGCAGAAACGAGTTAGCTTTGGCACAGCGGTGCACAACACAAAAGATACTCTTTACTATATCCATTCAGATTTTTGGGGACCTTCTCAGGTTGATTCCAAAGGAAGCATTGCAAAATATCTTCTTATCATCGACGATTATTCGAGAAAGATTTGGGTTTACTTATTGAAGCAAAAAATCGATGTATTTAATACGTTCAAATAATGGAAGATATTGATTGAGAAGCAGACAGGAAAGAAGATTAAGAGGCTAAGGACGGACAAAGGATTAGAATTTTGTGGTGGATATTTCAATGAATTCTGCAAAAATGAAGGTATCGTTCGGCATCATACCATTGTCCACACACCACAGCAAAATGGAGTCGCGGAGCGCATGAATCAGACTCTTTTGGAGAAAACTCGGTGGTTGTTATCTAATGCAATGCCCGGTAAGGAGTTTTGGGCAGAGGTGGTGAACACCACATGCTGCGTTGTGAATCGATCATACATCATTTGGTAGTAAAACACTGGAGGAGTTATGGTCTGAGAAGCACCCCGATTATTCTACACTTAGAGTGTTTGGTTGTCTCGCATATGCACATTGTCTTGAAGATAATTTAGATTCTCGAGCGAAGAAATGCATTCTTCTTGGTTATGCTACTGGGGTCAAAAGTTATAGATTGTGGTGTCCAGATCCTAAGTCGCCAATGATTATGAATAGTAGAGATCTCACTTTTGACAAGTCTGCTATGTTGAAGCCGAAAAATGTGGAATCTCCAACTCAAGATGATACAAGGAAGGTCGAGCCGGGCGTTGAATTCGAGGACGGTGAAAGCTCAGGTTCGCGGGAGATCTCTCCTTCACCATCGTCTAATGAAGATCAGTACCAAGATAAGCAGTATCTACTCGCTCAAGACCGACAATGAAGGAACATTAGACCGCCACAAAGATATGGATACGATGATCTAGTGGCGTCTGCGATATCCGTTGCAGAAACAATTGATAGTAGCGAGCCTACAAGTTATCAAGAAGCTTTCTCTTCCGATGAGTCAGCTCGTTGGTTAGTCGTTATGAATGAAAAAATTGAGTCTCTTCACAAGAACCAAATATGGAAGCTCGTTAAGCCCGAAGGAAGAAAAAAGTAGTTAGCTACAAGTGGGTTTTCAAAAAGAAGGAAGGAGATCAAGGGGTTGCAGATACTCGATACAAGACACGGTTGGTAGGTAAAGGCTTTTCACAGGTTAAGAGAGTAGACTTCAATGAAGTATTTTCTCCGGTTGTAAAACACACCTCTATTCATGTCTTGCTCGGTTTGGTAGCTATGCAAGATTTGGAGCTCGAGTAGCTCGATGTTAAGACCGTTTTCTTGCATGATGATTTGGTAGAAAAGATCTACATCCAACATTCCAAAAGTTTTGAAATTGAAAGCAAGAAAGAACACGTTTGTTTTTTTTAGAGAAGTCTCTCTATGGTTTGAAGCAATCGCTTAGACGTTGGTACAAGAAATTTGATTCCTTCATATTGGGTTTACGAGAAGCAAGGGCGACGATTGTGTTTATTACAAGAAGCTTGCCGATAGTTCTTTTATATACTTAGTGCTTTATATTGATGATATGTTGTAGCATAAAGGTATATTATTGATATTCAGAAGTTTAAGGAATAGTTGAAAGGCAAGTTCGAGCCCAAAGATTTAGGAGCGACCAAGAAAATTCTCAGTATGGAAATTAGACGCGATCGTAAGGGAGGTAAACTTTACTTATTTCAACAACGATATGTTAAGAAAGTTTTGGAGCATTTTGTCATGGCAGATGATAAATCTGTAAGTACACTTTTGGTAGCTTATTTCAAACTTTCAGCTCATTTATCACCGCAGACTGAGAAAAAAAATTAAGTATATGTTACATGTTCCTTATTCAAGTGCGGTGGGTAGTATTATGGATGCCATGGTATATACTCGACCCGACATTTCACATGCAGTTAGTGTTTTTAGACGTTATATGGTATCTTTTGGAAAAGGCCATTGGCAAGCAGTGAAATGAATTTTACGATACCTACGAGGTAAATCTGATGCAGGGTTGGAGTTTGGAAGGAACAGTGACAGTTTGGTTGGTTTCAGCGATTTTGATTATGCAGGTGATCTTGACAGGTGAAGATCGATCACCGGCTATGTATTCTCTTTAGGAGAATGTGCCATTAGTTGCCATGCTTCATTACAGCCTATGGTAGCATTATTTACGACAGAGGAAAAGTATATAGCCGTTGTTGAAATAGTTAAGGAAGCAATCTAGTTGAATGAACTATTTTTGGAACTTAGTATCCAAAAGCATATCATAATAGTTTATTTTGATAGCCAAAGAGTGATTCATTTGACAAAGAACCAGATGCATCATGACAGAACGAAACACATCAACGTTCAGTATTGGTTTGTTCAGGATGCCGTTAAAAGAGAAGAGATAATCATAAAAAAGGTTGACACAGCGGATAATCCGGCCGACATGTTGACTAAGTCTTTTTCGTTTGTTAAGTTTGAGTATTATTTGAACTTAATCGGAGTGTGTCACACTCATTGAGCCTTTAGGGGTTTTGTGGAGAATATGGAGCTATTACTAATATTATGAAATTTTTTGTAGAGAATGCGAGGCAAAGTGGAGATTTTTTGAGTTTGCCTCGTACTCTCGATCCTTAGAGGTTGAGCCGACTCATGCTTGTCATGAGCCGTCTCAACATCCAAAGAAGAAATATGATTTACAGGCACCTTATGAGCCGTCCCATATAAGTATTAATACTTAGTGAGCCATCTCTTGGAGACAGAAAAGAATTCATTATTCTAAACAAGTTGTGAGCCGGCTCAAGAAGATGGTGAGCCGGCTCTTGAAGTCGGTCGACGCTTGGGCCGAATTTTGGAATGTTTTGGGAAATTCTATTTCTACTCTATTTCCCTCATACTATATATAGTATTTTGTAACCCTAATTTGTAGAACCCTTTTGTTAATTAGAGAGAGGATGCTAGGGTTTTGAGAGAGATCTTGTGAGAGTTTCATCCATCATTGTAATCTTCCGTATTTGTTCGATTAGTAAAGTGTCTTCCTTTCGCCTATGGTTTTTCCTGCAAGGGTTTTCCATATAAATCCTATGTCTTTTGGTTTGTACTCTATTTCTATTGTTTGTGGTTATTTGTTTGCTTCTCTTTATCATTGGTTTATTGCTTCATGATCGTAATTGCCACAACACCTCTTCTTCCTTTGAATCACACTCTGCTCCTTTTTTTTCTCGTCTCAACAAATCACATTAAGATGATTGACTTACATTGGTTTAAAATTCAACAATTTTGCTGCCCATTGAAGTTAATTACTCCAAATCTGATGCAGGTCCTTTTCAGGTCTCCGTCAGATGTTGTCTTCCGTTGATCTTCCGGTGGATTTTGGTGGTGATCTTCTGTCGTGTGTGGATCTCAATGTGTTTTGGTGAGAAAAGTGATATGAGGAGTTTGGCGCCGAGTACTTACAAAGAAATCCCGGGGTGGTTTGGTACCACCAAGGATTCTCCGACGATCAAGTTAGTAATGAGATCCGAGCAGAGTAACGGCTTAGTAGAGTAAAGAATGGGTTACTTGACCCCTCTGTGATGGGGGTTTATATAACGTTGATGGCACGCAGCAGCAGGCGTGAGAATCTCGCCAGCAGTTACGCTCCCGACGTCACGCCCGCGTAAAGAGCAGATCGCCCATTAATAGGGATCGCGGGGGCGTGGAACGTGGGATGTTGCTGGCGGAGAATCCGCGCATGGCGAAATTCGCGGAGCGGCGGTTATGCCTGCAAGTGGTGGAGCTGGTCGGAGGACCAAGGGAGACCTCCTCGGCTGGGGGGGGAGGGTTCGGGGGCGAGCGAGAAGGCCGAGGAGTCTTGGTCTTGTGGCAGCTCGGGGCGAGCTGAGGGGCCGAGGAGGCCAGTTTGCAGGGGGCCCCAAGGAGGGCCAGCTTGTGATTGCAGGTCGGGTACTGGGTGGCCTAGTCGGCCCTTGTGGGCCCTTTCTTCTGAGTCCTGGGACACGTCATTTTCCACGTGTCCTGATCTTGGAGATCGCCAATATTGAGCATCATTATTAGCCCCCCACTCTTGTCCCGACTAGCTAGCAGGTCGGGTCAGGAGTGGACTGCTAGGCCTCCCAAGGCGGGCTCCTTCCCAGGGTTTTTGTCGGGACGAGTCCTCGGGCCGTCAGTTGTCTTTTCTGTTAGTGAATCAGGGCGAGATCATTGCATTTAAAGAAGGTGCGCCGGTTCGTGCACTTTGCTACTGAAGCGATGGTGCACGCGTCAAGCGTCAATTGGCTGACGCGACGCATGCAGGCCTGCAGCGTCTGATGGGACCCGGTCCAGCGCAGGATCGACACGTAGGGCGATCGGAGCCGCTGGGCGCGAGGAGTCGTTTCGGCGGGAGATGACGGGCGCCGTTGGATGAGGCCGCTTGCAGCAATAAACAGGGGTGGGGTCCGCCCTTGGGCCCTTACTCCTTCATATTTCCCTCTCTAAAGTCTTGGTTGCTCGGCACTCGTCTCCTTTCTCCCGCTTTCGGCCCGTGAAGATTCCCTTTTCCAAGGTTATATGTCTTCCTTTGTAGAGTTAGTAGATGTTGTAGGAGTAGGTTTTAGGGTTCCTTTAGTTGCGTCTGAGTCCTCCCGGGGAGCAGGGGTTGGATCCTCTCCCCGGGATCGTGAGGCAGAGGAAGCCCCCAGGGAGGAGGCGGCAGATGCGGCCCCTGGCTCCTCGTGCTGGGTGAGGCATGAGGACGAGCTCGCCAATGCTCGGGCTCGCTTCCACATTCCCCCGCGTTACACGCTCCGACTGGCCAAGGAGGGAGAGAGGGCGGATCAAGTACGGGGTAGGGAAATCGCCCTGTACTTAGAAGCTTTTTGGGGCGGAATACGCCTGCCCTTCTCTCCCGAGGTCGTCGCTGCGCTGAATATTTTCGGTTTGGCCCCCGGCCAGTTAGTGCCGAACTCGTGGAGGATCCTCCTTGGGTTCTTTATCCGCCTAAAATTACAGGCGGTTCCCTTCAGCCTTTCCCTTCTCGACTCTTCTCTCGTCTTCAAAAGTCACCCTGGTAGTCGAGCGGGCGACCCGAGATAGGTTTATCTCTCTTTCAGGAAGCGGCCGGGGGGGGCTGCCGGGACCGGGGCCATGGCCTTGCCCTCTTCTATTCATGATTGGAAAAAGAAATTTTTCTTCGTTTCCCCTCCCGAGGGCGAGGACTGGCCCGTGCCTACCAAGTGGTCGAGGGAGAAATGTTTGCCGTGGAACCATTCCGATGACCCTGCCGCGGTGAGAGTGGCGTCGTGGGAGCCCATCCCCCGACCTGACGTGCTGCTGTCTGAGAGGGTCCTGAGCTGGGACGGGCTTAGCCCCGTCGAGTTCGTCAGTAAATTAGGCTTGCTTTTTTGGCTTGTGTTTTGCTCGTGTCACTGATTCGCTGGGTATTTGTTTTGTGCAGGATCCATGGACTTCGACTCGCTTAGAACCTCCATACGCCAGCCGAGGAAGGCTACGAAGGCTGGGGGCGCCGGCTCTTCTCGCGAGAAGCCCGCCCCGGCTCCTACTGCTCCGGTGTTGGTGCCCCGCGAGCGCTCGGGGGCAGACCCCGCCCCGGGTCCCAGCAGTGTGTCGGGCCGGAAGCGGGCCCTGATTCTGGAAGACCCGGCCTCGGAGGAGGAGATCGGCTCTCCCTCGGAGCCGCTCAAGAGGAGCTCCCGGGGACCTTCCCGGGGCCGGTCCTCACCGACGGTGGTGAAGAAAGGGGGCCTCCGGTTTACGGTGCCATTGGGGCTGTCCGTTGCGGACAGCCTTCTGCATGAGATAGAGACCTCGGCAGGGGGTAGAGTCCCTGGGGGGACCTTCAGGGCTCAGCTGGCGTCCATCGCCCAGGAGTCCATGCATGTAAGTTTTTTGGTTCATTGTGAGATTCAGTGCCTCCTTCATCTTTCTGATCTTTTCCGTGTCTCCCAGGTTCTCCATCACGTAGCCCTCGCCCTGGACATGGAAGCCGAGGTGGTAGCCCCGGTGCTGGAGGCTGCGGGCCGGCTCACCTCGCTGCAAGAGAGCTCCAGGCGGGAGCTGGAGGCGATGACGGCGAGGGTCACCACCTTGGAAGGCGAGGTGGAGGCAGGGAAACGGGAGGTAGCCCGGCACCGCGAGGCCGCCGTGATTGCCGAGGTCAAGCTTAAGGATGCCTAGGTGCTCGCCGGCAACATGAAGAGGACGGTGAAGACCTTCCGAAAAGAGCTGGGGGCGGCGGCCGAGGCGGCCAAGTCGGCTGAATCGAGGGAGGTAGAGGTCTATAAGAAGTCGAGGGACATCTATGACGACTTGGCCGTGGCTACGACCCGTATTTGGCATGATGCCCTCGATGCTGTTAAGGCCCGGATGCCGGAGTTTACCGATGGAGATCTCCGGGCCGAGTTCCCCCTCATGGACGCCGATGAGCAGGGGGAAGAGGTTCTTGGCGAGGAAGCCGCCGAGGACTCCGCACGTCATGTGGTGGAGGTCGAGAACCTCGAGGTCGTACCTGGCCCCGAGGTGTATAGCCCCGTCTTCCTCCTTTTATTTTGTTTTTGAATTTTGTAAGGCTGGGGAGCCCCAAAAAATACCCTTTGTAAAGATTTTGTCTTTGGTAGTAATAAATTTTTTCTTTGGCTTCATTGAATCGTGCTCTACCATCTGTTTGTGAAGAATGCTCGTAGGATATCTCTACTTGCACCGTTGTGTTTTCATGTCAAGTTTGTCTCTTTTCTAGCAATCGCCCGTCGGGTTGACTTCGATCACTCGCCGCCGAGCATGCCAAGCGCTGCCGAGGAGGTATCCCCATCGGACCCGAAGTCGAGGGGGGATTGCTTAGACCTGGATAGATCTGATGCCCCTCACCGGGGTCTCGGATCCTCTGCGGGTGACGGGCAGAGCGCTGTTCACCGTGCTCGAGCCGAGCGTGAGTGGGCGCCTTCTCGGTGGCTCTATGGGGGGTGCCATCTTTTGACCTCGGTCCATGCGAGCATCGACCACCAACCGGGGGTGACTGAGCAGGGTATCCGCTCGGTTGCCTCTTGCGAGGGCTTTCTGATCCCTGGCGTTGCGGTAGGGAAGCTACCCACCAGGGATGACCGAGCAGGGTAGCTACTCGGTTGCCTTTTGCGAGGGCTTCAGACCTTAGCGTTGGAGGGGCTGTAAGAAGCCTACCAAGGATGATCGGGCAGTGAAGCTGCGCGGTTGCCTCCTGAAAGGGCTTTTATCTCTGTCGGTTGTGGTAGGAAGCTACCAGCCGGGGATAGCCAAGCAAGGACTCGACTGCCTCTGGGATGACTTTGGTCCTTAGCGCTGGAGGGCTGTAAGAAGCCCACTAAGGGTGACCGGGCAGTGAGGCTGCGTGGTTGCCTCTTGGTGAGGGCTCTGACCTCTGGCATCGTGGGTAGGCAACTACCAGCCTAGGACGGGCGAGCGGGGTAGCCGCTCTGGTGCCTCTTGTAAGGGCCTTCGATCCCTGGCGTCGTGGGTAGGAGGCTACCAGCCGGAGTTGACCGAGCAGGGTAGCTGTTCGGTTACCTCTTGCGAGGGCATTGATCCTTCAGGACGGGGACCGAGCAGGGTCACTGCCCAGTGCCTCTTGGCGAGGACTTTGATCCCTGTCGGTTGTGGTAGGAAGCTACCAGCCGGGGATAGCCGAGCAAGGACTCGACTGCCTCTGGGAGGACTTTGGTCCTTAGCGCGGGAGGGGCTGTAGAAGCCTACCAAGGACCCTTGGACGGGAAGGGTTACTTCCCGGTGCCTCTTGGCTAGGGCTTTTGTCCTGAAGGATAGCCGAGCGAGGGATCCTCGAGCTCGACCGCCTCTGGGAGGGATTTTTGATCCCCGGCGTTGTGGCAGGGAAGCTGCCCGCTGGGGATAGCCGAGCGAGGGATCCTCGGGCTCGACTGCCTTTGGGAGGTCTTTTTGATCCCCGGCGTTGTGGCAGGGAAGATACTCGCTGGGGATAGCCGAGCGAGGGATCCTCGGGCTCGACTACCTCTGGGAGGGCTTTCTGATCCCTGGCGTTGCGGTAGGGAAGCTACCCGCCAGGGGTGACCGAGTAGGGTAGCTGCTGGGTCGAATCTTGGTTAGGTGTGGCCCGATCGTCCAGCTGTAGGCATGGGGAATATGAACGGTCGTGGCAACAGTGCGCGTAGCATGTGCTTTGAATGCGGGGGGAGGCGAAGCGCTAGGGGCGCGTCGCTTTGATTCCACCATAGAAGGCTTGACGACGAAAGCGGGCGACTGTTGAGCTGCGCAGCGGGCTATATAAGGCTGAAGGAGTACTGGTCCTTCCATCCTTTATAAACAGGTCGTTGAAAATGCAAGACTTCCCGTTTGCCATCCCCGATATCATCCACTTCGAAGACGTATACCTTTGCGACCAGTACTACACCGAGGACACGGTGCAACTGGTCTATGGGAGCATAGAGGACCATTTCGGGCGGCTGCTCCCTCGACGCTCCTCCCTGCTACAGCTGCTGATGTACTCCATCTGGAGGGCGTTGCCGGGGCTTTACAACCCCTTGTACGAGCAGCTCTATGACGAGGCCGTGGGCAACCTGCGGTCTCTGATGCGCTTCGGCCTGATCTCCGCGAACCGGCTGGCCCGCTCAGAGGCGCTCGTCCGCGAATGCTATGAGCTGAGGCTTGGGATTGACGCGCGTGGGGGAACCGGGGATAGAGGTTGGACCTCGCTAGGCCCCGGCTGGCGGAGATCTTTACCGAGTACCACGAGAAGTGCTCGTTGCACCCCCTTTCCCCACTGTTGTAATTTCCTTTTCTTTTTGCGTGTATGGCTGAGGAGCCCATAATACCTTTTGAATAAACAAAGTTTTTCTTTCTTTTTCGCAATGTTCCATTGATTTTTATTAAATTAACAATAGATCCTAGGAAGGGTTTACATTTCCCTAAAGAAAAGGTACAGCCTAGTAGATGATCTTATTGGCTTGGTACGAGCTCCCCGGAGGACTGTGGGCCTTCACGCTTGGCGCAGGGTGCAGGGCTCCCTGAGTTCCGTGCTGGCCGTCCGCCGAAACGAGCATGGTCTAACCGATGGTCAGGTCAGCGGGAGGGCGATGCTGCTCCTGCTCGCAGTCGGCCTGCCGTTTGTCCCTCAAGTATGTGGCGAGGTGTCCCGACCGGATGAGCTCTTCGATGTAGTCCCTGAGTTATTTGCAATCCTCCGTGGCGTGGCCCAGTGTCCGGTGGAAAGCGCAGTAAAGGCCCCGGGTTCGCTTCGCAGCCTGACGCGGGATCGGAGGGAACTTGAAGAACCCCTCGTTCTGGGCCTCCTCTAGCAATACTGCGAGGGAGACGTTGAGGGGGGTATACTCCTGGAACTTCGGGTGGTAGGGCTGCTGACGCTCCGGCCTTTCTTCCCGATCCCTCTTCTTCTGGTCGGATCGTTCTGCTCGGGGGAGGTTAGCGTTCACCTCGGATTCCAGCTGAACCTCGCGCTCAGTCCATGCCTTGACCTCGGCCATGGTCTTGGGTTGCGCCAACGCGAAGGAGCGTAACCACTCCCTGTGCCTCAGACCAGATCTAAGCGCCGTGATAACGGTCTCGTCCCGGTGCTCGGGTACCTCGAGAAGGGCGTTGTAGAAACGGGTAATGTAGGCCTTGAACGTTTTCTTGTCCCCACTCTTAACCGTGAAGAGGTAGTCGACCGTGCGCTTCTGTCGACGGTTCCCAACGAAATGGCCAAGAAATTGAGTAGCCAGCTTGTCGAAGGTCGAGATCGAGCGGGGATCGAGCCCCCGGAACCAGTCCCGACCTGCGCGGATAAGGGTGGCCGGGAAGGCCCTGCACTGGGCGGCGTCGGAGTGGTCCTAGAAGCTCATCCCGCGGTGTAAGCGTCCAAATGGTCCTTCGGATCGGTTTTCCCGTCGAACAGAGAGTCTTTTGGGGGCTTGTTGCGCGAGGAGACGTGGACGGTAATCAATTCCTCGGTGAACGGCTTTGTGAGCGAATCGGAGGCGTACTTAGCCCCGTCGCTCGAGAGGTGAGCCTCCCGGCGCATGCCCTCGATTTTCTTCTCGAGGGCGTCGAGCTGACCGTGGTACCCCGAGGAATCGGCGCCTTGGGATCCCTGGCCTCTGCTGCGGGTGGTCTGCGTCTGGGAGCGGCCCCGGTTCCTCTCGATGAGGTGCCTCAGATCCTTGGGTGAGGTGGCTCTTGAGCCGCCGAGGTGAACCCCTTCTGTGCGGCCCCGCCGAGAGTGGTGGTGTCGACCATGTCTGTGGATAGGCGAGGTGACTGACATCTCCTCAGGGGGATAAGGGTCGCGAGGAGGCTCGAGATGAGGCGTTTTGGCGGCGGACCTCGGTGTGGAGCCGTGGGGCGCCCAGCGGGCCTCGGGAGGTACCGACTCGAGAGATCGGTGGCCAGGAGTCGCAGGCCGCTGGTGGTCAGCCGTCCAGACGGGGGCAGAGCCCCCCAGAGGCGGTGGAGCGGCGATCTGGGGCCCGGGCCCGACCGTTTGGACGCGGACGAGCGCCTCCACGAGGGACTGTAGCCGATCTATTCGGCTGGCAAGGGCGTTGATGAGGGCCGCTGGAGGAGGCTCGTTCACGCCTTCGGCGAGGGGAAGGCGGCGGCTGGTGCCGGGATCTTCAGGATGGTTGCTCGCCATGGGGGCGGAAATCGAAAGGCCAACTTTGTTTTTGTGGAGTTTGTGTTTCCCACAGATGGTGCCAACTGATGGAGGTCCTTTTCACGTCTCCGTCAGATGTTGTCTTCCGTTGATCTCCCGGTGGATTTTGGTGGCGATCTTCTGTCGCGTGTGGATCTCAATGGGTCTTGGTGAGAAAGGTGATATGAGGAGTTTGGCGCCGAGTACTTGCAAAGAAGTCACGGGGTGGTTTGGTACCACCAAGGACCCTCCGACGATCAAGTTAGTAATGAGATCCGAGCAGAGTAACGGCTTAGTAAAGTAAAGAATGGCTTACTTGACCCCTCTATGATAGGGGTTTATATAACGTTGATGGCACGCAGCAGCAGGCGTGAGAATCTCGCCAGCAGTTACGCTCCCGACGTCACGTCCGCGTAGAGAGCGGATCGCTCATTAATGGGGATCGCAGGGGCGTGGAACGTGGGATGATGCTGGCGGAGAATCCGCGCATGGCGAGATTCGCGGAGCAGCGGTTACGCCTGTGAGCGCTGGAGCTGGTCGGAGGACCAAGGGAGACCTCTTCGGCTGGGGGGGCTCGGAGGCCAGCGAGAAGGCCGAGGAGTCTTGGTCTTGTGGCAGCTCGGGACGAGATGAGAGGCCGAGGATGCCTGTTTGCACAGGGGCCCCGAGGAGGGCCAGCTTGTGATTGCAGGTCGGGTACAGGGTGGCCTCGTCGGTCCTTTCTTCTGAGTCCAGAGACACGTCATTTGCCCTGTGTCCTGATCTTGAAGATCGCCAATTTTGAGCATCATCAAAATCCATCAAAGCGAACATTAAAAAAAATATTTCGGCTTGTACTGAAAATTCAAACTCAGGTTAAAATTTTGCTAACTATAAGAGATGCAGCCATGGTGGGTCCTCCACTTCCTAATACAATAATTAATTCTAAGCTTGATGGTTAATTTTTCCTTCTTTCAATATGGACATATTTAATGTTAATGAGATTGACGTGTTCAGTTCTCAGGGAGAGAGTGATGATATTTTGACGAAGTTAGGTTCAAGAATTAAGATTAAAATAATGATGGTTTACTAGATAGGCTTATAGTGTTTAAAACGAATGGGTTCAAGAAATCTGGAGACGTTTGAAGCTTTCATACGGTGAATCATATAGTGGAATATTATTTCATTTGCCGGCCGTATATTACTGTGTAAGAGATGGAAGAAATAGAAGTATGAAACTCACACATTGCCCAAGTGTTGGGACTTCACACGCGCACGTCTTGAGTTTAAAAGAATGGTTTATGTCGGAAATCAGCGCACGCGTGCTTGGTTTCGTTTTAAAATTTACAACCGCAAATGCATGGCTCGTTGTAACTAGCCGGCAAGTACAAATCGATACACAGGGAATTGATGGTTAAGAGTTTTTATTGAAAGTTCAAGAAAAGAATTTGGTTTGTTGTGTCACTTAATTATAAAATACGGAATTATAAGAAAAGTAAAGTTGTCGTGGCTCCGGTTCAGATGAATGACTCATGGCGATGTCTTCTCCTCTCTCTTTTGATCACAAGAATGTTTCCTCCTCTTGTTGTGTCCTAATGTGAAGCATGGCTTATCAAGAGATGCTCGAAGTATAAACCATCAAGACGACGAGGTCACAATGCGGGGATGAACATATGAATCCATTACATTCTCACTTACCATTTCATATGTCCAAGCATGTGGTGTCAAAGCACTCACTAAGAAGTAAAATTAGCGTTAAACTTGCTAGGTGGTATCAAAGCACTTACCGTTTGATCACAAAACATACAACATCAACAAACATCATTAGGAAATAAGAAGTAAAGTAAGTATTAAATTTGCCAAGTGTTTGGATAATGGTATAAGGCATATACTTAATGAAGGGTGTCAAATAACAATGAAGTAACATCCCCTATCTAAATTACCTAACAAGCTTAACACTAATTTTGATTCTAAATTTAACATTACAAAATGGAGATATGGAAAGAATAAGGCGAAAGTGTATCTTAGCACCGCTACTAGATTTCCACATGCATCAAGTATGCAATTTCAAAAAATCTAGAGTTCTAATCTACACTAACCTAGAATTGAACTAGAGAATTAGGGTTTGTAAGCAAGAAAACAAGTTCTATACTAAAGTGAAGAGGGTTACAACCTTTATAGACCAACTCCTTCACTTCAATAGCTCCAAGTAGTAGTCCCAAAACTCCAAATAGTAGTCTCTAGAACTCTTTTAGGCTCTACTTGGTGAAAAGAACGAGCTTACTTCATCGTCTTCGAGGCCGAAAATGATCCATCTTGAAATTTCTCTAACTCAAGCTATCTCTTTATTAATCAAGAAATTAGTGAAGCAAGCAGCATATACTAAAGAGCTAGTAAAGTATAGATTGATGAAGTAGGAATTTTGCTCACTTTAGAAATCTATTTCTCTTTTTTTATTTTCCAACTCAAGAAAATTTAAAGAGGAAGAAGATGAACTTAGGTGAAGAAAAATCTCAAGTGATCATAGTGAGAGTTAACCATGGGCTAAAGATATATGGTTGGATGAGAAAATATCTAGAGTAAAACAAAATTAGTGGAATGAGTCATGCCGTCTACATGCTTCTACAAGCATCTAAGCTATGCTCATTATCTACTAATTTTTATTTCACTTTAAAATAAATCACCCAATATTATCCCTGGTTCTAGTGTAAGTCTCATACACCCATGTTCAATGTATTATCAAGCATGATACAAAAGTTAAATACATATATTAATATATATCTTATATATATTAAATATATTAGAAGAGAATAAAAATTTTAGTGAGCATTATATTAGTTAATATATATTAATATATCAAATATAAAAACATATATCAAATTATTAAATCAACACTTGATTCAATAATCCGGTCATTCATATATAACTGACTAATATCATTTATATGTATATCATATTATTAAATTAACACTTGATTCAATAATCCGGTTATATCACATATAACCGTCTAATATTCAATACTAATTAATATATATATATATATATATATATATATATATATATATATAAATATTAAATCAATACTTGATTCAATAATCCGGGTATATCAAATATAATCCGGCTAATATCATATATACAAATATATATCAAATATATATTAACCACATATACATATACCATTGAATCAACACTTGATTCAATATCCGGTTATATCACATATTACCTAACCGATATCAAATATCGCGAAATTAGAATACGGTATCACATACTCGTATTTAATCAATCTTCCACACATATCAGCATATGTGCCCTACTTCGTATCGCTTGAGCTAGGCAATCTCTGTGTGAGACTCTAAAGACTCGTCAATACGCCAGCAATAGGTAATGATCACATCAGTCAACCACAAGCCGTCAGCGGTACTACCTGGACGTAACGGTTACCCAGGTATTGAGAGAATAGAAAATCAACAAGCAAGCTTGTCCAAACTCCTGCAAAACCTATAAGAAACACTTACCGTACAGTCCGGTCTTTTTGTCTGATATGTCGCATATCGAGTCTAGTGGTGGAATTTTCAGACCCCAGTAACTTGATAAGTCATGCCGATGTGTGGCCTATAACCATTAGAGAAACTACCGATAATATTTACCAGTAAATCTCATCAGCCCTGGCCAGGGACTTGCTGTTATAGCCAATTGAGCATAGCACAACATCAACTCCCTATACCGGTAGAGACGAAACCCCTCCTATCGCTCATTACCTCCATGTGACTCGGGACTGTACCCAAAATCCACCTGTTTGCACGACTCTTTTGAGCCGTGGTAAGGAGGAAATCAAAGCACAGTGGGAACCACACAAGACTCTATGATGATCTTGGGTCTACATGTTAGTTATATGTATGCCCTAGAGGTCATTACTGTACATACGATGTATATTGTAGTGGATGCTTGGACATTTATAGTGAGGACTTTCTTGCTCGACATGATAGTATGCTATCTGGTTGCTCTTTATCTTAACATGTACACTGATTGTCTCTATGTTACATGTTGATAAAGCCCTTAGGATAAGCACTTGACTACCAGGATTATGATGCATATCATACTAGTGGGGACATTGTAGTCGCTAAGTACATCCTTCAAATGTTCCTAGTCGAGGGTGTATCGAGACAGGGCATCGATATACCAGAGTAGACTAGCGTATAGCTTCTCGACCCATATAGATGGGCGATGGATGATCCCATATCCATTGGTGTTTGACATCATAGACAGTATACGAGTGCTCAGTGGAGACTGGGTACACTGGACGGACCCGCCGAGAACTCCCAGATGGTATTATACGTAACGTCAGATGGCAGTTCTCTGGTGACACTGGTACAGGTTAGTCTGTAAACCCGAGATCGTCATAGAGTCTTATGTGATTCCCACTGTGCTTTGATTTCCACCTTACCACGTTCAAGAGAACGTGCAAAACGGTGGCTTTTGGGTACAGTCCCGAATCACATGGAGGTAATGAGTGATAGGAGGGGTTTCTTCTCTCCCGGTATTGGGGGTTGATGTTGCGCTGTGCTCGATTGGTTATAAATGGAAGTCTCTGGCCATGGCTGCCTCAGAGATATACTGGTAAGTGTTATCAGTAGTTTCTCGACCCGTTATGAGCCTCACATCGGCACGACTTATTGAGTTACTGGGGTCTGACGTTCACCACCCCTAGACGAGATATACGACATATCATACGAAGAGACCGGACTGTACGGTAGTGTTACTGATTGGATTCGCAGGAGTGTGAACATGCTTGCTTGTTGATATTCTGATCGCTCAATACCCGGATGGTCGTTATGTTTAGCAGACCGCTTGCGGCTTGTGGGTGTTTGATATGATCATTACCTACTGCCGACATATTGACGAGTCTTTAGAGTCCTACACAGGGGTTACCTGGCTCAAGCAAAACGGAGTAGGAGCGCATATGTGATATGTGCGGGACCGAGATTGATACGATATGAGATACCGTATTCTATTCTCACGATTTGTGATATTGGTCGGTTATATGCGGTATAGCCGGGTTATCGGATCAAGTGTTGATTCGATAAGTTGTTACATATGATTTTAGTCGGTTATATGTGATATAGCCGGATTATTAAATCAAGAGTTGATTTAATGATTTAATGTATAATTATATATTTGATATATTATATTACATTAACTAATATTAAGCTCACTTATGATTTCTTTTTCTCATTTTGTGCATAAGTATATATATGATATAAATAAGTGTACATTATTTTGTATCATGCTTGATGATACATGCAACAAAGGTGTGTGTATGACTTACACCATGATTAGTTTAATTGCTAGGGTTTTATTTATTTTGGTAATTACAAAAGGTGGTATTTTGTCATGGATGAAAGCTTGTAGAAGCTTGTAGTCTTCATTGACCAAGTCCACTCTTTTATTTTGGCTAAGATATTTGTTAACCCAACCAATTAAACCTAGTCATAGTTAAATCTCTACAAAGGTTAATATATGATATTAACTCACCATGGTTTCCATTATATTTTGGATAATTATCATATGAGATATTTTCTTCATCTTCTTCTTCTTCCTCAGAAGCTTACTAGCTTCAATGGAGATGTGAGAAAATGAGTGAGAAAATCAAATCTAAAGTGAGCCCACTTCCTACTTCATCATCCTCTACTACTGACCATTTAGTATAGGGTGTTTGCTTCACTAATTCCGTAATTAGTGAAGAGATAGCTTGGGTTAGTGTCTCCTCAACGTAGATCATCTTCGGCCTCGAAGACTTCGAAGCAAGCATGTTCATTTCTTCAAAGGAGCCTCTCTAGAGTCCGGAGTTCACGATCGCAGCGAAGGGATTACTACACGGAGCTAATGAAGTGAAGGACCCGTCTACAAAGGTTGTATTCCTTGCTTTCTTTACTTGCAAAGTGTTTGCATTTTCATTCCGTCGGATTTCTAGTTAACGATTTTTAGTTAGGGTTAGCTAGAACGGAAATTTTTTGAATTTGGCATGGATGATGCCTCACGAAACCTTGCTGCCGTCCTAAGTAACCCTGCAGTGGTATTAGAGCCATAGTAGAATTTTAGACGGATTTTGTTAAGATTACGAAATCGAAATACTCCGAAACTTGAAACGGAAAATTGATGTTTCTGTCGATTTTAAAAGTTGTTCAAAATTTTTTTAAACAAGTACATAATGATGTATGAGATATATCAAGAACACCATGAAAATTTCAATAAAATCCAAGATTTTTTGGCCGGCCACCACCTAGCTCATCTTGGCCCAAATCCGAGCCCCCCCTAAATTTTTTGTGTGTTCCAGTGACTTAGTTTTGATGTTTCAGGTGTTGTTTATTTTTTTCTAATTTTGCATGTGATGTGATCTTACACTATAAGTAATTCGGAGTGTTTCGTATTCGTTGTTTTAACATTGTTTCGGGTTATTCGCATATTGTCTAGGCGAAGTTAAAAAGTTCGATCGAATGTCAAAAACCCATTTTTCCAATTTTAACGTATTCGGAAAAACATGCAAGTAATTCTATGAACTCTCTAGAAGAATGAAACCCTAACTCGACTTTTTGGATCGCGGAACCGCGGTCATACCCTAGGGTTTGCCGCAGTTCCGTGGCAACATGAGTGAGGCTTGGGTTTTCCCTTCTACGGCTGGTGCATAGGTACTGTGGCATATTCTGGGTATTATTAAAACTGTGCTTAAGTGTTGAGCTGTCGGGAAATTATGGGACTTTGATGAATCGATCGAAAAGTTTAACGTTCGTCCGGATATTATGTGATGGGATACAATATTTGGAATCCACAAATATAGTTATGTGATAACTAATTTGAATGCTATAAATCTAGCAATTTAGTCTCATTTGATCGGTTGCCACGGGATTTTGATATGATCAAAAGTCCGTCCCAATCACGTAGCGTATGCGGATACTTGCCGGGTAACATTATTAGATAGCCATGTCCCATAGCCCCGACCAAGTGACTGTAGGAGAACCCCGTCGCCAAAAGCATCCGTTCGGGTGCTCACGGCAGCGGTGTTCCTCCTTAGTGCACTTCGTCGACGGCATCGTGGGTGCGGCCGTCTACTAAAGTTTCCGACGAGCATTCGATCAGATTGTCGGGAATCTTGTTGAATTGCCCGACTAGATATTGAAAAGTGTTTTCGAGATCGAGACTAAAATGCGGGGTTTATAATTGTTAGGCATGCGATGTCTAAGGAATTCATTTGGTTAGGCATGAAATCCAAAGTATGAGATACGTTGGGTTTATGATGTCTAAGGTGGTTGCGGATTTCAACTGTTGTAGTTTTTCACTTTTTTTTCTGCGGCTGTAAGTGTAATATGTGGTGTATCGCCGGTTTCGGTGCTATATGTCAACGACAATTGTGATACGCATATTTTCTTACGTTGATGACATGTGATATTATGTGTTGCTGTAATATGTTATATTGGATCGTCGTGTTTTAAATAGCCGGGGGTTTTATGCGAGATGAGAGTTTTTATTTTCAATCATGTAAAATTTATTGTATGTAATATTCTTTTATTGGGGCACTTCCGGGTTGAGGATGATGTCACCATTGTATATTATTTACTTTCCGCATTAGGATAGACCCAAGACGGGGAGCACAAGTAACCGGGTTCTAGGGTCCAGTGGGAGACCATCTTGAGGAGTCGAGACCGCGTCTCCTAACTCTAGAATTGGTAGGGTTGCTTGCCGCTCTCGTAGGGGTCTAAGGATGTGGGTTTGGCTATTCATAACGACCGTGGAATCCGTGTTTTATACAAGCTTAATTTAAAACCCAGAAATCTTAGTATATCCAATATTTCATATATTGTTTTCTGCTGCGATATTCTGTGATGTGATCATTGTATATGTTGAGATAGATACTGGATATAGTATATGTGATATATTATATAGACATTGCTTATGTTTTACACCCGCGCTAGCCCTGCCCCGCTCTGCCGTTAGTTACCTAACCTAACGGTGCATGAGGGGATATCGAGGCGAATGCGGATGGCATAAGCGTACGTTGTATTTATCTGTGATATTTAGGTAACTTAAAATGACGGGACTTCATTAATGAGATTAATGAAATAAAATAAATCTAAAAGATGTTGTAGAAACTTGTCTCCAAAACTGATATCTCTAGTTCTTACTTTGCATAGTGGTAATCCTTATAGAATATTCAGCACCTTATTCGATAAGGAAAGAGCCGAGATCCCTTCACCAGGAGTGACCTCTTTAGCAAAACTAGTAAAAGCCTAAAAACACTCCATTTAAAATCACTCAATTCTACGACGATATCAAGTTCATTACGCAAAAGGTTTTCTTAAAAACCTGTCATAGCCCTCCGTCATTTCAGATAAGTACTTCATAGTATTCGTGCTATGTTTGTTGGCTTTCGTCAAGGCGTAGTGTGCGGTAGCTATTTATACTTATCTGCTTAAGCATATGATGCGATTGAGTTAGGGTAGTCATGCGACTTTGTTGGCTTTCGTTAAGGATCGTGCGGGTGGGTTTAATTCAATCAGGAAATGTACGGGTTGAACTTGAGTAGCAGCCTATGGTTTGTTGGCTTTCGTCAAGGTCATAGGATGCTAGGGGTAAAATATTATCGGGAATTTCAAATGTTGAAATTTACAATGAGATTGCATATCTTCTATTAGATAGTTGGATCCCGATACCTACTGCGAGTAAGAGTTACTCCTGGGAGAGTTTTACACATTACAATTAGCCGATCAAGTAGTTGTCTAAAAAGGTGTTAACAGGGTTACGCCACTGGGAAAACGAGGTTTATCTTAATTAGGTCCGTGCGAAAGCACGGGGAACCTCCCTCAAAGTACCGACACGCTGAAAGGTTGGCGAACTTGTAGGGTGTAATTAATCCCGGCTGGTCTTTCCTTATAGAGTTTGAAGGAAGATTTGACTTAAACAGTGGGAGTGTCACGACCCAAAATTTGGATGTGACCGGCACTTAGATTGTATAATATCTAAAGATATCTACACAACCCGAGTAAGCTAAAAACCAAGATCAAAACCCTTTTTGCGGAAATTTTAGAAAAATTTAGTTTTTAGGTAAAAATCACAGTCTTAGGTAATTAAGATCTTAATAGTAACTCTATATTGAATTCAAAATAAAAACAGTTATAAAGTGTTTAATTTGGTTGCATCCCTAGTTGGGATCAACAATGTCAACAGCAGAAATAAATATACAACTTTATACGACATCAGTAAGAATATCAGAAATAAGTAAAAGAAATATCATTTATTATAACTAAACGATCTCATCTGTCAAATAATATACATATAACCACTTCTCGTTCTAAGTCATAATACAGGGTCTGATGGAAATGTTCTAAATTCAATATACAATACCAAAAGAGAATGTTACTATATATGTAACCCACCTAGCAAAAAGTTGCGATAAAATCTGATAAGTGGATCTGCACTGCTGCTAACCGTCCACTCGACTCCTGCAAGGAACTGTGGCACAACGGAGGTGAGTTGCAGACTCAGTGAATATAACTAACATATAACGACTGATAATGTAAATATGACGAACTATAACTAACTGTAATTTGGATAAGTATGATGCATGATAGCATGTGGAAAACATGAATTTGTACTACTAATCATATAAACCCAAAACTGAAATCTCATCACTTTTTCCAAATAAAGTTTATTTTTCCGTGTCCAACAACGACACAAATCTTCTGTTTCTCTCAGGCATCATTCCTCGAATGATCCTGTAATCAATAACACCAGTCGGTATCATCTAGATATCCGCCGTGTTCATAACTGTCTTCGGTATCGAGTATCCTCGTTAGGCTCCCCGCCTAAAGTGTGGCTATCCTGCCCCTCGGTCTCGACCGGGTCCACCATGTATCCAATTGTATGCCCACCGACTCAGTCTGGATAAAATTGTAAATCCATAACCGTATGATCCCCGACTCGGTCCGGAATAAAACCAAATCATAAAAAAACATCTCATGGTGGACGTGACACATAATCATGAAATTCACTGATTTTTCGTAATAGTATATGAAAATTTAAAACCATAAATCCTCAATAATACAATTGCCTCTTATATCAACTACTAATACTTGAATACGAATTATGATGTCATATATGCTAATTACTATGACTATTGATACTTAAGGTATGATAAGAATCATTTTTAACAGAATAGTTTTTAAATGTGAAGTGACATGTTAATACCGACGAGGTGTAGTGTAACATTTAGATATGTGCAAGTGCGGCATAATTCGTCGATAATGGTGCAGTGTTCTAACAAGTATTAATCATGGAGGTATATATATAGATTTAAGAATGCATATGATAAATTTAACATACAAAAGCAAAACTTGTATCTAAACCTAACTATGGGCGAATCATGCCATCTTTACAAGATCCCCCGGTAGTTGTTTAGTCTACTCACCGGAATACGTCTTAAACTACTCAGAAATTGCCAATCCTTTTCCTTTCCTTGCGGTCTCCGAAGTTCTCGTATTTGAATCTAACATCGAAATTAACTTGTATAAGGAAACGACTAACTCCGATACGGCGAATAAGAAAATACAAGTTCTTACGTACTAATTATATTAATACGACTATTTTAAACTATCAAACCCTTATAATAACTAGATTTTAAACCCCTCACTGTTTGCAACAGAAAACTTAAACGCTTTACGAATTTACCGTGTCGTATTTTAGAATTTTGATCTCTTTTCCGATATTAGTTTCCATATTTTACATACTGTTAAATTAACTTATTTAAACAATACCAAAATATCCAACACCTATACAGAGACATATCCAAAAACCCAAAACACCAAACTCCTTTAAAAATCCGGCAACGCCGGAATTCTCATATAGCTCGCCGGCCAAAATCCGAGCTTATGGTTCGTACTCCTAGGGTTTGTTCTAGGTCCAACATACAATATTTAGGCATTGTTTGGTTAAGTTGATTTTTCTCTGAATAATAGCAGATTACTACAGAGCTAAGTTTTACCAAAAATACGATATTCGATTTCTAAATTTTACAATTACAGAACTATAATCTACCGAGTTAAGGATTTTACCTACCGAGGATGGTTGAAAAGCTTCCTCCAAGACACCCAAATCCTTAGCTCCTAGCTTGAAGGTGGAAATCCTTAGCCTAGTTCTTCTTCTTCACTTCTCTTTTCTTTTAATTCTCTTTGTGAGTTCTAAGTGGTTTCTTTCTCTTAGGTTTTGAAATTTCAGAAGTTTAATTTGATTAATTGATCTGGACAACTAATATATATGGTAAAGGGAAGAGTGAGGTGTAGGAGGATGTGTCACCAACAAGAGTATGCCACTCTCATGCAAGGAGGAGGTGTTGTGTATGTATTGTGCATGCAAGTAGGATGTGTCCTTGTATTATCTCTTCAAATTGTTTTAACTTGTGATAAAATTCTGAGCTAAAACATTATCTACCTTTTTCCACTTACACCCTCACAGTTTCAAGTTTGCACATTTTCCTAAATTTTTACAAAAATACCCTTCACTACCTATGTTATTATATAAACACAATTTTCTTAAAATGAAGCTAAATTTATCACTAAAACCCTTGTAATTGATTAATGTTACATACTAAAATTTCAATTCAATTTGTTTCACATACTCCTTATGAAAATGTCCTATTTTGTTTTAATAACTTTTTAAATTGGCATTTTATTATTTAATTCATTAATTTTATTTATTTCTAAATTTTCAAAATTTTACAATATTCCCCCTTAAGAAAATTCGGTCCCCGAATTTAAAACTTAACTAGACATACCTTCAAAAAGATGTGGAAATTTTCTTCGCATCGCATCCTCGGTCTCCCAAGTAATCTCCTCGCGATTCGTTCCTCACCCAAGAACCTTTACATATGGAAGTACGCTTGATCTCAGTTTCTTTGCCTGCCGGTCAAGATTAGCTACTGGCTGCACTGTGTAGGATAAATCTAGCTCAAGCTGTAAGGTCTGATGCTGGATCGCGCGAGAAGGATCGTGAAGATACTTGCGAAGTATAGACACGTGAAATACTGGATGCACATCGGGAAAACTGGGTGGAAGTGCTAAACGATAAGCTACAGCACCCAATCTTTCCAGAATCTCGTAAGGTCCGACATATCTGGGGCTGAGCTTTCCCTTTTTCCCAAAAACGCATCACACCCTTCATCGGAGATACACGAAGGAACACATGATCTCCTACCTCAAACTCGAGTCTACGACGTCGTCAATCTGCAAATGATTTCTGTCTGCACTGGGCCGCTCTCATTCTGTCCTGTATCAACTGAATCTTTTCCGTAGTCTCCTATACTATCTTCGGTCCCAAAATGTTACTCTCGCTCAGTTCCGTCCAGCAAACGGGTGATCGACATTTCCTCCCATACAAAGCTTCAAAGGGTGCCATCTGGACCGTCTCCTAAAAACTGTTGTTGTACGAGAATTCTATCAAAGGTAAGTGACGATCCCAACTACCACCGAAATCAAGGCTGCACGCTCGAAGCATATCCTCTAGAGTCTGAATGGTCCGCTCTGACTGACCATCTGTCTGTGGGTGGAAAGCTGTACTAAAACTCAATCCTGTACCAAGAGCTTCTTGAAGTTTCTGCCATAGCCTGCTGGTAAACTGGGTGCTCCTATCGGATACTATGCACGTCGGAACTCCAAGCAATCGTACAATCTCGTCGATATAAATCTGAGCATACTGCGCAAACCCATACATCGTCTTCACCGCAAGAAAGTAAGCTGCCTTTGTCAATCTATCTACAATCACCCAGATGGAATCATACCCTCTGCTAGTCCTGGGTAGACCTACAACGAAATCCATGAAAATCTGTTCCCATTTCCACTCCGGAATCGGCAAGGGCTGCAACTCTCCTGCAGGCCTCTGGTGCTCGGCCTTGACTTTCTAACAAGTCAAGCATCTCGAAACAAACTCCGCAACATCCCTCTTCATTCCTTCCTACCAATAAACATCCTTCAAGTCATGATATATCTTGGTGGAACCAGGATGGATACTGTATGCTGATCGATGGGCCTCCTCTAAGATCTCATGTCTCAGTCCATCCGAATCTGGCACACAAAGACGAGTCCCAAAACGTAATAATCCATGGTCATCTATCACGAACTCCGACTTTCTGCCCTGCCTAACCTGATCCATAATCTCCGATATACGAGCATCTGCGGGCTGTGTCTCTCGAATACGATCCAATAACTGAGGACGGGTGCGAACATGTGCTAACTGTCCTCCTGTCGATGTGAACTCAAACTGTACACAGCTATCACATAGAATCTGCCAGTCTGTAGAAGACTATCTCTGTAAGGTGTACAAATGAGATAAGCTACCTCCAGGCCTCCGACTCAAAGCATCTGCTACCACATTCGCTTTTCCTGGATGATACAAAATCTCACAATCGTAATCCTTCATGAGTTCCATCAATCTACGCTGCCTTAGATTCAGACCCCTTTGTTGAAAAATATACTTCAAGCTCTTATGATCTGTAAAAATCTGGCACGAATCTCCAAACAAGTAATGCCTCCAAATTTTCAGTGCGAAAACTACAGCAGCCATCTCCAAATCATTAGTGGGGTAGTTCTGCTCGTGCCTCTTCAACTGTCGAGAAGCATAAGCTATAACTCTACCGTGCTGCATCAACACACAGCCTAAACCCCACTCTAAAGGCATCACAATACACGACAAAGCTACCTGACCCAGAAGGTAAAGATAAGACTGGTGCAGTCGTCAAGCGAGTCTTCAACTGCTGGAAACTCTGCTCACATGCATCTATCCAAAGAAATGGAACTTCCTTCCTAGTCAATTCGGTCAACGGTGTAGCGATCCGAGAAAAATCCTGCACAAAGCGTCGGTAATAACCTGCCAGACCTAAGAAACTACGAACCTCAGTAACTGACACAGGTCTGGGCCAGTGCTGTACCGGCAATCTTCTTTGGGTCCACACGTATGCCATCTCTCGTAACTACGTGACCCAAGAAATCTACACTATCCAGCCGAAAGCACACTTGGAGAATTTAGCGAACAGCTGATACTCCTTCAAGGTCTGCAACGTGATGCGCAAATTCTGCTCGTGCTCCTCCCGACTCCAGGAATAAACAAGAATATCATCAATGAATACTATAATGAACTGATCAAGGAATGACCTGAAGATACGGTTCATCATATCTATGAAAGCTGCTGGGGCGTTGGTGAGTCCGAACGACATCACCAGAAACTCATAATACCCATATCGTGTGTGAAAAGCAGTCTTCGGAATGTCATCCTTCCAAACCCTCAACTGGTGATACCCTGACCGCAAATCAATCTTTGAGAAGTAGCCAACTCCCAGCAGCTAATCGAACAAGTCATCGCTACGAGGAAGTGGATACCTATTTCGCACAGTAACTCGATTCAGCTGTCTGTAGTCTATGCACAGTCTCATACTACCATCCTTCTTCTTAATAAACAAGACAGGAGCTCCCCACGGCGATACACTTGGACGAACAAGTCCTCTATCTAACAACTCTTGCAACTGGCTTTTGAGTTCCTTTAACTCCGTCGGGGCCATCCGATAGGGTGGTATAGAAATAGGCCCCGCACCCGGAATTAAGTCAATGCAAAATTCGATATCGCGATCGGGCGGTAATCCAGGTAATTCAGCAGGAAACGCATCCGGAAATTCTCGTGCGATTGGAACCTAGTCCAACGGAACTTCAGCGGCTCCTAAGTCCTGAACAAATGCTAAGAACCCATGACAACCTTTCTTCAAGAGTCGCACAAAGAGCAGAAATCATGTTGGCAGGAGTTACATTACGGTCTCCCTGCACAACAAGGATCGGTTCACCTAGAAAACAAAATCTGACCACTTTCCCCCGACAATCTATATAAGCATGACAAGCGGCCAACCAATCCATACCAAGAAGTATATCAAAATCTAACATATCCAGGAGAATCAGATCAACTAAAGAATCCCTATCACCAATACGTACTGAACATGACCTGAATACATGTCGAGCTATAAAAGAATCTCCCACCGGAGTAATCACAACTAGCGGTAACTCTAACAACGACGACTCTCTCCCCAGAGAAAGTGCAAAGTGTGCAGATATGTAAGAATGCATAGAACCGGGTTCAAATAAAATATGTGCATCTAAAGAACATACTGCAAGAGTACCTGTCACAACTGCATTGGATGTGGAGTCAGCGCAAAAACTCGTGCCTGGACCCTACCCGCATCCTTTCGTCCTCTACCTCTATCTCTTCGACCTCTCTGGAAGCGTCCTGCATAACCTTGGCCTTGTGTGCAACCGTCTGGCGCATAGTGCTAACTGGGGGAGGAAGTAAGGCCATCGGAGTAGAAGGTGGAGGGGGTAAAGCAGCCTGTGGAGTAACAGTCCCGCCATGGCGTGTACACTCTCTAGCCATATGCCCTGGAAGTCCGCAACTATAACATGTAAATGGGGTCCTCTGATCATCGGGGTATGAACTGAACATCTGTCCCTAGGTCCAACCTCGTCCGATATTGTGGCCTGGAGCATACCTGCCTCTACCTCTGCCAAACTGCCCAGTCATTGACCCAATCGGTCTAATCCTCTTTGGCTCCGGAACAATCACTGCCTCGCTCAAACGCTCCTCTACTCGCATACCTGCATCCATGGTCTGCGCATAAGTATCGAAATGCTGGGAGCCTATAGCGAGAAACAACTGCTTATCCAAACTCCTTATAAACCTCTTCACCCGAAGCTCCTCCGTAGGAACTAAGTATGGAGCATAGCGCGACAACTGGGTGAATCGTAAATCATAATCTGCCACCGACATACTCGCAGATTTCCGCAACACTTCAAAACTACTAGCTCTGGAGTCCCTCACACTCTGTGGAAGAAACCTAGCAAGGAAAACCTCAGAGAACTCAGTCCACGACATCGGAGGAAGACCAATGGCTCGCCCTCTCTCTATCGAATCACACTACTCCTATGCGAGTCCCTCTAATCGAAAGCTAGTCAGCTCAACTGACCTCGCATCAGAACATCGCAATGATCTGTCGATCCTCGCCATCCTATCAAGAAAGGACCGAGGATCCTTTGCTGCATCGGTCCCTGTAAATACCGGAGGTCTCAACCTCATAAACTCTGGAAGCGACACCTCTATCACCCTCGTGTCTACAAGCGCGACCGTCTGCATGGGCTATGCATTAGACTCTGCCATGGTCGGTGTCAGATCCTGTCTCTGTACTCGAGTGGCCTCAGCCAGCTGTCCTACCACATGCTGCAATCCTAACATACCCTCCTCTATCCTAGTCAGTCGATCTGGAGGATCAACATGCTCATGCACTGTCGGAATATCCGGTGTAACAGTCGCCGCCACAGGCGAATTCGCTCTAGCTGCATCTTTGGTTGCGGCTCTCCTAGCTCGCGTAGCCAGAGCAACTGGAACAAGAAACGAGAGTTGATAAGGCTTACGAATAGGGAAAACAATATCAGAGAGTCAAGGGAAGAATAAATCAAGATATACATCCTAAGGTTAGTTAGGCTGAGTATTGTAACATAAATATGCCGCGGAACATAATTACGGTACTGCATTCATCCTAATTCACCTACTCCATCAAACCAAAGGTCATCCTACGTAACGAACTCAAGTCGACTTACTTTAACTCACCACTCGATTCCGTAAGGTTAATCCTAAGCTCTGATACCAATTTTGTCACGACCCAAAGTTTGGATGTGACCGGCACTTAGATTGTATAATATCTAAAGATATCTACACAACCCGAGTAAGCCAAAAACCAAGATCAAAACCCTTTTTTTGGAATTTTTAGAAAAAATAGTTTTTTAGGTAAAAATCACAGTTTAGGTAATTAAGATCTTAATAGTAACTCTATATTGAATTCAAAATAAAAACAGTTATAAATTGCTTAATTTGGTTGCATCCCTAGTTAGGATCAACAATGTCAACAGCAGAAATAAATATACAACTTTATACGACATCAGTAAGAATCTCAGACATAAGCAAAAGAAATATCATTTAACATAACTAAACGATCTCATCTGTCAAATAATATACATATAACCACTTCTCGTTATAAGTCATAATACAGGGTCTGATGGAGATGTTCTAGATTCAATATACAACACCAAAAGAGAAGGTTACTATATATGTAACCCACCTAGCAAAAAGATGCGATAAAATCTGATAAGTGGATCTGCACTGCTGCTAACTGTCCACTCGACTCCTGCAAGGAACTGTGGCACAACGGGGGTGAGTTTCCGACTCAGTGAATAGAACTAACATATAACGGCTGATAATGTAAATATGAAGAACTATAACTAACTGTAATGTGGATAAGTATGATGTATGATAGCATGTGGAAAACATGAATTTGTACTACTAATCATATAAACCCAAAAACTGAAATCTCATCACTTTTTCCAAATAAAGTTTATCTTTCCGTGTCCAACATTGACACAAATCTTCTGTTTCTCTCAGGCATCAGTCCTCAAATGATCCTGTAATCAATAACACCAGTCGGTATCATCTAGATATCCGCCGTGTTCATAACTGTCTCCGGTATCGAGTATCCTCGTTAGGCTCCCCGCCTAAAGTGTGGCTATCCTGCCCTTCGGTCTCGACTGGGTCCACCATATATCCAACTGTATGCCCACCGACTCAGTCTGGATAAAATTGTAAATCCGTAACCGTATGACCCCTAACTCGGTCCGGAATAAAACCAAATAATAAAAACAACATCTCATGGTGGACGTGACACATAATCATGAAATTCACTGATTTTTCGTAATAGTATATGAAGACTTAATACCATAAATCCTCAATAATACAATTGCCTCTTATATCAACTACTAATACTTGAATACGAAATATGATGTCATACATGCTAATTACTACGACTATTGATACTTAAGGTATGATAAGAATCACCCCCTTAGACTTGATATGCGATACTCTTAGACGAACATACCGAACTGTACAGAAACTGTCACTGTCAGGCTCAGTAGGGGTTCAGGATGAGTTTTCTCATTGGCCACCCTTTCGCTCAATACCTGGGTAACCGTTACGTACAGCTAGTGCCGCTGACGTGCTTGTGGTTAAACCCACTGCCAGCGTATTGACGCGTCTTTAGAGTCCCACACAGAGGGTTTTCATGGTTCAGGCGATATGGTGTAGATGACGTATGTTGGTATATACAGGTGTCCGATTAAATATGTGTACATGCTGCACAGACTTTATTCGGACGGTTGATAATACTAGGGGCTTAGGATTAAGCCGGATTATTAAATCAGGTTTTGATTTAATAATTAATATACATGTATTTATATATATGTATTCTAGTATTATTGTTCACTATTCATTTTCTCTCTTGGAAATTCGTATTTTTGTACGAATACGCGTATATGTATTTTGATACGTGTACCGGGTTGCATTCCGTATTTATACGGAATGGCTTCTAGATGTGGAAACCTCATTTGTATGATTTTCCTTTTTTCGAAATTCATTTGTTTCACAAATGATGTGGAGGAGTGAGGTGGCATGAGCATGGGCTTGGACATGTAGAGAGGTATGGGTCTTAATTGTTTATTGGAAAATTGTGGATGGGATATTTTTCTTTGGTTGCATGAGAAAGAGAGAGGGGGCAGCCAAACTTCTTTCATGGGCTTGGCTCATTTTCTTCACTTGAGGATTTCTCTCTTGCTTATTCACTAGCTTCACTTGATCACTCACTCATTCTCACTCACTTGGAAAAAACACTTAGCACATTTCTTGAGTTGCTCATGCCACATGTTTCCTCACCTCCTTTATCTTCTTGAGTTCCTCTATTGAGCATTGTGATGAGAGAAAAAGATATTGACACATTCCTACACCTCCACTATCTATTGCTAGCAACCTTGGAGCGTCGGTTGTCTCGCTCGACAAGGCTGAAACTTGCGTCGTTTCCCTCAGGTGGATCATCGTAGAAGGAGGAAGACTGGCAACCTAACTCGATGAAGGAGCCACTAGGAGCTTGGAGATGATGGTTGACGACCGAAGGACACGGATCAACTCGGTATAACCATTCTAACTTCTTTTTATAGCTTTCTAGTATAGGGTTTAAGGTAGATAGCGCCAGTTTAGAAAAATTTTGTTCCGCATTTGTCCACGGTTTGATGGCCAGAGCGCTGCCGTAATCCAACATGGTATCAAAGCCATCCTTTAAACCCTTAGCTAGCTTGTTTAGACAATGTTAAAGTATCGAAACCGAAACAACTCCGAAACAGTGCACTCACATTCCAGTCTCTGTCGATTTTTAAAGTCTTCAAATTTTTTTTAAGCAACTACAGAAGACTACTTAGGTGACCACTAGAACATACCCCAAATACGAACCCATTCCACCCGTTTTGACCCGAGCACATGCTCACTTTTTCCGAGCTGTCTGGCCATATTAAGGGTTTTGGGCTTCGTATTTTGGGTGTTGTCTGGTCTCTGGAATATTGGTTCAGTGGTATTGTTTGTTTTGCCCAGTTTGGATATAGTGTTGTCTTCTGTTCAGGGGCAATTCGAGGCGTTTCAAAGTCGATAATTTAGCACTGTTTAAATGTTTATCAGTACATACATTACTATCTACGACCGTGAATGTGATTAGAGCGACGCAACTCGTCTAATTGCTATATGTTCTTTTAGACGAGTTTGCGAACATGACATTCACGTTGATGTTCTGTATTGTGTTGTGTTGTGTTGTGTTGTGGTTGGATCTCCGTAGTGGATAGCTTGGGTGCAATGTTAGTACAGTTTAGTTTCATTTATACATTTGATATTGCGGGGCGAGCGTCCGACATGTGGACTGCCGTCACTGCCAGTTTGTATATTATTTGTTTGGGGCACGACCGGGTTGGGGTCGATATCACCCTTGTATATTATTTTCTTTTCTGTACTAGGATTACCCCGCGGTGGAGTGCACAAATAGCCGGGTTCTAGAGAGCAACGGGTCCGCATCTCATGGCATTGAGATGGAGGGGACCTTACTCTAGAATTGGCGTGCTATTCGCCGCACTCGTAGGGGGTATAGGTTGACCCACGGAGGGGTGCTCAAGTTACCGGATTCTGTGAAGTGTTGGGTGACCTATTCACTTTGTTGAAGGGGGTTGCCTCTTTTCTGGTTTTGGCGGATAACTTGCCGCGCTCGTAGGGGTCTAGGTTTCATTGCACAAACTATCCACACGACAGGGAACGTCGGGTCTCATTTGCGGCTCAAGTGAAACCCGAGGCTCCAAGATTATCCATCATTCTGTGTATTTTGACCTAACGCCAAGGCATAGTGTTTGGTAGCTGCTGGGTATTCATTTGTTGCATAGATAGATGAGTTGGTTTGGGACAGTCGTTCTGCCATTTTGACCCAACGCCAAGGGCATGTGCAGGTGGGTTCAAATTAACCTGGATAATGACAGCTAGAACTTGACATGTGACTTATGATATTTTGAGCTAACGCCAAGGTCATAAGAGCATGGGGCAAAAATCATATCGGAAGTTTCTAAAGAAAATGAAAATTGCCAAGTATGCGCATACCTTCTGGAGTGTGATAACATGAGTGGATTCTGTCACGTTATCATGCGATGAGAGTTGGATCCCGATTCTCACTGATGAGTTGGTTTACTCTTCGAGCGATCCCGATTGATTCTTCTTTTAGGTTTGGAGGAGAATTTGACGGTACAGTGGGAGGTTTCCTGATTAGATAAATTGATAACTATTCTGATCTAGGTTAGAATGCACGCAGAGTGTTTCTTTTCTCTCTCTCTCTCTTTGGCAGCGACCATTGACCGACCCTAGACTATGACTCAGTGACCAAGTTGACCGAACCTTCTTAAGATACTGGCCTTTGGATTGTCTTAGTTGCATAAGTCATTTGCCGCTCCTTCTTTTACCCTTTGCATTTATCAGAACACCCCGTATTACTACGGACATCCACTTCCATTGGATAGATCCATCGTATGGTTATATACGAACTCGAAGGGACTTCTTCGAGGATGGATTCAGGTTCACGAGAAATATAATTGGTTTATTCAGTTATCTTTTATTATCACCTTCTCTCAGGTTGCGAGGGCTCCTTGGTTTAGGAGAGTACACCTATTACGCTTATTAGATAGTCTTATTCCAGACCATAGGCAGGTGCCGAAAGGTAGGGAATGAAGAAAACCAATTAGCCTAAGGAGGGTGTACAGAAGGTAATAACTAAAGAAAAAATAAAGGGATTAGAAAGAGGGCAAAGTAAATTGCGACTGTTATCATTCACGACCAAACCGCGTACTTCATCGCCACTCCTATTTCACCTTTGCTTTTTTCCCCCAGTTCGGGAGAAAGAGAATAAGGAATTATTCAGTTGTCTTTTATCATCACCTTTTCTCAAGTTGCGAGTACTCCTTGGTTTAGGAGGGTACACCTATTATGCTTACTGGATAGTCTTCTTCCAAACCATAGGCTGGTGCCGAACGGTAGGGAAGGAAGAAAACCACTTAGCCTAAAGGGGTGTACAGAAGGAAATAAATAAAGACAAATAAAGGGATTTGGAGAGGTGGTAAAGAAATATACGGTTAAAATCATGAATTGGATTTTGGAAGAGGCATTACTATGAATACAAGGATACCTCTATGAAACATTTTTTTGTTTCAGTGCATTGTTAATAGAAAACTGATTTCCCGATTAGATATTTACTCCAGGGTATGTATTTACCAGGTATGATTCTCACATCTGTATGGTTTTATAAATGATGAGTAGGAGTAAGTTATTGGGAATTAGGTGATTATCCTCATTATATCGGAATTCGTTGTAATTGGTGATATTTGAGGAAATCACATGGGTACAGTTTTCAACCTACGACGCATAGGTTTTGAGTTATTCAACTCAGCAAACTTATACAGAGTATTGTATGTTTTCCAGTGTCCATTAGGACAAAGGGGTTGGTCCTCGTACTATGTTCTGTTTACTTATGACTTCTCTAGTTTTTAGACAAGTGTTTCGTAGAAATACAATGTTTAAGTTTTGAGAAGTTGTGGGTATAGGAATAAAGTAGAGAACCAGGTGTCGCAAGTATCGGGATTCTTCAAAGAAATCGAAGATGTAGATTCTTGTGATTGGTATTCAGTTAATAGTAATCGTTTTGAGAAACTTGTTTCTTTTTCAGGTTACTCATAATTGGATGTATTCATAAGTTGAGTAATGCTGATAAGCCTTTCTCCATTGATTTGATATGCACTGGAGACTGTTGCATGATTAGAATCTGGTTCCAATTAAATAAGTGCCAAATGTTTCTATATTGTATATAGAATGGTTTATATCTTAACGATGTTAAGATACGGGGAGTTGTCCGGCTTATGCTTAAAACCAGACTCTGGATAATTCAAGGCACGTTTCTGTAATGGCAGTTTGTGGGTTGACCCGGGCTATGTCGAGGGTTGATTTTCTACCATTTGGAAGATCAATAGTGATATTGTTCTTGACTCGCCACAGTTTTAGTAAAATGGATTTTTTTTCAGAAAACAGTAGTGGGAGTATGGTAGAACTGGAAGTGATTCCAGAACCGCAAACGATTACGAAAAATTTAATAGGACCTATATATTCAATCAGGTTTGACATTCCAATAGCCACTCCGCAGATATGGTGGGTAACCTCAGACACCCGAGAGGTACTCCGGTAGCCTCAAGGACGGTGACAGGGAGGTTCTTGTTTACCCAGACTTGACACTACTGTTGTTCCAGGCTATGAGACCCGGCAGGAGGTTAAGTATAGCGTCATTCTAAACTAGCTTTAGAAGTGTACGTATATATTATTCTGCCAGAGGGTTGTCGTAGTCAGTGGGAGCAGCGGAAGCATAGTGGGCAAGTAGCTTATGTCTATTTATAGGCTAGAGCAGATATAGCGGAGATAGATCATCTAATTTTGATGTGACAGTCATGGGTTTGACTTCATCAGAATAAAGGGTAAATTTGTTAAGAAGGTAGTAGGGTGTGATGTCCTGGTATTTGGATAACATACACAGAGTAGGAAATAAAATTCCTATACTATGATCGGTTGTACTTTGGTCGTCACACAGTTGTTTCTCCACAAAGGATATGGATATAATATCTGACATTCTGGTTACTAGATCTATAGTTTTAGATCTAGATTTGGGTAGTTTCCCAATGTGGGTACTTTGACAGTATTCTAATAGTATTTTAGAATAGATGACTCCTGGCATGGTGGTGTACCTGCAGGTGATGGAGTCACCCTCTCTAAAGGTGTCTTACAGACTAAAGGGGAGAGGGATGCGCATGATTGGCAGATCACTTGCTTAGGCAATTGAGTCAATCGTGAGAAGTCAAGTACCACACCAGATATTGTTTTTGCACTAGATGCGATAAGTTTATATTAATCCAATCCTGAAGAAACATAAGGAAGCAGTTTTAGAACATAAGTGCATGTTCTATGGATTTGATGACGGCAGCCTCCTTCGGGAGACGGTTATCATTCCAGGCTTCAAAGGTGACATGGTTGACAGAGTGATTGTCGGAGTTATAGTTTTTCCTCTGACAAGGGACAATATTAAGGACAGGTAGTCCAAGAGGATACTGTGGGAGGCATAGTGCTGGACACTGATTAGTTTCAGTTATTGATACTGTCTAAGAAGTTTGGATTTGGAGTTCATTTATGAACTAGGTCCTATCAGATATCCATACATATTCTAAGACAGGTATTACTCAATTCGGGAGATGGATTTCTCCTCGAACTTGAGATTAAGAGAGACATAGAAAGAAACATCAGGCCGGATCCACTCACTAAGGCTATTTCTCGAACATAATAGTTTTACAAATGGGATTTGTGAAACTGATTATTAGAGGAGTTGGATGTTCGGTATCACACGGGCTGTGAGTATGCGACATCGCAATAATTAGCCTTAAGTGCAAGTGGGAGATTGTTGGATATAGTTCCCTTAAAGTCAATTATTGGATCGCAGGTACGTGATTGCATTGATTGAGGCAGGACCTATACCGATATGACAATCTTGCTCTAAATGATAGTGTGCTATCTGGTTTGTCTTTATCATCGTATACATGCTTTAGTTCGCTATTGCATGATGATAGAGCCCATAGGATTCTTTCTTGACTGCCAGCAGTATGATGGCGATCATATACGTGGGAGCTGGGGTCTGTAAGCGCATCCTTAAAGTGTCCCTAGTCGTGGGAGTTTCGAGACAGGGCATCGATACTCCAGAGTAGACTAGTGTATACAGTCGAGACCCCGACGAGGGGCGGTGGCCGGTCTCACAAGCCATTGGTGTTAGTTGGTTCACCTAAGATGTATACAGGTGCTCATTGGGTTTTGAGTACACCGGACAGGACTCGCCGGGAACCTGCTAGTTGGTATTATACCTAGTGTCAGATAGCAGTTCCCTGGTGACATGTGTACAGGTTAGTTCATCGACCTGAGGTCGTCATTTGTCTCGTGTGAGTTCCTACTGTGCTTTGATTTCTACCCTACCACGACTCAAAGGAGTCGTGCAAACAGGTCTTTTTTGGGTACAGTCCCGAGCCACATGGAGGCAAGTGAGCGGATCGGCAGAGGATTCGTCTCTCCCGGTATTGGGGGTGAGATCGCGCTGTGTCTAGGAGAGCCATTACACAAAGCCCTCGGCCGAGGCAGGAGATTTAATGGTAGGTACTCCAGTAGTATCTCAGGGTGTTCTGGGCTACTCTCTGACACGACTTATACCGCTATTGGGGGTCTGACGTTACCAGCCCCCTAGGCCGATATACGATACTCATAGACGAACGGACCGGACTGTATGTATATTGTCACTGTTAGGCTCAGTAGGGTTTCTGGATGAGTTCGCTCGTCAGCTTCCCTTCCAATCAATACATAGGCAACCGTTACGTACAGTTAGTACCTTTGACGTGCTACTGGTTATACCCAGTGCCAGTATGTTGATGAGTCATTAGAGTACCCCACAGACAGTTTCCCAAGTTCGGGCGAAACGTTGTAGAGGCCGTATGGTTTTATGGCAAGGTTCGGAAAATGCACGTGCGTTTACGCACGCGTCATATTTCGGGTAGATAATACTGGTGGGCTTTGGTTTAAGCCGGATCCATGTATTATACTGTGTAGATATAATATCTTTGTCTCAGTTGCATTTATATTCGGTCGTAATACAAATGCGGGTATGTTTATACTATTACGGAGTTATCCTGAAATTCGTTTCGGGATCGCTTTTGGAAGTTGCCAGTTTCCAGTTTTCTATCGGCCGTATTAAACATTCGGTTTAATACGGATTTATCTTTTCTTGAGGTGAGTCATGAGTGTGTGGAAGTTTCTAGATGCTTCTAGATGGTGACTAGGATTAGTGACTCATGGTTGCATTAATTGTTCATTTAATGTTTTGATGACTAGGTTAGATGATTCATGTTTTTCATTAAATGATGTTGCAAGGTGTTTAGATGAATCACTCATTCATTTATGGTTGTGGTCACCTTCCCCCCTTCCTACACTCACCCCCTCCTTCTTAAGTGGCCGGCCCCCTCTTGGTAATTCATATGGTTGCTTGGAAAAAGATTATAGTTTTGGATTCATGGAAATTAGATAGCCTCATTTCTCATTTCACCCGATCCAAAAAGCAACTTCATTAACCGTTCGTCCATGGCTTTGGACGAAGTGAGACAAAGTGTTCTACTCATTCTCTACATCATCATGGTCATCTCTTTTAGCAAACATGATGATCGAGTTGCCTCGGTTCAGAGGCGGGAGCCCGTTTAAAGATCCGTCGACGTGGTGCCACCTGGACGAGAAGAGTGGAGATTCAGGAGATCGGAGCAGCCACAACAAAGCGTGGGATGATGGTTGAAGACCGAAGGACTCGGATCGTTCGGTATAATATTTCTACCCACTTTGTAGTTTGTTAGTTTATCTTTAATGGCAGATCCGGGTTATAGTATGCGATAGCGCCAGTCAAAAAGTTTTTGTTCCGCATTTGGCGTCTGTTGGACGGCTGGGGCGCTACCGTGTACTTACACCGCGCTAGTCCAGTCGCCGCTCTGTCGTTAGTGTAACGTGTTAAAAATGATTAAATAAATAATTAAATGAATAAAAGTGTTTACGTGAATTTTAGGATTTTCGGTAAAGTAAAATGTATTTTTCGTAAAACCAAACCGTGATTGTTTTCATTATAATTTTTAAAATATCTATTTTAATTATGAAATTACTAGTAAATGGTGTTTATTTAGCCACTTATAAATTTTTAGTTTAATAAAATATTTTTCCTAAATTAATTATTTTAAATATTAACATAAGCTTTATTTTTACACTAAATTAGTGTAAATTACAAATTTAAATGGTTTTAATTTGTAAAAATGAACCATGGCATGTTAGAATTTAGTATGTATCATGCAAAAATTATTTGCAAATTTTTCCTATTTTCTAGAGCTTTCTTGAGTTGCTATAGTAAATAAATAAATAAATAATTAAATAAAGCATGAAAAGACTTTATGTGATGTTTTTTTCTTGAAGCTTCCACACTTTTCCCACTCTCTTCTTTCTCTCCCTCACCTCTCTAGGGCCGGCCACAACCCCCCATGGCTGCCCCCCCCCCCATTTCCCACACCATTTTTATTCAAAAATTCATCAAAAACACATCAAAAATTCAATTAAAATTCCACAAAATCCTATTTATTCCATACTCTTTATTCCTTGCTCATTTTTATATGAAATTTGGAGATGGAAAGCATGCATTTTGGAGGCTCATTTCTTGTTTGGATTTCACATTTTGAAGGTATAATTTTCTTTCTTTTGACTTATTGTTATTAGATGTTCATATTAAGCTTAATTAGATTTAATGAATTAATTCTATGTTCTTTTTTTAAAAATGCAAGCTAGGGTTCTAAATTCAAGTTATGATTTTTAATAATTAATTAGGGTTATAGTAGTTAGTTTAACACTTTTAGTATTAGGAAATCTTGCATGGTTATTGTTTAACAAATTGTTATTCAAAAATTGTTTTAAATTAGGAATTTAGTTAACTAGGTTTTTGCAAAATGTGGTTGTGGTTAATATAAAATTCTAATTTGGGTTGTTATCATTGGATTATAGTTTTAGTGGAAATATTAGCATGTTAATGGAAAGAAAAACTTAGTTTGATTGCTAGTTTCTATGGTTAATTGATAAATTGTGATAAAAATTGCTAATTTTGTAAACTAGATTTTAGAAATTCCTATATAAATGAGATTAAAAATATAATTATGGTTTCATTATATTATTATCATCATGAATTGTGGTTTAAGTCATTAATTTATGCAAAATCATGTTGTGTGGTGGAATTGTGGTACTTTGCTTGAAAAATGTTGAAAATTGTTAAAGGGTGCAAACTAGAAATTTCAAATTTATACAAGTTTGTGTAATAAAAATATAGTAATAGTTTGTATAGTCTAGTTATGCTATTTAATGAGTTTTATGACCATTGGTTTCATTTAAATGTTAAGTTTTGATGAAAAACGGTAAACTGGCATTTTCGGGTTTTGCGAAATTGGACGGTTTGATAGATTTTCGGGTTTCGATGGATTTAATCATGTTTTATAGTATAAGTAATGTGTTTTAAAACTACAAGTTTTTTGTTGATGTTATCTCGATCCATCGGAGTTTGTATGCCGATATCGAGCGGTATTTGGTTCTTTTGCGTGGACGGGACATAGGTTTTAACCTATGCTTGTTCCTTGTATCGTTTGACTTTTGTATGTGATTCGGTTTACGATGCTATTTATATGTTTGCGTTTAGGTACCCCTCACGTGGACTGCGGGCGATGAAGAGGAGGATGGCGACACCGTCTTCGGCAGACATGGACCAGGTGAGTAGATGCATATCTACGGGGGGAAGTCGGGTGGATGGCGTTTAGCACCCCCGCAACGTAGAATAGGAACAGTACTTATTGACATTAGGAAACCCGATGTGACCCTAGATTCTTACTGAGCAGGACCCTAGTAATGACCCTAGGCGGGACTAGACTGATTTAGGAAAACCATACCTGAGGATGAATACTTTGGGAGAGGTTCGTAGGTTTCTGATAGAAACACACACGCACACACTAAAACTTGTCATGGCGTATACGTATATGTGTGTATATATATAAAACTAGTTATAGGTGTATATATATACACAACACGTATATGGGATTCATTGATGTGATATGATATCTGAGGTATGATGAGACAGTATAACTGGGCTTGATGCCGTGATTCTTGACTATACAGTCGTATTAAAGTGTTAGCGAATCATTAGAGAATGAGATAATGAACATGAATATATAAATTATAAAGGGTGGTGGTGATATGGAGGTACATGGGACGCTAAAATAGTACCTGGGCTGTAGCTTGTGACTGATCACGATATGATACATGTATGACTTAATCACAATATGAAACATGTGACATGATATTTCTGAGGATAAAATAAGGATTATTCTATGATGGCAATGATATATGATTGATGTATGCGATTATAGTTTAGCACCTTGATCATGAGATGTGTTGATGATGACATTATGCGAATGAGGAGACACCTAGGAGATACTTGACCGTACCCCGATATTGGGATGCCGTACGATGGATTTTACCGTACGAGGCTTAGATTTGATTATTGATCTGCACTCTTGATTCGAGGAAGCCGTACTACGTACGTGACGCTATTGAGGTGGGATCGCCGACTATTAGAGATATTGATTCAGACCTTGGGTAGACTCTAGTTTCTTACTGACTAGTCTATTAGGTTTAGTTCCTTAGGATGTTAGATGGACACTGGTTTAGGTTCGACTCATATAGTGGTAGTTGTACTCGTATATCGCAGAGGAGTGGATAATGCACATCTGTCTTGCATTCATACTGTAATCATCATGGTGCATGTTCTTTTATATGTTGCTATAATCAGTATAAACTTTACCTGTTAGGACACCAGCACTATTACCGATGATGCGCATATTCCACGCACACTTATTTGCCGGCTCACACACATCATCATCGGTAATTGCTATGTCACGTACATTTTAGATCATATTGTCTTTTATGGATAGAATCTGTTAACAACTAGACCGATATAACATTGTGATTATTCTCTGACATTAGTACAGACATGATATTTATTGCTTAGACATTCATGCATTCATATTTTCATGTTATCCTGCAGTATTATGGGCATATGCCGACACTTATCATATACTTACTCATGATTTTAAGATTTGGATTTCTATGAGATTTCTGGATTTTTGGGGAAAACCGCGAGAAATTATAAAACCTCCTCTCTCTCTCTCCTCCTCTCTTCTTAAAATAAGATGCGGTTTTCTCAAGATGTATGTGTCGTCCACCATGAGATTTCATGTTTTCTGTTGGATTTCGAGACCCGATTCGAGGAGTGGATGAACCGTCTCGGGTACATGGTGGGCCCGGTATGGTACCTCGGGGCAAGAAGATCGAGTTGTAGACGATGAGCCTGGCAGGGGAAGACTACCTACCGGTGATGTCTGGCGCGGCGGATATCCGGAGGATACCGACCGTTGTCGTGAGATTTGATGATATGGGCCGATCCGGACTAACGGAGCCCGACATATTGAGACTTGAGATTACATGTGTTGTGTCGATGCTTGACACGGATTTCCATGGATTTCATTGTTGAGATTTCAGATGCTTATACACACTTTACTATGATAACAGATAAAGAGTTCTTATACATGTATATCTGGATTTCAGGATTTGTTACTTTACATTCATGGTGCATGCATTTCATTTCATATGACATAGTATTATATGAGGCACTGACACGAACACGGAGTATCTGCACTTACACGTAGTATTACCCTGCTATTACTAGATGTTTGGGAAATAGTAGTGTATTATTATGACCTAGGATAGCGTCATGCATTCGATTTCTTTTCGTAGATGTCTTCTACTCACGAGTTTGCAACTCACCCCCGTTGTGCCAAATTTTATTACAGGTTCGATGTACAGGTTTCCCTGGCAGCTTGCTGGCACATCTATTCTTTCAGGGTGATTTGCACGGTAGGTTGGTTCACTTGTATCTGAACCACCATTGTATTTTATTCAATCATTTGTATCTAGTAAGCTCCATCAACCATACTTGTATTACTTGATAAGTTTATTGGACCAGACTTTTATTTCGACCTTAGAGTCGCGCATGTATTATTCTGATCTGGTGGTTTTGTTTTCTTTTAAGTTTTGAGCCTCGCCCTTTGGCGTTGTATATTATTGTGCCTGTTGTGGTTGATTCCGCCTATTGGCGTTGATGCTAGCTTCCGTTTGGGGATGCTTTTTATTGTTTATGTATATTATACTTGTTGTACCCGTTTGGGGGCCAGTTTTTACAGAGGAGACTCTGCCGAAATTTTTGAGAAAATTTGTTGATGCTTTTAAACTTGTTTCTTTTTTTCTTCTTCTTCTTCTTTTTTTGGTTTAGATTTCTGGGCGTCGGCTTACTTAGGTTACATGGCGCCTCTAGACGCTTCGTAATCTAAGTGCCGGTCACGTTCCGTACTTTCGGGGCGTGACAGTTAGTTAAGTAACCTAACGGTTGATGACGGGACCTAGTGGCGAATGCGGATGGCATATACGTACATCATATTTTCGTTCTTTTCTGGTGTGATTAATTGATGGGACTGCATTGATTCTTATCCACGCAAAGATAAAACAATCCTATATGATGTTGTTGGAACCATGTTTTTTAAAAACTGACATTACAGACGTTCTCTTTTGTCACGCCCCACCCCCAATACAGAGAGTATTGTCCGCTCTGGCCGAAGCCGCACGGTTTCGTCCTTCGGGGCGAACTGGACCCGACCAGGGGCCACTTCCCACGAGGTCACCCATCCCAGGACTTCCTTAGCCCGAGCACGCTTAACTACGGAGTTCTCAAACTCCTGTAGTGCCAGTACATTTAAAAGGAGCCTCTGTATTGAAGAGCGGTATCATTCCATTTATAGTACAGATCTGTCCTCTTTCGGAATGTATTCCGAAGATTCCCCGTTGTTTTATAGTGGGTCCCCATGCTTAACTGGTATAAATGGGTATACCGGATAATACCTAGGGTATTACATTCTCCCCCACTTAGAACAATGGTTCGTCCTCGAACCACAGACCTACTATTGAGGAACCAGCTCTGATACCATTCTGTTACGCCCCACCCCCAATACAGAGAGTATTGTCCGCTCTGGCCGAAACCGCACTGTTTTGTCCTTCGGGGTGAACTGGACCCGACTATGGGCCACTTCCCAGGAGGTCACCCATCCCAGGACTTCCCTGGCCCGAGCACGCTTAACTACGAAGTTCTCAAACTCCTGTAGTGCCAGTTCACTTAAAAGGCGCCTCTGTATTGAAGAGCGGTATCATTCCATTTATAGTACAAATATGTCCTCTTTCGGAATGTATTCCGAAGATTCCCCATTGTTTTATAGTCCCCCATGCTTATCTGGTATAAATGGGTATACCGGATAATGCCTGGGGTATTACATCTTTTGCTTTGTACAGTGGTATTCGGTTATGAATATCCAGCACCTCATTTGACGAGGCAAGGGTCGAGATCCCTTCATTGGGAGTGACCCCTTGAGTAAAAGTTTGCGTCAACGTAATAACTTTACTATAGTCAATTCTTTTGCTTTGCATCGTGGTATTCAGTTTGGAATATCCTGCACCTCATTTGACGAGGAAAGAGCCGAGATCCCTTCACCGGGAGTGACCTCTTTAACAAAAGTTTTTGCCATTATATATTTGTAAAACCACTTGGATTCCTTCAACGAGATCAAGTTTATTACGATAAAGGTTTTTCACCAATAACCAGCTGTAGCCCTCCATCATTTTAGATTAGTATTGCTTAGTATTCGTGCTGCGTTTGTTGACCTCGTCAAGGCGTAGTGTGCGGTAGCTCAATAATAATTTTCTGTCGCATGAATATATGCATTGGTTAGGACAGTCGTTCGACCTTGTTGACCACGTCAAGGGTCTGTGCGGGTGGGTCTAATGCAATCAGGATAATGACAGGTTAAACTTGACTAGGACCCTTTGACTTGTTGACCCCGTCAAGGTCACTTGGGTCCTAGGGGTAAAAACTCATATCGGGAGTTTCAAACATACAGGAAACTTGCCAGGCATGCGCATACATTCTGGAGTGTGGTGACTTGAGTGGCTTCTATCAAGTTATCATGCGATGATAGTTGGATCCCGATTCCCACTAATGAGTAGGATTATTCTTCGGGTGATTCCGACTAATTCTCCTTTTGGGTTTGGAGGAGAATTCGAGGAAACAGTGGGAGCTATCCTGATTAGATAAAGTGATTAACCATTCAGATCTAGGTTAGAGTGCACGTTGAGTGTTTCTTTTCTCTCTCTATTTGGCAGCAACAATGGCCTGACCCTTGACTAAAACTCATGAACCAGGTTAAACGAACCTTCTTAAAACACTTTGGCATTTGGAATGTCACGGTGTCGCATATATCATTGCCACTTCTATACCACCTTTGCATTTCTCTAGAACACATCGTATCACTACGAACATCCACTTCCATTAGATAAATCCATCGTATAGTTGCATACGAACTCGAAGGAACTTGTTCCAGATTCGAGGATTAATTCTGGTTCTGGAGAGATTGAATAGGATTATTCGGTTGTCTTTTCCCTTTACCTTCTCTCAGGTTGTGAGGGCTCCTAGGATTAAGAGTGGGTACACTTATTGAGCTTATTGGATAGTCTTCCTCCAGACCATGGGCAGGTGCCGAAGGGTAAGGAAGGAAGAAAACCAATTAAGCCTAAGTGTGGTGCACAGTAGGTAATAAGTAGAGACATATAAAGGGACTAGAATAACGGCAAAGAAAATTGCGACTACTTTCATTCACGTCAAAAACCGTGTATACCCCTGCCACTCCTACATCCACTTTGCATTTCTCCAGAACACTCCGTATCACTACGGATATCCACTCCTATTGGATATGCCATCGTATAGTTACATACGAACTCGAAGGAATTCGTTCTAGATTCGAGAATGGTTTCCGGTTCAGGAGAAATAGAATAGGTTTATTCAGATGTCTTTTCCCATTACCTTCTCTCAGATTGCGAGGGCTCTTGGCATAAGGAGTGCACACTTATTACGCTTATTGGATAGTCTTCTTCCAAACCTTAGGCTGGTGCCGAAGGGTAGGGAAGGAAGAAAACCAATTAGTCTAAAGGTGGTGTACATAAGGTAATAAGTAAAGACATAATAAAAGGGATTAGAGTGAGGGCAGGTAAGTATATGGTTACTGTCATGAATCAGGATAGTGGAAGAGGCGTTACTAGGAATACCAGTTAACCCCTTTTGAAACATTTTCATATTTCAGTTTCACTGTGCGATATTAATTGAAAACTGTTTTCCCAATTGGAATCTAACTCTAGGGTATGTGTTTACAAGATCAGTTTCTCACATCTGTATGTTATTACGGATGGTGAGTGGGAGTAAGATATTGGAAATTGGGTGATTAGATCCTCATTATATCGGAATTCATTGTATTTGGTGATATTTGAGGAAATCATCTGGATTTTGCTGGATAACAAATATTTGGTTTTTGAATATCCGTTATTATGCACCAATTTCAAACTAATATATCTGTACGTTTATTTTATAAAGTGAGATATAACCTTTTGATATTATGTCTGTGACATTTACCTATATCAGTGGTGATTAGGTAAGGTGCATTCAACAGCGGTTTAATTCTTCTTAACCATAGTACAGTTTTTCAACCTACGACGCATAGGTTTTGAGTTATTGAACTCAGAGGGTTTATACAAAGAATTGTATGTTGTCCAGTATCCACTAGGACAATGGGGTTTGTCACGACCCGAAAGAGCACGTGACTGGTCCTTGAACCATATGAAGTCTATAGGACTCCATCTGATCCAAGTAAGCCAAAAGCCCAGAAATCTAAACCATTTTATGAGTAAGTAAAGAAAACTGGTTTAAAGAAGTGAAGAAAAACATGTTTGAAGTCAAGGTTTTTAAATAATTAAGCCGAATATGCATTTTAAAAATGTAAATTATTTTCTAAAAATTTCGGCAGAGTTTCTTTTGTAAATACTGGCTCCGAACGGGGTACAACAAGAACAATATATATGCAATGATAAAAAGCATCCCCAAGCGGGAGCTAGCTCTTCGTCAATCGACGGTCACAACCACGCAAGCAATATAATATACAACGCCGAATGGTGATGATCAAAACTCAAAAGAAACCCAATAAGCATGAAAACCGTAATACTGCTAAGCGCGACTCTAAGGTCGAAATACTACATCACTAGTGTCTAAGTCTAAAAAAATATACAAGTTTTGGTTGATGGAATTTCTAAATACAATGAATAATACAGGAATAAGGGCGGTTCTGATACAAAAGAACCCACCTACCCAAGCAAGTCACCCATATGGAAGCAGTGTGCCAGAAATGCCGCTATGGAATCTGTACGGCAAAAACCTGCAAGAACTGTGGCACAACGGGGGTGAGTTGCCAACTCGTGAATAGAAAATATCTACAAGCAGAGATCGAATGTATGACCCATCCTAGGTCAATACGATCAGATAAAAATAAACCTCAATATGAATAAGTTTGAAGCATGCTAAACTGGCAATGTAATCTCTATACATGAGCGTAGTGCCAAGTGCTCGTGCCAGTGCCTCAGGTAATAGCATATCATAAATGTGAGGTATAATCAATGAAATCAATCTGCATGTATGTGGATCTCGTCCACTCGTCACCCAAAGACAATAACCGTCATGCATGTAAATATCATTAGCATATGCATGGAAATATGAGGATATAAACTACCTGTGTCCCTCGCGACACGTCAAAATCATGGAACCGGAGTGCCTAGCATCGACACTCGAAAACATCATGAAAACTGTGCCAAGCATCGGCACGTAAATCCTCATATATCGGGCTCCATCTGCGGAATCGGTTCTCGGCCCCAGCAGTACGCCCATATCCATCTATCGACTCTGGCCGATATCCTCCGGATAAGCGCCAGGTCCAACCAATCACCGGTAGGTACTCGCCCACCTCCAGGCTCAATCGGCAAAATCCTTCGACCATCTTGCCGAGGGGAACCATACCGGGTCCACCATGTACCCGCAATCAGCTCGTCCGCTCCTCGAATCGGGTTTCACATGTCGCTCTCAGCACCGAGAAAACACATGGTGGACGCAATGAAATGTCTTATCAAAGGTAACCGGGTTTTTAAAGCAATGACATATTCTCTTTTGAAATACCCACAGTTCCCAAATCCAGAAATATCATGGAAATAGCAACTCTCAATGCGTATAATCAGGAAGCATGATGTATATGACATGTAAAAGAAATGTAAGCATATCAGTCTATCATGCAAGAATCATATACCGAATGCAACAGTACTACAGTGTAGTGACATGGAAATTATCGATGATGAAGTGTGTGAGCCGGCAAACAAGTGTACGTAGAACATACGCATCATCGATAATGGTGCTGGTGTCCTAACAGCATGACTGTAATATATCATAAACACAAGCAATGCAATGCAAATGGCATGAGTATGCGGAATCGAATAATCAACGCAACAGTAAAGAATCTTCCTCAATAAATATATATCATGCAGCCTTGCTTTTTGAAATAAGACGAATCAGGGTTTTTGGTAAAATAAGGGCTACGGTGTTTTAAGAAAAGATGTGTCGTTTGAAAATATCCGTAGAATCCCTTTTGCCTATCTTTAAAATATCCCCGATTCGTTAGTTTTGAAATAGGTATGACTCGGGTCTAGTCTAACGCCTACTATGCGAACTACGGACCCAACAATCAAGTCAATCGGGATGGGTATGAAAACCACCTAAATCTGAGTCAATATATACATTATCTCATCACCTAACAGGTATCACTACCATCATATCATATCTCAAATTCGAGCTCTGTCATATCGCCGAATCTCACGGCCTCAATCAAACCTCATCGACTCATCTCAATCCCACGTATCATCCTCAATCCCGTATATGAACACATAGTCCTATACCCATGTGTAGATATACACACCTCCATATGCGCACAAATAAATGAAAGAATGTATGCAAGTATATGTGTACGTGTATGTGTGGGTGCAACCACTACTCTAGGGTTTCGCACTATATTAAACCAATACATCCTTATCATCAATGATTCCATTATTACCATCAATAATCTTAAACAATACATAATAAATATACGTGTGTATACGTATTCGTATATATCACCACGGACTGCGGGGGTGCTATACGCCATCCACCCGACTTCTCCCCGTAGATATAAATCTACTCACCTTGCGTCTTTATCCGTCGACGTCACCACACTTTTGCTTGTTGTCCCGAAGTCTTCATGGGGTACCTACACATTAACGTATCGCAAATGTGTATCAAAACCAATTCAAGACTAAAACGGCATACGAAACCCAAAACGATACGCTATGATCTATAGGTTAGAACCTATGGACAACGCTTCCAAAACCATCAACAACCCTCGATATCGTCGTATAAACGCTAAGTAGTCGAGGTAAAACACCATACGCAAACTCAGAATTCACAATACGGAAATACGGAAGCACGAATCCAAAACAACAACTTAGGAAGTAGGCTCCAGATTTCATACTCGGTCAAATTAAATAAATCTATACATGCCAGGGGTCTAGTTTACACATGTAGGAGCTACAGAACCAAAACGACCCAATTTGGTGCAGGTCTGGCCGCAATTTGCGGCCAGAGGGAATAAATTTGCGGCCGGAATTTGGAGTTGGGGTCTAGGGTTTGGTGTGGTGGTTCCAGGGTGCCTGCACATCTCACTGTCAACTCAATTTTATTTTAGGGTTCTCGGAGTGATAGCAGATTCCTAAATACGATCACAGATTCACAGTTTTTCTCCGACATCGTCTCATAAATCCGTATTCTGTGTTCTAGTCTCTAGTTTGATCCAAAATAACATCACACCAGGGGTTCTAGGGTTACCACAATCCTCAATTTCATCTTTAATTTCAGATCTCACATAAACCCTAACTTGAAGTTTCACAAATCCACCAAACGACACCATATCGACATTAAACTTGAATTGATGCACAATAAATGAAATACTACTCTAATAGGTCCAGAATTTACCTCCTTTGGCAACTCAAGAAAATTCTTGAGTTGCTCAAAGTCCTTCAAATTCAATCTTGCTAGGTTCAATGTGTAGCTAGTGAGCTCGGGAACATTTGTGAAAAGGGAAAAGGGTTTTGTGGTGGATTTCATGGTGGATCTAGGGTTTTGTGAAGAGGGAGGGAGAGGGAGCAGGAGCAGTAGCAGAATTCTTGAAGAGGGGAGAGAAAATGAGAAGGAAAATGATGGGGGGCATGGGTCAAAAAAGGCTTGACCATATCATTCTCTCTCATCATCATCATACTTTTTTTCTTTTCTTTTCTTTTCCTTTTCTCCTCCCACCATGGTGAACCCTAAGCAACCATATTCCCAAAACATGTAACAAGTGTAACAAGTGTGGAAAATGATATGTGCACATTTTTGCACAAAAATGCTAAAAATCCGATTAGCGATTTTTTATCGCGATTAGCACTAAATTAGCATATAACTAATCATAAAAACTTAAAAATTGCATAATACCATAAAATACCCTATTTTAGAATTTTCCATAATTTTTCCCCATTTATTTGTATTTAATTATACCGGAATATTAAAATATTCATTAAAATAATATTAAATTATAAAAATTCCCAAAAATAATATTTTATTATTTTGGAAACGTTACAATCTACCTCCTTAAAGAAATTCGGTCCCCGAATTTAAATTTAAACCCCCAAATACTAAAACATTTCGATACAAATTCCAAGTCACCGGGGCTCCGAAATCATCAATACAAAAAAACATCATAGCGCAATGCATACGCATGAGTACTGAGCAGATAATTCAAAAGCAAAACTCCATCAAGCATCCCGCAATCATCGGAGTCATGATAAAGACACAAATGTCAAATCCAATACAAAAATATAGATCAGAACTATACATGTAGACATCCAATCTATACATGTGAATAGCTGATGTAAATGCATGCTAAATCTTTTTAAGTCGCTGTGCGATGCGTGTAACACTGCACAGTGGCGGACGTTTTTCATAAGAAAATAACCATATATATATCTTTTGTTTACTATGTACGTTCCGCCGTTTTGAAAACAATTTAGAAGGGTTTCCTTGTTTTTAAAACGTTTCGTGTCATATCGGACACGTAGGTATATATGCTGAGACTATAGCTCTTTTTTTTTTGAAATCCCTTCGATAACTATCAATGCATGCAAAATATATCCAGGTACTGTCCTCTGACTAGTCCTGCTCAGTACAAAACGAATATCAAATATCAAAAAAAATGTATTGCTCCAAAAGGAATAAATCCCAAAACGCACATAACACCACCATGTGCGTCTGGTGTGCACGAAAATCAAAATCCATATATGTGCCATACAGGTGCACAAAACAACATCTAGGTGCAACGGGTGTGCACGAAGTATCTGTCATAGGCAACGTGTGTGCCTGACAGCCAAATCAGGTGAATCTGACATGCACGAATAATCTCGATTTAGTGCATCTGGTGTGCACCAAAATCGTATCTCAAAATATCCGCCCAACATGCGCGAAAATCCAAATCGGTGCATCCATCGTGCACGAATGAAAATCTAAACCCTGCGCACTCAATCATGCACGGAATCACGAAATCTAATGGCAAACGCCGAACATACGTAAGTCCAGTCAAAACCACGGAGTGCAAGAATCAACATCAATATCAGAATCAAAATCGACATATCGAATGACATCAAATCGAAGTCAGGTGCAACCGTAGTGCTCAAAATATAAATCCAGTGCAATAAAGGCACGAAATATAAATCTGATGCGATAACGCAAGAAACATAAAACTGGTGCGACAAACTCACGAAGTACAGAACTGGTGCATCCCATGCACAAATACCAAGCAATAACTCAAATGCGTAAGAAGCAACACCAAGTGTACCCAGGTATAAAGAAAATCATAAACGTGTGCAACTGCGTACACAAAACACATATCAATGCACTACAAGCACATATAAGCTATACCGAGTGCAAAATCAAATCGTGTGCGTAACATATGCACAACATCAAATCAACCGTATGAAATCCATGAAGTCATAAGCAGGGGCAGCCAAGGCACGAAACGATATACAATGCGGCTTAATCAAAATCAGGTGTACTGCGATGGAAAATCTCACAACCGCGTGCATCAGCGTGGACAAATCAAATCAAAACACTAAAAGTACTTGAAAACTATGCTGGAAGCGTAAATCAAATCACCGGCATAAAATAGGCATGAAATCACAATCAATACCTCAAGAGTAATAACTATGCGCAAGGTATAAATACCCAGTAGGTGCAACCATGGTGCAAGAAAAAAAATACCATGAAACTCAGTCATCAAGACTAAATCATGCGAATAGATCGCCCAAAATACCGAAATCTAAAGTTACGGATACGTGATAGTCAAATCACAAAATCACAAATCATAAATACCGCCGTCGGTATATCCTTCTTCAAAGTCGAGAAGGGGTCGGTACATCCAACGATAGTGGCGCAAGATATCTACTTGCCTCTTGCTCACGGCTGGCGTCTTGCCTCTGGTTCCTTATCTTCCCTGTGGATTACCAATCTCGCAATCCATCGGCTCATCGGCCCGGTCAGGTGTGCTAACAGGAACGATTCCGCTCTGGCACTGCTCTGGTCATCTCTCGGTCCATTCTCACGACCGCTCGTAAAGCAGCACATCTCTGGCATCGGCCTCTGGTCCTCTGAATGCACATCACACATCTGCTCCTGGCGCAAATCTTATTGCAGCAGTGTACTGGAAGGAATCCTGCTCAAGGTATCTTCTGATCTCTCCTAAGCCAAACTGTACGGAGGTTGGTACTCTGGCATAATCTTTCCTCGCTCTCTGGACATCTGCGTCCTTAGTACAATATCTACTCGAAAGCTGGTCGCATCCCTGCGCCTCTGTATGCATATCCGACCTTTAATCTTAACGGGGAGTAGTAACAGCTCGTCTGCATCCCGCACGAACTTCTTGTCCCGCTTGTCTGTATCATCGTCCATTTCGACGTCGTGTCTCTATCTGCGCACTGCAATGCCCTCGGCTATGGTCCATCCGAAGTCCCTCACACGGACTCGAAATCACGAACTCGGTATCTTCATCACTCGGTAGAAGATATCTATCCGATCACGTCCTCAACGTGCGTATCGCATCTCTGATGTCAGCGGAGTGGAACGTCATCTTGTTGAAATCTCATGCGAACTCTTTACTCCACTCTGCTTCAATATCGACTGATTCGGACTCATCTCATCGTGGGTGCACGGACTGCGCTCCAACGGCTATGCTCGTATCTGGAGTCTCCCAAGCAGTGTCCCATCACAATATCCGAAAGATGTCGAACCATCCGATCGACTCGTCAGAACCTCATAATCTCCCAAGAGCTCAACACCTTGGGTACAGTTTAATAGTATCGAGTACATACCACAGCATCGGTGGTCCAGCCGTAGAAGGGCAAACCCAAGCCTTACTAATGGCGCCGCGGAACTGCCGCAAACCTTAAGGTTCAAAGGCTTTCACACGGTCATTATGTCGAGTTAGGGTTTCATTCTTCTAGAGGGTCCATAAAATCGCTTGCATGTCTTTCCGAATACTTTAAACTTGGAAAATGGGTTCCTGACATTCGATCATCTCAATCGACTCTCAACGAATCTGTGTGAAGTCGCTTCTAGCTGGAATCAATCTAACTGGTGATCTCGCATCGGGGTAAGCGAACGAACCACATGTCCTAGTCATTCATCCTCGGTGACGAGCGACTCACCGTCATATCTCTAAGTATATGATCATGCTGCAGTAGCTCCAATCATCTGGGCGATATCTCAACATTCGCAGCAACAACTGGCTCATTCGTCTATACGTTAAACAACGCCTCAATCATCCTGGATAAGCGATATATCAATGGTCATCACATCCTGGCTGGCCTCTATCAGTGGCTCAATCCTCTGGTACCGATAGGTACGTCCGAGAAATCTCGTAAAATCGATCTGTCAAACGCTTATGGCGCGAAAACACAATAAGACGACGCCTCTATATGCAATCGTATGTCTCTGGAAACACGCCCTGGTCAGTCCTCGTCCACGACGAGCTCTTGCTGACGCAACTCGAGCCGTAGCTCACTCTGCCCGTGCAATCATGGAAGCAAAACCATAACCAGTATCGATAAAGATAGATCATAAGAATGAATATAATACTTGGCAAGGAAATGTACATCCTAAGGTTTCTTAAGCGGAGTGGCGTGTCGTAAATATGCCGCGGAACATACGTACGGTACGTCACTCTACTCAAGCTACCTACTCCATCAACCAAGGGTCATCCTATGCGACGAAAGTTCGGGTATAATACCCCCTCGACTAAGTCTAAGTTCCGTAAGGTCAAGCCTAAGTTCCGTATATAGATAACGCCCTAGGCTCCACATAGTCAAACTTAGACTCGAACCAAGGTTAACCTAGTGCTCTGATACCAACTTTGTCACGACCCAAAAGAGCACGTGACTGGCCCTTGAACCATATGAAGTCTATAGGACTCCATCTGATCCAAGTAAGCCAAAAGCCCAGAAATCTAAAACCATTTTAAGAGTAAGTAAAGAAAACTGGTTTAAAGAAGTGAAGAAAAAACATGTTTGAAGTCAAGGTTTTTAAATAACTAAGCCGAATATGCATTTTAAAAATGTAAAGTCTTTTCTAAAAATTTCGGCAGAGTTTCTTTTGTAAATACTGGCCCCGAACGGGGTACAACAAGAACAATATATATGCAATGATAAAAGGCATCCCCAAGCGGGAGCTAGCTCTTCGTCAATCGACGGTCACAACCACGCAAGCAATATAATATACAACGCCGAATGGCGAGGATCAAAACTCAAAAGAAACCCAATAAGCATGAAAACCGTAATACTGCTAAGCGCAACTCTAAGGTTGAAATAATACATCACTAGTGTCAAAATCTGAAACAATATACAAGTTTTGGTTGATGGAATTTCTAGATACAGTGAATAATACAGGAACAAGGGCGGTTCTGATACAAAAGAACCCACCTACCCAAGCAAGTCACCCATATGGAAGCAGTGTGCCAGAAATGCCGCTATGGAATCTGTACGGCAAAAACCTGCAAGAACTGTGGCACAACGGGGGTGAGTTGCCAACTCATGAATAGAAAATATCTACAAGCAGAGATCGAATGTATGACCCATCCTAGGTCAATACTATCAGATATAAATAAACCTCAATATGAATAAGTCTGAAGCATGCTAAACTGGCAATGTAATCTCTATACATGAGTGTAGTGCCAAGTGCTCGTGCCAGTGCCTCAGGTAATAGCATATCATAAATATGAGGTATAATCAATGAAGTCAATCTGCATGTACATGGATCCCGTCCACTCGTCACCCAAAGACAATAACCGTCATGCATGTAAATATTATCAGCATATGCATGGAAATATGAGGATATAAATCACCTGTGTCCCTCGCGACACGTCAAAATCATGGAACCGGAGTGCCCAGCATCGACACTCGAAAATATCATGAAAACTGTGCCCAACATCGGCACGTAAATTCTCATATATCGGGCTCCATCTGCGGAATCGGCCCTCGGTCCCAGCAGTACGCCCATATCCATCTATCGACTCTGGCCGGTATCCTCTGGATAACCGCCAGGTCCAACCAATCACCGGTAGGTACTCGCCCCACCTCTAGGCTCAATCGGCAAAATCCTTCGACCATCTTGCCGAGGGGAACCATACCGGGTCCACCATGTACCCGCAATCGGCTCGTCCGCTCCTCGAATCGGGTTTCACATGTCGCTCTCAGCACCGAGAAAACACATGGTGGACGCACTGAAATATCATATCAAGGGTAACCGGGTTTTTAAAGCAATGACATATTCTCTTTTGAAATACCCATGGTTCCCAAATCCAGAAATATCATGGAAATAGCAACTCTCAATGCGTATAATCAGGAAGCATGATGTATATGACATGTAAAAGAAATGTAAGCATATCAGTCTGTCATGCAAGAATCATATACCGAATGCAACAGTAATACAGTATAGTGACATGGAAATTATCGATGATGAAGTGTGTGAGCCGGCAAACAAGTGTACGTGGAACATACGCATCATCGATAATGGTGCCGGTGTCCTAGCAGCATGACTGTAATATATCATAAACACAAGCAATGCAATGCAAATAGCATGAGTATGCGGAATCGAATAATCAACGCAACAGTAAAGAATCTTCCTCAATAAATATATATCATGCAGCCTTGCCTTTTGAAATAAGACGAATCAGGGTTTTTGGTAAAATAAGGGCTACGGTGTTTTAAGAAAAGATGTGTCGTTTGAAAATATCCGTAGAATCCCTTTTGCCTATCTTTAAAATATCCCCGATTCGTTAGTTTTGAAATAGGTATGACTCGGGTCTAGTCTAACGCCTACTATGCAAACTACGAACCCAACAATCAAGTCAACCGGGAGAGGTATGAAAACCACCTAAATCTGAGTCAATATATACATTATCTCATCACCTAACAGGTATCACTGCCATCATATCACATCTCAAATACGAACTCTGTCATATCGCCGAATCTCACAGCCTCAATCAAACCTCATCTACTCATCTCAATCCCACGTATCATCCTCAATCCCGTATATGAACACATAGCCCCATACCCATGTGTAGATATACACACCTCCATATGCGCACAGATAAATGAAAGAATGTATGCAAGTATATGTGTACGTGTATGTGTGGGTGCAACCACTACTCTAGGGTTTCGCACTATACTAAACCAATACATCCTTATCATCAATAATTCCATTATTACCATCAATAATCTTAAACAACACATAATAAATATACGTATGTTTACGTATTCGTATACATCACCACGGACTGCGGGGGTGCTATACGCCATCCACCCGACTTCTCCCCGTAGATATAAATCTACTCACCTTGCGTCTTTATCCGTCGACGTCCACACGCTTTTGCTTGTCGTCCTGAAGTCTTCATGGGGTACTTACACATTAACGTATCGCAAATGCGTATCAAAACCAATTCAAGACTAAAACGGCATACGAAACCCAAAACGATACGCTATGATCTATAGGTTAGAACCTATGGACAACGCTTCCAAAACCATCAACAACCCTCGATATCGTCGTATAAACGCTAAGTAGTCGAGGTAAAACACCATACGCAAACTCAGAATTCATAATACGGAATACGGAAGCACGAATCCAAAACAGCAACTTAGGAAGTAGGCTCCAAATTTCACCCTAAGTCAAATTAGACAAATCTATACATGCCAGGGGTCTAGTCTACACATGTAGGAGCTACAGAACCAAAACGACCCAATTTGGTGCAGGTCTGGCCGCAATTTGCGGCCAGAGGGAATAAATTTGCGGCTGGAATTTGGAGTTGGGGGCTAGGGTTTGGTGTGGTGGTTCCAGGGTGCCTGCATATCTCACTGTCAACTTAATTTTATTTTAGGGTTCTCGGAGTGATAGCAGATTCCTAAATACGATCACAGATTCACAGTTTTTCTCCGACATCGTCTCATAAATCCGTATTCTGTGTTCTAGTCTCTCGTTTGATCCAAAATAATATCACACCAGGGGTTCTAGGGTCACCACAATCCTCAATTTCATCTTTAATTTCAGATCTCACATAAACCCTAACTTGAAGTTTCACAAATCCACCAAACAACACCATATCGACATGAAACTAGAATTGATGCACAAGAAATGAAATACTACTCTAATAGGTCCAGAATTTACCTCGTTTGGCAACTCAAGAAAATTCTTGAGTTGCTCAAAGTCCTCCAAATCCAATCTTGCTAGGTTAAATGTGTAGCTAGTGAGCTCGGGAACATTTTTTATGAAAAGGGAAAAGGGTTTTGTGGTGGATTTCATGGTGGATCTAGGGTTTTGTGAATAGGGAGGGAGAGGGAGCGGGTGCAGCAGCAGAATTCTTGAAGAGGGGAGAGAAAATGAGAAGGAAAATGATGGGGGGGCATGGGTCAAAAGAGGTTTGACCTTGTCATTCTCTCTCATCATGATCATACTTTTTTTCTTTTCTTTTCTTTTCCTTTTCTCCTCCCACCATGGTGAACCCTAAGTAACCATATCTCCAAAACATGTAACAAGTGTGGAAAATGATATGTGCACATTTTTGCACAAAAATGCTAAAAATCCGATTAGCGATTTTTAATCGCGATTAGCACTAAATTAGCATATAACTAATCATAAAAACTTAAAAATGGCATAATTCCATAAAATACCCAATTTTAGAATTTTCCATAATTTTTCCCATTTATTTTTATTTAATTATACCGGAATATTAAAATATTCATTAAAATAATATTAAATTATAAAAATTCCCAAAAATAATATTTTATTATTTTGGAAACGTTACAGCGTTGGTACTCGTACTATATTCTGTTTACTCATAACTTCTCTAGTTCTAGACAAGTATTTCATAGAAATCCAAGGTTCAAATTTTGAGAAATTATAGGTATACGAATAAAGTAAAGAACCATTTGTTGGAAGTATCAGGATTCTTCGAGGAAGTCTGAGCTATAGATACTTGTGTTTTGTATTCCGTTGATAGTAATGGTTTTGAGAACTTGCTTCTCTTTCAGGTTACTCATATATGGACGCACTCCTAGATGAGTAATGCTGATTAGCCTTTTTCCATTTGGTTGACATGCACTGGAGATAGCTGCATGATTTTGAATCTGGTTCCAATAAATTAGTGCTTTTGTTTCTAAATTGGATATATATAGAATCAATTTATATCTTGACGATGTTAAGGTATAGGGAGTTGTCCGGCTGATGCTTAAAACCAGAATCCGGATAAACTCGAGGCACGTTTCAGTACTGGCTGTTTGTGGGTTATCCCGGTCTTTGACGAGGGTTAACTTTATACCATCAGGAAGTTCAATATTTATATTGTTCATGACTCGCCACTGTTTTAGTAAAATGGATTTTTTTCAGAAAACAGAACTGGGAATATGGTAGAACTGGAAGTGATTCCAGAACCACAAACAATTACTGAAGATTTAATAGAACCTGAGGATTCAATTGGTTTCGACGTTCCATTATCCACTCCACAGATTTGGTGGGTAACCTCAGGCACCCGAGAGATACTTCGGTCTTCTCAGAGACGGTGACATGGAGATTCTTGTTTACCCAGACTTTCCATTACTGCTGTTCTAGACTATAAGACCCGGCAGGAGGATGGGTATAACGTCGTTATAAAGTAGCTTTGGAAGTGCACATGTATATGACTCTGTCAGAGGGTTGTTGTAGTCAGTGGGAGCAGCGAAAGTATAGTGGGCAAGTAGCTTATGTCTATTTATAGACTAAAGCAGGTATAGCAGAAATAGATCATCTATTTTTAATATGATAGTCATAGGCTTTGACTTCATCAGAATAGGAGATGGATCTGCTAAGAAGGTAGTAGAGAGTGATTTCCAGGTATTAGGATGACATGTACTTGATAGGTAGAGGTATTCCTATACTACGATCGGTTATACTGTGGTTGTCATAAAGTTGTTTCTCCACATAGGATATGGATATAATTTCAGGGTTTCTGGTTACTAGATCTATGATTTTAGATCTAGATTTGGGAAGTATCATAATCTGGGTACTTTGACATTATTCTAAAGGTATTTTAGAATGGACGACTCCTGGCATTGTGGTGTACCTGTAGGTGATGAAGTAACCCTCTCTAAAAGGTGTCTTACATACTAAAGAGGAGAAGGATCTGCATGATTAGCATATCACTTGCTTAGGCAATTGAATTAATCATGAAATGTCAAGTACCACATCAGATGTTTTTTTTGCACTAGATGCAATAAGCAGATATATTAATCCAATCCTAGAGAAACATTAGGAAGCAGTTATTGAACATAAATGGATGTTCTTGGGATATGATTACGGCAGCCTCCTTCGGGAGACGATTATCATTTCAGGCTTCTAAGGTGACCTGGATGACAGAGTAACTGTCAGAGTTATAGTTTTTCCTCTTTTAAGGGACAATATGTTGGATAGGTGGTCCAAGCGGATACTGAGGAATGGCATGGCGCATGATACTGATTAAATTCATTGGATGATACAGTCTAGGAAGTTTGCTGGATTTGGAGTTCGTTTGTGAACTGGGTCCATCAGATATCCAGAGAAATTCTAAGACATGTATTGCTCATTTTGGGAGATAGCTTTCTCCGCGAAGTTGAGATATAGAGAGATACAAAAAGAAACATTAGAGCGGATCCACTCACTGAGGCTACTTCTCGAACGCAATAGTTTCGCAAACGCGTTTTGCAAAGCTGATTAGTAGAGAAGTTGGGTGTTCGGTATCACACGGGCTGTGAGTATGCGACATCGCAATAATTGGCCTTAAGTGCAAGTGGGAGATTGTTGGCTATAATGCCCTCAAGACAATTATCGTAATCGCAGGCAGGTGATTATTATGATTGAGGGAGGACCTATACCGGTAGAACAGTCTTATTCGAGATGATAATATGCTATCTGGTTTGTCTTTATCATCATGTAAATGTTGATAGAGCCCATAGGATTCTTGCCTGACTAGCAGCATTATGATGGCGATCATATACATGGGAGCTGGGGGTCTATAAGCACATCCTTAAATGTCCCTAGTCATGGGAGTATCAAGACTGGGCATCGATACTCCAGTGTAGACTAGTGTATACTGATCGAGACCCCGACGAGGGGCGGTGACCAGGTCTCAGAAGCCATTGTTGTTAATTTGTTCACCTAAGATAGTATACATATGCTCATTGGGTTATGAGTACACTGGACGGACTCGCCGGGAACCTGCTAGTTGGTATTATACCTATTGTCAGATAGCAGTTCCCAGGTGACATGTGTACAGGTTATTCTGTCGACCTGAGATCATCATTTGTCTCATGTGAGTTCCCACAGTGCTTTGATTACTACGCTACCACGGCTCAAAGGAGTCGTGCAAACAGGTTTTAGTTGGGTACAGTCCCGAGGCACATGGAGGCAGTGATCGAATCGTCGGGGAATCGTCTCTCCCGGTATTGGGGGTTGATGTCGCGTTGTGCACGGGTGGCCATCACCAGAAATCCAAGGCCACGGTGGACGAGAATTACCGATCCAGTATCGATTGTTTCTCAGGTGGTGATGAGTTTCATGCTCACACTAAACGTCGTGTTGTTAGGGGTCTGACTTTATCCACCCCCTAAACTCGATATGCGATACTCTTAGAAGAACAGACCGAACTGTACGGATATTGTCACTGTCAGGCTCAGTAGGGGTTCAGGATGAGTTGGCTCGTCGGCCTCTCTTTCGCTCAATACCTGGGTAGCCGTTACATACAGCTAGTTCCGCCGACGTGCTTGTAGTTAAACCAACTGCCAGCGTATTGACGAGTCTTTAGAGTCCCACATAGAGGGTTTTCACGGTTCAGGAGATATGGTGTAGATGATGTATGTTGGTAAATACAGGTGTCCGATTTAATGTGTACATGCTGCGCAGACTTTAATCGGACGGTTGATAATACTAGCGGCTTAGGATTAAGCAGGATTATTAAATCAGGTTTTGATTCAATAATTTATATTTATGTATTCTAGTATTATTTTTCACTATTCATTTTCTCTCTTGGCTATTCGTATTTTTGTACGAATACGCGTATATGTATTTCGATACGTGTACTGGGTTGCATTCCGTATTTATACGGAATGTCATCTAGAAGTGGACACCTCATTTGTATGATTTTCCTTTTTCGAAAATTCATTTGTTTCACAAATGAGGTGGAGGAGTGAGGTGGTATGAGCATGGGCTTGGACATGTAGAGAGGCATGAGTCTTAATTGTTTATTGGAAAATTGTGAATGAGATATTTTTCTTTGGTTGCATGAGAGAGAGAGAGAGAGGGGGGCCAGCCACACTTCTTGCATGGGCTTGGCTCATTTTCTTCACTTGATGATTTCTCACTTGCTTCTTCACTTGATCACTCACTCATTCTCACTCACATGGAGAAAACACTTAGTACATTTCTTGAGTTGCTCATGCCACATGTTTCCTCACCTCCTTCATCTTCTTGAGTTGCTTTATTGAGCATTGTGATGAGAGAAAAAGATAGTGACACATTCCTTCACCTCCACTCTCCATTGCTAGCAACCTTGGAGTGTCGGTTGCCTCGCTCGACGAGGCTGAAGCTTGTGTCGTTTCCCTCAGGTGGATCATCTTAGATAGAGGAATACCGGCAACCAAACTTGATCAAGAAGCCACTAGGAGCTTGGGAATGATGGTTGAAGACAGAAGGACACGGATCAACTCGGTATAACCATTCTAACTTCTTTTAATAGCTTGCTAATATAGGGTTTTAGGGTAGATCCGAGCATCGGGTAATGGTAGCGCCGGTTTAGAAAATTTTTGTTCCGTATTTGACACGGTTTGATGGCCGGGGCGCAGCCGTAACCCAATACTATGTCAAGGAGACTCTAACTCAAGCTACCTCTTCACTAATTAGGGATTAATGAAGCTAACACCCTAAACTAAATGGCTAGTCTAGTAGAGGATGATGAAGTAGGAATTTTGCTCACTTTAGAATTAATTTTCTCACTTGTTTTCTTCACCTCTCCAAAACCTAGAGAGCTCTCTCTTGATGAAAAAGAAGATGAAGAAGATAACAGAATGAGTGAATTTAGCAACCATGGGTGAGAAAATATCATATACTAACTCATGTAGAGACATAACCATTGCTAATTATAATGGTTGGGTTAATAAATATCTTAAGTAAAACAAAATTAGTGGACTAAGTCAATAGTTCCACAAGCTTCCACAAGCTTCAAACATGAGCAAATTTCCAACTAATTTTTGATTTACTTTAAATAAATAAACCCTACATTATATTGAGCATGGTGTGTGTCTCATACACCAATGTAGCATGTATCATCAAGCATGACACAAAAAGAAACACAATTAATATATATCACATATATATTAAATGCATGAGTGAGAAATAGAAATGCTTATATGAGCAAATATTAGTTAATGTAAACTAATATATCAAATATATAATTATACATTAAATTATTAAATCAACTCTTGATTTAATAATCCGGCTATATCACATATAACCGACTAATATCATTTGTATCAACTTATCGAATCAACACTTGATTCGATAACCCGGCTATATCACATATAACCGACCGATATCACATATCGCGAGAATAGAATACGGTATCACATACACGTATTAATCTCGGTCTCGCACATATCACATATGTGCTCCTACTTCGTTTCGCCCGAGCCAGGAAACCTCTGTGTAGGACTCTAAAGACTCGTCAATACGCCGTCAGTAGGTATAATCATATCAAGCACCCATAAGCCGTCAGCGGTACTAGCTGGACGTAACGGCTACCCAGTATTGAACGATCAGAAGATCAACAAGCAAGCCTGCTCATACTCCTGCAAAGCCTGTAGTAACACTACCGTACAGTCTGGTCTCTTCATCTGATATGTCACATATCTAGTCAAGGGGTGGTAAATGTCAGACCCCAGTAACCGATAAGTCGTGCCGATCTGAGGCTTATAACGGGTCGAGAAACTACTGATAACACTTACCAGTAGATCTCCGTATCAGCCCTGGCCAGAGACTTCCTGTTATTGCCAATTGAGCACAGCGCTGCATCAACCCCTAATACCGGAAGAGACGAATCCCCTCCTATCGCTCATTGCCTCTATGTGACTCGGGATTGTACCAAAAAACCACCGTTTTCCACGTTCTCTTGAACGTGGTAAGGTGGAAATCAAAGCACAGTGGGAATCACACAAGACTCTATGACGATCTCGGGTCTACAGACTAACCTGTATCAGTGTCACCAGAGAACTGCTATGTGACGATAGGTATAATACCAACTAGGAGTTCTCGGCGAGTCCGTTCAGTGTACCCAATCTCCACTGACCACCCGTATACCATCTTTGATGTCAAACACCAATGGATGTGGGATCATCCATCGCCCATCATATGGGTCAAGAAGCGTAAACGCTAGTCTACTCTGGAATATCGATGCTCTGTCTCGATACACGCTCGACTAGGAACAATTAAATGATGTACTTGTGGACTACCATGACCCCACTAGTATGATCTCCATCATAGTCCTGGTAGTCAAGTAAACATCCTAAGATCTTTATCAACATGTGAGAGCAAGACAATATCATAATACAAGTCTACATGTTAAGACAAAGAGAAACCAGATAGCATACTATCATGTCGAGCAAGAAAGTTCTCTCTATATATGTCCAAGCATCCACTATAATATACATCATATGTACAATAATGTCCTCTATGGCATACATATAACTAACAATCTCCCCTTCGCACTAAGGCCAGTTGTTGGAGTATCTCATACCCAACATCCCGAAGAGTCTCTCAAATTGTATCTGGGGTATGGCCTTTGTGAGTGGATCCGTCATGCTATTCTTCATGTCAACACTCCCGACCTCGATCTCCCGGCGATCAACTATCTCCCGGATCAGGTGATACCACCTCAGAATATGCATGGATCGATGATGGGACCTGGATTCCTAGGCCAAAGCCACAGCTCTATTGTTATCACAATACAAAGATATTGGATGCTCGATGGACGGAACCACACCAAGTTCGTTTATGAACTTCTTCATCCAGACAGCCTCTTTGGCAGCGATGTATTCAGCTTCCATCGTCGAGTCTGCCATGGTGTCCTGCTTGGAACTCTTCCAACAAACCGCCCCTCCATTGAGGGTAAAGACAAATCCCGAGACCGACTTAGAGTCATCCTTATCACTTTGAAAGCTTGAATCAGTAAAGGAGGGTAAATTCCCATGCTTGGAATCTTCCATACTAAATTTCTTTAGTATGGTGTCAATGTACCTGGATTGGGACAATCACAGTATCCGTTTAGATCTATCTCTATAGATCTTAATCCCCAAGATGTATGAGGCATCACCTAGATTTTTCATTGAGAATCTTTATGATAAGAAGAGCTTGACCGAGTGCAGGATAGGAACATCATTTCCTATCAAGAGTATGTTATCCATGTACAATACGAGGAAGGCAACATTACTCTCTGCCACCTTCTTGTATATATAAGGTTCATCTACATTTTTGATGAAGTCAAACTCTTTGACTACCACATCAAAACAGATGTTCCAACTTCGCGATGCCTGCTTTAACCCGTAGATGGATTTAAGCAGATTGCACACCTTTCTACTGCTCCCACTGTCTACGAAGCCCTCTGGCTGAGTCATGTACACGCTCTCTTCTAAATCACCATTTAGAAAGGCGGTCTTAACTTCCATATGCCAGATTTCGTAGTCATGGTAAGCAGCAATGGCAAGTATGATCCGGATGGACTTAAGCATAGCCACTGGAGAAAAGGTTTTATCATAATCCACACCTGGTCGTTGACGAAAACCTTTTGCAGCAAGTCTAGCTTTGAAAGTCTCAACTTTTCAATCTACACCAAGTTACTTCTTAAAGATCCATTTGCTCCCAATAGGTTTTACCCCTTCAGGAGAAACTTCCAAAGTCCATACAATGTTGGTGTACATGGATTCCATCTCAGATCATATTGCTTCCAGCCATTTCACAGAGTCCCCACTCGTGATGACCTGCCCGAAGCTAGTTGGGTCATCATCTTCATGATGCAATCCTCGCTCCCACCATCAATGAGAAAACTGTAGTATCTCTCAGGTGGATGAGGAACCCTACTAGATCTGCGGAGAGGATGAGGTTCGTCGGGTACTATTGAATTCTCTGGTTCCACCAAATCATCTATTGTAGTTTGTGCTGCTGGAACCTCTTCCAGTTCTACCTCAAGGCCACTAATTTCTTTTGTAAGAAATTCCTTTTCTAAAAAGGTGGCATGCCGAGAAACAAACACCTTTTGCTCCTTGGTGTGATAGAAGATATACCCTTGTGGGTTTTTGGGATATCCTACAAACTTGCGCAGAACAGACCTTGCCTCGAGTTTGTCCGGATTATGCCTTTTGACATAGGCCAGACAACCACATATCTTAAAATAATTATGATATGGTCTCTTCCCTATCCATATCTCATATGGAGTGGTAGGCACTGATTTGGTAGGGACCATATTCAATAGGTGCATGGCTGTCTCAAACGCATAACCCCAAAAAGAAATGGGTAACTCAGCGATGTTCATCACAGAGCGCACCATATCCAATAGGGTGCGATTCCTCCGCTCCGTTACACCGTTATGCTTTGGTGTACACGGAGGAGTAAGCCGAGAGAGAATCCCATTCTCTTTTAGATAGTCACGGACTTCCGTGCTCAAGTATTTTCCTTTCCGATCGGATCGAAGGATTTTAATACTTTTACCCGTCTGGTTCTCGACTTCATGCTTATATTCTTTGAATTTCTCAAAAGCTTCAGACATGTGTTTCAATAGGAACACATGTCCGTATCTTGAGAGACCGTCAGTGAATGTAATGAAGTATGAGAAACCATCCCTGGCATGTGTAGACATGGGACCGCATACATCACTATGTATCCGTCCTAAGAGTTCCGTAACTCTTTCTCCGTGTCCAGTAAACGGAGTTTTGGTCATCTTTCCTTTGAGACATGACTAGAAAGTTTCATAAGATGATAATTCGAATAGATTGAAATATCCATCCTTATGTAACTTAGCTAGTCGTGTCGCATTGATATGACCTAGTCTACAATGCCACAAGAAGGATTCGTTCATTTCTGAACTCTTCCTCTTGTGTGTGTTTTGTATGTTAAGAACCGTGGTTTGATTTAGAATGTATATGCCATTATTTAACGAGCCTGATCCAATCAACTTTTGATTCAGAAAAATGTTCATAACATTATTGTTCCCCGCCGAAACACGGAGACACGACCGCGCAGGTCCGTCTTTCCTGAATTTCGGGGCATATGCTAATTGGTGCTATCCGTCCACCTCTCTGAAGATGCCAAGTTGATTTATGACACCATGTATCGAAGGTTTAAACGGATGCGGCCGATGTAACAGACTTCGTCAGATTCCCCCTCATTTGAGGGGGTTTTGATTGTGGGGACGCTCTTCCCTGCAGGCGCAAGCCCTGGCAGTTAATTACGCTACCGCATCGCGGTAACCACTTTCTCCTTCTCCAGATGGTCACTTTGTGTCGTGGGTGTTTGTTTTGTTTTTGGTTGCCCGTGGATTGTATACGGAGACTAATTTATGTTGTCGCCCGTAGGGCATGGATTAGTCCAAATCTGTATCTTCTTAGATTTGGATTTGGGGGTTGGGTTTAAGGATACGTTAGTCTCATTTGAGACTAAGATCAATTTAAACGTTTGTTAAGGACACGTTAGTCTAATTTTAGACTAAGATCAACTTAACGGGATCATTTAGATCCAACAAGAGAGCATTCAGACTCTATTATTTAGTTTAGAGACATTGCGGTGGATTAGTTTAAGGACATTACGGTCCAATGTTAGTTTAAGGACATCTCGGTCCAAGGTTAAGGACATCATAGTCCATGAGTTTAAAGACCTCACAGTCAAGGTTAAGGACATCATAGTCCGTGAGTTTAAAGACCTCACAGTCAAGGTTAAGGACATCATAGTCCATGGGTTTTAAAGGACCCCACCGTTCGTAGAATGTTTGGTTATCGGGACCCATCACCTCTCTGAAGACGTTGAAGGATTACAACGACAAATATCAGAGGAGTAAAGAGACGTACCCTCGAACCGATGTGAGTTGGTTGAAAGATCTGTAGTCCAATTTGGGGCTAAGATCTGTTAACATATTTATGAGCAGATGAGCTCAATTAATATAAGTTGAGGACTTATGGACAATCTTGGGCTAAGTCTAATAAATGTTTAACATTTTATTTTGGGCCGTTGGGCCTTTATTTGGGCTTGGCCCTTTTAACAATGCTGAGTATTATATCTTGACAATGTTTTTGTCTTTTATTGAATGCTGAGCATTCATCAGAGCTCTGGCTTATTAAAGAATAATTTATGTTCTGTCAGCACAACACGTGGCGCGCTGGGCGCTTTGCGCCAGTCAAAAAGCGCAGTGCGCTTCTGCCACGTGGCGCACATGTAAGGGACACGTGTCGCACTTAGCGCTAGGCGCCAGATGATGAGCGCATGATGCCAGTTTATGAGCGCATGATGCCAGTTTATGAGCGCTGAGCGCTAATCCATAAGCGCATTGCGGTTTCAGTTTAATGGCGCACACGTGAGTGATATGTGGTGCCCTTGGTGCTGAGTGCCAGCCCATGAGCACAGTGCGCTATTTTAAGAGCGCAAAGCGCTAGTGGTTAATTGGCGCATACGTGATTGACACGTAATGCATTTGGCGCTGAGCGCCAGTCCATAGAGCGCAGAAGCGCAGTTCAAGAGCGCAAAGCGCATTTGATCAATTTTATGATCTGAGCTTTTTAAAAGAGACTTTGTCTCAAGATCTAAGAACAATCGTTCTTATTTTGTTTCAATCTCTTATATTGATGAAAGATTTTGCCTTTATGGATCTATGATCCTTAAGAGAATTGAATTATTCTCCTTTTTATAATGATATGTTCATGATCTCTTTGAGAAAGACTTTAGTCTTATAGATCTATGATCTGTGAGAAGTAAGTTCTTCTTTTATTTTATGATAAGATCTTTTGATCTCTTTGTGAAAGACTTTTTGTCTTTGTAGATCTATGATTTTTTTAAAGAAATGAATTCTTCTTTTTATGAGATGATTTCATCTCTATGTTCATCATCATCATTTTTACCTTGAAGAAAGATCTTCTTGCAAGAGCTTGCTCTTTGAATTTTCTCAAAGTTTTTGGGGAGGTTTCTCTCACTTTTTCGTATCCCTGAGACTTGAAGTCTAGGGGCCTTTTTATAGGGTAGGCTGATTTGTTGAATCAGTTAAAGAGATCTTTCTCTGATTGATTTGGGGATGTTTCCCCACCATTGGATCTTTGATCCTAGGGCTTCTGTTTTTACAGAAGGCAATCTTCTTGTTTTTAACAAGATTGGAAAATCTTTCCATACAGAATTTATTCTGTCTTTTGGTAATTTTTATTTACCATTGGATCATTGATCCAACGGTGCCCTGATTTACAGAGCACAATCTTGTTATTTGGAAATATTTTGAGGAATCTTTCCTTAACAGAATTTAACTCTGATTAATTAATGATTTATCATTATTATTAGATCTTTGATCTAACGGTGGGGAGCTTTTAGTTCCAGTGCCAGCGCACCCGTGCTTTGCACGTGGTACGCTGCTTGAAGGGCAGCGCACATTGCGCTAGCGGACCTGTGTTTGACACGTAGTGCGCTGCTTGGAGTGCAGCGCACCTAGCGCTAGCGCACACGTAGCGTGCTGCTTAGAGCACAGCGCACCTAGCGCTAGTGCCTACGTGCTTTGCATGTGGTGCGTTGCTTAGGGCGCAGCGCACTTGACGCTGCATCTGATGCGTTGCTTCATTTCAAAGTTTGAATTTTTGAACAGAGCTTTGCTCTGATTGGGGGAAACAAATGCCCGCCCACCGTTGCGCTCACGTGGCCCACACGTGAGTGCAGCGGTGGCAGCATCTGCGCCCTTGGATCAATTGAGAAGTTGAAACGGCACTCAGTGCCTATAAATAGGACCTTTGGTCCTCTGGGATGACCATTGCTCATCTTCTTCCTTGTTTTCTGAGAATTTTTATTCTCTCACAGAGCATAGCTCTCCATCTTAAGAATTTTCTTAAGGACGAAAACTCTGTCAAAATTTAGGTAAAGATTAAATCTTTTAATAATCTAGGGTTTTACCCATTAATAGAGCCTTGCTCTTCATAAATCTTTGATCTAAAGAAAACCCTTTTAGGGTTTCATTAACAGAGCTTTTGCTCTCTTCAAATCATGAAGAACTCTTAAGAGTTTGTTCATGGATCTTGAAGATCTCAGAAGATTTTTTTTATAATTCGTATATATATAAAAAAAATTAATTTTCTTGATGGATTATTCCATCATTTTCTTCCAGAGCAAGGCTCTTGAGGAATTTTTATTCCTTCATGATCAGAGTTTGACAAGTGTCACTCTGTCACAGAGCACTGCTCTCAAAGGGAGATTTACTCCTCTGCCCGAGAGATCTCTCATTTAATGAGAATTTCTTGAGGATTTCATCATTTAGTCAACAGTCTCATTAAATGATGAGGCTGTTTTATTAATGATGAACTGTCATCAAGATTTTGTGGGCCCCTTTTGGTCTCTCTTCACTGCATTGCAGTGTGGTACAAATTCTAAAGTACCAAGTGTCAGAATTTAAATTACATTATCGCATTGACAGTTGACTTTTGTCCCTTTTTGCGCAGGCGACATGTCTTTCGATCCCTTTTTTCCATTTGTTTGTTCAGAGGGAGGATTCCCTGGAGCGTCTGTGGACCGGGAAGTCCTAGCATTGATCAAAGATCAGGACCCGGAACATAAGAATCTTCACCTCTGGGGGACAAGGTATAATCAAATTATTAAGGGTCGTCAGAGCTTTTCGTGCGCGGTACCCTCACAGCCCATTATGGCGATCCATTACGCCGACCCACCCTCGGTGAACTATACCGTGGAAGAAGTCAACTGGACTTCGGGAGGTCTTCTTCAGCCTGCTATGACTTCGATACCCGTTCATCCTCCAATGGCTTTGGATACCCTGGGGCGACGTATTTGTCAAGGCGAGGCGCGACCGTGGGGACAACCATATATGATCGGCCTAATTCCTCGTCATCTAGCCGGCTATCTGCAATGGGCCCGCTACATTCTGTCAGCGAAAAAGTCACAGTTGTTGAGGCTTGGGTTGTATCCCGCCATTTATGCTTCTCTATTCCAGTATTCTACGCTTCTCGCCTAGTGGGTTAAGTCCTTTCTGGAGCAGTGGAATATTCCTACTCACACCTTCCTTTCGCTGGACCGTGAAGTATTAATTTCTTTAGAGGAGTTTGCAGAAGTTTCTGGCTTGCCGGTTATGGGGGAGCACTATGAGGAACTGCTTCCTACAGATGAATATATTTTTGGTGCCAAGCCAGTGATGACAGGCCTTACCCCGGAGAATGTCATTCAGCACCAGTTCACTAGTTTAATCAACGTGTTGAATATTTAAGAGGGCCTTTTTCTCGAATCTGGGAGCCGCGGGGTTACTTTCGAGGATTTCATTGCTCGTTTTCTCCATCCGGAAGTCCTCTCGAAGGATTTTGCTAAATTATCCAAACTTGACGACCCTTTCAGTTTAGGGTTAAACAACTTCCCAATGGCAGAGGCAGATCAAAAGAGTTTCTTTCTTCCCAACACTCCAGTTGTTTCTTTCGCGGAGGTCGTAGTCCCTGGGATTGATGAGGAAATGTTCTTTTTGCGGTTTCTTGGGCTATGGCTGAGCTGGTTTGTGCTCCCGATGCACCCTTGCTGTATGAGGCCGTCTGTCTTCTATCCGGCTCACCGAATGATTATTGGGGTGAAAGTGTCTGTCGGGGTTGCCGGGTTAGCTCATTTATATTACGGCCTCAGCCAAGCGGCGGATACTACTGAACTCGGAGTGCAGCATGTAAACTTCTCGATGCATTACTTCATGTCATGGCTCGAGCTACATGCACTTGGCGTTTTCGGTATCCACAAGAGGCCGTCCATCTACGACAGGTGCGTCTTCCCACGGATTATGCGATAAGTCGACGCATCTATTGTAAATCCGTCACTGTGGGAAGCTAGAGGTTTGCTCCTTCGTCCTCGCACGGTTGGAGATGGCATGACTTTTACCGACAAGATCCTGACTATCGGAGTCCGCGACGACGGTGCAGCCATTGCGGGACATTTTTAAGGATGGAGCCTCTGTTTTGAAAGCTCGGGAAATCCTTCATTTATATTCCATCAGACCGGGCTTTCTTGTGTTTAGGCAAAATGATGCGGCGTTATTCATGAGATACAACCCGCACCGTTTCGCCCAGCAGCTGAGCTACAATCAAGGAGTCCCGCTTGAGGCTTTTTTGTTAGAACCTGCTGTCACTAAAGAGGGAATGCGAAACGCGCTGCATCATTTCATGCACATAAACACGGGGTCCAACTTCTTTATCAGCGAACCGAGCTGTGTCCCAAAGGCCCTTAGTGTGTACGTGGCGTGGTACCAGCATTCAATGGGCGCCATCATCAGGGAGGAGAAGCGACTGATGCTCGATCGCAAAGGTGCACCCCCTGCTGGTGATCGAAACGTCCCTCTGAAGCGACGGACCATTTCCCGCATCCCTTAAGAGAAGATGTCGTGATCGAAGTCCCGCATGACAGGCCCGAGCTACCGATACCCCGGGCTCCTGTAGAAAGGGTGACTGTAGCTTCCCCCGATTCTGGCGTGGGTTCAGATATCGGGACTCATCGTCCTAAAGTGCCTAGCAAGCGTAAGCTTGTGCTAGCTGCGACCGGAGCTCCACAGAAGAGGAAGAAAAAGTCGATCCTTTCTGTCGACGTTGTACTCGGCCAGGAGCCTCACGCTCCTTATGGCGAGGGCCTGAGCAAGTATGGGACAAACGAGGGTCTATTCATGCCGCCAGATGATACTGATATGGCGGCTGCCATTGCTGCTTCTGAGCAATTGGCAAGCCACGAAGCGGGACTGGCTATCCTCGCGCGATCAGGTAACCATCGGCTGTATCTTTCGTCAGTGCATCATATTTTTATCATCATGTTTTGACTGACACTTTTCCTCCCTTTTCTTTTTTAACAGGCATTTCCACCGAAGAAGCTCTCGCGGCTTCTCTCAAGACTATTGAGGAAGAGGAAAGACTTCGAGCATTCTTAGGCATCGGTATATTTCGGTTCACCGCGTCTCCGCTCCCGTTTCTTATGGGTAATCTGACCCCTCCTTTTCATCTTATTATAGGAACTACCTCTACTCAGGTTATTCCAGGCATGGCACCGACTTCACAGGGCGGTGCGGAGACGCTTCCCGGGTCGGCTATCGAAGTCTCGGTTCCGCCGGTATTGCCGAAAGAAGCTTCACTTAAGCAACCGATGACGGATGCCATAATGGCTCTAGAGGTAACTATTGGCGCGAACGATGACGTCCCGTTGAAGGAGGTCTTTAGAAGATCTGCCCTTACGGCCCGGGCGGAAAGGAAGCGTGGGATGCGCGTAGCAAGGGAGCGTACCGCCGCCTTGGATGCGGGTGCAGGTCCAAGCGTTGTTACCCCTGCCCCTACTCCTTCAGAGGATACTTTGGCTGCCTTGTCTACCGCCCACAGACAGGCAGCACGTGCGACTCGCGAGGCAATCGAAAAACCCATCCAAGGTAACGTGACATCGGATTCTTTTGTTAAAGCTTTAATTTTCAGGTTCTCATATATCTTATCCTGTAGAGCCGAGTCTTGCCGAAGAAGTGGTAGGTGACGTGGCGGCAACCACCGAGCCTGAGGTAGCGGTAGGTGAGACAACCACGATCGCCGAGCCCGAGGTAGCGGTAGGTGAGATGGCTACAATCGCCGAACCCGAGGTAGCCACTCTTTCTCAAGAGTCGGGCACTGCTCCCATCGTCGCTCTTTCCCCTTGCGGCTCCTTGCCGTTGCCGGGCCCTGCGAGTGTCACGACGATTCTTATGGAATCGGGAGATGAGGCTACGGGTGGCGAGACCGTTCCGATGGAGGAGGGTGAAGCATTCGCTGCATCTAGTGACGCCCTTGTCGCGGTCTCGACCGGCGACTCACCAGGTAGATTTTGGGTCATTACTTTCCCCTTTATTCTGCAATCCCTTTCAATTTCTTTTGACAGCGTTTCTCTTATTTCTAATGCAAGTGTGATGAGCGTTGGGGTTATGCCATCCGAGGAAACGTCTCCAGTTGCTGCTTTGATGGTGACCGCTCCTTTACTTTCTCTCGTACCCTCTTAAATACTGGAAGGTGCAGATTTGTGACCCACCCATAGGCTTCATTGTAGACAGTATACTTCATGTACTGACATTGCATTATTATATCCTTGCAGGAGAACTTTTTGATCACCTGTATCAGGTGCTACACCCACACTTCTCCTTTCAATCAGAGATTGCCTCATCCAGCGGAGCTGGTGAGTACAGCCTTTTGCTAACGTCTCTTCTTTTCTTCGACGGGTAGTCAAATAGTTTCTAATTCTTCTTTATTTTAATTACAGCCTTACAGCTCGAAGGGGGAGACGAAAGAACAGTTGCACCGCCGGTACTCCCAGTCTTGCCCCCTGCAGCAGCCGGTATAGTAAACTCTATTGTTCATGAACCTCCTCTATTTCTTGAACCGTCACTTGACTTTGATTTGTTTTGCAGCGGTGATGCCGACTTCAGCTCCGTTCGAATCTTGAATCATAATGCTAGCAGGCCCCTTTTCTCGACGTTCATCTTCGAAAGGCGCTGTGAATAGTCTGCGCATGTTGAACGATTACATCGAGGAGCTTGAAGTGGAGGCTCCTACATTCGCTGCAGATTTTGCTGCGGAGGTTAATCCTATGCTGGTGACGCTCGTGAACTTTCATAGTGAGGGCGTCGTTGAGTCTTGGGTTAATCACTGCAAGAAAATTAAGGCCTGTCTGCATGAGCTCGAATTCGGACGTCCTGCCCCTGAGGTCTTGGCTGTGAACTCTCAACGGGCTGCGTGGGTTGAGCAGAGCACTCCCTACTTCCTCCATCTTGAACAAGAAGCGGCCTTAAAGCATAAGGAATGTGAAGAGATTTCAAGCGACTCTGCTCGACTGCATGCTCAGGTTGATACCAATGCTGTGCAGTTGAAGGCTATCTTTGAGGGCCTTATACGATGTATTTCCGATGGGCTAACACTGAGGCAGAAGCTCGACCTCATCGAGCGAGATGCACAGAATCGTGGGGCAGCTCAGTGGGCCATCGAAGAGCAATTTTCGTCCTACGTGCAGCAACGAACCCAGGTCGAAGCAGAGTTGGCCGCGGCAGCTGACCAAGAAAAGGGGCTGAGGGAAGTGCGTGAGCGGCTGATTGGTCTATTGAAAATGCTTCCCTCTCAATAATCGTTTTCGTACCATTTGTAATTTTGAATAAAATGTATCCATTTTTTATTCTTTCATAAGATGTATTTTGTGCTCAATTGAATTTATGAATAAAAGATACATTTCTTTCGTAATGTTTTGTGTCATCTATTTGCTTTCTTCTTTTCTTCGTTATTAGCATGTCACTTTAGTAAGCATAGCCTGCAGATGATAGAGAGAGCATTCCGTTTTTAATTCTTCGAGAGGTAGTGATGGCTTAGAAAGCAGGTTCAGATCTGCTGCCTAAGACTTTTCAATTTCATGAGCCGTGAGGGTCTCATGAAGACTTTCTCCCTACGAGTCGAGAGGATCTCGTAGATGTATTTTCTCTTTGGGAATCGTGAGGATTCCTAAGTGCGTTTTCTCTTATAAGTCGTAAGGATCTTACAAGAGAGTTTTCTACCTTACGGGTCGAGAGGACCTATAAGTGATTGATGGTGTTTCCATTATCCGCACTTCGCGGAGTTAGGAGTTGCTCTGGGCGTTTCCCACGAGGTCAAAATTGACTTTAACCGTGTTCCACGGGACCAGGATTTTCTATGGACGCTTCCTATGGGGTCAGGATTGACATAGGTCGTGTTCCACGTGACCAGGAATTTGCTCTGGATGCTTCCCACGGGGTCATAGCCGTGTTCTGCGAGGACCAGGCTCCGCTCTGGACGTTTCCCACGGGGTCAGGATTAACATAAGACGCGTTCCACGTGACCAGGAATTTGCTCTGGATGCTTCCCACGGGGTCATAGCCGTGTTCTGCGAGGACCTGACTCCGCTCTGGACGTTTCCCACGGGGTCAGGATTGACATAAGCCGTGTTCCACGTGACCAGGAATTTGCTCTGGATGCTTCCCACGGGGTCATAACCATGTTCTGCGAGGACCAGGATCCGCTCTGGACGTTTCCCACGGGGTCAGGATTGACATAAGCCATGTTCCATGTGACCAGGAATTTGCTCTGTATGCTTCCCACAGGGTCATAGCCGTGTTCTGCGAGGACCAAGATCCGCTCTGGACGTTTCCCACGGGGTCAGGATTGACATAAACCGCGTGCCACGTAACCAGGAATTTTCTCTGGATGCTTCTCACGGGGTCATAGCCGTGTTCTGTGAGGACCTGGATCCGCTCTGGTTGTTTCCCACGGGATCAGGATTGATATAAGCCGCGTTCCACGTGACCAGGAATTTGCTCTGGATGCTTCCCACGGGGTCATAGCCATATTGTGCGAGGACCAGGATCCGCTCTGGACGTTTCCCATGGGGTCAGGATTGACATAAGCCGCATTCCACGTAACCAGGAATTTGCTCTGGATGCTTCCCACGGGGTCATAGACGTGTTCTGCGAGGACCAAGCTCCGCTCTGGACGTTTCCCACGGGGTCAGGATTGACATAAGCCGCGTTCCACATGACCAGGAATGGTTGACTTTATCCGCATTTCACAGAGTCGGGATTTGACTCTCGGTCATCCGTGTTCCGCCGAGTCATGGAACTAGGAATTCCTGCGGTTCCGCTTTGGTTGATGTTGCGTCCGTTGTAATGAGACGAATGTTGAGATGATCTCCAGGCTATCTGTGAACCGTTGAGATTTGGCTTCTTCTTTTGATGGAGCCTGGGGAGGGAAGGTGTGATTCCCTCTTTGTTTGCGCCCCTGGATTGTATACAGGTATTGATGTGATATCACCTGTAGGGCATAAATTTCCTTTTTTTTTAATTTCTTTCCGCGATGCTCTATCATTTCAGCTTTTATATCGTGAAGGTCGCGATTGTCCAATCATTTCGGTTATTTTTCGCGGTGCCCAATCATTTCGGCTATTTGTTTTATTTTTACTCGCTACTTTTTATTGCGAGTTGCCCAATCATTTCGGCTATTTTTGTATGCATATATTTTTACTTGCTGATTTTTTTGCAAGTTGCCCCATCATTTTAGCTATTTCGTATGCATGTGTGGCTCGCTGGCTTTTTGCTGCAAGCTTGGAATTAGACACCGATTTCGGCATCAGCACCGCTACAAATAGGATATTGCCAGGAGCGAATCATCATTTGCCTCTGTCGATGTCGAACAAAGGTGGCTTAGCAAACAGGGTTAAGATTCTGTCGACTAAGGCTTTTGACTTCATGAGCTGTAAGGGTCTCATAAAGGTATTTCTCCCTACAAGTCATGAGGATCTCGTAGGTACGTTTTCTCCTTAGGAATCGTGAGGATTCCTAAGTGTTTGGTGTCACGACTCGAAAGAGCACGTGACTGGCCCTTGAAACCTATGAAGCCTATAGGACTCCATCTGATCCAAGTAAGCCAAAAGCCCAGAAATCTAAAACCATTTTTAAGAATAAGTAAAGAAAACTGGTTTAAAGAAGTGAGAAAACATGTTTGAAATCAAGGTTTTTAAATAACTAAGCCGAATGTGCATTTTAAAAACAGTACAGTCTTTTCTAAAAATTTCGGCAGAGTTTCTTTTGTAAAACTGGCCCCGAATGGGGTAAAACAAGAATAACAATATATATGCAATGATAAAGGCATCCCCAAGCGGGAGCTAGCTCTTCGTCAAACGACGGTCACAACCACACAAGATATAATATACAACGCCAAGTGGCGAGGATCAAATCCAAAGAAAAACTCAAAGGCAAAAAGAAACCGCAATACTACTAAGCGCGACTCTAAGGTCGAAATAATACAACACTGTCTCTAAGTCTGAAAGAATATACAAGTTTTGGTTGATGGACAATTTCTAGATACAAAGAAATAAAAACATGCAATGGTGATTCTTGATACGAAAGAATCCACCTACCAAAGCAAATCACCCGCAAGAATAAAGTGTGCCAGAAATGCCGCACTGGAACCTGTACGGCAGAACCTGCAAGAACTGTGGCACAACGGGGGTGAGTTGCCAACTCGTGAATAGAAACATCTACAAGCAGAAACCGAATACAAGACATAATCCTAGGTCAATACGATCAATATAGAAAATCCTCAATATAACACATGCAGCCTATAGCAAGGCTAGGGTAAATATCTAACCCGAGTGCAATCTCATGTGTCTGTGTCAGTGCCTCAGATAACAATATAGCATATGAATGAGATATGAATGCGTGAAAATAGAATACATTCACTTGAAACAACTGTTTTCATACTTTAGTGAGATTTCCCCTGTATTTTAAAAATAAGGTACCACAATGAAATCAGCATAAAACTGTGCCTAGCATCGGCACAAACGAAATCCCAATATCCTGATATCTCAAGGTCTCAGCCACAATATCTAGGGCGCCGTCAGTCCAGACCGGCCCCTACCATAAATCTCAGACCACGACGGTATCCTCCGGATATCCGACGCGTCGGGTAAAATCACCGGTAGGTAGTACTCCCCTGCCAGGCTCAACGTCATCACCACATTCCTCTTGCCCCGGGGTACCGTACCGGGTCCACCATGTACCCGAAACGGTTCATCCGTCTCCTCGAATCGGGTTTCCAAATCCATCAGCAAACTCATGGTGGACGACTCATACATCATGGGAAAACCGCACTTTTTATTTTAAAAGAGAGAATATGATTATTTGTGTTTTTGCGGTTTTCCTGCAAATCCAGAAAATCTCATAGAAATCCAAATCCAAACTTCAATAACATGCAAGATAGGGAATATATGCATGAGAATCCATGAATGCGGCATAACAATGAATAACAGTATGCAGGAAGTAGCAGGTATTACTACAATGTCTAAACTACTAGCTAAAAGGCTATGTCAAGCTATAATATACTTTCTAAGGTGTACGTGACATGGCAATTACCGATGAAGATGTGTGTGAGCCGGCAAGTAAGTGTACGTGGTACATACGCATCATCGGTAATGGTGCTGGTGTTCTATCAGCATGATATTAATACTGGAGTATGAAACATAGTATATAAAAAAAAATGCGATGCAAAGCGAACCACAAAAGGGAGTGGGAGCTGAAACTAGACGTAACCAAAACTTATCTGCATTAATCTAACATAAGTCCTACAATTGGTGCCTTTTGAAATAACACGAATCATGGGGTTTTGAAAATAGGGGCTACGGTGTTTTTATGAAAAGATACGTCGTTTTTGAAATATCCGTAGATTCCCTTGAGCTGTCTTTAAAAATACCCACGATTCGTCAGTTTTTGAAATAGGTAAGAAGTCAAATCTACTCTAACAACTACACTAACTATACGGCTGAACTAACAAGCTGAACTATAGGTAAGGAAACCGCCTAACATCTGAGTCGATATATATATATATAGATATATAGTCGGTGATCCCGCCTCAATGTCATATCGTAAGGTATCCTCGAGTTATGAGTGCGGATCTATCATCAATATCGGCTCGTACGGTAAATCATCGTACGGCATCCCCAATAGCTGGGTAGGGTTCAACATCTCACTGTCTCATCACATAATAGGTATCACTATCAACAGATCACATAATCTGGGGTACTATTCTATGTCTAGCACAAAAACGATACCATCAAAGAAGTATGCATGCGGGGGTAAACACATATCCCAAGCCCGCAAGAAACAGAAGTCATATCCCACATATGAATCGTATCAAATCACCGATCTCACGGCACAAGCCCACACCATCGACTCATCTCCAAAGTCATCCCATATCATCAAACACAGTGCAAGTATAAGAAACACACAAGTGTATACGTGTGGGTGCAAATCTATCCTATGGTTCGCAACTAGGAGCTATGCTGGTTATTTCTACCCCTAACTAACCAAGACACACTAAAGCTATCACACACATAAATATACTACATAATACTAATTACGGACTGCGGGGGTGCTATACGCCATCCACCCGACTTCCCCCTGTAGATATAATCTACTCACCTGTATCCTGCGTGTCGGTGTCGATGTCTCCGTTATCTTCCGCATCGCCTCGGATCGTCGCGGTGTACCTACACGAATCACACGTATCGCATCGCATCAAAACCAATTCAACACTTGAAACGACACACTAAATCCAAAACGACACGCTAAACCAACACGATACGCTAAAAGGCTTATAGGTTAGAACCTACGGTTAGCCTTCGCAAAACAACTCGAAATCACTCGATATAGACGTACAAACGTCACACGATCGAGATAACACTATAAAACCAAAATCTGGAAATCAAAATACACAAAACCAAATCACATTTCAAAGCTGCAACACAAGAAAATGCTCCCAGATTTCACCTCAGGTCAAACTAGATCAATTCAACAACTCCAGGGTGCTATGCAGGGTGTATATGAGGTATGGAAGCAAAATGGGGAGGTTTCATCACAGAGGGGCCGGCCACATACACTGTTTGGCCGGCCTGGCCGGCCCCCCTATGTCCAAAGTGTCTCGTTTTCATAGGGTGGCCTCCTGAGGTCTAATGTGGGTCCCTGGTACTGTTGATTTTCCCTGAAAAAGTCCCAGTGTGTTCCAGATTTCCCTACACACTCTAAACACTCACAAACCGACATGAAAGTCCCGTAATTCCGTATTTTGGGTTTCAGGTTGTTTTAGGGCAGGGAATTGGTCAATTAGGGTCTAAGGTCACTCTCTAAACTCAATTGCAAGGTCAAAACTCAACATTACCCTCATCTCCTCTAATTTTGTCCAAATATCCACAATTCACCCGATATCGACATCAAACTTTAAAAGAGGCTAAATCACTTGAAATACTACAATATTTGTGAAAGAATTACCTCAAAAGAGACTCAAGAATCTTCCCACAACACCAAAACAGCAACTTTCCTAGTCCATCTTGTAGATCTCGGGCTCGTGCACACTTTTAATGAAACGGACCTAGGGTTTTGGGGTTGTTTTTGAGATGTTTTTAGGCTTTGAAGAGGGGAGGGAGATGAGGAAGGGGCAGCAGCAGTAGGAGGAGGAATAAGAGGGAGAGAAATGAGGAATGAAGGGGTATGGCTAAGGGTATAAGTCAAAGTCCACCTCTCTCTCTCACCTACCCTCATTTTCTTTTCTTTTCTCTTTTCTTTTCCTTGTAATCCTTAAACCAAACCTTCTCACCTCAATAGTGAACACAAAAAGAAATCCATGGCTAGAAAAATGCACAAGTGTAGAAAATGTGATATGTGCAAGTTTTGCACAAAACTGCCGAAAAACCCGATTAGCGATTTTAATCGCGATTAGCACTAAATTAGTGTCAAAATGATCACAACAACTTAAAAATGTCATAATTCCAATAATTAGCCCATTTTAGAATTTTTCATAATTTTTCTCAAATTTTTCCCATTTATTTGCATTTAAATATTAATTTAATATTAAAATAATCAATAAAATAATATTAAATTATAAAAATTCCTAAAAATAATATTTTATATTTTTGAAAATGTTACATTTGGTCTCTTATAAGTCATAAGGATATTACAAGAGTGCTTTCTCGTTATAAGTGGAGAGGACATACAAGGGTCGTTCACTGTACAAACATATCCCTAGTCACGGATGAGACTTTGTTAGGGAAATGTTTATTCGCGCCCGTGGATTGTATAAAAGGGTCAATATTGAACCACTTGTAGGGCAAAATTGGAGGTTGTGATGGTTTAAGAACAGGTTCAGATCCCTGTAGCTTAAGACTTTTGAATCTTATTAGCCGCGAGGGTCTCATAGGAGGGTTCTCCTTACGAGTCGTGAGGATCTCGCAAGTGTAGTTTCTCCTTAGGAATCGTGGGGATCCCTAAATGTGTTGCTCCCTTGTGAGTCGTAAGGATCTCACTCAGGTGGTTTCTCCTCACAAGTTTGAGAGGACCTTGCAAGTGTCTTTTAACGAGGTTGCGCCCTTTCGGGTTTTCACAAAAACTCGCCGGTAGCCCTGCTGTTTTTACTCATGGAGACCTTTCGGGTTTTCATCCGTGCCCATTTTGCTTATGAACATACCGTTTTCTTTTTCTTTCTTTTTTTATTCTTTTTTTTGTGCCAGCTTTGGGATGCTGCAGTCTACAGTAGTTTATTGACGTCTCGGTCAACAGCTAGTTTTAGGACATAGTGGTTCATCGTTAGTTTAAGGACGTTTTGGTCCGACCCCAGTTTTAGGACATATTGGTCCATTGTTAGTTTTAGGACATTTCGGTCCGTTGTTAGTTTTAGGATATTTAGGTCCGTTGTTAAGGAAGCTGGCTACTACTTACAGAGTTTGGGCTTAGGAAGATCGCGAGCGGACATAGGCGTCGTCATCTATCGTTGACCTAGGCCGTGACTCGTTAGGCGTAGTATTTTTTTTGGAAGCGACCGTTTATTGGTCTGAAAGGTCTTTCACCATGAATGTCCATTAGTAGGTAAGCTCCACCCTGGTAAACTTTGTCTATGATATATGGGCCTTCAAAGTTCGGCTCGAATTTCCCCCGCTTGGCACGATTGGGGATCATAGGTCTTTTAACCCCTAGCACGAGTTCGCCTTGGCGGAACATTCTCGGCCTAGTCAATTTTTCATATGAGGGCGTAATCTTTGCTTTATAAGCCTCCAGACTCTGTTGCGCCACGAGCTGGTTTTCATCAAGGGCATCAAGCTCCTCAAGCCGAAGGTGAGCATTTTCTTCGTTTGTTAGCTCGTAGTGAACCTCCACCCATAGAGAGGGTAACTCTATCTCGAGGGGGAGTACCGCTTCTGTGCCGAATACCAATGCATACGGCGTTGTGTTCGTGGCTGTTTTGAACGTAGTTCGATACGCCCAAAGTGCTTCATGCAGTCTCTCATGCCAGTCCCTCTTATTTCGAGACACCGTCTTTTTCACGATCTTCGTCAAGGTCTTATTGAAAGCCTCAGCTAGACCGTTAGCTCGAGCATTATAGACTGAAGAGTATCTCCAGTCGATGTTATGCTGTTGTGCGAAGCGGCTGATCTTGTGGCTTCTGTAGGCTGGCCTATTATCGGAGATGATCTGTCGCGGAGTTCCAAACCGATAAATGATGTGCATCTTGAAGAAATGGAGGATATTCTCCGTCTTCACTTCCCTCAGCGGTACTGCTTCTGCCCACTTGGAGAAGTAATCAGTTGTCGCCAAAATGAACCGATGTCCTCTGGACGATGCTGGCTCGATGGGGCCAATTATGTCAGTTCCCCACATTTCGAATGGCCAGCTAACCACCGTTGGATGTAGTGGATTTGGATGCTGATGGATGAAGTCCCTGTGAATCTGGCACGAGTGGCATTGCTTCGCGTATTCGAGGTAGTTCTGGATCATCGTGGGCCAATAGTAGCCCATCCTTTTGATTTTCAGCTTCATTATCGGGCCGGCTTGGTGAGAACCACATAGTCCGTCATAAGTTTCTTGGACGATTCTCTTTGCCTCTTCAGGTCCCAGGCATCTTAGCCATAAAGAGTCAAATGATCTCTTATACAGGGTATCATTGACGAAGGCAAAAGACAGAGCTCGTTTCATGAGCTGATGTCTCGAGGACGCATCTTCAGGTGTTCGACGGGATTTGAAGTAGTCTACGAAGACGTCTCTCTAATCCTCAGCCTTTTCCTGGTCTTTTATTTGTAGGGCCGTTTGCTCGGTCGCTCCTTTTTCTTCAGATGACTCCGGCGATATTTCTGCTGGTGCGAGAACCCGACGGCTTTGCACAACGATCCTCACGTCATCGAGGTTCTCGTCGGCCAGTTCTTTAGCGAGCTTGGCTAATGCATCCGCCTTGCTATTTTCTGCGCGCGGTATGTTTTCCAGGGCATAGGAAGGAATTTGAGTCAGCAGTTGCTGCACTTTCTCGCCGTATTTCACTAGCTCTGGTTTGTACGTCTGATAGTCGCCGTTTACTTGGCTAATGACCAAGTGAGAGTCTCCGTATATAAGAAGGTTCTCGATTCCCAAGTCGACAGCGATCTCAAGACCTACTATCAAAGCTTCATATTCGGCTTCATTATTCGTCCTCGGCTCTATTAGGGAGAAGGCAAAGCGCATTATCCCTCATTGTGGAGTTACGAAGATGAGGCCTACCCCTAATTTGATTATAGGAATGCTTTGTTTGCGCTTCTTCATGGAAGATGCTCCGTCAAAATAGAGTTCCCACCGGATATCATTCTCTCTTCTTTCCACGTCGATCGTGTCAAACGCGTGTTCATCTGGCAATTCGCAGTTCAAGGGAGAGTCGGCAGGTATCGGATGCTCAGCGAGGAAGTCGGCGATGGTCTGGCCTTTCACTGCCTTAAGAGGCCGATAAGTTATCGAGAACTCCATCAAGAGCAGGGCCCATTTAGCGAGCCGCCCTATCAATATGGTCTTTGACATCAAATACTTGAGAGGATCCACCTTCGATATGAGATGGACCTCATGTGCCAACGCGCAGTGTCTGAGCTTCGTTATCACGAAGATCAATGCTAGGCAGTGTTTTTCAATAGGAGAGTAATTGCTTTCTGCCCCCAGGAGAACTCGACTCAGATAATAAAGGGCTCTCTCTTTCCCTTGGTCATTTTCTTGTGCCAACAACGCGCCTAAAGAACTTCGAGGGCTGTTGTGTACAGGACGAGAGCTTTTCCTTTAACGGGAGCGGCCAGTACTGGCGGATTCTGCAGATTGTTAGGGTAAAAATTTACATCCCGGTTGTCCAAGTCAAAATCAAAGTCAACCCCAAGCCAGGTGGGCCCAAGCCCAGGTCAAGTGGGCCAATGCCCGGAGCGAGCCAGAACATGAAGCGGCCGGCCTCCCCCCATTCCAAAATAAAAATTTTGTAATAAATAATTTTGTTGTATTTCTTGTATTTTTATTTTATGAATAAATGTAAGAAAATGGGCATAAAGCCAAATTTTTGTAAAGCCCATAGCTTATGTGCTAAAAGAAATGGCACATGAGCCATGGGATGGGCAAAATGCCATTTTTGTAGAGCCCAAGGGGCTATATGTAAAGTGTATAGCCTATAAAGGTAAGGATAATGAAAATAGATTTGAGATCTTTCTCCTCCCTCAAGGTTCTAAAGAAACCTTCTTCTTTCCTTTAAATTAAATCAAGAGTTCTACTCTTCCTTTTATAAAACTAAATATTTTTTCACCACAAAACCCGCAAAGGGGAGCTTAGACCTCCTATCAGATCTAAAAAAGAAGAGACTTTTAAAATCTCACATCTCTTGATCTTCAAGATCCTACCCACAGAGGAGGAAGAAGGAGACCCATCTCCAGAAACCCCACTTTGGGGAAGAACTAGGGCTCAAGGGGAGAAGCCCTTCATCATCCTCAAAACATCCTAGGAGTTTAACTCCTCATATATATATATATATATATATATATATATATATATAAACACAAAATAATAAGAGCTCCTTTCTGGGAGTACAACTCCCATTGTAGGGACCAAGTCCCTTTTGCCGCCCGAACGCCCACGTGCTGACACGTGGGGCGCTAGCGCACAAAGTGCTAGCGCCCAAAGCGCTGTTGGGTCACGGCAGCGCCCAAAGTCGAAACACGACCAAAATGCGGAACAAAAATTTCTTAAACCGGCGCTACCGCTACCCGAATCCCGGATCGACCTTAAACCCTAAACTAGCAGACTAACTAAGAGTTAGAAACTTTATACCGAGTTGATCTGTGTCCTTCCGTCTTCATTCCAAGCTCCTAGCGGCTCCTTGATGTGGTTTGGTTGCCGGTCTTCCTTCGTCTCCGATAATCCACCCGAGGGAAACGGTGCAAGCTCCAACCTCGTCGAACGAGGTAACCGACGCTCCAAAGTCGCTAGCGTTGGAGAGTCGAGATATAGGGAAGTGTCACTACATTTTTCTCTCTACCCATTGTAGGGTGTTTTTCGTCACCCCATTGAGATGGGAATACGCGCGCGTTTGTCAGGCGTACTACAGATCCCCCCTGCCTAGGGTAGGCCGGGGTTTAATGATTGTGGGGATCCGAATCTCCGGCAGCCGCGAACTAAGCTGCCGTTAATTATCCATCGCCTTCAGAGCGAGGGAACCTCCGATTGACGGGTTAAACTGGTCATGCTAACTCAATGTGCAGTGTACGTGTGTTGTGTTTTGAAAGGGGGGTTTTGGATATATCAGGAGCCACATAGAGTTTTTTTAGGGGTCCCGCTACCCGAATAGCGGGCTGGGGGTCAAGGGGGCTAGCTGCCCCCTTGCAAGGTGCGGGGCAGCGTCCCGTTAGAATTTTTTTTCAACGGGGGCAGTGTCGCCGAGTATGTGTATGTGTACATATGTATACATATGTATATATAAATAAAGGGGGAAAAAGATATCCAAAGGATGCGTGGGGCCAGCGCAGAGTGCTGGAGCGCAACGCGCCACGTGTCGGCATGTGGGCGCTTTGCGCTCGGACGCTGGGCGCTTGAGCGCAAGCGCGCCACGTGTCGGCACGTGGGCGCTTTGCGCTCGAGCGCAGAGTGCTGGAGCGCAACGCGCCACGTGTCGGCACGTGGGTGCTTTGCTCTCGGATGCTGAGCGCTTGAGCACAAGCGCGCTACGTGTCGGCACGTGGGCGCTTTGCGCTCGAGTGCAGAGTGCTGGAGCGCAACGCGCCATGTGTCGGCACGTGGGCGCTTTGCGCTCGGACGCGGAGCTCTAGGGCACAAGCGCGTCACGTGGGCGTTTTGCGCCTGAGCGCAGGGCGCTGGAGCGCAAGCGCGCCACGTGGCGCCACGTGGGCGCTTTGCGCTCGAGCGCAGGGCGCTGGAGCGCAAGCGCGCCACGTGTCGGCACGTGGGCGCTTTGCGCTCGAGCGCACGCGCGCCACGTGTCGGCACGTGGGCGTTTTGCGCTTGAGCGCAGGGTGCTGGAGCGCAAGCGCGCAACGGCGAGGAAAAGGGGGCTTTTACCCCCGGAAATTCTCTAAAGAGAAAATAGGGTGGAGTTAAACTCCTAAGATGCTTCGGGTTAAGGAAATGGGTTCTTCTTCTGCCTTTGCTGGCCGGATCTTGAAGATAAAGAGATGTGAGATTTAAAAATATTTTCTTTTTGAGATCTGATGGCAGATCTGAGTTCCCCTTAGTGGGTTTTGTGGTGGAAAACTATTTAGTTTTTAAAAAGGAAGAGTAAAACTCTTGATTTAATTCAAAAGAAAGAAGATGGTTTTGGAACCTTGAAGAAGGAGGAAAGATCTCAGATCTAAAACTTTTTTTTTTTGGAGAGAGAAAAGTTGTTAGGATTTTTTTTCATTATCTTTGCCTTTATAGGCCGTACACTTTACACATAGCCCCTTGGGCTTCACAAAATGGCATTTTGCCTATCTTAAGACTCATGTGCCATTTCTGTTTGCACATAAGCCTTGGGCTTTATAAAAATTTGGCTTTATGCCTATTTTTCTTACATTTATCCATAAAACAAAATAAAAAGAAATACGACAAAATTATTTATTACAAAATTTTATCTTGGCATGGGGGAAGGCCGGCCGCTTCAGGTTCGGGCTCGACCCGGGCATGGCCCACTGGATCTGGGCTTGGGCCCACTTGGCTTGGGGTTGACTTGGTCAACCGGGGTGTAAATTTTTACCCCAACAAATTGCCCCCCATCAATTAATGCACCCCACATATGTGGGTCGTGTGCATGAAACTGATGGATCTTCTTTCACGTGGAGGCGACTTGATTCGGTTCCCACCTTTTGGGATGCTGGCACTGCCCTTTTTACGACATGGACGGTCGATGTTGCCCTTTTTGCGACTTGGACGGTCGGTTCTGCCTTTTTGGCGACGCAGACGGTCGGTGCTGCCCTTTTTGCGACTTGGACGGTCGGTTCTGCCCTTTTTGCGACTTGGACGGTCGATGCTTCCCTTTTAGCGACGTGGACGGTCGATGCTGCCATTTTTGCGACTTGGACGGTCTTTGCTGCCCTTTTAGCGACGTGGACGGTCGATACTGCCATTTTTGCGACTTGGACTGTCTTTGCTGCCCTTTTACCGACGTGGACGGTCGGTTCTGCCCTTTTTGCGACTTGGACGGTCGATGCTGCCATTTTTGCGACTTGGACGGTCGATGCTGCCATTTTAGCGACGTGGACGGTCGTTTCTGCCCTTTTTGCGACTTGGACGGTCGGTTCTGCCCTTTTTGCGACTTGGATGGCCGGTTCTGCCCTTTTTGCAACTTGGACGGTCGGTACTGCCCTTTTAGCGACGTGGATGGTCGGTTCTGCCCTTTTTGCGACTTAGATGGTCGGTGCTGGATTTGACTTGCTCCGCTTCTTGCGGTGTCAGGGATGATGTTGACTTGTTTCCGAGGTGGAATTTGATTCTTCCAGGGAGGTCATTGGTTGTTTTGCTGATTTGATGTGATTTGGGTTGACATCAGCACCGCTACACTGGAATATAGTACCAGGAGCGAATCATCATCTGTCTTTGAGAGGATTTGGGGATTGGTTTTTTTCCGTTTGGCATCTGCATTGCTGCACTAGAATAATGCCAGGAGCAACTCATCATTTGCACTGAGAAGATTTGGGAATTGACGGCTTAGGAGACAGGTTTAGATCCCTATCACCTAAGGCTTTTCAATTTTATGGGCCGTAAGGGTCCCATAAAAGTACTTTCTCCCTATGAGTCGAAAGGATCTCGTAGGTGTATTTTCTCCTTAGGAGTCATGGGTACTCCTAAGTGTGTTGCTCCTTTGTGAGTCGTAAGGATCTCACGCGGGAATTTTCTCCTCTCAAAGTCGAGAGGACTTTGAGAGTACATTTCATCTCCTTTTCACGAGTTTGCGCCCTTTCGGGTTTTCACAAACTCGCCGGCAGTCCTGCTGTTTTTACTCACGGAGCCCTTTCGAGTTTTCACCCGTGCCCGTTTTGCTTGTGGACATACCGTTTATTTTTTTATTTCTTTTATTTATTTATTTTTCTCTTTTTCTCTTTTTTTTCCGCTGGTGGGACTTTAAAAGTAGACTCACCGGCAGGACTTGGGAGAGATTGAGATTGTTTTACGCCCGTGGATTGTATACGGTTTTGAAGGATGTATGATCCAGACCGTAGGGCCGGAGAAATTTGGAGATTTTGTTGGCGTCTGCATCGCTGCACTGGAATATGGTACCAGGAGCGACTCATCATTCGCCGTTGGGGTATGGGGGTTGGAATTTGGTTGGCGTCTGCATCGCTACACTTGAATAAGGTACCAGGAGCGACTGATCATTCGCCACTTGGGGACTTGGAATTTGGATCTTGTTTGGCATCAGTATTGCTGCACTGGAATAACGCCAGGAGCAACTCATCATTTGCCCCGGGAGGACTTGGGATTTGGGTTTTTGGTCGGCATCAGCACCGCTAACACTGAAGATAAATGCCAGGAGCGACTCATCATTTGCCGTTGCCCGTTGGGGAACGATGGCTTAGGAGACAGGTTTGGGTCCCTATCACCTAAGGCTTTTCAATTTTATGGGCCGTGAGGGTCCCATAAAAGCATTTTCTCCCTACGAGTCGTAAGGATCCCGCAGGTGTATTTTCTCCTTAGGAATCGTGAGGATTCCTAAGTGTGTTGCTCCTATGTGAGTCGTAAGGATCTCACGCAGGGGTTTTCTCCTCACAAGGTCAAGAGGACTTTATGAGTGTATTTCATCTCTTTTCACGAGTTTGCGCCCTTTCGGGCTTTCACAGACTCGCCGGTAGTCCTGCTGTTTTGACTCACGGAGCCCTTTCGGGTTTTCATCCGTGCCCGTTTTGCTTGTGGACATACCGTTTATTTTTTTTTCTTTTATTTTTATTTTTATTTTTCTCTTTTTTTTGTGCCGCTGGTGGGACTTTAAAAGTAGTCTCACCGGCAGGATTTGGGAGAGATAGGGGTCATTTACGCCCCTGGATTGTATACAGTTTTGCAGGATGTATGATCCAGACCGTAGGGCTGATGTGCTCAATTCGCCTGCGACTTGGAGCATTCACATGTAGTATTTTTTGAGATATCGGCCATTGATGGGTGGCATGGGCCTTTCTCCCTCGGCACTTATTAGTTGGTAGGATCCTCCGTCGAACACTTTCTCGATGATATATGGTCCTTCCCAGTTTGGCCCGAATTTTCCTTTGGCATGTCGATTGGGGATGATCGGTCTTTTGAGGACCAACACCAATTCACCTTTCTTGAAAGCGCGGAGACGGGTTATCTTGTCATAGGCCCGTGACATTTGGGCTCGGTATAGCTCCAGATTTTGCTGCACCGCGAGCCTCTTTTCTTCTAGGGCATCGAGCTCTTCAAGTCGAAGGAGCACGTTTTCCTCCTCCGTCAACTCGTGCTGAACGGCCATTCTTAAGCTTGGAACTTTGACTTCGAGGGGGAGGACCGCCTCCACTCCGAAGAGCAATGAGTATGGAGTGGACTGAGTTGGAGTACGGTGCGTGGTATGATATGCCCACAACGCCTCGTGAAGTTTAAGATTCCAGTCTCTCTTGTTGGCTGAAGCATTTTTTCTCAGGAGCTTGCATAGAGTCTTATTGAAGGCTTCAGCTAGCCCATTGGCTCTTGGATTATAGATGGAGGAATATCTCCAGTCTATCTTGTGTTGAGTAGCGAACCTTAAGAAATTGAAGCTCTTGAAAGAAGGCCCGTTGTCAGAAATGATTCTTCTTGGTGTACCGAAGCGGTATAGAATATTATGCTGGAAGAATGTCAGAATATCTTTTGTCTTGACTTCTTTTAATGGGACAGCTTCAGCCCATCTGGAGAAGTAGTCTGTCGCAGCCAGTATGAACCGATGGCCTTTGGAAGACGGAGGATCAATTGGGCCAATAATGTCGGTGCCCCAGACTTCGAAGGGCCACGACGCCACCGTAGGATGCAGCGGATTGGGATGCTTGTGAATGAAATCACCATGGATTTGGCAGATCTGACATTTCTTTGCATGCTCTCCGCAATCCCGTATCATGGTGGGCCAGTAATACCCAAGCCGTTTGATTTGAAGTCGCATCCTGGGGCCAGATTGGTGAGCACCGCAAACGCCCGAGTGAACATCTTTCATGACCTTTTCGGCTTCGGCCAATGACGGACACCTGAGGCAGAGTTGGTCATATGACCTGCAGTATAATGTGTCATTTACAAACATGTATCGGAGGTACTCTATGAAGGGTTCTCTCCAATCGGGCTCGTCTTGGATGATCGAAGCTTCTGCGACAGGACTGCTCTTCTGTTCCGCGCTTTCCTCTTCTCATAGAGAGACTGAGGGTAGAATTTGTCGGCTCCTGATGTGATCAGAATTTCGTCCATGTCAGGATCGGCCAGCTCCTTGGCTAAGCGAGCGAGTACGTCAGCCTTTCCATTCAACGCTCTAGAGTCTCTCATTAGTTCAATGTGAGTGAACCGTTTCATGAGTTCCACCACTCGGCCTCTGAACCGAGCTAACTCGGGTTTGTATATTTTATAATCGCCGCTTACTTGGCTGACGACGAGCTGGGAGTCACCGTAAACTCGTAGCCGACGGATTTCCATTTCTATGGCGAGTTCCAAACCAGCTATCAGAGCTTCAAACTCAGCTTCATTGTTTGTCTGAGGCTCGGTGAGAGCGAAAGAACGCCGTAGGGTTCCCATTGATGGCGTGATGAACACCAATCCTATCCCCGTTTTTACCTCCGGGACGCATGATCTGCTGGAGCTCCTTATTGATGAGGCCCTAAGAAGTAGAGCTCCCAATATGGCTCGTCTTCCTCGAGGTGCAGCACATGTTCATCAGGTAACTCACAATTTAGCGGCGATCCTTCTGGTATGGGATGAGCAGCGAGAAAGTCTGCAAGAGCTTGCCCTTTTACTGCGTTCTGAGGAGTATAAACTATGTTAAACTCGAGCAGCATAACAGCCCATCTTGCCATTCTGCCGGCTAGGCTCGCTCTGGTCATCAAGTGTTTGAGCGGGTCGACCATGGAGATCAGCATAACCCGATGAGCAAGCAGATAGTGCCTCAGCTTCTTCACAGCAAATATCAGAGCCAGGCATTGCTTCTCGATTGGGGAATAGTTGTGTTCCACCCCGACTAGAGTTCGACTGAGGTAGTAGAGGGCATTTTCTTTTCCTTCCTCGTTATTCTGGGCAAGGAGCGCACCGAGTGACTCATCCAGCGCGGCAGTGTAGAGAATCAGCGGTTTATTTGGAATGGGAGCGGCCAGCACTGGAGGGTGCAACAAGTACTGTTTGATGCTTTTGAACGCTGCTTGACATTCGGCATCCCAGGTAAAAGGAGCTCCTTTCTTCATGAGCTTTGAGAAGGGCCTACATCTCCCCGATAAATTTGAGATAAACCTCCGTATATAAGCAAGCTTGCCTTGAAAAGATCTTAGCTATGTCAGACTCTTCGAAGGGGGCATCTCCATGATGGCCTTTATCTTTGATGGGTCAACTTCGATCCCTCGATGCCGAACTATAAAGCCCAGGAATTTTCTCGATGACACGCCAAAAGCGCACTTCAGAGGATTCATTTTCAGATCGTACTACCTCAGTCTGGTGAGAACGGTCCTAAGATCTTGGATATGATCGGCCTTGGTTTTAGTCTTGACGACCAGATCATCAACATAGCATTCGACGAATTTATGAATTAGGTCATCAAAGATATTGGTCATTGCCCTTTGGTACGTAGCACCTGCGTTCTTCAGTCCGAACGACATCACCTTGTAGCTGTATATTCCGATCGGGGTTCGGAATGCTGTGTGCTTCTCATCCTCAGGCGACATCTTGATCTGATTATATCCAGACGAGCCATCCATAAAGGTGAACAGCTCGTAATTTGAGGTGTCATCGACCATCATTTCCATGACCGGTAGCGGGAAGTCGTCTTTAGGACATGCCTTGTTGAGGTCCCTGAAATCGACACAAACTCGGATCTGCCCATTTTTCTTCTTCACTGGGACTATGCATGCGATCCAGTCCGCATATTTTTCTTCCCTGATGAAGCTGGCATCGATGAACTTCTTAGTTTCCTCGATGACCTTTTCTTCTAGTTCCCTTCTCATTCTTCGAGGAGCTTGTTTGACTGGCTTAGCATCAGGAGATATAGCCAGCTTATGTACGGCTACTTCAGGGGAAAGACCTGGCATTTCTTTGTATGACCACGCGAAGCAGTCGACGAACTCATGCAGCAGGGAAATTATCTGCGCTTTCATTCCCTCTGACAAGAGCGAGCTGATGTAGGTCGGCCTTGGATTATCGGGCGTTCCTAAGTCAATCTCGGTTAGCTCGTCAAAGGTTGCTTGTCCGCTATCTTCGAGCTCTTGAGGAGCTTCTTCTGGCTCGGCTATCTCGTCATCATCATTTGATCTTTCGCTGGACTTACCAACATGGATCATGTAGCATGCTTTGGGATCAGGTTGAATGTAGCCTATGCCCCGTCTATCTGGAATTCGTCCATCGATGAGTGCTCGGACCTGGGGCGGATACCATAGCCCTTCGTAAAACTTTGCTTCAGACTCCGTTTGATATAATCGGCATCCGCACTTCTTAAAGTATTCCCGCATCTCGGGCGCATAGTATCTGGGATTGAGGACGGCTCTTATGCTTCTCTCATAGGGAAGGCACGCGACAGAAAGATCGTCCGGGTGCACAACGGGGTTTGACCTGTAAAACAGGATGCCCTTCTGTCCATTTTTCCTCCCGGGCACGTAGAAAGTTTTCAGCTGGTTCACGGTAGAGACCGACAATGCGTCGAGCTCTTTGCACATCCGTTCCGGCACCTTTGTGATGGCCAGGGACCCTTCTGCGACTTCGAAGGTCTCTCGTAGTTTCGCTTGCTGCATGGGGGGCCAATCTGCACAGCTGTTGCACGGCAGGTTCTCTTCTTTTGGCTCTTCAGTGTCACTACCAAGATGAGGGCGGACTTTGCTGCTACATGGGCCTTCAGTAACAGATTCGTCCGTATCGCTGCCAAAACGAGGGCGAGTTTTACGGAAGGACGGGCTTCCAGCGTCAGACTCATCAGTGTCGCTGCCGAAATGCGGGCGCACTTGGGCGTTTTTGCTTTTGAAAGTGACAGTCGGCGCAGATTTGCTTTTAAGTCTTGGGGCCGGTCTATCCTCAGTCGGTTGTAGCTTAGCATTTTGGTGGTTCATAAAGTACCGAGAATCTTCATAGTGGACTTCATGCACACCGAACGGCTGGATGTCTCCGTTGATGCGTTTTTCTTCGCCATTTTTAGTATACTTCATGCATTGATGGAGAGTTGACGGGACGATGCCGTAATCGTGGAGCCACGGCCGTCCCAAGAGAATCTTATAAGATGTGTCAGCGTCGATCACGTATATCTTAGCTTCAGTTTGCAGATCCCCGAATTTGATTGGCAAAGCTATAGACCCCAGAACTTTCTAGCAATTTTGGTTGAAGCCTTGAATGACAATCCTTTCCCTTGACAGGTGTCGGACGTCCATTGACAAACTCTTCAGAGTTCGCAAGTTCATGATGATTACCGAGCACCCCGGATCAATCAATATGCGATTAATTCGATCTCCATCGCTGTACCCGGTCACGTAAAGCGGCCGATTATTCTCAGCCGTTCCCAGTAGCAAGTCTTCATCCTTAAATGTGACTGCGGCGGCATACAAAGCGTGCTGGGCTTCTTTCATATTAATTTCCGCAAAGTGAGCCTGATACCGCTCGGGGTTTTGTAGAGCGTGAATGAGAACATCTCTAAGCTCCTTAGATAGGACCAAGGCGTCGTAGAAGCTCAGGAGAGACAGAAGCTTCCGGAGATGTGCCAAGACATTATAGTCCACCGAGTAAGGACTTATGTTTTCATCAGCCGGTTCTCTGCCATCTTCTTCATTAGCGACTTGTTTTTCCTTCCTTTTTAAGGCGTTGCCCTGATTTGGCATTAGAGCCCTGCCGCTTCTGAGCTGGATTTGATTGGCCTTTGTGGTGAGCCCCTCGTCCTCTTCGGGAAAATAGAGCTCATCCTCGGAGTCGCTGCCAAGATGGATGGCGTAGCAGGTCACTACTGGGATCTCTTCATTGGAGTCTTCTTCTAACTCCTCCAGAATTTCAGCCGCTTGTACAAGGAAGAACTCCTTCAATTGAATCAATGTTCTTTCCTTTTGTTCATATTCTTCGAGGGAATCGATATATTTTTGAATGGTCGATCTCCCTGCAGACTCTTTTTCGCGCCGAGCTGCACTTTTCTTCTTCTTGAGCTTCTTGGATTTTGAGCCTGATGGAGCCGCATTGGCAGCTGGACTGGTAGGCTTCTTCTGCCCTTCCCATTCCGTCCTGGGTTCTTTCCAAAGTAGCTTTATCATCTTCTTCGTCTTATTAGATATGTGCGTACTCCACGAAGGCCGCGATGAGTCCGTTTCATTTCTCAGGACAGCGGGTTCGGCTGTCTGCTCCCAGAAGGCTTCAACTTATGTCTGTATAAAGTTGGTGGTTGCAACTTGATTGTTCACCAACACACTTTTGGATAGCTCGATCTCTCCAGCCTTGTACTGCTTCTCCACCCATTCTTTGAAGATATAGCAATCCTCGATTGCATGGCTCACTACTCGGTGGTACGGGCAATACAGAGGATTGTCGGTCATTTTTGCTTCTTGGGGTCTTTTCGACTCCAGCAATTGTAGGCCGTTGTTCAAGGCATCTTTAAATATCTTGCGGACCTTGTCTCTTCTGAAAGAGTAAACCTTGTTCTTTTTCTCCTCTAGGGAAGGCCCATCTCCTCCCAGCAATGGCTTTCGAGACCGGTTGGTTTTGGATTCGCCCGCCCTTCGCTTTTCTTCATTGTCGGAGGCATTGAAGACATTGGTACTGCTGGAACTCCCGCTTCTACTGTTGTCGTCCCGCTAGCTTTTCCAGGTTTTGTCTCTCTGAGAGTCCGGCGGGGACTCTTGCTTCGAGCGTTCCAGCATTTGGACTTTCTTGGTTAGCTCCTGAAATGTCTTGAGGCCCGCTGTACATAAGAATGGGACCATCCAATTGCTGAGGTTCCCAGTGAGAAGGCTGACGGACTGGTCCTGCTCCAGCGGCGGTTCGCACTTGACTATGAGATTACGCCATCGGGCGATAAAGTTGGTGTTTCTTTCATTCTTCCCCGGCTTGGTCCTCACAAGGTCGGCAATGGAGATTTTATCACTGACACTAACGAACCTTTGCCGAAACAGGGACTCCATTTGGGCAAAGGTAATGACGGACCCGTCTGGTATGCTCGCGTAACAGTTGAAAGCGACACCGGTCAGGCTGTTGACAAACTGACGAAGAAGGAGCGCGTTATTGCCCCCTGTATTTCCGCACGATACTTTGAAGTAGGCGACGTGCTGATTTGCATTCCCCGTACCATCAAATCTTCCGAACTTAGGAATGACGTAGCCACTTGGGAACTCAATCAGATCGTACTGCGCGGGATATGGCCGCCCACTACTGCCAATTTCTTTCTGAGCTTCAGCTTCGGCCACCAATGTTTTAACCTTGCTGGTGACCAAATCCGTTATCCGATCCTGTGTTAGCGGGATAGTGCTATCTGGGGCCAAGGCGTCCCCAGAAGCGGAGTGTGGCCGGCTTTCATGTGGCTCGACCAGTCTTGGACCCGAAGGAACAGGCATTGGCTGCCTCGGATTGTCATCACCCGGCTGATTAGTAGCGGCTTGTGCTTGATTGGGAGGCGCTCGAGCAATTTTAGCCGTAAGCTGCATCACCACGTTCGTTAAGTCGTCAATCTTCGAATAGAGCTTGGCCATCTCTTTATCTTTGCTCCCGAGCTGTTTTCGAAGCTCTTGAAGCAGCTCTTACTCCGCAATCCTGGGGCGGAAAGTCGGCTTTTCCTTGCTGTCCGAGCTTGACTCTGCATGGACCAAGGGGTCTTTCTTCCTATCCTCCTCATCGAGAGGGTTTTCTTCATCCAGCGGGGGTGGCTGTTCTTGGGCGGCGGCAACCACATTCAGGCTAGATTGGGCTTGGGATGTGGTGGCCCTATCCTTGATTTTGCTGCGAAGGTTGTCGCTGGGGCGCCCTCCCGCCATATAGACCGTATGGATGATATATCCGGCCGTCTTTCTATCATTGGCGGCTGATTTCACGGATCGCAGTCTTGACCCCCTTGCTTCGGTAGCTGGTAGTCGATTGAAGGCGGCTGGCCTAACCAGGTTCTTGAATGGTGCTGGAGCTTCTTTTCTGGATTTGCCCCGCTGCTTTCGTGCGGCACAGAGCGCCTGATCGACCCTTGAAGAGACAGTGTCATACTTTTTCTGTTGGGGCCGGGACACGTCTCTTTGTAGCTCTGTTCGGACCGCTGTCTTCTTGATTCTGGCGGTCATGGCATTTTTCTGAACCCACTTCAGAGGCTTGAAGGAATTGTTGATTCTTACGTCCGACTCAGCCGTCGTCGCAGGCCAACCCTGCACTTGGAACTTCAAACAATTCCATTTGGCTGAAGCCCTGGCCCTCTTATTGGCTCGAAACCTGAGCCGCTTCTGCCTTAACTTTTCTGTTCTAAGCGCCTGGCAGACTTCGGCTCTTTGGGAAGACGCCGCAGACCGGGCGATGGAGGGCCTTGGAGATACGCTCGATTGCGCATTTGTTGGAGTCATTGCCTGAGCTCGTCCACGACATTTGATGTTGCCCTTCGCACCGGAAGTCTTGCCCCCAGCTGGAGCGCCAGGGAGTCGTTCATACACCATCTTAAGTTTCGGTTGTGGTGCCTTAGTAATCACAACATTCGGCCTCTTGCCCCTTGGGACAGGCTTGGCCACCTGTTCCACCGGGATTTTCGCCAGATGAGCGCTTCCGGCAGGGTAGATGATGACGGAGCCAAACTGGCGCAGCGGTTCCACCCACTGTCGACTGAGGCTTGCGGGGAGAACCACACGAGCGTTGATCTTGACCACGTATGGAATCGGGGTCACGTTGGAAGCTGAATTCGTCTGGGGAGACATTGTCGTCGAAGGTTGATTGCTGCACAAAAAAAAACATCATTTCCGTATAGACAATCGATATGTATATTGATTGAGTTCGCATGAACGTTTAACCCGAAATATGGGAGGAGAGAAAGGTCCCACCGGGCGTGCCAGAATCTGTTGGGTGTTTTTCGTCACCCCATTGAGATGGGAATACGCGCGCGCTTGTCAAGCGTACTACAGATTCCCACTGCCTAGGGTAGGACGGGGTTTAATGATTGTGGGGATCCGAATCTCCGGCAGCCGCGAACTAAGCTGCCGTTAATTACCCCTCGCCTTTAGAGCGAGGGAACCTCCGATTGACGGGTTAAACTGGTCATGCGAACTCAATGTGCAGTGTACGTGTGTTGTGTTTTGAAAGGGGAGTTTTGGATATATCGGGAGCCACGCAGAGTTTTTACGGGGGTCCCGCTACTCGGATAGCGGGCTGGGGGTCAAGGGGGCTAGCAGCCCCCTTGCGGGGCAGCGCCCCGTTAGAATTTTTTTTCAACGGGGGCAGTGTCGCCGAGTATGTGTATGTGTACATATGTATACATATGTATATCTATACATGTATATATAAATAAAGGGGGAAAAAGACATCCAAAGGATGCGTGGGGCCAGCGCCTGGGCGCTTGAGCGCAAGCGCGCCACGTGTCGGTACGTGGGCGCTTTGCGCTCGAGCGCAGAGTGCTGGAGCGCAGCGCGCCACGTGTCGGCATGTGGGCGCTTTGCGCTCAGACGCTGGGCGCTTGAGCGCAAGCGTGCCACGTGTCGGCACTTGGGCGCTGTGCGCTCGAGCGCAGAGTGCTGGAGCGCAACGCGCCACGTGTCGGCACGTGGGCTCTTTGCGCTCGTACGCTGAGCGCAAGCGTGCCACGTGTCGGCACGTGGGCGCTTTGCGATCGAGCGTAGAGTGCTGGAACGCAACGCGCCACATGTCGGCACGTGGGCGCTTTGCTCTCGGATGCTGAGCGCAAGCACGCCACGTGTCGGCACGTGGGCGCTTTGCGCTCGAGCGCAGAGTGCTGGAGCGCAACGCGCCACGTGTCGGCACGTGGGCGCTTTGCGCTTGAACGCAGGGCGCTAGAGTGCAAGCGCGCCACGTGTCGGCACGTGGGCGCTTTGCACAGGGCGCTGGAGCGCAAGCACGCCACGTGTCGGCACGTGGGCGCTTTGCGCTCGAGCGCAGGGCGCTGGAGCGCAAGCGCGCCACGTTTCGGCACGTGGGCGCTTTGCGCTCGAGCACAGGGCGCTGGAGCGCAAGCGCGCCACGTGTCGGCACGTGGACGCTTTGCGCTCGAGCGCTAGCGTACCGGCGAGGAAAAGGGGGCTTTTAGCCCTAGAAATTCTCTAAAGAGAAAATAGGGTAGAGTTAAACTTCTAAGATGCTTTGGGTTAAGGAAATGGGTTCTTCTTCTGCTTTGCTGGCCGGATATTGGAGATAAAGAGATGTGAGATTTAAAAATATTTTCTTTTTGAGATCTGATGGCAGATCTGAGTTCCCCTTAGTGGGTTTTGTGGTGGAAAACTATTTAGTTTTGAAAAAGGAAGAGTAAAACTCTTGATTTAATTCAAAAGAAAGAAGAAGGTTTTGGAACCTTGAAGGAGGAAAGATCTCAGATCTGAAACTTTTTTTTTGGAGAGAGAAAAGTTGTTCGGATTTTTTTCATTATCTTTGCCTTTATAGGCCGTACACTTTACACATAGCCCCTTGGGCTTCACAAAATTGCATTTTGCCTATCCCATGGCTCATGTGCCATTTCTTTTTGCACATAAGCCATGGGCTTTACAAAAATTTGGCTTTATGCCTATTTTTCTTACATTTATCCATAAAACAAAATAAAAAGAAATACAACAAAATTATTTATTACAAAATTTTATCTTGGCATGGGGGAAGGCCGGCCGCTTCAGGTTCGGGCTCAACCCGGGCATGGCCCACTGGATCTGGGCTTGGGCCCACTTGGCTTGGGGTTGACTTTGATTTTTACTTGGTCAACCGGGGTGTAAATTTTTACCCCAACACCCATGAGCTCAAGAGAGCATCCATAGAAGATGAGTGAAGGTGATGAAGCTTTGGAATGAACAAAAATGTCTAAGTATTTTTGGAGCATGACAGAGTGAGAGAGAGTGAGCTAGTGTAATAATGTGATCATCTTGCAAATGAAAATGAAGCCCCACCAAAAATATGGCCGGCCCCCCTCTCTCATTCCCATCATAAAAAATTCTCATTTTCTTTTAACAATAAAATAATAGCCACCATACTTTGTTTCATGCCAAACCCATGCCACAAATCATATCACCTTTTCCACCTCATTAATAAAAAACAAATGAATTTCCATAAATGGAAAATCATATAAATGAGGTGGCATCTTCTAAAAGCTATTCCGTATAAAATACGGAATACTTCCCGGTACATATATCGAAATACATATACGCGTATTCGTACACAAATACGAATAGCCGAGAGAGAAAATAAGTAGCGAACAATAATACTAGAATACATATATATAAATACATATGTAAAATATTAAATCAAAAACCTGATTTAATAATCTGGCTTAATCCTAAGCCGCTAGTATTATCAACCGTCCGATTAAAGTCTGTGCCGCACATGCACATATTTAATCGGACACCTGTATGCATCAACATACGCCATGTACACCAAATCGCTTGAACCGTGAAAACCCTCTATGTGGGACTCTAAAGACTCGTCAATACGCTGGCAGTGGGTTTAACCATAAGCACGTCAGCGGCACTAGCTGTACGTAACGGCTACCCAGGTATTGAGCGAAAGGGAGGCCGACGAGCAAACTCATCCTGAACCCCTACTGAGCCTGACAGTGACAATATCCGTACAGTCTGGTTTGTTCGCCTAAGAGTATCTCATATCGAGTCTAGGGGGGTGGATAAACTCAGACCCCTAACAACGCGATATTTAGTGTCGGCATGTAACCCATCACCACCTGAGAAACTATCGATCCTGGATCGATAATTCTCGTTCACCATGGCCATGGATTTCTGGTGATGGCCACCCGTACACAATGCGACATCAACCCCCAATACCGGGAGAGACGAATCCTTGACGATCCGATCACTGCCTCCATGTGGCTCGGGACTGTACCCAACTAAAACCTGTTTGCACGACTCCTTTGAGCCGTGGTAGGGTAGTAATCAAAGCACAGTGGGAACTCACATGAGACAAATGACGATCTCAGGTTGGCAGACTAACCCGCACACATGTCACCTGGGAACTGCTATCTGATAATAGGTATAATACCAACTAGCAGGTTCCCGGCGAGTCCGTCCAGTGTACTCATAACCAAATGAGCACCTGCATACTATCTTAGGTGAACAAACTAACACCAATGGCTTGTGAGACATGGCCACCGCCCCTCGTCGGGGTCTCGATCAGTATACACTAGTCTACACTGGAGTATCGATGCCTGGTCTCGATACTCCTACGACTAGGGACATTTAAGGATATGCTTATAGACCCCAGCTCCCACATATATGATCGCCATCATACTGCTGGCACTCAAGCAAGAATTCTATAAGCTTTATCAACATGATGATAAAAACAAACCAGATAGCATACTATCATCTTGAGTAAGACTGTTTTATCGGTATAGGTCCTCACTCAATCATCATAATTACAAGTCCGCGACTATGATAATTGCCTTGAGGGCACTATAGCCAACAATCTCCCACTTGCACTTAAGTCCAATTATTGCGATGTCGCATACTCACAGCTCATGTGATACCGAATACCCAACTTCTCTACTAATCAGTTTCGCAAAGCCCGTTTGCGAAAATGACTGTGTTCGAGAAATAGCCTCAGTGAGTGGATCCTCTCCAATGTTTCTTTCTGTATCTCTCTAAATCTAAACTTCGCGGAGAAAACTATCTTCCGAAATGAGCAATACCTGTCTTAGAATTTGTCTGGATATCTGATAGGACCCAGTTCTCAAATGAACTCCAAATCCAGCAAACTGCTTAGACTGATCGTCCACTAAATTTAATCAGTATCTTGCGCCATGCCTTTCCTCAGTATTCGCTTGGACTACCCGTCCAACATACTGTCCCTCAAAAGAGGGAAAACTATAACTCTGACAGTCACTCTGTCATCTATGTCACCTTGGAAGCCTGATATGATAACCGTCTCCTGAAGGAGGCTGTTGTTACCATATCCACAGAATATCCATTCATGTTCATAAACTGCTTCCCAATGTTTCTCCAGGATTGGATTAATATATCTGCTTATTGCATCTAGTGCAAAAGCAATATCTGGTGTGGTACTTGACATTTCATGATTAACTCAATTGCCTAAGCAAGTGATATGCTAATCATGCAGATCCCTCTCCCCTTTAGTCTGTAAGACACCTTTAGAGAGGGTGACTCCATCACTTGCAGGTACACCACCATGCCAGGAGTCGTCCATTTAATGTCAAATTACCTAGATTAGGATACTTCCCAAATCTAGATCTAAAATCATAGATCTAGTAACCAGAAGCCCTGATATTACATCCATATCCTGTGTGGAGAAACAACTTTGTGACAACCATAGTACAACCGATCGTAGTATAGGAATATCTCTTCCTATCAAGTGCATGTCATTCCAATACCAGGACATCACTCTCTACCACCTTCTTACCAGATCCATCTCCTATTCTGATAAGGTCAAAGCCTATGACTGTCACATCAAAAACAGGTGATCTGTTTCCGCTATGCCTGCTTTAGTCTATAAATAGACACAAGCTACTTGCCTACTATGCTTCCGCTGCTCCCACTGACTACAACAACCCTTTGGCAGAGTCATATATACGTGCACTTCTAAAACTAGTTTAGAACGACGCTATACTCATCCTCCTGCCGGGTCTTATAGTCTAGAACAACAACAATGGAAAGTCTGGGTAAACAAGAACCTCCCTGTCACCGTCTCTGAGAAGACCGAAGTACCTCTGGGGTGACTGAGGTTACCCACCAAATCTGCGGAGTGGCTAATGGAACATCAAATCCAATTGAATCCTTAGGTTCTATTAAATTATAAGTAATCGTTTGTGGTTCTGGAATAACTTCTAGTTCTACCATACTCCCACTTCTGTTTTATGAAAAAATCCATTTTATTAAAACTGTGGCGAGTCTAGAACAATATAAATATTGATCTTCCTGATGGTAGAAAGTTATCCCTCGACAAAGCCCGGGATAACCCACAAACAGCTATTACTGAAACGTGCCTTGAGTTTATCCGGATTCTGGTTTTAAGCATCAGCCGGACAACTCCCTATACCTTAACATCGTCAAGATATAAATTGATTCTATATATATCTGATATAGAAACAAAAGCACTAATTTAATTTGAACCAGATTCAAAATCATGCAGCTGTTGGAGATAGTGCCCTCAGAGTCAATTATTGGATCACTGGCGCGTGATTGCAATGATTGAGGGAGGACCTATTCCGGTAGGACGGTCTTACTCAAGATAATAGTATGCTATATGGTTTATCTTTATCATCGTGTACTGCTTTAGGTGACCTTACAGGTCACTATTGCGTGTTGATAGAGCCCCTAGGATTCTTGCTTGACTGCCAGCAGTATGAGGGCGATCATATACGTGGGAGCTGGTAGTCTATAAGCACATCCTTAAAAGGTCCCTAGTCGTGGGAGTTTCGAGACAGGGCATCGATACTCCAGAGTAGACAAGTGTATACAGTCGAGACCCTGACGAGGGACGGTGGCCGGTCTCACAAGCCACTGGTGTCAGTTGGTTCACCTAAGATGTATACAGGTGCTCATTGGGTTATGAGTACACCGGACAAGACTCGCCGGGAACATGCTAGTTGGTCTTATACCTGACGTCAGATAGCAGTACCCTGGTAACATGTGTACATGTTAGTTCATCGACCTGAGATCGTCATTTGTCTCATGTGAGTTCCTACTGTACTTTGATTACTACCCTACCACGCTCAAAGGAGACGTGCAAACAGGTTTTAGTTGGGTACAGTCCCGAGCCACGTGGAGGCAGTGAGCGGATCTGCAGGGGTTCGTCTCTCCCGGTATTGGGGGTGAGGTCGCGCTGTTTCTAGGAGAGCCCTTACACGAAGTCCTTGGCCAAGGCAGGAGATTTACTGGTAGGTATTCCAGTAGTATCTCAGGGTGTTCTGGGTTACACTCCGACACGACTTGTACCACTTTTGGGGGTCTGACTTTTACCAACCCCGTAGGCCCGCCATGTGATGCTCATAGACTAACGGACCGGACTATACGGATATTGTCACTGACAGGCTCAGTAGGGTGTCAGGATGAGTTCGCTCATCAACGTCCCTTTTGGTCAATACCTGGTAGCCCGTTACGTATAGGCTAATACCTCTGACGTGCTAGTGGTTAAATCCACAACCAAAGTATTGACGAGTCTTTAGAGTCCCCCACAGACCAGTTTCTCAAGCTTCGGGCGAAACGCTGTAGAGGCCGTATGGAGATATGGCAGGGTTCGATCAGATACGTTCGGTATTGCACAGATCATGATCGGACGGATAATACTAGCGGGCTTTGGTTTGAGCCAGATCTTAATATAGTACAGTGTAGTTTTTGTCTCTTTGCATTTGTATTTTGGTCGGAATACAAATGCGGTTATGTATGTACAGTAGCGGGGTTTCCTATAATTTATTACGGGATCAGTTTTATGAAGTTGCCAGTTTGCTTTCCGTTTCAGCCAATTTTCTTTGTATCTTTCATTGGCTGAAGATTGGTGGAGGAGGGCTTATTTGCATTTGTGCAAATAAGCATTGTGGAGGGTGGTCTTTGCATATTGTCGTGTCATGATAGTTCCACCATCACATTGACTTCTTAGTTCATGATGGTTCATGATGGCTTGATCTTTTGGAGTTATGATTGGTTGGTTGAGTGTTGGACTTTCCTTGTGATGATTTCTTCTCATGATCTCATATCATTCCCTCTTGCATTATTGTTGCTCTCACTCTCACTCACTCTCTTGACCATGCCAAGGCCGACCATATGGGGAGGGGCTGTCCCAATTTTAGATGTGCCATTTTCATCTCATTTGCTTGCAAAATTCTCTTGGTTCTCCTCTAAAAGTTGACACTTCATTTCCTCTACCAAAAGGCAACTTCCTACAACCCCAATGAGACATAGCACCACACTTATTCTACAGCAAATCTTGTGCACGTCGACTCGCCAACTTCGTGCCCGAGTTGCCTCGGTCCAGAGGTGGGAGCCCGTAAAAGAAGCCGGCGAAGTGGTGCCCTTCCGGCGACGTGATGGAGACCGGAGATTCCGCTGGGAGATCGGGACGACGACGAGAAGACCGAAGGACAAGGATCGCTCGGTATATCTCTCTACCCTTTCTCTAGTTAGCTAGGACTATGTTAATGGCCCGATCCGGGTTTAAAGTGCGCGGTGGTGCCGGTTAAAAAGTTAAAGTAAATCATCGTTTCCGCATTTTGGCCTCGGATTGACGGCCGGGGCGCCGCCGTGCACTTACATTGGTATTAGAACCACGCCATTAACCTAGTCTAGCTTGGTCTAATGTGTTTACATCTTCGATCGAACAAAATTCCAAAACCCGCGTTTTCAAAAGCACAGTTTCTGTCGAAATTTTTTTTGGCTCCAAAAATTTTTCAGGTTGCAGAATACTGTGCAGGGAATTCTACGCACTCTATGAAAATTTGGTCGCGTGATCTCACCATACCACCGCGGAACCGCGGCCAAGCCCATGCTTGGGCCGCGGTTCCGCCGCCACTTTTACAGTTCAGTGTACCAAATTTTTACAGAGAGCTCCTGTGTAGAAAATAGGGTTTTTGGAACATTCTTTTTGGGCCCAGAATTTCTTTAAGTGCTACATTAGTGCTTGGGGGCCCACTTGGGTAAATTTGATCGGTAAATCCTGTCTAACTGCTATAGCCCGGTTAGACAGATTTACATTATATCTGCGACTGTGAATGTCTAACATGTTAGTTCACAGTATTTACATTATATCTGCGACTGTGAATGTCACTTGATCGGTAAATCCTGTCTAACTGCTATAGCCCGGTTAGACAGATTTGCGAACGTGACATTCACGTTGATGTTCTGTGTTGTGCTGTGATGTTACGGATTGGTCGTGGGGGATAGCCTGGATGCAATGCTAGTACAGTTTTGGTTGTATTATGTACATTTGATATTGCGGGGCGAGCGTCCGACATGTGGACTGCCGTCACTGCCTGTTTGTATATTATTCTTTTGGGGCACGACCGGGGTGAGGTCGATGTACCCGTTGTAAGTATATTTTACTTTCTGTACTAGGATTACCCCAAGGAGGGATGCACGGATAGCCGGGTTCTAGAGGGCAACGGGCCCGCATCTCATGGCATTGAGACGGAGGGGGATTCACTCTAGAATTGGCGGGCTATTCGCCGCACTCGTAAGGGGTACAGGTTGACCCAGGAGGGGTGCCCAAGTTACCGGATTCCGTGAAGTGCTGGGTGGTCCATTCACGTTGCTGAAGGGGGCTGCCTCGCTTCAGGTTTTGGCGGGTAACTTGCTGCGCCCGTAGGGGTCTAGGATTTTATTGTACAGGCTATCCACAAGACCAGGGGAACGTCAGGTTTCAGTAGTGGCTCTATGAAACCCGGGGATCCCAGATATCTGTATTGTTCTGTGATACTTATTACATTTCTGTGATGTTGCATTTTATCACGCCTTGAGCGAAATATTATATATTGATATATATACTAGTAGATGTTGTATATGTTTTGCATCCGCGCTAGTCCAGTCCCCGCTCTGTCGTTAGTTAAGTAACCTAACGGGTAATGACGGCACCTAGTGGCGAATGCGGATAGCATATACGTACATCATTATTTTCGTTCTTTATTGGTGTGATCAATTGATGGGACTGCGTTGATTCGGATCAATGCAAGCTAAACAAACCTATTCTGATGTTGTTGGAACACTTTTCAAAAAGCTGTTATTGCAAGGACGTTCACTTTTGTTTTGCACAGTGGTATTCAGTTGGAATATCCTGCTCCTCAGTCGACGAGGCAAGGGCCGAGATCCCTTCACCGGGAGTGACCCCTTGGACAGAAGTTTGCGTCAGGGTAATAACTTCACTATAGCCGATTACTTTTGCTTTGCATCATGGTATTCAGTTGGAATATCCTGCACCTCATTCTATGGGGAAAGAGCCGAGATCCTTTCACCGGGAGTGACCTCTTTAGCAATGGTTTTCGCCACTATATTTTTAAAAGCTATCTGGTTCCTTCAACGATATCAAGTTCATTACGTTAAAGGTTTTCGCCAGAAACCATTCGTAGCCCTCCGTCGTTTCACATGGATAGTCAATAAGTATTCAAGCTATGTTTGTTGGCCATAGTCAAGGCATAGTGATTGGTAGCTATTGGGTATTCATGTGCAGCATAGATAGATGAGTTGGTTTGGGGCAGTCGTATAGCCTTGTTGGCCAAAGTCAAGGGCTTGTGCGGGTGGGCTCAAATTAACCTGGAGAATGACGGGTAGAACTTGACATGTGACTTATGATTTGTTGGCCAAAATCAAGGTCATAAGAGCATGGGGTAAAAATCCACATCGGGAGTTTCTAAAGAAACTGAAACTTGCCAGATATGCGCATACCTTCTGGAGTGTGATGACGTGAGCGGATTCCGTCACGTTATCATGCGATGATAGTTGGATCCCGATTCCCACTGATAAGTTGGTTTACTCCTCGGGTGATCCCGACTAATTCTTCTTTCAGGTTTGGAGGAGAATTTGACGGTACAGTGGGAGGTTTCCAGATTAGATCAATTGGTAACCATTCTGATCTAGGTTAGAGTGCACGTTGAGTGTTTCTTTTCTCTCTCTCTTTGGCAGTGACCATTGACCCGACCCTAAGACTATGACTCAGTGACCAAGTTGATCGAACCTTCTTAAACACTGGCATTTGGATTGTCAGAGTTGCAAACCTCATTGCCACTCCTACTTTTACCCTTTTCTCCAGGACACCCCGTATTACTACGAACGTCCACTTCCATTGGACAAAACCATCGTATGGTTATATATAAACTCGAAGGAATTTATTCGAGGATGGTTTCCGGTTCTGGAGAAAACGAATAGGACTATTCAGTTGTCTTTTCCTTTTACCTTCTCTCAGGTTGCGAGTACTCCTTGGTTTAGGAGATAGTATACCTATTACGCAAATTGGATAGTCTTCTTCTAAACCTTAGGCTGGTGCTGAACGGTGCGGAATGAAGAAAACCAATTAGCATAACGATGGTGTACAGAAGGTATTAAGTAAAGACATATCAAGGGATTAGTAAGAGGGCAAAGTAAATTGCGACTACTATTCACGACCAAACCAAGTATTTCTTTGTCAATCCTAAATCACCTTTGTATTTCTCCAGGACACTCCGTATCACTACGAAGATCCACAGTTTATTGGATACTCCATCGTATGGTTATATACGAACTCGAAAGGAACTTATTCCAGTTCGGGGATGGATTCTGGTTCAGGAGAAATAGAAATAAGGTTTATTTGGTTGTCTTTTACCTTCACCTTCTCTCGCATTGCGAGTGCTCCTAGGATTAGGACAGTACACCCATTATGCTTATTGGATATTCTTCTTCCAAACCATAGGCTGGTGCCGAACGGTAGGGAAGGAAGAAAACCATTTGGCCTAAAAGGGTGTGCAGAAGGTAATGACTAAAGACATATAAAGGGATTTGGAAAGGTGGCAAAGAATTACACGGTCACAGTTGTGAATATGGATAATGGAAGAGGCATTATTAGGAATATCGGGATACCCCATCGAAACATTTCAATGTTTCAGTTTCGCTGTGTACTGTTAAAGGAAAACTGATTTCCCAATTAGATACTTACTCCAAGGTATGTATTTACCAGGTATGATTCTCACATCTGTATGGTTTTACAGATGATGAGTGGTAGTAAGTTATTGGGAATTGGGTGATCATCCTCATTATATCGGGATTCGTTGTAATCGGTGATATTTGAGGAAGTCACCTGGGTTGTTTGCCGGATGGCAAATATTTGGTTTTGAATATCCGCTGCTATGCACCGATTTCAAATTGATATATCTGTACGTCTATTTTTATAGAGTGAGATATACCTTTTTGAAATTATGTCTGTGACATTTACCTATATCAGTGGATGATTAGGTAAGGAGCATTAAACAGCGGTGTAATTCTTCTTAACCATAAGTACAGTTTTCAACCTACGACACACAGGGAATGAGTTATTAGACACAAAGGACTTGTACAGAGTATTGTATGTTGTTCAGCGTCCATTAGGACAAAGGGGTTGGTCCTCGTACTATATTCGGTTTACTTATGACTTTTCTAGTTTTTAGACAGGTGTTTCGTGGAAACACAAGGTCCGAATTTTGAGAAGTTATAGGTATTTGAATAATGTAGAGAACCAGGTATTGCAAGTATCGAGATTCTTCAAAGTGATCGAAGATGTAGATACTTGTGTGTGGTATTCAGTTGATAGTAATGATTAAGAGAACTTGCTTCTCTTTCAGGTTACTCATAATTGGAAGTGCTCCTAAATTGAGTAACGCTGATCGGCCTCCTTCCATTTAGTTAACATGTACCAGAGACAGCTGCATGATTTGAATCCGGTTCAATTAAATCAGTGCCTCTGGTTCTATATTGGATATAGAACAGTTCATATCTTAACGATGTTAAGGTACGGGGAGTTGTCCGGCTTATGCTTAAAACCAGACTCTGGATAAGTCAAGGCACGTTTCTGTAATGGCTGTTTGTGGGTTGACCCAGGCTATGACGAGGGTTGACTTTCTACCATCTGGAAGATCAATAGTGATATTGTTCTTGACTCGCCACAGTTTTAATAAAAATGGATTTTTTTTCTTCAGAAAACTGTAGTGGGAGTATGGTAGAACTGGAAGTGATTCCAGAACCGCAAACGATTACTGAAAATTTGATAAGAACCTAAAGATTCAATCTGGTTTGACATTTCATTGGCCACTCCGCAGATACGGTGGGTAACCTCAGGCACCCGAGAGGTACTCCGGCAGCCTCAAGGACGGTGACAGGGAGGTTATTGTTTACCCAGACTTGCCATTACTGTTGTTCCAGACTGTGAGACCCGGCAGGAGGATGGGTATAGCGTCGTTCTAAACTGGCTTTAGAAGTGTACGTCTATATGACTTTGCCAGAGGGTTGTCGTAGTCAGTGGGAGTAGCGGAAGTATTGGTGGACAAGTAGCTTATGTTTATGGACTAAAGCAGATATAGCGGAGATAGATCATCTATTTCTGATGTGACGGTCATAGGTTTGGCTTCATCAGAATAGGGGATGGATCTGTTGAGAAGGTAGTAGAGTGTGATGTCCTGGTATTTGGATGACATACACAGAGTAGGAAGTGATATTCCTATACTACGATCGGTTATACTTTAGTTGTCACACAGTGATTTCTCCACATGGGACTTGGATATTATATCAGACATTCTGGTAGACCCAGTCAACGGGAGTGATACCATGAGTAACTGGATCTATGGTTTTAGATCTAGATTTGGGTAGTTTCCCAATCAGGGTACTTAGACAGCATTCTAGAGGTGCTTTAGAATAGACGACTCCTGGCATGGTGGTGTACCTGCAGGTGATGGAGTCATCCTCTCTAAAGGTGTCTTACAGACTAAAGGGGAGAGGGATGTGCTTGATTGGCAGATCACTTGTTTAGGCAATCGAGTCAATCATGAGATGTCAAGTACCACACCAGATATTGTTTTTGCACCAGATGCAGTAAGTTGACATTGATCCAATCCTAGAGAAACAGTCGGAAGCAGTTTTAGAACATAAGTGGATGTTCTAGGGATATGATAACAACAGCCTCTTTTGAGAGACGGTTATCATTCCAGGCTTCCAAGGTGACATGGACGGCAGAATGGCTGTCAGAGTTGTAGTTTTCCCTCTGACGAGGGGCAGTTTTTTGGACAGGTGGTCCAGGAGGATACTGAGGGCGGCATGGTGCAGGATACTGATTATGTTCAGTTGACGATACAGTCTAAGAAGTTTGGATTTGGAGTTCATTTATGAGCTAGGTCCCATCAGACATCCAGACACATTCTAAGACAAGTGCTGCTCATTTTGGGAGATGGTTTTCTCCGCGAACTTGAGATATAGAGAGATATAGAAAGAAACATCAAGGCGGATCCATTCACTGAGGCTATTTCTCGAACGCAATAGTTTCGCAAACGGGTTTTGTGAGACTGATTAGTAGAGGAGTTGGATTTCGGTATCACACGGGCTATGAGTATGCGACATCGCAATAATTAGCCTTGAGTGCAAGAGGGAGATTGTTGGAGATAGTGCCTGATTGTTCGTAAAAAATTTCAAGACTGTGTGAATCGAATAAAACGAATGAGAGTTTCTTGTGTAGGTATTTAGAAAATTGAATAAAATTCATAATCAAAGAATTATATTTGACCGCAATCAATTACGGTGTAAGTTGTAGATCGTAAATGAGTGCGGATCGTCCACAGGGATTGTGCGATTCGTTTTTATATTTGATTTGTTTGTATTGAAAAGTTAATCGAAAAGAAAACAAAACATGATTCAAGATTTTATCGATTGATTCAGGTGTCACTAATCTAATCAAGAATCAAGAAAATGATAAACAATCGAGAATCTGGTTTCGATGATATTTCCAACCAAAATGCCAAGAATCTAAATGAGGCTCGTAGGAATCGATCGGATCTATAGATGCGATATAATCTCAAGATATCGTGTTCTTGTCCTTCGAAGAATTGATACTAGATCGATGATGATCGACGAGAGTTAGGGCTTCCTCGTGAAACTAGGGTTTCATCATTTAACCCTTGTTCTTTCGTCGATATCATTCACATTCTAGCCTCTAGCAATTTCAAGAAACGATCGTAACTCCCCAATTTCGAGCGATATCAATCAAGAAAGCATCGCAACGAAATGGGTCGTCGGTTCTTGAACTTTCTAGGGTTTACAAAACTCGTAGGACTCAAGAATCGATTTAAGATATATTAAATCATCATTCTATTGATCGTCACGACTCCTCGACGAGCGGAGTATTACTTAAACATCACAACAAGAACTACAACTAGAAATTGAGATCAAATCATGATGCAAGAATTTAAAGAAAACAAGATAAATGAATATCACCTTTTATTTTTATCAACAATTTGATTACAGTCGCTCAAGAACTACAAGAGGAAGAACTAAATTGTCGATCTAGCGTCGCTTTTCTCCGTGAGTCGTGGATCGGCTGGGACCACTTGCTCTGTTGAAGATCGGCTTCGCTCCTAAAAGGTTGCAAGGCTTCTTGCTTGATGGGGTACTCGGGATCTTGGCTTTTGATTGGAATTAGGGTTAGGGTTTCACACAAGCCTTGTCACTAGACTTGTGGAAGAAGATGAAGAAAGAGAGTGAATGGATCTAGATTGATACTAAAATTGGGGATTCTAGATGATTCTATCTTGGATCCTTTTACAAGTGAGCCTAGGGTCTTATTTATAGATTTTCCAAACCCTAGGCCTTGAGTTTGAAATAAAAGTTCCCTCCAAAAGTTTGTTGAAAGACTTCTAGAAGTAGTTAGTTAGGCTTAGCTTAGGGTTTAAGCTAGGGTTTAGGGAGAAGTTTCTAGAATACAAGGCTAGTTTAGTGTAGATCCAAGGGTTTGCTGATCTGGCAGAAGTCTCTAGAGTCTTCTGGAAACTGATATGTCTTGCTGAAGTGTGGGCCTTGAGAGAAGCATTGTGCACTAAAATTGAAGAAGTGACGTGGCAATACGGCCGCGGAACCGCGGCGCAAGCAGGCTCCGGCCGCGGTTCCGCGGCCATGTTGGAGGCTTGGGCTTTGAAACTTCTGGTGCTGCTTTGGACTGAAGTTTAGGTCTTTATCTGACATGTTGAATTTTATTGTTCCTTCTAGATTGCTACCAAAACTGAAATCATTGAGTTGGCGTAATGTTTGATCAGCACCATGTAAATTTTTGGCTTTTCTTCTGGGTTATCCTGCACAGATCTCAAAACAAGTGTTGCGCAATATATAGAAATGATGCCATGCTATGAAATGTAGTCAATTTCCCTAGAAATGTCGGTTTTAAGGTTTAACACATGTAATCTGATATTTTGCGACAGATTTGCTAATGTGTGAAATATGAATGCCGAACACTTCTATATGAATGCAAATGATGAGGAAATTGCCGGCTAAAAGATGCAATATTTTCGACTAATCAAATTCCCCCAAACTTAATTTCGATCGTCTCGAGCGAACTTTTTATTAAAAAGAGAAGGAGAAAAAAAAGAAAGAGAAAAAACTAACTAGCACACTTTCGTAGGCAACACGATTGCACTGAGCATGTGCAACAAGCCTTTAAACCTCTAGGTGTCCCTAGTAGAAGGAGTGTTTCCTGAGGGTTTTCAGCGGATTGCACCCACAAAATCCAATAATAAAAGGAAGATCATGAATATTACATTTAAAGACAAGAATTGTAAAAGAAAAGCCTTGAAAATTAGGGTTTCCAACTAAGCTAGCTTTTCGGTTGTCATGAGCCCTATCTTAATGGTCATGAAAAGATGTCAGAAATCACGTCCTCCCTCAATAAAACATCGCCTTATTCTTCATTCCTATCTTTCTTCCAAACATCGATCATATAATCCTGCGTGTATGTAAAGACATCCCTACACCCGGAGAATTCAATTCAAGCTATCATACTCTTGCCCATCATCCTCAGTAATTTTTAATTAATGAATATTTAGATGAGATTGCTCACACACTTTCATGCGACCGTTAATAATTCTTGAGGTACTAACCGATCGATTACTCCTGTGCTTGCTTACTTGGTGTATTTTCCTCGTCTTGCACCAACTTAGGCATAGCAGTGACTCCCAGACCTGTTGGCCTTAGGGCACTAGGTGAAGAGGCACCCTCGCTATACATTTTTTATTGCCCTTGGTGATAACAAAAGCAGTGTCCATTTTTCTCACCACTTTATTTTTTTATTCACTTTTTTCTTTTTTTTTTATTTCCTTCATACATCGGCTTTAAGACAAGAGCATTTCAAGGTATCCTCTACTATCCCAGGCTTCAAGACGTGTGTAAGTGCGAATAGCAGGGTAGTAACGTTCAAAATGTTTGGCTTCCAGAATAGAAACTATTTTTCAGACTTAGTTTTATCCTCAGATTAGTGACGTCCTTCATCTTACTAACCCTTGGAACAACGGCTCATAACTACTTATTACTAGTTCGTATAAGAAAACTTCTAATTTTCTTAGTTTTCTTGAAAATTTTTCTAATCTAATGGATGTAATTGTTCACTATCTAAACTTTCATTATCTTATTTATATATAAAAAGGTGTAAATATTAAAATTATTTTTATACTTGAAAATTTTTGAATTTTTTTGGGTTTTTTTTTAAAAATTTTTATAGATTTTTAAAAGAAATGTTTTGTGCTTATGCAAATGATATGCAAATGATGCAAAAATAAGAACAAACCTCCCCCAAACTTGTTTTCAACTGTGTCCTCACTGTTGCCAACTGCTAGATCTACAAAACCTGTAAGTCTAGGAGGAATTATTAGTGGGGGCAAAATATATAAGTGAAGAACTTCCCCCAAACTTACTCTTTTCACTCACCTCCATTCAAAAAATGATGCAGTGATATGCAGGATATGAAGGTGAGACGGAGGAATTTTAATCCAAATAAACTGGCTCCTGTAAGAACAAGAGCTCCTCCGTGGGGTCAGTGGAAAAATACGGCTTTAGTCTATGTCCATTTACTTTAAAAAAATATGCCGTTTTTAATATTTTCTACTTCTACTGTCCCATGCGGGTATACAGACCGCACAACAAAAGGTCCCTTCCATCGAGATCGGAGCTTACCCGCGTGAAGGTGTAATCGTGAATCATAAAGAAGGACTTGTTGACCTTGTGAAAATGTTTTCCTTAAAATGTTTTTATCGTGAAAAACCTTGGTCCTATTCTTTATGATTACAGCGTTATCATAAGCTTCATCGCGGAGTTCGCTTAGCTCATTAAGTTGCAGCTTCCGAAAGTTGCAGGCTTGGTTTAGATCAAAATTTATTTCCTTAATAGCCCACAATGCTTTATGCTCTATCTCGACGGGTAAGTGACATGCTTTTCCAAACACTATCCTATATGGAGACATTCCTAGGTCGGTCTTATATGCAGTTCGGAATACCCAAAGAGCATCCGTCAGTTTGATCGACCAGTCTTTTCTATTTTTAGCAACAGTTTTTTCCAGGATAAGTTTGATTTGTCTGTTTGAGATTTCAGCCTGCCCGCTTGTTTGGGGATGATAGGGTGTAGAAAGTCGGTGGTTGATTGAGTATTTCCGCATCAAAGTCTCGAAAGATCTGTTGCAGAAATGTGTCCCATTATCGCTAATAATAGCGCGTGGGTGTCCAAATCGTGAAAAGATATTCTCTTTTAAGAACTTAATGACAACTTTCTTGTCATTAGTGCGACATGGAATGGCTTCTACCCACTTTGAGACATAATCAACCGCCAGCAGTATGTACAAATTCCCAAAGGAGTTGGGAAAAGGACCCATAAAATCAATGCCCCAAACATCGAATATTTCAACAACCAAGATGGGTTGCTGAGGCATTTCATTCCTCTGGGAGATTCTACCCGTGTACTGACATTGTGTACAGGTTTTGCAATAGTCAAATGCGTCCTTGAATATGGTCGGCCAATAAAATCCACATTGCAAAACCTTTTCCGCCGTCTTTTTAGGACCAAAGTGACCCCCACAGGCCTGATCATGACAAAAAGAAAGAACACTCTTGAACTCTTCATTCGGGACACATCGGCGAATGATCTGATCAGGACAATATTTAAACAAATAGGGCTCGTCCCAGTAAAAGTGTTTTACTTGGGATAGAAAACGGTATTTGTCCTGTTTTGACCAATCGCTGGGTATCAGTCCCGTGGCATGATAGTTCACAATATCCCTGAACCATGGTTCATTGGATATGCTCAAGAGTTGTTCATCAGGGAACGAATCATTGATCGGCAGGGTCACAGGGAAAGAAGAGATGCGTGAAAGATGGTCAGCTACTACGTTTTCACATTCTTTCTTATCTTTGATAACAAGATCGAATTCTTGTAACAGAAGGATCCAACGTATTAGTCGGCCTTTTGCATCTTTCTTCGCCAGAAGATATTTTAAGGTGGAATGGTCCGTGTACACAACTATAGGTGAGCCAATTAAGTGAAGCCTGAATTTTTCTAATGCAAATACAACCGCTAAGAGTTCTTTTTCTGTGGTTGTATAATTGATTTGAGCATCATTCAGGGTCTTACTAGCATAGTATATCACGTGTGGCATCTTTTCGATGTGCTGTCCTAAGACTGCACCTACTGCAAAATCAGATGCATCACACATCAGCTCAAAGAGGTAGTCCCAGTTTGGTGATGATAAAATGGGGGCTGAAGTGAGTGAGTGTTTAAGTGAGTCGAAAGCTGTCTCGCAGTCCGAGTCAAAATGGAAGGTCGTATCCTTGGCCAGGAGAAGAGTTAAAGGTCTAGCAATTTTGCTAAAGTCCTTAATGAATCTCCTATAAAAGCCCGCATGGCCAAGGAAAGATCGAATATCTTTGACGCTTTTGGGATGAGGGAGGTTTTGAATGACATCTATCTTAGCTCTGTCAACCTCAATGCCTTTCTGTGAGATGACATGTCCAAGAACAATTCCTTTTTGGACCATAAAATGGCATTTTTCCTAGTTCAAAGTTAAGTTCTTCTCTTTGCAACGAGTAAGAACAGCATCAAGATTTTCTAAGCAATCGGAAAAAGAGTCTCCAAAAATCGAGAAGTCGTCCATAAAGATCTCCAGAAAATTCTCTACCATATCAGAGAATATCTCCATCATACACCGCTGAAAGGTAGCCGGAGCATTGCATAACCCAAAAGGCATGCGACTGTAAGCAAAGGTACCAAAAGGACAAGTAAAAGTGGTTTTATCTTGATCCTTTTTGGCGATGGGGACCTGATTATAGCTTGAGTATCCGTCCATAAAACAATAATACTCTCGTCCCGCTAAGCGTTCCAGCATTTGATCAATGAATGGTAGAGGAAAGTGGTCTTTCCTCGTGGCAGCATTGAGTTTTCTATAATCGATACATACACGCCACCCAGTTTGGGTGCGTGTTTGAATCAACTCATTTGCCTCATTGGTTATAACAGTGATGCCGGATTTCTTAGGAACGACATGTATAGGACTCACCCATTGGCTATCGGAGATGGGGTATATAATACCATTATCTAGGCATTTGACGATCTCTTTCATTACTGCTTCCTTCATGACGGGATTCAACCGTCTCTGTGGTTCTCGGGTTGGTCTGGCATCATCCATCACATGTATATGATGTTCAACTATCAAGGGACTAATCCCTTTGATGTCCTCCATACTCCAACCAAACGCCTCTTTGTTAGATCTCAATACCAATAAAAGTGCATTCTCTTGCTCTAATGCTAGAGAAGCGGATATGATAACCGATAAAGATTCCTTCTCACCTAAATAAGCATATTTCAGATGAGACGGTAAAATTTTAAGATCTAATTCAGGTGGAGAAATGATAGAAGGAGGGATCATTGAGTGATTTTTGGATTTACAAAGAAGCTCAGAGCCTGTGAAAGATACAGACTCGGGTGGAGAAAAGTCAGGAGTGCAGGACTCAAGTGTAGGTAAAGTGTCCTCACTAAGATCTTGTGTAAAGTCACACAGAGATGTGGTAATGTCGTCGAGATCAGTAAAGCAAAGTTCCTCAGCTCCACAACTATCGGGAGCGATCTCGTGGACAGAGCACACATCTAAAATATGAGCAGAGGGTTCTGATGGCTGACTTCCAACTTTGTAGATATTTAGTTCAATGGTCATATTTCCAAATGATAAGTTCATTGAACCGCTTCTACAGTTTATAACAGCGTTGGAAGTGGCAAGAAAAGGACGACCCAGAATCACCGGAATTTGGCCCCGGGGGTTTGCTACAGGCTGTGTGTCAAGCACAATGAAGTCTACAGGGAAAACAAATTCCCCGACCTTTATTTACACATCCTCTAGTTCACCCCTTGGTTTGATGATTTAACGGTCTTCCATCTAGAGAGTGCAGTGAGCAGGTTTCAGCTCTCCAATCCCTAATTGCTCATATACAGAATATGGAAGTAGGTTAACACTTGCGCCAAGGTCTAAAAGAGCACGATTTATGTTTTTACCCCCGATAGAAATCGATATTGTAGGACATCCTGGGTCCTTTTGTTTCTTAGGTAGCTGAGGAATAAAAGCAGTGCTAATATTATTAGACATAAAGTCCTTCTTTGGCACTTGAGTCTTCCTCTTCCTAGTGCACAAGTCCTTAAGAATTTTCGTATAAGCGGGGACTTGTTGAATCGCATCTAGGAGAGGGATATTGATGTTAACCTGTTTGAACATTTCTATAATTTTCTCCATATGAGGACTCGTTCTATTACCCCTTAACCGATTCGGGTAAGGAGCTTTCGCAATAAGCGCTGGGTCCATCATAGGAGAAGGAAGAGGGGGTAGACGAGGTCGCAAAAGAGGTGTGGGGACCGTCTGTAGAGAACTATAAAGGTTGGGTTTAGGTGTCGAGCCTAGTGGGAAATGGAGAATAGGCTCGCGAGAAGGTGGTGTGGTAGAAGAAGAAGGATCAGAATTAGAAGTGTGTGTGTGAGGAAAGGTCTCAGCCGGGGTGTTGATATGATTTTCAATATCATCAATACCTTCCCCGACATGATTGTTCAGCACTCTTCCCGATCTCAACGTTGTGATGGCATTAACATTGTAATGCTCAGGATTCTGTAGGGGTTGAGAGGGAAGTTTCCCTTTTTCTCTCACACTCATTTCGGCTTTAAGGCGTGCTATTTCAGCTTCCATCGATCTGATACTCTCAGCTTGAGACGCTGAGTTTTTCTTTATCTCACTGACGGAAGATCTAACCTCAGTCGAAACCTCTATGAAATTTTATAAAAGTGATTTCATGGTTTGAGTGAATTGAGAGAATTCGTAAGAACAGGATAACTGCATAGGATTAGACTGTCTAGGATTGTTGACCTGATTTTGGAAGTTTTGTGACTGGTAGGGATGCTGAGTGATTTGAAGGGGTTGTTGTTGTGGTGGAGGAAGAGCCCTTTGAAAATTATTCGTGTTTGGAACCGTGTTTTGAGATTGGTTTTGGTTCCAAGTGAAATTCGGGTGATTCCTCCAACCCTGATTATATATGGAAGAATATGGATCGTTTCTAGGTCGTTGAAATGCGTCATTAGTATGCTCATGACCTTGAAACGGACATTCTTCCGTCAAGTGAAACGGATCAGAACAACAGCCACATACAGTTTTGGGAAGCGATATTGGGTTTAGGGAGGCTGCTGCAAATTTGTGTTCCATAGCGTCGAGCTTCTTTTGCATTGCCGCCGTCTCAGCTCGAACACCTATGGACACATCTATTTGGTGTACGCCACCTCTATTCAATGGTTGGGTTCCACTCTCCCACTGTAGTGATTTTTCAGCGAACTCTTCTAAATACTTCCAAGCTTCCCCATCATCCTTAGTCATAAAAGTACCTTGACACATATTTTCAAGGCTCTGTTTAGTATTTGGGTTAATGCCCTCATAAATGATTCGGCACAATTCCCATCTCGGGATGCCGTGATGAGGACACTGAACCAATAGATCCTTGAAACGTTCAAAGCATTTAGAGAATGGTTCAGTAGGGAGCTGGGCAAATTGATTCAGTTCGCTACGGATTCGAGCTGTCTTTTGTATTGGGTAAAATTTCTTAAGGAATGCAGCGACGAATTCTTCCCAATTCGTAATAGAGTGTGCGGTAGTGTTATATAGCCACTTCTCAGCTATATCGCACAATATAAATGGAAGAAGTCGTAGACGCATCGCATCCACTGATAGTTGTGACGTACCCATCATTGCACAAACGTTTTCAAATTTTGTGATGAAAACGTAAGCGTCCTCAGTCTCGAGTCCGTGGAATTTGGGTAAAAGAATGATGTATTGGGGTTTAATCTCAAAGTTATCCCCATTGGCTGGTGGTGTGGATATGCAGGTCGAAAGAGGACCTCGCAGTGGATAGCATCTCTCCTGGAGAGAGATGCGGGGTGGATTCTGCGCACCAACGGACGGCGGCAGATTAGGGTTAAAGAAGTTCGATAGATATGGATCCATCGGTGTAGGTGTGGAAGTGGGTAAAGAAAAGGTAAATGGAGAAATATCGACTTCGGAGTCGATAAAAGGTACGCGGACTAAACGGGCACTAGAATCCCTTGTCCAGCCTATCTTGTACTAAAAAGGGTTAGTACAAGTGGCAGCGTTGGCTTATAATTAGGGGTAAATGAATGAATGCGGTGTTTGATTTGAAAAAGGGACGGATTTTTGAAAAAATGATGCGACACAACAAATGCAGCACACAAAACCCTAGAATCTAGTGGTCACCTAGGTCCGGCTCTAGACCGCTCCTAACTGCCAGAAGACAAGTCGCAAGATAGAATCCTCCACTGCCTTTTTGTCTCCCTGTGGCCAGGTAAGTGCCAGGTAAGTGGGAAGGTACTCCACTACGTAAATAGTGGGCCTAATTAATAACCACTAGCCTTCGACACACTTGCCTAGACACCACAAGAAAACGCGGATAAGCAATGAATTACCCATGGCCTTCTCTTGTCCTAAGTAAGCGCGACGGTCCTTAGAGTCATCTCTAGATATTTTTTTAGTTAATTGGGGTCAATGCGGATGCAAGTTTGTGATTTTCGGGGCCTAGGAAGGGTAATGAAATCCCCACCTAATTTGGATTTGGCCGTGCCCCTTAATATCCGTATTTAGAATGCAAACAACCAAGAAACAAAATCGCGCACAAATTTAATTTTGCAATTTGCGAGCTGCGATTATTTGCAAAGAATCCTGCAGAGAATTATTAGTTGGAGCTAAAAAGAGGAGAGATAAGAAGGTAAGAAAGTACCTGAAGAATAATCGCACAGAGATCCCTCAAACTAGCCACGGTTCCACCGCAATTGGAGGCTACCACCGCCCTTCCGCGGTCCAATGTGCTGATCACTTCGCCAAAATTCAACAGAAGCTTCCTGTTGATAACTCCAGCTCTCTGGAATTTTCCAAAAAATTTCTTCAATTTCCAAAGAGCTCCAGATTTCCTTGCAATGAACCACAACAAATCGTTTAGGGTTTGCACGAATTTTGATCTCAAAATAACAATGGAATAAATCTTTCAATTCAAACTTTAAAATGAAACGAATTAGCGCGTAATCCCCAGCAACGGCGCCATTTGATTGTTCGTAAAAAATTTCAAGACTGTATGAATCGAATAAAACGAATGAGAGTTTCTTGTGTCGGTATTTAGAAAATTGAATAAAATTCACAATCAAAGAATTATATTTGACCGCAATCAATTACGGTGTCAGTTGTAGATCGTAAGCGAGTGCGGATCGTCCACAGGGATTGTGCGATTCGTTTTTATATTTGATTTGTTTGAATTGAAAAGTTAATCGAAAAGAAAACAAAACATGATTCAAGATTTTATCGATTGATTCAGGTGTCACTAATCTAATCAAGAATCAAGAAAATGATAAACAATCGAGAATCTGGTTTCGATGATATTTCCAACCAAAATGCCAAGAATCTAAATGAGGCTCGTAGGAATCGATCGGATCTATAGATGCGATATAATCTCAAGATATCGTGTTCTTGTCCTTCGAAGAATTGATACTAGATCGATGATGATCGACGAGAGTTAGGGCTTCCTCGTGAAACTAGGGTTTCATCATTTAACCCTTGTTCTTTCGTCGATATCATTCACATTCTAGCCTCTAGCAATTTCAAGAAACGATCGCAACTCCCCAATTTCGAGCGATATCAATCAAGAAAGCATCGCAACGAAATGGGTCGTCGGTTCTTGAACTTGCTAGGGTTTACAAAACTCGTAGGACTCAAGAATCGATTTAAGATATGTCACATCATCATTCTATTGATCATCTCGACTCCTCGACGAGCGGAGTATTACTCAAACATCACAACAAGAACTACAACTAGAAATTGAGATCGAATCATGATGCAAGAATTTAAAGAAAACAAGATAAAAGAATATCACCTTTTATTTTTATCAACAATTTGATTACAGTCGCTCAAGAACTACAAGAGGAAGAACTAAATTGTCGATCCGGCGTCGCTTTTCTCCGTGAGTCATGGATCGGCTGGGACCACTTGCTCTGTTGAAGATCGGCTTCGCTCCTAAAAGGTTGCAAGGCTTCTTGCTTGATGGGGTACTCGGGATCTTGGCTTTTGATTGGAATTAGGGTTAGGGTTTCACACAAGCCTTGTCACTAGACTTGTGGAAGAAGATGAAGAAAGAGAGTGAATGGATCTAGATTGATACTAAAATTGGGGATTCTAGATGATTCTATCTTGGATCCTTTTACAAGTGAGCCTAGGGTCTTATTTATAGATTTTCCAAACCCTAGGCCTTGAGTTTGAAATAAAAGTTCCCTCCAAAAGTTTGTTGAAAGACTTCTAGAAGTAGTTAGTTAGGCTTAGCTTAGGGTTTAAGCTAGGGTTTAGGGAGAAGTTTCTAGAATACAAGGCTAGTTTAGTGTAGATCCAAGGGTTTGCTGATCTGGCAGAAGTCTCTAGAGTCTTCTGGAAACTGATATGTCTTGCTGAAGTGTGGGCCTTGAGAGAAGCATTGTGCACTAAAATTGAAGAAGTGACGTGGCAATACGGCCGCGGAACCGCGGCGCAAGCAGGCTCCGGCCGCGGTTCCGCGGCCATGTTGGAGGCTTGGGCTTTGAAACTTCTGGTGCTGCTTTGGACTGAAGTTTAGGTCTTTATCTGACATGTTGAATTTTATTGTTCCTTCTGGATTGCTACCAGAACTGAAATCATTGAGTTGGCGTAATGTTTGATCAGCACCATGTAAATTTTTGGCTTTTCTTCTGGGTTATCCTGCACAGATCTCAAAACAAGTGTTGCGCAATATATAGAAATGATGCCATGCTATGAAATGTAGTCAATTTCCCTAGAAATGTCGGTTTTAAGGTTTAACACATGTAATCTGATATTTTGCGACAGATTTGCTAATGTGTGAAATATGAATGCCGAACACTTCTATATGAATGCAAATGATGAGGAAATTGCCGGCTAAAAGATGCAATATTTTCGACTAATCAAATTCCCCCAAACTTAATTTCGATCGTCTCGAGCGAACTTTTTATTAAAAAGAGAAGGAGAAAAAAAAGAAAGAGAAAAAACTAACTAGCACACTTTCGTAGGCAACACGATTGCACTGAGCATGTGCAACAAGCCTTTAAACCTCTAGGTGTCCCTAGTAGAAGGAGTGTTTCCTGAGGGTTTTCAGCGGATTGCACCCACAAAATCCAATAATAAAAGGAAGATCATGAATATTACATTTAAAGACAAGAATTGTAAAAGAAAAGCCTTGAAAATTAGGGTTTCCAACTAAGCTAGCTTTTCGGTTGTCATGAGCCCTATCTTAATGGTCATGAAAAGATGTCAGAAATCACGTCCTCCCTCAATAAAACATCGCCTTATTCTTCATTCCTATCTTTCTTCCAAACATCGATCATATAATCATGCGTGTGTGTAAAGACATCCCTACACCCGGAGAATTCAATTCAAGCTATCATACTCTTGCCCATCATCCTCAGTACTTTTTAATTAATGAATATTTAGATGAGATTGCTCACACACTTTCATGCGACCGTTAATACTTCTTGAGGTACTAACCGATCGATTACTCCTGTGCTTGCTTACTTGGTGTATTTTCCTCGTCTTGCACCACCTTAGGCATAGCAGTGACTCCCAGACCTGTTGGCCTTAGGGCACTAGGTGAAGAGGCACCCTCGCTATACATTTTTTATTGCCCTTGGTGATAACAAAAGCAGTGTCCATTTTTCTCACCACTTTATTTTTTTATTCACTTTTTTCTTTTTTTTTTATTTCCTTCATACATCGGCTTTAAGACAAGAGCATTTCAAGGTATCCTCTACTATCCCAGGCTTCAAGACGTGTGTAAGTGCGAATAGCAGGGTAGCAACGTTCAAAATGTTTGGCTTCCAGAATAGAAACTATTTTTCAGACTTAGTTTTATTCTCAGATTAGTGACGTCCTTCATCTTACTAACCCTTGGGACAACGGCTCATAACTACTTATTACTAGTTCGTATAAGAAAACTTCTAATTTTCTTAGTTTTCTTGAAAATTTTTCTAATCTCATGGATGTAATTGTTCACTATCTAAACTTTCATTATCTTATTTATATACAAAAAGGTGTAAATATTAAAATTATTTTTATACTTGAAAATTTTTAAATTTTTTTGGGTTTTTTTTAAAATTTTTTATAGATTTTTAAAAGAAATGTTTTGTGCTTATGCAAATGATATGCAAATGATGCAAAAATAAGCACAAACCTCCCCCAAACTTGTTTTCAACAGTGTCCTCACTGTTGCCAACTGCTAGATCTACAAAACCTGTAAGTCTAGGAGGAATTATTAGTGGGGGCAAAATATATAAGTGAAGAACTTCCCCCTGAGAGAAGAATTGTGCACTAAAATTGAGGAAGTGACGTGGCAATACGGCCGCGGAACCGCGGCGCAAGCAGGCTCCGGCCGCGGTTCCGCGGCCATGTTGGAGGCTTGGGCTTTGAAACTTCTGGTGCTGCTTTGGACTGAAGTTTAGGGCTTTATCTGACATGTTGAATTTTATTTTTCCTTCTAGATTTCTACCAGAACTGAAATCATTGAGTTGGCGTAATGTTTGATCAGCACCATGTAAATTTTTGGCTTTTCTTCTGGGTTTTCCTGCACAGATCTCAAAACAAGTGTTGCGCAATATATAGAAATGATGCCATGCTATGAAATGTAGTCAATTTCCCTAGAAATGTCGGTTTTAAGGTCTAACACATGTAATCTGATATTTTGCGACAGATTTGCTAATATGTGAAATATGAATGCCGAACACTTCTATATGAATGCAAATGATGAGGAAATTGCCGGCTAAAAGATGCAATATTTTCGACTAATCAGTGCCCTCAGAGTCAATTATTGGATCATAGGCGCATGATTGCAATGATTGAGGGATGACCTATTCCGGTAGGACAGTCTTACTCAAGATGATAGTATGCTATCTGGTTTATCTTTATCATCGTGTACTGTTTTAGGTGACCTTACAGGTCACTATTGCGCGTTGATAGAGCCCCTAGGATTCTTTCTTGACTGCCAGCAGTATGAGGGCGATCATATACGTGGGAGCTGGTAGTCTATAAGCACATCCTTAAAAGGTCCCTAGTCGTGGGAGTTTCGAGACAGGGCATCGATACTCCAGAGTAGACTAGTGTATACAGTCGAGACCCCGACGAGGGGCGGTGGCCGGTCTCACAAGCCACTGGTGTCAGTTGGTTCACCTAAGATGCATACAGGTGCTCATTGGGTTATGAGTACACCGGACAAGACTCGCCGGGAACATGCTAGTTGGTCTTATACCTGACGTCAGATAGCAGTTCCCTGGTGACATGTGTACAGGTTAGTTCATCGACCTGAGATCGTCATTTGTCTCGTGTGAGTTCCCACTGTACTTTGATTACTACCCTACCACGTTTAAAGGAGACGTGCAAACAGGTTTTAGTTGGGTACAGTCCCGAGCCACATGGAGGCAGTGAGCGGATCTACAGGGGTTCGTCTCTCCCGGTATTGGGGGTGAGGTCGCGCTGTGTCTAGGAGAGCCCTTACACGAAGTCCTTGGCCAAGGCAGGAGATTTACTGGTAGGTATTCCAGTAGTATCTCAGGGTGTTCTGGGCTACACTCCGACACGACTTCTACCGCTTTTGGGGGTCTGACTTTTACCAACCCCCTAGGCCCGCCATGCGATGCTCATAGACAAACGGACCGGACTATACGGATATTGTCACTGACAGGCTCAGTAGGGTGTCAGGATGAGTTCGCTCATCGACGTCCCTTTTGGTCAATACCTGGTAGCCCGTTACGTATAGGCTAATACCTCTGACGTGCTAGTGGTTAAATCCACAACCAAAGTATTGAAGAGTCTTTAGGGTCCCCCATAGACCAGTTTCTCAAGCTTCGGGCGAAACGCTGTAGAGGTCGTATGGAGATATGGCAGGGTTCGATCAGATACGTGCGGTATTGTACGGATCATGATCGGACGGATAATACTGGCGGGCTTTGGTTTGAGCCGGATCTTAGTATAGTACAGTGTAGTTTTTGTCTCTTTGCATTTGTATTTCGGTCGGAATACAAATGCGGGTATGTATGTACAGTAGCGGGGTTCCTGTAATTTATTACGGGATCAGTTTTATGAAGTTGCCAGTTTGCTTTCCGTTTCGGCCAATTTTCTTTGTATCTTTCATTGGCTGAAGATTGGTGGAGGAGGGCTTATTTGCATTTGTGCAAATAAGCATTGTGGAGGGTGTTCTTTGCATATTGTTGTGTCATGATAGTTCCAGCATCACATTGACTTCTTAGTTCATGATGGTTCATGATGGCTTGACCTTTTGGAGTTATGATTGGTTGGTTGAGTGTTGGACTTTCCTTGTGATGATTTCTTCTCATGATCTCATATCATTCCTTCTTGCATTATTGTTGCTCTCGCTCTCTCACTCTCTTGACCATGCCAAGGCCGGCCATATGGGGAGGGGCTGTCCCAATTTTGGGTGAGCCATTTTCATCTCATTTGCTTGCAAAATTCTCTTGGTTCTCCTCCAAAAGTTGACACTTCATTTCCTCCACCAAAAGGCAACTTCCTACAACCCCAATGAGACATAGCACCACACTTATTCTACAGAAAATCTTAGGCACATCGACTCGCCAACTTCGTGCCCGAGTTGCCTCGGTCCAGAGGTGGGAGCCCGTAAAAGAAGCCGGCGAAGTGGTGCCCTTCCGACGACGTGATGGAGACCGGAGATTCCGCTGGAAGATCGAGACGACGACGAGAAGACCGAAGGACACGGATCGCTCGGTATATCTCTCTACCCTTTCTCTAGTTAGCTAGGACTATGTTATTGGCCCGATCCGGGTTTAAAGTGCGCGGTGGTGCCGGTTAAAAAGTTAAAGTAAATCATCGTTTCCGTATTTTGGCCTCAGATTGACGGCCGGGATGCCGCCGTGCACTTACAGCAGCTGTCTCCAGCGCATATCAACCAAATGGAAAGAGGACAATCAGCATTACTCATCTAGGAGTGCATCCATATATGAGTAACCCGAAAGAGAAGCAAGTTCTCAAAACCATTACTATTAACTGAATACCAAACACAAGTATCTACATCTTCGACTTCCTCGAAGAATCCCGATACTTACAACAAATGGTTCCCTACTTTACTCTTATACCTATAACTTCTGAATATCTGGACCTTGCATTTCAACGAAATACATGTCCAGAACTGGAGAAGACATAAGTAAACAGAATATAGTACGAGTACCAACCCTTTTGTCCTAATGGACACTGGACAACATACAATACTTTGTATAAGTCCCCTGACTTCAATAACTCAAACTCTGTGCGTCGTAGGTTGAAAAACTGTACTATGGTTAAGAAGAATTACACCGATGTTGAATGCACCTTACCTAATCACCAACTGATATAGGTAAATGTCATAGACTCAATATCAAAAAGTTATATCTCACTTTATAAAATAAATGTACAGATATATCAGTTTGAAATTGGTGCATAACAACGGATATTCAAAACCGGATATTTGCCATCCGGCAAAATCCTGATGATTTCCTCAAATATCACCAATTACAACGAATTCCGATATAATGAGGATCTAATCACCCAATTCCCAATATCTTACTCCCACTCACCATCTGTAATAACATACAGATGTGAGAAACTGATCTGGTAAATACATACCCTGGAGTTAGATTCCAATTGGGAAAACAGTTTTCAATTAACATTGCACAGTGAAACTGAAACATGAAAATGTTTCAAAAGGGTTAACTGGTATTCTTAGTAACGCCTCTTCCATTATCCTGATTCACGACAGTAACCATATACTTGTCTGCCCTCTCTGCAATCCCTTTATTATGTCTTTAGTTATTACCTTCTGTACACCTCTTTTACGCTAATTGGTTTTCTTCATTCCCTACCTTTCGGCACCAGCCTAAGGTTTGGAAGAAGAAAATCCAATAAGCGTAATAGGTGTACTCTCCTAATCCTAGGAGCCCTCGAAACCTGAGAGAAGGTAAAGAGAAAAGACAACCGAATAATCCTATTCAATCTCTCCAGAACCAGAATCCATCCTCGAAAAAGTTCCTTCGAGTTCGTATGTAACTATACGATGGATTTATCCAATGGAAGTGGATATCAGTAGTGATACGGAGTGTTCTAGAGAAAAGCAAAGTGGATGTAGGAGTGACAGGGGTATACACTGTTTTTGTCATGATCGTAATTTCCTTTGCCATTATTTTAATCCCTTTATATGTCTTTACTTATTACCTTCTATACACCACAGTTAAGCTTGTTGGTTTTCTTCCATCTCTACCGTTCGGCACCTGCTTATGGTTTGGAGGAAGACTATCCAATAAGCTCAATAGGTGTACCGTCTCCTAATCCTAGGAGCCCTCACAACCTGAGAGAAGGTAAAGAGAAAAGACAACCGAATAATCCTATTCAATCTCTCCAGAACCAGAATCCATCCTCGAATCAGATCCTTCGAGTTCGTATATAACCATACTATGGATTTATCCAATGGAAGTGGACGCTCGCAGTGATACGAGGTGTTCTGGAGAAACGCAAAGGTGATATAGAAGTGGCAATGATGTATGCGGCACCGTAACATTCCAAAAGCCAAAGTGTTTTAAGAAGGTTCGGTTAATTGGGTTCATGAGTTTTAGTCAAAAGTCGGATCATAATCGCAGCCAGAGAGAGAGAGAGAGAAGAAACACTTAGCGTGCACTCTAACCTAGATCAGAATGGTTAATCATTTTATCTAATATGTATGGCTCCCACTGTATCCCGAATTCTCCTCCAAACCCAAAAGGAGAATTAGTCGGAATCACCCGAGGAGTAATCCTACTCATCAGTGGGAATCGGGATCCAACTATCATTACATGATAACTTGATGGAAGCCACTCAAGTCATCACACTCCAGAAGGTATGCGCAAGCCTGGCAAGTTTCCTGTATGTTTGAAACTCCCGATGTGATTTTTACCCCTGGGACCCAAGTGACCTTGACGGAGTCAACAAATCAAAGAGTCCTAGTCAAGTTCAACCCGTCATTATCTTGATTGCATTAAACCCACCCGCACGAGCCCTTGACGGAGTCAACAAGGCCACATGACTGTCCTAACCAATCACATATCCATGCTACAAACAAGCACCACTCAGCTACCGCACACTACGCCTTGACGGAGTCAACAAACGCAGCACGAATACTAAGTACTACTTGTAGGAAATGACGGAGGGCTACAGCTGGTTTTTGGCGAAAAACCTTTAACGTAATGAACTTGATCTCGTTGAAGGAATCCAAGTGGTTTTTATAAATATATAGTGGCGAGAACTTTTGCTAAAGAGGTCACTCCCGGTGAAGGGATCTCGACTCTTTTGCCGTAGAATAAGGTGCAGGATATTCCAAACTGAATACCACGATGCAAAGCAAAAATAATCGACTATAGTAAAGTTATTACGTTGACGCAAACTTTTACCCAAGGGGTCACACCCGATGAAGGGATCTCGGCCCTTGCCTCGTCGAATGAGGTGCAGGATATTCCAAATGAATACCACGATGCAAAGAAAAAGTGTACGTCTGTAATGTCAGTTTTTAAAAACTTGGTTCCAACAACATCATATATAGGTTTGATTTATCCTTGCATTAATAAGAAACAATGCAGTCCCATCAATTAATCACACCAGAAAAGAACGAAAATAAAATGTATGTATATGCCATCCGCATTCGCCACTGGGTCCCGTCATCACCCGTTAGGTTACTTAACTAACGACAGAGCAGGGAATGGACTAGCGCGGGTGCAAAACATATACAACATCTACTAGTATATATAAATATATATAACATTCGTCCCAGGCATGATATAAAGCAACATCACAGAAATATCACATAAACATCACAGAATGGTGGATAATCTGGAGCCCCGGGTTTCACTTGAGCCGCAAGTGAGACCCGACGTTCCCTGTCGTGTGGATAACCTGTGCAATGAAACCCAGACCCCTACGAGTGCGGCAAGTTACCCGCAAAACCAGAAGCGAGGCAGCCCCCTTCAACAACATGAATGGACCACCCAGCACTTCACGGAATCCGGTAACTTGAGCACCCCTCCTGGGTCAACCTATACCCCCTACGAGTGCGGCGAATAGCCCGCCAATTCTAGAGTTAGGTCCCCTCCGTCTGAATGCCTTGAGATGCGGACCAGTTGCCCTCGAGAATCCGGCTATTCGTGCACTCCACCGCGGGGTAATCCTAGTACAGAAAATAAAATAATATACAAGGGTGACATCGACCTCAGTCCGGTCATGCCCCAAAAGAATAATATACAAACTGGCAGTGACGGCAGTCCACATGTCGGACGTTCGCCCCGCAATATCAAATGTACAAATGAAAATAACTGTACTATCATTGCACCATTGCAATCCACCACGACGATCCAACCAACATCACAGCACAACACAGAATATCAACGTGAATGCCACGATCGCAAATCTATCTAAAAGAACATATAGCAGTTAGACGGGTTTACCGATTGAGTGACATTCACGGTCGCAGATAGAAATGTATGTACTGTTAAACGCACTCTTAAAATATCGATCGACAAAGTTCCAAATTGGCCCCAATAGCAATAACAACACTTCACTGAAACCTGGGCCAAGACAGAATATTAAAAAAATCACAATTCCATGTCAGGGAGCTACAAAAATACTTTTGAAGACCTTCGCCACTAAACGGCCGCGGAACCGCCGCCAATAGGGGCTAAGTGCGGCGATTCCGCGGCGCTTTAGAGGAATTATAAGCCCAAATTTTTTGTGTACTCCTAAAAATGCCTGCATGGATTTTTAAGCCTCTGGAAAATATTTTTTGACCACTTTTGAAAATCGGCAGAAACTGTGAAAATGGAATCATGATTTCGGTAAATTCCGTCGATCGATCTTTTAAGCACGATTAAACAAGTTAGTAAGGGGTTTAAAGGGTGGCTCTGATACCATGTTGGGTCACGGCAGCGCCCCGGCCGTCGAAACGCGGCCAAAATGCGGAACAAAAATTTCTTAAACCGGTGCTACCGCTACCCGAATCCCGGATCGACCTTAAACCCTAAACTAGCAAACTAACTATGAGTTAGAAACTTTATACCGAGTTGATCCGTGTCCTTCGGTCTTCATTCCAAGCTCCTAACGGCTTCTTGATGTGGTTTGGTTGCCGGTCTTCCTTCGTCTCCGATGATCCACGTCTGTGCCGCACATGCACATATTTAATCGGACACCTGCACGCATCAACATACGCCATGTATACCAAATCGCTTGAACCGTGAAAACCCACTATGTGGGACTCTAAAGACTCATCAATGCGCTGGCAGTGGGTTTAACCATAAGCACGTCAGCGGCACTAGCTGTACGTAACGACTACCCAGGTATTGAGCGAAAGGGAGGCCGACGAGCAAACTCATCCTGAACCCCTACTGAGCCTGACAGTGACAATATCCGTACAGTCCGGTCTGTTCGTCTACGAGTATCGCATATCGAGTCTAGGGGGTGGATAAAGTCAGACCCCTAACAACGCGATATTTAGTGTCGGCATGTAACCCATCACCACCTGAGAAACTATTGATCCTGGATCGATAATTCTCGTTCACCATGGCCATGGATTTCTGGTGATGGCCACCCGTACACAATGCGATATCAACCCCCAATACCGGGAGAGACGAATCCCCGACGATCTGATCACTGCCTCCTTGTGGCTCGGGACTGTACCCAACTAAAACCTGTTTGCACGACTCCTTTGAGCCGTGGTAGGGTAGTAATCAAAGCACAGTGGGAACTCACATGAGGTAAATGACAATCTCGGGTCGGCAGACTAACCTGCACACATGTCACCTGGGAACTGCTATCTGACAATAGGTATAATACCAACTAGCAGGTTCCCGGCGAGTTCTCCAGTGTACTCATAACCTAATGAGCACCTGCATACTATCTTAGGTGAACAAACTAACACCAATGGCTTGTGAGACCTGGCCACCGCCCCTCGTCGGGGTCTCGATCAGTGTACACTAGTCTACACTGGAGTATCGATGCCCGGTCTCGATACTCCTACGACTAGAGACATTTAAGGATGTGCTTATAGACCCCAGCTCCCATATATATGATCGCCATCATTCTGCTGGCAGTCAAGCAAGAATCCTATGGGCTTTATCAACATGATGATAAAGACAAACCAGATAGCATACTATCATCTTGAGTAAGACTGTTTTATTGGTATAGGTCCTCACTCAATCATCATAATCACAAGTCCGCGACTATGATAATTGCCTTGAGGGCACTATAGCCAACAAGCGCTATTGCCCGAGCGCCCACGTGCTGACACGTGGGGCGCTAGCGCTCAAAGTGCTAGCGCTCTTGCACTCAGAGCGCTAGCGCCCAAAGCTCTAGCGCCCGAGCGCCCATGTGCCTAGCACGTGGGGCGCTAGCGCTCAAAGTGCTACCGCTCTAGCGCTCAAAGCGCTAGCACCCAAAGCGCTGGCGCTTTTTCGTACGCATCCTATGGATCCCCTTCCCTTTTTTTTAATTTTTTTAATTTATATATATATGTATACACACACACACAAACACACACACATACTGCATACCACACTGCACATTGAGTTCGCATGACCAGTTCATCCCGTCAATCGGATGTTCTCTCGCTCCAAATGCGAGGGGTAATTAACGGCAGCTTAGTCCGCGGCTGTCGGAGATTCGGATCCCCACAATCAATAAACCACATCCTAACCTAGACAGGGGGATCCATAATGCGCCTGACAAGCACGTGCGTATTCCATCTCAATGGGGTGACGAAAAACACCCTACAGATTCTAGCACGCCCGGTGGGACCAGTCTCTCCTCCTATATTTCGGGTTAAACGTTTATGCGAGCTCAATCAATATACATGTCTATATTTATACTAAAATAATGCTCTTTCATGCAGGCTTTCAAGTAATCAACTTTCAACGACAATGTCTCCCAAGACAAATTCAGCTCCTTACGCGACCCCGATCCCGTACGTGGTCAAGGTCAATGCTCGCATGGTTCTCCCCGCAAGCCTTAGTCGACAGTGGGATGAACTGCCCCGCCAGTTTGGCTCCTTCATCATCTACCCTGCTGGAACCGCTCATCTGGCAGAAATCCCGGCAAAACAGGTAGCCAAGCCGGTCTTAAGGGGCAAGAGGCCGAATGTTGTGATCGCAAAGGAACCACAACCGAAACTTAAGACGGTGTCTGAACGATTCTCTTGCGCTCCAGCTGGGGGCAAGACATCCGATACAAAGGGCAACATCAAACGTTGCGGACGAGCCCAGGCGATGACTCCAACAAATGCACGATCGGGCCTCTTCTCTGGCCTTTCTATCAATCGGTCTACGGCGTCTTCCCGAAGAGCCGGAGCCTGCCAAGCGCTCAAATCAGAAAAGTTAAAGCAGAAGCGGCTCAGGTATCGAGCCAACAAGAGGGCCAGGACTCTGGCCAGGTGGAATCGTGTGAGATTCTAGGAGCAGAGTCATCCTGCGGCGATAGCTGAATCGGCCGTAAAAATCAGCAATTCCTTCGAACCTCTAAAGTAGGTTTAGAAAAATGCCATGACCACCAGAATCAAGAAGACAGCGGTTCGAACGTTGCTACAAAGAGACGTGTCCCGGCCCCAGCAGAAAAAGTATGACACGGTCTCTTCAAGAGTCTATCAGGCGCTCTGTGTCGTACGAAAGCAGCGGGAAAAATCCAGAAAAGAAGCGTCAGCACCATTCAAGAATTCGGCCAGGCCAGCCGCCTTCAATCGACTGCCTGCTACCGAAACAGGGGGTCAAGACAGCGATCTGTGAAATCAGCCACCGATAATAAAAAGAGGGCTGGATATATTATCCATACGGTCTATATGGAGGGCGGGTGCCCCAGCGACAACCTTCGCAGCAAAAGCAAGGAGGGGGCCACCACATCCCAAGCCCAATCTGGCTTGAATATGGTTGCCGCTTCCTAAGAACAGCCGCCTCCGCCGGATGATGAAAACCCTCTCGATGAGGACGATAGGTAGAAAGACCCCTCGGTCCATGCAGAGTCAAGCTCGGACAGCGAGGAAGAGCCGACTTTCCATCCCAGGACCGCGGAGCAGGAGCTGCTTCAAGAGCTTCGAAAACAGCGCAAGAGCAAAAGTAAAGAGATGGCCAAGCTCTATTCGAAAATTGACGACCTAACGAACATTGTGATGTAGCTTACGGCTCAAATTTCTCGAGCGCCTCCCAATCAAACACAAGTCGCTATTCATGAGCCAAATGATGACAATCCGAAGCGGCCGATACCTGTCCCTCTGGGTCCAAGATTCGTAGAGCCACACGAAAGCCGGCCACATTCCGCTTCTGGGGATGCCTTGGCCCCAGATAACACCATCCCTCTAACACAAGACCGGATAATGGATTTGTTCACCAGCAAGGTTAAAACATTGGTAGCCGAAGCTGAAGCTCAGAAAGAAATCGACAGTAGTGGGCGGCCATATCCCGCACAGTACGATCTGATCGAGTTCCCGAGCGGCTACGTCATTCCTAAGTTCGGAAGATTTGACGGAACGGGAAATGTAAATCAGCACGTCGCCCACTTCAAAGCATCGTGCAGAAATACAGGGGGCAATGATACACTCCTTCTTCGTCAGTTTGTCAACCGCCTGACCGGTGTCGCTTTTGACTGGTACGCGAGTATACCAGACGGGTCCGTCATTACCTTTGCCCGAATGGAGTCTCTGTTTCGGCAAAAGTTCATGAGTGTCAATGATAAAATCTCCATTGCCGACCTTGTGAGGACTAAGCCGGGGAAGAATGAAAGCAACACTGACTTTATCGCCCGATGGCGTAATCTCACGGTCAAGTGCGAACCGCCGCTGGAGCAGAACCAGTCCGTCAGCCTTCTCATTGGGAACCTTAGCAATTGGATGATCCCATTCTTGTGTACAGCGGGCTTCAAGACATTTCAGGAGCTTACCAAGAAAGTCCAAATGCTGGAACGCTAGAAGCAAAAGTCCCCGCCGGACTCTTAGAGAGACAAGACTTGGAAAAGTAAGCGGGACGACAACCGTAGAAGTGGGAGTTCCAACAGTACCAATGTCTTCAATGCGTCCGACATTGAAGAAAAGCGAAGGGCGAGCGAATCTAAAACCAACCGGTCTCGAAAGCCAGTGCTAGGAAGAGAAGGGCCTTCCCTAGAGGAGAAAAGAACAAGGTTTACTCTTTCAGGAGGGACAAGGTCCGAAAGATATTTATAGATGCCTTGAACAACGGTCTACAATTGCCAGTGTCGAAAAGACCTCAAGAAGAAAAAATAACCGACAATCCCCTGTATTGCCCGTACCACCGAGTAGTGAGCCATGCGATCGAGGATTGCTATATCTTCAAAGACTGGGTTACCCTAGCGCCAAGGATTATTTGTTTCCTTGGGGTTTGAAACGAGTCGAGAATTTCCCACGGAGGCACTGGTGGCTCTGCGAGTCGACGCGAATCAGGTGGCTCTCGTCAAGGAGTGTTTGTATCCGTGAGTCGAGGAATTTGCTAAGGATTATTTATTTCCCTAGCGCCAAGGATTATTTGTTTCCTTGGGGTTTGAAACGAGTCGAGAATTTCCCACGGAGGCACTGGTGGCTCTGCGAGTCGATGCGGATCAGGAGGCTCTCGTCATGGAGTGTTTGTATCCGTGAGTCGAGGAATTTGCTAAGGATTATTTGTTTCCCTAGCGCCAAGGATTATTTGTTTCCTTGGGCTTTGAAACGAGTCGAGAATTTCCCACGGAGGCACTGGTGGCTCTGCGAGTCGACGCAAATCAGGAGGCTCTCGTCAAGGAGTGTATCCGTGAGTCGAGGAATTTGCTAAGGATTATTTGTTTCCCTAGCGCCAAGGATTATTTGTTTCCTTGGGGTTTGAAACGAGTCGAGAATTTCCCACGGAGGCACTGGGTGGATCTGCGAGTCGACACGGATCAGGAGGCTCTCGTCAAGGAGTGTTTGTATCCGTGAGTCGAGGACTCGCAGATCAGGAGGCTCTCGTCAAGGAGTGTTTGTATCCGTGAGTCGAGGAATTTGCTAAGGATTATTTGTTTCCCTACCGCCAAGGATTATTTGTTTCCTTGGGGATTGAAACGAGTCGAGAATTTCCCACGGAGGCACTGGTGGCTCTGTGAGTCGACGCAAATCAGGAGGCTCTCGTCAAGGAGTGTTCGTATCCGTGAGTCGAAGAATTTGCAAAGGATTATTTGTTTCCCTAGCGCCAAGGATTATTTGTTTCCTTGTGGTTTGAAACGAGTCGAGAATTTCCCACGGAGGCACCGGTGGCTCTACGAGTCGACGCAGATCAGGAGGCTCTCGTCAAGGAGTGTTTGTATCCGTGAGTTGAGGAATTTGCTGAAGATACTGGTTTCTTCGGAGTTGGACTGAACCGTCAAGATTTGGCTTCGTCTTCTGGCGCAGCCTGTTAGGAAGGTATGGTTCCCTCTTTGTTTACGCTCTTGGATTGTATACAGGGATCGATGTGATCTTAACTGTAGGGCCAAAGTTTTATCATTTCTTCTTTTTTTTTATTTCCGCGATGCTCTATCATTTCAGCTTTTATATCGCGAAGGTCGCGATTGCCCAATCATTTCGGCTATTTCTTGCGGTGCCCAATCATTTCGGCTGTTTATTTTGTTCTCACTCGCTGCTTTTTATTGCGAGTTGTCCAATCATTTCGTCTATTTTGCATGCATACATTTTTCTTGCTGCTTTTTATTGCAAGTTGCCCTATCATTTCGGCTATTTCGTATGCACGTGCGGCCTATTGGCTTTTTGCTGTAGACCAATTTCGGCATCAGCACCGCTACAACTGGGATATTACCAGGAGCGAATCATCATCTGTCTCTGTCGATATCGAACAAAGGTGTCTTAGCGACCAGGGTTAGGGTCCTGTCGACTAAGGCTTTTGACTTCATGAGCCGTAAGGGTTTCACGAAGTTATTTCTTCCTACAAGTCATGAGGATCTCGTAGGTGTATTTTCTTCTTAGGACTCGTGAGGATTCCTAAGTGTTCGTTTCCTCTGTAAGTCGTAAGGATCCTACAGGAGGGTTTTCTCCTCATAAATTGAGAGGATTTACAAGGGTTGTTCACCATGCGATCATATCCCCAGTCACGGATGAGACTTGGTTAGGGAAATGTTTATTCATGCCCGTGGATTGTATACAAGAGTCAGTATTGAGCCACTTGTAGGGCAATATCGGAAGTTGTGGGGGTTGCTTAAGCACAGGTTTAGGTCTCTGTAACTTAATACTTTCAACTCTTATAAGCTATGAGGGTCCCATAAGAGATTTCTCCTTACGAGTCGTGAGGATCTCGCAAGTGTATTTTCTCCTTAGGAATCGTGGGGATCCCTAAGTGTGTTGCTCCCTTGTGGGTCGTAAGGATCTCACGCGGGTGGTTTCTCCTTACAAGGTCGAGAGGACCCTATAAGTGTCCTTTAACGAGGTTGCGCCCTTTCAGGTTTTCACAAACACTCGTCGGTAGCTCTGCTGTTTTTACTCACGGAGCCCTTTCGGGTTTTCATCCGTGCCCATTTTGCTTATGGACATACCGTTTTTTTTTTATTCTTTTTATATATTTTTTTTACGAGGTCGCTCCCTTTCGGGTTTTCATTAACACTCGCCGGTAGCCCTGCTGTTTTTACTCACGGAGCCCTTTCGGGTTTTCATCCGTGCCCTTTTTACTTACGGACATACCGTTTTTTTATTTTTTTTTATTTTTATATGTTTTTTTATATCTTGTCAGCCTAAAGATGCTGCGGTAGTAGTTTAAAGACGTTTCGGTCTGCTATTAGTTTAAGGACATTTCGGTCCGACATTGAGAGGCTGGCTACTGCTTATAAAACTTGAGCTTAGGAAGATAGCGAGCGGACATGGTCGTCGTCACCTATCATTGACCTAGGCTGTGGCTCATTAAGCGTAGTATTTCTTTAGGAAGAGACCGTTTATCGGCCTGAAAGGCCTTTCACCGTGCATGTCCATGAGTAGATAGGCCCCACCCTGGTAGACCTTATCTATGATGTACGGGCCTTCATAGTTTGGCTCGAATTTTCCCCGCTTGGCGTGATTGGGGATCATAGGCCTTTTGACCACTAGCACGAGTTCGCCTTGGCGGAATGTCCTCGGTCGGGTCAATCTTTCGTATGAGCACGTCATCTTTGCTTTATAAGCTTCCAGATTTTGTTGCGCTATGAGCTGTGTTTCTTCAAGGGCATCAAGCTCCTCAAGCCGAAGGTTAGTATTTTCTTCATTCGTCAGCTCGTAGTGGACTTCCATTCGTAGAGAGGGTAGCTCTATCTCGAGGGTAAGTACTGCTTCTGTACCGAACACCAACGCGTACGGCGTTGTGTTCGTGGCCGTCTTGAACGTAGTTCGATACGCCCAAAGAGCTTCTTGCAGTCTTTCGTGCCAGTCCTTCTTATTTCGGGATACCGTTTTCTTTATGATCTTTGTCAAAGTCTTGTTGAAGGCTTCGGCTAGACCATTAGCTCGTGGATTATAAACTGAGGAATATCTCCAGTCTATATTGTACTGTTGCGCGAAGCGACTGATCTTGTGGCTTCTGTAGGCTGGCCCGTTATCGGAGATGATCTGTCTTGGCGTTCCAAACCGATATATGACGTGCGTCTTGAAGAAGTGGAGGATATTCTCCGTCTTTACTTCCCTCAGCGGTACTGCCTCTGCCCATTTGGAGAAGTAGTCAGTCGTTGCCAGGATGAAATGATGTCCCCTAGACGATGCTGGTTCAATGGGACCGACTATATCAGTTCCCCACATTTCGAATGGCCAGCTAGCCACTGTCGGGTGTAGCGGATTTGGATGCTGATGGATGAAGTCCCCATGAATTTGACATGAGTGGCACTGCTTCGCATATTCGAGGCAGTCCTGAATCATCGTGGGCCAGTAGTAGCCCATCCGTTTTATCTTCAACTTCATCTTTGGGCCCGCTTGGTGAGAACTACAGAGTCCGTCATGAACTTCCTGGATGACCCTTTTCGCTTCGTCAGGTCCTAAGCATCTCATCCACAGAGAATCAAATGACCTCTTGTACAGAGTATCATTGACGAAGGCGAAAGACAGAGCTCGTTTCATGAACTGATGTCTTGTGGACGCTTCTTCAGGCATTCGGTAGGACTTGAAGTAATCTATGAAGACTTCTCTCTAATCCCCGGTATTTTCCCAACCTTTTACTTGCAGGGTCGTCTGCTCGCTCGCTCCCTGTTCTTCGGATGATTCCGGAGATATTTCTGCCGGGGCAAGCACTCGACGGCTTTGTACCACGATTCTAACGTCATCGAGGTTCTCGTCAGCCAGTTCTTTAGCAAGTTTGGCCAACGCGTCTGCTTTGATGTTTTCCGCGTGCGGTATGTTCTCCAAAGTATAAGAGGTAATTTGGGTCAACAATTGTTGCACCTTTTCGCCGTACTTTACCAATTCTGGCTTGCACGTTTGGTAGTCGCCGTTTACTTGACTAACAACCAGTTGAGAATCTCCGTATATGAGGAGGTTTTCAATTCCCATGTCAATAGCGATCTCGAGGCCTGCTATCAGAGCTTCGTATTCGGCTTCATTGTTTGTTCTCGGCTCCGTCAGGGAGAACGCGTAGCGCATTATCCCTCCTTGTGGAGTTACAAAGATGAGTCCTACCCCCGATTTGATTATAGGGATACTTTTTTTGCGCTTTTTCACGGAAGATGCTCCGTCGAAATAAAGCTCCCATCGGGTATTATCACCGTCGATCGCATCAAACGCATGTTCGTCTGGAAGATCGCAGTTTAAAGGAGATTCGGCCGGTATCGGATGCTCAGCGAGGAAGTCGGCGATGGCCTGGCCTTGCACTGCCTTGAGAGGTTGATATGTTATCGAGAACTCCATCAAGAGCAGGGCCCATTTAGCGAGTCGTCCCGTCAATATGGCCTTCGACATCAAGTATTTAAGGGGGTCCACCTTTGAAATGAGACGGACTTCATGCACCAACGCAAAGTGTCTAAGCTTTGTTATCGCAAAAATCAACGCCAGGCAATGTTTTTCAATAGGAGAGTAGTTGCTTTCTGCCCCCAGCAGAACTCGACTTAAGTAGTAGAGTGCTCTTTCTTTCCCTTGATCGTTCTCTTGTGCCCATAATGCGCCTAAGAAACCTTCGAGGGCGGTTGTATAAAGAATGAGGGGTTTTCCCTTGACCGGAGAAGCCAACACTGGCGGGTTCTGCAGGTATTGCTTGATCTCGTCTAGTGCGCTTTGGAATTTTTGGTCCCAGACGAACGGGGTTCCCTTCTTCATCAGGTGGCTGTAGGGACGGCACTTGCCTGAAAGATTGCTATAAATCGCCGTATGTATGCGAGCTTTCCTTGGAGAGACCGCAACTGTTTGAGAGTTCTCGGCGGAGGCATTTCCATGATCGCCTTGATCTTTGACGGATCTATTTCAATACCTTGGTGTCGGACGATAAATCCCAGGAATTTGCCCGAAGAAACTCCAAATGCACACTTGAGAGGGTTTATTTTCAAGTTGTATTGTCGGAGGCGTCGAAATACAGTTTTTAGATGCTCGAGATGTTCCTCGAATGATTTGCTCTTAACCACGAGGTCGTCGATATAACATTCAACGATTTCATGTATGAGGTCATCGAAAATCTTCTTCATGGCCCTCTGATAGGTGGCACCGGCGTTCTTTAGACCGAAGGGCATCACCTTGTAGCAGAATATTCCCAAAGGAGTCCGGAAAACGGTGTGCTTCTGGTCTTCGGGATGCATTTTTATCTGATTATATCCTGACGAGCCGTCCATGAATGAGAAAACCTCGTGAGTGGACGTATTGTCTATCATTAGTTCGGTGACAGGCACAAGAAAATCGTTCTTCGGGCAGGCTTTATTGAGATCCCGGAAGTCCACGCATATGCGCACTGTCCCATTTTTCTTCATCACCGGGACGATGTTGGCAATCCATTCAGGGTATTGAACTTCCTGGATGAAGCCAGAGTCGATCAGCTTTTTGACTTCAGCATTGATACTCATTTCAAGCTCGAGTCGCATTTTTCTCGGCGCCTGTTTGACTGGCTTGACGTCCGGGGATATCGCCAATTTGTGTATAGCAATTTCTGGATCTAGTCCCGGTATTTCGGAATAGTTCCATGCAAAGCAATCTCTATGCTGTAGAAGCACGTCCTTTAACGCAGCCATCCTTTCTTCAGATAGCAGCTCGCTGATGAATGTCGGTCGCGGGTCAGTCGCCGTTCCCAACTCAATTTTCTTAAGGTTATGCGCAGTGGTATGGATTCCATCTTCCAGCTCTTTTGGCGCTGATGGGAATTCTGAGATTATCTCGTCGTTGCTGTTTTCGAAGCACCAAGGGAGCTCATCCATATTCTCGGGCTCTTCTTTTGATATTGTTATCATGTGACAAGTGCGGATTCGCTTCCAATCCCAATGCGGAACTGGTTCTTCTTTCGTGGCCTTGGGTTCGTGCTTTTGCGGCGGCATTACTCTCCAATTGTCGGACAGAGCGAACTTGCCAAGCTGATACTGATCTTCGACCCAATTCTTGAAGGTGAAGCAGTCTTCGAGAGGATGCCCTTCCACTCGGTGATAAAAGCAGTAGTCTGGGTATGAGACCTTGCCCGCTTGTTCGGGGTGTTTAGACTCCGGCAATGTAAGCATCTGATGTTTTAGAGCGAGGTCAAGTATCTACTTCGTCTTGTCCCGCGGAAACGAGTATGCTCGACCCATTTTCTTCATAAGGGATAGATCAATAACGCTCGACTCCCGTTTTCGTGGCTTCTTAGCCCTGCTTTGTTGCTGTTGAGCGCCTTTTTGGCCTTTCGACTTATTTCAGCTTTTGCGTCGAGCCTTCTTTATAACAGGTTGACAAGGGGCGGCATTTTCACCTTTCACGGCCTGTTGGAGAAGGCGTTGCGTTTTGGCTTTCTCGTAGATGACCATTTCGCGGTTATGATCGTCCCGGACTTTTTGACCCGCTTCCCTTATAAGCTTGTCCATTTGTTCTTCGAACGACGGACTGGGCTCTTTTGCATATGGAACTTTCACTAGCTCAGGATTAGCGTCCTCCCATTGAGCATCCGTTTCTTCATCGAAGTCATATATGACATAGCAGCTGTTTAGTAGCTCTCGTTTCTTTGACCGGATGTATCCAAGCCCTTTTGTCTCCATTCTTCCATTAGGCAGTTTGCGTTGAGTCCTGGGAACGTTCCAGACTTTGTCATAGAACTTGGCTTTTCGAACGATCTGCTTGAAGGATATTCTCTGGCGTTTCAGCAGCTTTTCAAACCTTCCGTATAACATCTGGGGAGACGGATAGGCTGAAGCCTGTCGAGCGTAGGATCCGTGTCATGCCAGATTTCTTTCTCCACTTTGGTTTCTTCAGAGCGGTAGAATAGAATTGCTTTTTCGCTTTCTCGCCTGGGAGGGATATAGAACGTTTGCAGCTCTTCTACATTGTAAATATCAAATGAATCCAGTTCTTTACGGTGTTTAAGCGGCACCATGGCGACTTGTAGACTTTGTTCTTCGTCAGCGGACGTTCGTATTGAAGGTCGAGCAGAGAATACGGTATGGATCTCATCTTACGAGTCACTACCAAAAATCAACGTAGGAGTTGTCACGCCCCGAAAGTACGGAACATGACCGGCACTTAAACTACGAACGTCTCGAGGCGTACGTAATCTAAGTGAGCCGAAAACCCAGAAATCCAAACCAAGAAAATTAGCAGAGTGAAGGAAAAACCAATTTAAATCAAGTAGTTTTAATAGCATAAGCCGAATTATACGGTTTAAAACCATCAAATATTTTCCGAAAATTTTGGCAGAGTCTCCTTTGTAAATACTGGCCCCCAAACGGGATACAACATGAATAGTATACGAAATCAATAAAAAGGCATCCCCAAGCGGGAGCTAGCTCTTCGTCAATAGACGGTCACAACCACACAAGCAATATCATATACAACGCCAAGGGCGAGGATCAAAACTCAAAAGGAAACGCAAAACAACAAGAATTCTACAGAAATACAACGCGCGACTCTAAGGTCGAAAGAATAACATCACTGGTCTCTATCTCAAAAATAAATACATGTTTGGTTGATGGAACTTCTAGATACAACAGAATAATGATATACAAGATATATAATGGGGGTATGATATAAGTAAACCCACCTACTAGCAAATCACCCGAACGAAACTATGCCCTCAAAGCCGTAAAGAACCCTGTACGGCAAACCTGCAAGAAATTGGGGCACAACAGGGGTGAGTTGCCAACTCTTGAATAGAAAAACATCTATGAATAGAAATCGCATAAATAACACAACCTAGGTCAATGATCATACTATATCCTCAAATATATGTATAACATGCAGCCTATAACAATGGTTAGGGTAATATCTAACCCGAGTGTAATCTCATCTGCCCGTGTCAGTGTCTCAGGTAGAAATATATCATATGAATGAGGTATGAATGCATGAAAACAGAATACATGTAAATGAAGAAACTGTTTTCATAATTTAGTGAGATTTCCTTTGTATTTTTAAAATGAGATATCATAATGAAATCAGCATAAAACAGTGCCTAGCATCGGCACAAAACGTAATCGCAATACCTCGATATCTCTGTATCTCAGTCTCTGTACCTCAATATCTCGAAATCTCAAAGTCTCAATCACAATATCTAGGGCGCCGTCAGTCCAGACCGGCCCCTACCATCCATCTCAAAACCACGACGGTATCCTCCGGATATCCGACGCGTCGGGTAATATCACCGGTAGGTAGCGCTCCCTTGCCAGGCTCAACATCAGCAACACGACCTTCTTGCCCCGGGTACCTTACCGGGCCCACCATGTACCCGAAACGGTTCATCCATCTCCTCGAATCGGGTCTCGAAATCCATCAGCAAACTCATGGTGGACGACTCATACATCATGGGAAAACCGTATTTTTATTTAAAAAGAGAGAAAGCAGTTTATATATGTTTTGCGGTTTTCCTCCAAATCCAGAAAATATCATGGAAATCCGAATCATCAATAGCATGTAAAACCATGAATATAAGCATGAGAATCCATGAATACGGCATAACAAAGAATAACAGTATGCAAGAAGCGACAAGTAATAACTACAATATCTAAGCTGGCATATAAGGTATGTACACTAATATTATGTCAAACTACTAGCTATCAAGCTAAGTTAAGCAATAATATTTTCTAAGGTGTACGTGACATGGCAATTACCGATGAAGATGTGTGTGAGCCGGCAAGTAAGTGTATGTAGTACATACGCATCATCGGTAATGGTGCTGGTGTCCTAACAGCATAATGTCAACAATGCAATATGAAATAACAATGTAAGTATGCGATGCGGAGCGAGCAAACAAAATGAGCGGGAGCTAAATATTAAACAATGGTGCCATTTGAAATAACACGAATCGCGGGGTTTTGAAAATTGGGGCTACGGTGGTTTTTAAGAAAGGATACGTCTTTTGAAATATCCGTATATCCCTTGACCTGTCTTTTAAAATACCTACGATCCGCTAGTTTTGAAATTGGTAGGAGTCTAATCTAATCTAACAACTACACTAAACTATACGGCTGAACTAACAAGCTGAACTACAGGTAAGGAAACCGCCTATCATCTGAGTCGATACATATACATACATGTATATGTATAGTCGGTGATCCCGCCTCAATAATATCATATCCGATACCATATCTATAATCAGGCATCCCAAGTCAAGAGTGCGGATCAATCATCAATATAGCTCGTACGTAAATCCGTCGTACGGTATCCCAAATCTGGGTACGGGTCAATATCACATTCATCATACTATTCACCTGGTATCCTCTTCATCAAATATCATGATCGGGGTACTGATACCGCCTAAGTATGCATGCACATGTGTGAAACACTACGTCAAGGACCCGCTACAACGTCATGTCGTATCTCAAATACGAACCCTGCTATATCACCGATCTCACGGCCTCAAATCAAATCTCATCGACTCATCTTAAATCCCAAGTACTATCCTCATTATCCATGCATGCGTATATGAATGTACATATGCATAGTCCCATACCCACGCATATATACATATATACACATCCCAATCTGCGCACAAGAAAGTAAAGTATGCAAGTTTGTGTGTGCGTATGTGGGTATAACAACTACTCTAGGTTTTCGCAACTAACCCAAAGGTAACCCATGAACACATAAACATAACATGAATAAACATTCTCGTATCATGAAACACCTATATAAACATATATATATGAGCTACACTACGGACTGCGGGGGTGCTATACGCCATCCACCCGACTTCTCCCCGTAGATATAAATCTATTCACCTGGTCCTCGCTCGCCGGTGTCGACGTCGCCACGCGCTTGCTTGTCGTCTCGAAGTCCACATGGGGGTACCTACATATCACAATGTATCGTATCGCATAAAAACCAAATCCGAAATCGATACGGTATATGAAAACCAATTCGGCACGCGTATCACGCAGAGGTCAAAACCTATCGGCTACGCATGCAAGAATAGCTAAAGCAACCCTCGATGTCGATCTACAAACGTCAAACCATCGAGAAAAACCCAAACACACCCATTTACGCATTCCCAAACATTAAATATAATATGAATTAGGTTGCAATTCACAAAAATCTCAAACTCACTTTAAAAGCCATTTTTCCGAAAATCAAGTAAGCAAAAATTAACCGTTTTAGTAAATAACTCGATATATAAACGAATCTAGCGGCCACAATATCCACTAAATATCATAACAAAGTCATATAAACCATTCCTATAATTTAATCTCATTAAATTTCATTAACTCCAAAATTCTAGTTTGCAAACATATCAATTTTAACACTTTTTAAAGTAAAATTCACAATTCATCAATTAAGCTTACTTTTGCATATACTATAGTATTAAACCAAAATTTATAATGTTAATAATGTCATGAAACCTTAATCATATTTTAATCTAAACCATTTAATAAATTTCCAAAAACCTAGTTAGCAAATTAGCATAATTTGAACAATTTTAAAAAAACAATTAGTAACCTAGTAATTAGCTTTGTTTTAGCATGCCCACTAGATAATAACCACACAATTAGATCATGATCAATTGACCTAAAGCCTAACTTAGTATTCAAAACCCTTTCTTTAAATTTCAAACTTGAAATTTAAAACCCTAATTTAACACCTAATAGCTAGATTGAAGTAATTTAACAACAAATTAAGCATAAGGTTATGATTATAACTCACAAGCTTGAGATCAAACTTGCAAAAAATCTTAGCCTCCAACAATGATTTCATGCTCCAAGATCCATGCTTGAATAGCTAAAGAATAATGGGTAAAGCTTGGATTTTGAATTAGCTTTGAATTTTTGAGAAAAAGGGTGGATTTTTTATAGAAATTTTGGGGATTTTGATAGGAAATGAGATGAAGAATTTGGGGGCTATTGTGGGTTCAGGTTTCGGCCAGAATTGGTGGGGATTGGGTGAGGGAGGAGAGAGAGTGAGGTGGGGAAAGTCCACTCTAGTCAAAGTCCACTCTAATTCTATCATTTTCTACTATTTTCTTTTCTTTTCTTTTGACAAAAGAAGTGATTGGAGAGAGGGAGAGGGGGAGGGCTGTCATGGTAGGGCCGGCCACATGGGGAGAGGGAGAGAGGGTGAGGTGTGGGTGTGTGTGTTAGGAAAAAAGATAAATGTATTACCCCAACTCCCGTTAACACTAAATTTCACCGAAAAAAAGCATTTTTCTTCGATATTTTCTAAACCGTTTTGGCAAACGATTTCATTTCAAAAACCACATGATAAAATTTTATTTAAAGTTTTATGATGCACAAAATTTATTTCAACTCATTCCAATTTGTAATTTTCCCCAATTAAATGTATTAGTGACGGCTTAAAATAATATTAAAATAATTAATTTCGGAAAATTTTTCAGAAAATTTGAAATTTCACCAATGGCTCAATAAACACCAAATACTAGTAATTTCATAGCTAGAATATGTATATTTAATTTTATAATAAAAATATTTGTATTTTGACTTTTTACCGAAAACCCTCTTATTTTACCGATTTTTTTCGAAATTTCACCGAAACGATTTTCAAAACGCTACAATCTTCCCCCCTTAAAGAAATTCGGTCCCCGAATTTAAATTAAAACTCCCCCCAAATACTAAAACATTTAAGCAAAACTATCAAGTCGTCGGGGCTCCAAAATCATAAGTACATAAAACGCATCATAGCATAATGCATGCGGATGAGTAATGAGCAGATAACTCAAAATCAAAACTCCGTCAAGCATCCCGCAATCATCGGAGTCATGGTAAAGACACAAATGTCAAATCCAATACAAAACCAATATGATATAACTCGAAACTATACACGTAAATATCATGAGGAAATGCATGCCAAATCTTTTAAGTCGTTGTGCAATGCGCATAGCACTGCACAGTGGCGGACGTCTATCATAAGAAAATAACTATGTACATATATACCTTTGTTTGAAACGTACGTTCCGCCGTTTTGGGAAAAAATTTAGATGGGTTTCCTTATTTTAAACATTTCGTGTCATATCAGACACGTAGGTAAATACTGAGACTAGAGCTCGTTTTTTGGAAATCCCTTCAATAACTATCAATGGATGCAAAATATATTCAGGTACTGTTCTCTGACTAGTCCTGCTCAGTATGAAAACACATAGAAAATATCATAAAAACATACTTCTGTATAAGAAATCAATCCCAAAATACGCATATGAATACTACGTGCGTCTGGTGCGCACGGAAATCAAAATCCATATATGTACCATACATGCGCACAGAAACAACATCTAAGTGCATCGGGTGTGCATGAAACATCTGTCATGGGCAACGTGGGTGCCTGACAGCAAAATCAGGTGCATCTGACATGCACGAAGAATCTCGATTTAGTGCATCTGGTGTGCACCGAAATCGCTTCTCAAAACATGCGCTCAACATGCACGAAAATCAAAACCAGGTGCATTCATTATGCACGAAATCATGAAATCCAATATCAAGCGCCGAACATGCGCAAAATCCAATCAGGTGCACAGGGTGCACAAAACAAATATCGAACATAATAATCGAAATCGAAGTCCAGTGCATCTAAATGCACAACATACATAACACTGCACTGCAAGCATATATGAACTATACCGAGTGCAAAACCAAATCGTGTGCGTACATACGCACAAAATCAACTCAACTGTATGAAATCCATATAATCACAAACATGAGAAACCAAGGCACGAAAACTATCTCAAGTGCAACAACTGTGCAAAAATCGTAAATACTCAGTAGGTGCAACCATGGTCCATGGAAACGATATCATGAAATTCAATCATCAAAACCAAATCATGCGAATAAATCACCCAAAACATCGAAGTCAATAATGGCGGAATAGTACCGCTCAAGCGCATCCTCTAAGAATCTCGGCCAACTGTCGTGGTCACTAGTGGGACGTCTCGTCGATGATCATGAACTCTGGCCTGCTGGTGTGCGTAACAATGACCACTCCTGGGTCAAGGCCTTCACTGTGAATTACCAACCTCTCGGTCCATCGGCTCATCGGCCCTGTCAGGTGTGCTAACGGGGACGATTCCGTTCTGGCACTTCTCTGGTCATCTCTCGGTCAATCATCACGACCACTCGTAAGACAGCACATCACTGGCGTCGGCCTCTGGCTCTCTGAATGTACGTGACACATCTGATCCTGGGTGCAAGTATCATTGCAGCAGTGTCCTGGAAGGAATCCAGCTCACGGTCTCTTCCATGTCTCGTCTCTGCCAACTGTCCGGAAGTCATCGTCCTTTACTATATCTGCGTCTTGCTCTGGAACGACTGCATTCTCATCGTGACTCCTCTGGAAGGTATATCCAAGCACATGCGTATCGCATCTCTGATGTCGGCGGAGTGGAACGTCATCTCATCTAGATCTGGTACGAACCTCTTACTTCACTTTTCTCTAATATCGACTGCTTCGGACTCGTCTCATCGTGGCTACATGGACTGAGCTCCAACGGCTATCCTCGTATCTGGAGTCTCCCAAGAATGCATCTCACCACCTAGCATCCGAATGAAGTCGAACCATCCGATCGATTGTCAAAACCTCATAATCCTCCAAGAGCTCAACATCTTGGGCACAGTTTAATAGTATCGAATACATACCACAGCATCGGTGGTCCAGCCATAGAAGGGCAAACCCAAGCCTCACTAATGGCGCCGTAGAACTGCCGCAAACCCGCAGGTTCAAAGGCTTTCACACGGTCATTAAGTCGAGTTAGGGTTTCATTCTTCTAGAGGGTCCATAGAATTGCCTGCATGCTCTTCCACATACATTAAACTTGGAATAATAGGCTTCTAACATTCGATCGTCTCTGTCGACTCCCAATGTCTCCGCGTGAAGTCGTCTCTAGCTGGAATCAATCTATCTGATGACCTCTCATCGGGTAGGCGAACGAACCACATGTCCTAGTCATTCATCTTCGGGTGACTAGCGACCTTCTATCATCTCTTAGTACAACCTGTACAGCAATAGCTCCAACATATAGGGCGATATCTTGTCGCTCGCAGCAACAGCTGGCTCACTCGTCTGCACGCTGAACAGTGCCTCAATCTTCATGAGTAAGCAATACACCAACGGTCATCAAAATCTGGCTGGCCTCTATCATTGGCTCAATCCTCTAGTGTCGATCAGCACATCCGAGTAACCTCATAAAGGCGATCTGCCAAACGCTCATGGCGCGGAAACACAGTAAAAAGACACATCTCCACAATCGTGTGTCGCCGGAATTTCGCCCTGGTCAGTCCTCGTTCGTGACGAGCTCGTGCTGACCGCAACTCTAGCAGTAGCTCTCCCTGCCCGTAATCGTGGCAGCAAAACCATAACTGGTACTGATGAGGCTAGATCGGAATGAATATAATACTGAGCAAAGAAATGTACATCCTAAGGCTTCTTAAGTGGAGTAGCGTATCGTAAGTATGCCGCGGAACATACCCACGGTACATCACTCTACTTTAGTCACCTATTCCATCAACCAAGGGTCATCCTACGCTCCGAAGGTAAAACCTAACACTCTGATACCAACTTTGTCACGCCCCGAAAGTACGGAACATGACCGGCACTTAAACTACGAACGTCTCGAGGCGTACGTAATCTAAGTGAGCCGAAAACCCAGAAATCCAAACCAAGAAAATTAGCAGAGTGAAGGAAAAACCAATTTAAATCAAGTAGTTTTAATAGCATAAGCCGAATTATGCGGTTTAAAAACATCAAATATTCCCGAAAATTTCGGCAGAGTCTCCTTTGTAAATACTGGCCCCAAACGGGATACAACATGAATAGTATACGAAATCAATAAAAAGGCATCCCCAAGCGGGAGCTAGCTCTTCGTCAATAGACGGTCACAACCATACAAGCAATATCATATACAACGCCAAGGGCGAGGATCAAAACTCAAAAGGAAACGCAAAACAACAAGAATTCCACAGAAATACAACGCGCGACTCTAAGGTCGAAAGAATAACATCACTGGTCTCTATCTCAAAAATAAATACATGTTTGGTTGATGGAACTTCTAGATACAACAGAATAATGATATACAAGATATATAATGGTGGTACGATACAAGTAAACCCACCTACTAGCAAATCACCCGAACGAAACTATACCCGCAAAGCCGTAAAGAACCCTGTACGGCAAACTTGCAAGAAACTGGGGCACAACGGGGGTGAGTTGCCAACTCGTGAATAGAAAAACATCTACGAATAGAAATCACATAAATAACGCAACCTAGGTCAATGATCATACTATATCCTCAAATATATGTATAACATGCAGCCTATAACAATGGCTAGGGTAATATCTAACCCGAGTGTAATCTCATGTGCCCGTGTCAGTGCCTCAGGTAGAAATATATCATATGAATGAAGTATGAATGCATGAAAACAGAATACATGTAAATGAAGAAACTGTTTTCATAATTTATTGAGATTTCCTTTGTATTTTTAAAATGAGGTATCATAATGAAATCAGCATAAAACAGTGCCTAGCATCGGCACAAAACGTAATCCCAATACCTCGATATCTCTGTATCACAGTCTCTGTACCTCAATATCTCGAAATCTCAATGTCTCAATCACAATATCTAGGGTGCCGTCAATCCAGACCGGCCCCTACCATCCATCTCAAGACCACGACGGTATCCTCCGGATATCCGACGCGTCGGGTAATATCACCGGTAGGTAGCGCTCCCATGCCAGGCTCAACGTCAGCAACACGACCTTCTTGCCCCGGGGTACCTTACCGGGCCCACCATGTACCCGAAACGGTTCATCCATCTCCTCGAATCGGGTCTCGAAATCCATCAGCAAACTCATGGTGGACGACTCATACATCATGGGAAAACCGCATTTTTATTTAAAAAGAGAGAAAGCAGTTTATATATGTTTTGCGGTTTTCCTCCAAATCCAGAAAATATCATGGAAATTCGAATCATCAATAGCATGTAAAACCAAGAATATAAGCATGAGAATCCATGAATACGGCATAACAAAGAATAACAGTATGCATGAAGCGACAAGTAATAACTACAATATCTAAGCTGGCATATAAGGTATGTACACTAATATTATGTCAAACTACTAGCTATCAAGCTAAGTTAAGCAATAATATTTTCTAAGTTGTACGTGACATGGCAATTACCGATGAAGATGTGTGTGAGCCGGCAAGTAAGTGTATGTGGTACATACGCATCATCGGTAATGGTGCTGGTGTCCTAACAGCATAATGTCAATAATGCAATATGAAATAACAATGTAAGTATGCGATGCGGAGCGAGCAACCAAAATGAGCGGGAGATAAATATTAAACAATGGTGCCATTTGAAATAACACGAATCGCGGGGTTTTGAAAATAGGGGCTACGGTGGTTTTTAAGAAAGGATACGTCTTTTGAAATATCCATAGATCCCTTGACCTGTCTTTTAAAATACCCACGATCCGCTAGTTTTGAAATAGGTAGGAGTCTAATCTAATCTAACAACTACACTAAACTATACGGCTGAACTAACAAATAGAACTACAGGTAAGGAAACCGCCTATCATCTGAGTCGATACATATACATACATGTATATGTATAGTCGGTGATCCCGCCTCAATAATATCATATCCGATACCATATCTATAATCAGGCATCCCAAGTCAAGAGTGCGGATCAATCATCAATATAGCTCGTACGTAAATCCGTCGTACAGCATCCTAAATCTGGGTACGGGTCAATATCACATTCATCATACTATTCACCTGGTATCCTCTTTATCAAATATCATGATCGGGGTACTGATCTACGTCTAGTACAATACTGATACCGCCTAAGTATGCATGCACATGTGTGAAACACTACGTCAAGGACCCGCTACTGTTAGTTATATGTATGCCCTAGAGGCCATTACTGTACATAGGATGTATATTGTAGTGGATGCTGGGACGTATATAGGGAGGACTTTCTTGCTCGACATGATAGTATGCTATCTGGTTGCACTTTACCTTAACGTGTATATTGACTGTCTCTCTATTACATGTTGGTAAAGCCCTTAGGATGTGTACTTGACTACCTAGACTATGATGCGGATCATACTAGTGGGGACATGGTAGTCTATAAGTACATCCTTCAAAGTCCCTAGTCGTGGGTGTATCGAGACGGGGCATCGATATACCAGAGTAGACTAGCGTATACCTTCTCGACCCATACAGATGGGCGATGGATGATCCCATATCCATTGGTGTTTGACATCGGAGATGATATACGGGTGCTCAGTAGAGACTGGGTACACTGGACGGACTCGCCGAGAACTCCCAGATGGTATTATACCTCACGTCAGATGGCAGTTCTCTGGTGACACTGGTACAGAGTAGTCTGTTGACCCGAGATCGTCATAGAGTCTTGTGTGGTTCCCACTGTGCTTTGATTTCCATCTTACCACGTCCAAGAGGGCGTGCAAAACGGTGGTTTTTGGGTACAGTCCCGAGTCACATGGAGGCAATGAGCGATAGGAGGGGATTCGTCTCTCCCGGTATAGGGAGTTGATGTTGCGCGCTGTGTTCGATTGGCTATAACAGGAAATCCCTGGCCAGGGTTGCTGAGATTTACTGGTAAGTGTTACCAGTAGTTTCTCGAAGTGTTATAGACCTCATATCGACACGACTTATCGAGCTATTGGGGTCTGACGTTTACCACCCCTAGGCAAGATATGCGACATATCAGACGATCAGACCGAACTGTACGGTAGTGTTACTGGTCGGATTCACTGGAGTGTGAGCGGGCTTGCTCGTCGATCTTCAGATCGCTCAATACCCGGGTGGCCGTTACGTTTAGCAGACCGCTTGCGGCTTGTGGGTGTTTGATATGATCATCACCTGCTGCCGGCGTATTGACGAGTCTTTAGAGTCCTACACAGAGGTTTCCTGGCTCAAGCGAAACGAAATAGGAGCGCATATGAGATATGTGCGGGACCGAGAATAATACGAGTATGTGATACTGTATTCGATTCTCGCGATGTGACATTGATCGGTTATATGCGATATAGCCGGGTTATTGGATCAAGTGTTGATTCAATAAGATGTTACTAAAGATACCAGTCGGTTATGTGCGCATGACCGGATCATTGAATCAAGTGTTGATTTAATGATTTAATGCATAATTATATATTTGATATATTACTTTGCATTAACTAGTATCGGTTCACTTTAGACGGATTTTCTCACTCGGGTGTGCGCATTGCATATGCGATATGATTTTGTGCACTTGCTTGTATCATGTTTGATGATGCATGCCTAACTTGGTTAAGTGTAAAGAATGAACCATGGTAATGAAAGGGTTAGGGTTTTGTTTTTATTTATTCATTTATCTTTCTTATTTATTCTTTTTTGGCAAAAGGAAAAAGAAAGATAAATGGTGGCTTTTTGGATTTAGTTGAAGTTTCTTGAACTTTGACTAAGTCTTCATTCTTATCCTAAACTTAACCCTAACCATTTTAACTAACCTAAGTTAATTCTCTACACTTAACTAGAGTTAATATTATGATAAGAATTGTTTTCTTTTCTATTTCTTAAATAGACATATCATAATATTCTTCTTCTTCTTCCATTCTTCAAGTGAAGAAAAAGAAATCCTCATCAATGGTGATTGATGATTAAGAGTGAGAAATCCATTTCCAAAGTTTACCCACATCCTATTTCTTCATTCTCTACCTCTTGCCAAGAAGTAGAGTGTGTTTCCTTCACAAGATTTTAGGGTTTGGTGAAGGTGGAGCTTGATCTTTCGATGCCTCGACGTAGATCATCTTCGGCATGGACATCGACGACCTAGCTCGCTTTCTCTCCGACGAAGCCGACTTTAGAGCCCAAATTTCTTTTGGACAGCGGAGACGACTTCGTTGCGGAGCTATGGAGGTGGAGCAAACGGATCTACAAAGGTTGTAATTCCGTATTCTCATTAGCTAAGTTGTTAGCTAGTTCGTTTTTCGCCTAGACATCTAGTTATCGATCCGTACACTAGGGTTTGTAGGCACCATAATTTTTAAATTGGCATGGTTGATGCTTTGGGAGACCTCACTAGTGTGCCTAGGAACCCTACAGTGGTATCAGAGCCTAGCTAGAGCCTTAGGCGATCCCCGGATGGAATTAGAAACCCGATCGAACCCGAAATCCCAAACCTTACATGCTCTCTGTACTTTTTTCAAAACTGTTGATTTTTGGCAATTAAAAATATCCAGAAAAACAAGCAGGCTTTTCTGAGAATAACTGTGAAATTTGAGCACACGATTCCACCAAAGCGCGGCGGAAGCGCCGCACAAAGGGGGTTTGTGCGGCGGAAGCGCCGCCAATCAGAAGCCGACACGTGTCATTTTTCACAGTAATTCCCATAATCCAGTGCTGGTTTTCCTGGAATATTTAAACTGAACTCAAGAGTTGAGTTGTTCTGAGTTGTTTTGGGAATCAATGTTTCGATCGGAAAGTCTAATTCTGTCCATGTGTTTTCCGGATAAATTTTAGAATATGTTAAAAAGTTCGACCGGATATAAATACCCGATTTTTCCCCTGTCGGGAAATTTCCAAGTGTTGGATTTTTCCGTAGTTTAACGACGTTCTAAGTAGTGCAAGTAACGCGATGGACCCTCTAGAAGACAACAAACCTTAACTCAATTATGTGACCGTCTTGAACTGCCCTTTGAACCTTCGGGTTTGGGGCAGTACGGCGTGCCACATGTGAGGCGTTGGCTTGACCCTTCTACGGCTGGACCGTTGGTACTGAGGCACGAACGGAATGTTGTTATACTTGTTTCATGTGTTGATCAGTATCGGGAAAACTTGGGTGTTCGATTGTTCGATCGAAAAGTTTAACATTTTCTGTTTATCTGGAATGGGATACAATAATTGGAATTCACAATAGTTATATGATAACTGAATGAATGTTATAAACGTAGCAGTTTAGTCTCACTTGATCGGTTGCCACGGAATTTTGATGTGATCAAAAGTCCGTCGCAATCACGTAGCGTACGCGGATACTCGCCGGGTAAACTTAATAGACAGCCTCACTCCATAGCCCCGACCAAGTGACTGTAGGAGAACCCCGTCGCCGAAAGCATCCGTTCGGGTGCTCGCGGTAGCGGTGTTCCGCCTTGGTGCACTTCGTCGACGGTATCGGGGGTGCGGCCGCCTACTGAAGTTTGCGACGAGTATTCGATCAGACTGTCGGGAATCTTGTTGAATTGCCCGACTTGGTATTGAAAAGTGTTTTCGATTTTGAGACTAAAATGCGGGGTTTATAATTGTTAGGCATGCGATGTCTAAGTAATTCATTTTGTCAGGCATGCGATGTCTGAGGTGGTTGCGGATTCCAACTGTTGTAGTTTTACACTTTCTTTTCTGTGACCGTAAGTGTAATATGTGATATCGCCGGTTTCGTTGCTATATGTCAACGACAATTGGGATGCGCTTATTTACTTACGTTGATGACATGTGATGTTATGTGTTGCTGGATATGTTATATTGGATCGTCGTGTTGAATAGCCGGGGGTTTTTATGTGAGATGAGTGTTTTTCATTTTCATTCATGTAAAAACTTGTATGTAATATTCTTTTATTTGGGGCACTTCCATGTTGCGGAAGATGTCACCGGTTGTATATTATTTACTTTTCTGCACTAGTATAGACCCAAGGAGGGGAGCACTAGTAACCGGGTTCTAGGGTCCAGTGGGAGACCAACTCGAGGAGTCGAGTCCGGGTCTCCTAACCCTAGAATTGGTAGGGTTGCTTGCCGCTCTCGTAGGGGTCTAAGGGTGTGGGTTTGGCTATTCATCGCGACCGTGAAATCCGTGTTTTATACTGGCTCGTATTGAAAACACGGACGTCCTAGTATATCCAATATTTCATATGATTCTTCTGCTGCGATATCTGTGATGTGATCATGTGATGTTCTGTGATAGTATATAGTATATATGATATATTATATAGACGTTACTTATGTTTTACACCCGCGCTAGCCCTGCCCTGCTCTGTCGTTAGTTACCTAACCTAACGGTGCACGAGGGGACATCGAGGCGAATGCGGATGGCATAAGTGTACGTCATATCTATCTGTGATGTTTAGGTACTTAAATGATGGGACTTCATTAATGTGATTAATGAAATTAAAAGAAACCTAAAGATGTTGTAGAATCGAATTTCAAAATAAAACAGGTAGCTACAGTTCTTGCTTTGCACAGCGGTATATGTGATATATCCTGCACCTTATTCGATAAGGAAAGGACCGAGATCCCTTCACCGGGAGTGACTCCTTTAGCAATAACTGGCAGATGCTACACCCTCGGTTTGTTTTTGATTGCTTTTAAGTGTTTTTGCTTTGCACAGCGATATATATGATATATCCCGCACCTCATTCGACGAGGAAAGGACCGACGATCCCTTCACCGGGAGTGACTCCTTTAGCAAAACTAGAAAAGCCTCAAAAGCGCTCCATTTTAAAATCATTCGATCCTACAACGATATCAAGTTCATTACGCAATAGGTTTTCAGAAAAACCTGTCGTAGCCCTCCGTCATTTCAGATAAGTTGTATATAGTATTCGTGCTGCATTTGTTGGCTTTCGTCAAGGTGCAGTGTGCGGTAGCTATATGCTGCTTATCTGTTAGCATACGATGCGATTGGATTAGGGTAGTCGTGCGGCTTTGTTGGCTTTCGTCAAGGGTCGTGCGGGTGGGTTTAATTCGATCAAGAAATGTACGGGTTGAACTTGACTAGCGGGCTATGGTTTGTTGGCTTTCGTCAAGGTCATAGCACGTTAGGGGCAAAATATTATCGGGAATTTCAAGTGTTGAAATTTGCAATGAGATTGCATACCTTCAATGAGATAGTTGGATCCCGATACCCGCTGCGAGTAAGTGTTACTCCTGGGAGAGTTTTATACATTACAATTAGCCGATCAAGTAGGTGTCTAGAAAGGTGTCAACGGGGTTACGCCTCTGGGAAAACGAGGTTTACATTAATTAGGTTCGTGCGAAAGCACGGGGGACCTCCCTCAAAGTACCGACACTGGCCTGGCTGAAAAATTGGCGAACTTGTAGTGTGTAATTAATCCCGGCTAGTCTTTCCTTTTAAGGTTTGAAGGAAGATTTGATAAAAAGCAGTGGGAGCCATCCTGATTAGATAAAATAATAACCAATCTATTCTTGCAAGAGCGCACGCTGAGTGTTTTCTTCTCTCTCTCTCCTGGTAGCGACCATATCACGCCTTAATCAAGAAAATAATACGGATTATTGACCGAACCCGCTTGTTATACTGAGCTGGGGAACGTTGGTCCCGCTCCAACTTATAATTGTTATAAGACAGAGCAGGAAATTGGGGAATACCAGATTTCCCGTGCCGCCCAAACGAAGAGAGTGCATGCTGATGCATCATCTTCGGGTGTGTTCATTATACAGAACTGTTTCTCAGTATCCTCCGCATCCTTGGTATATGATACCGGATCAGGATCCCAGATATGTAAAATGTTACATAGGGCTACAAAAAGGTAGAAAAACTGAGAACGGGTGATAAGTTTCATGAGGCAGAAAACGGGGCAAGTGTTGCAGCCAAGTCTGTCGGTCACTGTCACCCTGTATTGTAATACATTGATTCTGAACGAATGTTATTAGATACCGAACCTGATATACAAAATCATATCAGTCTCTTTATTAGTAAAGAAATGATAAAATTTCGTATTGTTGGATAATGTTTTGAACATTTCCTATATCAAAAGTTGATCGGTTCAGGCACGTTATCTAAAAGCATTATTGTTCTAAATCAAACCACAGTTCTAAGTATAGGGAACACACACAAGAAGAATAGTTCAGAAATGAACGAATCCTTCTTGAGGTATTGTAGACTAGGTCAGATCAATGCGACCCGACTGGCTAGAGTTACACAATGATGCATATTTAAATCAGTTTGAATTTACATCTTGTGAAACTCGCCAGTCATGTCACAAAGATAAGATGACCATAGCTCTGTTTATTGGAAACAGAGAAAGAGTTAGTGAACTCTTGGGATGATACATGTTGATGTATGTAGGTCCTCAGTCTACACATGCCAGGACTGATTCTTTATACTTCATTACATTCTCTGATAATCTCTCGAGATTCAGACCTATGTTCTTGTTGAAACACAAGTCCGAACCTTTTGAGATATTCACAGAATATAAGCGAGAAGTAGAGAACCGAAATACGGGTATAAGTATTATGTCCTCTGATGTGATCAAGGAGGAGAATACTTGAGCATGGAATTCCTGGACTATTCTAAAGGAGAATGAGATTCTCTCTCAGCATTACTCCTCCGTATACACCATAGCACGATGGTATATCGGGGCGGAGCAGATACACCGTATTTGATATGGTGTGCTCTATGATGAGTACTACTGAGTTACCTTTTTCCTTAAGGGGTTATGCACTTGAGAAGTCGCATACCTATTGAATAGGGTTCTAATCAAATCAGTTGCCTACCGCTTCATATGTGATATGGAAAGGGAAGAGCCCATATCTTAAGTTAGTTAAGATTTGGGGTTGTCCGGCCTATGTCTAAAAGCAAAATCCGGACAAGCTCGAGGCAAGGTCTGTAATGTACAACTGGAAAGGTTCCAGCTATACAAATGACAGCAGCTGATTTGGTAAAACCAAAGGATTCAGTAGAAACCAACGAACCTCAGCCTCTCCGCCGATCTAGTAGGGTTCCTCACCCACCTGAGAGATACTCTGGTTTCTCTATGACAGTGGGAGCGAGGATTGCATCATGAGATGATGACCCAACTAGCTTCGAGCTGGCCATCAGGAGTGTGACTCTGTGAGAATGGCTGGATGCTTAGTGATCTGAGATGGAATCCTTATACACAAACAAAGTATGGACTTTGGTTGCTATATCTGAAGGGTTAAATCCCCATCAGGAGCAAGTATATCTTGAGAAGATTACTTGGTGTACATGGAAAAGTTGAGACTTTCAAAGCTAGACTTATTAATGGTTTTCGTCATTGACCAGGCGTGGATAATGATGAAACCTTTTCCACTACCTATGCTTAAGTCCATCCAGATACTAATTGCCACGGCTACATACCATGACTACGATATCTGGTGGTTGGGTGTCATGACAGCTCTTCTAAAATGATATTTTGGGAGAGGGCGTCTATAAGTACACAGCCAGAGGGCTTCGTAAACAGTGGGAGCAGCGGAAACGTGTGCAAGATGTTTTATAGGATAAAGCAGGCATCGCGGAGTTGGAACGTCTGTTTTGATGGATTAGTCAAAGAGTTTGACATCATCAAAATGGTAGATGAACCTTGTATAAACAAAAAGGTAGTAGGGAGTATGGTGGTGATCCTCGTAGAGTACGTGGATGACATACTCTTGATAAGAAAGGAGTTTCTTATGCTACGCTCGATCAATCTCCGTTTATCACAATGATTCTCCATATAGGATCAAGGTGATGCCTGCTAAATCCTGGATTTTGGATCTATGAGATAGATCTAAGTGGATGTTAGGAAACTCACTAGTTGTAGTGAGAAGGTATCAATCGATCCTGGGGAGAATCACTGGAAGTGTTCCAGGGTGATAAAGACGACTGAATGTCAGTCGCAGGCATTGTCTTTACCCTCAGTAAAGGGACGGTATGTTGGAAGAGTTCCAAGCTAGATACCGTGACATACTAGACGATAAAGGCTGGATACATCGCTACTTATGATGCTACTAAAGAGGATGTTTGGATGTATAATGGTTCATGAGATGAACTATGTTCCTACCATTGTGAGACAATGGAGTTGTGGCTTATGCCAAGGAACGCCGGTCCCATCAGTGATCCAGACATATTCTAAGGCAGTATCACCTGATCATGGAGATGGTTGATCTCCAGGCTGATCGAGGCTAGGAGAGCAGACTTAGAGGATAACGCAGCGGATCCACTCACGAAGGCCTATTCCCAGAGAGAGACTTTTATGGGATGGTTGAGTATGAGATACTACAACCACTGCTACAGATGGCCCTAGTGCAAGTGGGAGATTGTTAGTTATATGTATGCCCTAGAGGCCATTACTGTACATAGGATGTATATTGTAGTGGATGCTGGGACGTATATAGGGAGGACTTTCTTGCTCGACATGATAGTATGCTATCTGGTTGCACTTTACCTTAACGTGTATATTGACTGTCTCTCTATTACATGTTGGTAAAGCCCTTAGGATGTGTACTTGACTACCTAGACTATGATGCGGATCATACTAGTGGGGACATGGTAGTCTATAAGTACATCCTTCAAAGTCCCTAGTCGTGGGTGTATCGAGACGGGGCATCGATATACCAGAGTAGACTAGCGTATACCTTCTCGACCCATACAGATGGGCGATGGATGATCCCATATCCATTGGTGTTTGACATCGGAGATGATATACGGGTGCTCAGTAGAGACTGGGTACACTGGACGGACTCGCCGAGAACTCCCAGATGGTATTATACCTCACGTCAGATGGCAGTTCTCTGGTGACACTGGTACAGAGTAGTCTGTTGACCCGAGATCGTCATAGAGTCTTGTGTGGTTCCCACTGTGCTTTGATTTCCATCTTACCACGTCCAAGAGGGCGTGCAAAACGGTGGTTTTTGGGTACAGTCCCGAGTCACATGGAGGCAATGAGCGATAGGAGGGGATTCGTCTCTCCCGGTATAGGGAGTTGATGTTGCGCGCTGTGTTCGATTGGCTATAACAGGAAATCCCTGGCCAGGGTTGCTGAGATTTACTGGTAAGTGTTACCAGTAGTTTCTCGAAGTGTTATAGACCTCATATCGACACGACTTATCGAGCTATTGGGGTCTGACGTTTACCACCCCTAGGCAAGATATGCGACATATCAGACGATCAGACCGAACTGTACGGTAGTGTTACTGGTCGGATTCACTGGAGTGTGAGCGGGCTTGCTCGTCGATCTTCAGATCGCTCAATACCCGGGTGGCCGTTACGTTTAGCAGACCGCTTGCGGCTTGTGGGTGTTTGATATGATCATCACCTGCTGCCGGCGTATTGACGAGTCTTTAGAGTCCTACACAGAGGTTTCCTGGCTCAAGCGAAACGAAATAGGAGCGCATATGAGATATGTGCGGGACCGAGAATAATACGAGTATGTGATACTGTATTCGATTCTCGCGATGTGACATTGATCGGTTATATGCGATATAGCCGGGTTATTGGATCAAGTGTTGATTCAATAAGATGTTACTAAAGATACCAGTCGGTTATGTGCGCATGACCGGATCATTGAATCAAGTGTTGATTTAATGATTTAATGCATAATTATATATTTGATATATTACTTTGCATTAACTAGTATCGGTTCACTTTAGACGGATTTTCTCACTCGGGTGTGCGCATTGCATATGCGATATGATTTTGTGCACTTGCTTGTATCATGTTTGATGATGCATGCCTAACTTGGTTAAGTGTAAAGAATGAACCATGGTAATGAAAGGGTTAGGGTTTTGTTTTTATTTATTCATTTATCTTTCTTATTTATTCTTTTTTGGCAAAAGGAAAAAGAAAGATAAATGGTGGCTTTTTGGATTTAGTTGAAGTTTCTTGAACTTTGACTAAGTCTTCATTCTTATCCTAAACTTAACCCTAACCATTTTAACTAACCTAAGTTAATTCTCTACACTTAACTAGAGTTAATATTATGATAAGAATTGTTTTCTTTTCTATTTCTTAAATAGACATATCATAATATTCTTCTTCTTCTTCCATTCTTCAAGTGAAGAAAAAGAAATCCTCATCAATGGTGATTGATGATTAAGAGTGAGAAATCCATTTCCAAAGTTTACCCACATCCTATTTCTTCATTCTCTACCTCTTGCCAAGAAGTAGAGTGTGTTTCCTTCACAAGATTTTAGGGTTTGGTGAAGGTGGAGCTTGATCTTTCGATGCCTCGACGTAGATCATCTTCGGCATGGACATCGACGACCTAGCTCGCTTTCTCTCCGACGAAGCCGACTTTAGAGCCCAAATTTCTTTTGGACAGCGGAGACGACTTCGTTGCGGAGCTATGGAGGTGGAGCAAACGGATCTACAAAGGTTGTAATTCCGTATTCTCATTAGCTAAGTTGTTAGCTAGTTCGTTTTTCGCCTAGACATCTAGTTATCGATCCGTACACTAGGGTTTGTAGGCACCATAATTTTTAAATTGGCATGGTTGATGCTTTGGGAGACCTCACTAGTGTGCCTAGGAACCCTACAGCTACAACGTCATGTCGTATCTCAAATACGAACCCTGCTATATCACCGATCTCACGGCCTCAAATCAAATCTCATCGACTCATCTTAAATCCCAAGTACTATCCTCATTATCCATGCATGCGTATATGAATGTACATATGCATAGTCCCATACCCACGCATATATACATATATACACATCCCAATCTGCGCACAAGAAAGTAAAGTATGCAAGTCTGTGTGTGCGTATGTGGGTATAACAACTACTCTAGGTTTTCGCAACTAACCCAAAGGTAACCCATGAACACATAAACATAACATGAATAAACATTCTCGTATCATGAAACACCTATATAAACATATATATATGAGCTACACTACGGACTGCGGGGGTGCTATACGCCATCCACCCGACTTCTCCCCGTAGATATAAATCTACTCACCTGGTCCTCGCTCGCCGGTGCCGACGTCGCCACGCGCTTGCTTGTCGTCTCGAAGTCCATATGGGGGTACCTACATATCACAACATATCGTATCACATAAAAACCAAATCCGAAATCGATACGGTATATGAAAACCAATTCGGCACGCGTATCACGCACAGGTCAAAACCTATCGGCTACGCATGCAAGAATAGCTAAAGCAACCCTCGATGTCGATCTACAAACGTCAAACCATCGAGAAAAACCCAAACACACCCATTTACGCATTCCTAAACACTAATTAGAATATGAATTAGGTTGCAATTCACAAAAACCTCAAACTCACTTTAAAAGCCATTTTTCCGAAAATCAAGCAAGCAAAAATTAACCGTTTTAGTAAAAAACTCGATATATAAACGAATCTAGCGGCCACAATATCCACTAAATATCATAACAAAGTCATATAAGCCATTCCTATAATTTAATCTCATTAAATTTCATTAACTCCAAAATTCTAGTTTGCAAACATATCAATTTTAACACTTTTTAAAGTAAAATTCACAATTCATCAATTAAGCTTACTTTTGCATATACTATAGTATTAAACCAAAATTTATAATGTTAATAATGTCATGAAACTTTAATCATATTTTAATCTAAACCATTTAATAAATTTCCAAAAACCTAGTTAGCAAATTAGCATAATTTGAACAATTTTAAAAAAACAATTAGTAACCTAGTAATTAGTTTTGTTTTAGCATGCCCACTAGATAATAACCACACAATTAGATCATGATCAATTGACCTAAAGCCTAACTTAGTATTCAAAACCCTTTCTTTAAATTTCAAACTTGAAATTTAAAACCCTAATTTAACACCTAATAGCTAGATTGAAGTAATTTAACAACAAATTAAGCATAAGGTTATGATTATACCTCACAAGCTTGAGATCAAACTTGCAAAAAATCTTAGCCTCCAACAATGATTTCATGCTCCAAGATCCATGCTTGAATAGCTAAAGAATAATGGGTAAAGCTTGGATTTTGAATTAGCTTTGAATTTTTGAGAAAAAGGGTGGATTTTTTATAGAAATTTTGGGGATTTTGATGGAAAATGAGATGAAGAATTTGGGGGCTGTTGTGGGTTCAGGTTTTGGCCAGAATTGGTGGGGATTGGGTGAGGGAGGAGAGAGAGTGAGGTGGGGAAAGTCCACTCTAGTCAAAGTCCACTCTAATTCTATCATTTTCTACTCTTTTCTTTTCTTTTCTTTTGACAAAAGAAGTGATTGGAGAGAGGGAGAGGGGGAGGGCTGTCATGGTGGGGCCGGCCACATGGGGAGAGGGAGAGAGGGTGAGGTGTGGGTGTGTGGGTTAGGAAAAAAGATAAATGTATTACCCCAACTCCCGTTAACACTAAATTTCACCGAAAAAAAGCCTTTTACTTCGATATTTTCTAAACCGTTTTGGCAAACGATTTCATTTCAAAAACCACATGATAAAATTTTATTTAAAGTTTTATGATGCACAAAATTTATTTCAACTCATTCCAATTTGTAATTTTCCCCAATTAAATGTATTAGTGACGGCTTAAAATAATATTAAAATAATTAATTTCGGAAAAATTTTCAGAAAATTTGAAATTTCACCAGTGGCTCAATAAACACCAAATACTAGCAATTTCATAGCTAGAATATGTATATTTAATTTTATAATAAAGATATTTGTATTTTGACTTTTTACCGAAAACCCTCTTATTTTATCGATTTTTTTCGAAATTTCACCGAAACGATTTTCAAAACGTTACAGGAGTGGACGGTCCTGGTTTGTTGTGTTGGGGCGGACCCGAATACACTATCTCCTCTTCCTCCTCGGTATCACTCCCGAAGACAGGGATGGTGGCGTTATCTTTATTCTCCGGCTTGTGATACTTCTCTGTGTCTTCGAAATCCGGTAAAAAGTATTTGGCGTCTTCATATTTGCGGACCTCGTTCACAGAGAACGGGTTCAGTTCTCCCGTCATGGTATACTCGAAATCATCTTTAAAATACTTCATACACTGATGTTGTGTAGAAGGGATGATGTTGTACTCGTGTAACCATGGTCGGCAGAGTAAAGCGTTGTAGCATGTCTTGGCGTCTATGACGTGGAACTTAACGTCTGTGACGAGTAGCCCGAAGCGTAGCGTCTTTATCACAGACCCAAGAGTTCTTGATGACTGGGAGTCGAACCCGGAGATGGTGATCTTGTCACGAGCGAGGTGCTGGACGCTCATGCAGATTTCTTTTAACACCCGCACGTTGAGGAGATTAACAGACGATCCGTTATCGATCAGGATTTTGCCTATCTTTATATCATGGCAGTATTCTGAGACATAGAGAGGGCGATTGTGTTCGCACGTCCCAAGGAGAAGGTCTTCATCGCCGAAAGTGACATCGGCCGTGTGCACTTCCTCCAATTCATCCTTCATCTTTTCCTCAGCCAGGCATGCTTGGAATTGTTCCGGATCTTGGAGTGCCTTAATCAACGAATCTCTCGCCTCCTTTGATAACAAAAGGGCGTCAAGAATGCTGAGCTGTGAAGGCATCTTCCTCAGATGCGCTAAGACGTTGTAGTTCACCTTATTTTTCTTTGGCGGGTTGTTGGCGCTTAGCTCCTACAGAACTTGGTCATCTAAGATGATATCTTCAGAGACCTTTTCTTTCCCTTTATCTTTTCTGTTCGAGGGTCCGAGGTCCTTTTCAGGCAGCGTGCGATTACGTAGCCGGATATTTTCGCAAACCTTCGGTTCTTCTTCTTTTCTCGAAGCGGACTCTTCAAAGAGAGGGGCAAGTTCTAGCTCTTCATCAGAATCACTCCCGAATGTAGGCACTTGTGATCTACCGGTGTTAACCATGCAACAATCGCCAGCAGCTCTTTTAAGCCCTTCGGTCGTATTTCTTTGCTCTCGACGAGTTTTACGCTTTTCCCGCTTAAAGCGTTGTCGATGAGCAACATATCCTTGCCACCATCTATCGAAAGCTTTGCACTCTTGAGTGGGGTGCGAAATCTTTTGATGATATAAGCAATAGGAGGGGTGCGTTTCCATTTCACCAGTGATGTTTCCTTCAGAGGATGGTAGCTTCATGCCCATTGATATGGCCTTAGCAAACTTTTTCCTCATCTTGAAATGGCTTTTGTCGGTAGCGGAGGTGTTTAGCTCCAACGGTATCGTCTCAGCTCCTTTATCAAGTCGTTGGCGCTCGGCCCTTTCAAATATAGCCGCCTAGCGCTCCCGATCAGCTTTACTTTTGAACCGAGCTTCATTAAAGAATGCGTCAATTACTTCATCTGATGGCCCCAGAACTTTTGGTTCAGGATCTGCCCCCAGCTTTTCGGTGCAAGGAGTCTCCTCATCGTTCGTGATCGAATGGGAAATCATATGACAGCTCGCCACATATTCCTCGGATTCATCCGATGAACTTTCTCCCTCATCTTCTTCTTGAAAGACGTGATTGAGGAACTCTTGGAGCGTAATGGGAGTCCGTGCCTTTTGGTTGTATTCATCCAGCGCGTCAATTTGCTTTTGTAAGTCCGTGCGCTTGTCGCCAGGCTTCACGGGCTTCTTAGATTTCTTCTTCTTCATTTTCGAAGATTTTGACGGCTGGCTGCAAGTTCTTGAACCACCACCATCGGTCTTTGGAGTTGGACGTGGCTTCAACATCCCTTCAATGACCTGCGCTTCCAACGGGTTCTTCCATTTGATCGCTGGACATGTCTGAAGATCGTTTAGCATCCTCTTTGTCTTGGCTGATAATACAACCTCCCAAGGAGCTTCTTCAATGATGGAGCATGTTGCCCCCGGCGTATTCGTCCCTTTAGAGGTGTGGGGCTGCGGGGGATTCACCTTCCATTTGTCAGATAACGCGAACTTGCTCTGTCGGTACTGGTTTTCAAGCCAATTCTTGAAAACGTAGCAATCTTCGATCGGGTGGCCTAGTACTCGATGATAAGGACAGTAGTTGGGCTCGTTGGCGTCACTTGGTTGCAACGGACGTTTTGGATCCGGCAGATTTATGAGTCTGTTGTGCAACGCCAGCTCGAATAACCTCCTCGTTTTATTACGGGGAAAGGAATAAGGACGTCCCATCCTATCCTCAAGGGGTACGTACGGGCGCATATTATTTTGACGAGCAACCGGCTTCGAGTCGCTCGGTTGTTGTTGAGCATTAGCGACGACGATCGCTTTTCCTTTCCCTTTGTCATTTCGGGAGTCCGGCCTTGGAAGAGGGGGTTTATGGCCCATTTGATCCATTTGCGCTAGTTTGTCAATCAAGGCCTGGAAGGTAGTTGGCTTGAAAAACATCATAAATTGTGAGATGGTTCCTTGCGGATCAAGGGTTCCCACAAACATACCCACCGCGGGAGCTTCTTCAATGCGTTGCTCGCACTTCGACCATAAGTTCCGCCATCGTATAGCGTACTGAACCCACGTCTCGCCGGGTTTTACCCTGGCGTTAATCAGTGCCGTCATCGGGGTACGTTCACTAGCACTTGCAAAACGTTGAGTAAACAGCAGCTCCATCTCCGCGAAGGTTTTAATAGAGTCATTCGGCAGCTCAAAGTACCATTCGAACGCCGTATCTGATAAGCTTCCAACAAACTGGCGAAGCAACAGCTTGTCGTCACCGCCGGTGTTGCCGCAGAGTGCCCTGAACTGGGCAACATGCTGATGAGGATTGCCCGTCCCCTTGTAGACATGGAACTTGGGAATTGTATAACCTGGCGGGTACTTGATTTGATCGTACCAACTCGGATATGGCCGTCCCGTTTTTACGACCTGGCCGGCTGCTTCGGTCGCATGATGAACCCGTATTTGTTGGGCGATATATTCATCCAAATCAGCTTTGGAGATTGTATCCTCTTTAGCCATCGACAGAGCTGGTGGAGGATTTGATGTCTCTCCCCTATCGTCCCCAAGGACGATCGGGGGCTCTTCGGTCGGAGGATCTTGTTGTATCATCATCCCTATCATGTCTTGGAAAAGGAGGCCCATACATTGTATATTGGCTGCTTGTTCAGCAGCCTCTTTGTCCTTCTTCTCTAATATCCGACGAAGGAATTCGGTGTCGGTTTCTTCCTCCTGACGTTCGTCCGAGGACGTTTCAGGGCTTTCTTTTGGTCCGGTAAGTGCAGCCATAGCATTCATCGTTTCTTGGAGATTTTGTTGTTGCTCCTGTGCCTTGGTTACTGATCGCGTAAGCGGTCGATGACCCATAGATATGCGACTTTCTTCTTTACCAGACGCCACATAGACGGTATGAACTACAATGCCCCCTGACTTAGGGCGTTTGGGTTCACCACCTCTGATATTTGTCGCCGGCATGGGGGTTTTCTCCGGCCTCCTTCTTTTATGGGCCGTTGAAGTTGAAGGGGCCGTTGTAGTGGGCACCCTAGCGATTGTTGTCCCTTGCTGTTTAATAGGACGGTCCTTTTCTCTTTGCACTTTCGTCTTCTTTTGTTGAAGAGAGTGATCTGGGTCGATCACGGAGTCTTGAACCCTTCGCCAAACCTTGTATATTTTTGAGGACAGCCGTTGAGGGGGCTGTTCTTGCTTTGTTCCCGGAACTCTCTCCACGGGAGGAGGGGATCTTTTCAATGTAGCGGTTGGAGAATTCTTACGTACCCTCCTCAGCAGTTCAAAGCTGTTCCCAGTTGGAACAGCAGCGCTGACTTCCACCACTGGAGCCGGTGGAGTTAGCCCTGATGGAGAGTTGCCCCCTGCCTTCCACACTCGTCGCCAATAGCAACGTCGAGCACGACGAGCCGTTGGGACTGGCTCGGAGATTGAGACAGCTTCTTTTTACCCCCTGTCTGAATGAGGCGCCGTTGGTGTCAACCTCTTAAAGACCGAGGTTGTCTTTTGATGGATGATATTCAACCTGTCGAAGACAGATCCTCGAGCAGGGGCAGGAGCAGGAATCGTCAGTCTTGAAAAGACTGATTCTTTGACAGGGGAAGCCGCCTTAACGACTTCTGGAGCAGCAGTTATTGCTTTCCTTGGGACAGCCGGTTTAGAGTTCTGATTTAGCCTGGTGAAAACAGAGGTTGTCGGTTTGGTAGTGGGCGACCCGTTGACAGGGGTCGTCGTAGCAGTGAGCCGGTCGAAGACCGACTTTTTGTTCGCTTCCGGTGCAGGTATTGGCACAGAGAAGCTTGTAGGTAGGATCATGGTCCCGAAGAATAGGCCAGTGGTGGCTTGGGTCACCTGGTCTACCGGCAGAGCGAGGAAGGAGGCCGCTTGGGGCCCATATGCTACACCTCCGGGGGAGGTGGAGCGTCTGCTACAGTGGCACTTCGAGCAGTTGGTGCAATTAGAGGTCATTGAATCTTGAGTTCTGCGCCATGCAAAAGACCAAATCTTAGTAACTTGAAATCCGAAGGCAACCATTAACAAACCGCGATTGGTTCGCGAAGACGACATACGAAGTGTGGAGTGGAAAGAGGAAAAGGTTCCACCGGGCGTGCCAGAATCTGTTCCCCTCCGAAAGGCGGCGCACAGGACTGCGAAGTCCTGACGCTGAGATTCGGGGCAGATGCTATTTGGTTTTATCCGTCCACCTCTCCGAAGATGCCAAGTTGATTTATGGCACTGTGTATCGGAGGTTTAGACGGATGCGGCCGATGTAGCAGACTTCGTCAGATTCCCCCTCGCTTGAGGGGTTTTTGATTGTGGGGACGCTCTTCCCTGCAGGCGCAAGCCCCTGCAGTTAATTACGCAACCGCGTCGCGGTAACAACTTTCTCCTTCTCCAGAATTTCACTTTGTGTCGTGTGTGTTTGTTTTGTTTGTGGTTGCCCGTGGATTGTATACGGAGACTGAGTAATGCCGTCGCCTGTAGGACGTGGATTAATCTAAATCCGTATTTACTTAGATTTAGGTTTGGTGTTTTTAGTTTAAGGATACGTTAGCCTTGTTAAGGCTAAGATCAACTTAAACGTTCGTTAAGGATACGTTAGTCCTGTTTGAGACTAAGATCGACTTAACGGAAAGAGCATTTAGGGCTCTAATTAAGGACGTAATGGTCCGTTTAATATATGGCCGTCGAGACCCGTCACCTCTCTGACGACGTTGAAGGATTACAACGACAGGTGTCAGAGGAGTTCGGAGATGTACCCTTGAACCAAAATTGATTTGGAGTTTTATAGTCCTTTTGAATGTTTAAGGATACGTTAGCCGTGTTTGGGGCTAAGATAAACTTAAACGGGATCGTTTAGATCCGTTAAAAGAGCGTTTGGAGGCTCTATTGTTCCAATTTAGGGACGTAGTGGTCCATAGGTAGTTTAGGGACGTTGCGGTCCATGCTCCAGTTTAGGGACGTGGTGGTCCATGTTCCAGTTTAGGGACGTGGTGGTCTATCGCCAGTTTAGGGACGTGGTGGTCCATTTTCCAGTTTATGGACGTGGTGGTCTATGTTCCAGTTTTAAGGACGTGGTGGTCTATTTTCCAGATTAGGGACGTGGTGGTCTATGTTCCAGTTTAAGGACGTGGTGGTCCATCGCCAGTTTAGGGACGTAGTGGTCCAATATTAATTTAAGGACGTTTCGGTCCAATATTAGTTTAAGGACGTTTCGGTCCAATTTTAGTTTAAGGACGTTTCGGTCCACGAGTTTAAGGACCCCGCAGTCCATATTGATGTGTGGTCATCGGGACCCGTCACCTCTCTGACGTCATTGAAGGATTACAACGATAGGTGTCAGAGGAGTTCGGAGATGTACCCTCGAACCGGTCGTAAATTGATTTAAGAGAGCAATCTTGCTCAGTCAATTTAATTTGGGGACTTACGGCCATGATTGGGCTAAGTCCCGTTGAGAATATTCAACATTTTTCTTGATCTTTGGCCTATTAGGCCTGTGCTAGGGCTTTGCCCATATTTAATAATGCACTGTATTTTATTCTGGCCTGCTAGGCCTTTTTGATTTGGGCCCTGTCCCTTTATTTATGATGCAGAGCATCTATTTTGGTTTGGGCTCTGCCCTTTTTAAAATAATGCATTGCATTTTATTAGGCCTGTTAGGCCTTCTTTAATTGGGATTGGCCCTTTGTAAGTAATGCAGTGCATTTGTCTGGCGCTTTGCGCCAAGTAATGAGCGCAAGCTCATATGGTGATGACACGTGTCATGCTCTGGTGAGCGCAAGCACAACAGCGCTGTTCTAGTGCGCTGCGCTTGCGCTGCTGACACGTGGTGCGCTGTGGTGAATTGTGCCAGTTTCAAAGAGCAAGGCTCTGTTTCAAAAGCTCATAGCGCAAATGGTTCAGACGCTGACACGTGGTGCTCTCTGGTGGCTTGCGCCAGCCCAAGAGCGCAACAGTGCAGATTTACAAGTGCAAGGCACTATTAACTTGAGAATCTTTTAGATTCCAGAACCAATGGTTCATAAGTGCAAAGCACTACTTGGTTTCTTGATCTAATTTAGATCAAATAAAACAAGTGTTTCTTATTTTTCTTGATCTTAAAGAACCAATGGTTCATGAAAAGTGCAAAGCACTCTTTAATAATAATTTTTTTTTTATTAAAGATCATTGATCTTCTTTTTAGATCTATGATCTGTTCATAAGAGAACTTTCTCTTTCCCTAAAGGTTTTTTACCTTTTTTGTTCTTGGGGAGGTCTTCAGAGTTCTTTTTTTTTTCAGAACATGTTGATGCTTTGAATTGAGGTCTGGGGTCTCTTTTATAGTGTCCATAAATTAGTTAAATTTGTTAAAGAGATCTTTCTCTGAGTGATTTGGGGAATTTTCCCCACCGTTGGATCTTTGATCCAAGGGCTTCTGTTTTACAGAAGAAAATCTTCTTGTTTTAACAAGAACAGAAAAGATTTCTTTAGAATTTTAATTCTGTTTGGCGCAGATGCCCCAGCGCATGACACGTGTCGCGCAGCGCAACCGCGCCAGCGCATCTGCGCTGACACGTGTCACGCAGCGCAACCGCGCCAGCGCATCTGCGCTGACACGTGTCGCGCAGCGCACAGCGCGGCGCAACTGAAGCATTGCTTCCTATAATTTTACTTAAAATAGAGCTTTGCTCTGATTGGGCGCACTGCCTTGGGCGCTGCGCTGCCGTATCAGCTTTTGACACGTGGCGCGTTGCGCGCAGCGCAGAGGATCTGAAGCGTTGCTTCATTTATTAGCATTTAGATTTTCAAAGTGGAGCTTTGCTCTGATTAGGGGAAGATGAAGCATCGCTTCATCTTCCGCCTTGGAATTTGAACAGAGCTTTGCTCTGATTGGGGTAAACAACTATCCCTCTCAAAAAAAATTTGGGTCGGGGCGCTGCCCCACACCCTGCAAAGGCGCTGCTAGCCCCCTTGACCCCTAGCCCGCTATCCGGGTCGCAGGACCCCCGTAAAAACTCTGCGGGGCCCCCGATATATCCAAACCACCTTTTAAAACACAACACACCACACTGCATATTGAGTTCGCATGACCAGTTTAACTCGTCAATCGGAGGTTCTCTCGCTCCAAATGCGAGGGGTAATTAACGGCAGCTTAGTCTGCGGCTGCCGGAGATTCGGATCCCCACAATCAATAAACCCTAGCCTAACCTAGGCAGGGGGAATCTGTAATGCGCTTGACAAGAGCGTGCGTATTCCCATCTCAATGGGGTGACGAAAAACACCCTACACAGGTATTGCTTGATTTCATCCAGTGCGCTTTGGCATTTGCGATCCCATATGAACGGAGTTCCCTTCTTCATTAAGTGACTGTAGGGGCGGCACTTGCCGGAGAGATTGGCTATAAATTGCCGGATATACGCGAGCTTTCCTTGGAGAGACCGCGGTTGCTTGAGAGTCCTAGCGGAGGCATTTCCATAATCGCCTTGATCTTTGACGGATCTATCTCGATGCCTTGGTGTCGGACGATGAATCCTAGGAATTTTCCCGAGGAAACTCCGAACACGCATTTGAGAGGGTTCATTTTCAAGTTGTATTTCCGAAGGCGCCGAAACACGATCTTCAGATGTTCTAAATGTTCCTCGTATGATTTGCTTTTAACTACGAGGTCGTTGATATAACATTCGACGATTTCATGTATGAGGTCATCGAATATCTTCGTCATGGCCCTATGATAGGTGGCATCGGCATTCTTCAGACCGAAAGGCATCACCTTGTAGCAGAATATGCCCAAAGGGGTTCGGAAAGCGGTATACTTCTGGTCTTTGGGATGCATCTTTATCTGATTGTATCCTGACGAGCCGTTCATGAAAGAGAAAACTTCGTGAGTGGACGTGTTATCTATCTTCAGTTCAGTGACTGGTACTGGAAATTCGTCCTTTGGACAAGCTTTGTTGAGATCCCGAAAGTCAATACATATGCGCACCGTCCGATTTTTCTTCATCACCGGGACGATGTTAGAGATCCAGTCAGGGTACTGAACCTCTTGGATGAAGCCGGAGTCGATTAGCTTCTTGACCTCGGCGTTGATGCTCATCTCAAGCTCGAGCCGCATTCTTCTCGGTGCTTGTTTGATCGGCTTGACGTCCGGAGATATCGCCAATTTGTGTACAGCAATCTCTGGATCTAGTCCCGGAATCTCTGAATAGTTCCATGCGAAGCAATCTTTATGCTGCATGAGCAAGTCATTAAGCGTAGCCACCCTTTCTTCAGACAATAGCCCACTGACGAATGTCGGCCGCCGGCCGCGGGTCACTTGCCATCCCCAAATCAATCTTTTTGAGGTTGTCTGCAGTAGTATGTATCCCATCTTTCAGCTCTTTTGGCGCCGGTGGAAAATCTGATATCATTTCTTCATCATTGTTTTTGAAGCACCAGGGGAGGTCATCCGTATTCTCGGGTTCTTCTTCTGACAACATTATCATATGACAAGTACAAGATCGCTTCCAAGACCGATGTTGATCTGGTTCTACTCTCGCTGCAAGCACAGCTTTTGATTCATGCTTCTGTGGCGGAGTTACCCTTCAGCTGCTGGATAGAGCGAACCTGCCTTGCTGATACTGGTCTTTTACCCAGTCGTTGAATGTGAAGCAGTCTTCGAGAGGATATCCTATTGCTCGGTGATAGGAGCAATAATCTGGGTGATTAAGTTCGCCTGCTTGCCCGGGGTGCTTGGACTCCGGGAGGGTAATCATTTGATGTTTTATGGCCAGATCAAGTATACTCTGTGTTTTGTCCTGGAGAAAAGAGTATGCTCGACCCATCTTCTTTATAAGAGACGAATCTGGATTGCTCGATTCCCGATCGTATGGCTTCTTGGTCCCGCTTTGTCGCTGTCGAACGCCTTTCCCGCTCTTTATTTATTTTTGCCTCTGCGTCGGGCTTTTTGTATGACGGGTTGACAAGGAAGAGCATTTTCATTTTTCGCAACCTGCTGAAGGAGGCACTGCGTTCTGGCTTTCTCATAGATGGCCATTTCGCGATTATGATCGTCTCGAACCTTTTGACCCGCTTCCTTTATAATCTTGTCCATCTGTTCTTCAAACGACGGACTTGGCATTTTCACAGCGGGAGCTCGTTCTGGTTCAGGGTTAGCATCTTCCCACAGAGCATCTCCTTCTTCATCAAAGTCATGTATGACGTAGCAGTCGCGGAATAGTTCCCGTTTCTTCGATCGAGCATATCCAAGCCCGCTCGTTTCCATTCTCGCGTTGGGTAACATTCGTTGAGTTCCGGGAACGTTCCAGATCCTGTTATAGGACCGTGCTTGTCGCGCAGTTTGCTTATGGGGTACACCTTGGAGTCTCAAGAGTCTCTTTAGTCCGTCTGTATAATATCTAGGCAAACAGATGGGCTGGAGCCTGTCAAGTATAGAATCCGCACCATGCAAAATTTCTTTCTCCACTTTGGTTTCCCCGGATCGGTAGAATAGGATCGCCTTTTCACCTTTTCGCCTGGGAGGGACGTAGAATGTCTGCAGTTCTTCCACACTGTAGGTATCAACCGCGTCTAGATCTTTATGATGCTTTGGCGGAACCATGGAAACTTGCAAACTTTGATCTTCCTCAGCGAAGGCTTGTATTGATGGCCGAGCAGAGAATACGGCATTGACCTCTTCTTCCAAGTCGCTGCCGAAGATCAACATAGGAGTAGACGGTCCCGGCTAGTTGCACTAAGGCGGACCTGAATAAACTATTTCTTCTTCCTCCTCAGTATCACTCCCGAAGGCTGGAATAGTGGTGATAGCTTTGTTTTTGTCCTCCGGTTTGCGACATCTTTCTGTGTCTTCGAAATCTGGCAGGAAGTATTTTGCATCTTCGTACTTTCGGACTTCATTCATGGAGAATGGGTTCAGCTCTCCTGTTACGGTATACTCGAGACCATCCTTGAAATACTTCATACACTGATGTTGTGTAGAAGGGATGATGTTGTACTCGTGTAACCAAGGCCGGCCGAGCAAAGCATTATAGCAGGTCTTAGCGTCGATGACGTAGAACTTGATGTCCGTGACGAGCAGCCCAAACCATAGTGTCAATATTATAGACCCAAGCATCCGTGATGACTGGGAGTCTAACCCGGAAATGGTGATTTTATCACGAGCGAGATGCTGAACGTTCATGCAGATTTCTTTCAACACTCTTACATTAAGGAGATTGACAGAGGACCCATTGTCAACAAGGATTTTGCCTATCTTGATGTCATGACAGTATCCGGAGACATATAGGGGACGGTTATGCTTACACGTCCCGAGGAGAAGATCTTCATCGCCGAAGGTGATATCGGCTGTGTGCACTTCTTCCAACTCATTCTTCACCTTTTCTTCGGCGAGAAAAGCTTGGAATTGTTCAGGCTCTTGTAATGCCTTAATTAGCGAATCTCTCGCCTCTTTGGATAGCAGAAGGGCGTCGAGAATACTGAGCTGCGGGGGTATCTTCCTCAGGTGTGCAAGAACGTTGTAATCTACCTTACTTTTCTTGGACGGGTCCTTGGCTGCTAGCTCTTCGACGACTCGATCATCAAGGGCGATATCCTCAGGGACTTTTTCTTTCCCCTTATCCTTTTTGTTCGGGCCCTTATTTGCAGGTCCGAGATTCTTTTCAGGTAATGTGCGAATACGCAGCTGAATGTTCTCGAAGCTCTTCGGTTCTTTCTCTTTTTCCGAGGTGGATTCTTTGAAGAGAGGGCCAAGAGCTATTTCTTCATCAGAATCGCTCCCAAAGTTGAGAACTTTCAATCCCCCATAGTCAACTATATGGCAGTTGCCTGCAGTTCTTTTGCGCTCCTCGGTCGTATTTCTTTGCTCCCGACGAGCTTTGCGTTTCATCCGCTTGAAATGTTGTCGGTGGGCAACATATCCCTGCCACCATCTTTTAAAAGCGTTGCACTCTTCAGTGGGGTGCGCAATCTTTCGATGATATAAGCAGTAGCTAGGATGTGTTTCCGCTTCACCAAGAGCGTTCCCTTCAGAGGGTGGCAGCTTCATTCCCATCGATATGGCTTTGGCGAACCTCTTCCTTACCTTGAACCTGCTTTTATTTGCGGCGGATGTACTTTGATCTGGCGGGAGTGTTTCAACCCTTTCATCCAGTCGCCGGCGTTTGGCTTTTTCAAATATAGCCATCTCACTCTCTCGAGCAGCTTTTCTTTTAAGAAGAGCCTCGTCCAGGAATGCATCAATCATTTCGTCTGATGGCCCTAGTAGTTCAGGCTTAGGATATGCCCCTAGTTTCTCTGTGTAAGGAGCTTCTTCATTGTCTATCAACGAGTGAGAGATCGCATGGCATCTTGCTACATAACCTTCAGATTCATCCGACGAGTCTTCTCCATTGTCATTATCTCCATCCTCAAGGACGTGGCTGAGGAATTCTTGGAGTGTGACTGGAGTCCGCGCTTTTTGATTATATTCTTCCAACGCGTCAATCTGTTTTTGCAGGTCCGTGCGCTTATCACCAGGCTTCACGGGCTTTTTGGTCTTCTTCTTCTTCTTCGAAGACTTTGACGGCTGGGTGTGAGTGCTTTGTCTATCACCACCAATCTTTAGAGTTGGGCGTAGTTTCAGCATTCCCTCGATGATCTCGGGTTCCAGTGGATTTTTCCACTTGATCGCCGGGCATGTTTGGAGATCCTTCAGTATTCTTTTCGTCTTGGATGAAAGAGCGACCTCCCATGGAGCATCTTCTATGTAGGAGCATGATGCCCCCTATGTGTCCGTCTTCTTGGGAGCGTGTGGCTGTGGTGGGTTCACCTTCCAATTCTCGGACAGGGCAAATTTACCCTGTTGGTATTGATCTTCGATCCAGCCTTTGAAGACGAAGCAATCTTCAATTGGATGGCTTATCGTTTGATGGTAGGGGCAATAATTGGGACTATTAGCCTTGCCGGGTTGCAATGGTCGTTTTGGATTCGGCAGATTGATGAGCCTGTTGCGCATCGCTAGCTCGAACAATCTTTTCGTCTTGTCCCTGGGGAACGAATAAGGGCGCTTCATCTTCTCATTATAGTATCGCCGTCTTTCTTCTAGGCGATCCGTTAATTTTGGACCACTGGGCTACCGTTAAGTATTCGCAACGAATGTCGCCTTCCCTTTACCCTTTTCGTTTCGCTGCTCCGGCTTTGGAAGAGATGGTCTATGACCCATCTGGTCCATCTGGGCCAGTTTGTCAATCAAGGCCTGGAACGTGGTCGTCTTGAAGAACATGATGAATTGGGAAATAGTTTCCTGAGGGTCCAGAGTGCCTACGAACATGCCCACTGCCGCTTCCTCGATGCGCTGCTCACATTTTGACCATAAATTTCGCCATCGTATTGCGTATTGTACCCAAGTTTCGCCTGAATTCACCCTGGCGTTGATCAATGCCGTTATTGGGGTGCATTCACTAGCACTCGCGAAACGCTGGGTGAATAGTAGCTCCATCTCCGCAAAAGTCTTGACGGAGTCGTTTGGAAGTTCAGAATACCACTCGAATGTCGTCTCCGACAAGCTACCAACAAACTGACGGAGCAGAAGTTTATCATCACCCCCGGTGTTGCCGCACAAGGCTCTGAATTGAGCGGCATGCTGATGTGGATTCCCCGTCCCTTTATATACGAGGAATTTAGGGATCGTATATTCTGGAGGGTACCTTATTTGGTCATACCAGCCTGGATATGGTCGCCCAGTTTTAACAATTTGCCCGGCCACTTCATTCTCCTGGTGAACTCGTATTTGCTGAGCAATGTAATCATCCAAAGCGGCCTTGGAGATGGTCTCCTCTTTGGCTGCTGAAAGAGCCTGAGGAGGGTTCGATGTCTCCCCACTGTCGTCTTCAATGATGATCGGGGGGTCTTCAGCAGGAGGTTCCGGCTGTAACATCATCCCAGCCATGTCTTGGAACAAAAGAGCCATTCGTTTTATATTGGCTGCCTGCTCCACAGCTTCTTTTTCTTTCCTCTCGAGCATTCTTCGGAGGAACTCAGTATCAGTTTCTTGTTCTCGACGCTGCTCCGAGGTCTCTGGATTTTCATTTGGCCCAGTTAGTGCGGCCATTGCAGTCAGCATCTCCTGAAGTTTCTGCTGCTGTTGTTCCTGTGCCTTCGTTTTCGATCGAGTAAGCGGTCGATGACCCGTAAAAGCACGGCTTTCCGCTTTTCTGGTAGTCATATAAACGGTATGTATTACCATTCCCCCGGACTTGGGGCATTTAGATTCGACGTCCTTGCGGTTTTCCGCATTCACGGGGGCTTTCTCTGGCCTCCTTCTCTTGTGAGCAGTTGAAGTCGAGGGGGCCGTTGCAGTGGGCACCCAGACGGATGACGTCTTTTGTGGTACCACGAGATGGATCTTTTCTTGCTGAGCTTTGAGCTTCTTTGGCCGGTGAGAGTAGTCCTGATTAATCACCGATTCCTTGACCTGTCGCCAGACATTATAAATTTTGGAGGACAGTCGCTGAGGGGCTGCTCCAGCTTCTTTTCTGTAGTAATCTCCATAAGTGGAGGAGATCTCTTCAGCACGACGGTTGGAGAGTTCTTGCGAACCCTCCTAAGCGGTTCAAAACTGTTCCTAGTTGGAACAACAGTATTGATTTCCACCATGGGAGCTGGCGGAGTTAGCCCAGAGGGGGAGTTGCCCCCGGCCTTCCTTACTCGGCGCCAGTGGCGACGTTGAGCATGTCATGCGGATGGGATTGTCTCAGCTGTAGGGGTGACTTCGTCATGCCCCATGTCTTGACGGAGGGTTGTCGCCGGTGCCAGCCTTTTGAAGACTGGCGTTCATCGAGAAGTAATGTCCAACCTATCGAATACAGATCTCTGGGCAGAGGTGACTTCGCCTGGAGCGGGAGCCGGAGTGGCCAGCTTTGTGAAGACTGACTTCTTGTCAGGAGAAGCCTTTCCAATGATTTCGTCCGCTTGAACCGGGATGGCTATCCGCTTTGGGATGGCTGCTTCAGGTATTGTGGGCTTTTTGGCATTCTGGCCCATTCTGTTGAAAACTGAGGCATTAGACTTGAACGACCCGTTGAGAGGGGCCGCAGCAGTGGTAATTCGATCAAAGACCGACTTCTTTGGGGCTTCTTGCGGCAACATCGGGGCATTGAAGCTCATGGGCGGGATCATAGTCCCAAAGAATAGCCCAGTAGTAGCCTGAGTTATTTGCTCCACCGGCATCTTGAACAGTGAGGCCGCTTGGGGCCCGTAAGTCACTCCCCCGGACGGGACAGAGCGAGAGTTGCAGTTGCAGTTAGTGCAGGTTGAAGCCATTTCTTATTCTACACGAGAGCAAAACCAAATCTTAGTACTTCGAACCTAAGGGCAACCATAGAAAACCAGGATTCGTTCGCGAACGCGACACACGAAGTGTGGAGTGGAAAGAGGAAAAGGTCCCACCGGGCGTTCCAGAATCTGTTCCCTGCCGAAACACGGAGACGCGACCGCGCAGGTCCGTCTTGCCTGAATTTCGGGGCAGATACTAATTGGTGCAATCCGTCCACCTCTCCAAAGATTCCAGGTTAATTTATGACACCATGTATCGAAGGTTTAAACGGATGCGGCCGATGTAGAATACTTTGTCAGATTCCCCCTCATTTGAGGGGTTTTTTATTGTGGGGACGCTCTTCCTTGCAGGTACAATCCCCTGCAGTTAATTACACTACCGCAACGCGGTAACCACTTTCTCCTTCTCCAGATGGTCACTTCGTGTCGTGGGTGTTTGTTTTGTTTTTGGTTGCCCGTGGATTGTATACGGAGACTAATTTATGTTGTCGCCCGTAGGGCGGGGATTAGTCCAAATCCGTATCTTCTTAGATTTGGGTTTGGGGGTTGGGTTTAAGGATACGTTAGTCTCATTTGAGACTAAGATCAACTTAAACGTTTGTTAAGGACACGTTAGTCTAATTTTAGACTAAGATCAACTTAACGGAATCATTTAGATCCAACAAGAGAGCATTCAGACTCTATTGTTTAGTTTAGGGACATTGCGGTCGATTAGTCTAAGGACATTACGGTCCAATGTTAGTTTAAGGACATCTCGGTCCAAGGTTAAGGACATCATAGTCTGTGAGTTTAAAGACCTCACAGTCAAGGTTAAGGACATCATAGTCCGTGAGTTTAAAGACCTCACAGTCAAGGTTAAGGACATCATAGTCCATGGGTTTTAAAGGACCCCACAGTCCGTAGAATGTTTGGTTATCGGGACTCGTCACCTCTCTGAAGACGTTGAAGGATTACAACGACAAATATCAGAGAAGTAAAGAGATGTACCCTCAAACAGATGTGAGTTGGTTGAAAGATCTGTAGTCCAATTTGGGGCTAAAACCTGTTAACATATTTATGAGCATATGAGCTCAATTAATATGAGTTGAGGACTTATGGCCAATCTTGGGCTAAGTCCAATAAATGTTTATCATTTTATTTTGGGCTGTTGAGCCTTTATTTGGGCTTGGCCCTTTTAACAATGCTGAGTATTATATCTTGATAATGTTTTTGTCTTTTATTGAATGCTGAGCATTCATCAGAGCTCTGGATTTTTAAAGAACAATTTATGTTCTTTCAGCGCAACACATGGAGCGCTAGGCACTTTGCGCCAGTCAAAAAGCGCAGTACGCTTCTGCCACATGGCGCACATGTAAGGGACACGTGTCACACTTGGTGCTAGGCGCCAGATGATGAGCGCATGATGCCAGTTTATGAGCGCTCCAAATAGTACGCGGAAAACCGCGACCCGAAAAAATCCCGACCTCCCTCCCCCCTTCTTTGTTGCTTGCTTGCTTCCCTCTGCAGTCTCTCTGCTTTTTTCACGCTAATCCATGAGCGCATTGCGTTTTCAGTTTACTGGCGCACACGTGAGTGACGCGTGGTGCACTTGGCGCTGAGCGCCAGCCAATGAGTGCAGTGCGCTATTTCAAGAGCGCAAAGCGCTAGTGGTTAATTGGAGCATACATGATTGACACGTAGCGCATTTGGCGCTGGGCGCCAGTCCAGAGAGCGCAGAAGCGCAGTTCAAGAGCGCAAAACGCATTTGATCAATTTTATGATCTGAACTTTTTAAAAGAGACTTTGTCTCGAGATCTAAGAACAATCATTTTTATTTTGTTTCAATCTCTTGTATTGAAGAAAGGCTTTGCCTTTATGGATCTATGATCCTTAAGATAATTGAATTATTCTCCTTTTTATAATGAGATGTTCATGATCTCATTGAGAAAGACTTTAGTCTTATAGATCTACGATCTGTGAGAAGTAAGTTCTTCTTTTATTTTATGATGAGATTTTTTGTTCTCTTTGTGAAAGACTTTTTGTCTTTGTAGATCTATGATCTTTTTAAAGAAATGAATTCTTCTTTTTATGAGATGATTTCATCTCTGTGTTCAACATCATCATTTTTACCTTGAAGAAAGATCTTCTTGCAAGAGCTTGCTCTTTGAATTTTCTCAAAGTTTTTGGAGAGGTTTCTCTCTTTTTTTCGTATCCCTGAGACTTGAAGTCTAGGGGCCTTTTTATAGGATAGGCTGATTTGTTGAATCAGTTAACCAGATCTTTCTCTGATTGATTTGGGGATGTTTCCCTACCATTGGATCTTTGATCCTAGGGCTTCTGTTTTTACAGAAGGCAATCTTCTTGTTTTTAACAAGATTGGAAAATCTTTCCATACAGAATTTATTCTGTCTTTTGGTAATTTTTATTTACCATTGGATCATTGATCCAACGGTGCCCTGATTTACAGAGCACAATCTTGTTATTTGGAATGATTTTGAGGAATCTTTCCTTAACAGAATTTAACTCTGATTAATTAATGATTTATCATTACTATGAGATCTTTGATCTAACGGTGGGGAGCTTTTAGTTCCAGTGCTAGCACACCCGTGCTCTGCACGTGGTGCGCTGCTTGAAGGGCAGCGCTCATTGCGCTAGCGCACCTGTGTTTGACACGTAGTGCGCTGCTTGGAGCGTAGCGCACCTAGCGCTAGCGCACACGTGGCGTGCTTCTTAAAGCGAAGCGCACCTAGCGCTAACGTCTACATGCTTTGCACGTGGTGCGCTGCTTAGGGCGCAACGCACTTGGCGCTGTATCTGAAGCGTTGCATTATTTCAAAATTTGAATTTTTGAACAGAGCTTTGGTCTGGTTGGGGGAAACAATTATCCTGTACTACAAAATTATATCCTTCTTTACTTAATAAAGAAAATGATATAAGATTGCATATCAGGTTCGGTATGTAATAGCATTCGTTCAGAATCAATATATTATCATTTGGTAAAACAAGGTGATGTTCGCCAACTGCTTTGGCCGCAATGTTTGCACCATTCCCTACTCTTACAGAATGATCACCCATTTCCAGTTATCTACCTTTCCTTAGCCCATGCAACATATTACATATGTGGGATCTCGATCCGCTATCTAATACCCATGACCAAGAGTGTACTGAGAAACAGTTCTTGGTAACTAACACACCCGGAGAAGATGCATCAACATGCTTATTCTTCGTTTGGGTGGCGTGGGAATCCGGATATTCCCTTATTTCCGGCTCAGTCTTATAATCATTATAAGAAAGAACGGAACCAACGTTCCCCTGCTCAGTAAAACAAGTAGGTTCGGTCAATACATCCATATTATTATCTTGATTAAGGCCTGACATGGTCGCTACCTGGAGAGAGAGAGAAGAAAACACTTAGCGTATGCTCTTGCAAGATTATATTGGTTATTATCTTATCTAATCAGGATAGCTCCCACTGTTTTTATCAAATCTTCCTTCAAACCCTAAAATGTAAGACTAGCCGGGATTAATTACACCTTTACAAGTTTGTCAATCTTTCCGCCAGGCCAGTGTCGGTACTTTGAGGGAGGTTCCCTATGCTTTCGCACGGACCTAGTTAAAATAAACCTCATTTTCCCAGCGGCGTAACCCCGTTAACACCTTTCTAGACACCTACTTGATCGTCTAATTGTGATGTGTAAAACTCTCCCAGGAGTAATTCTTACTCGCAGTGGGTATTAGGATCCAACTATCTCATAGAAGATTTGCAATCTCATTGCAAATTTCAACACTTGAAATTCCCGATAATATTTTGCCCCTAGCGTCATATGTCCTTGCCGAAAGCTAACAAACCATAGTCCGCTAGTCAAGTCAACCTGTACATTTCATGATTGAATTAAACCCATCCGCACGACCCTTAACGAAAGCCAACAAAGTGGTACGGCTACCCTAATCCAATCGCATCATATGCAGCAGATAAGCAGTAAGTAGCTACCGCACACTACGCCTTGATGAAAGCCAACAAACGTAACACGAATATTAAATACTATTTATCTAAAATGGTGGAGGGCTACGACAGGTTTTTAAGAAAACTTTTTGCGTAATGAATTTGATATCGTTGTAGAATCGAGTGATTTTGAAAAGGAGTGTTTTTTAGGCTTTTACTAGTCTCGCTAAATAGGTCACTCCCGGTGAAGGGATCTCGGCTCTTTCCTTATCGAATGAGGTGCTGGATATTCTATAAGGAATACCGCTATGCAAAGCAAAAACTAGAGCTACCCTTTTTGAAAATTTGATTCCACAACATCTTTTTAGGTTTCTTTCTTTTTCATTAATCTCATTAATGAAGTCCCATCATATATGCTTCCTAAGCATCATAGAAGAAACGAAAATACAACGTACGTTTATACCATCCGCATTCGCCACAGTGTCCCGTTATGCACCATTGGGCTACTTAACTAACGGCATAGCGGGGCGGGACTAGCGCGGGTGCAAAATATAAGCAACGTTTATTATATATCATATATATAATAATAAAGTATTCGTCTCACGCATATAAAGTGACCACATCACAGAATATCAGCTGCAGAAGTCCACATACGAAATATTAGATATACTAGGAGGTACGTGTTTTATATTAAGCCAGTAAAAAACACGAATTCCACGGTCGCGATGAATAGCCAAACCAACATCCCTAGACCCCTACGAAAGTGGCAAGCAACCCTACCAATTATATAGTTAGGTGATCCGATCTCGACTCCTCGAGATGGTCTCCCACTGGAATCTAGAACCCGGTTACTTGTGCTCCCCGCCTTCGGTCTATCCTAATGTGGAAAAGTAAATAATATACAACAAGGGTGACATCATCCTCAACCCGGAAGTGACCCAATAAAAGAATATTACATACAAGTTTTTACATGAATGAAAATGAAAAACTCTCATCTCACATAAAAAACCCCGGCTATTCAAAACACGACGATCCAATATAACATATCCCAGCAACACATAATATCACATATCATCAACGTAAGTAAATATGCATATCCCAATTATCGTTGACATATAGCAACGAAACCGGTGGTACACCACATATTACACTTACAGTCGCAGAAAAGAAAATATCAAACTACAACATTTGGATTCCGCAACCTTCTTAGACATCATAAACCTGAAATATCACATACTTCGGATTACATGCCTAACCATATGAATTCCAAATATTGTATCACATTCCATAGAAATCTAGACAATGTTAAACATTCCAATCGAATCAAAAAACAACCAAAATTTCCCGAAGAGCTCAACACTTGAGCACAGTTTAAAAATACTCAAAACATGCCACAGTACCTATGGACCAACCGTAGAAGGGCCAACCCTTGCCTCACCTATGGCGCCGAGGAACTACCGCAAATCCTAGGGTTTGGTGGCGGTTCCGACGGTCACAGAATCGAGTTAGGGTTTCCTTCTTCTAGAGGGTCCATAGAATCACATGCATGTTTTTTGAATAACTTTAACTTGGAAAATTCCAACTTTTGGAAAATTTCCAGCGAGGGAGAAAATGGGTTATTGATATTCGTTCAAACATTTTAACGCCGTCTAAAATACCCGAAACAATGTTAGAATTACGACTACGAAACACTCTGAATTTCCTTTATAGAAAAATAACATCACATGCAATTTCAGTAAAAACAAGCAACACCTAAAACACAAAAACCAAGAGACCAGAACACCAAACCAAAACGAAGCCAAAATAAGATAACAGAACCGGCCAGGCCAGAATTTTTGAGCTTCTCGCCCGGTCAAATCCGGCGGATGGGGTTCGTGTTCTTCTGGTGTTCATATTACATCTCATGTAACATTATGTAGTTGCTTAAAAAAATTTAGACGACTTAAAAATTTCGACAGAAACTAGATTTTTGTTTAGAGTGTTTCGGGGTTGTTTCGGTTTCATAATTCTACAAATATCGTCTAATTATCTAGTTTGGCTCTGATACCACTGTAGAATTGTAGGGTTCCTAGGCACTCTTACAAGGGTTAATATGGCATCAACTATGCCCGAATAAAAATTTAGACGTGCCGAACAACCCAAAGCCGGGATCTTTGCTAGATTATTAGGGTTTCACATGCAAGTAAATATCTTTACAACTAAAAGTGAGGGATTACAACCTTTGTAGTCCGCTCCTTCGCTTCATAAGCTCCGAGTAGAAGTCCCTTCGCCGCGATCCACGATCTCCCGAACTCAAGAAAGGCTCCACAACTCGAACGATCCATGCTAGCTTGTAGTCTGCCTTTTCTCCGATGATCCACGTCGAAGTTTCTATAACTCAAGCTCCCTCACTCTAATGAGGTGAACACCCTAATCTAATTGGCTAGATTAGATTAGGATGATGGAGTAGTATTTGTGCTCTCTTTTCTTATCAAATTCTCACTCTTAATCATCACAAAAAGAAAACCTAGTAAGCTTTCTCAAAGCTCAAGGTTGAAGAAGAAGAAGAAGAAATAATGCATAAATCCTTTTGTGATGAATAATGAAATGATATATGATTAATAATGTAACCATGGTCAACTATGAAAAGGCTAACTCATGTAGAGAATTAACTAGGGCTAGGGTTTGGGTTGGGTTAAAGAATGAGTCATAAGAAAATATCAACCATAATATCTTAACTCATGACAAAAGAAATCCTTCTAGAAGCATCAAGAAATAACTAACCCAATTCAAACCCTATCCTTGTTTAATCTCCACTAAACATGTTGCATTAGTAATCATATCATGTTAAAATAATATATATCACACATATATTATTTATTTGTAACAAAAGAAAATAATACAATTAATATATATCGCATATATATCAATGTATTACCCGGTGAGAAAATGAAATAATAAAGCTAGCCTATATTAGATAATGTAATGCAATATATCATATATATTATTATACATTAAATTATCGAATCAACACTCGATCCGACAATCCGGCTATATCGAATATAACCGACTAATATATCATGTACCTATTCATCGAATCAACACTTGATCCGATGACCCGGCTCATATCAAAATATCGCGAGAACATAATACGGTTTCTCATATCGCATTATCCTCGGTCCTGCACATATCACATATGTGCTCCTACTCCTTTTTGCCTGAGTCAAGAAAGCTCTGTGTAGGACTCTAATGAATCGTCAATACGCCGGCAGTGGGTGATGATCATATCAAACACCCACAAGCTGCAAGCGGTCAGCTAAACGTAACAGCCACCCAGGTATTGAGCAATCAGAAGATCAACAAGTAAGCCTGTACATTCTCCTGTGAAACCAATCAGTAACACTCCCGTACAGTCCGGTCTCTTCGTCTGATATATTGCATATCTAGTCTAGGGATGGTATACGTCAGACCCCAGTAACCGATAAGTCGTGTCGATGTGAGGCTCATAACAGGTCGAGAAACTACTGGTAACACTTACCAGTAAATCTCTATATCAGCCCTGACCAGGGACTTCCGGTTATGGCCAATCGAACACAGCACAACATCAACTCTCTATACCGGAAGAGACGAATCCCCTCCTATCGCTCATTGCCTCCATGTGATTCGGGACTGTACCCAAAAGCCACCGTTTTGCACGCCCTCTTGGATGTGGTAAGGTGGAAATCAAAGCATAGTGGGAATTACAAAAGACTCTATGACGATCTCGGGTCTACAGACTACCCTGTACCAGTGTCACCGGAGAAATGCCATCTGACGTGTGGTATATCACCATCTGGGAGTTCTCGGCGAGTCCGTCCAGTGTACCCAGTCTCCACTAAGCACCCATACACCATCTCTGATGTCAAAACACCGATGGATATGGGATCATCCATTGCCCATCATATGGGTCAAGATGCGTATACGCTAGTCTACTCTGGTGTATCGATGCCCTGTCTCGACACACCCTCGACAAGGAAAAGTTATAGGATGTACTCATCGACTACTCTGGCCCCACTAGTATGATCTCATCATAGTCCCAGTAGTCGAGTACATATCCTAAGGGCTTTATCAACATGTGAGAGTAAGACAGTAACCCAATACAAGTCAACATGTTAAGACAAAGAGCAACCAGATAGCATACTATCATATCGAGCAAGAAATTCCTCTATATATATCCAAGCATCCACTATAATATACATCTTATGTACAACAATGGCCTCTAGGGCATATACATAACTAACAATCTCCCACTTGCACTAAGGCCAGCTGCTGTAGTATCTCATACCTAGCATCCCGAATAATCTCTCAAACTGTATCTAGGGAATGGCCTTCGTGAGTGGATCCGCAGTGTTGTCCTTCGTATCTACTCTCCTGACCTCGATCTCCCGGCGATCAACTATCTCCCTGATCAGGTGATACAGCCTCAGAATATGTCTGGACTTTTGATGGGACCTGGGTTCCTTGGCCAAAGCCACAGCTCCATTGTTATCACAATTCAGAGGTATTGGATGTTCAATGGATGGAACCACACCAAGTTCACTAATGAACTTCTTTATCCAGACAGCCTCTTTGGCAGCATCGTTGGCAGCGATGTATTCAGCCTCCATCGTCGAGTCTGCAACGGTATCTTGTTTAGAACTCTTCCAACACACCGCCCCTCCATTGAGGGTAAAGACAAATCCCGAGTGCGACTTAGAGTCGTCCTTATCACTTTGGAATCTTGAATCGGTAAAGGACTCCACCTGGAGTTCTCCGTTACCATACACCAAGAACATCTCTTTAGTCCTTCTCAAGTACTTGAGAATGTTCTTCACAGCTACCCAGTGACTCTCTCCAGGATCTGCTTGATACCTACTCACTACACTTAGTGAGTATGCTACATCGGGTCTGGTACATAGCATCGCATACATGATAGAGCCTACTGCCGAAGCATAGGGTATCCCTTGCATGCGAGCTCTCTCCAAATCAGTCTTGGGAGACATCTCTTTGGAGAGAGTGAGTCCAGAGATCGTGGGTTGGTTCCCACGCTTGGATTCTTCCATACTAAACATCTTTAGTATGATGTCAATGTACCTGGATTGGGACAATCCCAGTATCCTTTTAGATCTATCTCTATAGATCATAATTCCCAATATGCAGGAGGCATCACCTAGATCTTTCATTGAGAATCTTTGTGATAAGAAGAGCTTGACTGACTGCAGCATAGGATCATCATTTCCTATCAAGAGTATGTCATCGACGTACAATACGAGGAAGACAACCTTACTCTCTGCAACCTTCTTATAGATACAAGGTTCATCTATATTTTTGATGAAGTCAAACTCTTTGACTACAACATCAAAGCAGATGTTCCAACTCCGCGATGCTTGCTTTAACCCATAAATGGATTTAAGCAGTTTGTATACCTTTCCGCTGCTCCCACTATCTACGAAGCCCTCTGGCTGAGTCATGTATACGCACTCTTCTAAATCACCGTTTAGAAAGGCGTTCTTAACATCCATTTGCCAGATTTCGTAGTCATGGTATGCAGCAATGGAAAGTAAGATCCAGATGGACTTAAGTATAGCCGCTGGAGAAAAGGCTTTGTCATAATCCACACCTGTTCGTTGACGAAAACCCTTTGCAACAAGTCTAGCTTTGAAATTCTCAACTTTTCCATCTACACCAATTTTCTTTTTAAAGATCCACTTGCTCCCAATGGGTTTTACCCCTTCAGAAGCATTTTCCAAAGTCCATACTTTGTTGGTGTACATGGATTCCATCTCAGATTGCATTGCATCCAGCCATTTCACAGAGTCACCACTCGTGATGGCCTGCTCGAAACTAGTCGGGTCATCATCTTCCATGATGCAATCCTCGCTTCCACCATCAATGAGGAAACCGTAGTATCTCTCAGGTGGATGAGAAACCCTGCTAGATCGGCGGAGAGGCTGGGGTTCGTCGGGTACTACTGAATCCTCTGGCTCCAATAAATCATCAGTTGTAGTTTATGGTGTTGGAACCTCTTCCAGCTCTACCTCTTCGCCACTAATTTCTTTTGCAAGAAATTCCTTTTCTAAAAAGGTGGCATGTTGAGCAACAAAAACCTTTTGTTGTTCACTGTGGTAGAATAGATATCCATACAAATTGCTTAGATATCCTACAAACTTACAAAGAACTGATCGTGCCTCGAGCTTGTCCGGATTTTTCTTTTTAACATAGGCCTGACAACCCCATATCTTAACTCTTTTAAGAGATGGTCTCTTCCCATTCCATATCTTATATGGAGTGGTAGGCACAGATTTAGTTGGAACTCTATTCAATAGGTATATGGTTGTCTCCAGCGCATACCCCAAGAAGGAAATAGGTAACTCAGCTGTACTCATCATAGAGCGTACCATATCTAATAGGGTGCGATTCCTCCGTTCCGATACACCGTTGTGCTGTGGTGTATAAGGAGGAGTAAGCTGAGAGAGAATCTCATTCTCTTTTAGATAATCTAGGAACCCATTGCTCAAGTATTCTCCTGCTCGATCAGATCGAAGGATCTTAATACTTTTGCCTGTTTGGTTCTCTACTTCGTGCTTATATTCTCTGAATTTCTCAAAAGCTTCAGACTTGTATTTCATCAGGAACACATGTCCGTATCTAGAGAGATCGTCAGTGAATGTAATGAAGTAGGAAGAACCGTTCCTGGCATGCGTAGACATAGGACCGCATACATCACTATGTACCAGTCCTAAGAGTTCCGCAACTCTTTCTCCGCGTCCACTAAACGGAGTTTTGGTCATTTTTCCTTTGAGACATGAATGGAAAGTATCATAAGATGATAATTCGAACGGATTCAAATATCCATCCTTATGTAACTTACCCAGTCGTGTCGCATTGATATGACCAAATCTACAATGCCACAAGAAGGATTCGTTCATTTCTGAACACTTCCTTTTGTGTGTGTTTTGTATATTAAGGACTGTATTTTGATTGAGAATGAATATGCCATTATGTAACGAGCCTGATCCAATCAACTTTTGATCTAGGAATATGTTCATAACATTATCCTTTACTACAAAATTATATCCTTCTTTACTTAATAAAGAAACTGATATAATGTTGCACATCATGTTCGGTATATAATAGCACTCATTCAGAATCAGTGTATTACGACTTGGTAATACTAGGTGATATTCGCCAACTGCTTTGCATGCAATACTTGCACCATTCCCTACTTGAACGGAATGATCACCTTTTCCTAGTTCTCTACCTTTACGTAGCCCATGTAACATTTTACATATGTGGGATCCCGATCCGGTATCTAATACCCAGGACGTCGTGTGAACTGAGAAACAGTTATCAATAACTAACACACCCGAAGAAGGTGCATCAACATGCATGTTCTCCGTTTGGGCGGCGTGAGAATCCAAATATTCTCCTATTCCCTGTTCAGTCTTATAACTCTTATAAGAAAGAATGGGACCAACGTTCCCCTGCTTAGTATAATAAGTGGGTTCAGTCAATACATCCATATTATTATCTTGATTAAGGCCTGACATGGTCGCTACCTGGAGAGAGAGAGAAGAAAATACTTTAGCGTATGCTCTTGCAAGATTAGATTGGTTATGATCTTATCTAATCAGGATGTCTCCCACTGTTTTTATCAATTCTTCCTTCAAACCCTAAAAGGTAAGATTAGCCGGGATTAATTACACCCTACAATTTCGTCAATCTTTCAGCCATATCAGTGTCGGTACTTGAGGGAGGTTCCCCGTGCTTTCGCACGGTCCTAATTAAAATAAACCTCGTTTTCCCAAAGGCATAACCCCGTTAACACCTTTCTAGACACCTACTTGATCGGCTAATTGTCCTGTGTAAAATTCTCCCAGGAGTAACTTTTACTCGCAGTGGGTATTGGGATCCAACTATCTCATAGGAGGTATGCAATCTCATTGCAAATTTCAACACTTGAAATTCCCAATAATACTTTTACCCCTAGCAACTTATGACCTTGGCTAAGGTCAATAAATCATAAGTGCTAGCCAAGTTCAACCCGTCATTTCCCGATTGAATTAAACCCACCCGTACGACCCTTGGCTAAGGTCAACAAAGTCGTACGACTACCCTAACTCAATCACATCTCATGTTTTAGCAGATAAATACTAATTAGCTACCGTACACCACGCCTTGGCTAAGGTCAACAAACGCAGCACGAATACTAACTAGTCTCTATCTAAAATGACGGAGGGCTACGCAGGTTTTTCAGAAAACCATGAGCGTAATGAACTTGATATCGTCGTAGAATCAAGTGTTTTTTTTTTTAAAAAGGAGTATTTTTGAGGCTTTTTTCTAGTTTCGTTAAAGAGGTCACTCCCGGTGAAGGGATCTCGGCTATTTCCCCATCGAATAAGGTGCAGGATATATCATATATACCGCTGTGCAAAGCAAGAACTATAGAAGCTTTCAAAAACTAAACCGTGAGTTTGTAGCATCTGCCAGTTTCGCTAAAGAGGTCACTCCCGGTGAAGGGATCTCGGCTCTTTCCTCATCGAATAAGATGCAGGGTATATCATATATACCGCAATGCAATGCAAAACTGTAGCTACCCTTTTTATAAAGTTTTGATTCTACAACATCTTTTAGATTTCATTTCTTTTATTAATCTCATTAATAAAACCCATCAGCTTATGCTTCCTAAGCTTCACAGAAGAAATGAAAGCAGTAATATTTATATATCAGCATATATATATAGTATAAGCATTCGTCTCAGGCGGTAATATGATCTCATCACAGAACATTGCAGCAGAAGAACATATATGAAATATTGGATATACTAGGATGTCCGTGTTTTTAATACGAGCCTGTATAAAACATGAATTCCACGGTCGCGATGAATAGCCAAACCCACATCCCTAGACCCCTATGAGAGCGGCAAGTAACACTGCCAATTCAAGGGTTAGGAGACCCGGTCTCGACTCCTCGAGATGGCCTCCCACTGGACCCTAGAACCCGGTTACTTGTGCTCCCCTCCTTGGGTCTACCTAATGCGGAAAAGTAAATAATATACACTGGTGACATCAACCTCATCCCGGAAGTGCCCCAATAAACGAATATTACATACAAATGAATTTTACATGAATGAAAATAAAAACCCTCATCTCACATAAAACCCCAGGCTATTCAGAACACGACAATCCAATATAACATATCACAGCAACACATAATATCCCATATCATCAACGTAAGCAAGTATGCGTATCCCGATTGTCGTTGATGTATAGCAAAGAAGCCGGTGATACCCCACATACTACGCTTACGGTCACAGAAAAGAAAGTATAAAACTACAACATTTGGAATCCACAATCACTTTAGACATCGTAAATCCGAAATATCACATACTTCATATTTCATACCTACCTTTATGAATTCCACATATTGTATCACATTCCAGATAAATAGAAAATATTAAACTTTCCGATCGAATAATCAAATACCCAAGATTTCCTAAATAGCTCAACACTTGAGCGGAGTTCAAAAAGTCCCAGAATACGTCACAGTACCGATGGTCCAGCCGTAGAAGGGTCAAGCCAACGCCTCACATGTGGCACGCCGTACTGCCCCAAACCCTAAGGTTTAGAGGCGGTTCAGATGGTCACATAATTGAGTTAAGGTTTGTGTTCTTCTAGAGGGTCTACCGAGTTACTTGCACGTTTTTCCGAAAGATTTGAACTCAAGAAAAATTCAACACTTGAAAGTTTTTCGTGCCGGGAAAAATTGAGTTAATGATATCCGTTCGAACATTCTAACAGTTTCTAAATTATTCGAAAAACATAACGAAATTAAACTATCCGATCGAATCAACGAATTCAAAATAATACCCAGAACACTCAACACTTGAGTCAGATTAAAAATACCCAGAAATATGCAGGAACAGCTAAGGATAATACTGTGCAAACACGTGTCAATAATGCCAAAGTACGGCCGCGGAACCGCCGTGGGGAGCAGGTTCCTGCTGCGGTTCCGCGGCGACTTCATGTTATCTTGAGCTCGTGTTTCATGGTAATTCTTAGAATTCCCTGCAGATTTTTTTATGTATTTTTAATACAGAAAAAATCACATTTTTAAAAATTGTCCAGAGAGTTGTTCAAAGTCGGTGTTTCGGGGTTCGATCGGACTTTTAACTTCGTATACACATCGCCTAATGCTCTAGCTTGGCTCTGATACTACTGTAGGGTTCCTAGGCACTCTTACAAGGGTTAATAAGTCATCAACCATGCCCGAATCAAAATTTAGACGTGCCGAACAACCCAAAACCAGGATCTTTGCTAGATTATTAGGGTTTCACATGCAAGTAAACATCTTTACAACTAAAAGTGAGGGATTACAACCTTTGTAGTCCGCTCCTACGCTTCATAATCTCCGAGTAGAAGTCCATTCGCCGTGATCCACGATCTCCCGGACTCAAGAGAGGCTCTACAACTCGAACGATCCATGCTAGCTTGTAGTTTGCTTTTTCTCCGATGATCTACGTCGAAGTTTCTATAACTCAAGCTCTCTCACTCTAATGAGGTAAACACTCTAATCTAATTGGCTAGATTATATGAGGATGATGGAGTAGTATTTGTGCTCTCTTTTCTTATCAAATTCTCACTCTTAATCATCACAAAAAGAAAACCTAGTAAGCTTTCTCAAAGCTCAAGGTTGAAGAAGAAGAAGAAATAATGCATAAATCCTTTTGTGATGAATAATGAATGATATATGATTAATAATATAACCATGGTCAACTATGACAAGGCTAACTCATGTAGAGAATTAACTGGGGCTAGGGTTTGGGTTGGGTTAAAGAATGAGTCACAAGAAAATATCAACCATAATATCTTAACTCATGACAAAAGAAATCCTTCTAGAAGCATCAAGAAAGAACTAACCCAATTCAAACCCTAACCTTATTTAATCTCCACTAAACATGTTGCATTAGTTATCATATCATGTTATAATAATATCTATCACATATATATTATTTATCTGTAACAAAAGAAAATAATACAATTAATATATATAGCATATATATCAATGTATTACCTGGTGAGAAAATGAAATAATAAAGCGATCCTATATTAGATAATGTAATAAAATATATCATATAAATTATTACACATTAAATTATCGATTCAACACTTGATCCGACAATCCGGCTATATCGAATATAACCGACTAATATATCATGTACCGATTCATCGAATCAACATTTGATCCGATGACCCGGCTTATATCAAAATATCGCGAGAACATAATACGGTATCTCATATCGCATTATCCTCGGTCCTGCACATATCACATATGTGCTCCTACTCCTTTTTGCCTGAGTCAAGAAAGCTCTGTGTAGAACTCTAAAGAATCGTCAATACGCCGGCAGTAGGTGATGATCATATCAAACACCCACAAGCTGCAAGCAGTCAGCTAAACGTAACAGCCATCCAGGTATTGAGCAATCAGAAGATCAACAAGAAAGCCTGTACATTCTCCTGTGAAACCAATCAGTAACACTCCCGTACAGTCCGGTCTCTTCGTCTGATATGTTGCATATCTAGTCTAGGGGTGGTATACGTCAGACCCCTGTAACCGATAAGTCGTGTCGATGTGAGGCTCATAACAGGTCGAGAAACTACTGGTAACACTTACCAGTAAATCTCTATATCAGCCCTGGCCAGGGACTTCCGGTTATGGACAATCGAACACAACACAACATCAACTCCCTATACCGGGAGAGACGAATCCCCTCCTATCGCTCATTTCCTCCATGTGATTCGGGACTTTACCCAAAATCCACCGTTTTGCACGCCCACTTGGACGTGGTTAGGTGGTACCTAGCATGACAGCAAGGTTTCAGAAGGCATCGTCCATACCATTTTCAAAATTTTGCCATGCTATATAACCCTAACCCTAGAATCTTAACTAGAGAATTAAACAAAAGCACATGTAAAAAAACTTTACATCTATGTGAACAAGGAATACAACCTTTGTAGATCGGTCCTTCACTTCAATAGCTCTGTATAGAAGTCCCTTCGCTGCAAGTAGTGATCTCCCGGACTCTAGTTGGACTCCACAGGGTGAAAGGAACATGCTTGCTTGAAGTCTTCGAGGCCGAAGATAATTTACGTGGAGGAGACTCTAACTCAAGCTACCTCTTCACTAATTAGGGATTGGTGAAACTAACACCCTAAACTAAATGGCTAGTCTAGTAGTGGATGATGAAGTAGGAATTTTGCTCACTTTAAAACTAATTTTCTCGCTTGTTTTCATCACCTCTCCAAAACCTAGAGAGCTCTCTCTTGATGAAGAAGAAAATGAAGAGAATAATAGAATGACTGAATTTAGCAACCATGGGTGAGAAAATATCATATACTAACTCATGTAGAGACATAACCATGGCTAATTACAATGGTTGGGTTAATAAATATCTTAAGTGGACAAAGTCCATGGTTCCACAAGCTTCCACAAACTTCAACCATGAGCAAATTTCCAACTAATTTTTGATTTACTTTAAATAAATAAACCCTACATTATAATGAGCATGGTGTGAGTCTCATACACCCATGTAGCATGTATCATCAAGCATGACACAAAAAGAAACACAATTAATATATATCACATATATATTAAATGCATAAGTGAGAAATAGAAATGCTTAAGTGAGCAAATATTAGTTAATGTAAACTAATATATCAAATATATAATCATACATTAAATTATTAAATCAACTCTAGATTTAATAATCCGGCTAAATCACATATAACCGACTAATATCATTTGTATCAACTTATCGAATCAACACTTGATTCAATAACCTGGCTATATCACATATAACCGACCAATATCACATATCGCTAGAATAGAATACGGTATCACATTCACGTATTAATCTCGGTCCCGCGCATATCACATATGTGCTCCTCCTTCGTTTCTCTTGAGCCAGGAAACCTATGTGTAGGAATCTAAAGACTCGTCAATACGCCGGCAGTAGGTGATGATTATATCAAGCACCCACAAGCCGTCAGCGGTACTAGCAGGACGTAACGGCTACCCGGGTATTGAGCGATCAGAAGATCAACAAGCAAGCTTTCTCATACTCCTGTAAATCCTGTCAGTAACACTACCGTACGGTCCGGTCTCTTCGTCTGATATGTCGCATATCTAGTCTAGGGATGGTAAACGTCGGACCCCAGTAACCGATAAGTCGTGCCGATCTGAGGCCTATAACGGGTCGAGAAACTACTGATAACACTTATCAGTAGATCTCCGTATCATCCCTAGCCATGGACTTCCTGTTATAGCCAATCGAGCACAGCGCAACATCAACCCCTAATACCGGGAGAGACGAATCCCCTCCTACGCTCATTGCCTCCATGTGAATCGGGACTGTACCCAAAACCCACCGTTTTGCACGTTATCTTGAATGTGGTAAGGTGGAAATCAAAGCACAGTGGGAATCACACTAGACTCTATGACAATCTCGGGTCTACAGATTAACCTGTACCAGTGTCACCAGAGAACTGCTTTCTGACGATAGGTATAATACCAACCAGGAGTTCTCGGTGAGTCCGTTCTGTGTACCCAGTCTCCACTGAGCACCCGTATACCATCTTTTATGTCAAACACCAATGGATGTATGATCATCCATCGCCCATCATATGGGTCAAGAAGCGTATACACTAGTCTACTCTGGAATATCGATGCCCTGTCTCGATACACCCTCGACTAGGAACAATTAAAGGATGTACTTGTGGACTACCCTGGCCCCACTAGTATGATCTCCATCATAGTCCTTGTAGTCAAGTACACATCCTAAGGGCTATATCAACATGTGGGAGCAAGACAGTATCACAATACAACTCTACATGTTAAGACAAAGAGCAACCAGATAGCATACTATCATGTCGAGCAAGAAAGTCGTCTCTATATATGTCCAAGCATCCTCTATAATATACATCATATGTACAATAATGGCCTCTAGGGCATACATATAACTAACATTAACTTGATAAAGAAACTGATTTAATGTTGTATATCAGTTTCGGTATCTAATAATATTTGTTCAGAATTAATGTATTTACCATTTGGTTAATACAAAGTGATATTTTCCAACAGATTTGGCTGCAACAATTGCACCATTCTCTAGCACTTAGAGACATATCACCCAATCCCAGTTCTCTACCTTACTGTCTCCCATACAACATATTACATATGTGGGATCCTAATCCGGTATCTCATACCTAGGACGTAGAGGATACTGAGAAACGGTTCTTGGTAACGAACACTCCCGAAGAATATGCATCAACATATTATTATTTTGATTAAGGCGTGACTTGGTCGCTACCAGGAGAGAGAGAGAAGAAAACACTCTACGTGCGCTCTTATAAGATCAGATTGGTTATTATTTTATCTAATCAGGATGGCTCCAACTATCTTTATCAAATCTTCCTTCAAACCCTAAAAGGTAAGACTAGCCGGGATTAATTACACCCTACAAGTTCGCCAATCTTTCGGCCAGGCCAGTGTCGGTACTTTGAGGGAGGTTCCCCGTGCTTTTGCACGGACCTAATTAAAATAAACCTCGTTTTCCTAAAGACGTAACTCCGTTAACACCTTTCTAGACACCTACTTGATCGGCTAATTGTAATGTGTAAAACTCTCCCAGGAGTAACTCTTACTCCCAGTGAGTCTCGGGATCCAACTATCTCATAGAAGGTATGCAATCTCATTGCAAATTTCAACACTTGAAATTCCCAAAAATATTTTTCCCCTAGCGTCCTATGACCTTGACGAAGGCCAACAAACCATAGGCTTCTAGTCAAGTTCAACCCGTACATTTCATGATTGAATTAAACCCACCCGCACGACCCTTGACGGAGGCCAACAAAGTCGCACGACTACCCTAATCCAATCTCATCTTATGTTGCAGATAAGCACTAGTTAGCTACCGTACACTATGACTTGACGGAGGCCAACAAACGTAGCACGAATACTAGGTAGTACTTATCTGAAATGACGGAGGGCTACGACAGGTTTTTAAGAAAACCTTTTTGCGTAATGAACTTGATATCGTTGTAGAATCGAGTGATTTTTAAAAGGAGTGTTTTTTAGGCTTTTACTAGTTTCGTTAAAGAGGTCACTCCCGGTGAAGAGATCTCGGCTCTTTCCTCATCGAATGAGGTGCTAGATATTTCACAAATACCATTATACAAAGCATGAACAAAAAAAGCAATCAAAAGACAAAATAGAGTGGGTTATAGCATCTGCCAGTTTCGCTAAAGAGGTCACTCCCGATGAAGGGATCTCGGCTCTTTCCATATCGAATAAGGTGCTGGATATTCTACAAAGAATACCGCTATGCAAAGCAAGAACTAGAGCTACCAGTTTTTAAAACAAGATTCTACAATATCTTCAGGTTTCATTTATTTCATTAATCTCATTAATGAAGTCCCATCATTTATGCTTCCTAAGCATCACAGAAGAAACGAAAGCTGCAATATTTATTATATATCATATATATAATATAAGCATTCGTCTCATCATATAAAGTGATCACATCACAGAATATCAGCTGCAGAAGAACACATATGAAATATTGGATGTACTTAGAATTCCGTGTTTTAAATTAAGCCAGTAAAAATACGGATTCCACGGTCGCGATGAATAGCTAAACCCATATCCCTAGACCCCTACGAGAGCGGCAAGCAACCCTACCAATTCTAGAGTTAGGAGTCCTAGTCTCGACTCCTCGAGATTGTCTCCCACTGGACCCTAGAACCCGGTTACTTGTGCTCTCCACCTTGGGTCTATCCTAATGCGAAAAAGTAAATAATATACAACAATGGTGATATCATCCTCAATCCGGAAGTGCCCAAATAAAAGAATATTACATACAAGTTTTTACATGAATGAAAATGAAAAACTCTCATCTCACATAAATAAAACCACCGGTTATTCAAAACACGACGATCCAATATAACATATCACAGAAACCCATAACATCACATGTCATCAACGTAAGTAAATATGCGTATCCCAATTGTCATTGATATATAGCAACAAAACCGGTGATACACCACAGATTACACTTACGGTCGCAGAAAAGAAAGTGAAAAACGACAACAATTGGAATCCGCAACCACCTTAGACATCATAAACCCAATGTATCACATACTTTGGATTTCATGCCTAACCAAATGAATTCCTTAGACATCACATGCCTAACAATTATATAGCCCGCATTTTAGTCTCGATATTGAAAACTGAAGGGTTACCTAGCACGGCAGCAAGGTTTCGGAAGACATCGTCCATGCCAAATTAAAAAATTTGTCGTTCTAGCTAACCCTAACTAAAAATCATTAACTAGAGATCCGACGGAATATTATGCAAACAACTTTGCATATGGAAAGTGAGCAAGTAATACAACCTTTGTAGACTGGTCCTTCACTTCATTAGCTCCGTTTAGTCTTCCCTTCGCTGCGATCGTGAACTCCAGACTCTAGAGAGGCTCCCTTGAAGAAACGAACATGCTTGCTTCGAAGACTTCGAGACCGAAGACGATCTACGTCGAGGAGACACTAACCCAAGCTATCTCTTCACTAATTACGGAATTTGTGAAGCAAACACCCTATACTAAATGGCAAGTAGTATAGGATGTTGAAGTAGGAAGTGTGCTCACTTTAGATTTGATTTTCTCACTCATTTTCTCACATCTCCATTGAAGCTAGAAAGCTTTGAGGAAGAAGAAGAAGATAACTCTCATGATGAATGAATAAAATCATGAGGTTAGAAAATAAACCATGGTGATTATATGTTATCCCTTAACCATTGTAGAGAGTTAACCATGGCTAGCTATGATGGTTGCGTTTGTAAATATCTTAAGCTAAACAAAACTAGAAGACTAAGTCAATGCAACCACAAGCTTCTCACAGCTTCTTGCCATGAAAAAGTCTAACTTATTTTTTAATAACTTTAGATAAATAAAACCCTAGATAATCCCTAGCATGGTGTAAGTCATACACACACCCATGTCCATGTATCATCAAGCATGACACAAAATAATGTACACTTGCATATATCACATATATACAATGTGCACAAACCAAGTGAGAAAAGAAATCTTAAGTGAGCTAATACTAGTTAATGTAATGTAATATATCAAATATATAATTATACATTAGATTATCAAATCAACTCTTGATTTAATAATCCGGCTATATCACATATAACCGACTAATATCATATGTAACAACTTATCGAATCAACACTTGATCCGATAACCCGGCTATATCGCATATAACCGACCAATGTCACAAATCGCGAGAATAGAATACGGTGTCTCATATTGTATCAATCTCAGTCCTGCACATATCACGTATATGCTCCTACTCCGTTTCGCTTGAGCCAGGAAACCCCTGTATTTGACTCTAAAGACTCGTCAATACGCCGGCAGTAGGTGATGATCATATCAAACACCCAAAAGCCGCAAGCGGTCTGTTAAACGTAACGGCCACCCGGGTATTGAGTGTAAGTCAACATTACACACCCCACTAGATGCGGGGAGGCGGAATAGGTAAAACAATCATTTTGTTCAAGTTAACATCGACTAACTTTACGGATCTTTGCTAAACCCTAACTAACAGACTATCTAGAAGTGCTAAACTACTATGATAGATGATTATACCTCAAGATACTAGTCCTTCTTGTTCTTGTTGTTCACCTCCTCGTCGGCCTCCTCGATGTAATAGAAGATCCACCCGAGAGTTCCTTCTTCAAGCTTCAACCTCTAACTTGAGGTAACTAAGTGGCTAGGATTGCTAATCCAAGTGACCTAGAAGATATAGAAGTGGATTAAGGATCTATTATTCTTTCTAACCCTTGGGATCTCAACACATGAGAGGATTAGGGTTAGGTTGAAGAAGAGGAGAGCTTGAGGAGAGAGAGTGCGTTTGTTAATTATGAATTGAACCCTTCTCACTTTGAATAATATGAAGCATAAAAAATATCTTGCATAAATATCTTGAAAAAATATCATACATGCTTCATTTAATTCTTGAGATAAATCATCTCATGAGTCATGGTGCAATTAATGATAATATCACATAAGCTCTCCACCTCATTAAGTTTAATTCACAAATGAATTAAAACTAAATGAGTCCTTTCTTCTAGAGGCTTCTCGACTAATTACGAGAATGCCCCTCCCATCCGTATTTAGGAAAAACACGGATATACTGAGACTATATAAATCCAATAATCCAATACTAGAATCTGGCTTAAACCAAAGCCTGCTAGTATAATTTGTCCAAACATCACAAGTACACGTATATGTCCGAACCCTGTCGTAAAACTATACGACCTCTATATCGTTTCTCCTGAAGAAGGGAAACCCTCTGTGTGGGACTCTAAAGACTTGATACTACGCTGGCAGTGGGTTTAACCACAGTCCGCAAGCGGTACTAGCTGTTCATAACGGTCCCCAGGTAGATGTCGATAAGAAGGTCGATGAGGAAACCCATCCGAACTCCTACTAATCCTAATATGACAATCTTCGTACAGTCCGGTCTGTTCGTCTAAGACTATCGCATATCGGGCCTAGGGGGCGGCAACCGTCAGTCCCCTAAAAGCTGTATAAGTCGTGTTGGAGTGAAGCCCATTACACCTTGAGAAGCTACTGGAAAACCTACCAGTAAATCTCGCTTGCCCTAGCCAAGAAATTTGCGTAATGGCTCTCCAAATACAGCGCGATATCAACTCCCAATACCGGGAGAGACGAATCCTATCTAACCGCCACTGCCTCCATGTGCTTCGGGACTGCACCCAACTGCCACCTGTTTGCATAAATCCTTTAAGCTGTGGTAGGGTAGCAATCTAAGAACAGTGGGAATACACTCAAGGCGAAGCAGCAGTGTCAAGTCTATGGACTATGCTGTACTCATGTCATCTGGGAACTGTTAACTGACGATCGGTATAATACCAACCAACAGTTCCCTGCGAGTCCTATCCGGTGTACCCGTAACCCAACGAGCACCAGCATACTATCTCCAGTATAACGTACTGATGGCTGTGGGACAGACCATCTCCCCAACTGGGATGAGAAGCGTACACACTAGTCTACTCCGGAGTATCGATGCCCTTTCTCGATAATCCTACGACTAGGGACCTGAAAAAGGATGTTCTTGTAGACTACCCAGCCCCCAATAGTGTGACTTCCATCATAACGCTGGTAGTCAAGCAATATCCTAAGGGCTCTATCAATATGTATTCGTGATATGCTAAAAGAAACATATACACATATTAAGATAGATATAAACCAAGTAGCATACTACTATGTTGAGCAAGACTGTTAATATAACTGTGAATATCCCAAGCTTCCATTAAGTAATATACAAGCTAGTATGATACAATAATGGCCCCTAGGGCATATACACTAACAATCTCCCACTTGCACTAGGGCCATTTACTGGCATATCGAAAACCTATCATCTCGAATAGCTTCTCGAACTGTGTCTGTGGTAAGGCCTTTGTGAATGGATCTGCAGTGTTCTCCTCTGTAGCAACTCTCCGGACCTCGATCTCCCAGCGACCAATGATCTTCCTGATCAGGTGATAACGCCTTAAGTTGTGTCTGGACTTCTGATGGGAACTGGGTTCCTTCGATAAAGCTATAGCGCCGTTGTTATCACAACACGGCGGTACTGGATCAACAATGGTAGGAACCACCTGAAGTTCTGTTAGGAACTTCTTCATCCAGACTGCTTCTTTTGCAGCATCGCAAGCATCGATATACTCCGCTTCCATCGTCGAGTCAGCAACGGTGTCCTTCTTGGAACTCTTCCAACACACTGCCTCTCCATTGAGGTTAAAGACATAACCTGACATGGACTTAGAGTCATCCTTGTCACTCTGGAAGCTGGAGTCAGCAAAAGCCTCGATCTGGAGGTCTTTTCCGCCATAAACCAAGAACATATCCTTAGTCCTTCTCAGGTACTTGAGAATGTTCTTTACTGCTATCCAGTGCTTCTCCCCTGGGTCTGACTGATACCGGCTTACCACGCTTAGTGTGTAAGCTACAACTGGTCTGGTGCACAACATTGCATACATTATAGAGCCTACCGCGTAGGGTATAACTGACATGCGATCCCTTTCCAAATCAGTCTTAGGAGATATCTTTTTAGAGAGGGTGATTCCGCGACAAGCCGGTAAATTACCGCGATTTGAATCTTCCATACTGAATCTTTTCAGTATAGTGTTGATATACCTGGACTGCGAAAGTCCCAACATCCTCTTAGATCTATCACGATAGATCTGGATCCCCAGAATGTAAGAGGCATCACCCAGGTCTTTCATGGAGAACCTGTGTGACAAGAATCCTTTGACAGATTGTAGCATAGGAATGTCATTTCCTATCAAGAGAATGTCATCCACGTACAAGACGAGGAATACGACAGTTCGTGCTAAAATCTTACTATATATACATGGTTCATCTGGATTTTTGATAAAGTCATATTCTTTGACCGTTTCATCAAAACAGATGTTCCAACTCCGCGATGCCTGCTTTAGTCCATAAATGGACTTAAGCAACTTGCACACTTTCCTGCTGCTCCCACTCTGATTGAAACCTTCTGGCTGATCCATATAGACGCACTCTTCTAAATTACCATTTAGAAAAGCCGTCTTTACGTCCATCTGCCAGATCTCATAATCATGGAAGGCACCAATGCCAAGAAGGATCCGAATGGATTTGAGCATAGCCACTGGAGAAAAGGTTTCGTCATAGTCCAAACCAGGTCTTTGACGAAAACCCTTTGCAACAAGTCTAGCATTATAGGTTTCCACCTGTCCATCTACACCAATCTTCTTCCTGAAGATCCACTTGCATCATATGGGTTTTACCCCATCTGGAGCAAAGTCGAAAGTCCATACTTTGTTGGTGTACATGGACTCCATCTCGGTCCGCATTGCATTCAGCCATCTTACTGAGTCGCCGCTCTCGATGGCCTGTTGGAAGCTAGTAGGTTCATCATTATCAATGACGCAATCTTCTATATCCCCGTCTATGAGAAAACCGTAGTATCTCTCAGACGGATGAGACTGCCTACTACTCCTGCGGAGGGGTGCGAGAATTTCCTTTTCTTCTGGAACATCTGGTCTTACCAAGCTTTCAGTAGTAGCTGTGGTTCTGGAATTTCTTCCAGTTTTATTGCGCTCCCACTTGTTTCCTTTTCTAAAAACTGCTGTTCTAGAAAATGGGCATTACGAGAAACAAAAACCTTTTGTTCCTCTGCGTAATAGAAAAAATACCCCTTGGAGTTCTTTGGATATCCCACAAACTTACAATGTACTGATCGTGCCTCGAGTTTGTCTGCATGCTACTTTTTAACAAAAGCCGGACATCCCCATATCTTGAGATACTGAAGATAGGGTTTCTTCCCACTCCACATCTGATATGGTGTGGTAGGCACAGTCATGGTAGGAACCCTGTTCAAAAGATATGCAGCTGATTCTAGTGCATAACCCCAAAAAGATCACGGTAACTCAGCATTACTCATCATGGAACGTACCATATCCAATAGGGTTCGGTTCCGTCTCTTCGATACACCGTTATGTTGTGGAGTGTATGGAGGAGTAAGCTGAGAGAGAATTCCATTCTCTTTTAGGTAATCCAGGAACTCGGCACTTAAGTATTCACCACCTCGATCAGATCTCAGTGTCTTGATACTTTTCCCGGTTTGGTTTTCCACTTCATTATTATATTCTTGGAATTTCTCAAAGGCCTCGGATTTATGTTTCATCAAGAAAATGAATCCATACCCAGAGTAATCATCCGTAAAAGTAATGAAATAAGAAAAACCGGCTCTTGCATGTATAGACATTGGACCACATACATCGCTGTGTATGAGTCCTAAGAGCTTGCTTGCTCTTACTCCATATCCAGTGAATGGAGTCTTTGTCATCTTTCCTTTAAGACATGATTGATAAGTGGCATAAGATTGATATTCGAACGGATCCAAATATCCTTCTCTATGTAACTTAGTTAACCTTGTCTCATTGATGTGACCTAGTCTACAATGCCATAAGAAAGCCTGATTTATATCTGGAGACTTTCTTTTTAGTGTGTTCTGGACATTGAAAATCTGTAATTGGTTTAACATGTATATATCGTTATCTAGTGTACTGGACCCAATCAAACTATGATTAAGGTGGATGTTAACAACATCGCTTACAAACGTGAAATCATAACCTTCTTTTGATAACAACGATACTGATATGATATTACACGTTAAACTAGGTACACAAAAACAGTTGCGCAAAACCAAAATATGTCTACTCGTCAATCCAAGGTGATAATCCCCTACGGACACAGCATTCACGCTAGCTCCGTTAGCAACCTGGAGGGTCATATCACCAACCTTCAGCACTCTACGGTTTCTCAGTGCCTGCAATGAATTGCATATATGAGATCCTGATCCGGTATCCAATACCCAAGAAGTAGAGTTGATTGACAGACAATTTTCAATTACAAACACACCTGAAGCCGAAGCCACAATTTGCCTCGGGTCTTGGTTCTTGGCAATCCAAGGTTTGCAATCTTTCTTCCAATGGCCTTTCCTACGACAGTGGAAGCACTCGTCCTTTGCCACTACCGGCACCGCAACCTTTGCCTTTCCCTTGGCTTCCACCTTACTAACACCACCTCTTGGTTTGGCAACGGCCTTCTTCTTCCTTCCTTTGGCCCTTGCCTTGGACCTGGAAGAGGAAGCACCACGGACAAACATAGTGGGTGTTTCCCTTGACTTCTGCAAGGTGCCCTCTGCACTCCTCAACATGTTAAGGAGTTCTGCAAGGTGCCCTCTGCACTCCTCAACATGTTAAGGAGTTCTGGAAGTTCAACTTCTTTACCTTGAATGTTGAAATTCAAGATAAACTGGGCGTAGGTGGAAGGAAAGGACTGGAAAGTCAAGTCTGTATACAGCTCGTTCTCAAATGTTGTCCCGAGGTCCGCGAGCTCTTGAATATAGACAATCATCTTAAGGACATGTTCCCCTACAGATGATCCGACGGCCAGCCTCGACTGAAATAAGTTTTTCGAGGTCTCGTATCTAGCTATACAAGTTGCTCTCCATACAGTTCCTTGGTGTGGAGAAATATGGATTGTAGATCCATATTCTCGTTCCTCCTCTGATGTTCATTATTCATAGAGGCAAGCACGATGCATTTGGCCGTCGCGCAGTCTAACTCCCAGGTCTTGCGGATTTCCTTATCCGCGACATTGGATTCAGGACCTGAGACGGCAGGGGCCTTAGTAGTAAGGACATACCCCAATTTGTCATAGGTAATTTCCTTCTTGACATTCCGGAACCAATCTTTATAGTTTGGATCTGTCAAAATATTTTTATCTAATAATAACTTAAGGCCTGTCATGTTCTGGGTCGCTGCAATTAGGAGAGAGAGAGGAAACACTTTAGCATGATGCTCTTGCAAGTTTAGAGTGGATTTTAGTTTATCTAAACAGGATGGCTCCCACTATTTCTCGAATTCTTCCTCAAACCAAAAAAGAAGAACTAGTCAGGACTATTCTCACCGTACAATACTTGCTTAACCGTTCATCCAGGCCGGTGTCGGTACTTCGAGGGATGTTTTACGACGCTTTCACGAAGTTCCTTAATTAAATAACCTCTTTTCCATGGGGGCGTAGCCCCGCTGACACCTTTCTTGACACCTACTTGGTTTATAGCAATGATCGTTGAGTGAAAGAATCTCCCGATAAGTAGTATATACTCACAGTAGGATCGGGATCCAAATATCATCATGTGATAAAGCTGAAGGAATCCTACCAAAATTATCACACTCCAAATAGTATGCAACTCTAGCAAGTTTCAGTTTCTATAGAAACTCCCGATGTGGATTTTTTCCCCATACTCTTATGACCTTGGCGTTGGTCAAAATGTCATAAGTCGCATGTCAAGTTCTACCCATCATTATCTTGTTAATTTGAACCCACCCGTACATACCCCTGACGTTGGCCAAATGGCATTACGACTGTCCCAAACCAACTCATCTATCTATGGAACATATGAATACCCAGCAGCTACCAAACACTATGCCTTGGCGTTGGTCAAAATACATAGCTTGAATACTACTGAATACCCAAATGAAATAACGGAGGGCTACGAATGATTTTGGCCAAACCGTGAACGTAGTGAACTTGATATGATCGAAGGAACCTGATAGCTTTTAAAAGGAGTGGTTTAAGCTCCATAATTAAAAATCTGCTGTTTTAAAAATAACCGAGTGGTTTCTTTTAAATTGTTCCAACGATTCAACTTTAGTTTATTTTCTTTTCATTAATATAATGTGTCCTATCAATTAACCTATCATTGCAGAAAACAACAAAAATACAACGTCCTCTTATGCCATCCGCATTCGCCACTGGTCCCTGTCATTCACCCGTTAGGTTACTTAACTAACGACAGAGTGGGGGCTGTGCTAGCGCGGATGTAAAACATAAGTAACGCCTACTATATATCATATTTAGATATTGTATATTCGTCAGACGCAATAATAGGCATTCCAGATCACAGATGAACAAATTGGATATACGAGCAATCCACATTTCTGTTGAGCCTGCAATGAAAGACGGATTACACAGTCGCGATGAATAGCCAAACCCCATCCTAGACCCCTATGCGTACGGCAAACTACCCGCCAAGTACCCGAAGTGAAGAGGTCTCCCTCAACGACGTGAGTAAGCCACTAAGCACTTCAAAGTACGCGGTAGTTTGTGCACCCCACCTTGGGTCTATCCTAAGAGCAGAAAACAGTAAATGAAATAATACAACGGTGGCTACAACCTCAACCCGGATGTGCCCCGCAAAAGAATATTACAAAAAATTACAATTTACATTTGAATGAAAGAAACACCCGTCTCACATCCCCGGCTATCCATTCACGACAATCCAACAAATTCATATCCACAAACATAAAGTAACCATTACAGAAATGTGCAACCCCCTGCTAACCGACATACTAGCAGTTAGGGGAGGTTTACGAACACATTAATCACAACACAAATATAATCCAGTTAACCAAAGTTCTTAGAATTTCGATCAAGCAACACATATGAATCTACTCCAAGCAATTCTCTGTGCACATAAAACCTGAGCATAAACAAAACAACCCAGAAAACACAAAATCAACACAGAAGAATAACTGAGCAAATTTGGGTTGACTCGGTGTCAATTCGGCCGTGGATCCACGACGGATCGCTTGGATCGGCCGCGGTTCCGTGGTGGTTTGGACGAGTCACGATCCCAAATTTCTTCACAATTCTTAAAAAACCCTGCATGTATTTTTAAGGGTCCCTGAAAAAATTTTAGACCCCAATTTAAAAACGGCAGAAACTTGGTGAAAACATCGGTTTTTTGGGATTAAATTGCGATCGAATTTCTAAAGACTTTGCTAACATGTTAGTTATGGTTTAGCTAGGCTCTGATACCACTGTAAGTCGACGTTACACACCCCACTAGATGCGGGGAGGCGGAATAGGTTAAACAATCATTTTGTTCAAGTTAACATCGACTAACTTTACGGATCTTTGCTAAACCCTAACTAACAAACTATCTAGAAGTGCTAAACTACTATGATAGATGATTATACCTCAAGATACTAATCCTTCTTGTTCTTGTTGTTCACCTCCTCGTCGGCCTCCTCGATGTAATAAAGATCCACCCGAGAGTTCCTTCTTCAAGCTTCAACCTCTAACTTGAGGTAACTAAGTGGCTAGGATTGATAATCCAAGTGACCTAGAAGATATAGAAGTGGATTAAGAAACTATTAGTCTTTCTAACCCTTGGGATCTCAACACATGAGAGGATTAGGGTTAGGTTGAAGAAGAGGAGAGCTTGAGGAGAGAGAGTGTGTTTGTTAATTATGAATTGAACCCTTCTCACTTTGAATAATATGAAGCATAAAAATATCTTGCACAAATATCTTGCACAAATATCATCCATGCTTCATTTAATTCTTGAGATGAATCATCTCATGAGTCATGGTACAATTAATGATAATAACACATAAGCTCTCCACCTCATTAAGTTTAATTCATAAATGAATTAAAACTAAATGAGTCACCTTTCTTCTAGAAACTTCTCGACTAATTACGAGAATGCCCCTCCCATCCGTATTTACGAAAAACATGGATATACTGAGACTGCATAAATCCAATAATCCTATACTAGAATCTGGCTTAAACCAAAACCTGCTAGTATAATCTGTCCGAACATCATACGTGCACAAGTACACGTATATGCCCGAACCCTATCGTAAAACTATACGACCTCTATATCGTTTCGCCTGAAGCAGGGAAACCCTCTGTGTGGGACTCTAAAGACTCAACACTACGCTGGCAGTGGATTTAACCATAGGCCGCAAGCGGTACTAGCTGTACGTAACGGTCCCCAGGTAGATGTCGATAAGAAGGTCGATGAGGAAACCCATCCGAACTCCTACTGAGCCTGATATGAAAATCTTCATACTGTCCGGTCTGTTCGTCTAAGACTATCGCATATCGGGCCTAGGGGCGGCAAGCGTCAGTCCCCTAAAAGCGGTATAAGTCGTGTTGGAGTGAAGCCCATTACACCTTGAGAAGCTACTGGAAAACCTACCAGTAAATCTCGCTTTCCCTGGCCAGGGACTTTGCGTAATGGCTCTCCAAACACGGCGCGATATCAACTCCCAATACCGGGAGAGACGAATCCTATCTAACCGCCATTGCCTCCAAGTGCTTCGGGACTGCACCCAACTGCCACCTGTTTGCACGAATTCTTTGAGCCATGGTAGGGTAGCAATCTAAGAACAGTGGGAACACACTCGAGGCGAAGAAGCAGTGTCAAGTCTACGGACTATGCTGTACTCATGTCACCTGGGAACTGTTAACTGACGACGGGTATAATACCAACCAATAGTTCCCTGCGAGTCCTTTCCGGTGTACCCGTAACCCAACGAGCACCTGCATACTATCTCCAGTACGACGTACTGATGGCTGTGGGATAGACCATCTTCCCAGCTGGGATGAGAAGCGTACACACTAGTCTACTCCGGAGTATCGATGCCCTGTCTCGATAATCCTACGACTAGGGACCTGAAAAAGGATATGCTTGTAGACTACCAAGCCCCCACTAGTGTGACTGCCATCACAACGCTGGTAGTCAAGCAAGATCCTAAGGGCACTATCAATATGTATTCGTGATATGCTAAAAGAAACATATACACGTATTAAGATAGATATAAACCAAGTAGCATACTACTATGTTGAGCAGGACTGTTAATATAACTGTGAATATCCCAAACTTCCATTAAGTAATATACAAGCTAGTATGATACAATAATGTCCCCTAGGGCATATACACTAACATTGAGCGATCAGAAGATCAACAAGCAAGCCTGCTCGCACTCCTGCGAATCCAATTAGTAACACTACCGTACAGTCCTGTCTCTTGGTCTGATATGTCACATATCTCGTCTAGGGGTGGTAAACGTCAGACCCCAGTAACTCGATAAGTCGTGTCGATATGAGGCTCATAAAGGGTCGAGAAACTACTGATAACATTTACCAGTATATCTCCGAAGCAACCCTGGCCAGGGACTTCCTGTTATAGCTAATCGAGCACAGCGCAACATCAACCCCCAATACCGAGAGAGACGAAACCCCTTCTATCGCTCATTGCCTCCATGTGATTCGGGACTGTACCCAAAAGAAACCGTTTTGCACGTTATCTTGAATGTGGTAAGGTGGAAATCAAAGCACGGTGGGAATCACACAAGACTCTATGACGATCTAGGGTCTACAGACTAACCTGTACCAGTATCACCAGAGAACTGCCATCTGACGTGAGGTATAATACCATCTGGGAGTTCTCGGTGAGTCCGTCCAGTGTACCCGGTCTCCACTGAGCATCCGTATACTGTCTCTGATGTCAAACACCAATGGATATGGGATCATCCATCGCCCATCTACATGGGTCGAGAAGCTATACGCTAGTCTACTCTGGTATATCGATGCCCTGTCTCGATACACCCACGACTAGGAACATTTGAAAGATGTACTTAACGACTACTTTGTCCCCACTAATATGATCTGCATCATAGTCCTGGTAGTCAAGTACTCATCCTAAGGGCTTTATCAACATGTAACATAGAGACAATCAGAGTACATGTTAAGATAAAGAGCAACCAGATAGCATACTATCATGTCGAGAAAGAAAATCCTCTATGTATATGTCCAAGCATCCACTACAATATACATCGTACGTACAGTAATGGCCTCTAGGGCATACATATGACTAACAATCTCCCACTTGGACTAGGGCTATCTGTTGTAGTATCCCATACCCAACAATCATCAGTGGTTGAAGTATCTCATACTCAACCATCCCATAAAAGTCTCTCCTAAAAATAAGCCTTTGTGAGAGGATCCGCTTTGTTCTCCTCTATGTCTACTTTCCTAACCTCGATCTTCCTGGAGATCATCCATCTCTATGATCAGGTGATACAGCCTAAGAATATGTCTGGATCTCTGATGGGACGGGGGTTCCTAGGCTCAAGCCACAACTCCATTGTCACACAATGGTAGGAATGAAGTTCATCTCATGAACTAATATACATCCAGACTATGTTTTTGGTAGTATCCTTGGTAGCAATGTATCCAGCCTTTATCGTCTAGTTTGTCACGGTATCTAGCTTGGAACTCTTCCAACATATCGTCCCTCCACAGAGGGTAAAAACAATGCCTGTGACTGACATTCAGTCGACCTTATCACCCTAGAAGCTATCCAGTGATTCTCCCCAGGATCGATTGATACCATCTCACTACACCTAGTGAGAATCCTAACATCCACTTAGATCTATCTCATAGATCCATAACCCAGGATTTAGGAGGTATCACCTTGATCCTATATGAAGAATCCTTGTGATAAGAGGAGATTGACCGAGTGTAGCATAGGAAACTCCTTTTCTATCAAGAGTATGTCATCCATATACAATACGAGGATCATCACCATACTCCCTACTACCTTTTTGTTTATACAAGGTTCATCTACCATTTTGATGAAGTCAAACTCTTTGACTACTACATCAAAACAGGCGTTCCAACTCCGCGATGCCTGCTTTAACCCATAAAGGAACTTGCACACGTTTTCGACGCTCCCACTGTCTATGAAGCCCTCTGGCTGTGTACTTATAGACGCTCTCTTCCAAATCACTATTTAGAAAAGCAGTCATGACACCCAACCGCCATATATCGTAGTCATGGTATGTAGCAATGGCAAGTAGGATCCGGATTGACTTAAGCATAGGGACTAGAAAAGGTTTCATCATTATCCACACCTAGTCGATGACGAGAACCTTTTGCAATAAGTCTAGCTTTGAAAGTCTCAACTTTTCCATGTACACCAAGTAATCATCTCATGATATACTTGCTCTTGATGGAGATTTAACACTTCAGATAAAGAAACCAAAGTCCATACTTTGTTGGTGTATAAAGATTCCATCTCAGATCGCTTAGCATCCAGACATTCTCACAGAGTCCTCACTCTTGATGGCCTGCTCGAAAATAGTTGGGTCATCATCTCATGATGCAATCCTCGCTCCCACTGTCATAGAGAAAACCGAATTATCTCTCAAGTGGATGAAGATCCCCACTAGATCGGCGGAGAGGCTGAGGTTCGTCGCGAGCTATTGAATCCTCCGGTTTTACCAAATCGTCAGCTGTAGTTTGTATAGCTGGAACTCCTTCCAGTTCTACCTCATGACCACAAATTTCTTCACAAGAAAATCCTTTTCTAAAAAGGTGGCATGCTGAGAAATAAAACAACTTTTGTTCCTCAGTATGGTAGAAGATATTCCCTTGCAAATTCTTGGGATATCCAACAAACTTCCACAGAACTGACCTTGTCTCGAGCTTTTCCGGATTTTGCTTTTGACATAGGCCGGACAACCCAAAATCTTAACTTACTTAAGACACGGGCTCTTCCTTTACCATATCACATATGGAGTGGTAGGCACCTGATTTGGTTGGAACCTTATTCAATAGGTATGCAGCTTCACAAGTGCATAACTCTCCAAAAGGAAATAGGCAACTCAGTAGTACTCGTCATAGAGCACACCATATCACATAGGGTGTGATTGCTCCGACCCGATACACCGTCGTGCTGTGGTGTATACGGAGGAGTAATGCTGAGAGAGAATCTCATTCTCCTTTAGAATAGTCCAGGATCTCCGTGCTCAAGTATTCTCCTCCCTGATCTCATCATAGGATATAATACTTATACCCGTTTTGGTTCTCTACTTCTGACTTATATACTTTGAATTTCTCAAAATCTTCAGACTTGTGTTTCAATAGGAACATATCTCCGAATCTTGAGAGATGATCAGTGAATGTGATGAAATATAAAGAACCAGTCCTGGCATATGTAAATAGGGGACCTACATATATCATCATGTATCAATCCCAAGAGTTCACTAACTCTTTCTCTGTTTCCAATAAACGGAGCTATGGCCATCTTATCTTTGTGACATGACTGGCAAGTTTTACAAGATGTAAATTTAAAATAATTTAAATATGCATCTTTATGTTACTTAGCTAGTCGGGTCGCATTGATATGACCTAGTCTACAATACCTCAAGAAGGATTCTTTCATTTCTGAACTCTTCCTCTTGTGTGTGTTCTGTACGTTAAGAACTGTGGTTTCATTTAGAACGTATATGCTTTTAGATAACGTGCCTGAACCGATCAACTCTTGATATAGGAAATGTTCAAAACAATATCCAACAATACAGAATTATATCCTTCTTTACTAAATAAAAAGACTGATATGATATTGTATATCAGGTTCGGTATCTAATAACATTTGTTCAGAATCAATGTATTCTGGTAATACAGGGTGATAACTGCCAACAACTTGGCTGCAACACTTGCACCGTTTCCAACTCCTGAAACTTATCACCCGTTCCCAATTCTCTACCTTTCTGTAGCCCATGTAACATATTACATATGCGGGATCCTGATCCGGTATCACATACCCAGGACGTAGAGAATACTGAAAAACAGTTCTAGGTAATGAACACACCCGAAGAAGATGCATCGGCATGCACTTTCCTCGTTTGGGCGGCACGGGAATTCTGGTATTCCCCTATTTCTTGCTCGGTCTTATAACAATTATAAGTTGGAGCGGGACCAACGTTCCCTAGCTCAGTATAACAAGCGGGTTCGGTCAATACATCCATATTATTATTTTGATTAAGACGTGATAGGGTCGCTACTTGAAGAGAGAGAGAAGAAAACACTCAGCGTATGCTCTTGCAAGATTAGATTGGTTATTAATTTATCTAATCAGGATGGCTCCCACTGTTTTAGTCAAATCTTCCTTCAAACCCTAAAAGGAAAGACTAGCCGTGATTAATTACACCCTACAAGTTCTCCAATCTTTCAGCCAGGCCAGTGCCGGTACTTTAAGTGAGGTTCCCCGTGCTTTCGCACGGACCTAATTAAAATAAACCTCGTTTTCCCAGGAGCGTAACCACGTTGACACCTTTCTAGACACCTACTTGATCGGCTAATTGTAATGTGTAAAACTCTCTCAGGAGTAACTCTTACTTGCAGTGGGTATCGGGATCCAACTATCTCATAAGAGGTATGCAATCTCATTGCAAATTTCAACACTTGAAATTCCCGATAATATTTTGCCCCTAGCGTCTTATGACTTTGACGCGGGCCAACAAACCATAGTGCGCTAGTCAAGTTCAACCCGTACATTTTCCGATTGAATTAAACCCACCCGCACGATCCTTGACGCAGGCCAACAAAGTCGCACGACTACCCTAACTCAATCGCATCATATGCTTTAGCAGATAAGCATAAATAGCTACCACACACTACGCCTTGACGCAGGCCAACAAACGTAGCACGAATAATATGAAGTACTTATCTGAAATGAAGGAGGGCTATGACAGGTTTTTAAGAAAACCCTTTGCGTAATGAACTCAATATCGTCGTAGAATCGAGTGATTTTGAAAAGGAGTGTTTTTGAGGCTTTTACTAGTTTTGCTAAAGAGGTCACTCCCGGTGAAGGGATCTCGGCTCTTTCCTTATCGAATAAGGTGCAGTATATTTCACAAATACCACTATGCAAAGCAAAAACTATAGAAGCAATCAAAAGAAAAACCGTGGATTGTAGAATCTGCCAGTTATTGCTAAAGAGGTCACTCCCGGTAAAGGGATCTCGGCTCTTTCCTTATCGAATAAGGTGCTGGATATTCTACAAGGAATATCGCTATGCAAAGCAAGAACTAGAGCTACTAGTTTTTAAAACAAGTTTCTACAACATCTTTAGGTTTAATTTCTTTCAATAATCTCTTTAATGAAGTCCCATCATTTTAAGTTACCTAAACATCACAGATAAATACAACGTACGCTTATGCCATCAGCATTCGCCTCGATGTCCCCTCGTGCACCGTTAGGTTAGGTAACTAACGGCAGAGCGGGGCAGGGCTAGCGCGGGTGTAAAATATAAGCAACGTCTATATAATATATCACATATACTATATCATGTATTCATCTTATCAATATATCAAATGATTATATCACAGATATCGCAGCAGAAAACAACATATGAAATATTAGATATACTAGGATTTCCGTGTTTTAAATTAAGCCTGTATAAAACACGGATTCCACGGTCGTGATGAATAGACAAACCCACATCCCTAGACCTCTACGAGAGCGGCAAGCAACCCTACCAATTATAGAGTTAGGAGACCCGGTCTCGACTCCTCGAGATGGTCTCCCACTGGACCCTAGAACCCAGTTACTTGTGCTCCCCGCCTTGGGTCTATCCTAATGCGGAAAAGTAAATAATATACAATAGTGACATCATCCTCAACCTGGAAGTGCCCCAATAAAAGAATATTACATACAATGAATTTTACATGAATAAAAATGAAAAACTCTCATCTCACATAAAACCCCCGGCTATTCAAAACACGATGATCCAATATAACATATCCCAGCAACACATAACATCACATGTCATCAACGTAAGTAAATATGCGTATCCCAATTGTCGTTAACGTATAGCAACGAAACCGGCGATACACCACATATTACACTTACGGTCGCAGAAAAGAAAGTGAAAAACTACAACAGTTGGAATCCGCAACAACCTTAGTCATCACATGCCTAACCAAATGAATTCCTTAGACATCACATGCCTAACAATTATAAACCCCGCATTTTAGTCTCGATATTGAAAACACTTTTCAATATCAAGTAGGGCAATTCAACAAGATTCCCGACAACCTGATCGAATGATCGTCGGAAACTTTAGTAGACTGCCGCACCCCCCGATGCCGTTGACAAAGTGCACTAAGGCGGAACATCGCTACCGCGAGCACCCGAACGGATGCTTTTAGCGACGGGGTTCTCCTACAATCACTTGGTCGGGGCTATGGGGCGTGGCTATCTAATAATGTTACCCGTCTAGTATCCGCATACGTTACGTGATTGCGACGGACTTTTGATCACATCAAAATCCCGTGGCAACCGATCAAATGAGACTAAATTTCTAGATTTATAACATTCAAATTAGTTATCTCATAACTACATTTGTGGATTCCAAATATTGTATCCCATCACATGATACCCGGACGACGTTAAACTTTTCGATCGATTCATCAAAGTCCCACAATTTCCCGACAGCTCAACACTTGAGCACAGTTTTAGTAATACCCAGAATATGCCACAATACCTATGCACCAACCATAGAAGGGCAACCCCAAGCCTCACTCATGTCGCCACGGAACTACGACAAACCCTATGGTATGATCGCGGTTCCGCGATCCAAAAAAGTCGAGTTAGGGTTTCATTCTTCAAGAGGGTTCATAGACTTACTTGCATGTTTTTCCGAATACGTTAAATTTGGAAAAATGGGTTTTTGACATTCGATCGAACTTTTTAACTTCGCCTAGACAACATGCGAATAACCCGAAATAATGTTAAAACTATGAATACAAAACACTCTGAATTGCTTATAGTGTAAGATCACATCACATGCAAAATTAGCAAAAACAAACAACACCTGAAACATCAAAACCAAGTCACTGGAACACATAAAAAATTTCAGGGGGGAGCTCAGATTTGGGCCGAGATCAGGGGGGTAGTGGCCGGCCAAAAAGTTTCAGAAATGCCTTAAATTTCTTCTGTGTTCATGTCATATCCCATATAACACTCTGTACTTGTTTAAAAAAAATTTTGACAATTATTTAAAATCGATAGAAACTTCAATTTCCCGTTTCAAGTTTCGGAGTATTTCGGTTTCGTAATCCTAACAAAATCCATCTAATTTTCTAGCATGGCAATGATACCACTAGAGGGTTACCTAGCATGGCAGCAAGGTTTCGGGAGGCATCATCCATGCCAAATTAAAAAATTTGTCGTTCTAGCTAACCCTAACTAAGAACCGTTAACTAAAAATCCGACGGAATATTATGCAAACAACTTCGCATATGAAAAGTGAGCAAGGAATACAACCTTTGTACACCGGTCCTTCACTTCATTAGCTCCATGTAGTCATCCCTTCGCTGCGATCGTGAACTCCGGATTCTAGAGAGGCTCCCTTGAAGAAACGAACATGCTTGCTTCGAAGACTTCAGGCCGAAGACGATCTACGTCGAGGAGACACTAACCCAAGCTATCTCTTCACTAATTATTGAATTAGTGAAGCAAACACCCAATACTAAATGGCAAGTAGTAGAGGATGATGAAGTAGGAAGTGGGCTCCCTTTAGATTTGATTTTCTCACTCATTTTCTCACATCTCCATTGAAGCTAGAAAGCTTTGAGGAGGAAGAAGAAGATAACTTTCATGATGAATGAATAAAATCATGAGGTTAGAAAATAAACCATGGTGAGTATATGTTATCCCTTAACCCTTGTAGAGAGTTAACCATGGCTAGTTATGATGGTTGGGTTTGTAAATATCTTTAGCTAAACAAAACTAGAAGACTAAGTCAATGCAACCACAAGCTTCTCAAAGCTTCTTGCCATGACAAAGTCTAACTTATTTTTGAATAACTTTAGATAAATAAAACCCTAGATAATCCCTAGCATGGTGTAATTCATACACACACCCATGTCCATGTATCATCAAGCATGAAACAAAATATTGTACGCTTGCATATATCACATATATACAATGTGCACAAACCAAGTGAGAAAAGAAATCTTAAGTGAGCTAATACTAGTTAATGTAATGTAATATATCAAATCTATAATTATACATTAGATTATCAAATCAACTCTTGATTTAATAATCCGGCTATATCACATAAAACCGACTAATATCATATGTAACAACTTATCGAATCAATACTTGATCCGATAACCCGGCTATATCGCATATAACTGACCAATGTCACAAATCGTGAGAATAGAATACGGTATCTCATATCGTATCAATCTCGGTCCCGCACATATCACATATGTGCTCCTACTCCGTTTCGCTTGAGCCAGGAAACCCCTGTGTAGGACTCTCAAGACTCGTCAATACGCCGGCAGTAGGTGATGATCTTATCAAACACCCAAAAGCCGCAAGAGGTCTGCTAAACGTAACAACCCCTTGGGTATTGAGCGATCAGAAGATCAACAAGCATGCCTGCTGGCACTCCTACAAATCCAATCAGTAACAATACCGTACAGTCCGGTCTCTTCGTCTGATATGTCGCATATCTCGTCTAGGGGTGGTAAACGTCAGACCCCAGTAACTCGAAAAGTCGTGTCGTTATGAGGCTCATAACGGGTCGAGAAACTACTGATAACACTTACCAGTATATCTCTGAAGCAGCCCTGGCCAGGGACTTCCTGTTATAGCCAATCGAGCACAGCGCAACATCAACCCCCAATACCGGGAGAGACGAAACCCTTCCTATTGCTCATTGTCTCCATGTGATTCGGGACTGTACCCAAAATCCACCGTTTTGCATGTTCTCTTGAACGTGGTAAGGTGGAAATCAAAGCACAGTGGGAATCACACAATACTCTATGACGATCTCGGGTCTACAGACTAACCTGTACCAGTGTCACCAGAAAACTGTCATCTGACGTGAGGTATAATACCATCTGGGAGTTCTCGGCATGTCCGTCCAGTGTACCCAGTCTCCACTGAGCACCCGTATACTATCTCTGATATCAAACACCAATGGATATGAGATCATCCATCGCCCATCTACATGGGTCGAGAAGCTATACGCTAGTCTACTCTGGTATATCGATGCCCTGTCTCGATACACGCACGACTAGGAACATTTGAAGGATGTACTTAACGACTACTCTGTCCCCACTAGTATGATCTGCATCATAGTCCTGGTATTCAAGTAATCATCCTAAGGGCTTTATCAACATGTAACATAGAGACAATCAGAGTACATGTTAAGATAAAGAGCAACCAGATAGCATACTATCATGTCGAGCAAGAAAGTCCTCCATGTATATGTCCAAGCATCCACTACAATATACATCGTATGTACAGTAATGGACTCTAGGGCATACATATAACTAACAAAAACACTTTTCAATGACCAGTCGGATAATTCAACAAGATTCCCGACAACCAGATCGAATGCTCGTCGGAAACTTTAGTAGACGGCCGCACCCCCGATGCCATCGACAAAGTGAACTTAGGCGGAACACCACGGCCCGAGCACCCGAACAGATTCTTTTAGCGACGGGATTCTCCTACAGTCACTTGGTTGTGGCTATGGGGCGTGGCTATCTAGTAAGGTTACCCGACGAGTATCCGCGTACACTACGTGATTGCGACAGACTTTTGATCCACATCAAAATCCAGTGGAAACCGATCAAATGAGACTGAATTGCTAGATTTATAAAATTCAAATTAGTTTTCATAAAACTAAATATTGTGGATTCCAAATATTGTATCACATTCAAAGATAGATAGACGGTGTTAAACTTTTTGATCGATTCAAAAAACACCCAAAATTTCCCAAAGAGCTCAACACTTGAGCGGGGTTTAAAAAATCACCCAGAACATGCCACAGCACTTATGGACCAACCGTAGAAGGGTCAACCCATGCCTCACCTATGGTGCTACGGAACTACTATAAACCCTAGGGTTTGGTGGCTGTTCCGACGGTCACAGAATCGAGTTAGGGTTTCGTTCTTCTAGAGGGTCCATAGAAAACACCTGCATGATTTTCTGAAGATTTTAAACGTGAAAAAATCCAACTCTTGGAAAATTTCGAGCGAGGAAGAAAATGGGTTATTGATATCCGTTCGAACTTTTTAACGTCGTCTAAATAACCCGAAACGATGTTAGAATTACGACTATGAAACACTCCGAATTTCCTTTGCACAAAGATAACATCATATGCAATTTTAGCAAAAACAAGCAACACCTGAAACACCAAAACCCAGAGACTAGAACACCACATGTAAACGAAGGCAGAAGCCCACTAAAAAACCGACCACCTCGGATTTTTAAGACATGTCGCCGGCCAAAATCTTGCGAGGGGGGCTCAAATTTCTGTGGTGTTCATGTTACATCTCATATAATATTCTGCAATTGCTTTAAAAAAATTTGGACACCTTAAAAATTTTGACAGAAACATGGTTTTTGTTTCGAGTGTTTCGGAGTTGTTTCGGTTTCATAATTCTAAAAACATCGTCTAATTCTCTAGCATGGCTCTGATACCACTGTTGGATTCCCTAGGGTCACCGCTGGGTTTCGGGAGGTATCGTCCATGCCATTTAAAAAAATTTGGCACGCTAAAGAACCCTAACCTAGAATCTTAACTAGAGAATTAGACGAAACTAGAATGTAAACATCATTATATCTAAGTGAACAAGGAATACAACCTTTGTAGACCGGTCCTTCACTTTAATAGCTTCGTGTAGTAGTCCTTTCGCTCCAAGTAGTGAACTCCCGGACTCTAGAAAGGCTCCACAAGAAGAAAGGAACAAGCTTGCTTGAAGTCTTCGAGGCCGAAGATGATCTACGTCTAGGAGACACCAACTCAAGCTACATCTTCACTAATAGTGAAGAATTAGTGAAGAAACAACCCAATCTAAATGGCTAGTCTAGAAGAGGTTGATGAAGTAGAATTTTTCTCACTTTAGAATTATTTTCTCACTCATTTTCTTCACCTCCCAAAATTCTAGAGAGCTTGAGGAAGGAGATAAAGAAGAGCAACCATGGAGAGAAGCAAGTGAAGAATGGCAAACATGGGTGAGTTAATATCATATACTAACTCATGTAGAGACTAAACCATGGCTAATCTTAATGGTTGGGTTAATAAATATCTCAAGTAAAACAAAATTAGTGGACTTGGTCAATAGTTCTACAAGCTTCCACAAGCTTCAACCATGTGACTAATTTCCATTTAATTTTGATTTAATTTAGATAAATAAAACCCTTCATTATGTTAAGCATGGTGTGAGTCTTATTCACCCATGTCTTATGTATCATCTAGCATGACACAAAAGAGTGTACATTAATATATATCACATATATACTAAATGCACAAGTGAGAAAAAGAAATGATTAAGTGAGCAAATATTAGTTAATGTAAATTAATATATCACATATATAATTATACATCAAATTATTAAATCAACACTTGATTTAATAATCTGGCTATATCAAATATAACCGACCAATATCATTTGTATCAACTTATCGAATCAACACTTGATTCGATAACCCGGCTATATCACATATAACTGACCGATATCACATATCGTGAGAATAGAATGCGGTATCACATACGCACATTAATCTCGGTCCCGCACATATCACATATGTGTTCCTACTTCGTTTCGCCTGAGCCAGGAAACCGCTTTGTAGGACTCTAAAGACTCGTCAATACGCCGGAAGTAGGTTATGATCATATCAGTCACCCACAAGCCGTCGGCGGTCTGCTAAACGTAACGGCCACCCGGGTATTGAGCGATCGGAAAATCAACAAGCAAGCCTGCTCATACTTCTGCGAATCCAATCAGTAACACTATCGTACAGTCTGGTCTCTTCGTCTGATATGTCGCATATCTCAGCCTGGGGTGGTAAACGTCAAACCCTAATAGCCCTGATAAGTCATGCCCATATGAGGCCCATAACTATTCCAGATACTACTGATAATACTTACCAGTAGATCTCAGCAACCCTGGCCAGGGATTTCTTGTTATGGCCAATCGAGCATAGCACAATATCAACCCCTAATACCGGGAGACGAAATCCCCTACTATCGCTCATTGCCTCCATGTGACTCGGGACTGTACCGAAAAACCACCGTTTTGTACGATCTCTTGAACGTGGTAAGGTGGAAATCAAAGCACGGTGGGAATCACATAAGACTCTATGACGATCTTGGGTCGACAGACTAACCTGTACCAGTGTCACCAGAGAACTGCTATCTGACGATAGGTATAATACCATCTAGGAGTTCTTGGCGAGTCCGTTCAGTGTACCCAGTCTCCACTGAGCACCTGTATACCTTCTATGATGTCAAACACCAATAGATGTGGGATCATCCATCGTCCATCATATGGGTCGAGAAGCGTATGCGCTAGTCTACTCTAGAATATCGATACCCCATCTCGATACTCCCACGACTAGGAACAATTGAAGGATGTACTTACCGACTTCTACTTCCCTACTAGTATGATCTGCATCATAATACTGGTAGTCAAGTACTCATCCTAAGGGCTTTATCAACATATAATAGAGAGGCAATAAGTGTACATGTTAAAATAAAGAGCAACCAGATAGCATACTATCATGTCGAGCAAGAAAGTCCTCCCTATATGTCCAAGCATCAACTATAATATACATCACATGTATAATAATGGCCTCTAGGGCATACATATAACTAACACACATATGTATACATGATTACCCTAGATACCATAGTATTACCTTTATGTTACAGTGTGGCCTAGGGATCGTTGTTCACTTGATTTCTACTCGCTGATATTTCCTACTCACGAGTTGGCAACTTACCCCCGTTGTGCCATAGTGTTCTTGCAGGTTCTAACGCTCGGATCAGTAGCGGCATCGCTAGCACACAGTTTTCTTCAGAGTGTTTTGCTTTAGTAGTTAGAATACACAATTGGATCGTGGCCACCCTTATACCTACTATTTTCTATTATATCTAGTTAATGCTCCATGAACCAGACTTTGTATATTGGTAGACCTAGACACAGACCTTTATATTTGTGAGACTTAGAGTGAGATGGGTGTATGTTCGGTATTTGAGCTGGATGATGTCTTGGTTTTACTTATTTTCTTCCTATGATTGATCTTCGCCGTAGGGCGTCATATATATATGTGTTTTATTGCGTGGTTGTGATTCCGCCGATTGGCAAAGAGCTAGCTCTCGTTTGGGGATACCTATATTTTGCATGTATGTGATTTTGGATCAAAATATACAAGGAAGGTACTGCCCAAATTTCAAGGACGAAAATGTTTTCAAGTTAGTATATATTCATTGCATTTTCATATGATATTACTTATACTTTTAAAAGAAAGGCTTGAATTTCTTATGCTGGTGTTTCAAAATTGCACCTCCACTTTTTCCGCAAAAAGTTTTATATTTCTGGGCTTCGGCATACTTGAATTACGGAGGGGTCCTGTAGACTTCACGTAATTCCCATGCCTGTCATATGCCAAATTTCCAGGTCGTGACAAAATTGGTATCAGAGCGTTAGGTTTAACCTTGGTTCGAGTTTATAATTAACCTTACGGAACTTAGATTTTACTAAGGGGGTTTTTGGGACTCGAGTTTTCTCCTCATAGGTTGACCTTGGTTGATGGAGTAGGTAACTTGAGTAGAGTGATGTACCGTGTGTATGTTCTATGGCATATTTACGACACACTGCTCTGCTTAAGTGGCCTAAGGACGTACATTTCCTGAGATCCATGCTTCTATTCGTTCCTATGATCATATTCCTATTGAATCCATTCTTTCCTATGATCATATTTTCATTTCAGACCTATCAATTCCACCCATTCCATTGACCTATCTTCATCGATTTTGGTTGAGGTTCCTATCACCATGGCTACGAGAGTAGAGAGAGCTGCTGCTAGAGATGCGGTTAGAGCGAGCTCGTCACAGACGAGGGCTGACCATGATATTCTTCTGGTGACATAGGAACGTATCGGTGTATTGTTTGTGTTGAGATCTCTCATTTGAGGTGAGTGTTCGAATCTGTACTAAATCATCGGGCCATTGATACAGGTTGCCAGATTGAGAGGACTGTTTATGTACGGCCTATCCCAGAGATCGAGATGTTGTCTACCGTGCAGACAGATGACCGAGATGTTGCTGAGATTGACGGGATGTCGCCTCCATAGTTTATAAGCTGAAACCACAGGAGCTTTACAAGTAGAGATGTGACAGAAGATCGATAGTCTATCTTGAATAGAGTGACTAAGATGATTCGTCTAACTGGACGCACCGACGCAGGCTCAGTTGAGTTGAAGAATTCCAGTTGAAGGATCTTACTTAGATCTAGAGTAAATCGATCAAGAGAGGACATTGTTCATGGGATGCTCCGATGCGAGATCGGTAAGTTGACCGGCTTCAGATAGAAGGACCTCACCCAGACGTGTTGTGAGTGATCGAGAACGGACGAATGAAGCGTATTACTCCGATGTTTTGGACGAGTTCCCGTGTATGTAATCGGACAGATATCTTACACAGAGTTGTGAAGATACCCGAGTTCGTAACTTTGAGTCCTTATGAGAGACTCTGATTTGACAGTAGCCGAGAACGAATTGCAATACGCAGCCAGCAAGATATGACATCTAAGTGGATGATAATGAAGACAGGTGGAACAAAAGGTTCGTGTGAGATATTAACGAGCTGTTGTTACTCCCCGTTGATACCAGAGGATTGGTATGAATGCAGAGGCATTGGATACGGCCAAAAGTCCAGAAGAAAGTCACGATGAGTTTGCAACTGTCCGGAAAGGAGAAAAGGATTAAGTAATGAGTGCCAACCTTGGTATAATTCGGCATAGGTGAGATCAGAAGAGACCTAAGAAGGTTCTTTCCTAGATGCCATAGCGAGAAGGATTTGCACCCAGGATCAGTTGTATCACGCATAATCAGAGGGAAAGATGCCGCCATCAGTAACGTGCTACCTTACGAGTCGTCATGTTAATTAGCCAAGAGATGATCAGAGGAGTGCCAGAGTGGAACTGTTCCGTCATTACACCTAACCGGACCGACGAGCAGGAAGATTGTGGGATTGGTGATCCACAGAGAAGATAAGGACCCAGAGACAGCGGACGCCAGACCATGAACAAGAGGCAAATGGATGCTCCTGTTCAGCAAGTTTTGGGCACACCGGCATTTTTCGACATTGAAGGAGGTGTACCTCAATGTCAGTTATTTCGATTTGCATTTTGTGATTTGAGTATCATACTTTTATCGCGTGGACTTTGATTTTCGATGATTGGGTTTCATGATAATTGTCTTCGTGCACCATGGCTGCACCTGCTCGACATTTTCCTATTTGCACAGTTGTTGCACTTGATTTATATTTGTTACATTTATGACATTGGTTTATGATTTGTTGATTGATCTGTTTGAAAAGAAAAGGTTTGTTGTAAATAACCGCAATCAGGACGGTGCCGCTAGTAGATAGCCGCGATGAGTACGGGTCGTCCGCGGGATAACGTGTACCTTTTTTTGCTTTAGACGAGTTGATAGAAGAAGGGTGATTGTTTGTCGTTACAGATATAGAAGATTTATAAAGAAAAGGTTTGTAGGGTTCATAGGACTTAGTAGTATTGGATGAATAATTAAAAATGACTCCTTTTATCGTTTAATAATTTAAAACTAGATCGATAGTGATGAATGTAGATTAGGGTTCTTTGGAAGAAACTAGGGTTTCCCCACTCTTAACCCTTGTCATTGCATTGATCTCTATTCATGTCTAGCCCTTAACAAAACAAGTGTTAAATCAATCTCAAATCGCGGTCATGACTAGCAATAAATTGGTAGCGCGCCCGATAAGGATGTTAACATTTATTTTGCTAAAATTTTTAGACTTTAAAATGTATAAAAGAAGTTAAATGATTTTATCATCCATTGATCTACCCTAGCCTACGAACCCTAGCAAGTTAGAAATTACTCACTCATGGTTTGAGATTTAGAAGAAAGATTGAAGAATGAAAACATGATTAAGATGCAGAAATTAAATGCAGAAAGTAAATGCAAAATGAATTAAATAATAAAAACCCTATCTTTATTAATCAACTATTGCATACAACTTGTGAAAGTAGAGTACAAGAACCTTAGTTGCTCTTAGATCTCTATCTTATTGGAAGTAGATGGCTAGTTGATAATCAATCGGATGCGTGGATCGCTTTGGAACTTTTGATCTCTTCGGTGATGATCTTTAATGTGAAGCTCTCGGTCCTATTTATAGTCACAGAAACTAGAAACCCTAGATTCCATATAATAATATATGCTGTTAAAATCCTAGCTACCAAATTTCAAATCGTACGGCTCTAGAACCGCCGTGAATAGAATACTTTGGCCGCCCAACTGCGCCATCTTAGTGGCATCAGCACTTGAGATTTTTTCTGCTCATTCTTGTTGACATGTGGAGATCCCTTCGATATCTGGATTCTTAGAATAATGCTCTGAGTCTCTTTCGTTGCTAAATCTTACGATTTGCTTCCATATTTCGGCAGATTTGATTCCAACATCTCGGATCTCTTGGATTCCAGACCTGAGCTAATGTGCACAATATCTCAAATCAATGTGTTAGTAGTATTTGGTATTTTTGAGATATTATCCTAACCATTTTATATGATATTATATGTTAAGAATATTGATTAGAAATATTTGATTTGATATGCATATTTTAATTACTAATATTTCATATAAATATTATATACCTATATTTTCCCTCATTATGTTAATTATAATATAGAAATATATGATAATAAACATTTTACACATAAGCCCTCATATATTCTATAATTACAATAAACACCTTTTAGTACTTAACAATAATAGGGAAAATAATCATTCAAATGTGCAATATTTTAAACTAATCATTTGTCCATATCCATTGCACTTGATATTGATTTTGTGCATTTGTTGCACGTATTTATGACTCTATGTATTTCGATACAATCGATTTGATTTCGTGCATGTTGTATGCACTCGACATGACTTATGCACTCGGTATAGTTCATATGTGCTTGCAGTATATTGATATGGGTTTTGTGCATACAGTTGCACACGTTTATGATTTTATACACATTGATATACTCGATGTCATTTTTTTATGCGCATTTGGGACATCGACAAGTTTTCGGGCACCTAGTGCACCTGGTATTCACTTTCGTGCACTCTATTGCACCAGATGTTTTTGTTCGGACCTGATACTCTAGATTTGAATTTTTGCGCGCATTTGGCACACTGGATGTGATTTTGTACACACTGGATGCACTTGATCGAGATTTTTATTCGTGCATGTTAGTTGCACTTGGTTGAGATTTTCATGCACTCTAGATACACTTGATATTATTATCGTGCACACCCGTTGCACTTGACAGATGCTTTCGCGCACACCCGTTACACTTAGTTTTTCTTTTGTGCACATTCATGGCACTTGAATTTGGCTTTGATTTCCGTGCGCAATAGACGCACGTGATATTAGATACACCTTTGAGCTTGATTTTACTCATGAGCAATATATTTTTATGATAAGTACTATATTATATAGTAGTCGAGCAGGACTGGTCTGAGGACAGTACCTGAGTATTTTTACATGCATCGGTATTTATCAAGAGATTTTCAAAAAGGAGCTATAGTCTCGCTATTTTCTACGTGTCCGTGAGTGACACAAATTTTTACCAGGAAAACATTTGGGATATTTCAAAAAGGTGGGACATATATTTTGAGCAAAACATATATAGACATATACCTAATTCTTTACAAAATGATTGTCCGCCACTTGTACCATGAGTTATACATCAAACGGCAGTTTGGAAAGAATTTTGCATATGTTTATTCATATTTTAAAAGGGTTTTACAAGGATGAGTACTATATATGTATTATGATCTTGTCAATAGTATATTCGAATTTTAGCAGTGGATTTCGAGATTTGCAGCTCCATTATAACTCTGATAATTGAGTGACGCTTCACGGAGTTCGATTTTGAGTTTCGCATTCGTTTTCATGCTCACTCTATGCATTGTGTTATATTTGAGTATTCCGTGATTTCGGGGCCCTGTTGATTTGAGCTGGTTATGAAATGTTTTAGTATTTGGGGGTTTAAATTTAAATTCGGGGACCGAATTTATTTAAAGGGGAAGATTGTAACATTTCAGAAATATAAAATATTATTTTTTGAATTTAAATAATGAAATAATATATTTCACGAAAACTACTCGAGTATGAATTTGGGGTTTTCGTAAAATGGTATAATTAAATACCAATAATTGGAAAATATTTAGAGAGTAATATGAATTATTAATTATAAAGGTATTTATTGGATTTGGATATTTTATAAATAATTATGCAATTATTTATATGCAGGTTTATATTAAACGTGATTATTGCACTACTAATCATGATTAAGCCAAATCTACTTTTGTATCAGCCATGGCTAATGCACCATGACACTTTGTGTTGATTCATGCATGGCTTCCAGTATTTATGAACTTTGGTTTTTTTATATGAGAGAGGAAAAAAGAAAAAGAAAGGGGGGGCAAAGGTGACATGGAAAGGGGGACATAGAGGTATGGGCTTAAAAGAGAGAGAGAGAGAAAGAGGATGGCTCCTACAACCATGACCCTTTCTTATCTCATCATTCATTCTTTCCTTCATCCTTCATCTTCATCTTCTTCTCCAAGCTCATTCACCTCCACTACCACCCCAAAACACCTCAACACCCATCTTAAAATCTCACCTCACCTTCACAAAAAAATGACCACCACCTCATCCTACACCCCATTTGAAGCTCAAGTTTGGATTTTGAGTATTTTCAGCCATTTTGGAATTTTCTTCAGTTGCTCAAAGAGATATAACCATCACTTTTCTTCTTGTTATTTTGTTTCCTAATCTCCTAGTTAAGTTTAGAGTTCGATTAAGCAAGTTTAGCGACTTTGAAAATTCTTAGAATGTTATAGTGGATGAATGGACTTGTAAAGATGTAATTGAGATTTAGTTAGCGACCGCCAAGCCATTAGTGATGATATTCTGGCTAAACTTGAGACCAGAACCCCAAAACACGAAATTAGAATTTTCCTGATGTCGGTTTTTGGTGATTTTTGATGACCTTATAGGATATGCTATCACCCAAGAGCACTATAAAATAAGTTCCCAAAACAGTGAGACGTGCAGGCTACCAAGAATTTTCCCTAGAAACCCGAGCCCCTATCTCCACTGTTCGGCCGCAGATTTATTCCCCCAGGCCGCAATTTTCAGCCTGGTCTTAGTGATTTTGGTTGATTCTCGGCCCATAGCTTTGTTATCTGATATCTAGACCTACCCTATATGCAGAATCTCTAAATTTTACTTAGGGTAGAATCTGGGAGTGTTTTCCCATGTTCCTGATTTTGAATGCCCGATTCCTGAAAACTTGGTTTTTGTATTTGAGTTTGGACTTGGTCGTTGGACGTTCGTACATCAACGCTGAGGGTTATTTGGTTGTTCTTGCATGCGTAGGCTATAGGTTCTAACCTATGAGCACTTCGTGTGCCGTATCGGTTTCAGACTTGATTTTGATATCGTTACGATGTGCATTGATTTGTAGATACCTTCGCGTGGATTTTCAAGACGACGAAGGAGATCAAGATGTTCATCGACTTCGGATAAGCAAGGATACTGCAGGTGAGTAGATCTATATCTACTGGAGAAGTCGGGTGGATGGCGTATAGCACCCTCGCAATCATAGTAATGAAAAATCGATATATATAGAATATATTTTTGGAGAAACCTATGCTATGAACTTACGGATGTGATCAAAAGAGTTAGTATGAGATTACACAATGAAAAGATGACATGAGTGGATATGTTGACTTGAGGACACAGGGAAAATCATAATTATATTCATATGCCAAGATATGATATGAGATTGGGATTTTGATATGATGAAATGAGGATATGATAAATACAAGATGACTTGAATTGAGATGTTGATATGATGAAATGAGAATATGATAAATACAAAGATGATTTGAATTGGGATGTTGATATGATGAAATGAAAATATGATGAAACAAGATAACTTGGATTGATATGTTGATATACGGATGCTAGGCGATATATATATGCATATATACTTATGCCGAGGCATATAAATGAGTATAAAGGATGATATGATGTATGAGACCATAGATCAGTACCCTTGTTTATGTATAGGACGATAGATCCTTAATCTATTTGATAACACCGTACGATGGATTACTCTACACGATAAGATATACCAGATGATTATTCCGCACTTGTGACTTGAGGATGATGTTTGATGATAGTGCCACATCCGATAATATGAGGCAGGATCGCCAACTTTTGGGATTGTCTTGATTCAGAAAATCATTGATTTCTAAACGCCTTGATAGATATGGTTTATACTGATGAATTTAGGTGTAGTTGTATACCTTATACCGTTCATACTTAGATTGCATCTTTTCCTTGCGACATACGTACTATGTTTCCAGCACTTACCTGTATATGGCTTCGTCTACTAGTACGCATTCACTATTACCGATGATGCGCATGTTACACATACTCAGATTTGCCGGCTCACACACTTATCATCAGTAATTGCCATGCCGGTTACACAGTAGAACTGCTATATCACAGTATTTCTCTTGAATGAAAAGTGCAATCATTGTTCAGTAATTATCACATGACATGCATACATGATAATACTTGAGATGCTTACAGTACAGTTCTATGCTTGTATATACTGCACTTTATGGTTACATGCATTGAGATACTGTTTTCATGAGATCTATGGATTTGAGAACCTCGGTTATATTTCAAAGAAAATTATGAATTGTTTTAAAAATGCGGTTTCTCGTGATGTGATATTTCGTGTCCACCATGAGTTTTCTTGGTTCTGAGCTATGTGATACCCGATTCGAGGAGTGAAAAAGAACCGTCTGCAGGTACATGGTGGACCCGGTAAGGTATCCCGGTGTAAGAAGATCATAGAGTAGAAGATGAGCCTGGCAGGGGATGCACTACCTACCGGTGATAATTTAGGCTCGGCGGTTATCCGGAGGATACCGGCTGGAGTCGTGAGATCAGATGGATATGAGGGTCGATCCGATGATACGGCGCCTGAGATATAAGGATTTACGTGTCGATATTGGACACGGGTTTTTTGGTATTTCGAGTGTCGATGCTGGACACTCATGTTTTATGATGTTGATGTGTTGTTGATGGACACATGTTGGATATTCAAATACATTCATGATTCAGAAGACTTGACACATATACTGATACTGGCATGACATCATTATTGTACACATATGTATACATGATTGTATTAGATACCATAGTATTACCTTCATGTTACAGTGTGACCTAGGGATCGTTGTTCACTTGATTTCTACTCAATAATATTTTCTACTCACGAGTTGGTAACTCACCCCTGTTGTGCCATTGTTTTCTTGCAAGTTCAACTGCTTGGATCAGTAGCGGCATCACTGGCATACAGTTTCTTTCACGGTATTTTGCTTTGGTAGGTGGAATACACATTTGGCTCATGAACACCCTTGTACCTACTATTTTATATTGTATCTAGTTAAATCTCCGTGAACCAGACTTTGTATATTGGTAGACCTAGCCATAGACTTGTATATTTGAGAGATTTAGAGCGAGATGGGTGTATGTTCACTATTTGAGCTGGATGATGTCTTGGTTTTACTTATTTCTTTCTGTGATTGATCTTCTCCATAGGGCGTCGTATATATATGTACTTTATTGCGTGGTTGTGATTCAGCTAATTGGCGAAGAGCTAGCTCCCTCTTGGAGATGCCAATATTTTGCATGTATGTGGTTTTGGATCAAAATATACAAGGGGGTGCTGCCCAATTTTTTTTTTTCAAGTTAGTATACAATCATTGCATTTTCATATGATATGACTTATACTTTTAAAATAAAGGCTTGAATTTCTTATGCCGATGTTTCAAAACTGCACCTCCACTTTTTTCTGCAAAAATATTAGATTTCCGGGTTTCGGCTTACTTGAATTACGGCGGGGTCCTGTAGACTTCACGTAATTTTCGTGCCGGTCATGTGCCAAATTTCCGGGTCGTGAAAAAGTTGGTATCAGAGCGTTAGGTTTAACTTTGGTTCGAGTTTAGACTTGACCTTACGGAACTTAGATTTGATTAAGGGGTTTTTTGGGACCCGAGTTTTCGCCTCATAGGTTGACCTTGGTTGATGGAGTAGGTAACTTGAGTAGAGTGACGTACCGTGTGTTTGTTCCATGGCCTACTAACGACACGTTGCTCCGCTTAAGTAACCTTAGGATGTACATTTCCTCAGATTCGTGCTTCTATTCATTCCTATGATCATATTCCCATTGTTTCCATTCTTTCCTATGATCGTATTTCCATTTCAGACCTATCAATTCCACTCGTTCCTATGATCTATCTTCATCGATTTTGCTTGAGGTTCTTGTCACCATGGCTATGAGAGCAGAGAGAGCTGCTACTAGAGATGCGGTCAGAGCGAGCTTGTCACGGACGAGGGCTGACCATGATATTATTCTGGTGACATAGGAACGTATCGGTGTATTGTTTGTGTTGAGATCTCTCGTTTGAGGCGAGTGTTCGGATCTGTACTGGATGATTGGGCCATTGATAGAGGGTGCAGGATTGAGAGGACTATTGATATACGGCCTAACCCAGAGATCGCGATGTTGTATACCGTGCAGACAGATAACCTAGCTGTTGCTAAGATTGACGGGATGTCGCCTCCAGAGTTTATAGACTGAAACCACAGGGGCTTATGGGCAGAGATGTGATAGAAGATCGCTAGTACATCTTGAATAGAGTGACTAAGATGATTCATCTAACTTGACATGCCGACGCAGGCTCGGTTGAGTTGAAGAATTCCAGTTGAAGGATCTTACTCAGATCTAGAGTAAATCGATCAAGAGAGAACATTATTCATGGGATGCTCCGATGCGAGATCGGTTAGTTGACCAGCTTTAGATAGAAGGACCTCACTCAGACGTGCTGTGAGTGATCGAGAATGGATGAATGAAGTGTATTCCTCCGATATTTTGGACGAGTTCCCGAGGATGTAATCGGATAGATATCTTCCACAGAGTGGTGAAGATACCCGAGTTCATAATTTCGAGTCCTTGTGAGAGACTCCGATTTGACAGTAGCCGAGAATGAATTGCAGTACGCGGCCAGCAAGATATGACATCGAAGTGGACGATAATGAAGACAGGTGGAATAAGAGGTTTGTGTGGGATATTAACGAACTGTTGTTACTCCCCGTTGATACCAGAGGATTGGTATGAATGCAGAGGCGTTGGATACGGCCAAAAGTCCAGAGGAAAGTCGTGATTGGTTGTAACTGTCCGGAAAGGAGAACAGGATTAAGTAATGAGTGCCAACCTGGGTATAGTTCAGCATAGGTGAGATCAGAAAAGACCTAAGCAGGTTCTTTCCAGGATACCATAGCGATAAGGATTTGCACCTAGGACCAGTTGTATCGCGCATAATTAGAGAGCCAGATGCCGCCTTCAGTAACTTGCTACCTTGTGAGTGGACTTGTTAATTGGCCAAGAGATGATCAAAGGAGTGCCAGAGCGAAGCTGTTCCGTCATTACACCTAACTGGACCGACGAGCGGAAAGATTGTGGGATTAGTGATCCACAGAAAAGATAAGGACTCAGAGACAGAGGACGCCAGACCGTGAGAAAGAGGCAAGTGGACGCTCTTGCCCTGCAAGCTTTGGGCGCACCAGCATTTTCCGATATTGAAGGAGATGTACCTCAATGTCAGTTATTGCGATTTACGTTTTGTAATCTTAGTATCACACTTTTATCGCTTGGACTTTGAGTTTCGATGATTGGGTTTCGTGATAGTTTTTTTCGTGCACCGTGGTTGCACTTACTGGACATATTCCTATGTGCACAATTGTCGAACTTGATTTATGTTTGATACATTTATGATATCAGTTTCTAATTTGTGCATATCCAGTGCACTTGATATTGATTTTGTTCATTTGTTGCACGTATTTATGACTCTATGTATTTCAATATAGTCGATTTGATTTCATGCATGTTGTATACACTCGACTTAACTCATGCACTCGGTATAGTTCACATGTTCTTGCAGTGCATTGTTATGGGTTTTGTTTCCGCAGTTACACACGTTTATGATTTTTTGAAACCTTGATATACTCGATATTGTTTTTTATACGCATTTGGGACATCGACGAGTTTTCGGGCACCTAGTGCCCCTGGTATTCACTTTCGTGCACTCTATTGCACCAGATGTTTTTGTGCAGACCTGACACACTTGATTTAGATTTTCACGCCCATTTGGCGAACTGGATGTGATTTTGTGAACACCGGATGCACTTGATCGAGATTTTTATTCGTGCATGTTAATTGCACTTGGTTGAGATTTTCGAGCACTCTAGATGCACTTGATGTTATTGTCGTGCACTTCCGTTGCACTTGATAGATGCTTTCGTGCACACTCGTTGCACTTAGTTTTTCTTTTGTTCACATTCATGGCATTTGTATTTGGCTTTGATTTTCATGCGCACCAGACGCACGTGATATTGGATACACCTTTGAGGTTGATTTTACTCATGAGCAATATATTTTTATGATAGGTACCATATTATATAGTAGCCGAGAAGGACTGGTCTATGAACAGTATCTGAGTATTTTTGCATGCAGTAATATTTACCAAGAGTTTTTCAAAAAGGAGTTATAGTCTCTCTATTTTCTATATGTCCGTGAGTGACAAAAAGTTTTACCAGGAAAACTTTTGGGATATTTCAAAAAAGTGGGACGTATATTTTGAGCAAAACATTTATAGACATATACCTAATTATTTTTAAAATGATCGTCCGCCACTTGTACCATCAGTTACGCATCACACGGCAGTTTGGAAAGAATTTTGCATATGTTTATTCAGCTTTTAAAAGGGTTTTACAAGAATGCGTGCTATATACGTATTTTGCTCTTGACTATAATATATTCGGATTTTAGCAGTGGATTTCGAGATTTGCAGCTCCATTACAACTCCCGTGATTGCGTGACGCTTGACGGAGTTCGACTTTGAGTTTCACACTCATTTTCATGCGCATTCGATGCACTGTGTTATATTTGAGTATTCTGTGATTTCGGATCCCCGTTGATTTGAGCTGATTATTGAAATATTTTAGTATTTGGGGGTTTAAATTTAAATTCGGGGACTTATTTAAGAGGGAAGATTGTAACATTTCAGAAATATAAAATATTGTTTTTGGAATTTAAATAATAAAATAATATATTTCACGAAAACTATTCAAGTATGAATTTAGGGTTTTCGTAAAATTGTATAATTTAATACCAATTTTTGAAAACTATTTAGAGATTAATATGAATTATTAATTATAAAGGTATTTATTTGATTTGGATATTTTATAAATAATTATGCAATTATTTATATGCAAGTTTATATTAAACGTGATTAGTTCACTACTAATCATGATTAAGCCAAATCCACTTTTGTATTAGCCATGGCTAGTGCACCATAACACTTTGTGTTGATTCATGCATGGATTCTTGTATTGGTGAACTTTGGTTTTTTTTATATGAGAGAGAAAAAATAAAACAAAAAAAAGAAATGGGGGACAAAGGTGACATGCAGAGGGGACATTGAGGCATGGGCGAGAGAGAGAGAGAGAGGGAGGGGGGGATGGCTCCAACAACTATGAACCTTCCTTATTTCATCCTTCATTCTTTCTTTCATCATCTTCATCTTCTTCTCCAAGCTCCTTCACCTCCTCTACCACCCCAAAACACCTCAAAATCTCACCTCACCTTCATAAAAGATGACCACCACCTTATCCTACACCTCATAGCAAGCTTAAGTTTTGATTTTGAGCATTTTCAACCATCTTGAAATTTTCTTCAGTTGCTCCAAGAGATATAACCTTCACTTTTCTTCTTGTTATTTTGTTTCTTAACCTCCTAGTTAAGTTTAGAGTTCGATTAAGCAAGTTTAGCGACTTTAGAAATTCCTAGAATATTTTAGTGGATGAATGGACTTGTAGAGATGTAATTGAGATTTAGTTAGTGACCCTCAAGCCATTAGTGATGATATTCTGAATAATCTTGAGACTAGAACCCCAAATCACGAACTTAGAATTTTCCCGATGTCGATTTTTGGCGATTTGTGATGACCTTATAGGATCTACAATCACCCGAGAGTACTATAAAATATGTACCCAACACAGTGAGACGTGCAGGCTACCAAGAATTTTCCCTAGAAACTTAAGCCCCTACCTCCACTGTTCGGCCGCAGATTTATTCCCCTAGGCCGCAATTTGCAGCCTGGTATTGGTGATTTTGGTTGATTCTTGGCCCATAGCATTGTTATCTGATATCTAGACCTACCCTATTGTTCCCGCCAAAAACATTTGGCTCAAAGCTTGCTATTCCCTTATAAAAATAAAGAGAAATCTCCACGTGTTAAACATGTGTACCCACATGCAAAGCATGTAACTATCACCTCAGATAGGATTAAATCCTTGAGTGCCTCACATGTTTCCCACGTGAGCGCCATCGCCAGCCTCTGTTAAAGATTAAATTCTATAGTGGCGCCTCACGTGGAACATACATGAGCGCCGGCGTGCAAAGCACGAGAGTGACTACTTATAAAAGAATTAAATTCTTAGGCGGCGCCCTCGTGCATAGCACATAAGCGTCATCACCCAAATTAAAGAGGGTAGAATTAAATTCTACATTGGGAATATTTCCCTAAAATCTGGGATATTCTCTGTTAAACAGAGTCGTTGGATCAAAAATTCAATGGTGATAATAAATCACTAAAATGATAGAATTAAATTCTATTAGGGAAAAAATATCTCCCTGATCAAATATTCTCTGTTAAACAGAGAGTCCTTGGATCAAAGATCCAACGGTGATTTAAAATCATCAAATGATAGAATTAAATTCTATTTAGGAAATATTTTCCTTAATCTTTCTAATATGGAAAGATCTTTCCCTAATAGAGAATTTTGGATTTAAAATCCAATGGTGATAAAATATCACCAATTAAATTATCTGATAGAATAAAATTCTATCTTAGGAAAATATTTTCCTAATCTTATTAAACTAACAAGATATTCATACAACAGAATTAAATTCTATGTTTGGAAAATATATTCCTAATCTTGTTAAACTAACAAGATAACAAGATATTCATATGATAGAATCAAATTCTAATCTTGTTAAACTAACAAAATATCCATATGATAGAATAAAATTCTAATCTTGTTAAAATAACAAGATATTCATATGACAGAATAAAATTCTATCTTAGGAAATATTTTCTAATCTTGTTAAACAAACAAGAAATCTTCTCTGTTAAACAGAGAGCTTTTGGATTAAAAATCCAACGATGAATAAAATTCACCGACTGATCTAAAAAACCATTTTGATTGATCATGAAATCAATCATGATCTCTCAATGAGAGATTTTCTCAACAAATTGATTTTTCTCTTCTCGTATAAATAGGAGCAAAGGGATTAATCAAAAGGGAAGAGGAGGAAAAAAGGAGGCCCCTTATAAACTTCTGTAAAAATACAGAAGGCTATCAAAACAACAGAAAATTTAATTCTCTCAAAGAAGAAGACTTTCCTCCTAAAAAACCCTAGGTAAAGAAAAAAGATGAAATCAAAATATCTCCTTTACCTAACATACCATATCTAAGGGTTTAACCCTTCTCAAAGAAATTAGTTTTTTCTCTAGATCTGAGATCCACAAGACAAGTCTCAAATAAGTTGAGAATTTAATTCTCATCGGGAAGATCTTGTTCTTGAGAATCAAAAATTCAGGGAAGAACAAAATTGAAAATAAAGAAGATGGAGTTCATAATACACCAGGAATTTAGTTCCTTCAAATCAAGAACCTAGTTCTTTAAAGAACCCAATCCAAGATCCTCAAAATAGTGATCTTGGTGATCCTTCATGGTTAAAACACCATTAAAAGAGGTTTAACCTCTCTGAAAACATGAAAATGGAAAACATGGAGTTCATAATACTCCAGAAACTTAGTTTCTTCAAATCAAGAATTTAGTTCTTAAAGAACATGATCCCAGATCCTTAAAATAATGATCTTGGTGATCGTTAATGGTCAAAATACCATTAACAGAGATTTAAATTCTCTAAAAATATCAACAGAGATTAAATCTCCAAAAACATAGCGTCTCACGTGAAAAGCACATGAGCGCCCAAAGCTAGAAACCCAGCACCTCACGTGAAAAGCACGTGAGCGCAAGAAAAGATTAGTGCTTAGCACTATGTCAGCGTCTCACACGAAACACATATGAGCGTTGTATATCTTAGTGCATAACACTGCTGGGTAGTATAAAAACACAATCTCAGCCCAAATTGGCTAAGTTTCCTGAGGTTAAATCTCGTTGATTTTAAAATCAACCGAGCCTATATTGCTCATGATCTCCCAAACTGATTTGAGTCTCATACATGACTAAAGATCTCTTATTGATGATATCCAAAACGATATTCATCCCAAATCTCCTAAGGTAATCATAGTCTCAAATACGACTAAAGATTCTTAGGTCCGCCATAACCCCTTTTCCCCTCAAATACGGGATTTAGTTCAAGGGTACATCCTTCTACACCTCTGATATATTTCGTTGTAATTCCTCAACGTCTTTAGAGAGGTGGTGGGTCCCGACAACCAACAACTCCTTTCGTTATACATTGATACACTTCCAAATTGATGTGCACCCCTCAGAGCCTCGCCTCAAACATGGTGATAATGGACCGAAACGTTCCTAAACTAACTCGTTTCCCCAAAATGGGAATCTTGTACCGAAATGTCCCTAAACTAATATTCGCCCCAAACACGGCAGTAATGGACCTCGATGTCCTTAAACTAAAATAATTGGGCTCAAATGTTCATATGTTTAAGTCGATCTTAATCTTAAACTAGATTAACGGTCCTTAAATAAATCAAACCCAAATCTAAAATATACGGATTCGGACTGATCCGTGCCCTACGGGCGATGATATAAACTAGTCTCCGTATACAATCCATGGGCAACCAAAACAAACAAAAAACACACACGACACAAAGTGAACTGCTGGAGAAGGGGAAAGTGGTTATCACAATGCTGTAACGTAATTAACTGCAGGGGCTTGCGCCTGTAGGGAAGAGCATCCCCACAATAAAAAAAACCCTCATAAAAAAAGGGAGAATTTGATGAAATCTGGTACAACGGTCGCATCCGTCCAAACCTCCGATATACGATACCATAAATCAAATTTGTATCTTCGGAGAAGTAGACGGATAAATCCAAATAGCATCTGCTCCCAAACTCAGGTAAGACGATCCATCCCAATTATTCTCCGTTTTCGGCGATGAAAACCTATATGCATAATCTCCAAATTTGACTTAGGGTAGAATTGTAAGTAGATGTCGCGTACCCCACGTGTTCGCGGGGAGGCGGAAATTGCAAAAAATGATTTTTACGGGCTTCACTACACCGACTTTAACCAAGGATCGAACATAAACCCTAGCTAGCAAACTACATGAGGTTTAACTACTCGGATGAATGTTATACCTCGTAGTATCGTGTCCTTTGGGTCTTCTCGTTGTCCTCCTCCTCATCATAGGCTCCGAGGATCGAAACGGATCGAAACTTCCTCGTCGGCTTCCTCGAGTCAAAGACGATCCACCCGAGAGTCTATAGTCCGAGCTCCAACCTCAACTCCGAGGTAACTAGGGCAAGTAGCTTGCTAGACTAGATGGCTTAGGTGATGTAGAGAGTGAAGATGGAATACTTGGTCTCTTGGAACCCTAGGTTTCTCAACTCATGAGACAATTAGGGTTTCATATAAGAGAAGAAGAAGACTTGAGAAAATGAGAATGAACTTGTGAGCTCTTGAAAAAAGCTTGGCTGTCCAAAAGATAAAGAATGAAGTAAATAAGATATTTTGGAGATAAATATCTCACCACAAAATATTTCACAAGCTTCACAAATATCTATTTTTTCAAGTGAGTGAGTCACCAAGCAGCCATGCTAGATTCAATGCTCAATTCCACCTCATTTCTCCGCCCATATTGTTTAATCCATAAAAGAATCAAAACCCTAATAGGAGTCCCCTTCTAGAAGCTTTCCCGAAATAATTATGAGAATGCCCCTCATCCGTATATACATACCTGTTCACACCATAATATTGTATTATTATATTCCCCATTCTTATTCTTTTTATAAATAAACGGGTGCTTTTGACGCATGTCTGCTACATGTTACAGGTTACAGGTTCTTGGACAGAAAACAGTGAAAAAGACAAAAGACGATGTAAAAAGGGACTTTTGACCAACAAATAGAAGGATCTTGATCAAGCCGACATGAAAGATAAAGTTCACAAAGTACAAGGCAGCGCAAGGTCTAAGATGTCAGTGAACGGTTAAAAGTCTAATACAAGTATTCACTGGAATATCTGGAAGAAACCTGGAAGCCTATTTGAGAAAATTACCAAAGAAACAAGAAGCCCAAAAAGCCCAGAGCCATATGAAGAAAACTCAAGCAGTGATCTCACTATTGGGCCGCGGTTACGCGGCAGTATGGAGCCTGTATGGAATAAATTTTTTACTATAATTCTTTATGTCTTTGACCGGTCTTTCTAAAGCTATTTTTGTAATTATAAACATGCGGATCAAATGTAACCCTAGGGTTTCCTATTCTCTATAAATAGGAACTCTACAGATTGTAATTCTTTATGCCTCCTTTTAATAATAAATTCAGAATTCTTTATGGAGAGCATCGGTGCCTCTCTTCAATTCATCTATTCAGATCTGACAACCCTGCGTAAATGTTTGGAGAGATCCATCTGTAAAGTAAGTAGATTTATTTATTTTCTTGCCCTAGGTAATTTCAATTCCTGCCCTAGATTAAATTTATTTTCCTGCCCTAGTATAGATTTTATTTATATGCCCAAGTTATAACTTTCAATTAATTGCCCTAGGTAGAATAATTAGGTTTTTAGATTTAATAATCAATCCGAACACCCTTCGGAATTAACTCGTTAGCACGATTAGGAGATTCACAACATCCCTGTGGACCGACCCGTACTCACCGGCTAGCTTCATGCGACGACGTTCTTGATTGCGGTTTAGAAATAGTTTTTGAGATACAAATCAAATGGCGCCGTTGCCGAAGATGGCGTAGAATTTTCTTTTCGTAATTTTGGGTTAATTATAAAATTTAAAAAAATCCAAAAAATATAAAAAATATATAATCTGTTATTTTTGGAAGGGATACTTTGTTGTGTGAATTTTTGCAGGATATACAAAATCGGATCTGGAAATTTACAGAAAGCAAAACAGGAAATAAAATATCGGAACAGAAGAGATTTTGATCAACAGAATAGAAGAATTTTTCTGGAGCCCCAACACCCCCAAACCGCCGCGATTCCGCGGCCAAAACCCACATTAGGCAGCGGAACCGCGGCCATCTTGGAGATTCAGAACGTCAGAAAATTTTGGGGGGTTCATGCTGACGAGACCGCCGCGAAAACGCGGCATTAATACACTTAAACCGCGGAAACGCGGCCTTATGGTGTCTTCAGGTGATGAAATTTGCACTGTAAGCTCTCTGTTATTTCTCCTCTGCAAATTTTAATATATTTTCTGAATATTGCCTGCAAGATTTTGTGTGCTTTAAAAATATATTCTATTCCATATAACAAGTCTTGTGCAGGATTTTTGGGCCCCGCTCAAAATAGAAATTGATTGCAAGTAATCTTTTTTGTTGCATATCTTTTCTCGAATATCTTTTTGCAACAATTTTTTCCAAATAAAGATTCTTGTGATATGATTAAAATAATAACCAATTGCAAGTAATATTTTGCTGTGCATATCTTTTCTATAAAATATTTTGCTGTTGCATATCTTTTCTCTAAAATCTTTTTGCAACAAAATTTTTCGAAATAAAGAGAAAAAAAATCAATGAAAAATGAAAATAAAAAGGACAAATATTTTATAGAACTTGCAAAATTTTTTTAGCCCCAAATAAATCCTTGCACCACCCAACCTTCCTTCTTGTCACCTTTCTTCTTCTAACATGGGTACCCCACACAATAAATCATTAGCCGAACTTTGGTATCCCGAACCTAATTTTGCGTCATACGTTAATTTGTTCGGTTAATTTAAAAACGATCCCTCCGTGCCAAAAATATCTTTGAAAAATCAAATAGAGGCGTCTAGGAGAAATAGTTTGACTTTTCAACCCACTTTGTGTCAACCGAGTTAACCTTTACCACCTACATATGTTGATACCACTTCTTCAAGTCCTTCTGTCACTCCTAGGCCGATGTCCATTGCTGAGAATATTGCTCAATCTCGCAGTAGATCTTTCACCCCTCTCCACTCATCTAGTTCTAGGGATCCGCACGATTATTCACCTTTTTATCCATATGTTGACCCTACCCCTGCCCAACCACCCACTTCCTACAAGTCATACCCGACCTTCCCACCTTCACTAGACACTGTTTCGACACAGCCATTAGGGAGTTTCACATATCCAACCAATTTTGAATCTTTTACTGAAACCCCCTCACCACCTAAGTTTAGTTTGGAAGAGTCGTTGGAAGCGTACATTGCAGCAACAAATAAAATGATGAGGAATGTGGAAGCGTCCATGGCCGCCCTTATGCAACCTAGTGAACCGGTAGCTAGTGTCCCGCTAGCTCCAAATTTTTCAATGTATGAGGCGGCAGTTGGACAGAGTGAGAATGAGAGAGGATTTTCAAATCAAACCTACCCTTACCCAATTGAAGCCCACAACTCCTGTTTTCCATCGATTGCCCTAAATAGTTCACCTGTTAAAAATAAAAATGAGTTGTGTGATTTTGTAGTGTTTGATTTGCCAGATTGTGAGGAACCCCTTTCGAGTGAAACCGCACCTAATCCTTTCGATCTTTACACCTCCACTCTAGAACCTAAATCGATAGATATCTATGCTTTTGATGAGGTGTCTAAAGAAATTGATTTTCACTTTGATTGAGAATATAGACGCCGGGAATATTTCGGATGATGAACCTGTCGATTTGCTTGAAATTTTATATTCAAATCATCATCCTGAGTTATTAAATGTTTCTCCCGAATCTCATATGCGTCTAGACTTTGATGATAATGGCATGGATGAGTTGAATATTGAGGATAGTATCGAAAAGAGTCTTGAGGATAATATTGAGGTTGAATCATTTTTGTTTGATGTGTCTGATTTTCCAATTCATCCTCCTGAACATTTGACTGTTATATCATCCTCCCTCCTTCCCATCGTTCTGACCCTGCTTGAAGACTGTGAGCTTGAAACCTTTTCCTTTGAATCTAACACAATTCTCACAGCCGATAACACCTACGAGTGTTTCACTTTTTCGGACGATGTTGATGACTCACCGCCCGAGTTTGAGTCCTTTACATTTTCAGATGAGCTATCAGACTCGGTTGATTATAGTAGTTTCGAACCATTAATGGAATCTTTCAAGTTCGAAATTGTTTACTACGGTGAGAAAGATACTATCCCTAATTCACTCCCTTTCGTCTTTCCCATTGTTCCGACCGAACAAATGACCGTTACACTTTCATCTCCTATACCAAGTTCGGCGTACCCATATTTTCTTGCGAATCTTGAGGGATTTGATCCCATTTCTCGACGAGTAGATAGGTTAGTGCAATCGCTTATAACATATCGATCATCACATATTACGCTAATTTATTCACTCAATTTACACCCTCAAGATCATACTCCACTTCCTTCTTCTTTTCGCCATTCTTCTCCCCCACCGAGACCATATTCTACCATTCTTCTTTCCACACGGTCTCGCGTGCTTCTCATTTTCTTGCACCAACTATACCATTTCCACGATAAGATTTTTGAATGGTTGGTGCTAACTTTTGGCTTGTGCAAGGCCAAGCTTAAGTTTGGGGGAATCTTTGTATATATGTATATATATTTTTCTTTTTCTATAAAAAAATAAAAAAAAATTCAAAACATTAAAAATATAAATAAATAAACAGGGGAGTACCGGCCTTTTTGACCCTCTTGGTTTAGCATGACAGTGAGGACACTGTCAAGTTCAAGTTTGGGGGTATGCTCGGTACGTCTTCTTCCTTCGCATTAATTTGTACATATTTTTGCATTTGCATATTTATTTGAAAAACCCATAAAAATTGAAAATTTTCAAAAATTATAAAAAATTTTGTATTCAATTTTGGCTTATTTGACTAGAGTTTGACAAATAGGTTAACTAGCTAGGAACAACTAGATTTTAGACGTATTAAATTAAAAACCCTAAAAACAACATTCCTTAAAGTTTAGCGGTAGAAAGTATATGCCTTGTAGTTTATTTAGAAATAGGAAAATTTTGGGTTCACTTCTTGGGCTAAGTCGAAACAAGGGAAGAGTATTGATGTTCTTATTAGAGTATAAGTTTGAAAAATAGTTCCTACCTTAAGTCTAGATTATGAAAATGTATACCCTACAATTTGCACAATCACGCACCTTGAAACTTGGAATAGTAGAAGAGACCTTGAAATGCTCTTTTCTGAAGTCCTTAGTACGAAGAAAATAAAATATATAAGTGTGAATAAAGAATAAAAAAAATGGACACTGGTTTTGTGATTACTTAAGGCTGCAAAAATAGAAAAATATTTAGCGAGGGTGCTTCATCACCTAGTGCCTTAGACTAACTGGTTTGGGAGTCACTGCTAAAGCCTTGGGTGTTGCAAGCTAGGAAGTGCGCTTTAAAGTGCAAACATATCTTTTAATCGGTCGTTGGTACCTCAAGAAGTATTAACGGTCGCATGAAGGATGTGTAAGCAAAATTCAATTAAAAAATTCACCAACTAAGAAGTGCTTTGGACAACGGACGAGAGTATGATTGCTTGATTTGAATTTCCAAGTGTAGGGGTGATCTATACACACACGTAGGGATATGTGATTGGAGTTTAGATAAGAGAAAGGAGTGAAGAATAGAACTTGTATCTTTAGTAAGGGTTGATAGAAATTCCTAAGTCGAGATGGAATCCTAGAAGGAAAACTTAAGAGATGCCGAAAGCTAAGTAAGTCTATAAGATATATATAATCTTAAGTTAAATAATGAGGAAGTGTGAAGAATATGGGTGGATAATTTGCGATTCAAAAGGTAATAGAATTCCTTGTTTGAAAACCTAATTGGAAAACAAAAGTCAATGGGCCGAGTTGATAGGATTTTGTGGGTGTAATCCGCTGAAAACCCTCAGGAGACAACACTCCTCCTACTAGGGACACCTAGAGGTTTAACGGCTTGTTGCACGTGCTCAGTGCAATCGCGTTTCCCTGCGAAAGTGTGGTTAGGATTTTAGTGAATAAAAAATAAGTTTGCTCGAGGACGAGCAAAAGATAAGTTTGGGGGTATTTGTTCACACCATAATATTGTATTATTATATTCCCCATTCTTATTCTTTTTATAAATAAACGGGTGCTTTTGACGCATATCTGCTACATGTTACAGGTTACGGGTTGTTGGACAGAAAACAGTGAAAAAGACAAAAGACGATGTAAAAAGGGACTTTTGACCAACAAATAGAAGGATCTTGATCAAGCCGACATGAAAGATAAAGTTCACAAAGTACAAGGCAGCGCAAGGTCTAAGATGTCAGTGAACGGTTAAAAGTCTAATACAAGTATTCACTGGAATATCTGGAAGAAACCTGGAAGCCTATTTGAGAAAATTACCAAAGAAACAAGAAGCCCAAAAAGCCTAGAGCCATATGAAGAAAATTCAAGCAGTGATCTCACTATTGGGCCGCGGAACCGCGGCCCAAAGCCTACCCAGGCCGCGGTTACGCGGCAGTATGGAGCCTGTATGGAATAAATTTTTTACTATAATTCTTTATGTCTTTGACCGGTCTTTCTAAGGCTATTTTTGTAATTATTAACATGCGGATCAAATGTAACCCTAGGGTTTCCTATTCTCTATAAATAGGAACTCTACATATTGTAATTCTTTATGCCTCCTTTTAATAATAAATTCAGAATTCTTTATGGAGAGCATCGGTGCCTCTCTTCAATTCATCTATTCAGATCTGACAACCCTGCGTAAATGTTTGGAGAGATCCATCTGTAAAGTAAGTAGATTTATTTATTTTCTTGCCATAGGTAATTTCAATTCCTGCCCTAGATTAAATTTATTTTCCTTCCCTAGTATAGATTTTATTTATATGCCCTAGTTATAACTTTCAATTAATTGCCCTGGGTAGAATAATTAGGTTTTTAGATTTAATAATCAATCAGAACACCCTTCGGAATTAACTCGTTAGCGCGATTTGGAGATTCACAACATCCCTGTGGACCGACCCGTACTCACCGGCTAGCTTCATGCGACGCCGTTCTTGATTGCGGTTTAGAAATAGTTTTTGAGATACAAATCAATACCCGCATCCGCATTCCGAAGAATATGAATACAAAGAGACGAAACAAATCAATCAGTACAATACTATGATCCGGCTTAAACAAAAGCCGACTAGTATTATCCGCCCGAACATCATACGCACACAAGTGCACGTAAGTGTTCGAAGCCCTGTCGTAAAGCCATATGACCTCTACATCTTTCGCTCGATGCAGGGAAACTCTCTGTGTGGGACTCTAAAGACTCGACAGTACGCTAGCAGTGGGTTTAACCACAAGCCGCAAGCGGTACTAGCTGCACGTAACGGCTACCCAGGTATCTGTCAATAAGAAGGCCGAAGAGCAAACCCATCCGAACTCATGCTGAGACTGCATGTGATAATCTCCGTACAGTCCGGTCTGTTCGTCTAAGAGTATCGCATATCGGGCCTAAGGGGCGGTAATCGTCAGACCCCTAATAGCGCAATAAGTCGTGCCGGAGTGTAGCCCAAAACACCCAGAGAAACTACTGGAATACCTATCAGTAAATCTTGCTTTCCCTGGCCAGGGACTTTGTGTAATGGCTCTCCAAACACAGCGCGGTATCAACCCCCAATACCGAGAGAGACGAATCATGTCTAACCGCCACTGCATCCAAGTGCTTCGGGATTGCACCCAACTACTACCTGTTTGCACGACTCCTTTGAGCCGTGGTAGGGTAGTAATCAAAGTACAGTAGGAACACACTCAAGGCGAAGTAGCAGTGTCAAGTCGACGGACTAAGCTGTACTCATGTCACTTGGGAACTGCTACCCGACGATAGGTAAATACCAACCAACAGTTCCCGATGAGTCATGTCCAGTGTACTCGTAACCTAATGAGCATCTGCATACTATCTCAAGTACGACGTACTAATAGCTGTGGGACAGACCATCTCCCCTGCTGGGATGAGAAGCGTATGCACTAGTCTACTCCAGAGTATCGATGCCCCATCTCGATAATCCTACGACTAGGGATCTGTATAAGGATGTGCTTCTAGACTACCCAGACACCACTAGTGTGACTGCCATCATAACACTGGTAATCAAGCAAAGATCCTAAGGGCTCTACCAATATATGTAAGCGATATGCTAAAAGAAACATATGCACATATTGAAGTAGAAACAAACCAAGCAGCATACTACCATTTTGAGCAAGATTGTCAATACAACTGTGAATATCCCAAGCTTCCATTAAGTAATATACAAACCAGTATGATACAATAATGGCCTCTAGGGCATACATCACTAACAATCTCCCACTTGCACTAGGGACATGTACTGGCGTATCGCAGACTTATCATCTTGATCAGCTGCTCGAACTGTGTCTGAGAGATGGCCTTCGTGGGTGGATCTGCAGAATTATTCTTCATATCTACTCTCCTCACCTCGATCTCCCAGTGATCTACGATCTCCCTGATCAGGTGGTACTACCTCAAAAAATGTCTGGACTTCTAATGGGACCTGGGTTCCTTCGCTAAAGCTATAGCGTCGTTGTTGTCGCAATATAGTGGTATTGGATCAACAATGGTCGGAACCACCTGAAGTTCTGTGAGGAACTTCTTCATCCAGACAGCATCGCAAGCAGCTATGTACTCCGCTTCCATCGTCGAGTCAGCAACGGTGTTCTGCTTGGAGCTCTTCCAACAGACCGCCCTTCCATTGAGGGTAAAGACATAACCCGACATGGACTTGGAGTCATCCTTATCACTGTAGAAGCTGGAGTCAGCAAAGGCCTCGATCTGGAGGTCTTTTTCGCCATACAGCAAGAACATCTCCTTAGTCCTTCTTAGGTACTTGAGAATGTTCTTTACTGCTATCCAGTGCTTCTCCCCTGGGTTTGACTGATACCGGCTTACAATGCTCAATGCGTAGGCTATATCTAGTCTGGTACACAACATCACATACATTATAGAGCTTAGAGTAGAAGCGTAGTGTATAGATGACATGCGAGCCATTTCCAAATCAGTCTTTGGAGACATCTCTTTGGAAAGGGTGATTCCGTGACAAGCCGGTAGATTACCGCGCTTTGAATTTTCCATACTAAATCTTTTCAGTATTGTGTCGATATACCTAAACTGTTGATCGCACGCTTTTGGCGTGTCGCATATTCAAAATTCTAAAGTTAACCGCGATCAAGGACGGTGTCGCTTTGTAGCTAGCCGGTTGAGCACGGGTCGATCCGCGAAGAGATGGTTGTATGTCCGTTCGAGTCTTAGACGAGTCAATGAAGAATGTATATGTGTATGTTCAATTCTATCCTAAGTGTTCGTATTTTATATTCAAGTAAACTTGTTAAGGTTAAGGTTTGTTAGTAGAGTTAGGATTAGTCTTGTGCTTATCTCTGCCATTCTTAAAACGATGTTGGGATAATCGAAAGTAGCGGAGATTAGGAGGACATAGGAATGGGATTTGAGAGTTTAAGCAATCTTTCCAACGCTAAATCCATTCCTAGTGTCTCTTGTACGTCCGCTAAATACGCTTATTTCCAACTCTCGGCCAAACACCCGCAACCATATATCCAATTAAGTCACAACTATATGTCACATTGTAGTGCGCTTAAAGGACTTCTCGACTTAGGTCGCGGCTATATGTCACGTATAGCACGCCGAAGTGAGGGCGTTGTGTTTGTTTGGTCGGGGTTCGTTTCAAGATATTTGGTGAAGAGAGCACAAGGGATTTTTCCGTCCCTCATACCACCTTCCTTAGCCTTAACAAGTGTAGAATTATTCACACATTATAAAAGAAAATAAAACAAAACAAGAAGAAAGAAAAGAAGGAAAAGAAAAAATACGGTTTTACAAATGATGCAAGCTAACTACTTGGGTCCTCACCTAAGCAAGGAACTCCGTCGAGTATCATCACTTGAAACTAATACGGAAAAGAGAAGAGAAGGAAAATAAAATAAGCAAAGAAATAACAACAACTAGTTAACAACGAATAATAAAAGTTAAACTAGAATTAAAATACAATGCAAGAATTAAAAGATACAAAATAATAAACCCTCATCTTCATTACATCATCCACTCAAAGCACTCACTACATTTTAATGGAGGAATACATGAAAAAGAAGAAGAAGAAGAAGAAGAAGAAGAACTAAACCTAAACTAAATCCTAACAAAAATAAGCATCCTTAGCTTGGCACAAAACTGGGATATTTATAGCCTGAGTGCTGAAACCCTAGGGCAAGATTCTGAGCCCATATGAAGTTACCAAACTAACCCCAAAATCCTAGTTGACACTGAGTCAACTCGGCCGCAGATCCGCCGCCGAGTTGCCACTTGGGCCGTGGATCCGCGGCTCTTTGGTAGAATTGGCATGTCGTTTTTCCTAGGGTTTCTTGTATTTCTTTCTTCAGTTGTTCTACATGTTCCAATTTGCAAATTGCCTCCACAATTTCTTCAGATCTGCAACAGTAAAAATTGGCATAAAAAATAATTCTTTCGACCTCATCTCCCTCGAGCTCTGTGCACTCATTGATTCTTGGGTTGCCCCTCTCGTGCTCTGTGCTTGTCCGAGACACGAATGACCACTGTCGTTTGTCTTGTCCCATGAACTGGTACGCGGCACTGGACGGATACGGATGACCAGAACCCAGATTTTATCTGTTGGCAACAGATGTTCTGGATTTTGGCCTAACAGCGGAGATTTTGTATCATTTGCGTTATTTTGGACTAGGAACCTGTAGCCTATAAATATGTAGTAAACGCGAATTAAAAGCACCTGCCTATAAACAAACGAGCATAAGAATGGGCGGTATTAAATGCAATATTCTGGTATGAACAAATACCCCCAAACTTAACTTTTGCTCATCCCGAGCAAAACCAATTATTCACAAAAAGTCCTAACCTCACTTTAGCAGGGAACGCGATTACACTGAGCTCGTGCAACAAGCCGTGCAACCTCTAGGTGTCCCTAGTAGGAGGAGTGTTGTCTCCTCAGGGTTTTCAGCAGATACAACCCACAAAATCCCGTCAAGCTAGTTTCATAAGTTAACATCGATTCTACTCTTACAGTTTAGTATCTATGTTAGAAATTCTATCATCCTAAGTTAGAAATATTCAACCCTTATGTTTCACACCTCCTATTTGTTCAACCCCAGATCGTATACGTTTTACAGTTTAGAAAGATCTTGGTCTCTCCTGAGTTTTCCTTCTAAAGTGCGGTCTCCAATCAGGGATTTTTATCATCTTTACAGAAAACATAAGTCTTATTCTTTATTTCTATCTTTCCTCCAAACATAGATTGTATGCCCTTACGTGTGTGTATTATTTCACCCCTACACTTCACAATTCAATTCAAGCTATAGTACCCTTGTCCTAATACCTAATACTACTTCTTTTCGTTAATGATGGACGGTATTGCTCACACACCTTTTATGCGACTATTAATGCTTCTTGAGGCACTAACCAGCCGATTACTGAATCTGTGAGCTTAAAGCATAAATAGCAATTTCCAGGTCTTGACTTTATTTATTTATTTTTCTTTTTCAAGACCGAATATATTTTTCAATGATTCTCTTTCGGTGGTTAGTGTTAAATACCGTTTTTTCTTTCATACTAGGTTTTCAGGCAAGGGTATTTCTAGGTATCCTCTACTATCCCAAGTTTCAAGGTGCATGTGTGCAGTTTTTAGGGTATACACTTTCTGAATTTGGACTTAAGAATAGAAATTATTTTTCAGACTTATCTTTCAGTAAAGCTTCAATACTTTCCCTTCATTTCGACTTAACTCAAGAACTGAACTAAAGATTACCTATTTCTCAAAAAAATTGCAAGGACGTATAATTACCAAGGTTAAACAGAATGAGGGTTATTTTTAAGGTTTTCAATTCCTAAGCCTAGGATTTAGTTATTTCTAATGTATCAACTAAACTTTCGGAATAAAACATTTAAGTTACCCTATTAGCTAACTTGACGACAAAGTTTTTATATTTTTGTGAAATTTTTGATTTTTATGGGTTTTTTATAAGTATGCAAATGCAAAATATACAAATGAATGCGTAGGAAGAAAGCTTACCGAGCACACCCCCAAACTTAAACTTGACAGTGCCCTCACTGTCAGGCTACATCAAAAAGGTCAAAATTGTTGGCGCTCCCTAAAATTTTTTTTATAGAAAACAAAAAACAAAACAAAAATATATACACAAAAATCCCCCCCCCCAAACTTAAGTGAAACAGTGTTTCCACTGTTTAAGCGGTGAAGTTCAGAATTAGGGGGGAAAGAGAACAGTTTCAAACTATATAAGGCCTTACACGGGCCAAAAGTGAGCACCAACTATTCAAAAATTTTATCGGGATAAGGCCCGGGCTGGTGAAAGAATACGGAGAGGTAAGAAACGGAGAATACGCGAGACCGTATGCAGATAAAAGTGGGATACGGTTTCGGTACAGGAGAAGAATGGCGGAAGTGAGAAAGAAGTGTAATACGAGCTTGAGGGTTGAAATTGATTGAATAAATTAATACAATCTGTAATGATCGATGTGAAAAGATGGATTGTACTAATCTATCAATATGGCGAGAAATTGGGTCAAATCCCTCAAGATTCATGATAAACCATGGGTAAGCCGAACTTGGTAAACCAGACACAAGAAATGAAAGTGATACAGTGTCTTGCAAGGTCGGAACGATGGAAAGGATGGATGGAAGTGATCGAGGAGGGGTATCAGGTAAAGGTTTAGAAGGGTGTACACAGTCAATGGAAGGGATAGGATGAATTGGACAATCCGACTCATCATGCAAAACTGGTTCATCCTCAAAAATATCCTCAAAATTCTCCTCAATGTTAAGCCCATCCATGCATTTATCATCAATATTAAGACGCATATGAAATTCGGAAAAAACAGTTAATGACTCGGGATGATGAATTGGAGAGAGAAACGCATCCAATCTACGGGTTCATCATCCAAAATATCCCCAGCGTCAATATCCTCAATCAAGTGAAAATCAATATTCTCAGACACCTCATCAAAAGTATGGATTTCAATCAATTCAGGTTCTAGAGTGGAGGTGTAGAGGTCAAAAGGGTTGGGTGTGGTTTCACTCGAAATGGACCCTTTACAATCAAGTAAATCAAACACTACAAAGTCGCACAACTCATTAAACATGCTATCTTCAATTGGTAAATCATTTGGGACACTTGATAGACATTCAAAACCAGAGTTATGGGATTCAATTTGCAATGTGTAGGTTTGATTTGGAAGGGTGTACAGTTCACTCTCTCCACTCAAATTCTCAACATATCCTACCGCCTCATCATACATTGGAAAATTTGGAGCTAGTTGGAAACTAGCTACCGGATCACTAGGTTGTATGAGGGCGGCCATAGACACATTCAAATCCATCATCTCTTGGTACGACGCTACCCGAAAGTCTTCTAATGACTGTTCCAGACTAGACATGGGTTGTGAAGGGGTTTAAGTAAAATATTCAAAGTTATCTAGATATGTGAAACACCCAAATGGCTGTGTAGAAGCAATGTCTAAGGATAGTGCAACAGTTGGGTAGGATGGATAGGAATTGAATGGTTGGACAGGAGTATGATCAATATTTGGATAAGAAGGTAAATGGAATTTTTGATCCCAAGAACTGGAAGTGTTGAAAGGAGTCAAAGATCGGCTAAGAGATTGTTCAATACGTTCAGCAATAGACATGGGTTTCGGAGTTACAACCGGACTCTCAAAAGGGGTATCAACGTAAGAAGGGGTGAATGTTTGAAATGATTGATACAAAGTGGAGTGCGATGTCCAATTGCTAGCCCTAGACATGTCTATCCGATCTCTTAAAGAAATTGTGGGCATGGATGGATCGTTCGAAGTTCGGCCAAAGCAAGAACCGTAAGAAGTAATGTCTGGTTGTGAGTACCAAAGTTCGGCAAGAGTTTTTCAAGGTGGGGTACCAATGTTATGAAAAAGTGGGGACGGTGGAATTTTTTTTTATTCTTCTTTATTTTTGAAGTTTTAGAAAATGTTTGTTTTGAAAGAATACGAAATTATGGGACTAAACTATACATAAGCACAATCACTATCACAAATGGCTGTGTAGAAGCAATGTCTAAGGAAGGTGCAACAGTTGGGTAGGATGGATAGGAATTGAATGGTTGGACAGGAGTAGGGTCAATATTTGGATAAGAAGGTGGATGGAATTGTTGATCCCAAGAACAGGAAGTGTTGAAAGGAGTGAAAGATCGGCTACGAGATTGTTCAATACGTTCAGCAATAGACATGGGTTTCGGAGTTACAACCGGACTCTTAAAATGGGTATCAACGTAAGAAGGGATGAATGTTTGAAATGATTGATACAAAGTGGAATGCGATGTCCAATTGCTAGCCCTAGACACGTCTATCCGATCTCTTAAAGAAATTGTGGGCATGGATGGATCGTTCGAAGTTCGGCCAAAGCAAGAATCGTAAGAAGCAATGTCTGGTTGTGGGTACCAAAGTTCGGCAAGAGTTTTTCAAGGTGGGGTACCAATGTTATGAAAAAGTGGGGACGGTGGAATTTTTTTTATTCTTTTTTATTTTTGAAGTTTTAGAAAATGTTTGTTTTGAAAGAATACGGAATTATGGGACTAAACTATACATAAGCACAATCACTATCACAAATAGCTGTGTAGAAGCAATGTCTAAGGAAAGTGCAACAGTTGGGTAGGATGGATAGGAATTGAATGGTTGAACAGGAGTAGGATCAATATTTGGATAAGAAGATGAATGGAATTGTTGATTCCAAGAACAGGAAGTGTTGAAAGGAGTGAAAGATCGGCTACGAGATTGTTCAATACGTTCAGCAATAGACATGGGTTTCGGAGTTACAACCGGACTCTTAAAATGGGTATCAACGTAAGAAGGGATGAATGTTTGAAATGATTGATACAAAGTGGAATGCGATGTCCAATTGCTAGCCCTAGACACGTCTATCCGATCTCTTAAAGAAATTGTGGGCATGGTTGGATCGTTCGAAATTCGGCCAAAGCAAGTACCGTAAGAAGCAATGTCTGGTTGTGGGCACCAAAGTTCGGCAAGAGTTTTTCGAGGTGGGTACCAATGTTATGAAAAAGTGGAGACGGTGGAATTTTTTTTATTCTTTTTATTTTTGAAGTTTTAGAAAATGTTTGTTTTGAAAGAATACGAAATTATGGGACTAAACTATACATAAGCACAATCACTATCACAATATGCACAAACAATACCTAGAGCTAGGGTCTTCAAAGTCCAACTAGACCGCTCCTAGACTTCCAAGCGACAAGTTGCAGGATAACTCTCGAATCTCCTCTTCACTGCCAATTATGGCCAGGTAAGCACAAGTGAGGTAAGGAAGGTTCCGCTCACGAATCATCGTGAGACGGGCCTTTTAAAATTACCTCCTCACTTGTCCAGCCTAGGCACCACAAAATCAAGTTTAGATAAATGACCGATTCCACGCAACCTTCACTTATCCTAAATGAGTGCGACAAGTCCTTATAGGTTTGGTCTAGATATTTTTTAGTAACTCCAGGTAATGCGTATGCCTTTTTTGTGATTTGTGAGGTCTTAGGAAGGGTGATGAAATCCCCACCCAATCTGAATTGGTGTTATAGCCCCTTAATGGCCGTATTATTATATGTAAAGCGGTAAACAAACAAAATCTAAAACAACAAAAAATTTATTTGGAGGCGGCGCAATCTGTGCAAAGAAACCTGCAGAAAATGCAATTCAGTGGAGTTCACAGAGAGGTGTAGAAGAATGAGAAGAAGCAGAAAAAATTGGGACTGAGAAGCCTCAATAGGACCGCGGAACCGCCGCGAAATAAACCCTTTGACCGCTGTTCCGCGGTCGAATTGTTGACTTGGGACTTTTTCTTTAGGTCACTGCACTCCTCTTCATCTGTACAATAGAATAAAAACCTCTATCTCTTGATTATATTACTGTACTTGTTCCAGATCGCCTGCACACTTGCACACAAAAAATATCAAAAATAACAAAATGATTTTTTTATTGTTATATTTTTAATTTTATATATATATAAAAAGAATATTAACCCGAATAAAAAGAAAGAAAATACGTTACTGTCTCCCCAGCAACGGCGCCATTTGATCTCACGCTTTTGGCGTGTCGCGTATTCAAAATTCTAAAGTTAACCGCGATCAAGGACGGTGTCGCTTTGCAGCTAGCCGGTTGAGCACGGGTCGATCTGCAGAGAGATGGTTGTATGTCGGTTCGAGTCTTAGACGAGTCAATGAAGAATGTATATGTGTATGTTCAATTCTATCCTAAGTGTTCGTATTTTATATTCAAGTAAACTTGTTAAGCTTAAGGTTTGTTAGTAGAGTTAGGATTAGTCTTGTGCTTATCTCTGCCATTCTTAAAATGATGTTGGGATAATCGAAAGTAGCGGGGATTAGGTGGACATAGGAATGAGATTTGCGAGTTTAAGCAAACTTTCCAACGCTAAATCCATTCCTAATGTCCCTTGTCCATCCGCTAAATACGCTTATTTCCGACCTTCGGCCAAACACCCGCAACCATGTATCCAATTAAGTCACAACTACTTGTCACGTTGGAGTGCGCTTAAAGGACTTCTCGACTTAGGTCGCGGCTATATGTCACGTATAGCGCGCCTAAGTGAGGGGGTTGTGTTTATTTGGTCGGGATTCGTTTCAAGATGTTTGGTGAAGAGAGCACAAGAGACATTTCCGTCCCTCATACCAACTTCCTTAGCCTTAACAAGTGTGGAATTATTCACACATTATAAAAGAAAATAAAACAAAACAAGAAGGAAGAAAAGAAGGAAAAGGAAAAATACGGTTTTACAAATGATCCAAGCTAACTATTTGGGTCCTCACCTAAGTAAGGAACTCCGTCGAGTATCATCGCTTGAAAATAATACGGAAAAGAGAATAGAAGGAAAATAAAATAAGCAAAGAAATAACAACAACTAGTTAACAACAAATAATAAAAGTTAAACTAGAATTAAAATTACAATGCAAGAATTAAAAGATACAAAATAACAAACCCTCATCTTCATTTCATCATCCACTCAATACTCTCACTACATTTTAATGGAGGAATACATGAAGAAGAAGAAGAACTAAACCTAAACTAAATCCTAACAAAAAGAAGCATCCTTGGCTTGGCACAAAACTGGGCTATTTATAGGCTGAGTGCTGAAACCCTAGGGCAAGATTCGGAGCCCATATGAAGTTACCAAACTAACCCCAAAATCCTAGTTGATACTGAGTCAACTCAGCCACAGATCCGCCGCTGAGTTGCCACTTGGGCCGCGGATCCGCGGCTCTAAGGTGGAATTGGCATGTCGTTTTTTCTGGGGGTTTTTGTGTTGCTTTCATCAGTTGTTCTACATGTTCCAAATTGCAAATTGATTCCACAATTTCTTTAGATCTGCAATAGTCCAAATTGGCATCAAAAATAATTATTTTGACCTCATCTCCCTCGAGCTCCGCGCACCCATTGATTCTTGGGCTGTCCCTCTCGTGCTCTGTGCTTGTCCGAGACACGAATGACCACTGTCGTTTGTCTTGTCTCATGAACTGGTGCACGACACTGGACGGATACGGATGACCGGAACCCGGCTTTTACCTGTTGGCAACAGATGTTCTGGATTTTAGCGTAACAGTGGAAATTTTGTATCATTTGCGTTATTTTGGACTAGGAACCTGTAGCCTGTAAATATGTAGCAAACACGGATTAAAAGCACCTCCCTATAAACAAACGAGCATAAGAATGGGAGGTATTAAATGCAATATTCTGGTATGAACAACTGTTAAAGTCTCAACATCTGTTTAGATCTATCACGATAGATCTGGATCCCCAGAATGTAGGAGGCATCACCCAGGTCCTTCATGGAGAACCTCTGTGACAAGAATCCTTTGACTGATTGTAGTATAAGAATATCATTTTCTATCAACAGAATGTCATCCACGTACAAGACGAGGAATACCACATTTGTCCCTACAATCTTACTATATATGTATGGTTCAACTGGATTTTTGATAAAGTCGAATTTTTTGACAGTATCATCAAAACAGATGTTCCAACTCCGCGATGCATGCTTTAGTCCATAAATGGACTTAAGCAACTTGCACACTTTACCTCTACTCCCACTCTGAATGAAACCCTCTGGCTGATCCATATAGACACACTCTTCCAAATTGCCATTTAGAAAAGCCGTTTTTACGTCCATCTGCCAGATCTCATAATCGTGGAAGGCAGCAATGGCAAGAAGGATCCAAATGGATTTAAGCATAGCCACTAGAGAAAAGGATTCATCATAGTCCAATCCAGGTCTTTGACAAAACCCTTTGCAACAAGTCTAGCTTTATAGGTTTCAACCTATCCATCTACACCAATCTTCTGTCTGAAGATCCATTTGCAGCCTACGGGTTTTACCCCTTCTGGAGCAATGTCCAAAGTCCGTACTTTGTTGGTGTATATGGACTCCATTTCGGTCCGCACTGCATCTAGCCATTTTACTGAGTCGCTGCTCTGAATGGCTTGCTGGAAGCTAGTAGGCTCATTATTATCAATGATGCAATCCTCTCGATCCCCGTCTATGGAAAAACTGTAGTATCTCTCGGACGGATGAGACTGCCTACTACTTCTGTGGAGTGGCGTGGGGATGTTCGGTTCTTCTGTAACCTCTAGTTCTACCAAGCTTTCAGTAATAGCTTGTGGTTCTGGAATTTCTTCCAGTTCTATTGCGCTCCCACTTTTCTGATTTTCTAAAAATTCAGCTTCCAAGAAGTGGGGATGTTGAGAAACAAAAACCTTTTGTTCCTCTACGTAATAGAAAAGATACCCCCTTGAGTTCTTAGGGTATCTCACAAACTTACACAGTACTGAGCGTGCCTCGAGCTTGTCCGCATGCTGCTTTTTTACAAAAGCTGGACATCCCTATGTCTTAAGGTACTTAAGACAGGGTTTCTTCCCACTCCATATCTGATATGGTGTGGTAGGCACTGACTTAGTAGGAACCTTGTTCAAAAGATATGCAGCTGATTCTAGTGCATAACCCCAGAAGGATCGCGGTAACTCAGCCTTACTCACCATGCAACGAACCATATCCAATAGAGTTCGATTCCGTCTTTCCGATACACCGTTGTGTTGTGGTGTGTATGGAGGAGTAAGCTGAGAGATAATTACATTCTCTTTTAAGTAGTCTAGGAACTCGGCACTTAAGTATTCACCACCTCGATCAGATCTCAGGGTCTTGATACTTTTTCCTGTTTGATTTTCCACTTCATTCTTGTATTCCCGAAATTTCGCAAAGGCTTCGGATTTATGCTTCATCAAGAAGACATGTCCATACCTAGAGAAATCATCCGTAAAAGTAATGAAATAGGAATAACCACTTCGTGCATGTGTAGACATTGGACCACACACATCGCTGTGTATGATTCCCAAGAGCTCGCTCGCTCTTACTCCGTGTCCAGTGAACGGAGTCTTTGTCATCTTTCCTATGAGACAAGATTGACAAGTTGGATAAGAATGATATTCGAACGGATCCAAATATCCATCTCTATGCAACTTCGTTAACCGTGTTCTGGACACTGAAAACTTGAGCTTGATTTAATACGTATATACTATTATCTAATGTACCTGACCCAATCAAAGCTTGATTTAGGTGGATGTGGACCACATCGCTTACAAATGTAAAATCATATCCTTCCTTAGAAAGTAAGAATACAGATATGATATTACAAGCTAGACTGGGTACATACAAACAGTTACGTAGAATCAATATCTGCCCACTTGTCAATCCAAGGTGATATTCCCCTACGGATTCAGCGTCCACGCTTATTCCGTTAGCAACCCTGAGAGTCATATCACCTACCTTGATAACTCTACAGTTTCTCAAAGCCTATAACGAATTACAGAAATGAGATCCTGATCCGGTATCTAGTACCCAGGAAATAGAGTTAATTGACATACAATTTTCTATTCTGGCTTTCAAAGCCCTGCAATCCCTCTGCCAATGCCCTTTCCCATGACAATAAGAACATCCCTACTTCCCTACTGTCAGCCCAGAAACTTTGCCCTTCTCTGTCCTTCTACCTTACTGACACCGCATATCGGCTTTGTGGAGGTCTTCTTCTTCTTACCCTTTGCTTTCTCCTTGGATGCAGAAGAGGAAGATTCCCCAATAAGCTGAATGGGTGTCACCCTGGTTTCCTTCAGGGTGTCCTCAACTGGAAGTATAACTTTCTTCCTCAGGGCAAAAGTAGATGGTAGGGACTGTAGAAACAAGTCAGCATATGACCCATTTCCTAACATGGTCTCCAGGTCCGTGAGCTCATCAATATAGCTGGTCATTGTAAGGACGTTGTTCCCTACAGATGACCCAATAGCCAACCTCGCTTGAAGCAATTCCTTTGAGGTCCCATATCTTGCGATACGAGATTGCTCTCCATATAAATCTTTGTTATGGAGGAAGATAGAAGCTAAGTCCAACTTCTCATGCTGCCTCTGGTTTACACCATCTATTGAGGCCAGCACGGGGCACTTGGCATTCGCACAGTCTTTTCTGATGTCTTACGGATATCAATATCCGCGACGGTGGAAACTGGACCTGGGACGACAGGGGTTTGAGTAGTAATGAGGTGTCCCAGCTTATCATAGGCAATGAACATCTGGATAGACCTTTGTCAGTCATTATAGTCAGATTCAGTCATTTTATTATCTAGATGTAACCTATGCCCGGTCAAAGGGTCGCTGCAATTAAGAGAGAGAGAGAGAAAACACTTAGCATGATGCTCTTGCAAGTTTAGATTGGTTTTTAATTTATCTAAACAGGATGGCTCCCACTGTCTCTCGAATCCTTCCTCAAACCATAAAAGAAGAATTAGTCAGGATTAATCTCACCGTACAAATCTTGCTTAACTGTTCGGCCAGGCTAGTGTTGGTACTTCGAGGGAGGTTTTACGACGCTTTCGCGAAGTTCCTTAATTAAATAACCTCTTTTCCCTGGAGGCGTAGCCCCGCTAACACCGTTCTAGACACCTACTTGGTTTATAGCATTGATCGTTAACTGAAAAAATCTCCCGAGGAGTAGCGGATACTCACGGTAGGATCGGGATCTAAATATCATTGTGTGATAATGCTGAAGGAATCTTACCAACATTATCAAACTCCAAATGATATGCAGCACTAGCAAGTTTCAGTTTCTTTAGAAACTCCCGATGTGGATTTTTGCCCCATGCTCTTACGAACTTGACGTAGGTCAACAAATCATAAGTCACATGTCAAGTTTTACCCATCATTGTCCAGGTTAATTTGAACCCACCCGTATATACCCTTGACGAAGGTCAACAAGGTAATACGACTGTCCCAAACCAACGCATCTATCTATGCTACACATAAACACCCAGCAGCTACCAATCACTATGCCTTGACGAAGGTCAACAAACATAGCTTGAATACTATTGAATATTCATATGAAATGACGAAGGGCTACGGCTGGTTTTGGCAAAACCGTGAACGTAGTGAACTTGATATAATCGAAGGAACCTGATAGCTTTTTAAGAGTGGTTTAAGCTCCGCATTTAAAAGTCTGTTGTTTTGAAAAAACCAAGTGGTTTTAAAATTGTTCCAATGATTTAGCTTTGGTTTGTTTGCTTTGCATTAATTTAATGCAGTCCTATCATATACACCTATCATCACAGAAAGAAACGAAAATACTATGTCCACTTAAGCCATCCGCATTCTCTACTGGGCCCCGTCATCACCCGTTAGGTTACTTAACTAACGACAGAGTGGGGGCTGGACTAGCACTGATGCAAAACATAAGCAACACCTATTATATAGTATATATATAATAACCATTCATCTCACACAATAATAGGCATTCCATATCATAGATTAACATATTGGATATACTAGGAATTCCGCGTTTCGTTTGAGCCAGTAACGAAAAATAGATTTCACGGTCGTGATGAATAACCAAACCCCACCCTAGACCCCTACGGGGGCGGCAAACTACCCGCCAAATACTCGAAGTGAAGCAACCTCCCTCATAAAATTGAGTAGGCCACTCGGCACTTCAAAGTATCCGGTAGTTTGTACACCCCACCTTGGGTCTATCTTAAGAGCAAAAAACAGTAAAAGAAATAATGCAACGGTGGCTACAACCTCAATCCGGATGTGCCCCGCAAAATAATATTACATCACTTTACAAATTTTACATCGAATGAAAGAATGAAAACCGTCATCTCACATCCCCGGCTATCCATCCACAACGATCCAACAAGTTCATATACACAAACCAACATAACATCATCACAGATAAGTGCAACCCCGACTAATCGACGTATAGCAATTAGTCGATATTTCCAAACACATATACATATCACAAAGCTTGTAAAGTAACTACGACATTAGAATTCTTCACGCAATTAGAAAACTACACTAATTTTCCAAAGCTTGAAAATCCAGTGAGCTAAAGTTCCAAAACCGATCGTTTTAAGCCAATCCGGGAGTCGAAACGAACTAGAAACCCGCCCGAATCTTCACGGAGAGTTATATCATGAAATTAAATTTGCGTTGGGGTGCCTATAGGGGGAACCCCACCCTCGATGCCATCACGAGGTGTCTAGGGGGTGAGGCAGACCCAAAACTGCCTATGGTGGGGCAGTTTCGGGTCCTCACCGCCAAGACCACCTTGTGGTGGTCTTGGGGAGTAGGACCAGCCATTCGGTCCCCCCAGGGGGTCCTCATAGTGCACACACTCCACCCTGTGACTTCTTGGTTCAAACCGTGAGCTCGCGGGGTGTGCAAACAACTCAAAACATCAATTTTAGAAACTATTTTTGTCGGCAGTTTTTCCGCGATAAAAACGGCGGATTTCTAACGTCGCTACAAGATATCTAAGGTTTATAAAAGGATCTGATACCACTGCAAGTCGATGTCACGCACCCCACATGTTCGCGGGGAGGCTTAAATTGCAAAAAATGATTTTTACGGGCTTCGCAACACCGACTTGAACCAAGGATCGAACATAAACCCTAGCTAGCAAACTACATGAGGTTTAACTACTCGGATGAATGTTATACCTCATAGTATCGTGTCCTTTAGGTCTTCTCATTGTCTTCCTCATCATCATAGGCTCCGAGGATCTAAACAGATCGAAGCTTCCTCGTCGGCTTCCTCGAGTCAAAGACGATCCACCCGAGAGTCTATAGTCCGAGCTCCAACCTCAACTCCGAGGTAACTAGGGTAAGTAGCTTGCTAGACTAGATGACTTAGATGATGTAGAGAGTGAAAATGGAATACTTGGTCTCTTGGAACCCTAGGTTTCTCAACTCATGAGACAATTAAGGTTTCATATGAGAGAAGAAGAAGACTTGAGAAAATGAGAATGAACTTTTGAGCTCTTGAAAAAAGCTTGGCTGTCCAAAAGATAGAGAATGAAGTAAATAAGATATTTTGGAGATAAATATCTCACCACAAAATATATCACAAGCTTTACAAATATCTATTTTGTCAAGTGAGTGAGTCACCAAGTAGTCATGCTAGATTCAATGCTCAATTCCACCTCATTTCTCCACCCATATTGTTTAATCCATAAAAGAATCAAAACCCTAATAGGTGTCCCTTTCTAGAATCTTTCCCATACTAATTACGAGAATTCCCCTCATCCGTATATTCATACCCGCATCCGCATTCCAAAGAATACGAATACAAAAAGATGAAACAAATCCATCGGTACAATACTAGGATCCGGCTTAAACCAAAGCCCACTAGTATTATCCGCCCGAACATCATATGCACACAAGTGCACGTAAGTGTTTGAAGCCCTGTCGTAAAACGATACGACCTCTACATCTTTCGCCTGATCCAGGGAAACTCTCTGTGTGGGACTCTAAAGACTCGAAAGTAAGCTGGCAGTGGGTTTAACCATAAGCTGCAAGCGGTACTAGCTGCACGTAACGGCTACTCAGGTATCTGTCGATAAGAAGGCCGATGAGCAAACCCATCCGAACTCCTACTGAGCCTGCATGTGACAATCTCCGTATAGTCCGGTCTGTTCGTCTAAGAGTATCGTATATCGGGCCTAGGAGGGCGGCAACCGTCAGACCCCTAATAGCGTAATAAGTCGTGCCGGAGTGTAGCCCAAAACACCCTGAGAAACTAATGGAATACCTAGCAGTAAATCTCGCTTGCCCTAGCCAGAGACTTTGTGTAATGTCTCTCCAAACACAGCGCGGTATCAACCCCCAATACCGTGAGAGACGAATCCTGTCTAACCGCCACTGCCTCCAAGTGCTTCGGGACTGCACCCAACTACTACCTGTTTGCATGACTCTTTTGAGCCATGGTAGGGTAGTAATCAAAGTACAGTGGGAACACACTCGAGGCGAAGTAGCAATGTCAAGTCGACGGACTAAGCTGTACTCATGTCACCTAGGAACTGCTACCCGACGATAGGTATAATACCAACCAACAGTTCTCGACGACTCCTGTCCATTGTACTCATAACCTAACGAGCATCTGCATACTATCTCCAGTACGACGTACTAATGGCTGTGGGACATACCATCTCCCCTGCTGGGATGAGATGCGTATACACTAGTCTACTCCAGAGTATCGATGCCCCGTCTCGATAATCCTATGACTAGGGACATGTATAAGGATGTGCTTCTAGACTATCCAGCCCCCACTACTATGACTGCCATCACAACGCTGATAATCAAACAAAGATCCTAAGGGCTCTACCAATATGTATAAGCGATATGCTAAAAGAAACTTATGCACATATTGAAGTAGAAACAAACCAAGTATCATACTACCATTTTGAGCAAAACTGTCAATACAAGTGTGAATATCTCATGCTTCCATTAAGTAATATATAAACCAGTATGATACAATAATGTCCTCTAGGGCATACATCACTAACAAGAATCTGGGAGTGTTTTCCCATGTTGCTGATTTTGATTGCCCGATTCGTGAAAACTTGGTTTTGGTATTTGAGTTTGGACTTGGTCATTGGACGTTTGTACGTCAACGCTGATGGTTATTTGGTTGTTCTTGCATGCATAAGCTATAGGTTCTAACCTATGAGCACTTCGCGTGCCGTATTGGTTTCAGACTTGGTTTTGATATCGTTACAATGTGCATTGATTTGTAGGTACCTTCGCATGGACTTTTAAGACGACGAAGGAGATCAAGATGTTCATCGATTTCGGATAAGCAAGGATATTGCAGGTGAGTAGATCTATATCTACCGGGGAAGTCGGGTGGATGGCGTATAGCACCCCCGCAATCATAGTAATAGAAAATCGATATATATATATATATATATAATATTTCTGGAGAAACCTATGCTATGAACTTATGGATATGATCAAAAGAGTTAGTATGAGATGACATGATGAAAAGATGACATTAGTGGATATGTTGACTTGAGGACGCGGGGAAAAATACATAATTATATTCATATGCCAAGATATGATATGAGATTGAGATGTTAATATGATGAAATGAGGATATGATAAATACAAGATGACTTGAATTGAGATGTTGATATGATGAAATAAGAATATGATAAATACAAGATGATTTGAATTGGGATGTTGATATGATGAAATAAGAATATGATGAAATAAGATGACTTCGATTAATATGTTGATATAGGGATGCTAGGTGATATATATACACATATACTTATGCCGAGGCATATAAATGAGAATAAAGGATGATATGATGCACGAGACCATAGATCTGTACATTTGTTTATGTATAGGACGATAGATCCTTAATCTATTTGATGACACCATACGATGGATTACCATACGCGATAAGAAATACCGGATGATTAATCCGCACTCGTGACTTAAGAATGGTGTTCGATGATAGTGCCACATCCGATACTATGAGGTGGGATCGTCGACTTTTGGGATTGTCTTGATTCAGAAAATCATTGATTTCTAAACTTCTTGATAGATATGGTTTATATCGATTAATCTAGGTGTAGCTGTGTACCTTATACCATTCATACTTAGATTGCATCTTTTCCGTGCGACATACGTACTATGCTTCTACCACTTACCTGTATATGGCTTCGTCTGCTAGTACACCTGCACTATTACCGATGATGCGCATGTTACGCATACACAGATTTGCCGGCTCAGACACTCATCATCTGTAATTACCATGCCACTTACATAGTAGAACAACTATATCACGGTATTAATCTTGACTGATAAGTACAATCATTGTTTAGTAATTATCACATGACATGCTTACATGAAAATACTTGAGATGCTTACAGTACTTTTCTATACTTACATATACTGCACTTTATGGTTACATTCATTGAGATGATGTTTTCATGAGATCTCTGGATTTGAGAACCGCGGTTATATTTCAAAGGAAATTATGAATTGTTTTAAAAACACGGTTTCTCATGATGTGATATTTTATGTCCACCATGAGTTTTCTCGGTTTTGAGCTATGTGATACCCGATTCGAGGAGTGAGGAGGAATCGTCTACGGGTACATGTGGACCAGATAAGGTACCCTGGGGAAAGAAGATCATGGAGTAGACAATGAGCCTGGCAGGGGATGCACTACATACCGGTGATAGTTTGGGCTCGGCGATTATCCGGAGAATACCGACTGGAGTCGTCAGATCAGATGGATATGAGGGCCGATCCGATGATGTGGCGCCTGAGATATAAGGATTTACGTGTCGATGTTGGACATGGATTTTATGATATTTCTAGTTTCAATGCTGGACACTCATGTTTTATGATGTTGATGTGTTGTTGATGGACACACGTTGGATATTCATATACATACATGATTCAGATGACTTGATACATATACTGATACTGGCATGACATCATTATTGTACACATATGTATACATGATTACCCTAGATACCATAGTATTACCTTCATGTTACAGTGTGACATAGGGATCGTTGTTCACTTGATTTTTACCCGCTGATTTTTTCTACTCACGAGTTGGCAACTCACCCCGTTGTGCCATAATTTTCTTGCAGGTTCTACCGCTCGGATCAGTAGTGCCATCGCTGGCACACAGTTTCTTTCAGGGTGTTTTGCTTTGGTAGATGGAATACACATTTGGATCGTGACCACCCTTGTACCTACTATTTTCTATTGTATCCAGGTAAAGCTCCATGAACCAAACTTTGTATATTGGTAGACCTAGACACAGACTTGTATATTTGCGAATCTTAAAGCGAGATGGGTGTATGTTCGCTATTTGAGCTAGATGATGTCTTGATTTTACTTATTTTCTTTCTGTGATTCATCTTCGCCGTAGGGTGTCGTATATATATATGCTTTATTGTGTGGTTGTGATTCTGCCAATTAGCGAAGAGCTAACTCCCGCTAGGGGATGCCTATATTTTGCATGTATGTGGTTTTGGATCAAAATATATAAGGGAGGTGCTGCCCAAATTTCAAGGACATAAATGTTTTCAAGTCATTATACAATCATTGCATTTTCATTTGATATGACTTGTACTTTTAAAAGAAAGGCTTGAATTTCTTATGCCGATGTTTCAAAACTGCACCTCCACTTTTTTCGCAAAAAGGTTTAGATTTCTGGGCTTCGGCTTACTCAAATTGCGGCGGGGTCTTGTAGAACTCACGTAATTCTCGTGTCGGTCACGTGCTAAATTTCCGGGTCGTGACACTCTTCTAGACTTAATTGACCAAGTTCCTACCTATGCAATGTTTCTTAAAGACCTATGAAGAAGAGGCAAACAAACGTGCCTAAGAAGATTTTTCTAGCCAGTAATATTCGTAACGTCTTACAGAATGCTATGCCCATAAAGTATAAGAACACAGGCTGTCCTACTATTTCAAGCATTATTGGAGATGAGCTAATTTAGCATGCTTTTCTAGACTTAGGTGTGGGTGTCAACTTGCTGCCATACTCAGTTTTTAAACAATTAAGGATAGGTGAGCTTGAACCCACAAAAGTCACCTTATAGTTAGTAGATCGTTCCATTAAGAAGCCAAAGGGAGAAATCAATGATGTGCTGATCAAAGTAGGAGAATTTATATTTCCTTTATACTTCATTGTTTTAGAAACACAATCGGTATCTAACCCTGCTTACCGCCGAAAACAGAGACGAACCTGGGATAGATCATCTTGCCTGAATTTAGGGGCAGATACTATTTGGATTTATCCGTCCAATTCTCCGAAGATACCAAGTTGATTTATGGCACCATATATCGGAGGTTTGGATGGATGCGGCCGTTGTAGCGGATTTCATCAGATTCTCCCTCGTTTTATGAGGGGGCTTTGATTGTGGGGACGCTCTTCCCTGCAGGCGCAAGCCCCTACGGTTAATTACGTTACCGCATTGCGATAACCACTTTCTCCTGCTCCGGCAGTTCATTTCGTGTCGTGTGTATGTTTTGTTTTGGTTTTGGTTACCCGTGGATTGTATACACAGACTAATTTATGTCGTTGCCCGTAGGGCGCGAGTTAGTTCAAATCTGTATATTTTATAATTGGGCTTGGTTTCATTTAAGGACCGTTAATCTAGTTTGAGATTAAGATCAACTTAAATATATATGAGCATTTGGGGCTTACTTTGTTTGTAACTAAGGATACGTTAGTCCAATTTGAGACTAAGATCAACTTAGCGGAATTTCAAGGATCATTTTTATCTCGGATCTTAAATATATATGAGAATTTAGGGTTCAATTTGTTTTTGACTAAGAATACGTTAGTCCAATTTGAGACTAAGATCAACTTAACGGAATTTCAAGGATCATTTTTATCTCGGATCCAACAACAGAGCATTTGGGCTCAGCTGCAGGAAAAACTTCAGAGACCTAGCTAATTTGGGGGCTTGGCCTGCTTAGTCTTTTTTTATTCAAGAGTGCTAGGCACTTATTTGGGCTTTGTTTGTTCAGCCTTTTTCTTTTATGCTAAAGTGCTGAGCACTTATTTGACCTCTGACACTCACATATATGACATGTGAAGTATTCAGTCATGGGCGCTGCTCAATGAGCGCTAATCACTCAACCATTTTGGCTGTTTGTGGAGTGTTATGCACTTTTGTTCAGCGCCCACGTGATGAGCATAGGCGGCGCCAGCCTTCTGTTTTGGGCGTCCGCGTGTCTTTCACGTGAGGAGCTAGGCGTTGTTATAAGGGGCACCCATGTGGGAAGCACGTAAGGCGCTAGTTTTTTTCCTTTTATCATTTAAAGATTTAAATCTCTATTGATATTTTCAGAGAGGTTAAACCTCTATCACTGGCTCTTTGACAATTAACGCTCGCAAAAATCATTATACTTGAGGATTTTAGGTTGAGTTTTTTTAAAGAACTAAGTTCTTGATTTGAAGGAACCGGGTTCTTGGAGCATCATGGATTCCGTTTAAAATTTGTTCTTCCCTGAATTTTTGATACTCAAGAACAAGCTCTTCCCGATGAGAATTAAATTCTCAACTTGTGGAAGATTTTCCTTGTGGATCTCATATCCAGAAAAACAACTAAGTTCTTTGAAAAGGGTTAAACCCTTAGATGTGATAAAGATATTTTGATCTCTTTTCTTTACCTAAGGTTTTGAAGAGGAAAGTATTCTTCCTTTGAGAATTAAATTCTCTGTTCTCTCAAGAGCTCATTGTATTTTGCAGAAGCTTATTGAGGGTTCGTTCTATCTTCTTCTCTCTGTGTGTATCTGTCTCCTCTGTGAGTCTCCTCCTTTTTTTCCTTTTCCTTTTCTTTTCTTTTTCTCCTTTTGAGACTTGCAGTCTCGGGGTCTTTATATACTGGAGGCAAATTGTTGATTACTTTTGAGAAAATCTCTCATTGAGAGATTCCAATTGATTTAATTGGTCTCAAAATTGATTTCGAGAATTTTGCCCACCAATGGATCTTTGATCCAAGGACTTCTGTTTTTATAGAATATGATTTTTGGTTTTTAACGAGATTGGGGAAATATTTTCCCTATACAGAATTTATTCTGTAAAACGGTGATTTTTAATCACCATTAGTTTTTAATCCACGGTTCTCTGTTTTACAGAGAGCAATCTTTCTTATTTAGAAAGATTGAGAAAATATATTCAAGAATAGAATTTTATTCTACAATTGGGTCTTTGATCCAACCGAGAGTAACTTTCTTATTTTAGAAAGATTTGGGAAATGTTTTCTCCCAACAGAATTTAATTCTGTATTTTGATGATTTATCGTCACCGTTAGATCTTTAATCAAACAGCTCTGTTTAACAGAGAGTATTGTAGAATTTAATTCTACCTGAGCGCTGCCGCTCACATGTTATGCATGTGGGCGCTACTTAAGAATTTAATTCTTAAGATGGGTATTCCTGTGCTTTGCACACTGGAGCTCGTGTGAGGAGCACATTCTGCGCCATCTAAGAGTTTAACACTTATATAATGAACCCTTCTGTTCTTTGCACATTGGCGCCCGCGTGAGAAGCACGTGAGGCGCCACCATAGGACTTAATCATATGAAATTGGCTCTGGCGCTGGCGCCCTTATGGAGAGCACGTGAGGCGCTGCCTCATTGAATTGAATAGAGTTTTTCTCTTTTATTAGGTTAAATATATTGGGGAAACAAATACCCCCCACCGTTGTTCTCACATGGCTTACACGCGGGTGCAACGGTGTCACCTTTTCCATCGTTCAATCTCATGGGGAGTTGAACCGTCCCTTCATGTCATATAAATAGGCCCTTTGGCCCTTGAGATGACTTTCATTTTATCATCCTCTTGCTTCTTCTTTCTTGAGAATTTAATTCTCTTTTCAGAGCTTAGATCTATGTTCAAAGAAACTCTCTCGGAGTTAAACTCTATCAAAAATTTGGTAAGAAACTATTTAAACAATATAGTCTTGTTTTGGGGTTTTAACCCATTAACAGAGTTTTGCTCTTCTCTTGGAACGATCTCTTAGAGATCAAAAAACTTTTGTTTGGGTATACCATGGGTCTTAGAGATCTTAGAGTTTTACCCTATTACTGACTATGATCTTTGAAGGTTGTTTGGAATTTAATTCCATTTCCCGAGCGGATTTCTGGGATTTTATCCCATTATTAGAGGAATTTAATTTCGGGTTGTTCTACAGAGCTTAGCTTTGAGGAAATTTCTTTTTTAAGAATTGTTTTGGGAATTTTATTCCCTTTCTTATTTTCTTTTTTAGGGTTCTTTTTGTAGATTTGAAATCCGTTGTAGAACACATTTTTCAAGGGAGTTTAACTCCACAGTTCAATGAGATTTTTTATTAAATGAGAATCCTTTTGGATTCTTATAATGAGTGTTTTCCTCATCATTGATGGGGGCGTTACCATGATTTTGTGGAGCCCATTGTCCCTTTTCTTTACTATGGTGACTTTAATATGCCAGAATGTAGTATAAATTTGGATGTACTGACAATGCTAAGGCCTTTAATTGTAGTTGATTTCATTGCGTCGATAACTAACCCTCTACGGGTTTTCTTTTCAGGTGCTATGGCTTTCGATTCCTTCTTCCCCTGCGTTCGCTCGGAGAGTGATTTCGCCGATGCGTCTACTAATCGGGAAGTCTTTGCACTCATTCGAGATTATGATCCAGAGAAAAATTCTCTTCATCTGTGGGGGTCATAGTACAAATCATTATCCAAGGTCGGCATGGCTTTACTTACGCAACGCCGTCAGAACCGATCCCGTCGATCCATTACGCTGACCCTCCGCAGGTCGTTTACGCAGTAGAAGAGGTCAACTGGACCTCGAAAGGTCGTCTTCAACCTTCCATGGCATCAATACCAGTGCAGCCGCCGATGGCCCTAGACATTCTATGGCGCCGCATATGCCAAGGAGAATCGCGTCCTTAGGGGCAGATTTATATGATAGGAATGACTCCCCATCATCCGGCTGGCTATCTACAGTGGGATCGATACATTTTGTCGGCCAAGAAGTCGCTGCTACTGAAGACCGGACTATATCCCGCGATTTATGCATCCATTTTTAACTACCATACTCCCCATGTGTGGTGGGTCAAATCTTTTCTGGAGCAATGGAATATCCCGACCCACACATTTCTCTTATCGGATCGGGAGGTCTCAATCTCATTGGAGGAATTCGCAGAGATATCTGGATTATCCGTCAGAGAGGAACATTATGAGGGATACTTCCCCCTGACGAGTACATCTTTGCTACCAAATCAGTAATAATGGGTCTTATCCCAGAGAATGCCGTTCAACACCAGTTTCCAAGCTTGATCAAGGTGTTGAACGTATACGAGAGCATATTCCTGGAGTCTGGTGGGCACGGAGTTAGCATTACAAATTTCGTCGCCCGCTTCCTTCGTCCGGAGGTTTTGTCTAAGCAAGCTGCGAAGTTTTCCAAACTCGACGACCCGTTTGGATTTGATTTGGAAAAAAAACCGACATCGGAGGCAGATTTAAAGAAATTCTTTATTCTGGATACTCCAGTCGTCCCCTTCATAGAGATTGTTGCTCCGGACATTGACGAGGAAACGTTCTTCATAGGGTTTATCGGCTTATGGCTGAGTTGGTTTGCTCTTCCTATGCACCCCCGCTATATGAGACCACCTGTCTTTTATCCAGCTCATCGCATTGTCATGGGGATGCGCATGGTTATTGGGGTTGCAGGACTGGGTCATTTATATTATAGCCTGAGTCTAGCAGCCGACACCACTCAGCCGGGTGTGAAGCCTGTAAATCTCCCATTGCACTACTTCACCTCATGGATCGAGATGCACGTGTTGGGTGCTTTTGGTGTGCATAAACGACCCAGATTTTATGAAGGATACAATTTTCCTCGGGTGATGCACCCGGTCGAAGCTTCTGCTCCAGAGCCAACATAGAGGGAGGCTCGGCGATTGCTTCTTCGCCCGCGCATAGTTGGGGACAGCATGACCTTTGTCGATAAAGTCCTGACCATCGGCAAAGAATCTTCCAAAGTAATCTAGCAGCTGCACGATATTTTCAAGGCTGGAGCTTCTGTGTTGAGGGCCCGGGAGATCGTCCATTTATACTCTATCAGGCTGGGTTTCCTAGTATTCAGACAGAATGCCTCAGTCTTGTTTATGAGATACAACCTGCACCATTTTTCCCAGCAGTCGGGTTACAACCAAGGTGTTCCCATCGAGGCGTTCATTATTGATCCAATCACTACTGAGTAGGTGTTCGCAATGTGACGCATCATTTCATGCGTCTGAATACGGGGTCCCATTTCCTTCTCAGCGAGACGAGTCATATTCCAAGGGCCTCGAATGCCTATGTTTCCTGGTATCAACATGCGACGGGCACTGTCATCAGGCAGGAGAGGCTGTTGCTGCTTGACCACAAGGATGATGTCCCAGCCAGTAATCCAGAGGTCCCACTGAAGAGACAGGCGGTTGTGCTCCCTTCTTCGAGAGAGATCGCCACGGCCGTAGTCTCATGAGCTTTTCCAGATAAGCTTCGACCAGATGTTCCCATGACTGCGGTAACCGTGGTGTCTCCAAAATCGGGCATTGGTTCGGAGGTCGGGACCCGCCGTCCAAAGAAGCCCGTTAAGCAAAAACTCTTATCATCGGCTGTTGGTGCCAGTTCACAGAAGAAAAAGAAATCCTTATTCTCAGCTGACGTCGTATTCAGTCAGGAACCTCATGCTCCTTATAGCGAAGGTTTGTTTAAGTATGGCACCAACGATGGTTTGTTCGAAGCTTCCGCTGCTACTGATCTTCAGGCTTCTATCGAATCTTCTGAAAGACTGGCTCGTGAGCAAGCAGCATTAGCTTCTCTCGCAGTGTCCGATATATTTCATTTACATTCTTCTGTATACCCATTTTTTATTACGTTTTATTGACGCTCTCCTTTTAATAGGAATCTCCACTAAAGAGGCCTTCTTGACGTCCCTCAAGACATTTGAGAGGATGAGAGGCTCGGCGCTTCCATAGGCCTCGGTATGATTCGCGACACATATACATATCTAATTCATTTCATCCATACCCTAATTCTCACCCTCTTTTATTATAGGAACCACCGCCACTCCTGCAGTTCCAAACACCATGCTGTCTTTAGGCGGTAGTGTGAAGGAGCCTTCAAAGCCATCGGCTACGTTTGAGGCCACCTCAGGGGCATCACGAGAGGGTCTCTAAAGCAGCCGATGATGGATGTTGCAGCAGATCCAGAGGCCAAGCCTGATTTGGATGATGATGTCTCCCTGTCGGAGGTTTTGAGGAGACCGGTTCATACAGCCTAGGCTGAGAGGAAGCGTAAAAAGAATGCAGTAAGAGAGCATAAGGCTATCTTAGCTGCGGGCACGGGTTCGAGTGATGCTCGACCTTCTGGAGTTCCTATGGTCGACATTCCTTCTGCCCTGTCCACAGCTCATAGACAGGTTGCACGTGCGGCACGGGAAGAGGCCGAACGGTTACTTCAAGGTAGAACAACGCATGATTCCTTGCTAAAACCTAGTAACAGCCTTTTTCTTGAATCATAACACACATTTTTTTAACAGGGACAAGTTTAGGTGGTGACGTGGTAGGTGAAGTGCCGGCGGTTAAAGAGCCTAAAGTGGCAAAGCTTCTTTTGGAATCTGGGACTGTTCCGATTGCCGTTTCTTCTCCCTGTGGATCCATGATATCGACAGGTGATGAAAGCATTACGACGGCCAGACTTTTACACGTTCCCTAGACATTGCTTCTGAACGGCCTTTTGGGAGTTTCACGTATCCAAACGAATTTGAATCTTTTACTGAAACTCTCTCACAACCCATGTCTAGTCTTGAACAGTCGTTGGAAGAATTTCGGGGAGCGTCGTGCCAACAGATGATGGATTTGAATGCGTCCATGGCCGCTCTCATACAACCTAACGAACCGATAGCTAGTTTCCAGCTAGCTCCACATTTTCCAATGTATGATGAGACGATTGGATTGATTGAGAATTTGAGTAATAAGAGTGAGTGGTACACCCTTCCAAATCAAACCTACCCAATGCAAATTGAATTCCACAACTCCGGCTTCAAAAGTCTATCGAGTTTCCCACATGAATCGCCAATTGACGATAGACGTTTGAAGAGTTGTGCAACTTTATAGTGTTTGATTTACCCGATTGTGAAGGGACCCTGTCAAGTGAAACCACACCCAATCCCTTTGACCTCTACACCTCCATCCTAGAACCTGAATTGATGGAAATCCATGCTTTTGATGAGGTGTCTGAGAAATTTGATTTTCACTTGATTGAGAATATCGACGCTGGGAATATTTTTTATGAAGAACCCACGGCTTTGGATAAGTTTTTCTCACCAATTCATCATGTCTTTTCACTTCCGTGTGGGCATCATCCCGAACCATTAATTGTTTTTCCCGAACTCCATATGCGTCCGGAAATTGTTGATGATGAATGCATGGACGAGCTAAATTTTGAGGCGAATTTTGAGGATAGTGTTGAGGATGAAACAGTTTTACTAGATTAGTCGTATTTTCCAATTCCTCAATCACTTCCCTCCATCCTTTCCATCGTTCCCACTTTTTAAGACACCGTATCACCTTCATTTTCTTATGTTTGGTTCACCAAGTTTGGTCTACCCATGTTTTCTCACGAATCTTGAGGGGTTTGACCCCATTTCTCAATGGGTTGATAGATTAGTACAATCCTTTTTTTCACATCGGTCATTACAAATTGTACTAATTTATTCACTCCATTTTCACCCTCAAGTTCGTATTCCATTTTTTTTCCCTCCGCCATTCTTCTCCTCCACTGAGACCATACGCCGCTTCCATCCACACACGATCTCGTGTATTCTCCATTTCTTTTCTCTACTCCTTCTTTCACCAAACGCTGCATTATCACGATAAATTTTTTGAATGTTTGGTGTTAACTTTTAGCCTGTGTAAGGCCTTGTGATTGATCTTATTTTCCGTTGTCGGTTTAGAAAATGAATAGAATCACAACCAAAAATATTTGACCGCAATCAATAACGGTGTCGGATGTAGCGTGTTAGTAAGTGCGGATCTTCCACAGAGATTGTGCGATTCGTTCGTATTTTGATTTGTTTGAATCGAAAATTTAATAGAAAAGAAAAGAGATTCAAGATTTTTATCGATGAATTTCAAGAATCACTAAATCAAATCAAGAATCGAGAAATCGATAAACATCAAGAATCAAGAAGAACAGAATTCCAATAGATTTAGGTTTCAAGATTTGAAGTAAAGCTCATAGGAATCGAGTAGATTGTAGATGTGAAGAAGATTCAAGAATACGATTTCTTATCCATTAACAAGTTGATGTTAAATCGATGTAGATTCATCGAGGATCAAGGATCTTGCGAAGAATTAGGCTTCCTCATCCTATCCTTTGTCCATTCGATGAATCACATTCACTAGATAGCTTCTTGGAAATTGAGCGATCGATTGTTGATCTTTAGATCGTGCGAAAGGAATCAAGAACGCATTCGCATCGATCTAGATCATCGATTATTCGATTTTCAAGAATTTACATTTGTTATAAGACTTAAGAAAACGTTTAAAGATTCATCAACATCATCATTCTACAATCATTTCGATTCCTCCACGAGCGGAGTTTTATTCAAGCATCATCACAAAGTACATATTCAAGAATCGAAATATAAGCATAATGCTCGAATTGAAATGTAAGAAAGTTTAAAGAATCTTCACGTTTATTTATTTCAACAATTAGTTACAACTCTCAAGAACTACAAGAGGATGGAACTTTGATCGTCGAATCTTGCGTCGCTCGGCTCCTTGAGTCGTGGATCGGCTCGGATCTCGTGTTCCGTTGAAGTCCGGCTTCGCTTCTAAAGGTTGGTTGAAGACTTGCTCGCTAGAACTCAAAGGATCTTGAATTTGAGGTTTGGATTAGGGTTAGGGTTTGGCACAAGTCTTGTCACTAAACTTGTGGGTGGAAGAATTGGGGAAGATGAAGATTAGCAACCAAAGATTGATTAGCTAAAGATTGAACAACCTTGAACAAGTGAGCCTTGGGGTCTTTTATAGGTTTCCCAAACCCTAGGTCTAGGATTTGAATTTTGAATTTCCCTCCAAAAGTTAGTTAGAGGGAGAGGCTTCTAGAAGTAGTTAGTTAGGAGGGAGCTTCTAGAAATAGTTTGTTAGGAGCTTAATTAGCTTAATCAAGATTAGCTTAATTAATAAACCTTGCTGATCTGGCAGAAGCTCCGAGAGAAATCTGGAATTTGACGTGTCATGATGAAGTGTAGGCACTGGCAGAAGAATAATGCACTGAAACTGGAATGATGACGTGGCAACTCCACCGCGGATCCGCGGCGCAAGCAGGCTCCCGCCGCGGATCCGCGGCGATATTGAAGCTCCAGGGTTTGTGTCTTCAATTGTGGCCTTGGGATGACATTTGGGCCTTTGTCTCATATGTTGAATATTGTAACTCCTTCTAGATTGCTACCAGATTTCAAACCTTTGAGTTGGCGTAATGTTTAGCAGTCTTTGTTACGTAATTTTGACCGTTCTCTTGAAATTTCCTGCACAGACTTCGAAACACAAGTTGCGATATGCAAGAATGATGCGATGCCATAAAATACAGTCAATTTCCCTTAAAGTGCCGGTTTAAAAGTCTAACACATGCAAACTGATATTTTACAACCGTTTTGCTAATATGTGCAATATGAATACCGAACACTTCTAGATGAGTGCAAAAGATAGGGAAATTGCCGTGTTAAAAATGCAGTATTTTCGACTGATCAAATTCCCCCAAACTTATTTTCGATCGTCTCGAGCGAACTTTATTAAAAAGAGAAGGAGAAAATAAAGAAAAAGAAAAACTAACTAGCACACTTTCGTAGGCAACACGATTGCACTTAGCACGTGCAACAAGCCTTTAAACCTCTAGGTGTCCCTAGTAGGAAGAGTGTTGTCTCCTGAGGATTTTCAGCGGATTGCACCCACAAAATCCAATAATAAAAGGAAGATCATGAAATTTACATTTAAAGAAAAGAATTGTAAAAGAAAAGCTTTGAAAATTAGGGTTTCCAACTAAGCTAGCTTTTCGGATGTCATGAGCCCTATCTTAATAGTCATGAAAAGATGTCAGAAATCACGTCCTCTCTCAATAAAACATCGTCTTATTCTTCATTCCTATCTTTCTTCCAATCATCGATCATATAACCCTGCGTGTGTGTAAAGGACATCCCTACACCCGGAGAATTCAATTCAAGCTATCATACTCTTGCCCATCAGCCTCAGTGCTTTTTTAATTAATGAATATTTAGATGAGATTGCTTACACACTTTCATGCGACCGTTAATACTTCTTGAGGTACTAACCGACCGATTACTCATGTGCTTGCTTATTTGGTGTATTTTCCTCACCTTGCACCACCTAAGGCTTAGCAGTGACTCCCAGACCAGTTGGCCTTAGGGCACTAGGTGAAGAGGCACCCTCGCTATATTTTTTTATTGCTGCCTTGGCGATAACAAAACCAGTGTCCATTTTTCTCACCACTTTATATTTTCTTCATTTTTTATTTCCTTCATACTTTTGGCTTTAAGACAAGAGCATTTCAAGGTATTCTCTACTATCCCGAGTTTCAAGACGTGTGTAAGTGCGAATAGCAGCGTATCAACGTTCAAAATGTTTGGCTTCCAGAATAGAAACTATTTTTCAGACTTATTTTTATCCTCAGATTAGTGACGTCCTTCATCTTACTAACCCTTAGGACAACGGCTCATAACTACTTATTACTAGTTCGTTTAAGAAAACTTCTAATTTTCTTGGTTTTCTTAAATTTTTCTAATCTCATGGATGTAATTTTTCACTATCTGAACTTTTATTATCTTATTTATGTACAATTTTTTTTTATCTTTTTGAAAATTTTAAATTTTTATAGGTTTTTAAAATGTTTTATGCTTATGCAAAGTATGATGCAAATGATGCGAAAATAAGCACAAACCTCCCCCAAACTTGTTTTCAACAGTGTCCTCACTGTTGTCATCTGCTAAATCTCGAAAAACCTGTAAGCTTGGGAGGAATTTATTAGTGGGGGAAAAATATTTAAGTGAAGAACCTCCCCGAAACTTATTTTTGGCTCATCATTTTGTAAAAATTTTCTTTTCAAGAGCCAGAAAAAATGCCCCCCAAACTTGAGTTATGCAATGTTAATCTTTTGAAAATCACATGAGGGGGTCAAAAATCATTAGTCGATGCCAAGCTTTGCAAAGATCGAAAGTTAACACCAACCATTCAAAAATTTTATCAATGCAGTGCTGTGGTTGGTGGAAGAAGAAGTGGGGAAAGGGTAAGTGGTGGAATAGAATGTGTGTGCGTCTCATTTTGGAGAGACGATGCAGTGTATATGATGGATTACTCGCATTCCTTTTACAATTCAGAAGAAGGGGTGGAGGTTCAATTTCATTGATTGGCAGATGATTCATCTCAACACCCGTGTCATTCAAAAATGCGAGTTCATCTGCGAAAATCTTCTCAAAAGTTTCATCAATACCCCGAAGAATAATGTCATCACAAAGTGCAGGGTGATCTTCAGACTCTAAAAGCATTTTATAATCAGTGTTAGTTGTTGATCCGGATAACTCGGTGGAAGAGTCCGTATGTGTATGATACATAGTTGGGTCAAACAATAACGTATGAAAAGAGTCAAGATCAGTATCATGAGGATCATCAAATTCGCTGCTGTCGACATCCATTAAGTTGACAGAACAGACATGAGCAGTAGGTTCGGAGGGTACACTTCCCAACTTGTAAATGTCCAGCTCTATTGACTTAGTCCCGAAGGATATGGTCATAGAACCATTACGACAGTTGATGATAGCATTGGAAGTGGCCAAAAAGGGGCGACCTAAAATCACCGGAATTTGATTCCGTGGGTTCGCTACAGGCTATGTATCAATTACAATAAAATCCACCAGGAATATAAATTCCCCGATTTTTATTAACACATCCTCCAGTTCACCCCTAGGTTTGGTGATTGATCGGTCAGCCATCTGGAGAGTGCAATGGGCTGGTTTCAACTCTCCGATTCCTAATTGCTCATAAACTGAGAAAGGAAGCAGGTTAACACTTGCGCCAAGGTCTAGTAGAGCACGGTTAATGTGTTTTTCCCCAATAGAAATGGAAATAGTAGGATATCCAGGATCCTTACGTTTCCTTGGTAATTGTTGGGGGAAAGCCGTGTCTACAGTCTTTGCTATGAATATCTTCTTGGGCACTTGTTTCTTCCTCTTTCTAGTGCACAAGTCTTTAAGAACTTTCGCATACGCGGGGACTTGTTGGATAGCATTTAGAAGAGGGATGTTTATGTTAACCAGTTTAAACATTTCAGTAATCTTCTCCATTTGTGGACTGGGTCTGTTTCCCCTTAACCGATTTGGGTAAGGAGCTTGGGCAATAAGGTCGGGGTCCAACATTGGAGAAGATCGTGTGGGTGGACCTGATCCCAGAATAGATGTGGGGATCGTCGGTGGAAAACTAGAAGAGATGGGCTGAGGTGGCGAGCCTTGTGGGAAACGAAGAATAGGCTCACAAGAAGGTGGTGGGGTAGAAAAACTGGGGTCAGAATGAGAAGTAGAAGTGGAAGGAAAGGTCTCAGCCGGGGTATCATTGATAGATTTCTCAGTGTCATCAATATCTTCCCCAACTTGATTGTCAAGCACTCTTCCAGATCTCAACGTGGTGATTGCATTCACATGATGTGAATAGCCAGGATTGGGTAAAGGTTGAGCTGGAAGTTTCCCTTTCTCTCTTGCACTCATTTCGGCTTTTAATCGTGCAATTTCTTCTTCCATCGATTTAATACACTCGCGTTGGGATGCAGAGTTTTTCTCAATTTTATCGACAGAAGACTTCATTTCAGCCGAAACTTGCATGATATTTGTTAAGACCAAATTCATGTATTGTGCAAATGAAGAGGATTCATCAGTCCCGGTCAACTGTAAAGGACTAGACAGTGCAGGTGTGTTGACCGGATTTTGAAAGTTATGTGCTTGGAAGGGGTGCTGACTCAATTGAAGTTGTGGTTGCTGTTGTAGTGGAGGGACCCTTTGGAAATTGTGTTGGTTTGGAACCGTATTTTGATTTTGTGATTGGTTCCAAGCAAAATTTGGGTGATTCCTCCAACCCTGATTATATGTGGAAGAAAATGAATCGTTTCTAGGTCTTTGAAATGCGGCATTGGTATGCTCGTGACCTTGAAACAGAGAATTTCGTGGACATTCTTCCGTCAAGTGTGAAGGATCAGAACAGCATCCACATACAGTTTTGGAGAGTGACATTTGATTTAGGGAGGCAGCTAAAAATTTGTTTTCCATAGCGTCAAATTTATTGTGTAAAGATGAAATTTCAGCTCTAACTCCTATGGAAATATCATTGCCATCCCTAGACGATTGACTCACACCCTCCCACTGTAAGGATTTTTCAGCGAAATCTTCTAGAAATTTCCAGGCTTCCCCATACTCTTTAGTCATGAAGTTGCCTTGACACATGGATTCAAGGGTCTGTCTTGTGTTAGGATTAATGCCCTCATAAATGATTCGGCACAGTTCCCATCTAGGGATGCCGTGATATGGACATTAGACTAACAGATCCTTGAAGCGTTCAAGACATTTTGAAAATGGTTCATTTGGAAGCTGGGTGAATTGATTTATTTCGCTACGGACTCGAGCTGTTTTATGATGTGGGTAGAATTTCTTAAGGAATGCTTTGAAGAATTCTTCCCAGTTTGAGATGGAATGTGCGGTAGTATTCACTAGTAAAATAGGGGGTTGCCCCTACGGATAGTTTAATCCGTAGGGGCAGAAATAACTTGGACCTACGGATATATCCGTAGGTCTAAAAGGTTGCCCCTACGGGCAAAGACATCCAAGAATAAAAATATTAATTCTTAATTAGGTGTTTGCCCCTACGGAGCCGCAAACAAAGGACCTACGGATATATCCGTAGGGGCATGTAAATATCGATTTAATAAAATCCCAGATCTCGATCGCATACGCTCATTTCCCTCTCTCTCTCGATCGGGCGCGAAAATAAGCCCCCAATGCGCCACGCCGTCGCCACCAAGGTTGTTCTCCTCGAGGCCACCGCCGGTTTCGTCGCCACTGGAGTTCTTGTCGCCACCGCGGTTAAGGTCGTCGCCACCGCCGTTCAGATCGTCGCCGCTGCCCCAGCAGCCGTTCAGGTGAGTAAATCTCGAGGTAAGTTAAAGAATTTATTGGATTATTTTGGGCTTAAGGTTCATGGCGCGCGAGTTGGGGTTGGGCTGGGGTCGCGGTCACAGTCGGGGTCGGGTTAGGGTTGGGGCAGGGGCTGGGCTGCGGGGTCGGGTTCGGGGTCGGGGTAGGGTTAGGGTCGGGGTCGGGGAAGGGGAAGGGTCAATTTATCAAAAATTTTATTAGGGGTGCGGCTGGGGCTGCGGGCTGGGGCTAGGGCTGGGGAAGGGGAGGTCAATTTATCAAATTTTTAACAAGATTTGTATTAGTTTGCAAGAACACTTAAGTTTATCACAAAATATTGTTTGGGTTTTCGATTTATATCTTTTAGCGGTATGTATCCGTTGTCCCAAATTTTGAATTATCTTATACTAGTATTTATGCATGTGCAGATCTTCTTTATCCTGACAAAAGATCCATATTCATTATCTTAACTTAAAATCCTTTAGAGGGTGCTAATCCTAAATAACAACAAAATGATGTTAAATATTTCATCCGATTTTCACAAGATCATACTTGAAAAAAATGCAACTACTTTCACAATTTCACAATCCTAACCAACTCCCAATTTATTATGGTATTCGATCATAACTTGAGAACAAATTCTCTTTTCTATTGCCATCCCATATCAAACCCTAGAATCGTGGGCCATTTCAAATTACACCAAATTGAGGCAAGAATAGGATGAAACCAACATAACCAACAATAAAGAGCTTTATTTGGTAATATATATTGATGAACAATGGTTGCTGTGTTAAATCCAACCCTCACATCACATGCATATCAATAAAGGAGAGGACTGACCAAAATGCTGAATTTTAAAAATTGTGAAAGTTCTTCGGTCAGGATGTAACAGAAATAAGGAAAAAAAACCTAAAATATTTCTCACAAAAAAGAAAAAGCAAGCTTCTCTCCCATATCATTAACAAAGCTTATCACTTTTGATTCTCGAAATTATTTTACATTATATTTTCATTCAAAACGTTTTGCTAGTTTGCTCACCAACCGTTTGATAAAATTCCAAAACTATTTTTACTTTCCTTGCTCACAATTGCTCTTGACTACGTACAAATCTTGAAAACCCATTAACGCTCTTGCAATAATATGCAAAATCACATGAGGATTCACATTCATCACCACCACCTAAGGCTAGGGTTTGGGCTGGGGCTGCGGCTAGGGCTGTGCGTCCTCAAGAGGGCGATCATAGGATCGGTGAAGTGAGGTGGCTGGATATGAGATACGATGGATTTCCATGTGTTCAATGGAATGCTGAGGGTCAGAGTCGGTTATTCATATATCTCCCAAAAAAGAATGAGTTTGTTATCAAAGGTGTATTGATTTCTACATCAAGGAATATCAGTTATATGTCATTCAGTGACTAAGTCTGTTTCTGGCCCAACCATATTTATGAATCGTTTCTTCTTTTTCCTTCTTACATATATTTACTAGTTCAGACTGTATGCACCTCTGCAATCAACGCCGAGAACTTATACATTATAGGTTAATAGCTATGAAATCACGGTGCATATCGAATTCATGATATGTTATAGTCCCTCATTATTTTTACTGTGGTGAGAAAGCATCAGTAGACATCTCTGTTATATTAATCTTTTAATGTCAGCTTGCATGCATGTTTATTTGCATATTTCCTCTGCTAATTATATTCTTCTAGATCATGTTTGCCTAATCTATCCGAGGCTTAGCATAATCTAGTGGCGATAAACAATTCCATCTTCTGCTACTATGGTGGCACTGAGAAACTTCCATTTAGAAATGACAACACATATTTTGTGGAAGTACTGTACATAATAAGAAGGAGAAGACAGTAATATGGCAGAAGAAGAAGGAGAAGACAGTAATGTGGCAGAAGAAGAAGGAGAAGACAGTATGCATGTATATACATTTGAAATTTAAATAAAAACAACCTTACACTTAAGCGAAATCATAAATCGAAACACACATATTTAGAATACAACTCATACATGGGTATCCTCAAATCTAACTTTCATTGAATTTGCACGCGCACTTAAAATAACAACCTTTATACTAAAAAATTATGTATGCCATTACTTAGTAGTTTATGGTTTTTAGACGCAAAAGCCATTTGAGAAATACTTTTCCAACCCACTATTAATCCATATTCTCAATATAGTCATTGAATTTGCACGCGCACATAATAAGAAGGAGAAGACAATAATGTGGCAGAAGAAGAAGGAGAAGACAGTAATGTGGCGGAAGAAGAAAAAAATGACATTCCTCGTTCTCTGTTTCAGCATCAATCTTCTGATATGAACTAATGATGGCTTTCACATAGGCTTTTCCCTTTAGAGACTTCTTAGTGTCCAATGGAAAGCATACATCAGATTTGTGCAGGTCGGGTTCTTCTATGACTTTCAAGAGTCTCAACTGATTCTGTAAATTACACCCTAGTTGGGTGGTACTTTTACCACTTCTCACTGCAGGTGCGCTCTCTAATATCCATTTTGAATGTATTCAAAATGGATATTAGAGAGCGCACCTGCAGTGAGAAGTGGTAAAAGTACCACCAAACTAGGGTGTAATTTACAGAATCAGTTGAGACTCTTGAAAGTCATAGAAGAACCCGACCTGCACAAATCTGATGTATGCTTTCCATTGGACACTAAGAAGTCTCTAAAGGGAAAAGCCTATGTGAAAGCCATCATTAGTTCATATCAGAAGATTGATGCTGAAACAGAGAACGAGGAATGTCATTTTTTTCTTCTTCCGCCAAATTACTGTCTTCTCCTTCTGCCACATTACTGTCTTCTCCTTCTTATTATGTGCGCGTGCAAATTCAATGACTATATTGAGAATATGGATTAATAGTGGGTAGGAAAAGTATTTCTCAAATGGCTTTTGCGTCTTAAAACCATAAACTACTAAGTAATGGCATACATAATTTTTTTAGTATAAAGGTTGTTATTTTAAGTTTTCCCTTATAGAGATATGATCTAACGGCATCTATAAACTATAAGTGTACAGAAAATTATGATAAGAAAGGGTCGTAGCCATGCATAACCTTGAATCTACATACCAAAACATGCAAAAGCATGCACTTATTGTCACCTTGCCTTGGAATATAAAATATCTTGGAAGACTATAAGCGAGCATTTAAATCTTGATAGCTTTTGACTTCAACATATATTTTTCTCAAGTACCATGAAATATACTTGCTCCGTATAAACCGTTTTCAGGAAGATGGATTAATAATGACAAATTATCCATTGTGGCTCACTAGGTTAGTATTTTCTCTTCTATTGACCATCTTTCTAATCTGCTTGGTAAATTTATTCGAAACCGGCTGCGAATCATTAAAAGACATGCATAAGAAAGAAAGCTAAAATACAGATATATAGCATACCGATACATCGAAACTTCATAGTTGCGATGACAATCCAGAGATATTTATTTCTACACACGTGGTGCGCGTGCGAATGCGTCAGGCATCATGGACAAATATTTCAGAACATGGAAAGTATTATTCGTATAAAGTAATTAAAACTTTTAACCACCTTGGATAGATATTTTCTTAGTTGATGCAATCATATCATGAGGACTAAATTTAAGCTATTATACATATGCTTATGTATTTTTCTAACCTAATATATCACACACACACACAGAGAGAGAGAGAGAGAACACCAGGTAGATAGAGAAATCAGGTAGCAGGATCCTGAAGAAATAGAGTCCATAGTATTGCTCATCATCATCATCCGTGATCCCTTTGAAAAAATATTATCAAAGGGATCATGGATGATGATGATGAGCAATGCTATGGACTCCATTTCTTCAGGATCCTGCTACCTGATTTCTTTACCTACCAGGTGTTCTCTCTGTGTGTGTGTGTGTGTGTGTGTGTGTGTGATATATTAGGTTAGAAAAATACATATGCATATGTATAATAGCTTAAATTTAGTCCTCATGATATGATTGCATCAACTAAGAAAATATCTACCCAAGGTGTTTAAAAGTTTTAATTAATTTATACGAATAATACTTTCCATGTTCTGAAATATTTGTCCATGATGCCTGACGCATTCGCACGCGCACCACGTGTGTAGAAATAAATATCTCTGGATTGCCATCGCAACTATGAAGTTTCGATGTATCGGTATGCTATATATCTGTATTTTAGCTTTCTTTCTTATGCATGTCTTTTAATGATTCGCAGCCGGTTCCGAATAAATTTACCAAGCAGATTAGAAAGATGGTCAATAGAAGAGAAAATACTAACCTAGTGAGCCACAATGGATAATTTGTCATTATTAATCCATCTTCCTGAAAACGGTTTATACGGAGAAAGTATATTTCATGGTACTTGAGAAAAATATATGTTGAAGTCAAAAGCTATCAAGATTTAAATGCTCGCTTATAGTCTTCCAAGATATTTTATATTCCAAGGCAAGGTGACAATAAGTGCATGCTTTTGCATGTTTTGGTATGTAGATTCAAGGTTATGCATGGCTACGACCCTTTCTTATGGTTTCTTATCATAATTTTCTGCACACTTATAGTTTATAGATGCAGTTAGATCATATCTCTATAAGGGAAAACTTAAAATAACAACCTTTATACTAAAAAAATTATGTATGCCATTACTTAGTAGTTTATGGTTTTAAGACCAAAAAGCCATTTGAGAAATACTTTTCCTACCCACTATTAATCCATATTCTCAATATAGTCATTGAATTTGCACGCGCACATAATAAGAAGGAGAAGACAGTAATGTGGCAGAAGGAGAAGACAGTAATGTGGCGGAAGAAGAAAAAAGGTTAATCCTCGTTCTCTGTTTCAGCATCAATCTTCTGATATGAACTAATGAAGGCTTTCACATAGGCTTTTCCCTTTAGAGAATTCTTAGTGTCCAATGGAAAGCATACATCAGATTTGTGCAGGTCGGGTTCTTCTATGAATTTTAAGAGTCTCAACTGATTCTGTAAATTACACTCTTGTTGGGTGATACTTTTATCACTTCTCATTGCAGGTGCGCTCTCTAATATCCATTTTGAATGTAATATTATAGATATCCATGCCTCTTTATATCAAAATTACTTATATTGTCAATGTTTGATTGTCTAGTTGTTGGTGATGCGTCCATATCAGGGACAGAGGCCACTTCCGTTCCTCCAGGTATGTTTATATATTATATAGGGCATGTATATTGATTTAGAATGCTATATCATAAATATACACACATTCCTTTTGCTCTTAGTCGTCCAACTCATTATCATGGGCTGCTTGATGAGATTAGATTTGCGCCTGATGATCTACAAGAGCTTGTTCACTCCCTGTCATATGTGTAAGCAGCACTATATGCGAGTTTACCTTGTTAGTATGTATGTACTGAAATTAATTAATATTATTCAAATTTTGATACATGCAGATACCAGAGGAGCACATCTTCTATCTCTGTAGGTAAGACTTTGAATTTGTTGATTTTGGTATTTCTTGTCAATTTTATAGACCAGTATGTGCTAAATATAATGTTCTGACAGTTGCTAGGGGGAAGGCAACATTCGAGGCTGCTGACCCCAGTCCTGGACGCCGCACACGGACGGCACCACGGAGGTTGGGAGAGAGGCCGAGGACTGGGCTCTAGCAGGGCCCATATGAGGTTGGACTCCACCCCGGTGGTTACTTCCTCCGTCTCCAGTGAGCGACGTATCCAGCAGGAACAGGAGAGCTTGAAGGCCACCGTTCAGGAGTTGAATGAGATGCTGGTATGTATACTACTTAATAGTAAAATATAATGTCATATTATAGATATCAACATATCCAATATCAGTACATAGCCTGAGCTTATTTGTTTGTAGACTTATGTTTTATTAATCATACATGTACATATCTAATTAAAATAAACTACAGTTTTCCAAACTAGATATCCAAATGGGGTTTCGAAATAACTCGATAATGATAAGAATTCGAATGTGGGTGTAGGAGCGGGTGGTTGAGCAGGCCCAGGCCTGGGGAACGATTTTACCGGACAGAACGATCCGAGGCTGCTGACCCCAGTTATGGACGCCGCACACGGAGGGCACCACGGAGGTTGGGAGAGGCCGGGGATTGGGCCCTAGCAGGGCCCATATGAGGTTGGACTCCACCCCGGCGGTTACTTCCTCCGTCTCCAGTGACCGGCATGTCCATCATGAACTGGATAGCTTGAGGGCCAGCGTTCAGGAGTTGAAGGAGATGCTGGTATGTATACTACTTTATAGTAAAATATCATTTCATATTATATACATATCAACATATCCATAATTAGTACGTAGCTTGAGCTTTTTTGGTTTTAGACTTAAGTTTGATTAATCATACATACATATGTAATTGAAATAAACAACGCTTTTCCAAACTAGATATCCAAACAGGGTTTCGAAATAACTTAATAATGATACGAATTCGAATAATAAACAGTTCTTACACGCTTCTTACACACGTTATATCCAGACGCGACAGGGTAGATCGGCCGAGCCTCCACACGCATCTCCTTCGGCTGCGGCTCCGCAAGCCACTACATCGGCTGCGGTTCCGCAGACAGCTCCTGTAGCTCCACCGCCCACTCAGACTCCCGCTCGCGACGAATTGCAGAGTTTATTGACCGAGGAGCAGGCGCGCGTTATTCTATCGTTATTCAGAGGTGGAGCTGGACCGAGCTAGGGTAGATTTTTGGTTCTTTTTTTTTGAAACATGTATTTATTTATATCATACACATTGTACTACATTTTAAAACGATATTGATATTGGTTTGTATTTATATCATATTCAGTTTTTGTATTTCTTTTGTATATTATATATATGCGTGAGATGTGATTATGAATACTGCAATATATGATTTGATTGATGTATATATTATTGTGCACAGGGCGGGAAAAAATCAAGCAGCCCATTTTTTAAAAAAAATTACAGACAATATGTACCTACGGATTAATCCGTAGGCACTCATGTTACCCCTACGGCTATGTCCGTAGGGGCTAAATATCAGCAGTAACTGATATTTCCCCCAGATGTCAGTGCCAGGGGGTTGGGAAAGCCCCTACGGATATATCCGTAGGGGCCACTGGCTCTCCCCTACGGCGTTATCCGTAGGGGCAAAATATCAGGAATCCTGAATTTGTGCCCCTACGGAAAAGTCCCTACGGGTATATCCGTAGGGGCCAGTACAGGCCCCTACGGGTATATCCGTAGGGCCAAGTAATTTATTAAAATAAACCGTAAATAATATAAAATCTTATACCCTACGGCGTAATCCGTAGGGGAAGATGGACCTACATACATATCCGTAGGGGCAAGAATTTAACCGTAGGGGCAAGAATTTAACCGTAGGGGCAAGTTCAGGGCCTCAACTTGCACCTGCGGCCTTTGCACCTACGGGGTATTTTTTCGCCCCTACGTATATAACCGTAGGGGCAGTGGGTTGCCTCTACGGATAAATCTGTAAGGGCAACCCTTCTTTGTAGTAGTGATTATACAGCCACTTCTCGGCTATATCGCACAAGGTAAATGGGAGAAGACGTAGACGCATAGCATCCATAGAAAGCTGTGAGGTACCCATCATTGCGCATACATTTTGAAATTTGGTGATAAAGGCATATGCGTCTTCAGACTCGAGACCGTGAAATTTTGGTAGAAGGTTGATGTATTGGGGTTTAATTTCAAAATTTTCCCTGTTGGCTAGTGAAATGGAAAGACAGATGGAAAGGGGACCTCGTGTAGGATAGCACCTCTCTTGGAGAGAGATGCGGGGTGGATTCTGCGCACCAACGGACGGCGGAAGAGTAGTGGTAAAGAAGTCAATGGAGATGGATCCATCGATGTGGGTGTGATGGTGGGTAAAGAAGAAGTAAATGGAGAAATACCGACTTTAGGGTCGATGAGGAAACGCTGACTTAACGGGCACTAGAATCTCGTGTCCAGCCTATCTTGCACTAAAAAGGGTTAGAACAAGTTGCAGCGTGAATTTATAATTAGGGGAGATGAATGAATGCGGTGTTTGTTTTGAACAATGATACGGATTTTTGAAAATATGATGCAAGCACAACAAATGCAACACACAAAACCCTAAAATCTAGTGGTCACCTAGGTCAAACTCTAGACCGCTCCTAACTGCCAAAAGACAAGTCGCAGGATAAATCCTCCACTGCCTCTTTGTCTCTCCTATGGCCAGGTAAGTGCCAGGTAAGTGGGAGGTTCTCCACTATGTAAGTAGTGGGCCTAATTAAGTAACCACTAGCCTTCGGCACACTTGCCTTAGACACCACAAGAGAAACGCGGATAAGTAATGAATTACCCACGGCCTTCTCTTGTCCTAAGTGAGCGCGACGGTCCTTAGAGTCATCTCTAGATATTTTTTAGTTAATTAGGGTAAATGCTGATGCAATTTTGCGATTTTCGGGGCTTAGGAAGGGTAATGAACTCCCCACCTAATCTGGATTTAGTCTTTGCCCCTTAATGTCCGTATTATTATGCAAACAACCACAAAAACAAAAAAAACACGCACAATTTAATTTTTACTTTTTGCGGCGCTGCGATTTTTTGCAAAGAAACCTGCACAAAATGTTAATTTGAGCAGACAGAGAAGGAGATAAGAAAGATAGAAGCTTACTGTGAACAAAATTGTACAGACGGGCCTTCACCAAGGCGCCAAACCGCCGCAGGAGGAGGTTAATGCCGCGTAACCGCGGTCGTAGGTACTGTTCAGTGCACAATTTTTCCACAGCAAGCTGCTGCTAACTTCTTGAGCTCTCTGGAAATTTCCAAAAAAAAATTCAATTGCACAGCAAGCTCCAGATCTCCTTGCAATGAACCACAACAAATCGTTTAGTGTTTTGCGCGAATTTTGATCACAAAATTGTAATGGAATAAATCTTTCAATTCAAATTTCAATATAGAACGAATTAGCGCGCGGTCCCCGGCAACGGCGCCATTTCATTGATCTTATTTTCCGTTGTCGGTTTAGAAAATGAATAGAATCACAACCAAAATTATTTGACCGCAATCAATAACGGTGTCGGATGTAGCGCGTTAGTAAGTGCGGATCGTCCACAGGGATTGTGCGATTCTTTCGTATTTTGATTTGTTTGAATCGAAAATTTAATAGAAAAGAAAAGCGATTCAAGATTTTTATCGATGAATTTCAAGAATCACTAAATCAAATCAAGAATCGAGAAAACGATAAACATCAAGAATCAAGAAGAATAGACTTCCAATAGATTTAGGTTTCAAGATTTGAAGTAAAGCTCGTAGGAATCGAGTAGATTGTAGATGTGAAGAAGATTCAAGAATACGATTTCTTATCCATTAACAAATTGATGCTAAATCGATGTAGATTCATCGAGGATCAAGGATCTTGCGAAGAATTAGGGTTCCTCATCCTATCCTTTGTCCATTCGATGAATCACATTCACTAGATAGCTTCTTGGAAATTGAGCGATCGATTGTTGATCTCTAGATCGTGCGAAAGGAATCAAGAACGCATTCGCATCGATCTAGATCATCGATTATTCGATTTTCAAGAATTTACATTTGTTATAAGACTTAAGAAAACGTTTAAAGATTCATCAACATCATCATTCTACAATCATTTCGATTCCTCCACGAGCGGAGTTTTATTCAAGCATCATCACAAAGTACATATTCAAGAATCGAAATATAAGCATAATGCTCGAATTGAAATGTAAGAAAGTTTAAAGAATCTTCACCTTTACTTATTTCAACAATTAGTTACAACTCTCAAGAACTACAAGAGGATGGAACTTTGATCGTCGAATCTTGCGTCGCTCGGCTCCTTGAGTCGTGGATCGGCTCGGATCTCGTGCTCCGTTGAAGTCCGGCTTCGCTTCTAAAGGTTGGTTGAAGACTTGCTCGCTAGAACTCAAAGGATCTTGAATTTGAGGTTTAGATTAGGGTTAGGGTTTGGCACAAGTCTTGTCACTAAACTTGTGGGTGGAAGAATTGGGGAAGATGAAGATTAGCAACCAAAGATTGATTAGCTAAAGATTGAACAACCTTGAACAAGTGAGCCTTGGGGTCTTTTATAGGTTTCCCAAACCCTAGGTCTAGGATTTGAATTTTGAATTTCCCTCCAAAAGTTAGTTAGAGGGAGAGGCTTCTAGAAGTAGTTAGTTAGGAGGGAGCTTCTAGAAATAGTTTGTTAGGAGCTTAATTAGCTTAATCAAGATTAGCTTAATTAATCAACCTTGCTGATCTGGCAGAAGCTTCGAGAGAAATCTGGAATTTGACGTGTCATAATGAAGTGTAGGCACTGGCAGAAGAATAATGCACTGAAACTGGAGTGATGACGTGGCAACTCCACCGCGGATCCGCGGCGCAAGCAGGCTCCCGCCGCGGATCCGCGGCGATATTGAAGCTTTAGGGTTTGTGTCTTCAACTGTGGCCTTGGGCCGACATTTGGGCCTTTGTCTGATATGTTGAATATTGTAACTCCTTCTAGATTGCTACCAGATTTCAAACCTTTGAGTTGGCGTAATGTTTAGCAGTCTTTGTTACGTAATTTTGACCGTTCTCTTGAAATTTCCTGCACAGACTTCGAAACACAAGTTGCGATATGCAAGAATGATGCGATGCCATAAAATACAGTCAATTTCCCTTAAAGTGCCGGTTTAAATTCTAACACATGCAAACTGATATTGTACAACTGTTTTGCTAATATGTGCAATATGAATACCGAACACTTCTAGATGAGTGCAAAAGATAGGGAAATTGCCGTGTTAAAAATGCAGTATTTTCGACTGATCAAATTCTCCCAAACTTATTTTCGATCGTCTCGAGCGAACTTTATTAAAAAGAGAAGGAGAAAATAAAGAAAAATAAAAACTAAGTAGCACACTTTCGTAGGCAACACGATTGCACTTAGCACGTGCAACAAGCCTTTAAACCTCTAGGTGTCCGTAGTAGGAGGAGTGTTGTCTCCTGAGGGTTTTCAGCGGATTGCACCCACAAAATCCAATAATAAAAGGAAGATCATGAAATTTACATTTAAAGAAAAGAATTGTAAAAGAAAAGCTTTGAAAATTAGGGTTTCCAACTAAGCTAGCTTTTCGGTTGTCATGAGCCCTATCTTAATAGTCATGAAAAGATGTCAGAAATCACGTCCTCCCTCAATAAAACATCGTCTTATTCTTCATTCATATCTTTCTTCCAAACATCGATCATATAACCCTGCGTGTGTGTAAAGGACATCCCTACACCCGGAGAATTCAATTCAAGCTATCATACTCTTTCCCATCAGCCTCAGTACTTTTTTAATTAATGAATATTTAGATGAGATTGCTTACACACTTTCATGCGACCGTTAATACTTCTTAAGGTACTAACCGACCAATTACTCATGTGCTTGCTTATTTGGTGTATTTTCCTCGTCTTGCACCACCGAAGGCTTAGCAGTGACTCCCAGACCAGTTGGCCTTAGGGCACTAGGTGAAGAGGCACCCTCGCTATATTTTTTTTATTGTTGCCTTGGCGATAACAAAACCAGTGTCCATTTTTCTCACCACTTTATATTTTCTTCATTTTTTATTTCCTTCATACTTTTGGCTTTAAGACAAGAGCATTTCAAGGTATCATCTACTATCCCGAGTTTCAAGACGTGTGTAAGTGCGAATAGCAGGGTATCAACGTTCAAAATGTTTGGCTTCCAGAATAGAAACTATTTTTCAGACTTATTTTTATTCTCAGATTAGTGACGTCCTTCATCTTACTAACCCTTCGGACAACGGCTCATAACTACTTATTACTAGTTCGTTTAAGAAAACTTCTAATTTTCTTGGTTTTCTTTAATTTTTCTAATCTCATGGATGTAATTTTTCACTATCTAAACTTTTACTATCTTATTAATGTACAATTTTTTTTTAACTTTTCGAAAATTTTAAATTTTTATAGGTTTTTAAAATGTTTTGTGCTTATGCAAAGTATGATGCAAATGATGCGAAAATAAGCACAAACCTCCCCCAAACTTGTTTTCAACAGTGTCCTCTCTGTTGTCATCTACTAAATCTCGAAAAACCTGTAAGCTTGGGAGGAATTTATTAGTTGGGGCAAAATATTTAAGTGAAGAACCTCCCCCAAACTTATTTTTGGCTCATCATTTTGTAAAAATTTTCTTTTCAAGAGCCAGAAAAAATGCCCCCCCAAACTTGAGTTATGCAATATTAATCTTTTGAAAATCACATGAGGGGGTCAAAAATCATTGGTCGATGTCAAGCTTTGCAAAGATCGAAAGTTAACACCAACCATTCAAAAATTTTATCAATGCAGTGCTCTGGTTAGTGGAAGAAGAAGTGGGGAAAGGGTAAGTGGTGGAATAGAATGTGTGCGCGTCTCATTTTAGAGAGACGATGCAGTGTATGTGATGGATTACTCGCATTCTTTTTTCAATTCAGAAGAAGGGGTGGAGGTTCAATTTCATTGATTGGGAGATGATTCATCTCAACACCCGTGTCATTCAAAAATGCGAGTTCATCAGCGAATATCTTCTCAAAAGTTTCATCAATACCCCGAAGAATAATGTCATCACAAAGTGCGGGGTGATCTTCAGACTCTAAAAGCATTTCATAATCAGTGTTAGTTGTTGATCCGAATAACTCGGTAGAAGAGTCCGTATGTGTATGATACATAGTTGGGTCAAACAATAACGTATGAAAAGAGTCAAGATCAGTATCATGAGGATCATCAAATTCGCTACTGTCGACATCCATTAAGTCGACAGAACAGACATGAGCAGTAGGTTCGGAGGGTACACTTCCCAACTTGTAAATGTCCAGCTCTATTGACCTATTCCCGAAGGATAGGGTCATAGAACCATTATGACAGTTGATGATAGCATTGGAAGTGGCCAAAAAGGGGCGACCTAAAATCACCGGAATTTGATTCCGTGGGTTCGCTACAGGCTGTGTATCAATTACAATAAAATCCACCGGGAATATAAATTCCCCGATTTTTATTAACATATCCTCCAGTTCACCCCTAGGTTTGGTGATTGATCGGTCAGCCATCTGGAGAGTGCAATGGGCTGGTTTCAACTCTCCGATTCCTAATTGCTCATAAACTGAGAAAGGAAGCAGGTTAACACTTGCGCCAAGGTCTAGTAGAGCACGGTTAATGTGTTTTTCCCTAATAGAAATGGAAATAGTAGGATATCCAGGATCCTTACGTTTCCTTGGTAATTGCCGGGGGAAAGCCGTGTCTACAGTCTTTGATATGAATATTTTCTTGGGCACTTGTTTCTTCCTCTTTCTAGTGCATAAGTCTTTAAGAACTTTCGCATACGCGGGGACTTGTTGGATAGCATCTGGAAGAGGGATGTTGATGTTAACCTGTTTAAACATGTCAGTGATCTTCTCCAATTGTGGACTGGGTCTGTTTCCCCTTAACCGATTTGGGTAAGGATCTTGGGCAATAAGGTCGGGGTCCAACATTGGAGAAGATCGTGTGGGTGGACCTGATTCCAGAATAGAAGTGGGGATCGTCGGTGGAAAACTAGAAGAGATGGGCTGAGGTGGCGAGCCTTGTGGGAAACAAAGAATATGCTCGCAAGAAGGTGGTGGGGTTGAAGAACTGGGGTCAGAATGAGAAGTAGAAGTGGAAGGAAAGGTCTCAGCTGGGGTATCATTGATAGATTTCTCAGTGTCATCAATCTCTTCCCCAACGTGATTGTTAAGCACTCTTCCAGATCTCAACGTGGTGATTGCATTCACATGATGTGAATAGCCAGGATTGGGTAAGGGTTGAGCTGGAAGTTTCCCTTTCTCTCTTGCACTCATTTCGGCTTTTAATCGTGCAATTTCTTCTTCCATCAATTTAATACTCTCGCGTTGGGACGCAGAGTTTTTCTCAATTTTATCGACAGAAGACTTCATTTCAGCCGAAACTTGCATGATATTTATTAAGACCAAATTCATGTATTGTGCAAATGAAGAGGATTCATCAATTCCGGCCAATTGTAAAGGACTAGACAGTGCAGGTGTGTTGACCGGATTTTTAAAGTTATGTGCTTGGAAGGGGTGCTGACTCAATTGAAGTTGTGGTTGTTGTTGTAGTGGAGGGACCCTTTGGAAATAGTGTTGGTTTGGAACCGTATTTTGATTTTATGATTGGTTCCAAGCAAAATTTGGGTGATTCCTCCAACCCTGATTATATGTGGAAGAAAATGGATCGTTTCTAGGTCTTTGAAATGCGGCATTGGTATGCTCGTGACTTTGAAACAGAGAATTTCGTGGACATTCTTCCGTCAAGTGTGAAGTATCAGAACAGCATCCACATACAGCTTTAGAGAGGGACATTTGATTTAAGGCGACAGCTAAAAAAATTTTTTCCATAGCGTCGAATTTCTTGTGTAAAGCTGAAATTTCAGCTCTAACTACTATGGAAATATCATTGCCATCCATAGACGATTGACTCACAACCTCCCACTGTAAGGATTTTTCAGCGAAATTTTCTAGAAATTTTCAGGCTTCCCCATCATCTTTAGTCATGAAGTTGCCTTGACACATGGATTTAAGGGTCTGTCTTGTGTTAGGATTAATGCCCTCATAAATGATTCGGCACAGTTCCCATCTAGGGATGCCGTGATGTGGAAATTGGACTAACAGATCCTTGAAGCGTTCAAGACATTTTGAAAATGGTTCATTTGGAAGCTGGGTGAATTGATTTATTTCGCTACGGACTCGAGCTGTTTTATGATGTGGGTAGAATTTCTTAAGGAATGCTTTGTCGAATTCTCCCCAGTTTGAGATGGAATGTGCGGTAGTGTTATACAGCCACTTCTCGGCTATATCGCACAAGGTAAATGGGAGAAGACGTAGACGCATAGCATCCATAGAAAGCTGTGAGGTACACATCATTGCGTATACATTTTGAAATTTGGTGATAAAGGCATATGCGTATTCAGACTCGAGACCGTGAAATTTTGGTAGAAGGTTGATGTATTGGGGTTTAATTTCAAAATTTTCCCCGTTGGCTGGTGGAATGGAAAGACAGGTGGAAAGGAGACCTCGTGTAGGATAGCACCTCTCTTGGAGAGAGATGCGGGGTTGATTCTGCGCACCAACGGACGGCGGCAGAGTAGTGGTAAAGAAGTTCGATGGAGATGTATCCATCGATGTGGGTGTGGTGGTGGGTAAAGAAGAAGTAAATGGAGAAATACCGACTTTAGGGTCGATGAGAAAACGCGGACTTAACGGGCACTAGAATCCCGTGTCCAGCCTATCTTGCACTAAAAAGGGTTAGTACAAGTGGCAGCGTGAATTTATAATTAGGGGAGATGAATGAATGCGGTGTTTGTTTTGAACAATGATACGGATTTTTGAAAATATGATGCAATCACAACAAATGCAACACACAAAACTCTAAAATCTAGTGGTCACCTAGGTCAAACTCTAGACCGCTCCTAACTGCCAAAAGACAAGTCGCAGGATAAATAGGAGGCGTGAAACATAATGGTTGAATATTTCTAACTTAAGATGATAGAATTTCTAACTTGGATGCTAAACCGCAGGAGTAGAATCAAGGTTATCTTATGAAACTATCTTGACGGGATTTTGTGTGTAGTATTCGTTGAAAACCCTCAGAAGACAACACTCATCCAACTATGGACACCTAGAGGTTTAACGGTTTGTTGCACGAGCTCAGTGCAATCGCGTTCCCTGCGAAAATGAGGTTAGGACTTTTTTGTGAATAATTGGTTTTGCTCGGGACGAGCAAAAAGTTAAGTTTGGGGGTATTTGTTCATACTAGAATCTTGCATTTAATACTGCCCATTCTTCTGCTCTTTTGTTTATAGGCAGATGCTTTTGATCTGTGTTTGCTACATATTTACAGGTTACAAGTTCCTAGTCCAAAATGACGCAAATCATACCAAATCTCCACAGTTTCGCCAAAATCCAGAACATCTGTTACTGACGGATAAAAGTCGGGTTCCGGTCATCCGTATCCGTCTAGTGCCGCTTACCAGTTCAAGAGATAAGATAAATAAAAGTGGCCATTCATGTCTCGGACAAGCACAGAGCATGAGAAGGGCAGCACAAGATTCAATGGGTGCGCGGAGCTCGAGGGAGATAAAGATCAAATGAATTAAAAGTGAAGCCATTTTGGACTGTTGCAAATCTGAAAAAATTTTGGAAGCAATTTGCAATTTAGGACATGTAGAACAACATAAGAAAGCAACACAGGAAACCTCACAAAAAATGACAAATCAATCCCTCAAACCCACCGCGGAACCATGACCAATGTGGCGGTTCCGTGACCGAGTTAACTCGACGCTAGAAGATATTTTTGGGGTATATTTGTAATTATATTGGGGCTGAGAATCTAGTCCTAGGGTTTCTACTCTCTGCCTGTAAATAGCCCAGTTTTGTGCCCAAGTAGGGATGCTTATTCTTTGTTAGGATTTAGTGTAGATTAGTTTGTATTTCTTCTTCTTCATCTATTCTCCATGAAATTGTAGTGAGAGCTCTTGAGTGAAAAATCAATGAAGATGAGGGGTTTTATTTAACTTGTATCTTTATTATCTTGTAATTTTAATTCTTAGTGTAGATTTATTATTGTTGTTAATTAGTTGTTGTTATTTCATTTCTTGTTGCCTTTTTTCTTTTCTTTTTATCCGCATTTTCAAGCCATGATACTCGACGGAGTCCTTTGCTAAGATGAGGGCCCAAATAGTTAGCTTGCTACCATTTTGTAAAACCATTATTTTCCTTTCTTTCTTTTCTTCTTTTCTTTCTTTCATTTCCTTTTCAATGTGTGAATAATTTCCACACTTGTTAGGGCAAAAGAAGGTTGGTATAAGGGACGGAAAAATCCCTTGTGCTTCTCTTCGCCAAACAACGTAAAACGAGCCTAGACCAAACAAACGTAACCCCCTCACTTAGGCACGATATAAGTGACATATAGCCACGACCTAAGTCGAGAAGTCCTTTAAGCGCACTACAACGTGACATGTAGTTGTGACTTAATTGGATACATGGTTGCGGGTGTATCACGACCCGTAATTTACCACATGACCGGCACTTAAATTACGCAATGTCTAAAGGCGTAACGTAAATCAAGTAAGCCGAAGCCCAGTAAATCTAAACCTTTTTGCGGAAAATAGTGGCGGTGCAATTTTGAAATAAAGGTATAATGAATCATGTTTTTCTTTGAATGCATAGCTAATGAAATATGAGAATGCAAGTGGATTATACTACAGTTGAAAACTTGTTTCGTCTTTAAAAATTTGGGCAACACCTCCTTTGTATATTTTGATCCAAAATAATATATACAACAATAAAGGCATCCCCAAGCGGGTTCTAGCTCTTCGCCAACTGGCGGAATCACAACCACGCAATAACATATATACGATGCCCAACAGCGAAGATCAACCCAGAAGGAACAATAAATAAGAAAGACATCAAAACTCAAGAAAGCGAACATAAACCCATCGCTCTAAGTCTCGCACAATACCCAAGTCTGACTAGGTCTACAAATATACAATTTCTAGTTCTGATTTGATTTGATGGAGCTTATCTATATACAATGGAATATAAAGTAGATAGTAGGCACGATCCAATGTGTGTCCCACCTACCGAAGCAAAGCACCCTGGATGAAACTGTGTGCCAGCAATACCGCAACTGATCCCAAGTGGTAAAACCTGCAAGAATTGTGGCACAACGGGGGTGAGTTGCCAACTTGTGAGTAGAAAACATCAGCAATTAGAAATCGAATAAAACAATGATTTCCTAGGTCACTATATCCTGAAGGTAATACTATGATATCTAGAGTGACCATGTACGCTTATATGTCAACAATCGAATCAATGCAATGACATATATAAAAAAACATCCGACATCATATGCATGTATGCATGTGGATATCATCCACGTGTTCATCAACGACACAAACAATATCATGGAACCTGAGTGTCCCACACCGACACTCGAACATCATGAAAGCATATGCCTTTATATATATATATATGAGGATATCAACCACGTGTTTCCATCAAAGATACATCAAAATCATGGAACCTGAGTATCCAACACCGACACTCGAAACATCATGAAACCTGTATCCAGCATCGACACGTAAATCCTCATATCTCGGGCTTCGTCGGTCCGGATCGGCCCATACCATCTCATGACTCCGATCGGTATCCTCCAGATATTCGTCGAGCCTAAAACTATCACCGGTAGGTAGTGCTTCCTCTGCCTGGCTCATCGTCTACACCACAAAAATCATTTCTTGCCCAGGGGTACCATACTGGGTCCACCATGTACCCGCATACGGTGCCTCCCGCTCCTCGAATCGGGTATACTCACTGCTCAGAACCGTGAAAACTCATGGTGCACACCTCGAAATATCATATCAAGAGAAACCGCGTTTTAAACCAATACATAATTCGCTTTGAAATATAATCGCGGTTCTCAAATCCAGAGATCTCATGAAAACAGCATCTCAAGCACATTACCATAAAGTGCGATGTATGCGACATAGAGTAGTAATATGAGCATATCGAGTATATCATGCAAGCCTGTCAAGTGGTAGTATTGAACAATGAATGTACTTTTACATTAAGATTAATCTCATGATATGGATGTTCTACTGTGTAAGTGGTATGGCAATTACCGATGATGAATGTGTGTGAGCCGGCAAATCTGTGTAAGTGTAACATGCGCATCAACGGTAATTGTGCAGGTATACTAGCAAATGATATCATATAGCATTTAATACTGGAACTTGGTATGTACATCACGAGGGGTATTATCCTACGTCGGCGATCCCGCCTCATAACATCCGATATGATAATAATCCTCGATCATCATCCTCAAATCACTAGCGCGGATCATCATCCTCTAATCACTAGCGCGGATCAATCATCCGGTACATCTCATCGCATATGGTAATCTAACGTACGGTGACATCAAACAGAATAGGGATTCTATCATCCTATTCATCAATAAGGATACGGATCTAAAATCTCGTACGGCATATGATCAGTCGAAAATAATGTATTTTTAACACGTCAATTTCCCTAACTTTTGCATTCATCTAGAGGTGTTCGGTTTGCATATTTCACATATTAGCAAAACAATAGTAAAATACCGAATTACCTGTGTTGTACTCTAAAACCGGCATTTTTAGGGAAATTGACTGTTTATCATGGCATCGCATCATTCCTATAGCGCAACACTTGTTTCGAAGTCTGTGCAGAAAATTCCAGAAACCGAGCCAAATTGTCAAAAGTGCTGATCAAAATTAAACCAAGTCTAAGTCTGGTGATCTGGCAGTAAACAATAAGGTGTAAAACTATTCCAAAAATTTATTCTAGGCCAATGGGTGCTTCCCGCCGCGGATCCGCGGCATGATGACGTCAGCAGAGAAGCAGATTTTCTCCATGTGCTTATTTCTAACGGCAAAGCTTCCAGAACTCTCCAGAAACTCCACGTGGCTTCATCTAGAAGGCTCAGCCTAACAACCTAGTTCTAGAAGCCTCCCTCCAACTAACTTCTTCTAGAAAGCTCTCTCCAACAACCTTCTTCTAGAAGCCTTTTTATAACAACCTTCTTCTAGAAGCATTATTGTAACAACCTCATTCTAGAATATTCTCTCCAACAAACTTCTTCTAAAAGATTCTTTCTAACAACCTCATTTTGGAGGGAAAATTCAAATGAGATAGTTCATTTTGGAGGGAAAATTCAAATGAGGTGGTTCATTTTGGAGGGAAAAGTTATTCATTTTGGAGGGAAATTTAAAATTTGAATTCTAGATCTAGGGTTATCAAAGCTTATAAAAGGGAGCCTAGATCTAAGGTTAAGGGTTGTTCATTAATCTTTCATCTCCCCCATTTCTAACACAAGTTTAGCGACACAACTTGTGCCTCAAAAATCCAAAATCCAAAGCCAAATTCAAGATCCCGAGTACCATTCAAGCAAGAAGCCTTCAACCTTTTAGGAGCGGAGCCGATCTTCAATCGAGCAAGTGATCCAAGCCGATCCGCGACTCAAGGAGACGAGCGAAACCAAATCGACGATCGAGTTCTTCCTCTTATAGTTCTTGAGCGATTTTTAACGGAATTGTTGATGAATAAAAGGTGAAATTCTTTAATCTTGCTTTCTTTAAATTCTTGCATCATAATTCGATCTCAATTTGTGATTGTGGTTCTTGTTGTGATGTTTGAGTAAAACTCCGCTCGTAAAGGAGTCGAGACGATCAATAGAATGATGATGTAACAACTCTTAAAACGATTCTTAAGTCCTACAAGTTTTGTAAACCCTAGCAAATTGAAGAATCAACGACCTAGTTTCGTTGCGATACTTTCTTGATTGTGATCGCTCGAAATTAGGGATCCACGATCGATTCTTGAATTTACTAGAGGCTAGAATATGAATGATATCGACGAAGGAACAAGGGATAAATGATGAAACCCTAGTTTCACTAGAAATCCCTAATTCTCGTCGATCATCATCGATCTAGTATCAATTCATCGAAGGATAAGAATACGTAATCGCTAGATTTCATCACATCTATAGATCCGATCGATTCTTACGAGCCTCACTTCGATTCTTGATATTTGATTTGGAAATCATCACAAATTCTCAATTCTTGATTTTAATGTTTTCTTAGATCTAGATTTTTCTAATTCTTGAACTTCAATTTACAAATCATGAATTGTTGTTTGTTTTCTTTTCTTTAAAGTTTCAACTCATCTAAATCGAAACACGAACGATTACACTTTCCCTGTGGACGATCCGCACTTGCTAACGCGCTACATTCGACACCGTTATTGATTGCGGTCAAATATTTTTGGTTGTGATTTCTATACATTTTTCCAACTACACAATCCGAAATCGTATCAATCAAATGGCGCCGTTGCCGGGGATCGCGCGCTAATTCGTTCTTTATTTGAAATTTGAATTGAAAGATTTATTCCATTACAATTTTTAGATCAAAATTCGCGCAAACACTAATACGAGTTGTTGTGATTTGTGCGAGGAAATCTGGAATCATTGGAGCCGTGGAAAAAATTTTCTGAAAAATCCAGAGAGCTTGGGGAGTGAACAGGGACATTCTGTGAAAATTTCGTGCAGTGATCCCACCAGAGGACCGTGATTCCGCGGCAATAGGCGACACCCACCGCTGTTTCGCCGCGTGATGACGTCATCACTCCACCAAAATTCCTCTGTAACTTTCTAACTTTCTTATCTTCTCCTAAATCTGCTCCAAATAACATTTTGTGCAGGTTTCTTTGCAAAAATCGCAGCGCCGCGCAAAAAGCAAAATTAAAGTGTGCTTGTTTTGATTCTTGTGGTTGTTTGCATAATTAATACGGACATTAAGGGGCAAAGACCAAATCCAGATTAGGTGGGGAGTTCATTACCCTTCCTAAGCCCCAAAAATCGCAAAATTTGCATCCGCATTTACCCTCATTAACTAAAAAATATCTAGAGATGACTCTAAGGACCGTCGCGCTCACTTAGGACAGAAGAAGGCCATGGGTAATTCATTGCTTATCCGCATTTCTCTTGTGGTGTCTAAGGCAAGTGTGTCGAAGGTTAGTGGTTACTTAATTAGGCCCACTACTTACGTAGTGGAGAACCTCCCACTTACCTGGCACTTCCTTGGCCACAGGAGAGACAAAGAGGAAGTGGAGGATTTATCCTGCTACTTGTCTTTTGGCAGTTAGGAGCGGTCTAGAGTTTGACCTAGGTGACCACTAGATTCTAGGGTTTTGTGTGTTGCATTGTTGTGTTGCATCATTTTTTTTCAAAAATCCGTCCACTTTTCAAAACAAACACCGCATTCTTTCATCATTCCCCTAATTATAAATTCACGCTGCCACTTGTACTAGCCCTTTTTAGTGCAAGATAGGCCGGACACGAGATTCTAGTGCCCGTTAGTCCCCGTTCCCTTGATCGACTCAAAAGTCGGTATTTCTACATTTACCCTTTTCTTCACCCACCACCACACCCACATCGATGGATCCATCTCCATCGAACTTCTTTTCCACTAATCTGCCACCGTCCGTTGGTGCGCAGAATCCACCTCGCATCTCTCTCCAAGAGAGATACTATCCTACACGTGGTCCCCTTTCCACCTGTTTTTCCATTCCACCAGCCAACGGGGAAAATTTTCAAATAAAACCCCAATACATCAACCTTCTACCAAAATTTCACGGTCTCGAGTCTGAAGACGCATATGCCTTTATCACCAAATTTCAAAATGTATGTGCAATGATGGGTACCTCACAGCTTTCTATGGATGCTATGCGTCTACGTCTTCTCCCATTTACCTTGTGCGATATAGCGGAGAAGTGGCTGTATAACACTACCGCACATTCCATTTCAAACTGGGGAGAATTCGTCAAAGCATTCCTTAAGAAATTCTACCCACATCATAAAACAGCTCGAGTCCGTAGCGAAATAAATCAATTCACCCAGCTTCCAAATGAACCATTTTCAAAATGTCTTGAACGCTTCAAGGATCTGTTAGTCCAATGTCCACATCACGGAATCCCTAGATGGGAACTGTGCAGAATCATTTATGAGGGCATTAATCCTAACACAAGACAGACCCTTGAATCCATGTGTCAAGGCAACTTCATGATTAAGATGATGGAGAAGCCTGGAAATTCCTAGAAGATTTCGCTGAAAAATCTTTACAGTGGGAGGGTGTGAGTCAATCGTCTAGGGATGGCAATGATATTTCCATAGGAGTTAGAGCTGAAATTTCATCTTTACGTAAGAAATTCGACGCTGTGGAAAATAAATTTTTAGCTGCCACCCTAAGTCAAATGTCACTCTCCAAAACTGTATGTGGATGCTGTTCTGATCCTTCTCATTTGACGGAAGAATGTCCACGAAATTCTCCGTTTCAAGGTCACGAGCATACCAATGCCGCATTTCAAAGACCTAGAAACAATCCTTATTTTTCCATATATAATCAGGGTTGGAGGAATCACCCTAACTTTGCTTGGAACCAATCACAAACTCAGAACACGGTTCCAAACCAAAACAATTTCCAAAGGGTCCCTCCACCACAACAGCAACCACCACTTCAATTGAGTCAGCACCCCTTCCAAACACATAACTTTCAAAATCCGGTCAATACACCTGCACTGTCTAGTCCTTTACAGTTGACCGGGACTGATGAATCCTCTTCATTTGAACAATACATGAATTTGGTCTTAACAAATATCATGCAAGTTTCGGCTGAAATGAAGTCTTCTGTCGATAAAATTGAGAAAAACTCTGCGTCCCAAAGCGAGAGTATTAAATCGATGGAAGAAGAAATTGCACGATTAAAAGCCGAAATGAGTGCAAGAAAGAAAGGGAAACTTCCAGCTCAACCTTTACCCAATCCTGGCTATTCACATCATGTGAATGCAATCACGTTGAGATCTGGAAGAGTGCTTGACAACCACGTTGGGGAAGAGTTTGATGACACTGAAAAATCTATCAATGATACCCCGGCTGAGACCTTTCCTTCCACTTCTACTTCTAATTCTGACCCCAGTTCTTCTACCCCACCACCTTCTTGCGGGCCTATTCTTCGTTTCCCACAAGGCCGGCCACCTCAGCCCATCTCTTCTAGTCTACCACGGATGATCTCCACTTCTATTCTGGGATCGGGTCCACACACACTTCCTTCTCCTATGATGGACCCAGCGCTTATTGCTAAAGCACCTTATCCTAATCGGTTAAGAGCTAACACATCAAGCCCACATATGGAGAAAATTATGGACATTTTTAAGCAAGTTAATATCAACATCCCTCTCCTAGATGCCATCCAACAAGTTTCGTCCTATGCAAAAACTCTTAAGAACTTTTGCACTAGGAAGAGGAAGACTCAAGTGCCCAAGAAGATTTTTATGGCAAAGACAGTAGACACGGCTTTCCCCCAACAAGTACCACGGAAACGTAAGGACCCTAGCTGTCCTACTATTTCTATTTCTATTGGGGGAAAACACATCAACCGTGCTCTACTAGACCTTGGCGCTAGTGTTAACTTGCTTCCATACTCGGTTTATGAGCAATTAGGGATCGGAGAGTTGAAACCAGCCCATTGCATTCTCCAGATGGCTGACCGATCAATCACCAAACCTAGGGGTGAACTGGAGGATGTGTTAAAAAAAATCGGGGAATTCATATTCCCTGTGGACTTTATCGTAATTGATACACAGCCTGTAGCGAACCCACGGAATCAAATTCCGGTGATTTTAGGTCGCCCCTTTTTGGCCACTTCCAACGCTATAATCAACTGTAGAAATGGTTCTATGACCCTATCTTTCGGGAATAGGTCAATTGAGCTGAACATTTACAAATTGGAAAGTGTACCCTCCGAACCCACTGCTCATGTCTGTTCTATCGACTTAATGGATGTCGACAGCAGCGAATTTGATGATCCTCTTGATACTGATCTTGACTCTTTTCATACGTTGTTGTTTGACCCAACTATGTATCTTACACATACGGACTCTTCCACCGAGATGTCCGGGTCAACAACTAATATTGATTATGAACTGTTTTTAGTGTCTGAAGATCACCCCGCATTTTGTGATGACATTATTCATCGGGGTATTAATGGAATTTTTGAGGAGATCTTCGCTGATGAACTCGCATTTTTGAAAGACACGGGTGTTGAGATGAATCATCTCCCAATCAATGAAATTGAACCTCCACCCCTTCTTCTGAACTGTAAAAAGAATGCGAGAAATTCATCACATACACTGCATCGTCTCTCCAAAATGAGACGCGCCCACATTCTATTCCACTACTTAACATTTCCCCACTTCTTCTACCAACCAGAGCACTGCATTGATAAAATTTTTGAATGGTTGGTGTTAACCTTCGGTCTTTACAAAGCTTGGCATCGACCACTGATTTTTGACCCCCTCATGTGATTTTCAAAGATTAATATTGCATAACTCCTCGTACAAGGGACACCTAGAGGTTTAAAGGCTTGTTGCACGTGCTCAGTGCAATTGTGTTGCCTACGAAAGTGTGCTCGTTAGTTTTTCTCTTTCTTTATTTTCTCCTTCTCTTTTTAATAAACAGTTCGCTCGAGACGACCGAAAATAAGTTTGGGGGAATTTGACCAGTCGAAAATACTGCATTTTTAACACGGCAATTTCCCTAACATTTGCACTCATCTAGAAGTGTTCGGTATTCATATTGCACATATTAGCAAAACAGTCCTGAAATACCAGGTTGCATGTGTTATACTCTAAAACCGACATTTATGAAGGAAACTGACTGTTTTTCATGGCATCGCATCATCCCTATATTGCGCAACACTTGTCTCGAGAAATTATGCAGGAAATTCCAGAAGAAAAGCCCAAAATTGGGAAAAGAGCTGATAAAAGATACGCCAACTCCAAGATGTAAGATCTGGTAATGATACAGAAGGCCAAACAAAATTCAGCATATCAGAAGTAGGCCCAAATGTCAGCCCAAGTCCCCAGTTAAAAACTAAAGCTCCAGAGCTTCAGAGCCGCCGCGGTTCCGCGGCGGGAGCACGCTTGCGTCGCGGTTCCGCGGCGCTATGATGGCTTCAGACGCCCAGATTTCCTACACGTGTCTCAGCTAACGGCCCAAGCTTCCAGAACATTGTAGATTCTCCACGTGGCACATCTAGAAGGCTCGGCTTAACAAACTTCATCTAGAAGCTTCTCCCTCTAACTAACTTTTGGAGGGAAATTCAAATCCTAGATCTAGGGTTTTGTGAAGTTTATAAATAGGAGCCTAGATCTAGGGTTAAACTTCTTCCTTAATCTTTTCTTCCTCAATCTTCATTCTCTCCATCTTCTTCCACAAGTTGAGTGACACGACTTGTGCGAAACCCTAACCCTAATTCCAATCCAAATTCAAGATCCCGAGTACCAAATCAAGCGAGAAGCCTTCAACCTTTTAGGAGCTGAGCCGATCTTCAATCGAGCAAGTGATACAAGCCGATCCGCGACTCAAGGAGCCGAGCGAAGCCAAATCGATGATCGAGTTCTTCCTCTTGTAGTTCTTGAGTGATTGTAACGGAATTGTTGATATAAATAAAAGGTGAAATTCTTTAATCTCGTTTTCTTTAAATTCTTGCATCATGATTCGATCTCAATTTGTAATTGTAGTTCTTGTTGTGATGTTCGAGTAAAACTCCGGTCGTAAAGGAGTCGAGACGATCAATAGAATGATGATGTAACAAATCTTAAAACGATTCTTAATTCCTACGAGTTTTGTAAACCCTAGCAAGTTGAAGAATCGATGACCTAGTTTCGTTGCGATGCTTTCTTGATTGTTATCGCTCGAAATTAGGGATCCACGATCAATTCTTGAATTTACTAGAGGCTAGAATGTGAATGATATCGACGAAGGAATAAGGGATAAATGATGAAACCCTAGTTTCACTAGAAATCCCTAATTCTCGTCGATCATCATCGATCTAGTATCGATTCATCGATGGATAAGAATACGTCATCGTGAGATTACATCACATCTATAGATCCGATCGATTCCTACGAGCCTCATTTAGATTCTTGATATTTGGTGGGAAAAATCATCAAACTCTCAATTCTTGATATTATCGTTTTCTTGTTATTAGATCTAGATTTTCTAATTCTTGAACTTCAACTATAAATCATGAATTATTTGTTTTCTTTCTATTAAAGTTTCGATTCAAACAAATCAAAATACGAACAAATCGCGCAATCCCTGTGGACGATCCGCACTTACTAACACGCTACATCCGACACCGTTATTGATTGCGGTCAAAAAAAATTCTTTGATTGTGAATTCTATTTTCTAAACCGACACACAAAGAAACGATCAATCAAATGGCGCCATTGCCGTGGATCATTTGATAAACACAATCGGAAATAAACCCAATCAGCATATCACTCTTTATCCGCATAAATATATATATATATATATATATATATATATATATATATATATATACTTATATCTCAAATCGCATTTGTATCAATCTCATATAATGATATCTTGCATATACGTCATATCTTATAAATCTTAAGTCGTATCGATCTTGATCTCATATCATACCACTATCAACTCATACTTGTCCTCTTTCAATTCATACTTATCATGATTCACTTTCTCATTTCATATTCTTATAACTATCCGAGTCATCTATATTTATCATCTCAATATCCCACATCATTTTATCTTATAGACCTATATCATATTCTCAAGGCAATATATCCATTAGTGTCAACTTTTATTATATCTCCTCTTACTAAATCCTATAATCATGTATGTTGCATATCCTTATCAAAATTATAAGTTAAATAACAATCTTTCCATATCAATGGTTGCGGGGGTGCTATATGCCATCCACCCGACTTCCCCCGTAGATATAAATCTACTCACCTGCTAAACTCCTCGCTTAGCCGAAGTCGATGTGATTCGTCGTCTCGGAAGTCCACGCAAAGGTACCTAAAATCAATAGACAATCGCAATACTATTAAAACCAATATCCAAAAACCGATACGGCACACGAAGCGCTCATAGATTAGAACCTATAGCTTACGCATGAAAAATCAACCAAATAACCCTCGTCCATTGACGTACAAACGTCCAACGAAGAAATCTAAACTCAATTACCAAAACCAAATCTCAGAAATCGCAAAACCCGAAATCAGCAACTAAGGAAATCTAAGATTTTACCCTAGGTCAAACCAAGACATTTTGCATACAGGGTTGCTCTAAATATCAGATAAGAAGGCCACTAACAAAAAATCACCACATATCACCCTGATGTGGCTTTCATTTGCGGCCACAAGCATTAAATCTGCGGCCTGGGAAAGGAGTGGGGGTCTCAGGTCTTGGGGTTAGCTTCTAGGTCACTTGCACGACTCTTTGTGTTCGCTAAATAATTTTTAGGGTTTCGGGGTAATTGCAGATCTCAATAACACATCATAACTTCCACAAAATACGACATCAGGGAAATTCTAACTTCGTGTTTTGGATTCTAGTCTCTTTCCTTGGTCCAGAAATCATCTATAAAGTCTTATAAACACTCATTACACCTCAATTAACCACTTACAAGTCAAGTCTCCCTCCAAATCTCAACTTGGAAATTTCTAAGATCACAAAACCTAACTAAATCAATTTCTAAACCAAACTAGGATTATACGAATTCAACAAGCTTAACTGAAAGTGTAGGAATTGCCTCATTTGGCAACTTAGGAGAATTCTTGGGTTGCCCAAAATCTTCAAAATCCAAACTTGAAAGGGCTAAAGGGTTTAGGATAGGCTTGTGCATCTTTATTGTGAAGGTGGCATGGGGTTTTGGAAAATGATTGGAGATGATACATGGAGGTAGTAAGAATGAAGGAGATGAAGAAGAATTATGAAGAAAACAATGGGGAATGAAGGCAGCCAAGTCTCTCCTTCTCTCTCTCTTATGCTCACTCTCTCACTCTACAATATCTCCTACACTCACTCCCTCAAATATCTTCTTTGTTTCAATCTCTTTTGTTTTACACTCATAACTTCTCTTCTCTTTTCTTTTCTTTTCTTTTCATTTCTCACCACTCACAAAACTTACAAGTCACAAACAGAATAACAACATGCACATGACATGGTGCACTAGCCATGGAAAAATGTAAAAATACGGATTTTGATTAATCTCTATTAGTGGTGCAGTAATCAAGCTTAATTTAAATTTGCATATCATTAATTATGAAAATGCCGAAATCTGATAAATATCATTATAATAAATAAATCATTTTAATCTCCGATTATTTTCCAAATATTTTTATATACTTATACCATTTTACGAAAAACCCATATTCGCAAATCGAATAGTTTTCGTGAAATATATTATTTTAATATTAAATTTCCAAAAATAATATTTTTATATTTCTGAAATGTTACAGGGTGTTTGGCATAGGGTTGGAAATAAGTGCACGTAGCGAAAGGTCAAGGAGTACTAGAAATGGATTTAGCGTTAGAAAACATGCTTAAACTCGCAAATCTCATTCCTATGTCCTCCTAATCCCCGCTACTTTTTATTATCCCAACTTCATTTTAAGATTGGCAAAAGAAAAGCACAAGACTAATCCCAACTCTACTAACCAACCTTAACCCTAACAAGCTTACTTGAACATAAATACAAACACATAGGATAGAATTGAACATAACACATATATATTTTTTATTGACTCGTCTAAAATAAGAACAAACATACAACCATCTCCCTGTGGATTGACCCGTGCTCAGCCGACTAGCCGTAAATAGACACCGTCTTGATTACGGTAAGTAGAACAAATAGGAAAAGTATAACGCATAGCTCTGCCGAATAATCAAATGGCGCCGTTCCCAGGGAGACGATAACGTATTTTTTTCTTGTTATTCAGGTTAATATTTTTTTATATATATATAAAAAAATATTATAAACACCCTTTTTGTTATTTTTGATTTTTTTTTTGTGTGCAAGTGTGCAGGCGATCTGGAGCAATTACAATAATTGAATCAAGAAACAGAGGTTCTTATTAGGGTGTACGGAACAAGGGAAGTGCAATGACCTAAGGTTCAAGCGCCAACTCAACAATTTGACCGCCGAACCACGGTCAAAGGGAGAGTTTCGCGGCGGTTCCGCGGTCCTATTGTAGATTCTGTGCCCAATTTTTTTTAATCCCCTTCTCTTTACTCTAGTCCCCTCTTTGAACTCTACTTAACTATATTTCAAGAAGGTTTCTTTGCACAGATTGTGCCGCCGCCAAATAAATTTTTGGTCGTTTTAGATTTTGTTTGTTTATACGCTTTACATATAATAATACGGACATTAAAGGGATATAACACCAATTAAGATTGGGTGGGGATTTTATCACCCTTCCTAAGACCCCACAAATCACAAATAGCATACGCATTATCTTGAGTTAATAAAAAATATCTAGACCAAACCTATAAGGACTTGTCGCGCTCATTTAGGACAAGTGAAGGTTGCGGGGAATCGGTCGTTTATCTAAACTTGACTTTGTGGTGCCTAGACTAGACAAGAGAGGAAGTAATTTTAAAAGGCCCGTCTCACGGTAATTCGTGAGCGAAACCCTCCTTACCTCACTTGTGCTTATCTTGGCACAGTTGGCAATGATAAGGTGATTCGAGGGTTATCCTGCAACTTGTCGCTTGGAAGTCTAGGAGCGGTCTAGTTGGACTTTGAAGACCCTAGCTCTAGGAGTTGTTTGTGCATATTGTGATTGTGATTGTTCTTGTATAAAGTTTAGTCCCCTAATTCCGTATTCTTTCAAAAACCAAACAAACAATTTCGAAAACTCCAAAAACAAAAAAAAAAAATTATAAAAAAAATCGACCACTTTCCTCCCTCCCTACCTTTTCATAGCATGGGTACCCCAAAACGACCAACTCTTGCTGAACTTTGTTATCCACAACCAGAAATTTCTTCATACGGTTCTTACTTTGGCCGAACTTCGAACGATCCATCCATGCCCAAAGTTTCTTTGAGAGATCGGATAGACGCGTCTAGGACAAACAACTGGACTCCGCAATCCACTTCGTATCAATCGTTTCAACCTCCCCCCACCTTCTTACGTTGATACCCCTTTTGAGAGCATGTTGCAACTCCGAGACCAATGTCCATCGCTGACCGAATTGAACAATCTCGTAGCCGATCTTTCACTCATTTCACCACATAGAATTCTTTTGATCAACGATTCCAATCACCTTCTTATCAGAATCTTGATCCTACTCCTGTCCAAACATTCAATTCCTATCAATTATACCCGACTTTTACACTTTCCCTAGACATTGCTTCTGAATAGAATTTTAGGAGTTTCACGTATCCAAACGAATTTGAATCTTTTACTGAAACCCCCTCACAACCCATGTCTAGTCCTGGACAGTCGTTGAAAGATTTTTGGATAGTGCCATGCCAATAGATGATGTATTTGAATGCGTCCATGGCCGCCCTCATACAACATAACAAACCGGTAGCTAGTTTCCAACTAGCTCCACATTTTCCAATGTATGATGAGGCGATTGGACAGATTGAGAATTTGAGTAGTGAGAGTGAGCGGTAAACTCTTTCAAATCAAACCTATCCATTGCAAATTGAATTCCAAAACTCCGGTTTCAAAAGTCTATCGAGTGTCCGACATGAATCACCAATTAAAAATAAAACGTTTGATGAGTTATGCAACTTTGTAGTGTTTGATTTACCCGATTGTGAAGGGACCCTGTCAAGTGAAACCACACTCAATCTCTTTGACCTCTACACCTCCATCCTAGAATGTGAATTGATGGAAATCCATGCTTTTGATTAGGTGTCTGAGAAATTTGATTTTCACTTGATTGAGAATATCGACGCTCAGAATATTTTTGATGATGAACCCACTGTTTTGGATGAGTTTTTCTCACCAATTCATCATGTCCTTTCACTTCCGTGTGGGAATCAACCCGAACCATTAATTGTTTTTCTCGAACTCCATATGCTTCTGGAAATTGTTGATGATGAATGCATGGACGAGCTAAATTTTGAGGCGAATTTTGAGGATAGTGTTGAGGATGAAACAGTTTTACTTGATGAGTCGGATTTTCCAATTCATCCTGTCCTTTTCATTGACTGTATACACTCTCCTGAATTTTTAACCGATACGATTCCTCAATCACTTCCCTCCATCCTTTCCATCGTTCCCACTTTACAAGACACCGTATCACCTTCATTTCTTATGTTTGGTTCACCAAGTTCGATCTACCCAGGTTTTCTCACGAATCTTGAGAGGTTTGACCCAATTTCTCAATTGGTTGATAGATTAGTACAATCGCTTTTTTCACATCGGTCATTACAAATTGTACTAATTTATTCACTCCATTTTCACCCTCAAGTTCTTATTCCATTATTTTCCCCCTCCGCCATTCTTCTCCTCCACCGAGAACATACGCCGCTTCCATCCACACACGGTCTTATGTATTCTCCATTTCTTTTCTCTACGCCTTCTTTCACCAACCGCTGCATTATCACGATAAATTTTTTTAATATTTGGTGTTAACTTTTGGCATGTGTAAGGCCTTATATAGATTAATACTTTTCCTTTCCCCCTAAAGCTGAACATTAACGCTTAAACAGTGGAAACACTGTTTTACTTAAGTTTGGGGGAAACCTTTTTGTGTATATATATTTTGTTTGCTTTTTCTTTTGTAAAAAAAAACAGGGAAGCACCGACAATTTTAACCCTCTTTGTGTAGCATGACAGTGAGGGCACTGTCAAGTTAAAATTTAGGGGTGTGCTCGGTAAGCTTTCAACTTTCGCATTCATGTGTATATTTTGCATTTTCATACTTATTTAAAAACCCATAAAAATCGAAAAAGTTTACAAAAATATAAAAACTTTGTCGTCAAGTTAGCTAGTAGGGTAACTTAGACTTTTATTCCGAAAATTTAGTTGATAGGTTAGAAATAACTAAATCATAGACTTAGCAACTGAAAACCCTAAAAATAACCCTCCTTCTGTTTAACCTTGGTAATTATAAATCCATGCAGTTTTTTTAGAAGTAGGTAATATTGAGTTCAGTTCTTGAGTTCAGCCGAGATGAAGGGAAAGCATTGAAAGCTTTATTGAAGGATAAGTCTGAAAAATAGTTCTCATTCTTAAGTCTAAATTTAGAAAGTATATACCCTACAAACTCACATACACGCACCTTGAAACTTGAGATAGTAGAGGATACCTAGAAATACTCTTGCATGAAAACCTAGTATGAAAGAAAAAACGGAATTTAAAGCTAACCACCAAAAGAACATCATTGAAAAATATATCCGGTCTTGAAAAAGAAAAAAAAAGAATAAATTACAAGACAACTGTTATTTACGCTTTAAGCTCACACATTCAGTAATCGGCTGGTTAGTGCCTCAAGAAGTATTAATAGTCGCATGAAAGGTGTGTGTGCAAAACCGTCCATCATTAACAAAAAGAAGTATTATTAGGTATTAAGGTAAGGGTATATAGCTTGAATTGAATTCTTAAGTATAGGGGTGAAATTTTACACACACGTACGGGTATACGATCGATATTTGGAGGAAAGATAAGAATAAATAATAAGGCTTATGTTTTCCGTAAAGATGATAAAAATCACGGATTGGAGACTGCACATTAGAAGGAAAACTCAGGAGAATCCGAGATCTTTCTAAACTGTAAAAAGTATAGGATCTTGGGATGAATAAATAGGAGGCGTGAAACATAAAGGTTGAATATTTCTAATTTAGGATGATAGAATTTCTAACTTAGATGTTAAACCATAGGAGTAGAATCATGGTTATCTTATGAAACTAGTTTGACGGGATTTTGTGTGTATCATTCGCTGAAAACCGTCAGGAGACAACATTCTTCCTACTAGGGACACCTAGAGGTTTAACAGCTTATTGCATGAGCTCAGTGCATTTGCGTTCCCTGCGAAAATGAGGTTAGGACTTTTTTGTGAATAATTGGTTTTGCTCGGGACGAGCAAAAAGTTAAGTTTGGGGGTATTTGTTCATACCGGAATATTGCATTTAATACCACCCATTCTTCTGCTCGTTTGTTTATAGGCAGGTGCTTTTGATCCGTGTTCACTACATATTTATAGGTTATAGGTTCCTAGTCCAAAATGATGCAAATCATACAAAATCTCCACAGTTACGCCAAATCCAGAACATCTGTTACAGACAGATAAAAGGCGGGTTCCGGTCATCCATATCCGTCCAGTGCCGCTTATCAGTTCAAGAGACAAGACAAATAAAATGGACATTCGTGTCTCGGACAAGCACAGAGCACGAGAAGGGCAGCACAAGATTCAATGGGTGCACGGAGCTTGAGGAAGATAAAGATCAAATGAATTAAAAGTGAAACCATTTTGGACTGTTGCAAATCTGAAGAAATTTTGGAAGCAATTTGCAATTTGGGACATGTAGAACAACATAAGAAATCAACACAGGAAACCTCACAAAAAACGACAAATCAATCCCTCAAACCCACCGCGGAACAGTGGCCAATGTGACGTTTACGCGGCGGTTCCGCGACCGAGTTAACTCGGCGCCAGAAGATATTTTTGGGGAATATTTGTAATTGTATTGGGGCTGAGAATCTGGCCCTAGGGTTTCTGCTCTCTGCCTATAAATAGCCCAGTTTTGTGCCCAAGTAGGGATGCTTATTCTTTGTTAGGATTTATTGTAGATTAGTTTGTATTTCTTCTTCTTCATCATCATCTATTCTCCATGAAAGTGTAGTGAGAGCTCTTGAGTGGAAAATCAATGAAGATGAGGGTTTTTATTGTAAGTCTATGATACCCACTATAAGTCTATGATACCCACCCCGGTACTTACGGGGGGGCGGAAAGAGTAAAAATCGAATTTTTATCACAAGTTAACATAAACTATGCATTAGGATCTTTGCTAAACAATAACTTACAAACTAACTTAGAGTTTTAACTATTAGGTTAGATGATTATACCTTGGTCTGAACTCCTTCTTCTCTTTGTTGTGAACTCCTTGGAATGATGTAGATGGCTCCTCCTCACCGGCTTCTCTATATCGAAGAAGATTCACCCAAAGGCCTCTACCTTGAGCTCCTACCTCAACAATGAAGTAATTAGAGTGCTTAGCTTGCTAGAATAAGAACCCTAGAATGAGTAGAGAAGTATTTTGGTGGTTTAGTCTCAAAAGCTTTTGTTTTTCAACTCATGAAAGATTAAAGCTTTGAGAGAGGAAGAGGAGAGAGCAAACCATGAGAGAGAGAAATAATATGAGAATGAGAGGATAAAGCTCTCATCTAAGGAAATATGATAATAATAATATTAATTAAGATAATTGTGATGGTGTATTGATTTGACCTTTATCATGTCACAATTAATGCTAAGCATGCTCAAAGAAAATATCTCATGCTTAACAAAAATATCTAAGACAACATGGGTCAACAAGTCAAATGGTCAAACCAACATTAGCCATGATACAATTATCTCTAATTAAAACTATTAATCAATTTCCTCCTTCTCATTATGGTTTTGATCAAGTCAATGGTCAAAACCCTAATGAGGTGTCTCCTCCTCTGCCTCTATCAACTGTATGTAAATACCCGTATCCGTGTTCCGAGAAACACGAATACAGCGAGACTAAACCAATCCAAAATCCAATACTAAGATCCGGCTTAAACCAAAGCCCATTAGTATCTACTGCCCGAACACCGAACAAGCACAAGTGCGCGTATGTGAACGAACCATGTCGTAAAACCATACGACCTCTACCTTGTTTCGCCTAATGGTGAACAACCCTCTGTGTGGGACTCTAAAGACTCGACACTACGCTGTACGTAACGGTCCCAAGGTATATGTCAATAAGAAGACCGATGAGGAAAAACCCATCCGAACTCCTACTGAGCCTGAATGTGACAATTTCCGTACAGTCCGGTCTGTTCGTCTAAGAGTATCGCATATCGGGCCTAGGGGGCGGTAAACGTCAGTCCCCAAATAGCGGTATAAGTCGTGTCGGAGTGTAGTCCAAAACACCTGAGAAACTACTGGAGTACCTACCAGTAAATCTCGCTTGCCCTAGCCAGGGACTTTGTGTAATGGCTTTCCAAACACAGCACGATATCAACCCCCAATACCGGGAGAGACGAATCCTATCTAACTGCCACTGCCTCCAAGTGCTTCGGGACTGTACCCAACTACTACATGTTTGCACGACTCAATAGAGCCGTGGTAGGGTAGTAATCTAAGAACAGTGGGAACACACTTGAGGCGAAGAAGCGGTATCAAGTCAACAGACTAAGCTGTACTCATGTCATCTGGGAACTGCTAACAGAAGATAGGTATAGTACCAACCAACAGTTCCCAAACGAGTCCTGTCTAGTGTACCCATAACCTAATGAGCACCTGCATACTATCTCCAGTACGACGTACTGATGGCTGTGGGACAGACCATCTCCCCAGCTGGGACAATAAGTGTACACACCAGTCTACTCTGGAGTATCGATGCCCTGTCTCGATAATCCTACAACTAGGGACCTGTATAAGGATGTGCTTATGGACCACCCAGCCCCACTAGTGTGACTGCCATCACAACGCTGGTAGTCAAGCAAGATCCTAAGGGCTTTATCAATATATATCAGCAATATGTTAAAAGAAACATATACACATATTAAGATAGATACAAACCAAGTAGCATACTACTATATCGAGCAGGACTGTCATAAATCTGTGTATATATCCCAAGCTTCCAAAATGTAATATACAAACTAGTACTATACAATAATGGCCTCTAGGGCATATCATACTAACAATCTCCCACTTGCACTAAGGCCATGTGCCGGTATATCGCAGACCTATCATCTCGAATAGCCTCTCAAACTGCGTCTGAGGGATGGCCTTTGTGAATGGATCTGTAGTGTTGTCCTCTGTAGCAACCCTCCGAACCTCGATCTCCCGGCGATCCACGATCTCCCTGATCAGGTGATACCGCCTTAAGATGTGTCTGGACTTATGATGGGACCTGGGTTTCTTTTCTAAAGCTATAGCCCCATTGTTGTCATAATACAGAAGTATTGGAGCAACAATGGACGGAACCACCTGGAGTTCTGTTAAGAACTTCCTCATCCAGACTGCTTTTTTTGCGGCATCAGAAGCTGCGATATACTCCGCTTCCATAGTCGAGTGAGCAACGGTTTCCTGTTTGGAACTCTTCCAACATACCGTCCCTCCATTGAGGGTAAAGACGTAACCCGACATTGATTTGGAGTCATCCTTGTCACTCTGGAAGCTGGAGTTAACAAAGGCCTCGATCTGGAGGTCTTTTGCGCCGTAAACCAAGAACATATCCTTAGTCCTTCTCAGGTACTTGAGAATGTTCTTTACCGCTACCCAGTGCTTCTCCCCAGGGTTTGACTGATACCGGTTTACTACACTCGGTGCATAAGCTACATTTGGTCTGGTACACAACATCGCATACATTATAGAGCCCACCGCAGAAGCATAGGGTATAATAGACATGCGATCCCTTTCCAAATCAGTCTTGGGAGACATCTCTTTGGAGAGGGTGATTCCGTGACAAGCCGGTAAATTACCGCGCTTTGAATCTTTTCAGTATGATGTCGATGTACCTAGACTGCGAAAGTCCCAACATCCTTTTAGATCTATCACAATAGATCTGGATCCCCATAATGTAAAAGGCATCACGCAGGTCTTTCATAGAGAACCTATGTGACAAGAACCCTTTGACAGATTGTAGCATAGGAATTTCATTTCCTATCAAGAGAATGTCATCCACGTACAAGATGAGGAATAAAACAATTCGTGCTACAATCTTACTATAGATGCATGGTTCATCTGGATTTTTGATAAAATCAAATTCTTTGACAGTCTCATCAAAACAGATGTTCCAACTCCACGATGCCTGCTTTAGTCCATAAATGGACTTAAGCAACTTGCACACTTTCCTGCTTCTCCCACTCTAAATGAAACCCTCTGGCTGGTCCATATAGACACACTCCTCTAAATTCCCATTTAGAAAAGCGGTTTTTACGTCCATCTGCCAAATCTCATAATCATGGAAGGAAGCAATGGCAAGAAGGATCCGAATGGATTTGAGCATAGCCACTGGAGAAAAGGTTTCGTCATAGTCCAGACCAGGTCTTTGACGAAAATCCTTTGCAACAAGTCTAGCCATATAGGTTTCAACCGGTCCATCTACACCAATCTTCTTTCTGAAGATCCATTTGCAGCCTACGGGTTTTATCCCTTCGGGAGCAATGTCCAAAGTCCATACTTTGTTGGTGTACATGGACTCTATCTCGGTCCGCATACCATCCAGCCATTTTACCGAGTCAGTGCTCTAAATGACCTGCTGGAAGTTAGTTGACTCATCATTATCAATGATGCAATTCTTTCTATCCACGTCTATGAGAAAACCATAGTATCTGTCAGGTGGATGAGAAAGCCTACTACTTCTGCGGAGCGGTGCAGGAATTTCCTGTTCTTTTGAAACTTCTGGTTCCACCAAGTTTTCAGTAATAGCCTGTGGTTCTGGAATTTCTTCCAGTTCTATTGCGCTCCCACTTGTTTCTTTTTCTAAGAACTGATGTTCCTGAAAGTGGCATGACGAGAAACAAAAACCTTTTGTTCCTCTGTGTAATAGAAAAGATACCCCCTGGAGTTCTTTGGGTATCCCACAAACTTACACAGTACTGAGCGTGCCTCGAGTTTGTCCGCATGCTGCTTTTTGACAAAAGCCGGACATCCCCATTTCTTCAGATACTGAAGATAGGGTTTCTTCCCACTCCACATCTGATATAGAGTGGTAGGCACAGTCTTGGTAGGAACTTTGTTCAAAAGATATACAGCTGATTCTAGTGCATAACCCCAGAATGATCGCGGTAACTCAGCGTTACTCATCATGGAACGTACCATATCCAATAGGGTTCGGTTCCGTCTCTCCGATACACCGTTGTGTTGAGGTGTGTATAGAGGAGTAAGCTGAGAGAGAATTCCATTCTCTTTTAGGTAATCCAGGAACTCGGCACTTAGGTATTCACCACCTCGATCAGATCTCAGTGTCTTGATACTTTTGCCGGTTTGTTTTTCTACTTCATTCTTAAATTCCTGGAATTTCTCAAAGGCCTCGGATTTATGCTTCATCAAGAAGACATGTCCATAACTGGAGAAATCATCCATAAAAGTAATGAAATAGGAAAAACCACTTCTTGCATGTGTAGACATTGGACCACACACGTCGCTGTGTATGAGTCCCAAGAGCTCGCTCGCTCTTACTCCGTGTCCAGTGAACGGAGTCTTTGTCATCTTTCCTTTGATACATGATTGACAAGTTGCATAAGATTGATACTCGAACGAATCCAAATATCCTTCTTTATGTAACTTAGTTAAGCTTGTCTCATTGATGTGACCCAGTCTACACTGCCATAAGAAAGCATGATTTAATTCTGGAGACTTTTTTGTGTGTATTCTGGATATTGAAAATCTGCGGTTGGTTTAATACGTATATACCATTGCTTAATGTACCCGACCCAATCAAGCCATGATTAAGGTGGATGTTTACGACATCTCTTACAAATGCAAAATCATAACCTTCTTTAGACATTAAAGATATAGATATGATATTACAAGTCGATCTGGGTACAAAATAACAGTTGCGTAAAACCAAAACATGTCCAGTAGTCAATCCTAAGTGATAATCCCCTACGGACACAGCATCCATGCTTGCTCCGTTCGCAACTCTGAAGGTCATATCACCCGCCTTCAAAACACTACGGCTTCTCAACCCCTGCAAAGAATTACAAATATGAGATCCTGATCCAGTATCCAATACTCAGGAAGTAGAGTTGATTGACAGACAGTTTTCAATTACATACAGACCTGAAGCCGAAGCCACAACCTGCTTTGGGTCCTGGTTCTTGGCCTTCTAAGCCCTGCAATATTTCTTCCAGTGTCCCTTCTTATGACAATAGAAGCATTCTTCTTTTCCTACTATCTGTCCCGCCATTTTTGCCTTCCCCTTGGCTTCCACCTTACTAACACCTCCTCTCGGTTTGGTGAGGAATTTCTTCTTCTTTCCATTGGCTTTCACCTTAGACCGAGAAGAGGAAATAAAACCAATAGACAGAGTGTGTGTTTCCCTTACTTTCTGCAGGGTGCTCTCTGCACTCCTCAACATGTTGAGGAGTTCGGAAAGTTCAACTTCTTTACCTAGAATATTAAAATTCAAGATAAACTGGGCGTAATTGGAAGGAAGGGACTGGAGAATCAAGTCTGTGTACAGCTCGTTCTCTAACGTGGTCCCGAGGTCCGCGAGCTCCTCAATATAGCCAATCATCTTAAGGACGTATTCCCCTACAGATGATCCAACGGCCAACCTCGCTTGAAACAGCTTCTTCGAGGTCTCGTATCTAGCGATACGGGATTGCTCTCCATATAGTTCCTTAGTATGGAGAAATATGGATTCAAGGTCTATATTCCCGTGCCTCCTATGATGCTCATTGTCCATAGAGGCAAGCACGAGGCACTTGGCCTTCACGCAGTCAATCTCCCAGGTCTTACGGATTTCCCTATCCGCGACACTGGATTCTGGACCTGGGACGGTGGGGGACTTAGTGGTAAGGAGATACCCCAACTTGTCATAAGTGATTGCCATTTTGACATTCCTGAACCAATCTTTATAGTTTGGCCCCGTCAGTATGTTTTTATCTAGTAATAACTTAAGGCCCGTCATGTTGTTTGGTCGCTACAATTAGGAGAGAGAGAAGAAACACTTTAGCATGATGCTCTTGCAAGTTTAGAGTGGTTTTTAGTTTGTCTAAACAGGATGGCTCCCACTGTTCCTCGAATCCTTTCTCAAACCATAAAAGAAGAATTAGTCGGGATTAATCTCACCGTACAATTCTTGCTTAACCGTTCAGCCAGGCCGGTGTCGGTACTTCGAGGGAGGTTTTACGACGCTTTCGCGAAGTTCCTTAATTAAATAACCTCTTTTTCCTGTGGGCGTAGCCACACTAACACCTTTCTATTCACCTACTTTGTTTATAGCATTGATCGTTAAGTGAAAAAATCTCCCGAGGAGTAGCATATACTCACAGTAGGATCGGGATCCAAATATCATCATGCGATAAAGTTGAAGGAATTCTACCAAAATTATCACACTCCAAATGGTATGCAACACTAGCAAGATTCAATTTCTTTAGAAACTCCCGATGTGGATTTTGCCCCATGCTCTTATGACCTTGACGAAGACCAACATATTATAAGTCACATGTCAAGTTCTACCCGTCATTACCCTGGTTAATTTGAACCCACCTGCACATACCCTTGACGAAGGCCAAAATGGAAGTACGACTGTCCCAAACCAACGCATTTATTTATGCTACAGATAAATGTTCAGCAGCTACCAATCACCGTGCCTTGGCGAAGGTCAAAATACACAGCTTGAATACTACTGAATATTTAACTGAAATGACAGAGAGCTACGAATGGTTTTTGGCGAAACCGTGAACGTAGTGAACTTGATATAATCGAAGGAACATGATAGCTTTTAAAAGGAGCGGTTTAAGCTCCGCATTTTAAAAAGTTTTGCTATTTTGAAAAAACCGAGTGGTTTTGAAATTGTTCCAACGATTCAACTTTGGTTTGTTTTCTTTGCATTTATTTAATGTTGTCCCATAAATTAATCCTACCATTGCAGAAAACAAAGAAAATATAACGTACGCTTATGCCATCCGCATTCACCACTGGGCCCCGTCATCACCTTTAGGTTACTTAACTAACGACAGAGCGGAGGCTGGACTAGCGCGGATGTAAAACATAAGCAACGTCTACTAGATATCATATATAGATATATACAATCGTCATACGCAATGATAGTCATTCCAGATCAAAGATGAATACATTGGATATGCTAGGAATCCGCGTTTCGTTCAAGCCTGCAACGAAAAATGGATTACACGGTCGTGATGAATAGCCAAAACCCCACCCTAGACCCCTACGGGTGTGGCAAACTACCCGCCAAATAACCGAAGTGAAGCAACCTCTCTTAACAAAGTGAGTAGGCCACCCGACACTTCAAAGTACCCGGTAGTTTATGCACCCCACCTTGGGTCTATCCTAGGAGCAGAAAACAGTAAAAGAAATAATATATAATGGCGGCTACATCCTCAACCCGGATGTGCGACCCAAATATAATATTACATCAATTTATAATTTACATCGAATGAAAAATGAAAAACACTTATCTCACATCCCCTGCTATTCATCAACGACAATCCAACAAGTTCATATACACAAACCAATATCACATATCACAGATATGTGCAACCCCCACTAATCGACGTATAGCAATTAGTAGACGTTCAGCACATATAACACATTACAGATATAATCCGATTAGCTAAAGTTTATAGAATTCCGATCGATATTCAAATTTGAAACTACCCCAATACTCAAAGGAATCTGGGCAGAAACAAAGTATCTGAAAAATCACAAAACATCAAGCTGGACAATCTGCAGTAAAAACGAGTTGACTCTGAGTCGACTCGGCCGCGGATCCGCGGCGAAACGCCTGGTTTCGCCGCGCGCTTCCGCGGCAGTCTGACCGAGTCACGAGCTCGTTTTTCTTGGGTGTCCCTAAAAAATCCTGCACGTATTTTTCAGGTCTCTGAAAATATTTTTAGACATGTTTTGAAAATCGGCAGAAAACATAAATTTTTGATGTATTTTGCGATTTATCCGGGATCGAAGTTCTAAAGACTTTTCTAACATGTTAGTTGTTGTTTAACCTGGGCTCTGATACCACAGTAAGTCTATGATACCCACTGTAAGTCTATGATACCCACCCCAGTACTTACGGGGAGGCGGAAAGAGTAAAAATTGAAATTTTATCACAAGGTAATATAGACTATGTATTAGGATCTTTGCTAAACAATAACTAACAAACTAACTTAGAGTTTTAACTACTAGGTTAGATGATTACACCTTGGTCTTGAACTCCTTCTTCTCCTTATTGTGAGCTCCTTGGAATGATATAGATGGCTCCTCCTCACCGGCTTCTCTATATCGAAGAAGATCCACCCGAAGGCCTCTACCTTGAGCTCCTACCTCAAAAATAAAGTAACTAGAGTGCTTGGCTTGCTAGACTAAGAACCCTAGAATCAGTAGAGAAGTATTTTGGTGGTTTAGACTCAAAAGCTTTTGTTTTTCAACTCATGAAAGATTAAAGCTTTGAGAGAGGAAGAGGAGAGAGCAAATCATGAGAGAGAAAGATAATATGAGAATGAGAGGATAAAGCTCTCATATAAGGAAATATGATAATGATAATATTAATTAAGATAATTGTGATGGTGTATTGATTTGACCTTTATCATGTCACAATTAATGCTAAGCATTCTCAAAGAAAATATCTCATGCTTAACAAAAATATCTAAGTCAACATGGGTCAACAAGTTAAATGGTCAATCCAACATTATTCATGATACAATTATCTCTAATTAAAACTATTAATCAATTTCCTCCATCTCATTATGCTTTTGATCAAGTCAATGGTCAAAACACTAATGAGGTGTCTCCTCCTCTGCCTCTGTCAACTGTATGTAAATACCCGTATCCGTGTTCCGAGAAACACGAAAACAATGAGAATAAACCAATCCAAAATCCAATACTAAGATTCGGCTTAAACCAAAGCCCGCTAGTATCTATTGCCCGAACATCGAACACGCACAAGTGTGTGTATGTGAACGAACCCTGTCGTAAAACCATACGACCTCTACCTTGTTTCGCCCAAAGGTGAACAACCCTTTGTGTGGGACTCTAAAGACTCGACACTATGCTGGCAGTGGGTTTAACCACAGGCTACAAGCGGTACTAGCTGTACGTAATGGTCCCCAGGTAGATGTCGATAAGAAGGCCGATGAGGAAAAACCCATCCGAACTCCTACTGAGCCTGAATGTGACAATCTCCGTACGGTCCGGTCTGTTCGTCTAAAAGCATCGCATATCGGGCCAAGGGGGCGGTAAACGTCATTCCACTAATAGCGGTATAAGCTGTGTCGGAGTGTAGTCCAAAACACCTGAGAAACTACTTGAGTACCTACCAGTAAATCTCGCTTGCCCTGGCCAGGGACTTTGTGTAATGGCTCTCCAAACACAGCGCGATATCAACCCCCAATACCGGGAGAGACAAATCCTATCTAACCGCTACTGCCTCCAAGTGCTTCGGGACTGCACCCAACTACTACCTGTTTGCACGACTCAACAGAGCCGTGGTAGGGTAGTAATCTAAGAACAATGGGAACACACTTGAGGTGAAGCAGCAATGTCAAGTCAACGGACTAAGCTGTACTCATGTCACCTGGGAACTGCTAACTGACGATAGGTATAGTACCAACCAACAGTTCCCAACGAGTCCTGTCCAGTGTACTCATAACCTAATGAGCACCTGCATACTATCTCCAGTACGACGTACTGATGGCTGTAGGACAGACCATCTCCCCAGCTGGACGAGAAGCGTACACACCAGTCTACTCTGGAGTATCGATGCCCAGTCTCGATAATCCTACGACTAGGGACCTGTATAAGGATGTGCTTATGGACCACCCATCCCCCACTAGTGTGGCTACCATCACAACGCTGGTTGTCAAGCAAGATCCTAAGGGCTCTGTCAATATGTATCAGCGATATGTTAAAAGAAACATACACACATATTAAGATAGATACAAACCAAGTAACATACTACTATATCGAGCAAGACTGTCATAAATCTATGTATATATCCCAAGCTTACAAAATGTAATATACAAACTAGTACTATACAATAATGGCCTCTAGGGCATATCACACAAATATTTATTTAACTTGTATCTTTATTATTTTGTCTTGTAATTTTAATTCTTAGTATAGTTTTATTATTATTGTTAAGTAGTTATTGTTAGTTTATTTCTTGTTGCCGTTTTCCTTTTCTTTTTATCCGCATTTTCAAGCCATGATACTCGACGGAATCCTTTGCTAAGATGAGGGCCCAAGTAGTTAGCTTGCTTCCATTTTGTAAAACCGTATTTTTCCTTTCTTTCTTTTCTTCTTTTCTTTCTTTCATATCCTTTTTAATGTGTGAATAATTTCCACACTTGTTAGGGCTAAGAAAGGTTGGTATGAGGGACGGAAAAATCCCTTGTGCTTCTCTTCGCCAAACATCTTAAAACAAGCCTAGACCAAACATATGCAATCCCCTCACTTAGGTGCGCTAAACGTGACATATAGCCACGACCTAAATCGAGAAGTCCTTTAAGCGCACTGCAACATGACATGTAGTTGGGACTTAATTGGTTGCGGGTGTTTGGCCTAAGGTTGGAAATAAGCGCACATTGCAGAAGGACAAGTGGCATTAGGAATGAATTTAGCGTTAGAAAACTTGCTTAAACTCTCAAATCCCATTCTTATGTCCTCCTAATCCCCGCTACTTTCTATTATCCCAACTTCATTTTAAGATTGGCAAAAGAAAAGTACAAGACTAATCATAACTCTACTAACCAAGCTTAACCCTAACAAGCTTACTTGAACATAAATACAAACACATAGGATATAATTGAACATAACACATATACATTCTTTATTGACTCGTCTAAAATAAGAACGAACATAAAACCATCTCCTTGTGGATCGACCCGTGCTCAACCGAATACCTACAAAGCGACACCATCTTGATTACGGAAAATAGAACAATAGGAAAAGGTAGAACGCATAGCTCTGCCGAACAATCACCACCTTCCCTATGGAAACCGACGAAGCCGTCACAGTTGGTGACGCTTTGGACACTATCTTGTTATCTTCCATTTCAGGTTTTTCTCGGGTTATTACTTTTGAGTTTTTAAATCCTGCTAGGCATCTTTAATGATATCTCCTTTATTCTGAGTATTGGCGTGGTAAATCCCGATGTTGTACTGACTGAAGAATTACCGACAGCCATTGCCACGACTGTCACGGTTCTACCCCTCTCTCTTGTATCCTCCCGAGTTCTCTCGGGTTTAGTGACGGAAGGTAAAGATTTCACGTTTCTTTTTTTCAATGCGGACATTATCTTTCTTGGATCAATTTCTTTACCATATATTGTTACGATCCTGCAGAAGTGCTTTTTGACCGCTTATACCAAATGTTAAGCTCGCACTTCGCCTTCTAATCGAAATTCGCTCTACCTTCAGGCATTGGTCAGTGTATTCCTCACCTTCTGTTTCATTTTTCCATGAGTAAACTTTCTATCTCTAAGCTTTTCTTGTATTGACCACAGTATTACGGCTCGAGGGGGATAACGAAGGAATAGTCGAGCCTCCTGTGCTTCCTAACTTGCCACTTCCGACTACTGGTATGGTAGATCTCGTTCATCATTATTCTTATTTATTATTTTTCTTTATGTTGAAATCTAACCCTTCTTTATGTGTGCTTTATTCTGCAGCAGTTGTACCGGCATTGACTCTTTTTGAGTCTCGCATTTCCATGCCCACAGGGCCCTTTGCTATGTGCCAATCTTCCAGGGGTGCGGCGAATAGCAGGCGGATGCTAAGTGAGTTCATCGAAGATCTTAACGTTGAAGCCCTCACCTCTACTGCGGATTTTCCTGACGAGGTCAACCTTATGCTGGCGGCGCTTATGAATTTCCATAATGAGGACTTTGTCGGCATTTAGGTTGATTATTGTAAGCGGATTGAAGCTTGCCTCTATGGGATTGAGCGCAAACGTCTTTCACCTGAAGCGTTAACTTCGAAGGATCGACTGATCACATGGATTGAACAAAGTGCCGCATCCATTAAATATTTTGAGCAAAAGTTCGCCCTGAAGCGAAAGGAGCATGAGACAGCTTCTGGAGAAACCAGCAAATTGCGTGCCTAATTCGAAGCGAATGCCACGTAGCTGCAAGTTATCTTTGAAAGTCTTCAGTACTGCTTGTCTAAAAGAATGGCGCTGAGGCAGAACCTCAATTTTACCAAGCGGGGCATGCGGGATTGCGAAGTGGCTAAGCAGAAAATCGCTGAAAAGCTTTCATCGTGCTCGCAACAACGGGCTCAAGTTGAAGCGATGCTGGCTACAATAATGGCGTGCGAGGAGGCGATGCGGGAAGAGGGTAAGCAAATTGCTAGTTTATTGAAAACCCCGCCTTCTTAACGGCGAGAATTGTATTTCCCACTTTTCTTTACATAAATGTAAACCATTTTGATTTATGAATGAAGAATTCTCCCTTTTTTTGCATATGCTCCTCTGTGTCTGATGTTTGAATTTTAGCGCCCATTAGTTTACTTACTCGTTTCAGAGTCTGTAGTTTATTCACTCGTCTCGAAGTTTCTAGTTTGTTCACTCATTTCGGAGTCTCTAGTTTATTCACTCATTTCGGAGTTTGTCGTTTATTCACTCATTTTAGAGTTTGTAGTTTATGTACTCGTTTCGGAGTTTCTAGTTTATTCACTCGTTTCGGAGTTTCTAGGTTATTCACTCGTTTCGGAGTTTCTAGTTTATGTACTCATTTCGGAGTCTCTAGTTTATTCACTCGTTTCGGAGTCTCTAGTTTATTCACTCGTTTCGGAGTTTTTTAGTTTACCTCCCTTGGGTTTACAGGTAAACTTATCTTAACGCTGTATATAGATAACCCACATTCTTTAGGACGAAAGTCTATGTGGTTTGTGGTACTAGGATTTTAGTCCGTGGTACCGTCGCGTTGGCTGGTGTATTTCTCGATATGCGGTCTTTAAGTCGTTGTTCGAGTAGCCCCGTGACCGTCGTGTTTCTGATCCCTTCGGGGGCTGGACAAGACGTCTTCAAGTAATCTCCTTAGGTCATATTACCGTCAGAAAAGCAAACGTTAGGTATTTGACATGACGCTTTTTACTTGAGGTTAGGCTCAGTTTGGAGCCCCGATGAGTCATAACCACTCCGCACTGGTGTAGAATGATCTCCGATAGTCTTTTAGGCTTTATATGAGTTGCCTTCAAGAACCGAAGCTGGGAATATGCCGTGGCTACATTTTTTGTTTTGACGATGTCGTGTCTATTCTTTGCTGAAGTGGGATAGACATCTATAAGACTTCTATGTTGTATATATCGCGGTTGAATTCCGGAGCTAGGAATATGTCATTGCTCCAATTTCAATTGATAGCTGTGTCCGCATCCTGCTAAAATGAGGGGGAATGTCGGGATGGTCTCTAGGTTGTATATGCGCCGTCGAGACTTGGAATTAGGATTTTGCCATTACTCTATTTTTTGGTTTTGACCCTTGGGTCTTTTATTGACGTTGCGTCTGCACTGAGAAGGAACGCCAAGAAAGTCTCTGAGTTGTATATGAACTGTTAAGACTTGGAGCTAGGATTTTTCCATGGCTCCATTTTTGTTTCGACCCTTGGAACTTTTGTTGACGTTGCATCTGCATCCTGTTGGCATGAGAAGTACGTCGGGATGGAGTTAGGATTTTGATGTCACACCTTTTTTATTTGTCCCCATGGAGCTTTTGTTAACGTCGCATCTGCACCCTGTTGGAATGAGAAGAACGTTGAGTTGATCTCTAGGCTGTTGATATTACCGTCCAGATCTGGCTCTCCCTTTGACGGAGCCTGATAGGAAAATATGGTTTTCTTTCTTTCATTTATGCCTATGGATCATATACAAGAGTCAATATGGATATACTTGCAGGGCAGAGGAAATTTTATTTTATTTTATTTTTTATTTCCGCGATACACTATCTTTTCAACTTTTTATATCGCGAAAATCGCGATTGCCCAATAATTTTGGCTAATTTTTGTTGTGCCTAATCATTTCAGCTATTTTTTATATTTTTACTTGCTGCTTTTTATTGCGAGTTGCCCAAACATTTTGTCTATTTTTATATGCATATATTTTTTTACTCGCTGATTTTTATTGTGAGTTGCCCCATCATTTCGGCTGTTTTTATATGTGTTTTTTTTCTACTCGTTGTTGTTTCTATTGCGAGTTTGGAATCTGATATCAAACTTGGCATCAGGATCACTACGACTGGAATATTGGCAGGAGCGAATCATCATTTGCCTTGAAAAGACATAGACTTTGACACATGTTTAGCCATCAACATCGCTACAACTGGGATATTGCCAGGAGCGAATCATCATTTTCCTTGAGTAGACTTGAAGTTTGATACCTTTTAGGCATCAGTATCGCTGCAACTGGGATATTGCCAGGAGCGAATCATCATTTGCATTTGTTAATTTGAACAAAGGTGGCTTAGCAAACAGGGTTAGGATCCTGTCGACTAAGGCTTTTTAACTTTATGAGCCATGAGGGTCTTATAAGGGGAATTCACCTTACGAGTCGTAAGGATCTCGTAGGTGAATTTTCTCCTTGGGAATTGTGGGGATTCCCAAGTGATATTTTCTCTCGTAATTCATAACGATCTTCCAAGAGTATTTTCTCCTTATAAGTCGAAAGAATTTACAAGTGTCGTTCACCATATGGGGACATTTCTCGCCATTGGTGGAACTTGGTGGGGGAAAAGTTTATTTGTGCCCATGGATTGTATACAATGGTCAATATTGGACCGCCTGTAGGGCAACTTGGGGAATATAACGGCTTAAGAACAGATTCAGATCCCTGTAGCTTAAGGCTTTTGAATCTTATGAGCCGTGAGGGTCTCATAGGGGGAATTCTCCTTACGAGTCATAAGGATCCTGTAATTGTAAATCCTCCTTAGAAATCATGAGGACTCTTAAGTGTGTTCTTCCTTTATGAGTCATAAGGATCTCACGCAGGTATTTTCTCCTCACAAGGCCAAGAGGACCTTGCAAGTGTATATGAATTTTTTATTTTACGAGATTGCGCCCTTTCCGGGTTTTCAAAAACTCGTCAGCATTCCTGCTGTTTTTACTCACGGCGCTCTTTCGGGTTTTCATCCGTGCCCATTTTGCTTGTGGACATACCTTTTTTTTGTTTTTTTTAACGAAATTGTGCCTTTTCGGGTTTTCACAAGCTCGCCGGTAGCCCAGCTATTTTTACTCATGGCGCCCTTTCGGGTTTTCATCCGTGCCCATTTCTCTTATAGGCATACCCATTTTTTTGCGAACGATAGAACTCTCGAAAGTAGTTTCACCGCAGGAGACCCATCTGTTTGCCGGTAGGACTTAGGGATGGCTTCATCGCTAGAGCAGCTGTGTTTCTAGTAGGACTTGAGTTGAAACACTCGTCATTGAGACTTCGATTGCAATATAGATCTCAAGAGAGTGTTTCGCCGTATTTGGGGCGACGTGCTAGTTTAGGGACGTTCCGGTCCATTATCGCCATTTTTGAGGTGAATTTTTAATTTAAAGACATCTCGGTCCGTTGTCACCATGTTTGAGGCGAATTTCTAGTTTAAGGACATCCCGATCCTTTATCACCATGTTTGAGGCGAATTTTTAGTTTAAGGACATATCGGTCCGTTATCGCCATGTTTGAGGCAAAAAAAAATTTTAGGACATCTCGGTCCGTTATCGCAATGTTTGAGGCGATGTAGCATCTTTGCATACTACTCTCAGAGTTTTTGACTCATGAAGACAGCGAGCAGACACAAGCATCGTCATCTATCATTGACCTAGGTCGTGACTCATTAGGCGTAGTATTTTTTGAGGAATCGACCGTTTATTGGCCGGAAGGATCTTTCGCCATTCATATCCATGAGCAGGTAGGCTCCACCTTGGAAGACTTTATCTATGATGTACGGGCCTTTATAGTTTGGCTCGAATTTCCCCCGTTTTGCACGATTGGGGATCATCCGTCTTTTGATGACTAGTACAAGCTCGCCTTGGCGAAACGTTCTCGTTCTGGTCAGTCTTTCATATGAACGTGTCATCCTTGCCTTATAAGTCTCCATGTTTTGTTGTGCTATAAGGCGAGTTTCGTCGAGGGAGTTGAGCTCCTCAAGCCGAAGATGAGCATTTTCTTCATCTGTCAGCTCGTATTGAACCACTACTCGTACAGAAGGGAGTTCTATTTCCAACGGAAGCACTGCTTCCGTACCGAATACCAACGAATATAGTGTTGTATTCGTCACTATTTTGAACGTTGTTCAGTACGCCTATAGAGCTTCATGCAACCTTTCGTTCCAGTCTCTCTTGTTTCTGGAAACCGTTTTACTTATAAATTTTGTCAAGGTCTTGTTGAAAGCTTTAGCTAGACCGTTGGCACCGAAATTATAGACTAAAGAGTATCTCCAATATATTATATGTTGTTGTGCGAAGCGGCTGATTTTATGGCTTCTATAAGCTGGCCCATTATCCGAGATAATTCGTCACGTAGTGCTGAACTAATAGATGACATGTGTTCTGAAGAAATGGAGGATATTCTCCGTCTTCACCTCCCTTAGTAGTACTGCTTCTGCCCACTTAGAGAAGTAGTGGGTCATTGCCAATATAAACCGATGTCCTTTAGACGACGCCGGTTCAATGGGGCCAATTATACAGGTTCCCCACATTTCGAACAGCCAGCTACCCACTATTGGGTGTAGCGGATTTGGGTGTTGGTGGATGAAGTCTTCGTGGATTTGGCACGAGTGACACTGCTTCGCATTTTTGAGGCAGTCCTGAATCATTGTTGGCCAATAGTAACCCATTCTTTTGAGCTTCAGCTTCATCTTTAGCCTGGCTTGGTGAGAAACGCAGAGTCCGTCATGAGTTTCTTGGACGACTTTCTTTGCTTCTTCCAGCCCCAGGCATCTTAGCCACAGACAGTCGAATGATCTCTTATATAGAGTATCATTGACGAAGGTGAAAGTTAAAGCTCGTTTCATGAGCTGATGTCGAGACGACGTATTTTTGGGCGTTCGTTTGGATTTGAAGTAGCCTATGAATAATTCCCTCTAATAATTGACCTTTTCTTCAACCTCTATTTGAAGGGCTACTTGTTCGGTCTTTTCTTTTCCATCGGATGGCTCTGTTAAGTCTCCCGAAAATATTTCTGTTGGCGCGGGGATTTTGGCGCGGGGATCCTGCAACTTTGCACGATGATCTTTACGTCATCGAGGTCTTCGTCGGCTAATTCCTTAGCCAATTTGTCCAACGCATCCGCCTTGGTATTTTTCGCACACGGTATACTCTCCAGGATGTAGGAGGGCATTTGTTTCAACAGTTGTTGCACCCTTTCGCTATACATTATTAGCTCCGGCTTGCATGTCTGAAGTCACCATTTACTTGGCTAACGATCAGCTGGAAGTCTCCATATATGAGGTGGTCTTTGATTCCCATGTCGATAGCGATCTCGAGACCTGCTATCAAACCTTCATATTCAACTTCGTTATTAGCCCTTGGCTCTATTAAAGAGACGACGTAACGCAATATCCCTCCTTGTGGAGTCACGAAGATAAGGCCTACCCCGGATTTGATTATGGGGGTGATTTGTTTTCGCCTCTTCATGGAAGATGCTCCATCGAAGTAGAGTTCCCATCAGAGATCATTTTCTTCCTTCTCTCCTTCGAGTTTGTCGAACGCATGTTCATCCGGCAACTCGTAATTTAAGGGGGAGTCGGCTGGTATCGGATGCTCGGCGAGAAAATCGGTGATGGCCTGGCCTTTCACTGCTTTGAGAGGTCGATACGTTATAGAGAACTCCATCAGGAGGAGGGCCCATTTGGCAAGCCTTCCTATTAATATGGCCATTGACATCAGATATTTGAGAGGATCGACCTTTGATATGAGATGGATCTCATGTGCCAAGGCGTAATGTTTGAGCTTCGTTATCAGTGCCAGGCAATGCTTTTCGATGGGGGTAGTTGTTTTCTGCCCCTAGGAGAACTCGACTCAAATAGTACAAAGCTCTCTCCTTTCCCTGATCGTTCTCTTGTGCCTATAACGCGCTTAGAGAACCCTCAAGGGATGTTATATATAGGATGAGCGATTTTCCCTTAACCGGAGAGGTCAATACCGGCGGATTTTGCAGATATTGCTTGATTTCGTCTAGTGCATTTTGGAACTTTTGATCCTAGACGAACGGGGTCCCCTTCTTCATCAGATGACTGTAGGGACGATATTTTCCAGAGAGGTTGGCTATGAACCGCCGGAAATATGCGAGCTTTCTTTGAAGGGATCGCAACTGTTTGAGGGTTCTTGACGTGGGCATTTCCGTAATCGCCTTGATTTTTTGATGGATCGATTTCGATACCCTGGTGCCGTATGATGAATCCTAAGAATTTTCCTGAGGAGACTCCAAACGCGCATTTGAGAGGATTCATCTTCAGATTGTACTTCTGAAGACGTTGGAACACTACGTCTAGATGTTCCCGATGTTCCTCGTAAGACATGCTCTTCACCACTAGGTCGTCGATTTCGCATTCGAAAATCTCATGGATGAGGTCATCGAAGATCTTCATCATGGCCCTCTGGTAGGTAGCACCAGCATTCTTTAAACCGAAAGGCATCACCTTGTAGCAGAATATGCTCAGCGGAGTCCAGAGGGCAGTATGTTTTTGGTCTTCAGGATGCATTTTTATTTGGTCGTATCCTGAAGATCCATCCATGAAAGAGAAGACCTCAAGGGTAGACGTGTTATCGATCATCAGCTCAGTAATATGTACTGGGAAGTCATCCTTCGGGCAAGCTTTGTTGAGGTCCCGAAATTCCACGCAGATGCGCACCATCCCATTTTTCTTCATCACCGGAACGATGTTAGCGATCCAGTCAGGATAATGAACTTCTTGGATGAAGCTGGAGTCGATTAGTTTCTTGACCTCAATGTTTATACTCATCCCAAGTTTGAGGTGCATTCTTCTTGGCGCCTGTTTGACTGGCTTTATGTCCGGCGATATGGCTAGTTTATGTACTGCTACCTTTGGATCTAGACCCGACATTTCGGAATAGTTCTATGCGAAGCAATCTTTATACTGCATGAGCACGTCTTTTAACATGGCTACATGTTTTTTAGATAGCAGCTCACAGACGAACGTTGGCCTCGGATCGTTTTCCGTCCCAAAGTCAATTTTCCTTAGGTTGTCCGCCGTAGTGTGTATCCCATCTTCCAGCTCTTTTGGTGCCGGTTGAAACTCTCAGATCACCTCGTTCTCTTCTTCTTTTGCGAAGCACTTGAATGGGTCATCTATAGTCTCGGGCCCTCCCTCTTTTGAGAGTGTTATCACATGGCAGGTACGGGTTCGCTTCCATCCTTAATGTTGAGCTGGTCATATCCTCACGGTATAGGTCCTCTTTGGCTCATGCTTTTACGGTGGGGTTACCTCCAGCTGTCGGATAAAGCGAACCGCCTTGATGATATTGGTCTTCGACCCAGTCTTTGAAGGTGAAGCAGTCTTCAAGGGGATGACCTATTGCTCAATGATAGGAGCAATAATCCGGGTGATGGATCTCGTTTATTTGTTCAGGGTGCCGAGACTTCGAGAGCTCCACCATTTGGTACTTCATGACAAGGTTGAATATTTTCCTTGTCTTGTCTGGAGGGAAAGAGTATTCTCGACCCATATTCTTTATAAAGGACAGGTTCCAACCAAGAAGCACTTGATAGCACGGCTTCTTAGATCTACCTTGTTGTTTGCGAACGTTGTTTGCGCTCTTTGTCCTATTTTTTCCTCTATTTTGGGATTTTTCCTTTTTGCGAGAACATACAGCGAGGTGGGGATAAAGAGCATTGTAGTCTTCTTTCTCCGCAGGTTGCTGATTGAAGTTCTGCATCCTGGCTTTTTCATAGATAGCCATTTCGCGGCTATGGTTGTCTTGACTCTTTTGACAAGCCACTTCTATTAGCTTTTCTATTTGTTCTTCGAGCGATGGACTTAACGTTCTTAGAGCGGGATTTCGCTCTGTTTCAACGTCACGTCCATTTGGAAGAGTATTTTCCTCTTCTTTGGCGCTGTTTATGACGCGGCAGCTGTGGAACTGCTCCCGTTTCTTGGACCGAACGTATCCGAGCCCCTTTGTCTCCATCTTCCCGTTGGGCATCTTTCGCTGAGTCCCGGGGATATCCCAAATCTTCTGTATAAATGGGCTTGCCGAACAGTTTGTTTGAGGGGTACACCTTGGCGTCTTTAACAACATTTTCAATCTCTCCACGTAGTATCTTGGCAGATGGATTGGTTGAAGCCTGTCGGATGCAAAATCGACACCGTGCCAGACTTCTTTCTCTACTCTGGTCTCCGTAGATTAGTAGAAAAGGATCGCCTTTTCACCTCTTCGTCTGGGAAGGACGTAGAAAGTCTATAGTTCTTAGATGCTGTATGTATCGAGCACATCAAGTTCTTTATAATGCCGAGGTGGAGCCACTGTGCTTTGCAAACTCTGATCGGCTCCGGTGTGGGTTTGCATTGACGAGCGGATGGAGAACACTACGTTGGCCTCGTCCTCAGAATCACTACCAAAGACCAGAATAGGGTTCAGTAGTCCGGGCCTGTTGTTTTCTTTCTGGGGTTATCCCTGTAGGGTTCCTAGGCACTCTCAAGGGGTCTCACAAGGCATCAACCATGCCCGTTTCAAAAATTACGGTGCCGAGAAACCCTACACTACGGATCGTTGGCTAGAATTCTAGGCGAAAAAGAAACTAGTTAACAAATTTAACTAAGTGAACGGAAATACAACCTTTGTAGATCCGGTCCTCCACCTCCATAGCTCCGCAACGAAGTCTCCTCGCTGTCCAAATCGAAATCCGGGCTCTTGCGTCGGCTTCATCGGAGAAATGGGCGGGCAAGGTCGTCGGCTTCGTGTCGAAGATGATCTACGTCGAGGCATCACTAGATCAAGCTCCACCTTCACCAAGCCATGATAACTTATGAAGGAAACACACTCTACTACTTGGCAAGAGGCAGAGGATGAAGAAATAGGAAGTGGGTAGACTTTAGAATTGGATTTCTCACTCATTTCATCAATCCACCATTGATGAAGTCAAGCTTCTTCATCTTGAAGAAGAAGAAGAAGAAGAAGAAGAAGCTAATGTTATGATAAGTGTTAGTCAATAATTCAAAAAGAATTATTCTTATCATAACTTGAACCATGGTTAGATGTAGAGAGTTAACTCAAGTTAAATGAATGGTTAGGGTTAGAAGAAGAAGACAAAAAGGTTACATTAGTCAAAGTTGTATGAAGCTTCAAGAAGCTTCATGTAAGAAAGCAACCTTTTTATTTTCTTTTTCACTTTTTCTTTTAATCCAAATTAAAAGATAAATGAATAAATAAAGGAATAAAAACCCTAACCATTTACTTAACCATGGAATAACTCTTTACACAAACCCTAGCAAACATGTATCATCAAACATGATACAATCAAGTGCACAAAAGTATATCACATATACAATGTGCACATCCGAGTGAGAATATCCATTTAAAGTGAACCGATACTAGTTAATGCAAAGTAATATATCAAATATATAATTATACAATAAATCATTAAATCAACACTTGATTTAGCGATCCGGTCATATCGCATATAACCGACTAGTATTCAATGTATCGGCTTATCGAATCAACCATCGATTCGATAACTTGGTTATATCGCATATAACCATTCGATACATTCATCGCGAGAATGGAATACGGTATCACATACACGCATTATTCTCGGTCCCGCACATATCTCATATGCGCTCCTATTTCGTTTCGCTTGAGCCAGGAAACCTCTGTGTAGGACTCTAAAGACTCGTCAATACGCCGGCAGCAGGTGATGATCATATCAAGCACCCACAAGCCGCAAGCGGTCTGCTAAACGTAACGGCCACCCGGGTATTGAGCGATCAGAAGATCGATGAGCAAGCCCGCTCACACACCAATGAATCCAACCAGTAACACTACCGTACAGTCCGGTCTGATCGTCTGATATGTCGCATATCTTGCCTAGGGGTGGTAAACGTCAGACCCCAATAGCTCGATAAGTCGTGTCGATATGAGGTCTATAACTGTTCGAGAAACTACTGGTAACACTTACCAGTAAATCTCAGCAACCCTGGCCAGGGATTTCCAGTTATAGCCAATCGAACACAGCGCAACATCAACCCCCTATACCGGGAGAGACGAATCCCCTCATATCGCTCATTGCCTCCATGTGACTCGGGACTATACCCAAAAACCACCGTTTTGCACGCCCTCTTGGACGTGGTAAGGTGGAAATCAAAGCACAGTGGAAACCACACAAGACTCTATGACGATCTCGGGTCAACAGACTACTCTGTACCATTGTCACCAGAGAACTGCCATCTGACGTAAGGTATAATACCATCTGGGAGTTCTCGGCGAGTCCGTCCAGTGTACCCAGTCTCTACTGAGCACCCGTATATCATCTCTGATGTCAAACACCGATGGATATGGGATCATCCATCGCCCATCTGTATGGGTCGAGAAGGTACACGCTAGTCTACTCTGGTATATCGATACCCCATCTCGATACACCCACGACTAGGGACATTCAAGGATGTACTTATGGACTACCATGTCCCCACTAGTATGATCCGCATCATAGTCCAGGTAGTCAAGTACACATCCTAAGGGCTTTACCAACATGTAATAGAGAGACAATCTGTGTACACGTTAAGGTAAAGAGCAACCAGATAGCATACTATCATGTCGAGCAAGAAAGTCCTCCCTATATATGTCCCAGCATCCACTACAATATACATCCAATGTACAGTAATGGCCTCTAGGGCATATATATAACTAACAATCTCCCACTTGCACTAGGGCCATCTGTAGCAGCGGTTGTAGTATCTCATACTCAACCATCCCATAATAGTCTCTCTCTGGGAATAGGCCTTCGTGAGTGGATCCGCCGTGTTGTCCTCTGAGTCTACTCTCCTAACCTCGATCACCTGGAGATCAACCATCTCCACGATTAGGCGACACTGCCTTAGAATATGTCTGGGTCACTGATGGGACCAAGGTTCCTGGGCCAAAGCCACACTTCCATTGTCACACAATGGTAGGAACCTAGTTCATCTCATGAACCAATATACACCCAAACTGCCTCTTTGGTAGCATCTTAAGCAGCGATGTATCCAGCCTTTATCGTCTAGTATGCCACGGTATCTAGCTTGGAACTCTTCCAACATACCGTCCCTCTACTGAGGATTAAGACAATGCATGTGACTGACACTCAGTCGACTTTATCACCCTAGAACCTTTCCAGTGATTTTCCCGAGAATCGTTTGATATCATCTCACTACAACTAGTGAGAATCCTTACATCCAATTAAATCTATCTCATAGATCCAAAACTCAGGATTTAGGAGGTATCATTTTGATCCTGCACGGAGAATCTTAGTGATAAGCGGAGATTGATCGAGCGTAGCATAGGAAACTCCTTCCCTATCAAGAGTATGTCATCCACGTACTCTACGAGGATCACCGCCATACTCCCTACTACCTTTTTGTTTATACAAGGTTCATCTACCATTTTGATGATGTCAAACTTTTTGACTATCTATCAAAACAGATGTTCCAACTCCGCGATGCCTGCTTTATCAAATAAAACATCTTGCACACGTTTCCGCTGCTCTCACTGTCTACGAGGCCCTCTGGCTGTGTACTTATAGACGCACTTTTCTAAAACATCATTTAGAAAAGCAGTCATGACACCCAACCACCAGATATCGTAGCCATGGTATGTAGCCGTGGCAAGTAGGATCTGGATGGACTTAAGCATAGGTACTGGAAAAGGTTTCATCATTATCCACGCCTGGTCAATGACGAAAACCTTTAACAAGTCTAGCTTTGAAAGTTTCAACTTTTCCATTTATACCAAGTAATTTTCTCAAGATATACTTGCTCCTGATGGGGATTTAACCCTTCAGATATAGCAACCAAAGTCCATACTTTGTTGGTGTACATGGATTCCATCTCAGATCACTAAGCATCCAGCCATTCTTACAGAGTCTTACTCCTGATGGCCAGCTCGAAGCTAGTTGGGTCATCATCTCATGATGCAATCCTCGCTCCCACTGTCATAGAGAAACCGAAGTATCTCTCAGGTGGGTGAGGAACCCTACTAGATCGGCGGAGAGGCTGAGGTTTGTTGGTATCTACTGAATCCTTTGGTTGTACCAAATCATTCGCTGTAGTTTGTATAGCTGAAACACTTCCAGTTCTACATAACGGACCTTGCCTCGAGCTTGTCCGGATTTTGCTTTTTAGACATAGGCCGGACAACCCCAAATCTTAACTAGCTTAAGACATAGGCTCTTCCCTTTCCATATCACATATGAAGTGGTAGGCACTGATTTGATTCGAACCCTAATTCAATAGGTATGCAGCTTCATAAGTGCATAACACCCTAAAGGAAATAGGTAACTCAGTAGTACTCATCATAGAGCGCACCTTATCATATATGGTGTGATTGCTCCGCCCCGATATACCATCGTGCTATGGTGTATACGGAGGAGTAATGCTGAGAGAGAATCTCATTCTACTTTAGAATAGTCCAGAATTTCCGTGCTCAAGTATTCTCCTCCCTGATCACATCAAAGGACATAATACTTATACCCGTATTTTGGTTCTCTACTTCTAACTTATATTCTGTGAATATCTCAAAAGGTTCGGACTTGTGTTTCAACAAGAACATATGTCTGAATCTAAAGAGATCATCAGAGAACGTAATGAAGTATAAAGAACCAATCCTGGCATGTGTAGACAGGGGACCTACATACATCAACATGTATCATCCCAAGAGTTCACTAACTCTTTCTCCGTTTCCAATAAACAGAGCTATGGTCATTCTTATCTTTGTGACATGACTGGCGAGTTTCACAAGATGTAAATTCAAACTAATTTAAATATGCATCTATATGTAACTCCAGCTAGTCGGGTCGCATTGATATGACCTAGTCTACAACACCTCAAGAAGGATCCGTCCATTTCTGAACTCTTCCTCTTGTGTGTGTTCTATATACTAAGAACTGTAGTTTGATTTAGAACATCAATGCTTTTAGATAACCTGCCTGAACCGATCAACTTTTGATATAGGAAATGTTCAAAACATTATCCAACAATACAAAATTATATCCTTTCTTTACTAATAAAGAGACTGATATGATTTTGTATATCAGGTTCGGTATCTAATAACATTCGTTCAGAATCAATGTATTGGTAATACAGGGTGACAGTGACCGACAGACTTGGCTGCAACACTTGCCCCGTTTTCTGCCTCATGAAACTTATCACCCGTTCTCAGTTTTTCTACCCTTTTGCAGCCCTATGTAACAGATTATATATCTGGGATCCTGATCTGGTATCATATACTCAGGATGCAGAGGATACTGAGAAACAGTTCTTTGTAATGAACACACCCGAAGATGATGCATCATCATGCACTTTCTTCGTTTGGGCGGTACGGGAAATCTGGTATTCCCCAATTTACTGCTCTGTCTTATAACAATTATAAGTTGGAGTGGGACCAACGTTCCCCAGCTCAGTATAACAAGCGGGTTCAGTCAATTATCCGTATTATTATCTTGATTAAGGCGTGATATGGTCGCTACCTGGAGAGAGAGAGAAGAAAACACTCAGCGTGCGCTCTTGCAAGAATAGATTGGTTATTATTTTATCTAATCAGGATGGCTCCCACTGCTTTTTATCAAATCTTCCTTCAAACCCTAAAAGGAAAGACTAGCCGGGATTAATCACACACTACAAGTTCGCCAATCTTTCAGCCAGGCCAGTGTCGGTACTTTGAGGGAGGTCTCCCGTGCTTTCGCACGAACCTAATTAATGTAAACCTCGTTTTCCCAGAGGCGTAACCTCGTTAACACCTTTCTAGACACCTACTTGATCGGCTAATTGTAATGTGTAAAACTCTCCCAGGAGTAACAATTACTCGCAACGGGTATCGGGATCCAACTATCTCATAGAAGGTATGCAATCTCATTGCAAATTTCAACACTTGAAATTCCCGATAATATTTTGCCCCTAGCATCCTATGACCTTGACGCAGGCCAACAAACCATAGTCCGCTAGTCAAGTTCAACCCGTCATTTCCTGATTGAATTAAACCCACCCGCACGACCCTTGACGCAGGCCAACAAAGTCGCACGACTACCCTAATCCAATCTACATCATATGCATAAGCAGATAAATACTAGTTAGCTACCGCACACTACGCCTTGACGCAGGCCAACAAACGTAGCACGAATACTAACTACTACTTATCTGAAATGACGGAGGGCTACGACAGGTTTTTCTGAAAACCTATTGCGTAATGAACTTGATATCGTTGTAGGATCGAATGAATTTTAAAATGGAGTGTTTTTTAGGCTTTTCTAGTTTTGCTAAAGGAGTCACTCCCGGTGAAGGGATCGTCGGTCCTTTCCTCGTCGAATGAGGTGCGGGATATATCACATATATCACTGTGCAAAGCAGAACTCTTAAAAGCAATCAAAAGACAAACCGAGTGTGTAGCATCTGCCAGTTATTGCTAAAGGAGTCACTCTCGGTGAAGGGATCTCGGTCCTTTCCTTATCGAATAAGGTGCAGGATATATCACATATACCGCTGTGCAAAGCAAGAACTGTAGCTACATGTTTTATTTTGAAAATTCGATTCTACAACATCTTAGGTTTCTTTTATTTCATTAATCTCATTAATTAAGTCCCATCATTTAAGTACCTAAACATCACAGATAAATACGACGTACACTTATGCCATCCGTATTCGCCTCGATGTCCCCTCGTGCACCGTTAGGTTAGGTAACTAACGGCAGAGCGGGGCAGGGCTAGCGCGGGTGTAAAACATAAGTAACGCCTATATAATATATCATATATACTATATACTGTATCTATCACAGAACATCACATGATCACATCACAGATATCGCAGCAGAAGAATCATATGAAATATTGGATATACTAGGACGTCCGTGTTTTCAATACGAGCCAGAACAAAACACGGATTCCACGGTCGTGATGAATAGCCAAACCCACACCCCTAGACCCCTACGAGAGCGGCAAGCAACCCTTCCAATTCTAGAGTTAGGAGACCCGGACTCGACTCCTCGAGTTGGTCTCCCTCTGGACTCCAGAACCCGGTTACTTGTGCCCTCCTCCTTGGGTCTATCCTAGTGCGGAAAAGTAAATAATATACAAAAGGTGACAACTTCCGCAACCTGGAAGTGCCCCAATAAAAGAATATTACATACAAGTTTTTACATGAATGAAAATGAAAAACACTCATCTCACATAAAAACCCCCGGCTATTCAAATACGACGATCCAATATAACATATCCAGGAACACATGTCATCAACGTGAGTAAACATGCATATCCCAATTGTCGTTGACATATAGCAACGAAACCGGCGATATCACATATTACACTTACGGTCACAGAAAAGAAACTGTAAAACTACAACAGTTGGAATCCGCAACCACCTCAGACATCGCATGCCTGACCTAATGAATTACTTAGACATCGCATGCCTAAAAATTATAAACCCCGCATTTTAGTCTCATTATCGAAAACACTTTTCAATATCAAGCCGGGCAATTCAACAAGATTCCCGACAGCCTGATCGAATACTCGTCGCAAACTTTAGTAGGCGGCCGCACCCCCGACGCCGTCGACGAAGTGCACCAAGGCGGAACACCGCTGCCGCGAGCACCCGAACGGATGCTTTCGGCGACGGGGTTCTCCTACAGTCACTTGGTCGGGGCTATGGGACGAGGCTGTCTATTAAGTTTATCCGGCGAGTATCCGCGTACGCTACGTGATTGCGACGGACTTTTGATCACATCAAAATTCCGTGGCAACCGATCAAGTGAGACTAAAGTGCTATGTTTATAACATTCATTCAGTTATCTCATAACTTATTGTGAATTCCAATTATTGTATCACATTCCGGATAAATAGAAAATGTTAAACTTTCCTGTCACGACCCGAAAGAGCACGTGACTGGCCCTTGAACCATATGAAGTCTATAGGACCCCATCTGATCCAAGTAAGCCAAAAGCCCAGAAATCTAAAACCATTTTTAAGAATAAGTAAAGAAACTGGTTTAAAGAAGTGAAGAAGTACATGTTTGAAATCAAGGTTTTTAAATAACTAAGCCGAATATGCATTTTAAAACAGTAAAGTCTTTTCTAAAAATTTCGGCAGAGCTTCTTTTGTAAAACTGGCCCCGAATGGGGTACAACAAGGATAACAATATATTTAATGATAAAGGCATCCCCAAGCGGGAGCTAGCTCTTCGTCAAATGACGGCCACAACCACACAAGCAATAAGAATATACAACGCCGAAAGGCGAGGGTCAAACCAAAGAACTCAAACGCAACAAGAAAACCGCAATACTACTAAGCGCGACTCTAAGGTCGAATAATACATCACTAAAGTCTAGGTCTGAAATAATATACAATTTGGTTGATGGAAATTCTAGATACAATGAATAAAATAAATACAATGGTGGTTCTTGATGCAAAAGAATCCACCTACCAAAAGCAATTCACCCGCAAGAAAGTAGTGTGCCAGAAATGCCACAATGAAACCTGTACGGCAGAACCTGCAAGAACTGTGGCACAACGGGGGTGAGTTGCCAACTCGTGAATAGAAATATCTACAAGCAGAAACCGAATGCAAGACATAAATCTAGGTCAACAATCAGTAATAAACCTCAAGGAATAAGCCTGATACATGATAAGGTGGCAAAGCAACATCTAAACAGGTATGTAGTGCCAAGTACTCGGGTAATAACATGTCATCAGTATAAGGTATGTCTGCATGAAGTAAATATGATGAAGTATCAATGATATCAATACACATATATTAGCGTCCCATACCACTAATATTGGTGTAAGGGTATATATAACAGCGCCTTCATACCCTGTTATATATACAAATGAAGTATGATCAGTGTAAATCCAGTCTGTATATGATCCATGTCTGTATATATGTGGAACCCGTCCACCCGTCACCCAATGACAATAAGCATCATGTATGCAATATGAGGATATAAACAAAATCATGGAAAAACATCATGAAACCCGTGCCTAGCATCGACACGTAAATCCTCATCCATCGTGCTCCGTCAGTCCGGATCGGCCCGCGGGCTATGTCTGCGGAATCGGCCCTCGGCCCCGGCAGTACGCCCATCTCTCAACTCCGGTCGGTATCCTCCAGATATCCGCCGAGCTCAAATACAATCACCGGTAGGTACTCGCCCGCCTCCAGGCTCAATCGGCAAAACCCATCGATCATCTTGCCGAGGGGAACCATACCGGGCCCACCACGAACCCGCAAACGGATCATCCACTCCTCGAATCGGGTTTCAAGCACACGTCTCAGCACCGAGAAAACGTGTGGTGGACACACCAAAATATCATATCACGAGGTACCGGGTTTTTCAAAATATAGCATCCTTTCTCAAATAATCCCACGGTCCTCAAAACCAGAAATCACATGAAAATCCAACATCAAGAAGTAAATCCAATGCGATGCACTATGCAATCAATCCATGATGTATGCGACATGTAAAGAAAGGTAATCATATCAGAAGTCATGCAACAGTACTACAGTGTAGTGGCATGGCAATTATCGATGATGAAGTGTGTGAGCCGGCAAATAGTGTACGTGGAACATACGCATCATCGATAATGGTGTTGGTGTCCTAACAGCATGATAATAATATAGCAATAAACATATGCCAGCAATGCGAATAGCATGAATATGCGGAAATCAAATATTCAACACCACAGTGAAGAATCTACTATGCAAACTACAGATCTAAGTATCAGGTCAATCAGGAGGGGTAGGTGTGGAAACCACCTAAATCTGAGTCGATAAATATATAGATATATAGTCGGTGATCCCGCCTCAAGAACATATCGTAGGACATCCTCGAGTTATGAGTGCGGATCTATCATCAATATCGGCTCGTACGGTAAATCATCGTACGACATCCCAATAGCTGGGTACGGGTCAACATCTCACTGTCTCATCACATAACAGGTATCACTATCATCAGATCATATAATCTGGGGGTACTACTCTATGTCTAGTACAAATCGATACCATCAATAAAGTATGCATGCGGGGGTAAACACACATCCCAAGCCCGCAAGAATCACAAGTCATATCCCAAATATGAATCATATCAAATCACCGATCTCGCGGCACAAAGCCCACATCATCGACTCATCTCCAAAGTCATCCCACATCATCAAACACAGTGCAAGTATAATGAGTAAGCAAGGTTGTTCGTGCTGGTGTACCTCTATCCTAGAGCTCGCAACTAGGAACTACACTAGTTATTTCTATCTCTAACTAACCATAACACACTACAATTATCACATAATAACTACATAGTATACTATCTACGGACTGCGGGGGTGCTATACGCCATCCACCCGACTTCCCCCTGTAGATATAATCTACTCACCTTGCATCATCATTTGCGGACGTCACCACGTATTTGCTTGTCGTCCCGAAGTCTTCATGGGTACCTACATATCAAAGTATCGTATATGCGCATTAAAACCAAATCCAAGCTAAAACGGCACATGAAATCCAAAACGATACGATAAGGGGCCTATAGGTGAGAACCTATGGCACGCCTTCAAAACCATCAATAAATCCTCTATATCGTCGTATAAATGCCAAATAGTCGAGGCAAAACACAATCCACAATTGCAGAATTAAAAATACGGAATACGGAAACACGAATCCAAAATAGCAACTTAGGATATATGTCTCAGATTTCACCCTAGGTCACTATATACAAATATATATCTACCAAGGGTCTAACATAAACATGTAGGAGCTACAGAACCAATACGAGCCAAGAAGGTGGGACCCAGGCCGCAATTTGCGGCCAATTGGGAGAAATTGGCGGCCGTACGGATGAGTTGGGGGCTAGGGTTTGGGGTGTTGGTTCAATGGTGCCTGCACATGTCACTGTCCACTCAATTTTATTTTAGGGGTCTCGGGGTGTTAGCAGATTCTTAATAACAGTGACAGATTCCAGTTTTTCCCCCCATATCGGTTTCTAAAATCCGTATTCTGGTTTTAGGCTTCAGGTTAGGGTCTCAATTTAGGCACTATGGTGTTTATATAACCTCAACTGAGATTAATTTCCCAATACAACACAAGTTTCCTCAAGCCCTAACTTGGTTATCCTCAAGTCCATAATATCGCACAATATCGATATCTATAACAACATTGGGGTATAGGGAATGCTAGAATTAAGCTAATGTTTCAGAAATTACCTCAATTGGCAACTCAAGAATTTTCTTGAGTTGCCCCCTAGTGGTCAAAATCCTTGCTTCTTTAGCTCCAAGTGTAGATCTAGGGATTGTGCACACTTTTAATGAAATGAGTGTGTGGTTTTGATGTAGATTTAGAGGTGTTTTGGAGCTTTTGAAGAGGGGAGGGAATGAGGTGCAGGAGCAGCAACAGGAGAAGGAAGAAGAGAGAGGAAAGTGAGGGAAACAATGCTAAGGGTTATGGTCAAATGAAGTCCCATACCTCTCTCTCTCACCAACCCTCCATTTCTTTAATCTTCTCCCATTTTCTTTTTTCTTTTCTGTATCTCTTCAACTCCTTCTCACATAAATAGCAACCCCAAAACAACCATGGCAATAAAAAGTAGCACAAGTGTGAAAAGTGATGTGTGCATGTTTTGCTCAAAAAATGCTAAAAACCGATTAGCGATTTTTAATCGCGATTAGCACTAAATTAGTGTCAAACTAATCACAAAAACTTTAACATGTCATAATTCTCTAATTTACCCTATTTTAGAATTTTCCATAATTTTTCTCAAATTTTTCCTATTTATTTGCATTTAATAATACCAAAATATTAAAATATTCAATAAAATAATATTAAATTATAAAAATTCCCAAAATTAATATTTTATCTTTTTGAAATGTTACATTTTCGATCGAACAGTCAAACACCCAAGTTTTCCCGATACTGATCAACACATGAAACAAGTCTAAAAACATTCAGTTCGTGCCTCAGTACCAACGGTCCAGCCGTAGAAGGGTCAAGCCAACGCCTCACATGTGGCACGTCGTACTGCCCCAAACCCGAAGGTTCAAAGGGCAGTTCAAGACGGTCACATAATCGAGTTAAGGTTAGTTGTCTTCTAGAGGGTCCATCGAGTTACTTGCACTACTTAGAACGTCTTTAAACTACGGAAAAATCCAACACTTGGAAATTTCCCGACAGGGGAAAAATTGGGAATTTATATCCAGTCGAACTTTTTTAACATATTCTAAAATTTATCCGGAAAGCCACATAGATAAAATCTGATACCCCGATCGAAACACCGAATCCCCAAAACACCCCAGAAAATTCAACTCTTGAATAAAATTTAAAAATACCCAGAGAACTCAGCACAGTTAAATAGGAATTACTGTACAAATTGGTATGGCTGACGTCATCAAGTGGCGGCGGAACCGCCGTACGAGGCATGCTCGTGCCGCGGTTCCGCGGCCGTTTAAACTCCAAACAGTGTCGTATTTGCACAGTAATTCTTACAATTTCCTGCTGAATTTTTTAGGAATTTTTAATTCACAAAAAACCCTGTTTTTGAAAAAATTCCAGAGAGCATGTAAAATTGGGGTTTCGGGTTCGTTCGGGTTTCTAATTCCGTCTAGACTTCGCCTAAGGCTCTAGCTAGGCTCTGATACCACTATAGGGTTCCTAGACACTCTCAAGGGGTCTCACAAGGCATCAACCATGCCCGTTTCAAAAATTACGGTGCCGAGAAACCCTAGACTACGGATCGTTGGCTAGAATTCTAGGCGAAAAAGAAACTAGTTAACAAATTTAACTAAGTGAACGGAAATACAACCTTTGTAGATCCGGTCCTCCACCTCCATAGCTCCGCAACGAAGTCTCCTCGCTGTCCAAATCGAAATCCGGGCTCTTGCGTCGGCTTCATCGGAGAAATGGGCGGGCAAGGTCGTCGGCTTCGTGCCGAAGATGATCTACGTTGAGGCATCACTAGATCAAGCTCCACCTTCACCAAGCCATGATAACTTGTGAAGGAAACACACTCTACTACTTGGAAAGAGGTAGAGGATGAAGAAATAGGAAGTGGGTAGACTTTAGAATTGGATTTCTCACTCATTTCATCAATCCACCATTGATGAAGTCAAGCTTCTTCATCTTGAAGAAGAAGAAGAAGAAGAAGATAATGTTATGATAAGTGTTAGTCAATAATTCAAAAAGAATTATTCTTATCATAACTTGAACAATGGTTAGATGTAGAGAGTTAACTCAAGTTAAATGAATGGCTAGGGTTAGAAGAAGAAGACAAAAAGGTTACATTAGTCAAAGTTGCATGAAGCTTCAAGAAGCTTCATGTAAGAAAGCAACCTTTTTATTTTCTTTTTCACTTTTTCTTTTAATCCAAATTAAAAGATAAATGAATAAATAAAGGAATAAAAACCCTAACCATTTACTTAACCATGGAATAACTCTTTACACAAACCCTAGCAAACATGTATCATCAAACATGATACAATCAAGTGCACAAAAGTATATCACATATACAATGTGCACATCCGAGTGAGAATATCCATTTAAAGTGAACCGATACTAGTTAATGCAAAGTAATATATCAAATATATAATTATACAATAAATCATTAAATCAACACTTGATTTAACGATCCGGTCATATCGCATATAACCGACTAGTATTCAATGTATCGGCTTATCGAATCAACCATCGATTCGATAACTAGGTTATATCGCATATAACCATTCGATACATTCATCGCGAGAATGGAATACGGTATCACATACACTCATTATTCTCGGTCCCGCACATATCTCATATGCGCTCCTATTTCGTTTCGCTTGAGCCAGGAAACCTCTGTGTAGGACTCTAAAGACTCGTCAATACGCCGGCAGCAGGTGATGATCATATCAAGCCCCCACAAGCCGCAAGCGGTCTGCTAAACGTAACGGCCACCCGGGTATTGAGCGATCAGAAGATCGACGAGCAAGCCCGCTCACACTCCAGTGAATCCAACCAGTAACACTACCGTACAGTCCGGTCTGATCGTCTGATATGTCGCATATCTTGCCTAGGGGTGGTAAACGTCAGACCCCAATAGCTCGATAAGTCGTGTCGATATGAGGTCTATAACTGTTCGAGAAACTACTGGTAACACTTACCAGTAAATCTCAGCAACCCTGGCCAGGGATTTCCTGTTATAGCCAATCGAACAAAGCGCAACATCAACCCCCTATACCGGGAGAGACGAATCCCCTCCTATCGCTCATTGCCTCCATGTGACTCGGGACTGTACCCAAAAACCACCGTTTTGCACGCCCTCTTGGACGTGGTAAGGTGGAAATCAAAGCACAGTGGGAACCACACAAGACTCTATGACGATCTCGGGTCAACAGACTACTCTGTACCAGTGTCACCAGAGAACTGCCATCTGACGTAAGGTATAATACCATCTGGGAGTTCTCGGCGAGTCCGTCCAGTGTACCCAGTCTCTACTGAGCACCCGTATATCATCTCTGATGTCAAACACCGATGGATATGGGATCATCCATCGCCCATCTGTATGGGTCGAGAAGGTACACGCTAGTCTACTCTGGTATATCGATGCCCCATCTCGATACACCCACGACTAGGGACTTTCAAGGATGTACTTATGGACTACCATGTCCCCACTAGTATGATCCGCATCATAGTCCAGGTAGTCAAGTACACATCCTAAGGGCTTTACCAACATGTAATAGAGAGACAATCTGTGTACACGTTAAGGTAAAGAGTAACCAGATAGCATACTATCATGTCGAGCAAGAAAGTCCTCCCTATATATGTCCCAGCACCCACTACAATATACATCCAATGTAAAGTAATGGCTTCTAGGGCATATATATAACTAACAATCTCGAGTAGACTATTTCTTCATCTTCCTCGAAATTGCTCCCAAAGATCGAGATGGTGGCGATAGACTTCTGTTTATCCTCCGGCTTATGACACCTTTCTGTATCATCGAAATCTGGTAGGAAGTACTTTGCGTCCACACAATTTCGGACTTCGTTTACCGAGAACGGGTTTAGCTCTCTCGTAATGGTGTATTCTGAGCTATCCTTGAATTACTTCATACACTGATGTTGTGTAAAAAGGATGACGTTGTACTTATTCAGCCAGGGCCTGCCGAGCAAAGCGTTACAGTAAGTCTTGGAGTCAATGACGTGAAATTTGATGTCAGTGATGAGCAACCCGAAGTGCAACGTCAGTATTACAGACCCAAGCGTCCGTGATGACTGTGAATCGAACCCGGAGATTATAATTTTTCTCGGGCCAAGTGTTGCACGTTCATGCAAATCTCCTTTAGCGCTTTCACGTTGAGAAGGTTGATGGAGGATCCATTGTCGACAAGGATTTTCCCAATTTTGATGTCGTAGCAGTACCCGGTGACGTATAACGGGCAGTTATGCTCGCATGTATCGAGGAGGAGATCTTTATCGATAAATGTAATGTCAGCTGTGTGAACCTCTGCCGGCTCGTCTTTCATCTTCTCTTCTGCGAGGAAAACTTAGAGCTAATCAGGCTCTTGTAATGCCTTGATCAGAGACTCTCGTGCCTCTTTGGACAAGAGGAGAGCATCTAATATGCTCAACTATGAGGGTATTTTCCTCAGATGTGCTAGGACATTGTAATCCACTTTGTTTTTCCTAAGCGGGGCCCTGGCTGCGAGCTCTTTGACAACTCCATCATCAAGGGTAATTACCTCAAGGATTTTCTCTTTCCCTTTGTCTCTTTTGTTCGAACCTTTGTTTGTAGGTCCGAGGTTCTTCTCAGGCAGCGTGCGGTTACGCAGCTGAAAGTTCTCACAGTTCTTCTCCTCCTCTTCTTTTTCGAAGATGGAGTCCTTGAAAAGAGGGCTGAGGGTTATTTCATCCTCAGAACCGCTCCCGAAGGTAGGAACTTAAGGTTTTTCCTTTTCCAAACTGGTATGAACCATATGACAGTTGCCAGTCGTTTTCTTACGCGAACATGCCGCACTTTTTCGCTGTCTACGAGCTTCGCGCTTCATCCTCTTTAAATGTTTTTGATGGACAACATATCCTTGCTACCAATTCTTAAAGGCACTGCATTCCTAAGTGGGGTAGGTAACCCTCCAATGAAATAGGCAGTAGTTGTAAGTCGATGTCGCGCACCCTACGGGTTCGCGGGAAGGCGGAGTTTGCAAAATACGATTTTTATATGCTTCGCAACACCGACTAAACTCCAGGATCGATACTAAACCCTAACTAACATAACAACTAAGAGGTTTAACTACTATGTAAGAAAGTTATACCTCAAGTATCAAGTCGTTCCTCTTCTTGTACTCCTCCTACTCTTCTTGTGCTCCTCGAAGAGTGTACGGATCGTGCCTCCTGGTCGGCCTCCTCGAGTCAGAAGATTCACCCGAGAGTGTCTACTAAGATCTCCTACCCCTAAGATGAGGTAACTAGGGTACCTAGTGTACTAATCTAAGTAGCTTATAGGATGTAGAGAGTGATTATGGATAAATTAGTCTCAATAACCCTAGGTTTCTCAACACATGAGACAATTAGGGTTTGAGGAAGAAGAAGAGAGAGCTTGAGGAGAGAGAGTGTTTAAGATAATAATGAAATGAATATGGCTACTTATGATGACTATGAAGCATGCCAAAATATCTCACAAAATATCTAAATCCACTCTTGCCTCAATAGTCATCCATGAGTCACCAAGTAGCCATGCTTCATTTATCACAAAAATAACACCTCATACTCCCACCTCATTAACCATTTAACCTAAATGGTAATACAAGTAATGAGGTGTCTTCTTCTAGAAGAATTCTTGAATAAATTACAAGAATACCCCTCACCGTATATATATACCCATATCCGTATTCCGAAAAACACGAATACAATGAAACGAAACTAATCCAATAATCTAATACTAGGATCCGGCTTAAACCAAAGCTCACTAGTATTATCCGCCCGAACATCATACGTGCATAAGTACACGTATATGTTCGAACCCTAACGTAAAACCATACGACCTCTACATCGTTTCACCCGAAGCAGAGAAACCCTCTGTGTAGGACTCTAAAGATTCAACAGTACGCTGGAAGTGGGTTTAACCACAAGCAAGTCAGCGGTACTAGCTGCACGTAATGGCTACCCAGGTATCTGTCGATAAAAAAGCCGATGAGCAAACTCATATGAACTCCTACTGAACCTATCTGTGACAATCTCCATACAGTCCGATCTGTTTATCTAAGAGTATCACATATCGGGCCTAAGGGGCGGTAGCCGTCAGACCCCTAATAGCGTAATAAGTCGTGCCGGAGTAGAGCCCAAAAACACCCTAAGAAACTACTGGAGTACATACCAGTAAATATCGCTTGCCCTGACAAGGGACTTTGTGTAATGTCTTTCCGAACACAGCGCGACATCAACTCCCCATACCGGGAAAGACGAATCCTATCTAACCGCCACTACCTCTAAGTGCTTCGGGACTGCACCCAACTACTACCTGTTTGCACGACGCATTAGAGCCATGGTAGAGTAGTAATCTAATAACAGTGGGAACACACTCGAGGCGAAGTATCAGTGTCAAGTCAACGGACTACGCTGTACTCATGTCACCTGTGAACTGCTACCTGACGATAGGTATAGTACCAACCAACAGTTCCCCACGAGTCCATCCAGTGTAACTCATAACCCAATGAGCACCTGCATACTATCTCCAGTATGACGTACTAATGGCTGTGGGATAGACTATCTCCCCTGCTGGGATGAGAAGCGTATACACTAGTCTACTCTGGAGTATCGATACCCTGTCTCGATAATCCTACAACTAGGGACCTGTATAGGGATGTGCTTATAGACTACCCAGCCCCCACTAGTGTGACTGCCATCACAACACCGGTAGTCAAGCAAAGATCCTAAGGGCTCTACCAATATATATTAGCGATACACTAAAAAAAACATATACACATATTAAGATAGAAACAAACCAAGTAGCATACTACCATATTAAGCAAGACTGTCATAAAATCCGTGTATATCCCAAGCTTCCAAAATATAATATACAAACTAGTACTATACAATAATGGCCTATAGGGCATATATCACTAACAATCCCCCAGTTGCACTAAAGCCATGTGTTGGTATATCACAGACCTATCATCTCGAACAGCCTCTCGAACTGCGTATGAGGGATGGCCTTTGTGAGTGGATCTGCAATGTTGTTCTTCGTATAAACTCTCCGTACCTTGATCTCCCGGCGATCCATGATCTCCCTGATCAGGTGATACTGCCTTAAGATATGTCTAGACTTCTGATGGGACCTGGGTTCCTTCGCTAAAGCTCTAGCCCCTTTGTTGTCACAATACAGAGGTATTGGATCAACAATGGACGGAACCACCTGAAGTTCTGTTAAGAACTTCCTCATTTAGATTGCTTCTTTTCCAGCGTAACATACGGCGATATACTCCGCTTCCATCGTCGAGTCAGCAACAGTGTCCTTCTTGGAGCTCTTCTAACAGACCGTCCTTCCATTGAGGGTAAAGACATAACCTGACATGGACTTGGAGTCATCGTTTTCACTCTGGAAGCTGGAGTCAGCAAAGGCCTCAATCTGGAGGTCTTTTCCGCCATACACCAAGAACATCTCCTTAGTCCTTCTCAGGTACTTGAGAATGTTCTTTACTGCTATCCAGTGCTTCTTCCCAGGGTTTGACTGATACCGGCTTACCACACTTAGTGCGTAAGCAACATCTGGTCTGGTACACAATATCTCATATATTATAGAGCTTACCGCAGAAGCATAGGGTATATTTGACGTGTGATCCCTTTCCAAATCAGTCTTAGGAGACATCTCTTTGGAGAGGGTGATTCCGTGACAAGCCGGTAGATTACCGCGCTTTGAATCTTCCATACTGAATCTTTTCAGTATGGTGTTGATGTATCTAGACTGTGAAAGTCCCAACTTTCTCTTAGATCTATCATGATAGATCTGGATCCCCAGAATGTAGGAGGCATCACCCAGGTCTTTCATGGAGAACCTTTGTGACAAGAATCCTTTGACTGATTGTAGCATAAAAATGTCATTTCCTATCAAGATAATTTCATCCATGTACAAGACGAGGAATACAAGAGTTCTTGCTACAATCTTACTATAGATGCATGGTTCATCTGGATTTTTGATAAAGTCAAATTCTTTGACCGTCTCATCAAAACAGATGTTCCAACTCCGCGATACCTGCTTTAATCCATAAATGGATTTAAGCAACTTGCACACTTTCTCGCTGCTCCCACTCTGAATGAAACCTTCTGGCTGATCCATATAGACGCACTCTTTCAAATTTCCATTTAGAAAAATGGTCTTTACGTCCATTTGCCAAATCTCATAATCGTGGAAGGCAGCAATGGTAAGAAGGATCCGAATGGATTTGAGCATAGCCAGTGGAGAAAAGGTTTCATCATAGTCCAAACCAGGTGTTTGACGAAATCCTTTTGCAACAAGTCTAGCCTTATAGGTTTCAACCTGTCCATCTACAACAATCTTCTTTCTGAAGATCCATTCGCGGCCTACTGGTTTTACCCCTTTTGGAGCAATGTCCAAAGTCCATACTTTGTTGGTGTACATGGACTCCATCTCGGTCCGCATTACATCCAGCCATTTTACCGAGTCTCCGCTCTAAATGGCTTGCTATAAGCTAGTTGGCTCATCATTGTTATTGTTGCAATCCTCTCTATCCCCAGCTACGAGAAAATCGTAGTATCTCTCGGGCGGATGAGACAACCTACTACTCCTGCAGAGTGGCGCGGGGATGTCCTGTTCTTTTGAAACTTCTGGTTCCAACCATGCTTTCAGTAATAGCTTGTGGTTCTGGAATTTCTTCCAGTTCTATTGTACTCCCACTTATCTCTTGTTCTAAAGGTTGAGTTTCCAAGAAGTGGGCATGATGATAAACAAAAACCTTTTGTTGCTTTGCGTAATAGAAAAGATACCCCCTGGAGTTCTTTGGGTATTCTGTTCATATCATAATTTTGCATTATTATATTCCCCATTCTTATTCATTTTACAAATAAACAGGTGCTTTTGATCTATGTCTACTACATAGTTGCAGATTACAGGTTCTCCGAACAAAATAGTGAAAATGATGAAAAAACGATACAAAAGTGAGACTACGACCAACAAATAGAAGAATCTTGATCATGCCTACAGTTTGAGAGACAAATGAAGATCAAATGAACAAATTCACAAAGTACAAAGGCGGCGCAAGGTTCAAGACTTCGACACGAAGAAAACGGTAAAAGTCCACGACATTATGCACTGTGGAAATCTGGAAGAAACTAGAAGACATTCTGAAGAACCAAGTGAAGAAAAGCCAAGGAAAAAGCAACATGAGAATTACCAGAAAAGAAGAGCCCATAAGACCTCTATATGGCCGCGGATCCGCGGCCAAACATGGGTTTTTGCCGCGGTTCCGCGGCCATAATAAGCCCGTGTCGGTGCAGAATTCAACAGTTGTGGCGGTGCGTTGACCGGGTCTTCTTAGGGTAATTTTGTAAATGCAGACAGGGATCAGATGTAACCCTAGGGTTTCTATAATCTATAAATAGAAACCCTAATGCTCTTTTTGGAGCATGCCTCTTCTTGTGCCTCATTTTATTGATCTAAATTCAGAATTCAATTCTTGTAATGTTTGAAGAGTGCATCAAATAAAAATTCTAAATTCGGTGTAAATGTTTGGAGAGAGCCATCAAATAAAGTAAGGTTTTTTATTTCATTGCCCTAGTTAATTTTCATTCTGCCTTATTATAATTTTTCTTATCTACCCTAGTTAGATAGTTAGAAAATGTTAATCAATTCCGTAATGAGTGGGTAATTCCTCACTTGTTAGGGTTAGGAATAGGGAAGGCTTGAGAGATGAAAATCTCTCACCCATTTCTTGCCCATCACATATAATTAATAGGACTCCATGCATACATACACACACCGTTCCCTACGACACCCTATCCCACGAGGTAGCAGTGATACCGTAGTATAAACAACCGGTTGCGTATGTTTTCCATGGAGGTTAGGGTAATAATTAAGAAAGAAAGGACAAGAACCTAGAGGAAGAAATATCGTTTCTTCCCGATGGTACTAATCCCCTTTATTAATTATTGCCATAACAACTAAAGAGATCTAAAATAGGGCATTGAAAGCGGTGAGGAAATCTTCAATTTCCAAACTCAACCAAAACCTAACCCTAGCAAGATTCTAATCTTAGTTTAAATCAGTTTAGTTTTTAGTGATAATCCATCCACACCGTTTGGAATTAACTCGTTAGACCAAATTAGGAAATACACAACATCCCTGTGGACCGACCCGTACTCACCGGCTAGCTACCAAGCGACGCCGTTCTTGATTGCAGTTAACAAATATTTTTGATTCATCTTGTAAAAGCGCAAGAACGCGAAATAAATCACATTTCAATCAAATGGCGCCGTTGCCGGGGATGGCGTAGTATTTTCTTTTTGCAATTTCGGGTTAATATAAAAACATAAAACTCATAAAAAACTGAAAATTAAAAAAAAAAAAATATCATCTTTTTATTGTTTGAAGGGTTTTTCGTTGGAATTTTGCAGGATCGGCGAACGAGTTCGGATCTGGAAAAATCCAAAGAGCGAAACAGAAAACTGAAGAGCTGAACAACAGAGGATTACAACAACAGAGGAGTAGAAGAAATCTGGAGGCTTGAACCCTACTGCCGACCGTGGAAACGCGGCAACAACCCCCCTCTGGCAGCGGATCAGCGGCAGAAAGCTGACGTCAGCTGGTGGAAAACCCGCAGTAAGATTCTCCTATCCTTCCTTTGAACCCCTGATATCTCCTCTATAAAAATTTGCCTGCAGGATTCTTTGCGCTAAAAATCTCTCCCCTTCCAATAATTGATCTTGTGCAGGATTCTTTGCGCCGCGCTAAAAATTGTTTGCAAGTGATTGTTTACTGCTTTGCATATTTTAAATTGACTTTAAGGTGCTTGAACACCAATCCAGATTGGGTGTGGATTTCATTACCCTTCTCAGGACCCCAGAAATCACATAAAGCATATTGCATTGACCATCAAGTTAATTAAAAAAGATTAGACTCAGCCCTAAGGACTTCGCGCTCAATAGGATAAAGGAATAGTTGTAGGCATCGACCGTTGATCTAAACCTGACTTTGTGGTGCCTAGGCTAGACAGGTAGGGAAAGGTAACTTTAAAAGGCCCGTCTCACGGTGATTCGTGAGCGGATCCCTCCTTCCTCTACTTGTGCTTACCTGGCCACAATTGGCGGTGAAGAGGCGGTTCGAGGTCCTCACAACGTGCCCTTTGGAACAGTTAGGAGCAGTCTAGTTGACCTAGGTGACCCTAGATCTAGGCTTGATTGTGCATATTGTGATTGATTGAACGTGTGTCTAAGCTTTTATTGAAAATCTTTTTGCAAAAAGCTCCAAAAAAAACACAAAAAGGAAAAAAAATTTACAAAAACTTGCAACTTGTCGCTAAGAATTCTGTGCACCCCACTTGCACCCACATTCTTTTTCTTCTCATTCTTACATCATGGGTACCCCACCTCCCAAAACTCTTGCCGAACTTTGGTACCCTCAACCAAACTTTGCTTCTTACGCGAATTGTTTTGGTCGAATTACGGACGACACCTCCATGCCCAAAATTTCTTTGAAAGATCGAATTGAAGCGTCTAGGAGAAACAGTTCAACTCTGCAATCCACTTTGTATCAACCATTTCAACTTTCACCACCTTCTTATGTTGATACTACTTTTTCGAGTCCTGTTGTAACTCCGAAACCCATGTCTATAGCTGAACATATTGAACAATCTCGTAACTGATCTTTCACTCCTTTCAACACTTCTAGTTCTTAGGATCAACAAGTACGTTCACCTTTTTATCCAAATGTTGATCCTACTCCTGTCCAACCATTCAATTCCTACCAGTCCTACCCGACTTCCGCACCTTCCCTAGACATTGCTTCTACACAACCATTTGGGAGTTTCACGTATCCAAACAATTTTGAATCTTTTACTGAAACCCCTTCACAACCCATGTCTAGTCTGGAAAAGTCATTGGAAGCTTATATCGTAGCGACAAACTAACAGATGAGGAATTTGGATGCGTCCATTGCCTCCCTTATGCAACCTAGTGAACCGGTAGCTAGTTTCCAACTAGCTCCAAATCTTCCAATGTATGATGAGGCGGTTGGACAAATTGAGAATTTGAGTGGAGAGAGTGAGCTATGCACCCTTCCAAATCAAACATACCCATCACCAATTGAATCCCACAACTCCAGTTTTCAAACAAGTGTCCCAAATGATTTACCAGTTGAAAATAAAACGTTTAATGAGTTGTGCGACTTTGTAGTGCTTGATTTGCCAGATTGTGAAGGGTCTCTTTCGAGTGAAACCATCACCAATCCTTTCGATCTCTACACCTCCAATCTAGAACCTGAATTGATAAATATCCATGCTTTTGATGAGGTGTCTGAAAAAATTGATTTTAACTTGATTGAGGATATTGACGCCGGGAATATTTTGGATGATGAACCCGAAGATTTGACTGAATTTTTTTCTCTAATTCATCATCCCGAGTCATTAAATGTTTCTCCCGAACTTCATATGCGTCTTGATTTTGAGGATAATTGCATGGATGAGATAACTTTTGAGGAGAATTATGAGGATAGTATTGAGGAGAGTATGAGAAATAGTTTGATGTGTCGGATTTTCCAATTCATCCACCTGAACCTTTAACTGTTATACTTCCTAAATCACCCCCCTCCTTTCCATCGTTCCGACCACGCAAAAGATCACGCAGGAAGACTGTGAGCTTGAAAATTTTCTGTTCGATCACAGCAGTTTGGACGTCACTAGTGCGTTCCTCTTTGAATCTGACACAGTTCTCACAGCCGATAACGATTACGAGTGTTTCACTTTTCGGACGATTTTGAAGACTCACCGCCCGAGTTTGAGTCCTTTGAATTTTCAGAGGAGATAGTTGAACCATCAGACTCTGTTGCTTACAGTCATTTCGAACCATTGATGGAATCCTTCGAGTTCGAGACAGTTTACTTAGGTGAGAATAAGACTATCCCTAAATCACTCCCCTTCGTCCTTTCCATCGTTTCGACCGCGCAAGAATCCGTCGTGCTTCCATTTTCAATAGATGGTTTACCAAGTTCAACATACCCATGTTTTCTTGCGAATCTTGAGGGCGTTGACCCCATTTCTCGACGAGTTGATAAATTAGCACAATCGCTTTTAACACATCGGTCATCACAATTTGTGCTAATTTATTCGCTCAATTTACACCCTCAAGTTCATACTACACTTCTTTCTCTCTTCCACCATTTTTCTCCGAATATACCGAGACCATATTCCACCCTTCTTCCCATACAGTCTCGTGTGTTTCTCAACTCCTTTCTCTACACTCTATTCTTCCACCAACCCTACCATTATAACGATAAAAATTTTGAATGGTTAGTGCTAACCTTTAGCCTGTGTAAGGCCTTGTATAGTTTGATTTTTCTCCTCCCTAACTCTGAACTTTAACGCTTAAAACAGTGGAAACACTGTTTCACATAAGTTTGGGGGGGGACCTTTTTGTATATATATTTTTTTGTTTTTTTTCAACAATAAAATAAAAATATAAAAAACTAAATAAATAAACAGGGGAGTGCCGACATTTTTGACCCTCTTGGTGTGGCATGACAGTGAGGACACAATCAAGTTTAAGTTTGGTGGTGTGCTCGGTAAGGTCTCTTCCTTCGCATTCATATGTATATTTTTGCATTTGCATACTTATTTTAAAACCCATAAAAATTGAAAATTTTTAAAATTATAAAAATTTAAAAATTCAATTTTAGCCATAATTAATTTGAGTTTGACAAGACGGTTAACTATCTAGGAAAAACTAGATCCTCAACTTAGTAAATTAAAAACCCTAAAAAATAACTTTTCTTAAAATTTAACAGTAGAAAATATATGTCTTTGTAGTTTATTTAGAAATAGGCAAATTTCGAGTTCACTTCTTGGGCTAAGTTAAAACAAGGGAAGAGTATTGATATTTTTATTAAAGTATAAGTCTGAAAAATAATTCCTAAGCTTAAGTCTAAATTCTGAAAATATATACCCTACAAATTGCACAAACACGAACCTTGAAACTTGGAATAGTAGAAAAGACCTTGAAATGCTCTTGTCTAAAGTCCTTAGTATGAAGGAAAATAAAATAAAAATACAAGTGTGAATAAAGAGATAAAAAATTGAACACTGGTTTTTGTAATTACATAAGGCTGCATAAATTAAAAAAAAACATTTAGAGAGGGTGCTTTATCACCTACTGCCTTAGACCTACTGGTTTGGGAGTCACTGCTAAAAGCCTTAGGTGTTACAAGACTAGGAATTACGCCTTAATGTGCAAACACATTTTGTAATCGGTCGTTAGTACCTCAAGAAGTATTAACGGTCGGATGAAAGATGTGTGAGCAATTTCATCTAAAAATTCACCGACTAAAAATACTTTGGACGATGGACAAGAGTATAATAGCTTGATTTGAATTTCCAAGTGTAGGAGTGATATATACACACACATAGGGGTATATGATTGGGGTTTGGATGAGAGATAGGAATGAAAAATAGGACTTGTATCTTTAGTAGAGATGATAAAAATTCCTAAGTTGAGATGAAACTCTATAAGGAAAACTTAAAAGATGCTAAAAGCTAAGTAAATTTACAAGAATATATATAATCTTAAGTTAAATAATAAGGAAGCATGAAAAATACGGGTGGATAATTTCTGAGTTGAAGATAATAGAATTTCTTGCTAGAAAACCTAATTGGAGAATAAAAGTCAATAGGCCGAATTGATAGGATTTTGTAGGTAGTATCCGCTGAAAACCCTCAGGAGACAACACTCCTCCTACTAGGGACACCTAGAGCTTTAACGGTTTGTTGCACGAGCTCAGTGCAATCGCGTTTCCCTGCGAAAGTGAGGCTAGGTCTTTTTCGAGAATAAAAACTAGTTTTGCTCGAGGACGAGCAAAAGATAAGTTTGGGGGTATTTGTTCATATCATAATTTTGCATTATTATATTCCCCATTCTTATTCATTTTACAAATAAACAGTTGCTTTTGATCCATGTCTGCTACATAGTTGCAGGTTACAGGTTCTCCGAACAAAACAGTGAAAATGATGAAAAGACGATACAAAAGTGAGACTACGACCAACAAATAGAAGAATCTTGATCATGCCTACAGTTTGAGGGACAAATGAAGATCAAATGAATAAATTCACAAAGTGCAAAGGTGGCGCAAGGTTCAAGACTTCGACACGAAGCAAACGGTAAAAGTCCACGACATTATGCACTGTGGAAATCTGGAAAAAACTAGAAGACATTCTGAAAAACCAAGTGAAGAAAAGCCAAGGAAAAAGCAACATAAGAATTACTAGAGAAGCAGAGCCCATAAGCCCTCTATATGACCGCGGATCCGCGGCCAAACATGGGTTTTGGCCGCGGTTCCGCGGCCATAATAAGCCCGTGTCGGTGCAAAATTCAACAGTTGTGGCAGTGCGTTGACCGGGTCTTCTTAGGGTAATTTTGTAAATGCAGATAGGGATCAGATGTAACCCTATGGTCTCTATAATCTATAAATAGAAACCCTAATGCTCTTTTTGGAGAATGCCTCTTCTTGTGCCTCATTTTATTGATCTAAATTCAGAATTCAATTATTGTAATGTTTGAAGAGTGCATCAAATAAAAATTCTAAATTTGGTGTAAATGTTTAGAGAGAGCCATCAAATAAAGTAAGGTTTTTTATTTCATTGCCCTAGTTAATTTTCATTCTGCCTTAGTATAATTTTTATTATCTGCCCTAGTTAGATAGTTAGAAAATGTTAATCAATTCCCTAATGAGTGAGTAATTCCTCACTTGTTAGGGTTAGGAATAGGGAAGGCTTGAGAGATGAAAATCTCTCACCCATTTCTTGCCCATCACATATAATTAATAGGACTCCATGCATACATACACACACCGTTCCCTACGGCACCCTATCCCACGAGGTAGCGGTGATACCGTAGTATAAACGACCGGTTGCGTATGTTTTCCATGGAGGTTAGGGTAATAATTAAGAAAGGAAGGACAAGAACCTAGAGGAAGAAACATCGTTTCTTCCCGATGGTACTAATCCCCTTTATTAATTATTGCCATAACACCTAAAGAGATCTAAAATAGGGCATTGAAAGCGGCGAGGAAATCTTCAATTTCCAAACTTAACCTAAACCTAACCCTAGAAAGATTCTAATCTTAGTTTAAATCAGTTTAGTTTTTAGTGATAATCCATCCACACCATTTGGAATTAACTCGCTAGACCAAATTAGGAAATACACAACATCCCTGTGGACCGACCTGTACTCACCGGCTAGCTACCAAGCGACGTCGTTCTTGATTGCGGTTAACAAATATTTTTGATTCATCTTTTAAAAGCGCAAGCACGCGAAATAAATCACATTTCAATCATATCCCACAAATTTATACAGTACTGAGTGTGCCTCGAGCTTGTCCGCATGCCGCTTTTTAACAAAAGTTGGACATCCCCATATCTTCAGATACTGAAGATAGGATTTCTTCCCACTCCACATATGATATGGTGTGGTAGACACAGCCTTGGTAGAAACCTTGTTCAAAAGATATGCAGCTGATTCTAGTGCATAGCCCCAGAAGGATTGCGGTAACTCAGCGTTACTCATCATGGAACGCACCATATCCAATAAGGTTCTGTTCTGCCTTTCCGATACACTGTTGTGTTGTGGTATGTATGGAGGAGTAAGCTGAGAGAGAATTCCATTCTCTTTTAAGTAATCCAGGAACTCGGCAATTAAGTATTGACCACCTCGATCAGATCTCAGTGCCTTAATACTTTTGCCGGTTTGTTTTTCCACTTCATTCTTATATTCTCGGAATTTCTCAAAGGCCTCGGATTTATGTTTCATCAAGAAGATATGTCCATACCTAGAGAAATCATCTATAAAATTAATGAAATAGGAATAACCACTTCTTGCATGTGTAGACATTGGACCACACGCGTCGCTGTGTATGAGTCTTAAGAGCTCGCTCGCACTTACTCCGTGTCCAGTGAACAGGGTCTTTTTCATTTTTCCTTTGAGACATGATTGACAAGTTGCATAAGACTGATATTCAAAAGGATCCAAATATCCCTCTTTATGTAACTTGGTCAACCGTATTTCATTGATGTGACCCGGTCTACAATACCATAAGAAAGCTTGATTTAATTATGGAGACTTTCTTTTGTGTGTGTACTGGATGTTGAAAACTTGTAGTTGGTTTAATACGTATATACCGTTATTTAGTGTACCCGACTTAATCAAACCATGATTAAGGTGGATGTTTGCGACATCGCTTACAAATGTAAAATCATAATCTTCTTTAGATAACAATGATAATACAAGTCAAACTAGGTACACAAAAACAGTTGCGCAAAACCAAAATATGTCCACTTGTCAATCCTAAGTGATATTCCCCTATGAACACAGCATCCATGCTCGCTCCGTTAGCAACCCTGAGGGTCATATCACCCGCCTACAAAACTCTACAGCTTCTCAATGCCTGCAAAGAATTACAGATATGAGATCCTGATCCGGTATCCAATACCCAGGAAGTAGAGTTGATTGACAGACAGTTTTCAATCACAAACACACCTGAAACCGAAGCCATAACCTGCTTCGTACCCTAGTTCTGGGCTTTCCTGGCCATGCAATCCTTCTTCTAATAGCCCTTCTTGTGACAGTAAAAGCATTCTTCCTTCCTTACCGTCGACCCCCCAACTTGTGCCTTTCCCCTTCCCTCTACCTTACTAACACCGCCTTTCGGATTGATGGGGGCCTTCTTCTTCTTCCTCTTGGCTTTCGTCTTGGATCTAGAAGAGGAACATCCCCCAACGAGCAAAACGGGTGTCTCCCGGGACTTCTGCAGGGTGCCCTCAGCGCTCCTCAACATGTTGAGGAGTTCTGGAAGTGTAAATTCCTTCCCTTGAATGTTAAAATTCAAAATAAACCGGTCATAGGTAGAGGGGAGAGATTGTAGAATCAAGTCAGTATACAGCTCGTTCTCCAACGTTGTCCCCAAGTCCGCGAGCTCTTCAATCAAGTTGATCATCTTAAGGACGTGGTTCCCTACAGATGACCCGATAGCCAACCTCGCTTGAAATAGTTTCTTCGAGGTCTCGTATCTTACGATACGAGATTGCTCTCCATATAAATCTTTGGAATGGAGGAAGATGGATTCAAGATCTATCTTCTAGTGTTGCCTCTGGTGTTCATTATCCATAGAGACAGCATGATTGATCTATGTTTTAAAGAAGTGTAATAGTGTGTAGTAGTTAACCACAATCAATAACGGTGTCGCGTGTAGCTAGACCGAGATGAGTACGGGTCGTCCTCTGGGAAACGTTGAATATTTTATTCTTACTTTAGGCGTGTTGAGAAAGAAAGGAGGAAGAATAATGAATAGTGGAAATAGTTTCTAGATCTACGTTAAACACGGATGCAAAATATAGATCTAGATTAACTGCGGATGTAGGTTTAATATTAGAAGGGGGCTTGTAGGGTTCATTGGGATTTAGTAGTTATGCATGATTAATTAAAGATTACTCTTTTTATCCTTTAATAGATTTAAAACTAGAACGACAGTGATGCATGTAGATTAGGGTTTCTGGAGGGAAAAGGGTTCCCACTCTTAACCCCTATCTCGACATGGATCTCCGTTCATATCTAGCCTTTACCAAAACAATCATTAATCTAATCTCTAATCGCGGTCGAGACTAGAAATAAATTGGTAGCGCGCCTAATTAGGATGTTAATGATTCTTTTTATAAAGCTTATAAACTTTATAGGATTTAAAAAGAGTTTAAGGATCTTCATCATCCATTAACCAACCATAATCCTATGAACCCTAACAAGCAAAGAATTACTCGTGCATGTTGGGATAAGAAATGATAGAAATCATGAAGAAAATAAAATGCAATAGAATAAACTACCATTATTAATCAACAAGATCAAGTACACTTTGTTCCTTTAGAAAATGATTACAAAAACCTAGTTTGCTTCTCGATCTCTTCTTAAGGAGGTAGATGAACAGTTGATGATCAGCCTGGATGCGTGAGCCGTCTTGGACTTCGTGATCTCTTCAGCTTGATAAATTTTTCAAGAGGCTCTCGGTCCTTATTTATAGTCTCAGAGTCAGAACCCTAGTTTCCTAATATGGAAACCAGTGGTTAAGATCCCAACAGAAAAAATCTCGTGCCCTAACTACCCTAGTTTCCTAATATGGAAACAAGTGGTTAAAATCCCAACAAAAAAAATCTCATGCCCTAACTCCTCCTTATTGCGGCGGAACCGTGGCCAATAGGTGGGTTTGGCCGCGGTTCCGCGGCTGTCTTCGTGGGCTCAATCTTCTGAGGCTTCATCTTGATGACACGTGGTGATCTTTTCATATCGCTGGAAACTGAAAATCTTCTCTTCGTCACTGCCAGACTTGATTTCTTTAGTTACTTTCTTAATTAGGCAGGTTTGTTTTGCCAACTTTGATTTCCTTGATTTCAGTCCTGAAAATTCTGCACAATAACTCAACAAATAATATTAGTTTGTTTTATGGAGATATTAACTTAACCATTAAGAATTGGTCAAAGGCTTTTAATAAGGTAAGCATATTTAAATGGGACAAATGTTACATGGATATTATATGCTTAATTTTTCCTTCATAATGTTAATTATAATATATAAACACATAAAAATAGTATTTTTACAGATAAACCCTCATATGTGTCATATATTATAATAAACTCCTTTTTTATATAGAAATAGTAGGAAAAATATCATATTAAAAATACCCCCAAACTTAACTTTGATCGTCCCGAGCAAACTAGTTATTCAAGAGAAGGAGAATAAGAACTAAGCAGCACACTTTCGTAGGCAACACGATTGCAATGAGCACGTGCAACAAGCCGTTAAACCCCTAGGTGACCCTAGTAGGAGGAGTGTTGTCTCCTGAGGGTTTTCAGCGGATTACACCCACAAAATCGTATAATAAAAGAAAGATGGTGAAAGTTACATATAAAGATAAGAACTATAAAAGAAAGAACTTGAAAATAAGAGTTTCCAACTATACTAGCTTTTCAGTTGCTATGAGCTCTATCTTAATGGTCAAGAAAAAATGTTAGAAATCACATCATCTCTCAATAAAACATAGCCTTTAGTCTTCCTCCCTATCTTTCATCCAAATATTGATCATATACCCCTACGTGTATGTAAAAGACATCCCTACACTTAAAGAATTCAATTCAAGCTAGCATACTCTTGTCCATCTTCCAAAGTACTTTATAGTTGGTGAATATTATAGATAAAATTACTCACACATTTTTCATGCGACCGTCAATACTTCTTGAGGTACTAACTGACCGATTACAAAATGTGCTTGCATATTTAGGTGTAATTCCTCGTTTCGCAACACCTAAGGCTTAGCAGTGGCTCCCAAACCAGTTGGTCTAAGGCACTAGGTGATAAAGCACCTTCGCTATATTTTTTTTATGCTGCCTTGGTAATTACAAAACCGGTGTTCATTTTTTTTCTTCACCATTTATACTTACTATTTTTTTTATACTAAGGCTTTTAGACAAGAGCATTTCAAGGTATCCTCTACTATCCCAAGTTTCAAGATGTGTGTAAGTGCGTATAGTAGGGTATCAACATTCAGATGTTTGACTTCTAGAATAGGGACTATTTTTCAGACTTATTTTTATCCTCAGATTAGCAATTTCCTTCATCTTACTAACCCTTGGGACAATAGCTCATAACTACTTATTACTAGTTTTGTTTAAGAAAACCTCTAACTTTCTTGTTTTTCTCAAACTATTCCTATCTTTCATATGTAAATTTTCACTTTCAAACTTTTATTATCAAATTTTTTTTTGTGTGCTTATATATAGTATAATGCAAAGTAATGCGTAAATAAGCACAAATCTCCCCCAAACCTGTTTGCAGCAGTGTCCTCACTGTTGTTTCTTTTAAATCTCAAAAACCTGTAGACTTAGGAGGAAAGGTTATTAACGAGGGAAACAAAAATTGAAAGTGAAAATCCACCCCCAAACTTATTTTTGGCTCACAATTTTGAGAACAAATTTTATTTTCAAGAGCCAAAAATATAAACCCCCCCCCCACACACACACACAAACTTAAGTTAAACAATATTAAGCATTTTAAAAGGGGTAAAGTTATTTGGTCAATATAAGACTTTACAAAGACCAAAATTTAATACCAACCATTCAAAGATTTTATCGATGTAACGTATAGGTCGGTGGAAGAACATGTTATATAGAGCCAAGAAAAAGTGGGGAAGATATAAGTGGTGGTATGGAAAGGGTTTGCGTGAACGTTAATGTGAAGAGATAAGAGATGATGATAAATAAAAACGAGAATGTGAATGATCAGAAATGAGTGGAATATTGGCATTCTCGTATTTTATAAGAAGAAAGGGTGGTGGTTCAACTTCTATAAGTGGAGGTTGATTAATCACAAAATCCGTGTTGTTTAAGAATGCAAGTTCGTCAGCAAAAAGTTCTTCAAAACCTTCATCGATGGTGTAATTGAACAGTTTGCTGTCAGTAAGTTTTGTGCCAGAATTTATCATACTTGATTTGTCAAAAATTATGGAGGTAGGAGACTCGAAAAACTCATATGCCTCATTTTCAAAAGTATCCAAATCAAGTTGGCTTTCTGGAATTATCAAACTTGAATTATCGGATTGTGATTCATCAACACTCACTGAAATTATAGGAAGAATGGAAGAAGAACCTGAGAAAGTAGAAAGTGAAATGGGTAAACAAATTGGTGTGTCGAGTATCGCTGAACCAGATGTGGAAGATGAAGGCTGAATTTCGGTCTGCTGTTCGGTTATACAATTATCATCAACTTCAAGACGCATATGGGATTCGGGAAGAATAATTAAAGGCTCGAGATGATGACCACAAGGAAGTGAAAGGACCTGATGAATTGGTGGGACAAACTCATCCAAAATTTTGGATTCATCATTCAATATATCCCCAACGTCAATCTCCTCATTCAAGTGAAGATTAGAATTCTCAAATACCTCATTAAAATTATGGTTTTCAATCAATTTTGGTTCAAGAGTGGAGGTGTAGAGATCACAAGGGTTGGGTATGGTTTCACTTGAAATGGACGCTTCACAATCGGGTAAATTAAACACTACAAAGTCACACAACTTATCAGACATTTTATCTTCAATTGATGAATCATTTGGTGTACTCGATGAATCTATGAAACTGGAGTTGTGGATTTCAGTTTGGAATGGGGAGGTTTGATTAGGAAGGGTGTACAGTTCTCTCTCACTAACCAAATTCTCACTTTGTCCTATGGCCGTATCATACACTGAAAATTTTTGAGCTGGTTCAAAACTAGTTGCTCGTTTATACTCAGCCATGCTTTCTGCCAATTCCTTTCTGAGGCGGCACATCGATTCCACGCCTTCTTCTAATTTTCGCTCAAAACTAAACTTGGGTTGATAAGGGGTTTCAGCAAAAGATTGAAATTCTTGTGGATAAGTAAAACTCCCAAATGACTGATTAGAAGGACTGTCTAGGGAAGGTGTAAAAGTCGGGTAGGATTGATAGGAATTGAATGGTTGTGAAAATGGGGCAGGAGTAGGATCAACATTATGATAAGAAGAATATTGATATGGGTTGGTTGGTTGGCTATTTTCAATAGACATCATATATGCCACAAACTGATTATGAAATTCTTCTTTAGAAAGTGGTGGTGATTGTTGATGTTGGTCCGGATTGAAACTTTGGCCGTTAGCCCTCGCTATATGCTCAGCAATGGACATGCATCTAGGGGTATCCTCACTCGGAGTATCAACGTAAGAAGATGTAGAATTTGGATGTGGTTGATATGACCTGGAGTGAGGTGGCCAACTGTTTCTTTTCGTTTGTTTTATCCGATCTCGTAAAGACATGGGAGAGTCGGATGGTATATCGAAGCGATTATGAAGACAAGAAATATCTGGTTGTGGATTGCAAACCTCGGCAAGAGTTCGTCTGTTTGGATTACCCATTATAAGAAGAAAAGAGGGGGAAAGGTAAAAAGGAAAAGAAAAAATTAGATTGTTTTGCTTTACCCATTATAAGAAGAAAAGATGGGGCAACGGCGCCATTTGATTGATCTATGTTTTAAAGAAGTTCGTCTGTTTGGATTACCCATTATAAGAAGAAAAGAGGGGGCAACGGCGCCATTTGATTGATCTATGTTGTAAAGAAGTGTATTAGTGTGTAGTAGTTAACCGCAATCAATAACGGTGTCGCGTGGCTAGACCGAGATGAGTACGGGTCGTCCTCTGGGAAACATTGAATATTTTATTCTTACTTTAGGCGTGTTGAGAAAGAAAGGAGGAAGAATAATGAATAGTGGAAATAGTTTCTAGATCTACGTTAAACACGGATGCAAAATATAGATCTAGATTAACTACGAATGTAGGTTTAATATTAGAAGGGGGCTTGTAGGGTTCATTGGGATTTAGTAGTTATGGATGATTAATTAAAGATTACTCTTTTTATCCTTTAATAGATTTAAAACTAGAACGACAGTGATGCATGTAGATTAGGGTTTCTGGAGGGAAAAGGGTTCCCACTCTTAACCCCTATCTCGACATGGATCTCCGTTCATGTCTAGCCTTTACCAAAATAATCATTAATCTAATCTCTAATCGCGGTTGAGACTAGCAATAAATTGGTAGCGCGTCCAATTAGGATGTTAATGATTCTTTTGATAAAGTTTATAAACTTTATAGGATTTAAAAAAAAGTTTAAGGATTTTCATCATCCATTAACCTACCATAATCCTATGAACCCTAACAAGAAAAGAATTACTCGTGCATGTTGGGATAAGAAAGACAGAAATCATGAAGAAAATAAAATGCAATAGAATAAACTACCTTTATTAATCAACAAGATCAAGTACACTTTGTTCCTTTAGAAAATGATTACAAAAACCTAGTTTGCTTCTCGATCTCTTCTGAAGGAGGTAGATGAACAGTTGATGATCAGCCTGGATGCGTGAGCCGTCTTGGACTTCATGATCTCTTCAGCTTGATAAATTTTCCAAGAGGCTCTCGGTCCTTATTTATAGTCCAAGAGTCAGAACCCTAGTTTCCTAATATGGAAACCAGTGGTTAAGATCCCAACAGAAAAAATCTCGTGCCTTAACTACCCTAGTTTCCTAATATGGAAACCAGTGGTTAAGATCCCAACAGAAAAAAATCTCGTGCCCTAACTCCTCCTTATCGCGGCGGAACTGCGGCCAATAGGTGGGTTTGGCCGCGGTTCCGCGGCCTTATAGTGTCTTCGTGGGCTCAATCTTCTGAGGCTTCATCTTGATGACACGTGGTGATCTTTTCATATATCTGGAAACTGAAAATCTTCTCTTCGTCACTGCCAGACTTGATTTCTTTTGTTTACTTTCTTAATTAGGCAGGTTTGTTTTGCCAACTTTGATTTCCTTGATTTCAGTCCTGAAAATTCTGCACAATAACTCAACAAATAATATTAGTTTGTTTTATGGAGATATTAACTTAACCATTAAGAATTGGTCAAAGGCTTTTAATAAGGTAAGCATATGTAAATGGGCCAAATGTTACATGGATATTATATGCTTACTTTTTCCTTCATAATGTTAATTATAATATATAAACACATGAAAATAGTATTTTTACAGATAAACCCTCATATGTGTCATATATTATAATAAACACCTTTTTTATGTAGAAATAGTAGGAAAAATGTCATATTAAAAGTGCAGTTTTATCAACTGAACACAGCACAAGGCACTTGGCTTTCGCACTGTCAATTTCCCATGTTTTACGGATCTCTTTATCCGCGACGCTGGAATCTGGACCTAGGACGGCAGGGGATTTAGTAGTAAGAAGATAGCCCAGTTTGTTATATGTGATGGCCATCTGGACATTCCTAAGACAATCTTTATAGTTTAGCCTCGTCAATATGTTTTTATCTAAAAATAACTTAAGGTCGGTCATCTTGGTCGCTGCAATTAGAGAGAGAGAAGAAACACTTTAGCATGAAGCTCTTGCAAGTTTAGATTGGTTTTTAGTTTATCTAAACATGATGGCTCCCACTGTTTTTCGAATCCTTCCTCAGACCATAAAAGAATAATTAGTCAGGATTAATTTCATCTTACAATACTTGCTTAACCTTTCAGCCAAGCTGGTGTTAGTACTTCGAGGGAGGTTTTCCCATGCTTTCACGAAGTTCCATAATTACATAACCTCTTTTTCCTGGAGGCATAGCCCCGCTAACACCGTTTTAGACACCTACTTGGTTTATAGCATTGATTGTTTAGTGAAAAAATCTCCCGGGGAGTAGCGGATACTCACAGTAGGATCGGGATCTAAATATCATTGTGTGATAACCTTGAAGGAATCCTACCAAAATTATCACACTCCAAATGGTATGCAACACTAGCAAGTTTCAGTTTCTTTAGAAACTCCCGATGTGGATTTTTGCCATAAGCTCTGATGACCTTGACAAAGGCCAACATATCATAAGTCGCAAGTCAAGTTCTACCTATCATTATCCAGGTTAATTTGAACCCACCCGTACATACCATTGACGAAGGCCAAAATAGTACTACGACTGTCCCAAAACAACGCATCTATCTATACAACAGATGAATATTCAGCAGCTACCAATCACTATACCTTGGCGAAGGTCAAAATACATAGCTTAAATACTACTGAATATCCATCTGAAATTACGGAGGGATACGAATGGTTTTGGTGAAACCGTGAATGTAATGAACCTTATATAATTGAAGGAACCATGATAGATTTTTAAAGGAGTGGTTTAAGCTTCGCATTTAAAAGTTTGCTTTTTGGAAAACCGAGTGGTTTTTGAAATTGTTCCAACGAATCAGCTTTGGTTTGTTTTCTTTGCATTAATCAATGCAGTCCCATCATTTAACCTACCATTGCAGAAAGAAACGAAAATACAACGAACTCTTATGCCATCCGCATTAGCCACTGGGCCCCGTCTAACACCGTTAGGTTACTTAACTAACGCCAAAGCGGGGGATGGACTACCGTGGGTGCAAAACATAAGCAACGTCTATTATATAACATATATAATATATCCATTCGTCTCACGCAATAATAGGCATTCTAGATCACAGATGAATATATTGGATATACTAGGAATTCCTCGTTTCGTTTAAGCCTGTAACGAAAGACGGATTCCACGGTCGTAATGAATAGTCAAATCCCGCCGTAGACCCCTACCGGCATGGCAAACTACCCGCCAAATTCCCGAAGTGAAGCAACCTCCCTCAATAAAATGAGTAGGCCACTCGGCACTTCAAAGAACCCGGTAGTTTGTACACCCCACCTTCGGTCTATCCTAGGAGCAAAAACATTAAATGAAATAATACAACAGTGGCTACAACCTCAACCCGGATGTGCCCCGCAAAATAATACTACATCAATATTACAATTTACATCGAATGAAAGAAAAAAAAACTCACTTCTCATATCCCCCGGCTATTCATCATCGACGATTCAATATTCCATATCCACAAACCAACAACAGCAGCAGCACAAACCAACAACATAACCTACCACAAACCAAGAAGAAGATGAATGAATGAGATGAGGTTAGAAATACAACCATGGGTTAGTATATGTCAAAACCTAACCCTTGTAGAGAGTTAACGATGGCTATGTGTCATGGTTGAGTTAGAAAATATATTAAGCAAAACAAAAAGGGTGGATTTTGTCAATGGTTATCAACAAGCTTCATGAAGCTTCAACCATGACTCATTTCCATAATTTTCAATTACTTAAGAATTTAAACCCAAACATTATATGTAGCATGGTATAATTCTCATACATCCTTGTTGCATGTCACAATATTATATATCACATATATAATATTTATGTAACAATAGAAAACAATACAATAAACATATATCACATATATGTTAAATGTATCATAAGTGAGAATAATAAATATTTAAGTGAGCATAATATATATATATATATATATATATATATATATTATTTCATCGAATCAATACTTGATCCGATAACCTGGCTATATCACATATAACCAGCCAATATCACATATCGCGAGAATAGAATACGGCATCACATACGCGTATCAATCTCGTTCCCGCACATATCGCATATGTGCTCCTACTCCGTTTTGCCTGAGCCAGGAAGCCTCTATGTAGGACTCTAAAGACTCGTCAATACGCCGGCAGTAGGTGATGATCATATAAAACACCAACAATCCGCAAGCGGTCAGCTAAACGTAACGGCCACCCGGGTATTGAGCGATCAGAAGATCAACAAGCAAGTCTGCTTTAACTCCTGTAAATCCAATCAGTAATACTACCGTACAGTCCGGTCTCTTCGTCTGATATGTCGTATATCCAGTCTAGGGGTGGTAAACATCAGACCTCAGTAACCGATAAGTCGTGTCGATGTGAGGCTTCTAACAGGTCGAGAAGCTACTGATAACACTTACTAGTAGATCTCCATATCAGCCCTGGCCAGGGACTTTCAGTTATAGCCAATCGAACACAGCGCAACATCAACCCCCAATACCAGGAGAGACGAAACCCCTCCTATCGCTCATTGCCTCCATGTGATTCGAGACTGTACCCAAAAACCACCGTTTTGCACGTTCTCTTGAACGTGGTAAGGTAGAAATCAAAGCACGTTGGGAATCACACAAGACTCTATGAAGATCTCGGGTCTATAGACTAACCTGTACCAGTGTCACAAGAGAACTGCTATCTAACGATAGGTATAATACCAACAAGGAGTTCTCGGCGAGTCCGTTCAGTGTACCCAGTCTCCACTAAGCACCCGTATACCATCTTCGATGTCAAACACCAATGGATGTGGGATCATCCATCGCCCATCATATCGGTCATGATGCGTATACGCTAGTTTACTCTGGAGTATCGATGCCATATCTCGATACACCCTCGACTAGGAACAGTTATAGGATATACTTGTGGACTACCCTGGCTCCACTAGTATGATCTGCATCATAGTCCTAGTAGTCAAGTACATATCCTAAGGGCTTTATCAACATGTGAGAGTAAGACAGTAACCCAATACAAGTCAACATGTTAAGACAAAGAGCAACCAGATAGCATACTATCATATCGAGCAAGAAATTCCTCTATATATATCCAAGCATCCACTATAATATACATCTTATGTACAACAATGGCCTCTAAGGCATATACATAACTAACAATCTCCCACTTGCACTAAGGCCGGCTGTTGTAGTATCTCATACCCAACACCCCGAAGAGCCTCTCAAATTGTATCTGGGGAATGGCCTTCATGAATGGATCCGCCGTGTTATCCTTCTTATCTACTGTCCTGACCTCGATCTCCCGGCAATCAAATATCTCCCGGATCAAGTGATACCGCTTCAGAATATGCCTGGATCTCTGATGGGGCCTGGGTTCCTTGGCCAAAGCCACAGCTACATTGTTATCACAATACAAATGTATTGGATGCTCAATGGACGGAACCACTCCAAGTTCAGTTATGAACTTCTTCATCCAGACAGCCTCTTTGGCAGCATCTTTGGCAGCGATATATTCAGCTTCCATCGTCGAGTCTGCCACGGTTTCCTGTTTGGAACTCTTCCAACACACCGCCCCTCCATTGAGGGTAAAGACAAATCTTGAGTGCGACTTAGAGTTGTCCTTATCACTTTGGAAGCTCGAATCGGTAAAGGACTCCACCTGGAGTTCTCTGTTACCATACACCAAGACCATCTCTTTAGTCCTTCTCAAGTACTTGAGAATGTTCTTCACAGCTATCCAGTGACTCTCTCCTGGATCTGCTTAATACCTGCTCACTACACTTAGTGAGTATGCTACATCGGGTCTGGTACATAGCATCGCGTACATGATAGAGCCTACTGCTGAAGCATAGGGTATCCTTTGCATGCGAGCTCTATCTAAATCAGTCTTAGGAGATATCTCTTTGGAGAGAGTGAGTCAAGAGATCGTGGGTAAATTCCCACGCTTGGATTCTTCCATACTTAACCTATTTAATATGGTGTCAATGTACCTGGATTGGGAAAATCCTAGTATCCATTTAGATCTATCTCTATAGATCTTAATTCCCAAGATGCAGAAGGCATCACCTAGATCTTTCATTGAGAATCTTTGTGATAAGAAGAGCTTGACCGAGTGCAGCATAGGAACATCATGTCCTATCAAGAGTATGTCATCCACGTACAATACGAGGAAGACAACCTTACTCTCTGTCGCCTTCTTGTATATACAAGGTTCATCTACGTTTTTGATGAAGTCAAACTCTTTGACTACTACATCAAAATAGATGTTCCAACTCCGTGATACCTGCTTTAACCCGTAGATAGATTTAAGCAGCTTGCACACCTTTCCGCTGCTCCCACTGTCTGCGAAGCCCTCTGGCTGAGTCATGTATACGCACTCCTCTAAATCACCATTTAGAAAGGCATTCTTAACATCCATTTACCAGATTTCGTAGTCATGGTATGCAGCAATGGCAAGTAAGATCCGGATGGACATAAGTATAGCCACTGGAGAAAAGGTTTCGTCATAATCCATACATGATCGTTGACGAAAACCCTTTGCAACATGTCTAGCTTTGAAAGTCTCAACTTTTCCATCTACACCAAGTTTCTTCTTAAAGATCCATTTGCTCCCAATGGGTTTTACCCCTTCAGGAGCAACTTCCAAAATCCATACTTTGTTGGTGTACATGGATTCCATCTCAAACCGCATTGCATCCAGCTATTTCACAGAGTCGCCACTTGTGATGGCCTGCTCGAAGCTAGTCGGGTCATTATCTTCCATGATGCAATCCTTGCTCCCACCATCGATGAGAAAACCGTAGTATCTCTCAGGTGGATGAGGAACCCTACTTGATCGGCGGAGAGGCTGAGGTTCGTTGGTAACTATCGAATCCTCTGGTTCTACCAAATCTTCTGTCGTAGTTTGCATTGCTGGAACTTCTTCCAGTTCTACCTCATCGCCACTAATTTCTTTCATAAGAAAACCATTTTCTAAAAAGGTGGCATGTCGAGAAACAAACACCTTTTGTTCCTCGGAGTGGTAGAAGATATACCCTCGCGAATGTTTGGGATATCATATAAACTTGCACAGAACAGACCTTGCCTCGAGTTTGTCTGGATTTTGTGTTTTTACATATGCCGGACAACCCCATATCTGAATAAAATTAAGACATGGTCTCTTCCCATTCCATATCTCATATGGAGTGGTGGGCACTGATTTGGATGGAACTCTATTCAATAGGTATGCAGCTGTCTCAAACGCATAACCCTAAAAAGAAATAGGCAACTCAGTAGTGCTCATCATAGAGCGCACCATATCTAATAGGGTGCGGTTCCTCCGCTCCAATACACCATTGTGTTGTGGTGTATATAGAGGAGTAAGCTAAGAGAGAATCCCATTCTCTTTTAGATAGTCCCGGAACTCATTGCTCAAGTATTCTCCTCCTCGATCAGATCGAAGGATCTTAATACTTTTACCCGATTGGTTCTCTACTTCGTGCTTATATTCTTTGAATTTCTCAAAAGCTTCAGACTTGTGTTTCAACAGGAACACATGTCCGTATCTTGAGAGATCGTCAGTGAATGTAATGAAATACGAGAAACCATTCCTGGCATGTGTAGACATAGGATCGCATACATCACTATGTATCAGTCCCAAGAGTTCTGTAACTCTTTCTCCGTGTCCACTAAATAGAGTTTTGGTCATCTTGCCTTTGAGACATGAATGGCAAGTTTCATAAGATGATAATTCGAACGTATTCAAATATCCATCTTTATGTAACTTAGCTAGTCGTGTCGTATTGATATGACCTAGTCTACAATGCCACAAGAAGAATTCGTTCATTTCTGAACTCTTCCTCTTGTGTGTGTTTTGTATATTAAGAAATGTGGTTTGATTTAGAATGTATATGCCATTATGTAACGAGCCAGATCCAATCAACTTTTGATTCAGGAAGATGTTCATAAAATCATCCTGTACTAAAAAACTATATCCTTCTTTACTCAATAAAGAAACTGATATAAGATTGCATATCAGGGTCGGAATGTAATAGCATTCGTTCATAATCAATATATTACCATTTGGTAATACAAGGTGATATTCGCCAACTGCTTTGGTTGCAACATTTGTACCATTCCCTACTTTTACGGAATGATCACCTATTCCCAGTTCTCTACATTTTCTTAGCCCATGCAACATATTGCATATGTGGGATCCTAATCCGGTATCTAATGCCCAGGACGTAGAGTGAATTGAGAAACAGTTCTCAAAAACTAACACACCCGAAGAAGATGCATCAACATGCTTTTCCTTCATTTGGGCGGCGTGTGAATCCGGATATTCCCCTATCTCCTGTTAAGTCTTATAACAATTATAAGAAAAAATGGAACAAACGTTCCCCTGCTCAGAATAACAAGCGGGTTCGGTCAATACATCAATGTTATTACCTTGATTAAGGCGTGACATGGTCGCTACCGAGAGAGAGAGAGAGAGAGAGATAAACACTTTATTAGATTGGTTATTATCTTATCTAATCAGGATGGCTCCCACTATTTTAATCAAATCTTCCTTCAAAAAACCCTAAAAAGGAAAGACTAGTCGGGATTAATTATAGTCTACAACTTCCCTAACCTTTCAGCCAGGCCAGTGCCGGTACTTTGAAGGAGGTTCCCCATGCTTTCGTACGGACCTAATTAAGATAAACCTCGTTTTCCCTTAGGGGTAACCCCATTAACACTTTTCTAGACACCTAATGGGTTAGCTAATTGTAAAGTGTAAAACTCTCCCAGGAGTAACTCTTACTCGCAGCGGGTATTGGGATCCAACTATCTCATAGAAGGTATGCAATCTCATTGCAAATTTCAACACTTGAAATTCCCGATAATACTTTTTACCCCTAGCGTCCTATGACCTTGACGAAGGCCAAACTACCCATAAGACGCTAGTCAAGTTCAACCCGTTCATTTCATGATTGAATTAGACCCACCCGCACGACCCTTGACGAAGGCTAAACAATGTCGTGCGAATACCCTAATCCAATCGCATCGCATGCTACAGATAAGTACTAATCAGCTACCGTACACTACACCTTGACGAAGGCCAAACTACCGCAGCATGAATACTTTGTAGTGCTTATATGAAATAACGGAAGGCTACGCAGGTTTTTATGAAAATCTTGAGCGTAATGAACTTGATATCGTTGTAGAAATAAGTGATTTTGAAAAGGAGTGTTTTCGAGACTTTTAATAGTTTCGCTAAAGAGGTCACTCCCGGTGAAGGGATCTCGGCTCTTTCCTTATCGAATAAAGTGTTGGATATTCTACAAAGAATACCGCTATGAAAAGTAAGAACTATAGAAGCAATCAAAAACATAACCGAGTGAGTTGTAGCATCTGCTAGTTTCGCTAAAGAAGTCAATCCCGGTGAAGGGATCTTGGCTCTATCTTTATCGAATAAGATGCTGGATATTCTACAAGGAATACCGCTATGCAAAGCAAAAACTAGAGCTACCTTTTTTGAAAATTTGATTCTACATCATCTTTTAGATTTCTTTTCTTTTCATTAATCTCATTAATGAATTCCCATCATTTATGCTTCCTAAGCATCAAAGAAGAAACGAAAGTAATAATATTTATATATCATATATATATAGTATAAGCATTCGTCTCACGCATCTAAAATGATCACATCACAGAATATCAGCAGCAGAAGAATCACCTATTAAATATTGGATATTCTAGGAATTCTGTGTTTTATTTAAGCCAGTAAAAATGCGGATTCCACGGTCATGATAAATAGCCAAACCCACATCTCTAGACCCCTACGAGAGCGGCAAGCAACCCTACCAATTCTAGAGTTAGGAGACCCAGACTCGACTCCTCGAGTTGGTCTCCCACTGGACCCTAGAACCCGGTTACTTATGCTCCCCGCCTTGGGTCTATCCTAATGCGGAAAAGTAAATAATATACAACAATGGTGACATCATCCTCAACCCGGAAGTGCCCCAATAAAAGTATATTACATACATTGAATTTTACATGAATGAAAATAAAAACTCTCATCTCACATAAAAAAACATGGCTATTCATAACACGACGATCCAATATAACATATCACAACAATACATAACATCACAGGTTATCAACGTAAGTAAATATGCGTATCCCAATTGTCGTTGATGTATAGCAATGAAACCGGTGATACACCACATATTACACTTACGGTCATAGAAAAGAAAATGAAAAACTACAACATTTGGAATCCACAATTACCTTAGACATCATAAACCCAAAAATCACATATTACGGATTTCATGTCTAACTATATGAATTCCGCATATTGTATCACAATCACAGATAGCTAGGCGAAGTTAGATAATTCGATCGATTCAACGAATTCCCAAAATTTCCCAGAGAGCTCAACACTTGAGCACGGTTAAAGTAAACCAGAGACATACCACAGTTCCTACGGACCTATAGCTGAAGGGCCTAACCCAAGCCTCGCAAGTGGCGCCACGGATCTGCCGCCAAAACCATGTTTTGGCCGCGGATCCGCGGTCACTTAGACGAGTTAGGGTTTCGTTCTTCAGTTATGTCCATAAAATTCCCTGCATGATTTTCTGAATATTTTTAACATGAAAAATTTCAACTTTTTGAAAAATTTCCAGAGAGGGGGTCCAAATCGGGTTTTCGGAGTTCGATCGGAATTCTAACTTCGTCTAGACAACGCCTAATGCTCTAGCTTGGTGTTCCCCGCCGAAAACACGCGGAGAGACGCCGGGTCCGTCTTGCCTGAATTTCGGGGCAGATGCTAGTTGGTGCTATCCGTCCACCTCTCCGAAGATGCCAAGTTGATTTATGGCACCATGTATCGAAGGTTTAAACGAATGCGGCCGATGTAGCAGACTTCGTCAGATTCCCCCTCGTTTGAGGGGTTTTTGATTGTGGGGCCACTCTTCCCTGCAGGCGCAAGCCCCTGCAGTTAATTACGCTACCGCATCGCGGTAACAACTTTCTCCTTCTCCAGATGGTCACTTCGTGTCGTGGGTGTTTGTTTTGTTTATGGTTGCCTGTGGATTGTATACGGAGACTAATTTATGTTGTCGCCCGTAGGGCGTGGATTAGTCCAAATATGTATCTTCTTAGATTTGGGTTTGGGGGTTTGGGTTTAAGGATACGTTAGCCTCGTTTGAGACTAAGATCAACTTAAACTATGTTAAGGATACGTTAGTCTAATTTTTAGACTAAGATCAACTCAACGTTTGTTAAGGACACGTTAGTCTAATTTTAGACTAAGATCAACTTAACAGGATCATTTAGATCCAACAAAAGAGCATTTGAACTCTATTGTTTAGTTTAGGGACATTGCGGTCGATTACCAATTTAAGGACATGGTGGTCCAAGGTTAAGGACATCGCAGTCCGTGGGTTTAATGGGACCCCACAGTCCGAGGTTAAGGACATCGTAGTCTATGGGCTTAAGGACCCCACGGTCCGATTTAAAGACATCGTAGTCTATGAAGTTTAAGCACATCGTAGTCCATGGGCTTAAGGATCCCACAGTCCGTAGAGTGTTTGGTTGTCGGGACCCATCACCTCTCTGAAGACGTTGAAGGATTACAACGACAGATATCAGAGGAGTAAAGAGATGTACCCTTGAACCGGTGTGACTTAATTGGAAGATCTATAGCCCAGTTTGGTACTAAGATCAGTCGAATATTTATGAGCAGATGGCTCAGTTCAATATAAGTTGAGGACTTATGGCCAGAATTGGGCTAAGTCCAATAAGATTGAAATGTTTAACATTGTTCTGGGCTGTTGAGCCTTTTCTTGGGCTTGGCCCTTTTAATAATGCTGAGCATTTGATCCTGACAATTTTGTCTTGTATTGAATGCATAGCATTCATCAGAACAATGTGTGTTCTGACAGCGCGCCACGTAGCGTGCCAGGCGCTTTGCGCCAATTAAAGAGCGCATTGCGCTTCTGCCAAGTAGTTCATACGAAAAAGACACGTGTCGCGCTTAGCTCTAAGCGCCAGTTTATGAGCACGTTGCGCTTTCAATTTATGAGCGTGTTGCGCTAGTTTAGTGGCGCGCCAGTGAGTGACACATGGCGCGCTTGGCACTGAGCGCCAGCCCATGAGCGCAGTGCGCTGTTTCAGAAGCGCAGAGCGCAAGTTGTGTCTGTGGTTGATACGTGGCACGTTTTGGCGCTGAGCGCCGGTCCAAGGAGCGCAGAAGCGCAGTTCATGAGTGCAAGGCACTTTTCAGTAGCGCAAAGCGCATTTGATTAAATTTATGATCAGAGAACAAGTTTATGTTCTTTTAAAAGGAGGCTTTGCCTCAAGATTCAAGAACAATAGTTCTTTGCCTTTGTAGATCAATGATCTGTGAATGAAGTAAATATTTCTTTATTGTTTGATGAGATCTTTTGATCTCTTTTATGAAAGACCTTGGTCTTTTTTAGATCTATGATCTTTTTTAGAAGATAGTTCTTCTTTTCATGAGATGATTTCATCTCTGTGTTCATTGCTCGTGTTCTTTACCTTGAAGAAATGATCTTCTTTTGCTAAAAGCTTGCTTTTATTTCTTTGAGTTTTCTTAAAGTTTGTAGGGGGTTTCTCTATCTCAGACTTGAAGTCTTGGGGCCTTTATATAGGGCAAGTTGATTTGTTGAATCAGTTAAAGAGATCTCTCTCTGATTGATTTGGGGATGTTTCCCCACCATTGGATCTTTGATCCTAGGGCTTCTGTTTTACAGAAGGCAATCTTCTTGTTTTAAACAAGATTGAAAGAAAATCTTTCCATAACAGAATTTTAATTCTGATTAATGATTTATCATTATTATTATATCTTTTGATCTAATGGGGGGAGCTTTTAGGTTCCAGCGCTGGCGCACCCGTGCTTTACACGTGGTGCGCTGCTTAAAAGGCAGCGCACCCGTGTATGACACGTGGTGCGCTGCTTGGAGCGCAGCGCACCTAGTGCTAGCGCACACGTGCTTTGCACATGGTGCGTTGTTTAGGGCACAGCGCACTTGGCGCTGCATCTGAAGCGTTGCTTCACAATGTTTTAACTCTTAGCTTTGAGGCATTTGTTACATTCTTTGCATGTGGAGTTTTTTCCTTCATTTTTTTATTTTATTATTATTTTTTTTTATTTCTATTATTTTTTTTATAAGGGAGCAGGTTGTGAGCCAAAATTTTGGTGGGAACAAATTCCCCCCACTACTTTGCCCACGTAAGTATGTACGTGGGTGAAATAGTGCAGAGTTATGCATAGCCACAGAATTGAGGGCTTAGGAGACAAGTTTAAGGTCCTTGTATCCTAAGACTTTCTACGTCTTTATGAGTCGTAAGGGTCAAGGTTTTTCTCCCTACGAGTGGAGAGGATCTCGTAGGTGCATTTTCTCCTTAGGAATCGTGAGGATTCCCAAGTGTGCTTTCCCTTGAGAGTCGTAAGGATCTCACAAGAGAATTTTCCCTCTTACAAGTCGAGAGGACTTGTAAGTGGTTGTTTCCCTCTTTATCGAGATTCGACTTTGGAGAATGTGGCCTATGAATAGTATGCAAGAGTCCATTTTAGACCAACTTGTAGGGCCCCAATACTTAGGAAACAGGTCCTTATCCCCATTGCCTAAGGCTTTTCCCTACGAGTCGAAACGAATCGAGAGGTTCTCGCAAAGACACTAATTTCCTCACAAGTCGAGACGAAACGAGCAGTTCTCGTAGGAATTTCCTAACGTCACAGTTAACTCCTGCTAATAGAAGTTCGTTAGGGCCTGTGGTACTAAGGTTTTTTACCCGTCGCGTTGGCTGTTGTATTCCTCGACGCATAATCTTGCTGTTCGAGTAGCCCCGCGACTGTCGTGTCTCTGATCCCTTCGGGGGCTGGAAAAGACGTCTTCAAGCAATCTTCCAGGTGATATTACCGTCGAAAGAGCAAGCGTTAGGGATTTTGCCATGACGCTTTTTACTTGAGGTTAGGCTCATTTTGGAGAGCCCCGATAAGTCATAACCACTCCGCGCTGGTGTGGGATGATCTCCAATAGTCTTTCAGGTTTTATATGAGTTGCCGTCAAGACCCTGAAGCTAGGGATTTGGCCTTCGCTCCATTTACTGGCATCGCGTCTGCTATATCGAGACGAATGTCGCGGTAGTCTCTAGGTTGCTGGTGAACCGTCGAGGTTTGGAACTAGGGATTTTGCCGTGGCTCCATTGTTTGATTGTCACGTCTGAATCCTGCTGGAGGAAGAACGTTGTGGTGACATCTTGTCTGCTGTATCGATATGAACGTTGAGGTGGTGACCACTCCGTGCTGGTGTGGGATGATCTTCGATGGTCTTTCAGGTTTTATATGAGTTGCCGTCAAGACCCTGAAGCTAGGGATTTGGCCTTCGCTTCGTTTGCTGGCATCGCGTCTGCTATATCGAGACGAATGTCGCGGTTGTATCTAGGTTGCTGGTGAACCGTCGAGGTTTGGAACTAGGGATTTTGCCGTGGCTCCGTTGTTTGATTGTCACGTCTGAATCCTGTTGGAGGAAGAACGCTGTGGTGACATCTTGTCTGCCGTATCGAGATGAACGTCGAGGTGATGACCACTCCACGCTGGTGTGGGATGATCTCCGATGGTCTTTCAGGTTTTATATGAGTTGCCTTCAAGAACCTGAAGCTAGGAATTTGGCCTTCGCTTCATTTGCTGGCATCGTGTCTGCTATATCGAGACGAATGTCGCGGTTGCCTCTAGGTTGCTGGTGAGCCGTCGAGGTTTGGAACTAGGGATTTTGCCGTGGCTCCGTTGTTTGATTGTCGCGTCTGAATCCTGATGGAGGAAGAAAGCTGTGGTGACATCTCGTCTGTTGTATCGAGACGAACGTCGAGGTGGTGACCACTCTGCGCTGGTGTGGGATGATCTCCGATGGTCTTTCAGGTTTTATATGAGTTGTCGTCAAGACCCTGAAGCTAGGAATTTTTCCTTCGCTTCGTTTGCTTTGGCGTGTCCGAATCCTGTTGGAAGAAGGACATTGTAGTGACATCTCGTCTGCTGTATCGAGACGAATGTCGAGGTGGTGACCACCCCGCGCTGGTGTGGGATGATCTCCGATGGTCTTTCAGGTTTTATATGAGTTGCCGTCAAGGCCCTGAAGCTAGGAATTTGGCTTTCGCTTCGATTGCTTTCATCACATCTGCTATATCGAGACGAATGTCGCGGTTTTCTCTAGGTTGCTGGTGAACCGTCGAGGTTTGGAACTAGGGATTTTGCCGTGGCTCCGCTGTTTGATGTTGCGTCTGCTGTATCGAGACGAATGCTAAGGTGGAGCTGGGATTTTGCCGTCACTCCGCCTTGTTTCGACCGTGAGGTCTTTTTGTCGATGTTGCTTCTGCATCCTGCTGGACTGCGAAGGAATGCCGTTGTTGACACTGCGTCTGCTGTAACGAGACGAATGCTGAGGTGGAGCCGGGATTTTGTCGTGGCTTCGTTTGGTGATGTTGCGTCCGAGTCCTGTTGGAATGAGGAAGATCACCGTTACTGATTCTTAGGCTGTAGATATCGCCATTAAGGTTTGTAACTAAGGACTATGCCGTGGCTCCGTTTCATTGTGTCGCTTCCTTGCCTTGCTGTCATAAAGACGAACGCTGTTGTTGGTCTTCTGGGATGCAGATGTGACCGTTGAGACTTGGCTCTCTTTCTGATGGAGCTTGGTGGGATGATATGGTTCCCTCTTCGTTTGCGCCCCTGGATTGTATACAGGGATCGATGTGATATCACCTGTAGGGCATAAATTTCATTTTTCGTTATTTCTTTCCGCGATGCTCTATCATTTCAGCTTTTATATCACGAAGGTCGCGATTGCCCAATCATTTCGGCTATTTTTCGCGGTGCCCAATCATTTCAGATATTTATTTTATTTTTATTCGCTACTTTTTATTGCGAGTTGCCCAATCATTTCGGCTATTTTGCATCCATACATTTTTTTTACTTGTTGATTTTGTTGCAAGTTGCCCCATCATTTCGGCTATTTCGTATGCATGTGTGGCTCGCTAGCTTCTTTGCTGCAAGCTTGGAATTAGACACCGATTTTGGCATCAGCACCGCTACAACTGGAATATTGCCAGGAGCGAATCAGCATTTGCCTCAGTCGATGTCGAACAAAGGTGGCTTAGCGAACATGGTTAGGATCCTATCGACTAAGGATTTTAACTTCATGAGCCGTAAGGGTCTCATAAAGGTTTTTCTCCCTACGAGTCGTGAGGATCTCGTAGGTGCGTTTTCTCCTTAGGGGTCGTGAGGATTCCTAAGTGTATGGCTTCTCGTAAGTCGTAAGGATCTTACAAGAGTGTTTTCTCCTTATAAGTCGAGAGGACTTACAAGGGTTGTTCACCATGTAGACATACCCCTAGTCACGGATGGGACCTTGTTAGGGAAATGTTTATTCGCGCCCGTGGATGGGACCTTGTTAGGGAAATGTTTATTCACGCCCGTGGATTATATACAAGGGTCAGCCTTGAGCCGTTTGTAGGGCAAAATTGGAGGTTGTGGTGGCCGCTTAAGAACAGGTTCAGATCCCAATAGCTTAAGACTTTTGAATCTTATGAGCCGTGAGGGTCTCATAAGAGGGTTCTCCTTACGAGTCATGAGGATCTCGTAAGTGTAATTTCTCCTTAGGGATCGTGGGGGTCCCTAAGTGTGTTGCTACCTAGTGAGTCGTAAGGATCTCACGCGGGTGGTTTCTCCTCACAAGATCGAGAGGACCTTGCAAGTGTCTTTTAACGAGATTGCGCCCTTTCGGGTTTTTCACAAAACTCGCCAGCAGCCCTACTGTTTTTACTCACGGAGCCCTTTCGGGTTTTCAACCGTGCCCATTTCACTTATGGACGTACCGTTTTTTTTTACCACGTCAGCCCAAGGATACCGTGGGTTGGTAGTATTTTAACGACGTTTCGGTCATTTCGTACGATTACGCAGCTAGATTTTGCCGCAAATCTCCGCATGTTTTGTGTCGGAGGTGAACTCCTTGAAGAGAGGACTGAGGGCGATTTCTTTGTCAGAGTCGCTTCCAAAGGTGACAACTTGCGATCCTTTGGTGTCGGCTATGTGACAGTTTCCAGCAGCTCTTTCGCGCTCATCTGTCGTGCTTTTCTGTTCCCGACAAGCATTGCGCTTCACTCGTTGAACGTGTCGTCGATGAGCAACATATCCCTGCCACCAATTTTTAAAGGCTATGCAATCCTCTGATGGTATTGGCAGAAGTTAGGATGTATGCCCGCTTCATCAAGACGTATATTGCCAGGGGAATTTCCTTTGAAAGCGGGCAACTTCATTCCTATTGCCAAGGCCCTAGCGAATCGTTTCCTTACTTTAAGCTTGCTTTTGCTGGCGATAGGGATGCTTTGCTCCAGTTGGGGTGTCTCGACCTTTTCCTCCAGTCATCGGCGTTTGGCTTTTTCGAATATAGCCAGTTCACGCTTTCGATTGGCTTTGCTTTTCTGACGAGCTTCGTTCAGTAGCAAGTCGATCATCTCGTCTGACGGTTCTAAGGGTTTTGGCTTCGATCCTGCCCCTAGCTCTTTTATGCTGTCTTTTGTCACCGAGTGAGCTTCTTCGTTAGTTAACGCCGAATGAGAGATCATGTGGCAACTTTCCACATAGTCCTCAGATTCTTCTGACGAGTCATCCCCGTCGTTATCTCCGCTCTCAAGGATATTGTTGAGAAATTCTTGGAGTGTGACCGGGGTCCGCGTCTTCTGGTTATATTCTTCCAGAGCGTCAATCTGTTTTTGCAGGTCTGTGCGCTTGTTATCAAGCTTCACGGGCTTTTGGGTCTTCTTTTTCTTCTTTGAAGACTTTGACGGCTGGATGCGAGCGCTTTGACTATCACCACCAATTTTTGTAGTTGGGCACGGTTTCAGCATTCCCTCGACGATCTCGGGTTCCAGTGGATTTTTCCACCTGATTGCCGGGCACATTTAGAGATCCTTCAGCATTCTTTTCTTCTTTGCCGAAAGAACAACTTCCCATAGGGCTTCCCTTATGAATGAGCACAATGCCCCCGGCACGTCCAATTTTTTAGGGGCGTGAGGTTTTGGCGGGTTCACCTTCCAGTTTTCGGATAATGCGAACTTGCCTTATTGGTATTGGTCTTCAATCCGGCCTTTGAAGACGAAGCAATCTTCGATTGGATGGCTTACTGCTTGGTGGTAAGGGCAGTAACTAGGATTGTTGACATCACCTGGCTGCAACGGACATTTTGGATCTGGTAGATTTATGAGTCTGTTGCGAACTGCCAGCTCGAACAGTCTCCTCGTTTTATCCTGGGGAAATGAGTAAGGACGTTCCAGTCTTTCCTCGAGGGATGGGCGTGGATGCACGTTGTTTTGGTGAACAACCGGCTTTAAGTTGCTCGGCTGTTGTTGAGTATTGGCGACGAAAGTTGCTTTTCCTTTCCCTTTTTCATTTCGAGAGTCCGGCTTTGGAGGAGACGGTCTATGACTCATCTGGTCCATTTGGGCCAGCTTGTCAATCAAGGCCTGGAAAGTAGTTGGCTTGAAAAACATCATGAACTGGGAGATGGTCGCCTGCGGATCAAGAGTGCCCACGAACATGCCCACCGCCGGCGCTTCTTCGATGCGTTGTTCGCATTTCGACCACAAATTTGGCCATCGTATTGCATATTGGACCCATGTTTCTCCAGGCTTCACCCTGGAATTGATCAATGCCATTATTGGGGTGCGTTCACTAGCACTCGCGAAACGCTGGGTGAATAGTAACTCCATTTCTGCAAATGTTTTGACGAAGTCGTCGGGAAGCTCCGAGTACTATTCAAAAGCTGTGTCTGCTAAACTACCGACGAACTGGTGAAGTAGAAGTTTATCATCACCTCCAGTATTGCTGCAAAGAGCCCTGAACTGAGCGACATATTGATGGGGATTGCCTGTCCCCTTGTACACATGGAATTTGGGGATCGTATATCCCAGCGGGTAACTTATTTGATCATACCAGCCTGCATATGGTCGTCCAGCTTTAACGACTTGGCCAGCCGCTTCGTTCGCTCGGTGAGCTCGTATTTGTTGAGCTATATAATCATCGAGCGTGGCCTTGGAAATGGTTTCCTCTTTGGCTGCTGAAAGAGCCGGAGGAGGGTTCGATGTCTCTCCTCCGTCGTCTTCAATAATGATCGGAGGGTCTTCAGCTAGAGGTTCTGGCTGTAACATCATCCCGACCATGTCTTGGAAGAGAAGCGCCATTCGTTTTATGTTGGCAGCTTGTTCTGCAGCTTCTCTGTCCTTCTTTTCGAGGACTCTGCGTAGGAAGTCAGCATCGGTTTCTTGTTCGTGACGCTGCTCTGATGACGCCTCCGGGCTTTCTTTTGGCCCGGTGAGTGCGGCCATTTGCGTTAGCATTTCCTGAAGCTTCTGTTGTTGCTCCTGGGCTTTGGTCACGGATCGGGTGAGCGGTCGGTGACCCGTCGAAGCACGACTTTCCTCTTTTCCGGAAGCCATGTAAACAGTATGCACCTTTATGCCCCCAGACTTGGGACGTTTGGGCTCAACGTCTTTGTGATCTATCGTATTCACAGGGGATTTCTCTGGCCTACTTCTCTTTTGAGTGGTTGACGTTAAGGGGGCCGTTGCAGCGGGCACCCAGGTAGTTGTCGTCCTTTGTGGCTTGACAGGACGGTCATCTTCCTGCTGAACCTTCATCTTTTTCTGTCGGTGAGGATAGTCTTGATCAATCACCGACTCCTGGACCCGTCGCCAGACTTTGTAAACTTTGGAGGACAGCCGCTGAGGGGGCTGCTCCGTCTTTGTTCCTGTAACATTCTCCACCGATGGAGGAAATCTTTTCAGTACGGTGGTGGAAGAGTTTCTGCGCACCTTATTCAGCAATTCAAAGCTGTTTCCGGTTGGAACAGCAGCATTGACTTCCACCGTTGGGGCTGGTGGAGTTAGCCCAGAGGGGGGTTGCCCCGGCCTTTCTTACTCGGCGCCAGTGGCGACGTCGAGCGTGTCAAGCCGATGGTGTTGGTTCGGTGATGGGGATGGCTTCGTCATGCTCCCTGTTCTGGTGAGGCGTTGCCGGTACCAGCCTCTTGAAGACCGACGTCCGTTGAGTAGCAGTATCCAATCTGTCAAAGACAGACTTTTGGGCAGGGACGGGAGCCGGAACAGTCAGTCTTGTAAAGACCGACCCTTTGGCAGGAGAAGCCGCCTTGACGACTTCGGGAGCAGCGATGGCTATCCTCTTCGGAATAACCTTTTCTGGAATTGCAGGCTTCATCATGGGCCCACATGAATTTTGGCCCAATCTGGCGAAGACTGAGGCGCTAGAGCTGGACGACCCGTTGAGGGGGGCCGCTGTAGTTGCAAGCCGATCAAAGACCGACTTCTTGGGAGCTTCTTGCGATGGTACAGGGGCGCTGAAGCTCATAGGTGGGAGCATGGTCCCGAAAAACAATCCAGCGGTGGCCTGAGTCACCTGGTCCACCGGCATTGTGAACAGGGAGGCCGCTTGGGGCCCGTAAGCTATGCCTCCAGATGAGGCGGAGCGTGAGTTGCAATTGCAGCTGGAACACTTCATGAAAGTAGACGCCATTGTTTTCTGCACCCAGCAAGACACCAAATCTTAGTACCTCGAACCCAAGGTCAACCATTAACAAACCGCGATTCGTTCACGAACGCGACACACGAAGTGTGGAGTGGAAAGAGGAAAAGGTCCCACCGGGCGTGCCAGAATCTGTTCCCCGCCAAAAACATGCGGAGAGACGCCGGGTCGTTATTGCCTGAATTTCGGGGCAGATGCTAATTGGTGCTATCCGTCCACCTCTCCGAAGATGCCAAGTTGATTTATGGCACCACGTATCGAAGGTTTAAACGGATGCGGCCGATGTAGCAGACTTCGTCAGATTCCCCCTCGTTTGAGGGGTTTTTGATTGTGGGGACGCTCTTCCCTGCAGCCGCAAGCCCCTGCAGTTAATTACGCTACCGCATCGCGGTAACAGCTTTCTCCTTCTCCTGATGGTCACTTCGTGTCGTGGGTGTTTGTTTTGTTTGTGGTTGCCCGTGGATTGTATACGGAGACTAATTTATGTTGTCGCCCGTAGAGCGTGGATTAGTCCAAATCCGTATCTTCTTAGATTTGGGTTTGGGGGTTTGGGTTTAAAGATAAGTTAGCCTCGTTTGAGACTAAGATCAACTTAAACGTATGATAAGGATACGTTAGTCTCGTTTTTAGACTAAAATCAACTCAACGTTTGTTAAGGACACGTTAGTCTAATTTTAGACTAAGATCAACTTAACAGGATCATTTAGATCCAACAAAAGAGCATTTGAACTCTATTGTTTAGTTTAGGGACATTGCGGTCGATTACCAGTTTAAGGACATGGTGGTCCAAGGTTAAGGACATCGTAGTCCGTGGGTTTAAAGGGACCCCACAGTCCGAGGTTAAGGACATCGTAGTCCATGGGCTTAAGGACCCCACAGTCCGGTTTAAAGACATCGTAGTCTATGAAGTTTAAGGACATCGTAGTCCATGGGCTTAAGGATCCTACAGTCCGTAGAGTGTTTGGTTTTTGGGACCCGTCACCTCTCTGAAGACGTTGAAGGATTACAACGATAGATATCAGAGGAGTAAAAAGATATACCCTTGAAACGGTGTGACTTGATTGGAAGATCTGTAGCCCATTTTGGGGCTAAGATCTATCGAATATTTGTGAGCAGATGGCTCGGTTCAATGTAAGTTGAGGACTTATGGCCAGAATTAGGCTAAGTCCAATAAGATTGAAATGTTTAACATTGTTCTAGGTTGTTGAGCCTTTACTTAGGCATGGCCCTTTTAATAATGCTGAGCATTGGATCCTGACAATTTTGTCTTGTATTGAATGTATAGCATTCATCAGAACAATGTGTGTTCTGACAGCGCGCCGCGTGGCATGCCAGGTGCTTTGCGCCAATTAAAGAGCGCATTGCGCTTCTTCCAAGTAGCGCACACGAAAAGGACACGTGTCGCGCTTAGCGCTAAGCGCCAGTTTATGAGCGCATTGCGCTTTCAATTTATGAGCGCGTTGCGCTAGTTTAGTGGCGTGCCAGTGAGTGACACGTGGCGTGCTTGGCGCTGAGCGCCAGCCCATGAGCGCAGTGCGCTGTTTCAGAAGCGCAGAGCGCAAGTTGTGTCTGTGGTTGACATGTGGCACGTTTTGGCACTGAGCGCCGGTCCAAGGAGCGCAGTTCATGAGTGCAAGGCACTTTTCAGTAGCGCAAAGCGTATTTGATCAAATTTATGATCAGAGAACAAGTTTATGTTCTTTTAAAAGGAGGCTTTGCCTCAAGATTCAAGAACAATAGTTCTTTGCCTTTGTAGATCAATGATCTGTGAATGAAGTAAATATTTCTTTATTGTTTGATGAGATCTTTTGATCTCTTTTATGAAAGACCTTGGTCTTTTTTAGATCTATGATCTTTTTTAGAAGATAGTTCTTCTTTTCATAAGACGATTTCATCTTTGTGTTCATTGCTCATGTTCTTTACCTTGAAGAAATGATCTTCTTTTGCTAAAAGCTTGCTTTTTTTTCTTTGAGTTTTCTCAAAATTTGTAGGGGGGTTTCTCTATCTCAGACTTGAAGTCTTGGGGCCTTTATATAGGGCAAGTTGATTTGTTGAATCGGTTAAAGAGATCTCTCTCTGACTGATTTGGGGATGTTTCCCCACCATTGGATCTTTGATCCTAGGGCTTCTGTTTTACAGAAGGCAATCTTCTTGTTTTTAAGAAGATTGAAAGAAAATCTTTCCATAACAGAATTTTAATTCTGATTAATGATTTATCATTATTATTAGATCTTTTGATCTAACGGTGGGAAGCTTTTTGGTTCCAGCGCTGGCGCACCCGTGCTTTGTGATTGAATACGATTTCGGATTGTGTAGTATGAAAATTGTAAAGAAATCACAACCAAAAAATTGTTTTGACCACAATCAACTACGGTGTCGGATGTAGATTGTTAGTGAGTGCGGATCGTCCACAGGGAAAGTGTAATCGTTCGTCTTTTGAATTAGATGAGTCAAAACTTTAAAGAAAAGAAAACAAACAATTCATGATTTATATTTGAAGGTCAAGAATTAGAAAGTCTAGATCTAATAATAAGAAAAAGATAGAATCAAGAATTGATAGTTTGATGATTTTTCCAACCAAATATCAAGAATCGAAATGAGGCTCGTAGGAATCGATCGGATCTATAGATGTGATGCAATCTCAAGATGACGTATACTCATCCTTCGATGGATTGATACTAGATCGATGATGATCGACGAGAATTAGGGATTTCTAGTGAAACTAGGGTTTCATCAATTATCCCTTGTTCATTCGTCGATATCATTCATATTCTAACCTCTAATAAATTCAAGAAACGATCGTAGATCCCTAATTTCGAGCGATCACAATCAAAAAAGCATCGCAACGAAACTAGGTCATCGATTCTTGAACTTGCTAGGGTTTACAAAACCCGTAGGACTTAAGAATTGTATTAAGATTTGTTACATCATCATTCTATTGATCGTCTCAACTCCTTGACGAGCGGAGTTTTACTCAAACATCATAACAAGAACTTCAATTACAAATTGAGATCGAATCATGATGCAGGAATTAAAGAAAACAAGATTAAAGAATTTCACCTTTTATTTATATCAACAATTTCATTACATTCGCTCAAGAACTACAAGAGGAAGAACTCGATTGTCGATTTGGCTTCGCTCGGCTCCGTGAGTCACGGATCGGCTTGGATCACTTGCTAGATTGGAGATCGGCTCCGCTCCTAAAAGGTTGAAGGGCTTCTTGCTTGATTTGTACTCGGGATCTTGAATTTGGGTTGGAATTAGGGTTAGGGTTTCGCACAAGTCTTGTCACTAGACTTGTGGAAGAAGATGAAGAGAGTAGAGGTAAAGAATGAACAACTAAAGAACTATTCAAGAACCACCTCAACCCTTAGATCTAGGTTCCTATTTATAGACATCAAAACCCTAGATCTAGGATTTGAATTTTAAGTTTCCCTCCAAAAGTTTGTTGAGGTGATTTGAATTTCCCTCCAAAAGTTAGTTAGAGGAGAGGCTTCTAGAAGAGGTTAGTTAGGAGCTTGATTAGCTTAATCAAGATTAGGTTGCTTAATGATCTTTGCTGATCTGGCAGTAGCTTCGAGATCCTTCTGGAATTTGAAGTATCTGAAAGGAATGTGGGCCCAGAGATACGAATTGTGCACTGAAAATTAAGCACTGACGTGGCAATACCGCCGCGGAACCACGGCGCAAGCCGGCTCCCGCCGCGGTTCCGCGGCGCTTTGGGGGCTTCATGGTTTGGGCTCTCTGCATATGCTTTGGGATGATGTTTAGGGCTTTTTATGATATGTTGAATATTGTAACTCCTTCTAGATTGCTACCAGATCTCACACCTTTGAGTTGGCGTAATGTTTGATCAGCAAAATGACAATTTGGGCTTTTCTTCCGGATTTTCCTGCACAATTTCTCAAGACAAGTGTTGCGCAATATAGGAATGATGCGATGCCATGAAATGCAGTCAATTTCCTTTATAGCGCCGGTTTTAGAGTCTAACACATGCAATCTGATATTTCAGAGATGTTTTGCTAAAATGTGAAATATGGATACCGAACACTTCTAGATGAATGCAAAAGATAGGGAAATTGCCGTGTTAAAAATGCAGTATTTTCGACTGATCACTTTGCACGTGGTGCGCTGCTTAAAAGGCAGCGCACATTGTGCTAGCGCACCCGTGTATGACACGTGGTGCGCTGCTTGGAGCGCAGCGCACCTAGCGCTAGCGCACACATGCTTTGCACAAGGTGCGCTGTTTAGGGCGCAGCGCACTTGGCGCTGTATCTGAAGCGTTGCTTCACAATGTTTTAACTCTTAGCTTTGTGGCATTTGTTACATTCTTTGCATGTGGAGTTTTTCCCTTATTTTTTTATTTCTATTTTTTTTTTTATAAGGGAGCAGGTTGTGAGCCAAAATTTTGGCCGGAACACTTAGCTCTGATACCACTGTAGGGTTAGCTTAGCACCTTAGCAAGGTTTTGGCAAGCATCAAACATGCTATATTAAAATGTTTGGGGTGCTAAACAAACCAACCAAGTAATCGAACTAGAAAATTAGGGTTAACATGTATGTAAACAACTTTACAACTAAGTGATAAGGAATTACAACATTTGTAGTACGCTCCTTCACTTCACAAGATCCAAGTAGTGGTCCCTTCGCTGCGATCAATGAGCTCCCGAACTCTTAAAAGGCTCCACAAGATGTACGATGTATCCTTGCTTGAAGTCTTCAAAGTCTGTGGTGATCTACTTCGAGGAAACACGGACTCAAGCTATCTCTTCACTAAGTAGGAACTAGTGAAGCTAACACACTAATCAATATGGCTAGTATAGAAGAGTATGATGAAGTAGGAATTTAGCTCACATTAGTATTTAATTTCTCACTATTTTTCTTTTTGATCTTAAAATCTAGAGAGCAAAAAATGAGATGAGAAAGAAGAAGATGGATGAATGAGATGAGGTTAGAAATGCAACCATGGGTTAGTATATGTCAAAACCTAACCCATGTAGCGAGTTAACCATAGCTATGTGTCATGGTTGGGTTAGAAAATATCTTAAGCAAAACAAAAGGTATGGACTTTGTCAATAGTTATCAACAAGCTTCATGAAGCTTCCACCATGACTCATTTCCACAATTTTGAATTACTTAAGAATTTAACCCCAAACATTATATATAGCATGGTATAATTCTCATACATCCTTGTTGCATGTATAACCTAGCATGTCACAATATTATATATCACATATATAATATTTATGTAACAATAGAAAACAATACAATAAACATATATCACATATATGTTAAATATATCATAAGTGAGAATAATAAATATTTAACTAAGCATAATATATATATATATATTATTTCATCGAATCAACACTTGATCCGATAACCCGGCTATATCACATATAACCGGCCTATATCACATATCGCGAGAATAGAATACGGCATCACATACGCGTATCAATCCCGTTCCCGCACATATTGCATATGTGCTCCTACTCCGTTTTGCCTGAGCCAGGAAAGCTCTATGTAGGACTCTAAAGACTCGTCAATACGCCGGCAGTAGGTGATGATCACATAAAACACCAACAAGCCGCAAGCGGTCATCTAAACGTAAAGGCCACCCGGGTATTGAGCGATCAGAAGATCAACAAGCAAGTCTGCTCTAACTCCTGTAAATCCAATCAGTAACACTACCGTACAGTCCGGTCTCTTCGTCTGATATGTCGCATATCCAGTTTAGGGGTGGTAAACGTCAGACCCCAGTAACCGATAAGTCGTGTCGATGTGAGGCTTCTACCAGGTCGAGAAGCTACTTATAACACTTACTAGTAGATCTCCATATCAGCCCTGGCCAGGGACTTCCAGTTATAGCCAATCGAACACAGCGCAACATAAACCCCCAATACCGGGAGAGACGAAATCCCTCCTATCATTTATTGCCTCCATGTGTTTCGGGGCTGTACCCAAAAGCCACCGTTTTGCACGTTCTCTTGAACGTGGTAAGGTGGAAATAAAAGCACAGTGGGAATCACACAAGACTCTATGACGATCTTGGGTCTACAGACTAACATGTACCAGTGTCACCAGAGAACTGCTATCTGACGATAGGTATAATACCAACAAGGAGTTCTCGGTGAGTCCGTTCAGTGTACCCAGTCTCCACTGAGCCCCCGTATACCATCTTCGATGTCAAACACCAATGGATGTGGGGTCATCCATCGCCCATCATATGGGTCATGATGCGTATACGCTAGTCTACTCTGGAGTATCGATGCCCTGTCTCGATACACCCTCGACTAGGAACGGTTATAGGATGTACTTGTGGACTACCCTGGCCCCACTAGTATGATCTGCATCATAGTCCTAGTAGTCAAGTACATATCCTAAGGGCTTTATCAATATGTGAGAGTAAGACAGTAAACCAATACAAGTCAACATGTTAAGACAAAGAACAACCAGATAGTATACTATCATATCGAGCAAGAAAGTCCTCTCTATATATATCCAAGTATCCACTATAATATACATCATATGTACAACAATGGACTCTAGGGCATATACATAACTAACAATGCAAACTTGGAAAAATCAAACACCTCCTGAAACCCTAAATCCAAGTGACAAGAACACCACAGAAACCTAAACACAAAACTCCATGCAAAAACCGGTGAGGCTGGTTATTTTAAGCTTTTGGCCGACCATGGTTTGGAGTTTTGGGTTCATATTTGTATGGTGTTCTAGTGGTAAGAACAAGAGCACTCTGCAATTGTTTAAAAAAAATTGGAGTCTCTGAAAAATTCGACAGAAACTTGGATCTATGTTTCGATGTTTTGGAGTTATTTCGGTTTCGTAGTTTTACTTGTCGTTTAATCTGTTAGTTAAAGGTTTAGTTGGCTTTGATACCTCTGTTAGTCGATGTCGTGCACCCCGCAGGTTCGCGAGAAGGCGGAGTTTGCAAAAAAACGATTTTTATATACTTCACAACACCGACTAAACTCCAGGATCGATATTAAACCCTAACTAACATAACAACTAAGAGATTTAACTACTATGTACGAAAGCTATACCTCAAGTATTAAATCTTTCCTCTTCTTGTAATCCTCTTCCTCTTCTTGTGCTCGTTGAAGAGTGTACGGATCGCGCCTCCTCGTCAGCCTCCTCGAGTCAAAAAAGATCCACCCGAGAGTGTCTACTAAGAGCACCTACCTCTAAGATGAGATAACTAGTGTACCTAGTATGCTAATCTAAGTAGCCTAGAGGATGTAGAGAGTGATTATGGATTGATTAGTCTCAATAATCCTAGGTTTCTCAACACATGAGACAATTAGGATTTGAGGAAGAAGAAGAGAGAGCTTGAGGAGTGAGAGTGTTTAAGATAATAATGAAATGTATATGGTTCCTTGTGATGACTATAAAGCATTCCAAAATATCTCACAAAATATCTAAGTCCACTATTGCCTCAATAGTTATCCATGAGTCACCAACTAGCCATGCTTTATTTATCACAAAAATAACACCTCATACCTCCACTTTATTAACCATTTAACATAAATGGTAATAAAAGTAATGAGGTGTCTTCTTCAAGAAGAATTCTTAAATAAATTACAAGAATACCCCTCACCGTATATACATACCTGTATCCGTATTCCAAAAAACACGAATACAATGAGACAAAACTAATCCAATAACCTAATACTAGGATCCGTCTTAAACCATAGCCCACTAGTATTATCCGCTCGAACATCATACGTGCACAAGTACACGTATATATTCGAACCTTGTCGTAAAACCATAAGACCTCTATATCGTTTCGCCCGAAGCAGAGAAACCCTCTGTGTGGGACTTTAAAGACTCGATAGTACGCTGGCAGTGAGTTTAACCACAAGCACATCAGCGGTTCTAGCTGCACGTAACGGCTACCCAGGTATCTGTCGATAAGAAGGCCGATGAGCAAACTCATCCAAACTCCTACTGAGCCTATCTATGGCAATCTCCATACAGTCCGGTCTGTTCGTCTAAGAGTATCGTATATCGGGCCTAGGGGCGGTAGCCGTCAAACCCCTAATAGCGCAATAAGTCATGCTGGAGTAGAGCACAAAAATACCCTGAGAAACTACTGGAGTAGCTACCAGTAAATCTCGCTTGCCTTTGCCAGGGACTTTGTGTAATGGCTTTCCGAACACAACGCAACATCAATACCCAATACCGGGAGAGACGAATCATATTTAACCACCACTGCCTCCAAGTGCTTCGGGACTGCACCCAATTACTACCTGTTTGCACGACTCATCAGAGTCATGGTAGGGTAGTAATCTAAGAACAATGGGAACACACTCGAGGCGAAGTAGCAGTATCAAGTCAATGGACTACACTGTACTCATGTCACCTGGGAACTGCTACCTATCGATAGGTATAGTACCAACAAACAGTTCCCCATGAGTCCATCCAGTGTAACTCATAACCTAATGAGCACCTGCATTCTATCTCCAGTACAATGTACTAATTGCTGTGGGACAGACCATCTCCCCTGCTGGGATAAGAAGCATATACACTAGTCTACTCTGGAATATCGATGCCCTGTCTCGATAATCCTACAACTAGGGACCTGTTTAAGGATGTTCTTATAAACTACCCAGCCCCCACTAGTGTGACTGCCATCACAACGCTGGTAGTCAAGCAAAGATCCTAAGGGCTCTACCAATATGTATTAGTGAAACTCTAAAAGAAACATATACACATATTAAGATAGAAACAAACCAAGTAGCATACTACCATATTGAGCAAGACTGTCATAAAATCTGTGTATATCCCAAGCTTCCAAAATGTAATATACAAACTAGTACTATACAATAATGGCCTCTAGGGCATATATCACTAACAGTAGTTTGGATGTGAATCCTGTCCGTCGAGTCATATGACCCCAGGAGTGTTTCTTACGAAAGGTGGCAGCTTCATTCCCATGGACAGGGCTTTGGCGAACCGCTTTTCTGCTTTTATCCTGCTCTTATTTGTGGAAGGTGTGCTTTGGTTCAGTTGGAGTACTTTACGACTCATCCTTGCTGCAGCTTCTTCATCCTGACGCGGACGCTTAGCTTTTTTGTATATGACTGTTTCGCGTTCTCGGTCAGCTTTGCTTTTTCAAAAGGCTTCGTTTAACAGCCTATCGCTCGGGTCTTCTAGCACTTCCGGGGAATTTAGCGTCGATTCTTCCCCTAGTTCCTCTGCGCTGTTTTCTGACACTGAGGGAGCGTCTTCGCCATTTAACGACGAATGGGAAACCATGTATCAACTTGCAACATGGTCTTCGGTTTCTTCTGATGAGTCATTTCCCTCATCGTTGTCACTATCTTCGTTCTCAAGAATATGCTTAAGGAACTCTTTGAGTGTGACCGGTGTCCGTACCTTCTGGTTGTACTCCTCCAGCACGTTAATGTACATTTGTAGTTTTGTGCACTTATCATCATACTCGGCAGGCTGCACAGGCTTCTTGGTCTTCTTCTTTTTCTTTGAAGACTTTGAAGGCTTGACTTGGGGATTTTGCTCTTTGTCAACAACTTTCGTTATGGAACGCGGTTTCAACATCCCTTTGATAATTTCAGGTTCAAGTGGGCTTTTCCACCTGACTGCCGGGCATACCTGTAGATCTTTCAGCATTCTTTTGGTTTTAGGTTAAAAAACGACTTCCCGTGGAGTTTATTCCACGAGCGAGCATGATGCCCTCGGCGCATCCACCTTTTTGGGAGTGTGCTTCTGTGGTGGGTTCACCCTCCAGTTTTCAGATAGCTCAAACTTTCTCTATTGATACTGGTCCTCGACCCAGTTCTTGAAGACGTAGCAATTCTCAATTGGATGGCTCATCATTCTGTGTTAGGAGCAGTAGTTGGGGTTTTCGACATTGTAGGGTTGCGGTGGACGCCGTAGGTCTGGCAATGTGATGAGATTGTTACGCATTGCCAACTCAAATAGTCTCCTCGTCTTATCACGGGAAAAAGAGTAAGCACGTCTTAGCCTTTCTTCCAGGGATAGGCGTAGACGTGCATTGTTTTGGCGATCCTCCGATTTTGGGTCGCTCGTTTGTTGTTGAGTGTTGGCGATGAAGGCCGCTTTTCCTTTACCCTTGTCATTTCGAGGGTCATTACTTGAGGAGGAAGGTCCGTGACCCATCTGGTCCATTTAGGCCAATTTATCAATCAGAGCCTGGAAGGCCGTCGACTTGAAGAACGTCATGAACTGGGACACAGTCGTTTGCAGATCTAGGGTACCGATGAATATGCCCACGGCTGGGGATTCTTCGATGCGTTGTTCACACTTTGACCATAGGTTCCGCCACCGAATCTCATATTAGACCCAGGTTTCTCCTGTCTTCACCCTGTCATTGATTAATGTCGTGATTGGAGTGCGCTCGCTCACGCTGGCGAACCGCTGTGTGAACAGTAGCTCCATCTCTATGAATGTCTTTACGGAGTCATATAGGAGCTCCGAGTACCATTCAAAGGCCGTCACCGACAGGCTACCAACAAACTGGCAAAGCAACAGTTTGTCATCGCCTCCAGTGTTGCCGCACAGAGCTCTGAACTGTGTGGGTTGCATGTCCCCTTGTACACATAGAACTTGGGGATCGTATATCCTGGCAGGTACTTGATTTGGTCACACCGGCCAGGATACGGTCGCCCAGTTCTGACAGTTTGGCCGGCCGCTTCATTTGCTTGATGAGCTCGTATTTGTTGAACGATGTAATCATCAAGGGTATCCTTGGAGATCGTTTCCTCCTTGGCCACTGATAAGGCCGGAAGTGGGTTTGATGTTTCCCTTTCATCCTCGATAATTATTGGCGAATCCTCGGCTGGGGGTTCTGGCTAAATCATCATTCCAACCATGTCCTGGAATAATAGAGCCATCTGCTTTATGTTAGCAGCCTTCTCTACGGCTTCCTTATCTTTATTTTCAATCACCCTTCATAGGAACTCTGTATCGTTCTCCTGCTCTTGGCGCTGTTTGGCTGTTGGGTCCGGACTTTCTTTCTGCCCGGTGAGTACTGCCATTTTGGTCAACATTTCCTAGAGCTTTTGTTGTTGCTCCTGAGCTTTTTTCAGCGACCGAGTTTGCGGTCGATGACCTACGGAAGCACGACTTTCTTCTTTTCTGGAAGCCATGTAAACCGTATGCACGATCATGCCCCCAGCCTTGGGGCATTTGGGTCCATCGCCTTTGGAATTTGCCACAGGCGGTGGGATTTTCTCCGGCTTCCTCTTTTTGTGGGAGGTCGAAGTTAAATAAGCCGTTGTAACAGGCACCCGTGTGGAAGAAGTCCATCGCTGTATGATGGAGGGATGGTCATTCACTTGCCGAGCCTTCGATTTCTTCGGTCGACGAGAGTAATCTTTGCTGATCACAGAGTCTTAAGACTTTTTGCCAGACTCTATGTATTTGGGAGGAGAGCCGTAGATGAGGACGCTCCGTCTTTTCCTGCACTGTGGCTTCTGCAGGTGGGGCGATTTCTTTAGCACGATCGTTAGAGAGTTCTTGCGTACCCACCTAAACAGAACAAAGCTATTCCTGGTTGGAATAGCAGCGTCAACATCCACCGTTGGAGCTGGTGGAGTGCATACAGAAGGGGAGTTGCCCCCATCTTTTCTCACTCGGTTCCAGTGACGACGTCGAGCGTGTCTTGCAGATGGGACCACCTCAATTTTGGAAGCGGCTTCATTATGCCCCAGACTTTGGTGAAGGGTTGCTGTTGGTGCCAGCCTGTTGAAAAATGACGTCCTTAACAGAGTTTGAGGATGATCGGCCAATCTTTCGAAAACCGACTTTCTAGTAGGGGAAGCACCTTTGACGACTTCACCTGCAGGAGGAGTTGGGAGGGCTATCCGTTTTGGGGCAGCCCCTTCAGATATCACGAGCCTCTTTACGGGCCCGTTTTGGTTCTTGCTCAGTCTGTTGAAGAATGATACGTCTGAGCTTCGACTCAGCTTGTCGAAGACTGAGACATCGGATTTGGACGGCCTGTTGAGAGGGGTCGTTATGGTTGTCAGTCGATCGAAGACCGACTTCTTAGGAGCTTCTTCCTATGGCGCTGAAGAATCGACACCCACTGTTAGGAACATGGTCCCGAAAAATAGTCCAGTAGTGGCTTGCGTTACTTTCCCCACCGGTATCGAAAAGATGGAGGCCACGTTAGACCCGTAGGTCACTCCTCCAGTTGGGGTAGAGCGGGAGTTGCTGTTGCAAGTTGTGCAATTGGAAGCCATCGATTTTCTTCTCCTTCTGCACAGGAACAAGACACCAAATCTTAGTACCTAGAATCCAAGGGCAACCATAGCGAACCGCGATTTTGTTCGCGAAACACGACAAACGAAGTGTGTAGTGGAAAGAGAAAAAGATCCCACCAGGCATGCCAGAATCTGTTTACCGCCGAAAACAGAGACGAACCTGGAATGGACCGTCTTGCTTGAATTTGGGGGCAGATGCTATTTGGATTTATCCGTCACCTCTCCGAAGATACCAAGTTGATTTATGGCACCATATATTGGAGGTTTGGATGAATACGGCCGCTGTAGCATACTTCGTCAGATTCCCCTTTATTTTATGAGGGATTTTTTTATTGTGGGGATGCTCTTCCCTGCAGGCGCAAGCCCCTGCAGTTAATTACATTACCGCATTGCGATAACTACTTTCTCCTGCTCCGGCAGTTCACTTCGTGTCGTGTGTATGTTTTGTTTTGGTTTTGGTTGCCCGTGAATTGTATATGGAGACTAATTTATGTCGTCGCCCATAGGGCGCGGGTTAGTCCAAATCCGTATATTTTAGATTTGAGCATTTGGGGCTCAATTTGTTTTTGACTAAGGATACGTTAATCCAATTTGAGATTAAGATCAACTTAGCGGAATTTCAAGGATTATTTTTATCTTGGATCCAACAACAGAGTATTTGGGCTCAGCTGCAGGAAAAACTTCAGAGACCTAGCAATTTGGGGGCTTGGTCTGCTTAGTCTTTTCTTTTATTCAAAAGTGCTAGGCATTTATTCGGGCTCTGTTTGTTCAGCCCCTTTCTTTTATGCTAAAGTGTTGAGCACTTATTTGACCTCTGACACTCACATTTATGACATATGAAGCATTCAGTCATGGGCGCCGCCTAATGAGCACTCAGCCATTTTGGCTGTTTGTGGAGTGCTATGCACTTTTGTTCAGCGCCCACGTGATGAGCACGTGCGGCGCTGGTCTTCTGTTTTGGGCATCCGCGTGTCTTTCACGTGAGACGCTAGGTGCTGTTACAAAGGGCGCCCACGTGGGAAGCACGTGAGGCGCTAGTCTTTTCCTTTTATCATTTAGAGATTTAAATCTCTGTTGATATTTTCAGAGAGGTTAAACCTCTACACTGGCGCTTTGACCATTAACGCTCGCTAAAATCACTATACTTGAGAATTTTAGGTTGAGTTTTTTAAAGAACTAAGTTCTTGATGTGAAGGAACTGAGTTCCTGGAGCATCATGGACTCCGTTTAAAATATGTTCTTTTCTGAATCTTTGATTCTCAAGAACAAGCTCTTCCCGATGAGAATTGAATTCTCAACTTGTAGGAGATTTGCCTTGTGGATCTCAGACCCAGAGAAAGAACTAAGTTCTTTGAGAAAGATTAAATCCTTAGATGTGATAGAGATATTTTGATCTCTTTTCTTTACCTATGGTTTTGAAGAGGAAATTATTCTTCCTTTGAGAATTAAATTCTCTATTCTCTAAAGAGCTCACTGTATTTTGCAGAAACTTCTCGAGGGTTCATTCTATCTCATTCTCTCTATGCGTATCTATCTCCTCTCTGCGTCTCCTCCTTTTTTTCTTTTCTTTTTCTTTTCTTTTTCTCCTTTTGAGACTTGCAGTCTCGGGGCCTTTATATAGTGGAGGCAAATTGTTGATTAGTTTTGAGAAAATCTCTCATTGAGAGATTCCAATTGATTTAATTGGTCTCAAAATTGATTTGGGTAATTTTATCCACCAATGGATCTTTGATCCAAGGACTTCTGTTTTGACAAAATATGATTTTTGGTTTTTAACGAGATTGGGGAAATATTTTCCCTATAGAGAATTTATTCTGTAAAACGGTAATTTTTAATCACCATTGGATTTTTAATCCGACAGTTCTCTGTTTTACAGAGAGCAATCTTTCTTATTTAGAAAATTGAACAAATATATTCCAGAATAGAATTTTATTCTACAATTGGATTTTTTATCCAACCGAGAGTACCTTTTTTATTTCAGAAAGATTTGGGAAATGTTTTCTCCCAACAGAATTTAATTCTTTATTTTGATGATTTATCGTCTCCATTGGATCTTTGATCCAACGGCTCTACCTGGACATTGGCGCTCACGTGTTATGCACGTGGGTGCTACTTATGAATTTAATTCTTAAGATGGGTATTCCTGTGCTTTGCACACTGGCGCCCACGTGAGGAGCACGTACGGCGCCATCTAAGAGTTTAACTCCTATATAATGAACCCTTCTGTGCTTTGCACATTGGGGCCCGCATGAGGAGCACGTGAGGCGCAACCATAGGACTTAATCCTATGAAATTGGCTCTAGCGCTAGCGCCCTCGTGGAGAGCCGATTTAGGAAGCCAACCTAGTGATCCTTACAACCCACCTTGTGAAGTTTAACGCTTTATTTGAAGTGTCTAAAGAGTAAACAAGTGACGATGATGAGTGTTTATTTGAAAAGTTTCTTTTTAAGGACTGTAATTATTCATTTTAAGGTACACATAATCAACTTATTGATACTTCTCCTAATCTTCATGATAAACTCAATATGGTAGTGTCTCGAAATAGCTTCCTTGAACACCAAATTTCGTTGTTAGAAATAGAGAAAAAGGAACTGATTTCTTATAATGAATCTTTGAAAATCGAAAAAGAGAATTTGATTTTATCTTGCAATTCTTTGAGACAAAAAAATGATAGATTGATTTCAATTTTTACCAGTAAAATTGATGTTTTAAAATCTGCTCTTAGTTCACAAGAATTTTTGATAAATAATGCTTTGATTGATAAATTTAAAAAGGCAAAAAATGTGTTTCTTTCAAATCTTGATATTCAATCAAAAACTATTGGTGCTTTAAAAACTGAACATGAAAATTCGATTTTTTCATATGCTATCTTGAAAAATGATCATGAAAATTTGATTTCAACTTTTAAAAACAAAATTGACTCCTTGAAATCCTCTCTTCATGTTCAAGAAATTTTGACAAACGAAAATCTTTTTCTCAAAAAGCAAAATCATGATTTAACGATTTCTCTTGATAAATATTCAAAGGGAAAATGAAAAGATTATTCCTTCACCCAGTAAGGGAATGAAATTTTTACATAGAAAAGATGTTTTGAATTTTTCAAAATCTCAAAAATCATTTTCTAAATTAGTTTAACTCTCTTCTAATAAAAAAATGTTCATAAGTCTGTTCATGCAAAATTAACTATTCATTCACATACATTTCGCTATACTAAATAAGCTTTACATAAGCATGCTCGTCCTACACATCATATGCACGTTGAGAGTTTGAGTCTCATGCATACACTTAATCATACTTGCCATTATTGTGGTGCACACGGTCACTTTGCATATTCTTGTGAGTTGAAAATAAATAAATCTTTATATACCAGTTTGAAATGGGTCCCCAAAACTAACCCCCATAAACCCAAGAAAGTTTGGATAACAAAATGCACACCTATATTTTTTTTGTAGGTGTTGAGAATTTGAAACCGTGAAGATTGCGGAAAAGGTAAAACACACATATGCGGGTATTACAAGTTAAGTACTCTAACATAAAGAAGACATTGTTTAACTTAAGTATGGGGGGTGATTTTGTACTATTTTATTTGTTTTTTTAGGTTTTCTTTTTCATTTTTTTTAAAAAAAAGTTTTGAATCAAACTAGTTTTAGGTAATCTTGAATTTGAAATCCGAAAAGTTGAGTGAGATGAAGGAAAATTATTGAATCTGAGGACAGAACTAAAATCTGAAAAATAATTCCTTGGCTTGAATTCAAATTTATAGATTATACACCCTACAAATTGCACACACATGAATATTGAAACTTGAGATAGTAGAGCATACCTAGAAATATCTTTATCTAATTACTCAAGTATGAAAAACTATATATAGAAAAAAATTATAAAAATATATCTTTTTCTACACTAACTAGATGGGAATTTGTGCCTCAAGAAGCATTGCATGCTCACGTCGAAAAGTGATTTAAAAATTATAAATGTAATAAGTTTGGTTTTGTGGTTTCTTAGGGCTAGTAAAACTTCAGTTTTTGGGTGCTTCATCACCTAGTGGCTTAGACCAACTGGTTTGGGAGTCACTGCTGAAAACCCGAGGTAGTTTCAAGACTAGACATAATTTCACTCACACATTGAACACATTGAGTAATCGGATCGTTGTGCCTCATGAAGAATTAACGGTCTCAAAGAAATATGTGTGGGAAAATCTATCTATATATTTATATAAATAAAATATGAAGGTATAGGGCATTGAAACTATAGATTGAATTGAATTCTCAAGTGTAGCGATATTTTACATACACATAGGGTATATGATTGATATTTGAAGGAAAAATAGAAATGAATAATAGGATAAAGTTTTATTGAGGAAGGATATAATTTCTGGAGTTGAACGATACCATTGGGATGAAAATTCTTGAAAGCTGAAAAACTAGTGAAATTCAAGACTTTTCTTTTTCTTTATATCTTTTATTTGTATATATTTTTTCACTTTCTTTGTTTTTGTTTTCCTTTTTGGGATTTTGTGGGTAGTACCCGCTGAAAACCCTCAGGAGACAGCACTCCTCCTGCTAGAGACACTTAGAGATTTAATGGCTTGTTGCACGTGCTAAGTGCAATCGCTATACCTGCGAAAAGAAGCATAGTAGTTAGAAAGTTGTTAGATGGTAGTTAGATTTTATTTATTTAGGTTTTTAGTTTTTTTTTTTTGAAACTCTAGATTTTGCTCGAGGACTAGCAAAAGATAAGTATGAAGTATTTGATTGGTGCATTTTAATGCACATTTATATAGCTATATTTATCTTTATTTTGCCTATTTATTGCTATTCCGGTTTTGTTTTGTTAAATAATGCAGATTATAGGGATAAAAGGCAAAAGTACACAAAAGGCGTATTATATGCGTTGGATATGGACAGCTTAAAGCTAAAACAGAGACAAGGGTGAAAATTACCAAAAAGAAAGTATGGAACAATATTCACAAAGTTGAGATAAATCTACAAAAAATCTGGAGACCGGATCTTTCTAAAAACCGGCTAGGGCCGAAATTTACAAAGATTAGGTCGGTTTTCTGATGAGTTAGACATGGAAATTTTGTGGGATTTTTGCTGCTTGGAAAAGATTCTTTAAACCACTCTTAGATTTTTCAAATAGTCTATATATTCTGCTGTATAGGCCTGTTAGGGTTTCATCTCTCCATTAGCTTTTGAATTAGGGTTTTCTTGGGAGAGATCAAGTTATTTGTAAGTTACTTTTGATATAGAATTAATTTATTTTCTAATTTCTTTTTCTCATATCATGAATAGCTAATTTCTTTACTATGGTTTGACTTATACTTGCTATCATGTGTGTTTAGTTTCATTGTTCTATCTCTTTTCTATTATTTTTAATGATGAATTTCTTGATAAAAGTTTACATCTTTTGTATATCATGCTAATAAACTAAACATGATAATGATGGATTGACGCTCTTGAAATTTGTTTAGGAAAAGATGTTATCACCGGTAAACTAATTAGTTTAATGATAGATTGATGACTTAGAAAACTAATTAGGGAAGATAAGACAGAATTTTTATCAAAGAAAAATCAACCTAATTAAACTAGGGTAATTTAGATTATTCTGATAATATAATCCAATTCATAAATTGACAACTTATGGATTATTTAGAAGGTTAAAACTAAATTATTTTTAGGGTAATTAGAATAATATGTTTTAATTCTTTTGCTACATGATCTTATGTGATTGATAGGATAGATCTATAATGTATGGATTACGCTTTCATGTTTGATTGATATTTCATTGCGAAAATAGTTTATTTTATGCTTTTATATAATTGATGGTAAGGAATTAAAACATAAGAATTAGAAAAGAATAAAAATCATATAGAACACCATGATAGTAAAGGTAATTCAAAACTCTAGGCTTGCTTTATTATTTGAAACTTCCTTTATTTTAAACTAGCACTTTTAATTTCTTCTATGCTTTTTAATTTTTTTAATTAAATAAATCAATCCTTTAGTTTAATTTGTTTTTAGAATTAATTAGAATTCTCACGCCTCTCTATGGTACGATCCATAAGTATTACAATAAATTTACTATGCACTTACAGTAAAATTGAGAGACACAAAAAATCTCCATCGCTTGCGCTCGATAAGTCCCCAAAGAATAGTGATGAAAATAAAGGGTGCAAAACGAGATGTAATATAGCATGAGTTAATCAACATGTGTTAGTTATATATATGTCCTAAAGGCCATTATTGTACATGATTGTATGTTATAGTGGATGCTTGGATATATATAGAGAGGACTTTCTTGCTCGACATGATAATATGCTATCTGATTGCTCTTTATCTTAACATGTACGCTTGTATCATTATATTGTCTCTCCGTTACATGTTGATAAAGCCCTTAGGATGTGTACTTGACTACCAAGATTATGATGCAGATCATACTATTGGGGCCTAGGTAGTCCACAAGTTCATCCTTTAATTGTTCCTAGTCGATGGAGTATCAAGACAAGGCATCGATATTCCATAGTAGACTGGTGTGTACATTTCTTGACCCTGTATGGAGCGATGGTTGATCACACAGCCATTGGTGTTTGACATCAAAGATTGTACACAGGTGCTCATTGGAGAATGGGTATACCGAACAGGACTCTCCAAGAACTCCTAAATGGTATTATACCTATCGTCAGATAGCAGTTCTCTGGTGACACTGGTACAGGTTAGTCTATAGACCCGAGATCGTCATAGAGTCTTGTGTGATTCCCACTGTGCTTTGATTTCCTCCCTACCACGCTCAAGAGAGCGTGCAAACAGGTGGATTTTGGGTATAGTCCCGAGTCACATGGAGGCAATGAGCGATAGGAGGGGTTTCGTCTCTCCCGGTATTGGGAGTTGATGTTGCACTATACTCGATTGGCTATAACAGGAAGTCCCTAGCCAGGGCTGATGATGAGATTTACTGGTAAGTGTTATCAGTAGTTTCTCGACCCGTTATGAGCCTAACATCAGCATGACTTATCAAGTTATTGGGGTCTGACGTTTACCACCCTCAGACTCGATATGCGACATATCAGACGAAGAGACCAGACTGTACGGTAGTGTTACTTACTGGATTCACGGGAGTTTGGACAAGCTTGCTTGTTGATCTTCTGATCGCTAAATACCTGGGTAGCCGTTACGTCCAGCTAGTACCATTGACGGCTTGTGGGTGACTGATATGATCATTACCTACTGCTGGCGTATTGACGAATCTTTAGAGCCCTACATAGAGGTTTCCTAACTCAAGCGAAATGAAGTAGGGCACATATGTGATATGTGCGGGACCGAGATTAATACGTGTATGTGATACAGTATTCTAATCTCGCGATATAGGTTATATATGATATAACCGGATTATTGAATCAAGTGTTAATTCAATAATTTATTATATGTATATTTGATACACATATAAATGATATTAGTCGGTTGTATGTGATATAGCTGGATTATTAAATCAAGTGTTGATTTAATAATTTAATATATAATTATATATTTGATATATTAATATATATTAACTAATATTATCTCACTTAAGAATTTTTTTTCTACAAATACATATAAATATATATGAGATATATATTAATGTATTTATTTTTATGTCATGCTAGATGATAAATTGGACATGGGTGTATGAAACTCATACCAAACTAAAGATAATTTGGGTGATTAATTATTAAGCGATAAATCAAAATTAGGTGGAAATTAGCATGGCTAAAGATGCTTGTGGAAGCATGTAGAAAGCTTGATTTAGTCAACTAATTTTGTTTTACTCTAGATATTTATTAACCTAACCATTATCTTTAGCCATGGTTAAGTCTCTACAAATATCATTTGAGATATTTCTTCACTATGGTTCATCACTTGTTCATTTTCTTCATCTCCTTCTTTGCTCTCTAGCTTTTGATGAGGTGAAGAAAGAAAGAGAGAATATTAATTCTAAAGTGAGAAAAATTCCTACTTCATCAATCTATACCAAATTAGCCACTTAGTATAGGTTGTTTACTTACTAATTCCTCAATTAGTGAAGAGGTAGCTTGAGTTAGAGATTCCTCAAGGTAGATCAACTTCGGCCTCGAAAATCCTTAAGTAAGCTCGTTCCTTTCGCCTAGTGAAGCCTAAGAAGAGTTCGGTGACCACTACTTGGAGCTAAGAGACTACTACATGGAGCTTTAGAAGTGAAGGACTGGTCTACAAAGGTTGTATTCCTTGTTCATTTAGTGTAAAGTTTGTTTGCATGCTTTATTAAACCATAATTCTTTAGTTCGATTCTAGTTTTGTGTTCCTTAGCACTTTAGATTTTTTAAAATTGCATACTTGATACTTGTTAAAACCTAGTGAGGTTGCTAAGAAACTTCAACATAGTATCAAAGCTATTAGGCATTGGATGTCGGCCTATGGGGGTTCTCACTGTGTGACAGTGTGGGGAAGCATGGGCTCTTACCCCCAGGGTGTCCCAAGACCGGAAGGTGTTTCGGAGGGTTGTAGTCCTCACGAGAGGGCATGCGTAAAAAGTAGCTGTTGAGGGACCCATAGGTGCCACGGCGACCCCATTGGATGGGGTGGCTGCCTTACCAACATGGTATCAGAGCCAAGCTAGAGCATTAGGAGTGGTCTAGGAAAAATTAAAGTGTTCGATCGACTTTTCGAAACCCTAAAATCCGGGTTTCTGGAAAAAATTTCAAAAGCTGGAATTTTTGAAATTAAAAATATGCAGAAAATTGTGCAGGGTTTTCCATGGATGTCCAACAAGAACGAGTGCCCAACTCGACCAAACGGTCGTGCAACCACGGCAAAACCATAGGTTTAGCTGCAGTTCCGCTACACAGTTAGTGAGGTAGGGACACCCCCTTCTTGTGCTGCTCCGTAGGTACATTTGGCACTTTCTGGGTATTTTTAACTGAGACTCAAGTGTTGAGTCTCTGAGATTTGTGGGTGTTTGATGAATCGATAAAAATGTTTAACATCATCTAGTATATCTGTGTTTTATGATACAATATTTGAAATCCATAATAATTAGTTTTGTGAAAACTAATTAGTGTTTTGTAAATCTAGCAATTTAGTCTCTTTTGATCGGTTGCCACGGGGTTTTGATTTGGATCAAAACTCCGTCGCAATCTCGTATAGTACGTGAACGCTCATCGCGTAACACTACTAGATAGCCATGCCCCATAGCCCCGACCAAGTAACTGTAGGAGAACCCCGTTGCCAAAAGCATCTGTTCGAGTGCTTGCAGCCGCGGTATTCCGCCTAAGTGCACTTCGTCGACGGCATGCGGTCGTCTAATGTTTCCGATGAGCATTCGATCATTTGTTGGGAATCTTGTTGAATTGACCGACTGGATATTGAAAAGTGTTTTCAATTTGAGACTAAAATGCCGGGTTTATAGTGTTAGGCATGAAATCCGGAGTATGAGATATTCTGGGTTTATAATGTATAAGGTGGTTGCGGATTCTAATTATTATAGTTTTTTATTTCGTTTCTGCGACCGTAAGTGTAATATGTGGTGTATCGCCGGTTTCGTTGTCATACGTCAACGACAATTGGGATACGCATATTTACTTACGTTGATGACATGTGATGTTATGTGTTGCTGTGATATGTTATATTGGATCGTCGTGTTTGAATAGCCGGGGGGTTTTGCGTGAGATGAGAGTTTTTCATTTTCATTCATGTAAAAATTTGAATGTAATATTCTTTTATTGGGACACTTCCGGGTTGAGGATGATGTCACCATTGATATATATTATTTACTTTTCTGCATTAGGGTAGACCCAAGACGGGGAGCACAAGTAACCGGGTTCTAGAGTCCAGTGGGAAACCATCTCGAGGAGTCGAGACCGGGTCTCCTAACTCTAGAATTGGTAGGGTTACTTGCCGCTCCCGTAGGGGTCTAGGGATGTGGTTTGTCTATTCATCACGACCATGGAATCCGTGTTTTTTACTGGCTTGATTTAAAACACGGACCTCCTAGTATATCCTATATTTCATATGTTGACTTCTGCTGCAATGTTCTATGATGAGATCATATAACTGCATGAGACGAATACTTTATATTATATATATGATATATAATAAACGTTGCTTATGTTTTGCATCCGCGCTAGTCCTGCCCCCACTCTGCCGTTAGTTTGTAAGTCCACGTTGCCCACCCCGGTACTTGCGGGGAGGCGGAAAACGGAATAAAAATCGGATTTTTATGAGCTTAGGCTACATGGACTAGACTTTAAAGGATCTTTGCTAAACAAAAACTTGCTAAAGCTAACTAGAAACTAGCTAAGTGCTAGAAAGGTTATACCTTGGGCTTTATGTCCTTCTCTCCTTGCTCCTTGGAGTAGTGGAAGGAGGTCACCTTGTCGTCTTCTCCCGTCAAAGAAAGATCCACCCGAAAGCCTCAACCTTTGGCTTCAACTCCAAGCTAGAAGTAACTAGGGTTCAAGAAGTGCTAGTCCTTCAACCCTAGATGAGAGTAGAGATGATCAAGAGAGGGTTTTTCTCAAGCTCAAGTGTTTCTCAACACATGAGAGGGGAGAGCTTGAGGGAGAGGAAGAACAAGAGAGAGAAATGAAATGATAGAATGAGAATAGAATAAACCATTCTCACAAATATATGTGTATTATTTTAATTAGATAATTAGTTAGATAATTGTCATGGTTAATCATGACATGACCATTATCATTTCAATTTGCAAGGATCAAAAAGCATCTTCCAAAAGAAATGATGATGGTCAAAGTGTCAACCTAGGTCAACAAGTCAAGGAGGTCAAATGGTCAACAACTATAACCATGCACAATTATTAAACTAATTATCAATTAACTATAATACCCACATAAGCATTAGGGTTAATAAAATGACAATAGCCATTAACCCTAATCAAGATCCTCTCCCTCTGTCTCAAACAACTGTGCATACGCACCCGCATTCGTGATCCGAGAAACACGAATACAATGAGAAAAACCAATCCCAAATCATATACTAGGATCCGGCTTAAACCAAAGCCCGCTAGTATAAAATGTCCGGACAGCAAACGTGCACAAGTGCGCGGATGTGAACGAACCCTGTCGCAAAACCATGCGACCTATACTCATTTTGCCTAAAGGCGAATAGCTCTCTGTGTGGGACTCTAAAGACTCGACACTACGCTGGCAGTGGGTTTAACCACAGACCGCAAGCGGCACTAACTGTACGTAACGGTCCCCAGGTAGATGTCGATAAGAAGACTGACGAGGTGAACCCCATCTGAACTCCTACTGAGCTTGTATGTGACAGTCTCCGTACAGTCCGGTCTGTTCGTCTGATACATCGCATGGCGGGACTAGGGGGCGGTGAACGTCAGTCCCCTAATAGCGGTACAAGTCGTGTCGGAGTGTCGCCCAGAACACCCTGAGATAACACTGGAAACCTACCAGTATATCTCGCTTGCCCTGGCCAGGGACTACTCGTGTAATGGCTCTCCTGGACACAGCGCGATGTCAACCCCCAATACCAGGAGAGACGAATCCTGTCTAACCGTCACTGCCTCCAAGTGCTTCGGGACTGCACCCAAAAACTACCTGTTTGCACGACTCCTTTGAGCCGTGGTAGGGTAGTAATCAAAGTGCAGTGGGAACACACTCGAGGCGAAGTGACAGTGTCAAATCAACGGACTAAGTTGTACTCATGTCACCTGGGAACTGATAACTGACGAAAGGTATAATACCAACCAACAGTTCCCGACGAGTCATGTCCAGTGTACTCGTAACCTAACGAGCACCCGCATACTATCCCAAGTACGACATACTAACGGCTGTGGGACAGACCGTCTCCCACACTAGGATGAGAAGCGCATACGCTAGTCTACTCCGGAGTATCGATGCCCTGTCTCGATAGTCCAACGACCAGGGACCTGTATAAGGATGTGCTTATAGATTACCCAGCTCCCACAAGTGCGAGCGCCATCACAACGCTGGTAATCAAGCAAAGATCCTAAGGGCTCTACTAATATGTATATCAGCAATATGCTAAAAGAAACACATGCACATATTAAAGCAGAGACAAACCAAGTAGCATACTACCATTTCGAGCAAGATTGTATATACAACTGTGAATATCCCAAGCTTCCTTTAAGTAATATACAAACTAGTATGATACAGTAATGGCCTCTAGGGCATATACACTAACAATCTCCCACTTGCACTAAGGCCATGTACTGGCGTATCGAAGACCTATCATCTCGATCAGCCGCTCGAACTGAGTCTGGGGCAAGGCCTTGGTGAATGGATCTGCTGTGTTATCCTCTGATGCAACTCTCCGGACCTCGATCTCCTGGCGATCCACGATCTCCCTGATCAGGTGATACCGCCTTAAGATGTGTCTGGATTTCTGATGGGACCTGGGTTCCTTCGCTAAAGCTATAGCCCCGTTGTTGTCGCAATACAGAGGTATTAGGTCAACAATGGACGGAACCACCTGAAGTTCTCTCAAGAACTTCCTCATCCAGACAGCTTCTTTTGCGGCATCAGATGCAGCGATGTATTCCGCTTCCATAGTCGAGTCAGCAACGGTTTCCTGTTTGGAGCTCTTCCAACACACCGCCCCTCCATTGAGGGTGAAGACAAAACCCGACATGGACTTGGAATCATCCTTGTCACTCTGGAAGCTGGAGTAAGCAAAGGCCTCAATCTGCAGGTCTTTTCTGCCATACACCAAGAACATCTCCTTAGTCCTTCTCAGGTACTTGAGAATGTTCTTTACTGCTATCCAATGTTTCTCCCCAGGGTTTGACTGATACCTGCTTACCACACTCAGTGCATAAGCCACATCCGGTCTGGTACACAACATCGCATACATTATAGAGCCTACCGCAGAAGCGTAGGGTATAATAGACATGCGATCCCTCTCCAAATCAGTCTTGGGAGACATCTCTTTGGAGAGGGTGATCCCGTGACAAACCGGTAGATTACCGCACTTGGAATCTTCCATACTGAATCTCTTCAGTATGGTGTCAATGTACCTGGACTGGGAAAGTCCTAATATCCTCTTGGATCTGTCACGGTAGATCCGGATACCCAAAATGTATGAGTCATCACCCAGGTCTTTCATGGAGAACCTGTGTGACAAGAACCCCTTGACAGATTGTAGCATAGGAATGTCATTTCCTATTAAGAGAATGTCATCCACGTATAAAAAGAGGAATACTACAGTTTTCGCTACAAATCTACAATAGATGCATGGTTCATCTGGATTTTTTATAAAGCCAAATTCCTTGACCGTCTCATCAAAACAGATGTTCCAACTCCGCGATGCCTGCTTCAGTCCATAAATGGACTTAAGCAACTTGCACACCTTTCCGCTGCTCCCACTCTGAATGAAACCCTCTGGCTGATCCATATAGACACACTCCTCTAAATGTCCATTTAGAAAAGCTGTCTTTACGTCCATTTGCCAAATCTCATAATCGTGGAAGGCAGCAATGGCAAGAAGGATCCGAATGGATTTCAGCATAGCTACTGGAGAAAAGGTTTCGTCATAGTCCAAACCAGGTCGCTGACGAAAACCCTTTGCTACCAGTCTAGCTTTATAGGTCTCAACCTGTCCATCTACACCAATCTTCCTTTTGAAGATCCACTTGCATCCTACGGGTTTCACCCCGTCTGGAGCAATGTCCAACGTCCATACTTTGTTGGTGTACATGGACTCCATCTCGGTCTGCATTGCATCCATCCATTTTACCGAGTCGACGCTCTGAATGGCCTGCTGGAAGCTAGTAGGCTCATCACAATCTATGATGCAATCCTCTCTATCCCCGTCAATGAGAAAACCGTAGTATCTCTCGGGCGGATGAGACTTCCTACTGCTCCTGCGGAGTGGCGTGGGAATGTCCTGATCTTTCGAACCCTCTGGTCCTACTAAGCTTTCAGTAATAGCTTGTGGTTCTGGAATTTCTTCCAGTTCTATTGCGCTCCCACTTGTTTCTTTTTCTAAGAACTGATGTTCCAGAAAATGGGCATTTCGAGAAACAAGGACTTTTGTTCCTCTGCGTAATAGAAAAGATACCCCCTGGAGTTCTTTAGGTATCCCACAAACTTGCACAGTACTGAGCGTGCCTCTAGTTTGTCCGCATGCTGCTTTTTGACATAAGCTGGACATCCCCAAATCTTCAGGTATTGAAGATAGGGTTTCTTCCCACTCCATAACTCATATGGTGTGGTAGGCACAGTCTTAGTGGGAACTCGGTTCAAAAGGTATGCAGCTGATTCTAGCGCATATCCCCAGAACGATCGCGGCAACTCAGCATTACTCATCATGGACCGCACCATATCCAATAGGGTTCGGTTCCGTCTCTCCGATACACCGTTATGTTGCGGAGTGTATGGAGAAGTAAGCTGAGAGAGAATTCCATTCTCTTTTAAGTAACCCAGGAACTCGGCACTCAAGTATTCACCACCTCGATCAGATCTCAGTGCCTTGATACTTTTGCCTGTTTGTTTTTCTACTTCATTCTTATATTCCTGGAACTTTTCAAAAGCTTCGGATTTATGCTTCATCAAGAAGACATGTCCGAATCTTGAGAAATCATCCGTAAAAGTAAAGAAGTAAGAATAACCGCTTCGTGCATGTGTAGACATTGGACCGCACACGTCGCTGTGTACGAGTCCTAAGAGCTCGCTCGCTCTTTCTCCGTGTCCAGTGAACGGAGTCTTTGTCATCTTTCCTTTGAGACAGGATTGACAAGTTGCATATGATTGATATTCGAACGGGTCCAAATATCCTTCTGCATGTAACTTAGTCAACCTTCTCTCATTGATGTGACCCAGTCTACAATGCCATAAGAAAGTTTTATTGATTTATGGAGACTTTCTTTTGTGTGTATTCTGGACATTGAAAATCTGTGGTTGGTTTAATACGTATATACCGTTGTTCAATGTACTTGACCCAATCAAAGCTTGATTAAGGTGAATGTTCACTACATTACTTACAAATGCAAATTCATAACCTTCTTTAGATAATAAAGATACAGAAATGATATTACAGGTTGCATTTGGTACATAATAACAACTACGCAAAACTAAAAAATGTCCATCCGACAATCCCAGGTGATAGTCCCCCACGGCCTCAGCATCCATGCTAGCACCGTTTGCAACTCTGAGGGTCATGTCACCTGCCTTCAAAACTCTACGCTTTCTCAACGCCTGCAAAGAATTACAGATATGAGATCCTGATCCGGTATCCAATACCCAGGATGTAGAGTTTATTGATAGACAGTTTTCAATAACATACACACCTGAAGCTGAAGCCGCAACTCGCTTCAAATCCTGTGTTCTGGCTTTCCAAGCCTTGCAATCCTGTTTCCAGTGACCACTTTTGTGACAATAGAAGCATTCTTCCTTCCCCACTAGCTTCCCCGCTATTTTTGTTGCTTTACCTTTTCCCTTCGTATCCACTTTACCGACACTGCCTCTTGGTTTGGCAGCGGTTTTCTTCTTCTTACCCTTGCCTTTCGCCCTGGATCTAGAAGAGGAAGATCCTCCTACAAACAAAGTGGATGTCTCCCTACCTTTCTGTAGGGTGCCCTCAGCACTCCTCAACATGTTCAGAAGCTCGGAAAGTTCAACCTCCTTTCCTTGCATGTTGAAGTTAAGAATAAACTGGGCGTAAGTGGAAGGAAGGGACTGGAGAATCAAATCAGTATAGAGTTCATTCTCCAACGTGGTCCCAAGGTCCGCGAGCTCCTCAATGTAGCCAATCATCTTAAGCACGTGTTCCGCTACCGATGATCCGACGGCCAACCTTGCCGAAAACAACTTCTTCGACACTTCGTATCTTGCGATACGAGACTGCTCTCCATACAGTTCTTTTGTATGAAGAAATATGGACTCTAGGTCCATATTCTCGTGCCTCCTCTGATGTTCGTTATCCATCGAGGCTAGTACGAGGCATCTGGCCTTCGCGCAATCTATTTCCCAGGTCTTGTAGATTTCCCTATCTACGACACTGGTTTTAGGACCTGGGACAGGGGGAGCTTTGGTGGTAAGGACATACCCCAACTTGTCGTAAGTGATTACCATCTTGACATTCCTGAGCCAATCTTTGTAGTTTGGCCCTGTCAATATGTTTTTATCTAGTAATAACTTAAGTCCGGTCATCTTGAATGGTCGCTGCAATTAGGAGAGAGAAAAGAAACACTTTAGCATGATGCTCTTGCAAGTTTAAAGTGGTTTTTAGTTTGTCTAAACTGGATGGCTCCCACTGTCTCTCGAATCCCTTCTCAAACCGTAAAGAAAGGATTAGTCAGGATCACTCTTACCGTACAATACTTGCTTAACTGTTCAGCCAGGCCAGTGTCGGTATTTCCAGGGAGGTTTTCCAACGCTTTTGCGAAGTTCCTTAATTAAGTAACCTCTTTTCCCTGTGGGCGTAGCCCCGCTAACACCTTTCTAGACACCTACTAAGTTTATAGCATTGATCGTTAAGTGAGAGTTTTCCCGAGGAGTAGCATATACTCACAGTAGGATCGGGATCCAAATATCATCGCGTGATAAAACCAAAGGAATCCTACCAGAATTATCACACTCCAAATGGTATGCAGAGCTAGCAAGTTTCAGTACTTATGAAACTCCCGATGTGGATTTTTGCCCCATGCTCTTATGACCTTGGCGTGAGGTCAAAATGTCATAAGTCACATGTCAAGTTCTTCCCATCATTATCCCGGTTAATTTGAACCCACCCGTACCTACCCTTGACGTAGGCCAAAATGGCAGTACGACTGTCTCAAACCAACGCATTCTATCTATGCAACAGATAAATATCCGGCAGCTACCAATCACTATGCCTTGGCGTGAGGTCAAAATATATAGCTTGAATACTACCGTATATTTAACTGAAATGATGGAGGGCTACGGATGGTTTTGGCGAAACCGTGAACGTAGTGAACTTGATATAATCGATGGAACGAGATAGCTTTTAAAAGGAGTGGTTCAAGCTCCGCGTTTAAAAAGTTTAGTTTTGAAAAGAACCGAGTGGTTTTCAAAGTGTTCCAATCGACTTTTACTTGGTTTATTTTCTTGCATTAGTTCTTTTAATGCGTCCCATCATTTAAACCTACCATTGCAGAAAACAACCAAAATATGACGTACGCTTATGCCATTCGCATTCGCCACGGGGCCTCGTCATCACCCGTTAGGTTACTTAACTAACGACAGAGCGGGGGCTGGGCTAGCACGGCTGTAAAACATAAGCAACGCCTAAATAGTTATCATATATAAGTATATAGCAATGATAGACATTACAGATCACAGATGAATACATTGGATATACTAGGAATCCGCAATCCGTTCGAGCCTGCAACGAAAAGCGGATTACACGGTCGCGGTGAATAGCCAAATACCCCACCCAAGACCCCTACGGGTGCGGCAAACTACCCGCCAAGTACCCGAAGCGAAGCAACCTCCCTCAACACCGTGAGTAGGCCACTCGGCACTTCGAGATACCCGGTAGTTTGTGCACCCCCTCCATGGGTCTATCCTAGGAGCAAAAACAGTAAAAAGAATTATACAATGACGGCTACAACCCCGACCCGGTTGTGCGGCCATACAAATAATAATATTACATCAATTTACATATTACAATGAATGAAAGAAAAAGCAACACTCATCTCACATCCACCCCGGCTATTCACCCGCGACAATCCAACCCATTCATATACACATACCAACATCAAACACAGATCACAGATATATATAACCCCGACTAATCGACATATAGCGATTAGCCGACGTTCAATACATACAAACATCATAGATATAACCCTTATAGTCAAAGTGTATTGAAGTTCCGAAAAAAATACGGATTTATAGGCCCCCAAAAATAAATTTCTATTCTGGAAAATCTGGGCACATATAAACTATCTTAAAAATCCTAAAACCAAGCCATAAGAAAACTGCACCAAACTCGACTCAGTGAAAAGTCAAAACGGCGGCGGTTCCACGGCAAAAGCTTGCTATTGCCGCTGAACCGCGGCGGTTTAGACGACTCACTGGACCGGGTTTGCTGTGTTTCTTGAGAAAACCCTGAGATGATTTTTGGAGTATAACAAATTTTGTTTTGACCAGAAAAAATTTTTACAGAAACTTAGGGTTTCGAAAACTTGGTTTTTTTCGATTTTTACGTTTCGAACTTCGATACACTTCACTACTTAGCTAGTTTATGTTTAGTTAGGCTCTGATACCACTGTAAGTCCACGTTGCCCACCCCGGTACTTGCGGGGAGGCGGAAAACGGAATAAAAATCGGATTTTTATGAGCTTAGGCTACATGGACTAGACTTTAAAGGATCTTTGCTAAACAAAAACTTGCTAAAGCTAACTAGAAACTAGCTAAGTGCTAGAAAGGTTATACCTTGGGCTTTATGTCCTTCTCTCCTTGCTCCTTGGAGTAGTGGAAGGAGGTCACCTTGTCGTCTTCTCCCGTCAAAGAAAGATCCACCCGAAAGCCTCAACCTTTGGCTTCAACTCCAAGCTAGAAGTAACTAGGGTTCAAGAAGTGCTAGTCCTTCAACCCTAGATGAGAGTAGAGATGATCAAGAGAGGGTTTTTCTCAAGCTCAAGTGTTTCTCAACACATGAGAGGGGAGAGCTTGAGGGAGAGGAAGAACAAGAGAGAGAAATGAAATGATAGAATGAGAATAGAATAAACCATTCTCACAAATATATGTGTATTATTTTAATTAGATAATTAGTAAGATAATTGTCATGGTTAATCATGACATGACCATTATCATTTCAATTTGTAAGGATCAAAAATTATCTTCCAAAAGAAATGATGATGGTCAAAGTGTCAACCTAGGTCAACAAGTCAAGGAGGTCAAATGGTCAACAACCAAACTAATTATCAATTAACTATAATACCCACATAAGCATTAGTGGTTAATAAAATGACAATAGCCATTAACCCTAATCAAGGTCCTCTCCCTCTGTCTCAAACAACTGTGCATACGCACCCGCATTCGTGATCCGAGGAACACGAATACAATGAGAAAAACCAATCCCAAATCATATACTAGGATCCAGCTTAAACCAAAGCCCGCTAGTATAAACTGTCCGGACAGCAAACGTGCACAAGTGCGCGGATGTGAACGAACCCTGTCGCAAAACCATGCGACCTCTACTCATTTTGCCTAAAGGCGAATAGCTCTCTGTGTGGGACTCTAAAGACTCGACACTACGCTGGCAGTGGGTTTAACCACAAACCGCAAGCGGCACTAGCTGTACGTAATGGTCCCCAGGTAGATGTCGATAAGAAGACTGACGAGGTGAACCCCATCTGAACTCCTACTGAGCCTGTATGTGACAGTCTCCGTACAGTCCGGTCTGTTCGTCTGATACATCGCATGGCGGGCCTAGGGGGCGGTGAACGTCAGTCCCCTAATAGCGGTACAAGTCATGTCGGAGTGTAGCCCAGAACACCCTGAGATAACACTGGAAACCTACCAGTATATCTCGCTTGCCCTGGCCAGGGACTACTCGTGTAATGGCTCTCCTGGACACAGCGCGATGTCAACCCCCAATACCGGGAGAGACGAATCCTGTCTAACCGTCACTGCCTCCAAGTGCTTCGGGACTGCACCCAAAAACTACCTGTTTGCACGACTCCTTTGAGCCGTGGTAGGGTAGTAATCAAAGTGCAGTGGGAATACACTCGAGGCGAAGTGACAGTGTCAAGTCAACGGACTAAGCTGTACTCATGTCACCTGGGAACTGATAACTGACGAAAGGTATAATACCAACCAACAGTTCCCGACGAGTCATGTCCAGTGTACTCGTAACCTAACGAGCACCCGCATACTATCCCAAGTACGACGTACTAACGGCTGTGGGACAGACCGTCTCCCACACTGGGATGAGAAGCGCGTACGCTGGTCTACTCCGGAGTATCGATGCCCTGTCTCGATAGTCCAATGACCAGGGACCTGTATAAGGATGTGCTTATAGATTACCCAGCTCCCACGAGTGCGAGCGCCATCACAACGCTGGTAATCAAGAAAAGATCCTAAGGGCTCTACTAATATATATATCAGCAATATGCTAAAAGAAACACATGCACATATTAAAGCAGAGACAAACCAAGTAGCATACTACCATTTCGAGCAAGATTGTATATACAACTGTGAATATACCAAGCTTCCATTAAGTAATATACAAACTAGTATGATACAGTAATGGCCTCTAGGGCATATACACTAACATAGTTAAGTAACCTAACGGTGCATGACGGGACCCGTGGTGAATGCGGATGGCATAAGCGTACGTTGTATTTTCGTTTCTTCTGTAATGTTTAAGAAATATAAATGATGGGACTTCATTAATGAGATTATTGAAAAGAAAGAAACATATAGATGTTGTAGAATCAAATTTTCAAAAAGGTAGCTCTAGTTATTGCTTTGCATAGCGGTATTCTTTATGAATATCCAGTACCTCATTCGATGAGGAAAGAGCCGAGACCCCTTCACCGGGAATGACCACTTTAGAAAAAGCTAGCAAATGCTATAACCCATTCAGTTTGTTTTGAAAACTATTCGATTTTAAAAAGCGGAGCTTAAACCACTCCTTTCAAATCACTCGATTCTACGACGATATCAAGTTCATTACAGAAAACGTTTTCTTAAAAACCTGTCGTAGCCCTCCGTCATTTCAGATAAGTGTTATTTAGTATTCGTGCTACGTTTTTTGACCATAGCCAAGGAGTAGTGTATGGTAGCTAATTAGTGCTTATCTGCAACCATATGATGCGATTGGATTAGGGTAGTCGTACGGCTTTGTTGACCTTGGCCAAGGGTCGTACAGGTGGGTTTAATTCAATCAGGAAATAACGGTTTGAACTTGGCTAGCGCTTATGATTTGTTGACCATAGCCAAGGTCATAAGTTGCTAGGGGCAAAAATATTATTGGGAATTTCAAGTGTTGAAATTTGCAATGAGATTGCATACCTTCTATGAGATAGTTGGATTCCGATACCCACTGCGTGTAAGAGTTACTCCTGAGAGAGTTTTCTACTTTACAATTAGCTGATCAAGTAGGTGTCTAAGAAAGATGTTAATGGGGTTATGCCCCTGCGGAAATGAGGTTATTTAATTAGTTCCATGCGAAATCATGGGGAGGCTCTCTCGGAGTACCAATACCTGCCTGACTGAACGATTGGCGAACTTATAGGGTGTAATTAATCCCGGCTAATCTTACCTTTTAAGGTTTGAAGGAAGATTTGATAAAAACAGTGGGAGTCGTCCTGATTAGATAAGATAATAACCGGTCTAATCTTGCAAGAGCGCACGCAGTGTTTTCTTCTCTCTCTCTCTCTCTCTCTCTCCAGGTAGCGACCATGGCATGCCTTAATCAGAATAATAATATTGATGTATTGACCGAACCCGCTTGTTATACTGAGTTAGGGAACATTGGTTCCTCTCTACCTTATAACTGCTATAATTCTGAGCAAAAAATAGGGGAATACCCAGATTCCCATGCGACCCGAATGAGGAATGAGCATGTTGATGCATCTTCTTTGGGTGTGTTCGTAACCGAGAACTGTTTCTCAGTACACTCTACATCCTGGTATTAGATACTAAATCAGGATCCCACATATGTAATATGTTACAGGGGCTTAAGAGAGGTAGAGAACTGGAAAAAGATGATCATTCTCTAAAAGTAGGGAATGTTGCAAATGCTACAGCCAAAACAGTTGGTGAATATCACATTGTATTACCAAATGGGAATACATTGATCTTGAACGACTGTTATTACGTACCATCTACTATGCGCAATTTAATATCAATTTCTTTATCAGATAAAGAAGGATAAAACTTTGTAGTAGAGAAAAATGTTATGAACATTTTCCTAAATCAAGTGTTGATTGGGTTTAGTGCGTTATGTAACAGTTTATACGTTCTGAATCAAAATACAGTTCTTAACATACAGAACACACACGAGAGGAAAAGTTCATAAATGAACGAATCCTTCTTGTGGCATTGTATACTAGATCATATCAATGCGACACGACTAGCTAAGTTACATAAAGATGGATATTTGAATCAGTTTGAATTTACATCTTATGAAACTTTCCAATCATGTCTCAAAGGCAAAATGACCAAAACTCCGTTTACTGAACACGGAGAAAGAGCTACTGAACTCTTAGAACTGATACATAGTGATGTATGCGGTCTCATGTCTACACATGCCAGGAATGGTTCCTCGTACTTTATTACATTCACCGATGATCTCTCAAGGTTCGGATATGTGTTCTTGTTGAAACACAAATCTGAAGCTTTTGAGAAATTTAAGAAATATAAGTGCGAAGTAGAGAACCAAATGGGTAAAAGTATTAAAATCCTTCGATCTAATCGGGAAGGAGAATACTTGAGCACGGAGTTCCTGGATTATTTAAAAGAGAATGGGATTCTCTCTCGGCTTACTCCTCCGTATACACCGTAGCACAACGGTATATCGGAGTGGAGAAATCGCACCCTATTAGATATGGTGCGCTCTATGATGAGTACTTCTGAGTTGCCTATTTCCTTTTGGGGTTATGCGCTTGAGACAACCGCATACCTATTGAATAGAGTTCCAACCAAATCAGTGCCTGCCACTCCATATGAGATATAGAATGGGAAGAAACCATCTCTTAAACGAGTTAAGATATGGGGTTGTCCGACCTATGTTAAAAAGCAAAATCCGGAAAAGCTCGAGACAAGGTCTGTTCTGTGCAAGTTTGTGGGATATCCAAAGGATTCCTATGGATATATCTTCTAACATTGTGAGGAACAAAAGGTGTTTGTTGGTCAACATGCCACCTTTTTAGAAAAGGAATTTCTTGTAAAATAAATTAGTGGTAATGAGGTAGAACTGGAAGAAGTTCCAGCTACACAAACTACAACTGATGATTTAGTGGAGCCGGAGGATTCGATAGTCCCCGACGAAGCTCAGCCACTCCGCAGATCTTGTAGGGTTTCTCATCCGCCTGAGAGATACTACGGTTTTCTTATTCATGGTAGGAGTGAGGATTGCATCATGGAAGATGATGACCCAACTAGTTTCGAGCAGGCCATCACGAGTGGGGACTCTGTGAAATGGCTGGATGCAATGCGATCTGAGATGGAATCCATGTACACCAACAAAGTATGGACTTTGGAAGTTGCTCCTGAAAGGGTAAAACCCATCGGGAGCAAGTAGATCTTAAGAAGATAATTGGTGTAGATGGAAAAGTTGGGACTTTCAAAGCTAGACTTGTAGCAAAAGGATTTCGTCAACGACCAGGTGTGGATTATAATGAAACCTTTTCTCCAATGGCTATGCTTAAGTCCATCTGGATCCTACTTACCATCGCTGCATACCATGACTATGAAATCTGGCAAATGGACGTCAAGACCACTTTTCTAAATGGTGATTTAGAAGAGAGCGTGTACATGACACAGCTAGAGAGCTTCGTAGATAGTGGGAGCAGCAGAAAGGTGTGCAGGCTACTTAAATCAATCTATGGATTAAAGCAGCCATCACGAAGTTGGAACATCTGTTTTGATGTGGCAGTCAAAGAGTTTGACTTCATCAAAAACGTAGATGAACATTGTATATACAAGAAGATTGTAGAGAGTAAGGTTTTCTTTCTCATATTGTACGTGGATGACATACTCTTGATAGGAAATGATGTTCCTATGCTACACTCGGTCAAGCTCTACTTATTACAGTTTCTCCATGAAACATCTGGATGATACCTCCTACATCCTGGGATTAAGATCTATAGAGATAGATCTAAGCGGATGTATCATACTCACTAGGTTTCAATCACATCCTGGGGAGAAACACTGGACAGTTGTGAAGAACATTCTTAAATACTTGAGAAGGACTAAAGAATTGTTCTTGGTGTATGGTAACGGTGAACTCCATGTTGAGTCCTTTAACGATTCGATCTTCCAGAGTGATAAGGATGACTGTGAGTCAGTCTCGTGTTTTTGCCTTTACCTTCAGTGGAGGGACGGTATGTTGGAAGAGTTCCAAGCTAGATACCGTAGCAGACTCGATGATGAAGGATGAATACATCGCTACCAATGATGCTGCCAAAGAGGCTGTCTGGATGAACAAGTTCATGAGATGAACTTGGTGAGGTTCCTACCATTAAGCATCCAATACTTGTATTGTGATAACAATGGAGCTGTGTCTTTGGCCTAGGAACCCCGGTCACATCAGTGATCCAGACATATTCTTAGGCGGTATCACCTGATCAGGGAGATAGTTGATCTCCGGGAGATCGAGGTCACGAGAGTTGACACGAAGAATAACATAGTGGATCCACTCATGAAGGCCATGTAAGAAACTTTTTGGGATGTTGGGTATGAGATACTACAACAACTGGCCTTAGTGCAAGTGGGAGATTGTTAGTTATATGTATGCCCTAGAGGCCATTATTGTACATGATTGTATATTATAGTGGATGATTGAATATATAGAGAGAGGGCTTTCTTGCTCGACATGATAATATGTTATCTGTTTGCTCTTTATCTTAATATACACTTGTATCATTATACTGTCTCTCCGTTACATGTTGATAAAGCCCTTAGGATGTGTACTTAACTACCAGGATTATAATGCAGATCATACTAGTGGGGCTAGGGTAGTCCACAAGTTCATCCTTTAATTGCTCCTAGTCGAGGGAGTATCGAGACATGGCATCGATATTCCAGAGTAGACTAGTGTGTACGTTTCTTGACCCTGTATAGGGCGATGGTTGATCCCACAGCCATTGGTGTTTGACATCAAAGATTGTACACAAGTGCTCATTGGAGAATGGGTACACCAAAAAGTACTCGCCTAGAAGTCCTAAATGGTATTATACCTATCGTCAGATAGCAGTTCTCTGGTGACACTGGTATAGGTTAGTCTGTAGACCCGAGATCGTCATAGAGTCTTGTGTGATTCCCACTGTGCTTTGATTTCCTCCCTACCACGCTCAAGAGAGCATGCAAACAGGTGGATTTTGGGTACAGTCCTGAGTCACATAGAGGCAATGAGAGATAGGAGGGGTTTCTTCTCTCCCGATATTGGGAGTTGATGTTGCGCTATACTCGATTGTCTATAACAGGAAGTCTTGGTCATGGCTGATGATGAGATTTACTGGTAAGTGTTACCAGTAGTTTATCGACCCGTTATGAGCCTAATATCGGCATGACTTATCAAGTTATTGGGTTCTGACGTTTACCACCCCCAGACTTGATATGCGACATATCAGACGAAGAGACCGGACTGTACGGTAGTGTTACTTACTGAATTCATGGGAGTTTGGACAAGTTTGCTTGTTGATCTTCTGATCACTAAATAGCTGGGTAGCCGTTACGTTCAGCTAGTACCGCTGACGGCTTGTGGGTGACTGATCTGATCATTAACTATTGCTGGCGTATTGACGAGTCTTTAAAGTCCTACACAGAAGTTTCATAGCTCAAGCGAAACGAAGTAGGGCACATATGTGATATGTGCGGGACTGAGATTAATACGTGTATGTAATACAGTATTCTAATCTCGCGATATAGGTTATATGCGATATAACCGAATTATTGAATCATGTGTTGATTCAATAATTTATTATATGTAAATTTGATATACATATAAATGATATTAGTCGGTTGTATGTGATATAGCCAGATTATTAAATCAAGTGTTGATTTAATAATTTAATATATAATTATATATTTGATATATTAATATATATTAACTAATATTAGCTCACTTAAGAATTTGTTTTCTACAAATATATATGATATATATATTAATGTATTTATTTTTGTGTCATGGTAGATGATACATTAGACATGGGTGTATGAGACTCATACCAAACTAAAGATAATTTGGGTAATTAATTATTAAGGGATAAATCAAAATTAGGTGGAAATTAGCATGGCTAAAGATTCTTGTGAAAGCATGTAGAAGCCTTGACTGAGTCTACTAATTTTGTTTTACTCTATATATTTATTAATCCAACCATTATCTTTAGTCATGGTTAAGTCTCTACAAATATCATTTGAGATATTTCTTCACCATGGTTCATCACTTGTTCATTTTCTTCATCTCCTTCTTTGCTCTCTAGCTTTTGATGAGGTGAAGAAAGAAAGAGAGAATATTAATTCTAAAATGAGCAAAATTCATACTTCATCAATCTATATCAAACTAGCCATTTAGTATAGGTTGTTTACTTCACTAATTCCTCAATTAGTGAAAGGCAACTTGAGTTAGAGATTCCTCAAGGTAGATCATCTTCAGCCTCGAAAATCCTTAAGCAAGCTTGTTCCTTTCATCTAGTTTAGCCTAAGAAGAGTTTGGGGACCACTACTCGGAGCTAAGGGGCTACTACACGGAGCTTTAGAAGTAAAGGACCGGTCTACAAAGATTGTATTCCTTATTCACTTAGTGTAAAATTTGTTTACATGCTTTATTAAACCATAATTCTCTAGTTCGATTCTAGATTTGTGTTCCTTAGCACTCTAGATTTTTTAAAATTGCATACTTGATGCTTGTTAAAACCTAGTGAGGGTACTAAGAAACTTCAACAACATGAGCATGTAATAAGTGTGTGCTGGTGAACATGAAGCAAGTAGTAATGTGTCTTAAGAGGTCTATATGAGGGTAATCTAACTTAACGTCGGTTCAAATGTGAATGTTAACCAATCTCAAGAGTATTCTCGAACTTAAGGGTAGGTCCTCAAGAGCAAGAAATCACGAGCCCGAATCAAGTGTTAGTAATGAGACTTCAACCATCATTGAAGTATTCCAAACCCAAGAGTAGGGTTTTAGTGGCTTGGAAATATGTGCCCTCATGATTGTATATTGTGTAAGTAGATATGGATTCATGAACTAGAGGGATTCCTGAGATTTCGTTAGATTCACACTTAAACTACCCCAACCCCCCGTGCATATTATTTTATGATCGAATCCATGAATACAAAAAGAATGTATAATATCAAATTTCAAGATTGAGTCATGCCAAGATCAAGTATTTCTAGTTAAGTTCTAGTCATGTCAAGTTGTACTCATGGTTCGAGTCAAGTCAAGTCTTAACATGAAATGGTTTAGCACAATTCATGTAAAGTATCATGTGTTAGGTTATGTTTCAGTTGAATTTCATGTAATTTGATTTCCCGTGAAGATATGATTTATATACAGGGAGATAAATAAGTGATAACATTCATTGTCTCCGGCTCCCCGAGCCTCAAAAGAGAATGGGTCACTTAAACTCATCTGCTACCTAAATACTTGCTAACTAATAGGTTTATAAAATTCTAGGTGTTTATATGAAAATATATCATTTGTCAATTTTAAGGTATTTATGTAAAATATTCCATTAAAGGCTCGAGGGGATTTTATGCAAAATACTTTATTTTAAAACCTTGAGAGTGTTTTGGTAAAAATATTTTATTTAAAATGTTGAGAATGTTTAATAAAAATATTCTTTAGAATTTATGTTATTTTCATGGCAAAACCTAACTTGTAGAAATTTAGGGTATTTTAGTGAAAAATCTATCTTTTAAAAACTTAAGGTATTTTAATAGTAACTTAGCTTTTTAAGATTAAGGTATTTTATTGAAAATCTAATTTGTAACTTCGTTTTCTTTTAAATTACACATATGATAATTAAATTAATTCGTTAGTTTAATATTGTTGAAATTGTTTTACTTTAATTTAGAACCATATTTTTTCCTTTTGAGGACGCGCTCCATGAAGAGCTCTGCATCTCACTCCACCAAACCCAAAATGTGTTATAACCAGCACCATCCGCAACAGGGTTCCCCTCACGAGGGTTGTAGAGTCAAATACGCAAAGGAATAAGGAAATGGGTTTAATTCTATTTTAAAAACTTGAGTGTATTTTAGTGCAAGTATGCTGACCTATGAGGCTCATTCTCTTTAGTTTTGATTATTTTACAAAAACCATATTTCAAAAATATAATATGTTACTAACCATGAGTGCTAAAGCAATGGATTTAGTCAAGCAACAGAACAACAAATATTGCAACCGGCATCTCAATAGTAATATCGAAAGACTCAAGATCGAATTGCAAGTTCAAAGAAAATATCGAAGAAATCAAACAAAGGATGTATTCAAGACTTTTTATTTTCTTTGAGTCTACAGTCGAACTCAATGGTTTGAACATCTTTCTAAATCTTAATTTTTAGTACTAGATAAATCTTTAATTAAAGAGGTATCCAAATATCGATTTGATTCAAACAACTTCAAATTCTATAAACTGATACCTGAAATATTAGTTTATCAACATCCACAGGGATGTCCATATCAGTTATAATTTTTTCAAATTTTTGTTTTTGGTTTGAATTTTAAATTCCCAACAGTTATAAACTGCCAATAACGGTCCTAAATTTTAGGAGCGGTTATTTTAACCGTCCCAACTACCCTCCACTCAATTTCTATAAAAAGGACCCATTTTCAAAGAGTTTTTAACAATTTTTGACTTATCGTTTTCATGTTTTCGATTTTTCTTCATTCTTTAATGTTTTCGTGAAAACTCTGTCACTCACTTGTTCTAAAGTTTTTACTACTCTTTTAGAGAGAAAAGATCTTTCAGGGCTATAGAATTTTCTAGTCATTAGAAACGAAAGATCTCTTACTGTCGAATAAGTTTTGTTTAAACTTTTCTTAATCCGTTTTGAAAACATCTTCAATCGTTCTTAAATTTTTAATACTCTTTTGATAGAAGAGATCTTTCAGGACCTTAGAAGTTTCTAGTCATTAAAAAAGAAAGCTCTCTAGTTTTCGAAAAAGTTTTGTTTTAAGTTTTTTCTAATTTTTTGAAAAACTTCTTTAAATAAGTTCTTAAACGTTTTTAATCTCCAAAAACACAATCCATTATATCCTTTTGTTTGAAACTTGATTTATCCTTTGAGATCATTAGGATTGTAAAGTTTGTTCTGTAAAGATTTGATAAACATCTTGTTTGTAAGACTTAGTGAAGAAAAATCTAAGATCTTCACATTGTAAGGGTTTCAGACTTGAGCCTTGGGAAAAAGTATACATGTTCATCAACTGTAAGCGTAAAAGGTTTCGGACTTGAGCCTTTAGGAAAAAGTCTATGTGTTTACAGCTTGCAAGTGTAAAGGTTCTAAGATCTTATCATGGTAAATAATCTGGGTTTCTCCATCCGTAAAGAGTCACTGGATAGTGAATCCCGAACAGGAGCTCTCAGACGAGAATTAGCCATAAAGTTAGTGAACCTTATTAACAATTCTCTGTGTCATTTACTTTCTGTGAATTCTGTATTTATGAAATTGTTTATATTTGTACTCTAATTTATTTTCTGATGCAATTTTTTTAATTCCGCACAATTACGCTGAGTTTGTCATAGAGTCTTATCCACCCCCCTAAGGCTGTCTATTCTTTAGAAATTAATATAAATTTAGTGGATTTAGGATTTCGAGAGTGCGTGTAGGGTAGGTCGTTACCCCGTGTAATATCTACAATCATCTATCGCAAACTAGTATTGGTAAATTATAAAACTTGGTATTTAATCGCTACATTGCAACATTTACGATATCAACTCACATGTTAAAATTCCATTTTAAATGAATATAAAATTTACATGAAATAAGTGAGACATGGCTTGCAAGGATGATAGATTGGTATTTTTTTTACTTAATATTAGCATGTAAATTTAGTAATGACATGCCAAGGTATTTGTGCAACGAGAAATTCAAATAAAACTTAGCATACTAAACACTGTATTATGTGATGATGAGAGGAGGAAAAAAAGAGTGGGGTTAAGAGAGGGCTTATGGATTATGCTTGTACTAAAGGGGTGTAGGAGAGGAAAGAGGATCGGTTTGACGAACCGTGATTGACAACGCAAAGGAAAAGGACGAGTTGAGGGAACTTGGCTTCTTCTTTTTGAGGGAACTTAGCTTCTAGGACTTGAGAGAATGATTTAGAGTAATTTTTCAGGGTAAATTCAGAGAGGGAGGAAGTTAGGACAGCCTAGTATTTATAGGGAAGAAAAATAGGGGTACGATGAATTAAAAAGAATTAAAAATGTAATAAAAAGGGTGTTAATTGGGTAGATGAAAGGTTGTAGACTCTCTGTATTGAATATGCTGTTTTGGGGTATTGAAATGAACAGGAGGGAGGCCAAGAGTCGCGCACCCATGGGTGGGGCAAGGGTACCCACTGCCTGGCCGCCTGAATCGGGCTTGGGGCCGACCTGGGCGGGTCCAACATGGGCTCAGACCTTGGGTCTCATGTCCAGGGTTCGGGGCAAGGTAACTAGTCCAAAATCATATCTCTTTTCTTTTATAACATTTCGTAACTCCGTGAAATGCACGTGAAACTTTCAGGACTCCAAAACAACAAAATAAAAATTAATTGTGTTGAAAGGATTCGAACACATAAGCTATAGGACAGCAGTGTAAAGACTTAACTAATGGGCTACAAGTTATTCTTGTACTTTATTTATCAAGAATTAATTATAACTCAAAACACAGAACAAAAAGCTACTCTTTTTTTTAATTAAAACAAAAGTGCTGCTACACAAAATTTAGGGTCATACATCCAGGTTGAATCGGAAGGTGATGGTCGTCGCCGGTAACGACGGATGAGGCAGAAGTTTGGTGGCGTCATCATGGAGGAATTGGCGGCGAGAGAAGAAGTAAAGGAGAGAGGAGGGAGAGGAAGAGAAGGAGGTGCTGAGGGCAGAGGGAGAGGATGATGAAACGAAGGAGCTCGGTGGGGTCGGCGGCGGCGGAGGGGGGAGAGCATGCGAAGGAGGAGAGTGGATAGAGTTTGAGAGAGAGAGAGAAGTAGATCCTTTAAACCCTTAATATACCCATTACAGGGGCATTTTAGTCTTTACATGTCCTCAAAGAGTTATAATTAACAATAGGATAGCAATGTATGAATGGAAAGTTAATGGAACTCATAGTCTGGGGTATATGGCATTCTCACATTTAATCCATACAAAAATATTCTTAAAATGAGAAAAATCCTTAATTCTTAAATGTTCCACATTATCGACTTTTTGCACATGCTAATTTCACATGGTGTATGTTAGCGTTGTTAAAATATAGGATATATTTTCTTAGCACACATCATAATATTAAAGTTTTGATGTCGTAGAAGAGAATTTTGACATGGTATCAGAGTTATTCAGATTCGATTTCCACCACACGTATATTAAATACAAATTATTTAAATTAAAAATACTCTATTGAAAAGTCTCAGGATTCGACCCAAAAAGGTTTAACCTGAGGGACGTTTTCAAACATAAAATATTTTCTCACAACTCTTATCATAATTTCTGAGTTATGATATAATATTACAGAAAGTTGATATAATAGATTTTGATAGACTTATAGTAAGATAACAAGGATATCTTCATCTAGACTTTATTTTTAAGGGAAACTACCAATGACCTCCGCGCAATGCACAGGTACGAACTCTAAAATCAAGAATAATCATATTGATTTCAAAGTTTATTGTTGTATTATTTATAAATTGTAATCTCTCTTACTTATTAACTACATACGAAAAAATATATGAAAGATTAACTTTCAAATACTAGGCATTTTCTTTAGATTTTAAATATTTTTCTTGCTATATACAAAAATCGTGAAATTTGTTAAAATCTTTATAAAAAATTCTGTTTTTTCAATATTTTGATTGTTATAGAACACGAGAATCACATAATGTCTAAAAATCCCAATTTTTTTTGTTTTCTTTAAATTTTCAACATATTGCACAATGTATAGTGAAATTAAATAATCTCAAAATTTCTATTTTCCAATATCTTATTTGCAATAATAGAAGAAAATCATGAAATATTCAAGAATAAAATATTTTTTTTATCGGTTATTCGATATTTTCTATGATATAACACATGAAAATCTCAAAATTTTCTTTTTTTTTCTTTTTTTAGTATTATGCATGTTATATTAATTTTGTAAAAATCTTAAATTTTTCTATCTTGTTCGGGTTTTAAATATTTTGCATTCTATAGAACATAATAACCGAGAGATTTACAAAAATCCGAAAATTATTTATTTTCTTCTAATTAACAATATTTTGCACCCTACTACACGAAAATTGTGTGAATTTTAAAATCTTAAAAAAACATTCGGATTTTTATTATTCTAATTGCTATATACCACACGAAAATCATGATATTTTTAAGAATATCAAAGTTTTTTGCTTTATTCATATTATTAATATTTTCATACTATACCACACGAAAATAGCAAATTTTTAAAATTCAATTTTTTTTCCAAATTTCCAATAGTTTGCAAAACAAAAATTACGAAACTTTTAAAAATCTTAATATTTTTTGTTTTATCCGTTTAGCCTACATTTTGCTTGATATAACACTTAAAACTCGCGAATTTTTCAAAAATATAATTTCTTTTGTTTTTCATGTTTCTCGATATTTTGCTTTTTATAACAATCAAAATATTGAAAAACCGAAGAAAAATTTAAAATTTTTATAAATTTCATAATTTTCGTACATTGTAGCAAGAAAAATATTGAAAATCTGAAGAAAAAGCCCAAGAATTTGAAAGTTAATTTTTTTAATATTTTTTCGTATGAAGTTCATAAATATGGGATATTACAACTTATAAATAATACAACAATAAGTTTTGAAATTAATATAATTTTTCTTGACTTTGGATTTCCTGTCTGCTAATTTTTTCGTGTGAAGTTTATAAATATGACATATTACCACTTACAAATAATACGACAATAAGTTTTGAAATTAATATGATTATTCTTGACTTTAGATTTGGTGCCCATGCATTGCGTGGGGGAACAGATTAAATAATTTTCATGTTTTTTGCTATGCTAAAACCTGCATAATGAAAAAATTGAAAGAGAAAAAAACAGAACAAAAAGAAAAAATAGCACTAGGTTCTCAACATGGTAAGAGTATTACCAAAATATTAAGGAACCGACATTTATTTTCTATCCCATTAATTTTATTTATATACTACGATGGGCCTAGAATGGGGGTCAATTTAAATTTTAAAGAAAATTACAAACCTAACCTAATTTTGGCGATCTATTATTTCTATGCTGGAGCTTAGAATGGAATTAGTTTACATTTAATAGCAAGTTAGGGATCTAAACTAATTTTTGCATATCCAGATGAGCTTAGAATGGGATTAGTTTACATTTTAAAGAATGTTAAGGACATAAACTAATTTTGTTAAGGACATAAACTAAGTTTTGCACATAGATATGAGTTTAGAATGAGATTAATTTACATTTATAGAAAATTAGAGGCCTAAAGTAATTTTTGCACATACAAACAAAATGAATATTTCCTAAATTACAGACTTAACCTAATTTTGGTGGATATTATTTCTATACTGAAACTTAAAATATGATTAGTTTACATTCTATAGAAAGTTAAGGCCCAAACTAATTTTTGCATATACAAATGATCTCAAAATGAGATTAACTTGCGTTTATAGAATGTTTGGGCTCTAAACTAATTTTGTTGAAGACCAAAACTAATTTTTGCTCATAGATATATTTGAGCATAGAATGGGATTAGTTTACATTTTATAGAAAGTTAGGGACATAAACTAATCTTTGCACAAACAAACAACATAGAAGTGGGAATATTCTCTAGAATATGCACTGATATTGCTTTTATGTAGAAAATATTGTCAAAAATACCCTGGCCAACTATGCTACTATTAAAAATGTTGTGGCACAAAGGATCTCATAAAAAAAAAACCGGTTCATTCTCCTGCTGTCAAAAGCCTCCTAGCTGCAATATCTGTATAATTTCCTGCAATATCTAGTTAGCTGGATACACATTACAGAAAACCATACAGATAGCCGGAGGGGGTTTTGACAGCGGAAGAATAGGCTGTGGACGTTTTGCCAGGATTCTTTGGGCCAGGGATTTTTTGACAACTTGAAAGTTGATCAAGGTTTGTTTGTTATATAATTTATTCTTATTTTAATACACACGTGCATCACAGCTACACATGGTAAATACCACTCCCTCTGTCCCACTTTAATAGTCATTTAATTTAGAGACTTTTTTTGGTCCCACAATTTTAGTCGTTTTATATAATTGAGATTATTTGATCAATTGATTACCGCATTTACCTTTCATTAAAATTCCATCCATGTCATTTGTTGCACTTTGGTTTTTATAATTGAGGTTAATTTAATTAGGGGTATTGCGGTAAATTGAACCGGTAATAATTTAATATCTTAATAAACATGAAAAATGCCAAAACGACTATTAAAATGGGAATGAGGAGTACTTAATTTGCTTCAACTCCAAATCCGCCTCCATAAGTTGTCATTTGCCACCTATGATTGAAACGAAATATAAAAAATTGTCTTCAATTATTGGCAGCACACTTATTATTTATTTTGCCCACCCCACATTATTTTAGTCTATTATCTACCAAATGACCTAAATGCCCATTAAATATTTGGCAATTATAAAGTGATATATCACTCAATGTACCAGCGTCTTGGTCGTTTATTCCTAGGTGTCATATGTGTACTTTCACAAAGTACAAAAAGACAGCCTTCCCTTGACGTAAAAACTTCAACTTTATATTTTTATAAGTATAAGATTACAAATTATAAACTTTATAAAATTGATACCCTAAGGTTCAGTGGGCTCCAATAGGGCATCATGGGTTGAATTTTTTTGTATTTTCCCTCTTTTTATTTTTAGATCATGCTTTTCAGGTTTATTTGACATTTGGAGTAAAGGGAAAAATTATGGCATCCATCATCATCATCATCATTCTTGATTTATAACGTGGTCGACACGGAATAAAATGTTCTTATTGTGATAAAGAGTCGATTATTAATAAAAATATCCCACTTAATTACAAATTATAAACTTTCCAATAGTCTCTCTCTCTCCATTTCCACTCCAATTCTATTCTTTAAATTTTGGGCACCAGCCCGTAAGCTCTAACCTATGCATACAAAACACACAAACACACCCATAAACATATCACAGACAAGCACCCAACACAAACGAACATCCAGTGACCCACGAATTTGCCCCCAAAAACGTTAATTTGTGGTTACTTCCTCTTCTTGGGTTTTTGGGGTTCGAAACCCGTACTCTCTCTAAGAAGACAGGTGCCCATATCAATTGAGCTGCTGCTCATTGTCTATAACTTCCCTGGGTTTTCCCCTTGGAGCACGGTTCACATTTTCCAATTTTACCCCCACACATGTAATAAATAGTTCATGGGGATAAGTTGGGAAATCTATTGGAAAATTCGACTTTCCAATGGCTTGCTTCCAGCCTGCCAACAAGCTCCCCTAAGCTTCTTCCACGATGACATGCACATAAATCTTTTTCATCCTGAATTTTAATTCTCATTGGTGCAGTTGTATATAATTATATATAGGATCTTTGGAGTGTGGACTTTGTGGTAATCACATGGAAAACACTATCTATTCTTAAGATGTGAGATAACCTCACAAATATGGATTAGGGATTTATCCCGTACTTTAGAGGGTGTACCTCCCTCTTCCATACAAGAACCTTGGGGTTCATGGAGTGCTAAAAATATGTACAAGGGGATCTCTCGCTCTGGGATATTATTGCTGGTATGATTTGCTGGGTCATGTGGATTGAACGAAACAATAAAATTTTTAATTCCTTTTCCAAATCTATAACCGGATTATTATGTATTGCTGAAACCACGATATCACTTTGGACAGGTGCAACGACCTCAAGAGCCAGAAAGGGGGCCAGGATGATTCAGCATGACAAGAGGGAGGAGGACGGGCACCTTATCACATGACCGGTTGGCAGGCTATACCTGCCTGTGGTTTTCGAGGGCACTGACCAACATGCTTAGCCTTTGAGTTATCTGGTTTTCATATAGAGGGAGGAGATTTTACTTTATGTTTGAAAAATATGACTGGGTTGCATTTTTCCTTTCTTTTTTTTTTGTTGTTTAAGAACTTTGTAGTTTCGCTAAATTATCTTTTAATGAAATGCGGGACAAGATTTTTGCCTTCGTTTTAATATTAAAAAAGAAAAAGATTCTCAAAGGCTTGCCTATTTAAACCCCCTCAAGCCCCTCCTCTTTCTTCCTCGCATTTCTTCTTTTCTTTTGTACTCATCTGTATTCATCTCTATAGGAGAAGAGAGCATCCTTCTCTTTTTAGTTTTTCTTCTTTGAGTAGCCGAACTCTCGGTCTTTGAGAATTCGGTACGTTTCTTATATTATGAATACAATTGAAATTTAGGATTCCGCGGTATAACTCGAATTAAGATTAAAATCATGACCAAATACATGAGATAAAATTTCTTCCAACATGTTATCAAAGCTTATAATTCTACGTTCTCAAAGAAATTCTGAGTCCGTTGAATAAAAAAAAGGACATGAATTGTGTTGAACTTCTTGTCTAATTGCTTTGTTTATTACTGTTCATATTAAACTCTATGGAGCAGCAATTTTTCAAAATTTGCAATTCTAGTACCAAAGGTCCAGTTCTAACATAGGTTGAATTATTTTGCAATTTTTTAGCTGAAAAAAAAAGGCATTTGAAGACCTTTACCGAAAGGATTCGAGATCAAAGATCGACTGCCTTCTCTTCGGTACGCCCTTCTTTTCAGTTCTTCAGCTAATTAAAGAATTAAAACTCTAATTTCATCGAAAAATATTGAGCTTTTATATTTTTTCCCCTATGTTTCAATTTATATGTAGATCTTGATGACACTCTGTACCCTCTGAGCTCTGGCCTAGCAAATGAGGTCCCCAAGAACATTGGAGGTATAAATCTTCAGTAAATTTTGTTAAATTTAATGTTGTTGTTTCCTTTGATTCACATTTGTTTAATCTTTCATTTCTCTTTACTATTTTTTCCATTTCAGACTATCTAGTGGAAAAACTAGAGGTTGAAAGGAGCAAAGTCCCTGAATTATGCAATTTACTCTATAAAAACTATGGGACTACTATGGCTGGCTTAAGAGTGAGATTTTTTAAAAATATTTTTCTTCAAATAATGGTCTTTTTTCTTTCTAGTTCTTACCTTTTCCTATGCTGTTTATTTTTTTTCAGGCCATTGGGTACTCATTCGACTACGATGATTATCACAGGTACTAATTTTTCCTTTATATTTCTAATGCAACATCTCTAATTAATTGCTTTTATGTTCAAATTTAGTTTATTATTTTTTAAAACAGTTTTGTTCATGGAAGACTTCCTTATGAGAATTTAAAGCCGGACCCTGTTCTCAGGCATCTCCTCATGAGCCTGCCGATTCGCAAAGTGGTAGGAAAATTTAAACAACATTTTCGATTGTTTTCCGTTTCGCAATACTATCTAATTTCCTCACCATATTACTGTTCTGAAACATAGATATTCACAAATGCTGATAAGATTCACGCCGCGGAAGCCCTAACCAAGCTAGGGCTCGAAGATTGCTTTGAAGGGATCATTTGTTTCGAGACTCTGAATCCACCTGCTGAAGGTGAATCCGATACCAAATCGGAAATCTTCGATATAATCGAGTACGCACGTAACCCAAATCCTCGGGTTGAGCTGCCAGAAACTCCAATTATATGCAAACCATCTGAGTATGCTATCGAATACGCTCTCAAAATCGCTAACATTGATCCCAAGAGGACGGTAAGATTCTACATTAATTTCCTCTAAAATACTTCTGGTGTTTACAAACTTTTAAAAAAAAATCCTCATATTATCAATCGGTTGTAGATTTTCTTTGACGACAGCATTCGAAATATCCAAGCGGGTAAACGTGTCGGTCTCCACACTGTGTTGGTAAGCCTCTTAGTACTATACGAATTGTGTGTGTTCCGGTACATGCATACATTTTTTGGCATATATATAATTACGATCGGCTAATATTGAAATAAAATGGGGCCGCAGGGATAAGTGTACATACTAATGGTAATAATTATATAGTATAATATATTGAAAATATAATGAAAATATGATCTATATAACGAACATACACAAATATACATCCTCAACTATCTAATCAGATAATTTCATGCATATCATTGTGATGAGCTTGTCTAGTTCCAAACATCTAGTTGCTATCAATTTCCTCAATAATTTTTAATTTTTACTTATAATTTATAATAAGTGGGGTTATACAAATTTTGGAAGTAATTAAGTCCTGAGCTGGAACTGATAAGGGCTATAATTATGATTATGATGGTTGCTTCTAACGAGTAATCAACATTATATGTCAATCATTTCACATTAATTACAAAGAGAAACTACAAAATTGGCTCATTTTTGTCGAAATTAATAATTTCAGGTGGGAAAATCACAGAGAGTTAAAGGAGCCGATTACGCGCTGGAGAGCATTCACAACGTGAGAGAAGCATTGCCAGAGCTTTGGGAGGAGGCTGAGATCAAACCTGAAGAAATTCTATACTCAATTGAGACACCAGTGACTGCTTAATTAATTAATTATTTATTTAATTAGTGTTTTTACGTAATCTTTAGATGAAGCGGAAATTTCCCATTTTATTTTCAGTTGTCCGTCCCAAATTATAAGTCCTAATTTCCTTTTTAGTTTGTCCCAAAATTATATCATCTTTATACTTGTAAGTTATTAGTCATTTGTTAATTTCCTATAATATACTTAGTCTTAAGTACTTTGGTGGGTATTCCTAAACGTTGAGACAAGCAGAAAAAAGAGAATATTGCATGAAATTTTATTGATTACTTAAATGTTGCTTCTAATTTGTGTTATTTCCTAGTAGGACTTATAATTTGTATCACTAATATATAATCATGCTCTTCATCTTTCATTTTTTTCAAAGTTAATTAGCTTGCAGATGTGATGTGAAGCATAAATTAATTAAATTAAGAAAAGTGTACCTAAGAATGAACAGGTGTTTTCTCAACTTAGTGTGAGACTTGAAATAACTAACAATAATGATTACTGCTTCTTTGAGTACAAAACATCAGAGCTCTAGCAGCATGTAAATATTAAGATGGTATCCTAATCATTCTGATTCAAATATTTTGATGAACTCATTTATGAGAAATTAATTAAAATAATATTGCTAAACAAATGTCAAGACTTCGACAAGAAAAAGGATTATCATTCTAGAAAAACGTGCACGACGGAATGAATACTGCTAGAAATTTAGTGGAATAGAAAGATTAGTGGGTGCAAGTAAATGAATTTAACTCTGAGACACAATCAGCGTTTTTTTACGAATATACTTATCCACTACTCAAAAATGAATTTACTAACGGATAGTCGACAAAGGCATTTCAGGATACTGCTAAGTCTGAAGTTCCTGTATCAGTAAAATCGAAGAAACAGCAAAATTCTATTCAGAACGGTAAAGGAATAATAGAGAAGAAAAGGTAACGAGTTCCGAAAGATTTTGGCTCTATAAATAGAATCTTAAGGGTCACCAAAAACAGTTGCGACCTTTGAAAAGACAAATATTCAATAAATCACAGCCGATAAATAGCCAATTTGGAAGTTCAAATGCTTAATATTTCAAGGCTAAATTGCAAGAAATAACCTTTAACTTCTGCATTAATAGCATGAAACATTTCTTACTTTCTGAAACCAAAACTTTGTTCCCTCAACTTTAATTGATTCCCAAAATAACATTCATTAAAATATTTATATCAAAGATATAACCTCTTCCAAAATTCTATGCTAATTTGACGTTCCCCTTTATTCTTCGATATTATCTACACCTTCTAAATTTTTTTAAGTATTTTTAAAAATATACTCTCGAACGTCAATAAATGATGGTTAATTTTGACAAAAATTGAATAAGAAAACGTAAATTCCCTCATAGTCCCTTCTTATTCCTCAAGTCCTCTCAAATTTCCAAAACAAATTGTTAGATCGTGTTGGGTTTTCTTATAAGATTTGATTGAGTTGGGTTTTCTATTTCGCAAAGTTTGATTGGTTTGGATATTTTTATATTAGGGTTTGTATAATTAATTCTATTTTTCTTTTCAGTTAGAATTTTCTAAAATTTTGGATTCTTTTACGTTATGGTTTCTTAATTTGGAAGTAAGTAGACGAGAAGAGGAGAGGAGAAGAAACAAAACTTATGAGAATAAAAAGGAAAAGAAAAGAATTAGTATGAATGAGAGGAGAGATGAGAATAAAGAAGATGAATGTGAGATCTTGTTGTGCTGTGATGATGATGATGAAGAAGAAAAAGAAGATGATGAGGGTAAAGTTGGTATTTGATAAATAAATTAAATTGAAAATAAACTTAATAGTCACACAATCACTTTAGGGGTATTTAGAAGGAAAAAAACTGATAGGTGGGTAATATCTAAAAATAATGAGGGATATATAAGAAAGAAAAAAAAGAAATATTTTTTTAATTATATATTAAAATAAAGAGTATTTTGGGAATAAATTAAAATTGAGGGGGTGCTGGTTTTAGAAAGTTAGGGATACTTTCTGCTATTGGGATAAATATTAGATGTAATTCCTGCAATTTAGCCTTATTTCTAAGTCAAAAATTTTGGGTCATGTTTTATTTCAAGCTTAACCAAAAAATTGGTCTGGATAAACTAAATGTCTAGTGCCCAAGGGTCCCATTTTATATTGCAACTAACTTGTTATGCACAAGTTTATATTTAAGAAAAAAGACATTCCTTTCTCTTTCCAATATGTGGAGCTCTAGAATTTTTCTCAACTCTTAACAGAGTTTTGGCACTAACATGTGAAAATTAAGAAGGTATCATAGGCATCTTGATGCAAGGATTTCAATGAACCCCCTCATTTAAGAAAAAATAATTAAAATAATATTATTGAACAAATGCCAAGATTTCAGCGAGAAAAAGGATGGTCATTCTATTGAAAAAATCGTACATTGGAACGTAAACACAAGATGTTTTCCAGCCCTTATCGGGGTTTAGTATTAAAACCGTCCTCCAGTTTCACATCTAACTTGAGTTTTGATACATCTCAATCCTTGACACTCCAACATGCCAACAATATCTCTTTGTCTCTTTGGGATCACAACAAGAATTAGGGGTTTCTAGACCATGATATTTAAGGCTAGTGATTTGGAACTAAGCCTTAAAAATGAGCTTTGCTTTCTTTTTGATTTCTTATTCATTTTTGTTTCTTTGAACAAATGTATCATTCACGGGCTCATTATAAAATGCCGACATATTCTTATTCTACAAAAAATTTATTCCAATTTTATATAAAATCTAATCTTATTTTATTCTCCAATTGTGAAGAATGGCCGTACAATGAACGAGAAGATAGTTTAGTTTGCTTTCATTGTGATTATAAATGAAGTGTTGTGGTTGCTTGTGCTCTTCCCCTATTTTGGCATCTTATCTTCATTTTTTTCTCATTTTATAAGGTTGATTCCTTCCACCGCTTCTAAGTTTTAATGTACACAAAATTTCTCAATCTATTGTAGTTTGTAGCATGACTAAGAATTTACGTCATTTCCATCAAAAGTCACATCAAGTTTTTCTTTTGATGTTTCCTAACATAAATTTTGTTAATCTTACTTGTTGAATCAAACGGTAAGACATAGAAGAGTCCCATTCTAACATGGTCCAAGAGTTAACAACATAACATATCTTAAGACATACAAATAAAATAATATGATTTCGTTATTTTTTGCATTTATATTGTAGTGTTGCAAATTTAATGGATTGTCAATAATAGAACATTCCATAACCAAATCAATGGTGAGAAGGTATCAAAATATATGGAAGTTGATGCACATATGATTTAGTCCGTGATGATTAAGATAAATTAATACTGCCAATCATCAAAAAGAAAACCGTGGAAAGTTGCTTTCATATCAATATAAAAGAGAAACTCTTCCTGCGCTTTGATACCATATTCCTGGAAACATTAGAAGAATAATCAACATCATCAAATAGTAGTGGGCCGCCGGGTTTTGTGAATGGACTTTTTACTAGGTCTGAACACGATGGACCGTATGGAGCTATAGCAGGAAAAGAAAACGAGAACCGGAAACAGTTGTTTTGAGAGACATTTTTTTTGGGAAACTGGCCCGTAAACCCAACCCATGCACAAAACACACCCATGCACACAACAAAAACAAACACACAACACACACACAACACCCCCCCAGGGAACCTCACGAATTTGCCCTGAAAGCGTTAAATTTCTTGACCCCGGCCGAGGCGATGGTTGATCCCATAGCCATTGGTGTTTAACACCAAAGATTGTATACAGGTGCTCATTAAATTAATGAGATTCACTTGACGGACTCACCAGAGAACTCCTAGATGGGATTATATGTGTCGTCAGATGGCAGTTCTCTAGTGACATGAGTACATGGTAATCTGTAGACTTGAGATCGTCATAATGACTTGTGTGTGTTCCCACTGTACTTTGATTACTACCCTACCACGGCTTTAAAGAGAATTGCAAACATGTTTTAGTTGGGTACAATACTGAAGTACATAAAGGCACTGAGCGATCGAAGAGATTCGTCTCTCTCGGTATAGGGAGTTGATGTCGCACTATGCGTGATTGGCTATAACCATAAGTTCTTGGCCAAGGCAGATGAGATTTACTGATAAGTGTTATCATTAGTTTCTCATATGGTTATGAGTTTGACATTAGCACGATTTATCGGGTTATCGGGAGTTTGACGGTTTCCACCTCTCAGACCCGGTATGCGATACTCTTAAACGAAGAGTCTGGACTGTAAGGTGACTGTCACTAATAGACTTTGCAGGGTTTGGATAAGCTTTCTTGTTGACCTTCTTTCGATCAATACCTGGGTAGCCGTTACATGCAGCTTGTGCCGCTTGAAAGTTCCTAGTGCTCTCACCGTGACAACAGCGGCCGATGCGGAACCGAAAAACGAAAAATTTCCAAGAGAGCAATAGAAACTAATCCCTAGCGATCGATCCAAATATTAAACTAGAATACAAGTGTGCAAGGTTTAGGGATTACAACCTTCGATACATATCCACCCAATCGTGGAAGACCCCTCCAAGCTCCTCGTAAGTCGTCGGGAATAAGCTTGAGAGGCGACCGCCCTTTCTGAAGATGATCTACCCGAGGGAACTGATCCAATCTTCAGTTTCACCTAGTGAAGCAACCGATGCTCCAAGTTTGCTAGGAATGGAGAGTGAGGATGTAGGAATTTTCCATTATTATTTTCTCTCAAATGCTCAAGCTCAAGAGAGCATGCAAGAAGAAAAGAAGGAGGAGGAGCAAGCCTCTCATAACAAAAAAAATGGCTAAGTCTTGGCATGTTGTGAATGTGAGAGAGTGAATCAAAGAATGGCTCTATAATTTTTCCAACAACCAATAAAAATATCACAACCATTTCTAAATAAACAAATGAAACCCATTCCTCTTTACTTGTCCACAACCATGCCCAAATGTCACCACACCCTCCACCTCATAATTGTTTTTCCTAAAATGAAAATCAACAAATGAGATGTGTTTCTTCTAGAAATATTTCTGTATAAATATAGAATACTTTCCGGTATACGTATCGAAATACATATACACGTATCCGTATAAAAATACGAATAGCCAAGAGAGAGAAAATAAATAGTGAATAATAATAATACTAGAATATATATATATATATATATATATATATATATATATATATATATATATATATATATATATATATATATATATATATATATAATATTGTTAGGATTCCTAGCGCCCTAGCCGTCTACCGCAGCCGTTGCGGAACGAAAAACTTTCACTTTTAAAAACTTTAGCGCTAAAAAACACATCCTAGAATCTAACCAAATATCGAAACTAGTAAACTAGAGAAGTCTAGTTACCGTGATAAGAGATTATACCTAAAGACACGTGTCCTTCGGGTCTTCACTCCTCATTTTAAGCTCCTTAACGTCTCCTAGATCAATCTTGTTTGATGACCTTCTTAATCTTAGATGATCCATCCGAAAGTTTATAATCCAAGTTTAGCTTCGCTAGTGAAGCAACTTAGTAATCTAATTTGCTGATCTAGGTTACTAAGAAGATGTAGTGAATTTTCTAGTGTATTTCTATCTCTCTTCTTCCCTTGATTCTCAATTCATGAGATGGTAGGGAGGAAGATGATGAAGAAGGAGGAGGAACTCAAGAAAGGCTAGGGAGGAGAGAGAAGCTCATGGTGATATCAAACTTGTGTGAAAAATAATGAACCATGATTTTGTATATCTTATTTTTCCAATATAAAATCACAACCAAGCTTGAATAGTTTGCACAAATGAATATTCAATTCATTTGTCAACACTATTGAAGCATGGTTCTCACCATTCTCACCTCACTACCATTACACCTCATTTCCATTTAAAAGAATAGTTGAATAAATCAAAAATGAGGTGTCCACCTTCTAGAATATTTTTCGTATAAATACGGAATACACTCTACCGTATATACATACCCGTATTCGTACCAAAATACGAATACCCAAGAGATAGAATAATACTACTAATATAATACTAGCATTAAATCAATATCCGATTTAACAAACCGACTTAATCCTAAGCTCGCTAATATCATCAGCCGCCCAATCGAAAACCTGGATAACACCAGAATATATATATTGAAATATGTATATGTAAATTATTAAATCAATACCTGATTTAATAATCTGGCTTAATTCTAAGCCGACTAGTATTATCATTCGATCGAAACCCTGCACGTATAAACATACGCGTTATTCAAACCAATTGAGCGTGCTATATTCAGTCTAGCTCATCCCTGGCCATCACATCGTTTTGCCTGAACCAGAGAAACCCTCTGTGTGGGACTCTAAAGACTCGACAGTACGCTGGCAGTGGGTTTAACCACAAGCATGTCAGTAGCACTATCTGTACGTAACGGCTACCTAGGTACCTGTCGAAAAAAAGGCTGACGAGCAAGCTCATCCGGACCCCTACTGAGCCAATCCGTGACAATCTCCATACAGTCCGGTCTCTTCGTCTAAGAGTATCGCATACCGGGTCTAGGGGGTGGTAAACATAAGACCCCTATTGACCTGATAAGTCGTGTCGATTTGGCTTAGGACCAATCCGAGAAACTATTAATCTAACCATCAATAAATCTCAACTGCCTTGGCCAAGGTCTTATGGTTCTAGCCAACCGGGCACAGTACGATATCGACTCTCAATACCAGGAGAGGCGAATCCCTGACAACCACTCACTGCCTCTATATGGCTCGGGACTGTACCCAACCAAAACCTGTTTGCACAACTCAGTAGAGTCGTTGTAGGGTAGTGATCAAAGCACAGTGGGAACTCACACGAGACAAATGATGATCTCAGGTCTAAAGACTAAATTGTAATCATGTCACCTGAAACCGCTATTTAACGATAGGTATAATACCATCTAGAGGTTCTCGGTGAGTCCGTCCAGTGTACTCACCCCCAGTGAGCACCTTACTGTAATACCCAGCCCCTTTTGTACCAAAATCTGTATTTTGTTACTCTAGAATTCTATTTATTTTTATTTATAATTCTATTTATTTTATTTATAATTTTATTTATTTTAATCCCCATTTATTCTTTTATCAATAAAAAACCCAAACCATCAAATAATTTCTCTCATATTTTACCCTCAGCCAATTCCTTCAGCCCAGAGCCGGCCCACTCCTCTAATCATTTTCTCATTCACTTAAAATCCCAAGCCCGGTCCCTTTCTTTTCCCTACTATCTTATCCTTTGGCCCGAGCCCATTTTCCCTCCCCAGCCCATTAAAATAACAATTATCCCACCTCATTTCTTTTAAATCCCTTCAAATCCAAACCCAAATCTCCTCTATAAATTCCTATTAAACCACCAAATTAATGCCTCTTTAATCCCAATTAATTTCCTCCATTAATCCCTTTTAAAATCCTATTAATCGCCACTTAATTCTCATTCATTCTATTCCCCCTCTCTCATCTCACCCACATTCTTTCTCTCTAATTCCCTCTCTCTTTCAATTTCTCTAATTCTCCCTTTCTCTCTAATTCTCTCTTCCTCTCCCTCTAAATTTCTCTCCCTTTATCTGCGTCTCACCTTTCCTCACATCAAATCAAGGAACAGCGTGAAGCAGTGAAGAAAAGGAGGGCACGAAGAGCAGCTAGATCGAGTGAAATTGTCGGATTCCAAAGGACTGAGCCGGTGCTGCGTTCGTGGCGCGATCGTGCTGATACCACTGCAGTATTATTGTCGACACGTCCCCAGGCAAGTATTTTACTTGCTTACATGCTATATACTCAAGTTACAATCTTTAATTACATAGATCTTGAAGTTACAATTTTAGATCAATTATGTACCATACCTGTTCGAGGTGTGTTCCCAATGAAAATACTTGTCTATTTTGACGGAATTAGATTGTCTGTATTGGCCCTTGTTATGATGAATACCTTGTGCAAATTTCGCTGGAAAATATGACCGTTAACGACTAAAACAACTACCCTCAAGTTTACTCGTAAAACTGGAATTTTCTTGCACCTGAAAACCATTAAAATCACCATAAATTATATACATACTGGAATGATCCGCTCGAGGGCTCAAATCGAAGACGACTCGACGAAATTTAACCCTGTGCAAGTTTATAATAGTTTCTGTACTTAAACAGTGTCAATATTTGGATCGGAGTACGACTCTGGACTGCAGTCCAGAGCGACTCCAGTTGTTGGTTGCTGTTCCATAATGGGTACCACTTGGTTTCCTTAACTCGTAGATTGCGGAACTCCACTGTTAATTATAGGTGAATCTGTCAGCTAGAGAACACAATTAATTTCATCCTGTTTCGTCATCATTTATTATTTAACTTGTAATTTAAAAGATCGGGACGTATAACAGTCCCAACAGAATCAGAATCGACATACTAGCGTTAAACAGTGTATAACTCCTGACGTACAGATGCGATTAAAGATCCGTCTATTGAGTTGAAAACCTTACTGAAAACTCTAGATTTCATTCAACTGTAGCTTCGCTAAAATCTGATCCCAATTGGGATTAAAATGCGTTGCGAAACGGACTTCCGATTCTGAAACCGGATTTCCAGCCGCGAACGCTTACAATGAAATGGCTATAATTAATGATCCTGGAACCCGATTGGCATGAAACTAAATTAGATGGATAGATAACTGAATATACTAATTATTACCTGTTTGTCGTTTCGCTAAACTGTAATCGTAGGATTTATGATACATTATTCAAGTGGTAGATTACTAATTCATGACATCCTAAACATGCTTTATATACTGTTCACGCATCATATCATACACATGTCATTGCATCGATAACCCAGTGATAACGTGCATTACCCAGTGTTAGGTATTAGTGATGATTGTGGTAAGTACGTTAGTGTTCGTGTATAAGTGATTAAGTGAAATTGATACGTACTTGTACACAATCAGTGAACCTTATTATTCTATTGCATTGTCGACGTCTGTGGGATGCGTGTATGTGTGACTATAAGTGGTATAGGACACTTATGGAAGCTCTTGCACGAGTGTCACAGATAAGGTACCAGACACTGCCATTTATCTTAGGTATTAGTCGGGACGTGCTTGATGGAGGTCCTGCCTCCAGTTCTCGCGCAGACTTGTCACAGACCGATTAGTATTTAGGGTTATGGTTAGCGTTTGATGTAGACCACGGGGTGTGGGGTAGTTTAAGTGTGAGTTCAATAGAATCTCGGGAGTCCCATGCCGGCTTATATATTTAGGGAGATATATGGAGATTTACAGGGTATGTGATTATTACCGTGATAAATATGTTGGGCCCATGGTCCCTTGCCCTTGGGTTCTACCCTTGGGTGGAGGACACTCACGAGTGGTTGATTCTCACACTTGGGCTGACGATAGGTTTAGTGACCTGTACAGTGAGACTTAGAGACTGATAGGGATGATGGTATCGATATACATACATACTGTGTTGACATACGTGGCATATCATTCTACTGCTTTTACCGTTCTGCTGCATTGATTACTGCATGTTCATACCCATACTGCCATTGATCTACTGTTATATATATATATCTATTATCACTGTTAGAATTGTCACATGATTTTATATATATTATATTGCTATTGTGTCGCTCTGATGACCTGAGTATGCATGCTCAGTGTGAGGAGAAGATTTAGCCTGGACGAGGACTAGACGCACATCACGGACATCTTGTTTAGCTATCCAGAGTTATATCTTTTGTTTCCCATCAGATCAGTTCATTTTACCGTTTTGTTCCAGTTACTGCATTTCTCATTACTTGCGCATTAATTACTGTTTACCATGAAAAACTAGAAGCCGAAGTGTGACTACGGCAGGACATTTCCTTGACCGTAGGAGCATGGCTGGCCTTGTCTACCCCTCGTATTCCGTATTTTGGGAAGCGTGGCGTGACATGGTTTAGTTGGTGTAACAACTCCAATTTTGTATACCAAAAATTTGCTTTAAATATAGTGTATACTTGGAGTATTGATGTTGCTGGAAACAATTTAAGTATCTAATTCCTTACAATAATTACAAGAAGGAGCTTGTAGCTCATTGGTAATACCTTGCACTGCTGAACCAAGCCACCAGAGTTCGAATCCCATGCCCCATATAATTTTTAAATCATTTTGTTTTACTTTTTTTTAGAAGTCAAACGGTCAAACAGCCATAACTCACAATTTATTGCGAATCATAAAAATTAAAGTACACTAAAATCTCCCCCAGACCAAGACCCACCCGATGGCACCTGACTCGGCCCTGACTCGGCCGAGTCGGCCGGCGACTCGGCCGAATCGGCCGGCGCCGCCGGCCAGACTCGGCTGGTCGGCCGAGTCGTCAACACGAAAAAGTTTCGTGTTGACTTGGTCTTTTCACCTGCATAGTCTAAATTTCCAGTACTGTTACACAATTCTCATTAATCCCCTTTTAAGACCAAAATTAATGAATTTTTAATGATTTTTACATTTTTTAAAATATTTTTTAATCCAAACCCTAACCCTAGCCTAGCCCTATATAAAGACCCCTACCCTCTACCATTTCACCTCACAACTCTAAGTCCACTCTATCAAATTCTCGAGAACTCGGTACGAAGAGCGAGAAGCGAAGCGCTGCCGAAATCGACGACGGATTCCGGCGACCGGATCAGAACCTTCGCGACGTTTTCGACGAATCAACAACCACCACATCCCTTAGCTTCCTTAGCTTGTCCAAACCGTAAGTCCCATCCCTTCTATCTCTCTTTTCTATAAATGTAAAAATACGACTTTTTGGAACCCGACGGAAATCGGACAAACCGATTTCCGATTCGGTTTTTCTATAAATTTTCACTTGTCACCTAATACATAATATCTACCCATATTCATGTTGACTATTAATCACCCATAAACCAATTTAATCAAACTTTTTCACATGAAATGATAACTTCTTTGCAAAACCGTATTCTTTTCAGAAAAATACCATGAAGTTCATTTTTCTTAGTTTAATTAATTCTCTCACTCCTAAATAGGTTTATCTTGATCACTAAACTTGTAGAACCCAATTTGAATAAAATTTCACACATAAAATGATAACGTTTTCGAATACCGTATTCTTGCGCTTTAATACCTTCAACTTTAACATGTCATGTTTTACCTTTAAACTTCACCAAAACTTAAAATAAGTCACGAGGTAATGACCTACCTCTACACACACTCAATATAACCCTAGTTGATAAATATCAAAACACAGAATACGAAATTACAGGACTTTTCACTAAAATACCATAATCTTTATAACCTTTATTTAAAGCTTTAAGTTGTAAACATTTCTAAATAAAGTCTTTTAATAAAATGAAAACACGATTGGTCATGGACATTGTTAGTGTTTATGCCCTAGAAGGCCATTACTGTATCATACTAGCTTGTATATTACTTAATGGAAGCTTGGGATATTCACATGTATATAACAGTCTTGCTAAACATGGTAGTATGCTACTTGGTTTTTCTATCTTAATATGTGAGTGTACGTATTGATAGAGCTCTTAGGATCTTGCTTGGCTACCAGCGTTGTGATGGCAGTCACACTAGTGGGGGCTGGGTAGTCTACAAGCACATCCTTATTCAGGTCCCTGGTCGTTGGATTATCGAGACAGAGCATCGATACTCCGGAGTAGACTAGTGTGTACGCTTCTCATCCCAGTTGGGGAGATGGTCTGTCCCACAGCCGTCAGTACGTGGTACTGGAGATAGTATACAGGTGCTCGTTAGGTTACGGGTACACCGGACAGGACTCACAGGGGACTGTTGGTTGGTTTGATACCAGTCGTCAGTGAACAGTTCCCAGGTGACATGAGTACAGCGTAGTCCGCAGACTTGACACTGCTACTTCGCCTCGAGTGTGTCCCACTGTTCTTAGATTGCTACCCTACCACGGCTCAAAGGAGTCGTGCAAATAGGTAGCAGTTGGGTGCAGTCCCGAGCACTTGGAGGCAGTGGCGGTTAGACAGGATTCGTCCCTCCCGGTATTGGGAGTAGATATCGTGCTGTGTCAGAGAGCCATTACGCAAAGTCCCTGGCCAGGGCAAGCGAGATTTGCTGGTAGGTTCCAGCAGTTTCTCAGGGTGTAATGGGCTTCACTCCGACACGACTTATACCGCTATTAGGGGACTGACGCTTGCCGCCCCCCTAGGCCCGATATGCGATAGTCATGGACGAACGGACCGGACTGTATGGAGATTGTCACATCAGACTCAGTAGGAGTTCGGATGGGTTTACTCATCGGCCTTCTTATCGACAACTACCTGGGGACCGTTACGTACAGCTAGTGCCGCTTGCGGTCTGTGGTTAAACCCACTGCCAGCGTAGTAGTCGAGTCTCTAGAGTCCCACACAGAGAGTTTCCTACTCCAGGCGAAACGATATAGAGGTTGCATGGTTTTGCGACAAAGGGTTCGGACGCATACGTGCGTTTACGCGCGTACGACTTTCGGACAGATTTTATCAGTCGGCTTTGGTTTAAGCCAGTTACTGGTATCCGGTTATTGGATTTTTACAGTCTAAAGTTTTTCCGTATTTTTACGGATCGGAGGGGCGTTCTCGTAATTACTCGAGAAGCTTCTAGAAGATGTGACTAAGGAGGTTTGTTTTGGAAAGAGAGTGAGTCATAGTGGTGATTCATTCACTTCATTAATGCACATTTATTGCTTAATGACTCATGTTAATGAATCATCACAAGATATTTTGTGAAGCATGCTTATTCATTTCCTTTATTGATTTATTGAAAATAAGAATGCTTCATAATATTATGATACACTCTCTCTCTTCTCTCATTATCATATTACACATTCTCTCTCCTCAAGCTCTCATCTTCAAACCCTAATCCTTAATCCTCATGTGTTGAGATCAAAGGATTAGTTAGACTAAACAATCCATAACCTTCACTCTTTATCATCCTATCATCTTTGATTAGCAATCAAAGTTGATTAGTTACCTCAAGTTAGAGGTTTAGCTTGGAGTTTTGCTCTCGGGTGGATCGTCTACTACCTAGAGAAGGCCGAGGAGAACCAAGGAGGACATAAAGAAGAAGGACCGGTTCATTAGGTATAATCCCTAATCACTTATGTAAAGAAACTCATAGAATACGGTTTTTTAGGGTTTAGCTTCGATTCAAGCGGTTAGTCGATGTTCGTTGTTTAAACTTGATAGTTTTTTGTAAATTCCGCCTCCCCATAAGTACTGGGGTGTACTACATCGACTTACAGTGGTATCAGAGCCTCGCTAAACACTAAATAACTTAATCGCAAATTTGTACGAATTTCGAACGAAAAAAACGATCCCGGAAAACCCTAGTTCTGTTAAGTTTCTGTCGAAGTGAAAATGAAGTCCTAAAATTTTTCTGGTGTGTTCAGAGAGCTTGACATGACCACAGGAGAACACCCAAGAAAAACGAGCCCATGATTCGACTAAAGCGCCGCGGAAGCGCCGCGGATCCCACCGATCCGCCGCGCTTCCGCGGCCGAGTTGCCGAGTCATGAGCTCATTTTTCATGGGTGGGTCCCCTGTGACATTTGGGGTTTTCTGGAATATTTAATTATTGCTCAGGTTACTGTTTAACAGAGCAGATTTTGGAGCAATTTTGAAGTTGTTTATTCGATCGAAAAATACAGTATTTGCGTATTGGATTATATCTGTGATTGTTTGATGTGTTCGTAAACCTCCCCCAACTGCTAGTATGTCGGTTGGCAGGGGGTTGCACATTTCTGAAATGGTTATATCTGTTTGTGCGTATAAACTGTATTGGACTGTTGTGGTGTATAGCCGGGGTTAGCAAAGGGTTATTGTTTAATTCATTTGTTGTAAATGTAATTTGTTGTAATATTATTTTCGCGGGGCACTTCCAGGTTACGGTTGTAGCCACCGTTGTATTATTTCATTTTACTGTTTTTGCTCCTAGGACTGACCCAAGATGGGGTACACAGACTGCCGGGTGGGTAGTTTGCCGTACCCGTAGGGGTCGAGGGTGGGGTAAACGGCTATTCATCACAACTGTGTAATCTGTCTTTTCTTGCAGGCTCAAAAGAAATACAGATTGCTTGCAAATCCAATATTGTTTATCTGTGTTCTGGAATGAATATCATTGCGTCAGACGAATGTAAAATATCTATATTTATTATAGCTATTTAGACGTCACTTATGTTTTACACCCGCGCTAGCCCAGCCCCCGCTCTGTCGTTAGTTAAGTAACCTAACGGGTGATGACGGGACCCCGTGGCGAATGCGGATGGCATAAGAGGACGTTATATTTTCGTTGTTTTCTGCAATGATAGGTTAATGATGGGACGCATTATCTATAATGCAAAGTAAAACAAACCAAAGTTTAAATCGTTGGAACAATTTAAAAGAAACCACTCGGTTATTTTTAAAACAGATATTTTTAAATGCGGAGATTTAACCACTCCTTTTAAAAGCTATCAGGTTCCTTCGGTTATATCAAGTTCACTACGTTCACGGTTTCGCCAAAACCATTCGTAGCCCTCCGTCATTTCTTATGGATAGTCAGTAGTATTCAAGCTATGTTTGTTGGCTTTCGTCAAGACATAGTGTTTGGTAGCTGCTGGGGTATTCATTTGTTACATAGATAGATGTGTTGGTTTGGGACAGTCGCATTACCTTGTTGGCTTTCGTCAAGGGTATATACGGGTGGGTTCAAATTAACAAGATAATGATGGGCAGAACTTGACGTGTGACTTATGATTTGTTGGCTTTCGTCAAGGTCATAAGAGCATGGGGCAAAAACTTATATCGGGAATTTCTAAAGAAACTGAAATTTGCAAAGAGATGCATACCATTTGGAGTTTGATGAATGTTGGTAGGATTCCTTCAACATTATCAGACGATGATATTTGGATCCCGATCCTACTGTGAGTATATGCTACTTATCAGGATATTCGTCGCTTAACGATCAATGCTATAAACCTAGTAGGTGTCCAGAAAAGTGTCAGCGGGGTTACGCCCCCAGAGAAAAGAGGTTATTTAATTAAGGAACTTCGCGAAAGCGTTGGAAAACCTCCCTCGAAGTATCGACACCGGCCTGGCTGAACGGTTAAGCAAGTATTGTACGGTGGGAATAGTCTTGGCTGATTCTTCTTTTATGGTTTGAGGAAGGATTCGAGAAACAGTGGGAGCCATCCAGTTTAGATAAACTAAAAACCACTCTAAACTTGCAAGAGCATCATGCTAAAGAGTTTTCTTCTCTCTCTCCTAATTGCAGCGACCCTGAAAATGACTGGACTTAAGTTACTTTTAGAGAAAAATATACTGACGGGGCCAAACTATAAAGATTGGCTGCGGAATGTCAAGATGGCTTTGACCTATGACAAACTGGGGTACGTCCTCACCGCTACGGCACCTGCTGTCCCAGGTCCCAAATCCAGCAATGCGGATAAGGAAATCCGCAAAACCTGGGATTTAGATTGCGCGAGAGCCAAGTGCATCGTGCTTGCCTCGATGAACAATGAACATCAGAGGAGGCACGAGGATATGTCTCTAGATGGCATATTTCTCCATACAAAGGAACTTTATGGAGAGCAATCTCGTATAGCAAGATACGAGACCTCTAAGAAACTGTTTCGAGCGAGGTTGGCTGTCGGGTCATCGGTAGGTGAACATGTCCTACAGATGATCGGCTATATTGAAGAGCTCGCGGACCTTGGGACGACTTTGGATAATGAGCTCTATACAGACCTTGTTCTCCAGTCCCTTCCTCCCACCTACGCCCAGTTTATCCTCAACTTCAATCTTCAAGGAAAAGAAGTTGAACTTGCGGAACTCCTGAACATGTTAAGGAGTGCAGAGGGCACCTTGCAGAAGGCAAGGGAAACACCCGCTATGTTTGTTGGCGGTTCATCTTCTTCCGGGTCCAAGGCTAGGGCCAAAGGAAGGAAGAAGAAGGCCGCACCCAGACCTAGAGGAGGTGTTAGTAAGGTGGGAGGGAAGGGAAAGAAAAAGAAAGCAGCACCGGTAGTTGGCCTGGATGAGTGCTTCCATTGTCACAGGAAAGGGCACTGGAAGAAGGATTGCAAGGCGTGGAACGCCAAGAACCAGGAACCGAAGCAAGCTGTGGCTTCGACTTCAGGTGTGTTTGTAATTGAGAATTGTCTGTCGATCAACTCTACTTCCTGGGTATTGGATACCGGGTCAGGATCTCATATTTGCAATTCATTGCAGGCACTGAGAAACCGTAGAGTGCTGAAGGAAGGTGATATGATCCTCAGGGTTGCTAACGGAGCTAGCGTGGGAGCTGCGTCCGTCGGGGATTATCACCTAGGATTGACGAGTGGACACATTTTGGTTTTACATAACTGTTATTTTGTACCCAGCTTAACGTGTAATATCATATCAGTTTCCTTGTTATCAAATAAAGGTTATGATTTCACGTTTGTAAGAGATGTTGTCAACATCCACCTTAATCATGGTTTGATTGGGTCCGGTACTCTAAATAACGGCATATATGTGTTAAACCAACTCCAAATTTTCAATGTCCAGAACACACTAAAAAGAAAGTCTCCAGATTTAAATAAAGCTTTCTTATGGCATTGTAGACTGGGTCACATCAATGAGAGAAGGTTGACTAAGTTGCATAGAGAAGGATATTTGGACACGTTCGAATATCAAACTTATGACACTTGTCAATCTTGTCTCAAAGGAAAGATGACAAAGACTCCATTCACTGGACAAGGAGTAAGAGCGAGCGAGCTCTTAGGACTCATACACAGTGACGTATGCGGTCCAATGTCTACACATGCAAGAGGTGGTTATTCCTACTTCATTACTTTTACAGATGATTTCTCTAGGTATGGACATGTTTTCTTAATGAAGCATAAATCCGAGGCCTTTGAGAAATTCAAGGAATACAAGAGTGAAGTGGAAAACCAAACAGGCAAAAGTATTAAGACACTAAGATCTGATCGAGGTGGAGAATACTTAAGTGCCGAGTTCCTAGGTTACCTAAAAGAGAAAGGAATTCTCTCTCAGCTTACTCCTCCGTACACTCCACAGCATAATGGTGTATCGGAGAGACGGAATCGAACCCTATTGGATATGGTACGATCCATGATGAGTAATGCTGAGTTACCGCGATCTTTCTGGGGTTATGCGCTAGAATCGGCGGCATATCTTTTGAACAAAGTTCCAACCAAAACTGTGCCTACCACACCATATCAGATATGGAGTGGGAAGAAACCCTGTCTTCAGTACCTGAAGACATGGGGATGTCCAGCTTTTGTTAAAAAGCAGCATGTGGACAAGCTCGAGGCACGCTCAGTAGAGTGTAAGTTTGTGGGATATCCAAAGAACTCTATGGGATATTATTTCTATTACGCAGAGGAACAAAAGGTTTTTGTTTCTCGTCATGCCCGCTTCTTAGAAACTGAATTTTTGGAAAATCAGAAGAGTGGGAGCGAAATAGAACTGGAAGAAATTCCAGAACCACAAACTACTACTGAAAGTTTGGTAGAACCAGAGGTTCAAGAAGAACAGAACATTCCCGCACCCCTCCGCAGGAGTAGTAGGCCGTCTCATCCGCCTGAGAGATACTACGGTTTTCTCATAGATGGGGATAGAGAGGATTGCATCATAGATGATGATGAACCTACTGACTTCAGGCAGGCCATCCAGAGCGGCGACTCGGTACGATGGCTAGATGCAATGCGGACCGAAATGGAGTCCATGTACACCAACAAAGTATGGACTTTGGACTTTGCTCCAGATGGGGTAAAACCCATAGGATGCAAATGGATCTTCAAGAAAAAGATTGGTGTAGATGGACAGGTGGAAACCTATAAGGCTAGACTTGTTGCAAAGGGTTTTCGTCAAAGACCTGGTTTGGACTATGACGAAACTTTTTCTCCAGTGGCTATGCTCAAATCCATTCGGGTCCTTCTTGCTATTGCTGCCTTCCATGATTATGAAATCTGGCAGATGGACGTAAAGACGGCTTTTCTGAATGGAAATTTAGAAGAGAGCGTCTATATGGATCAGCCAGAGGGTTTCAATCAGAGTGGGAGCAGCGGGAAAGTATGCAAGCTGCTTAAGTCCATTTATGGACTAAAGCAGGCATCGCGGAGTTGGAACATCTGTTTTGATGAGACAGTCAAAGAATATGACTTTATCAAAAATCCAGATGAACCGTGCATATATAGTAAAGTTGTGGCCAGAAGTGTCGTATTCCTCGTCTTGTACGTGGATGACATTCTATTGATAGGAAATGACATTCCTATGCTACAATCTGTCAAAGGATTCTTGTCACACAGGTTCTCCATGAAAGACCTGGGTGATGCCTCTTACATTCTGGGGATCCGGATCTATCGTGATAGATCCAAGAGGATGTTGGGACTTTCGCAGTCCAGGTATATCGACACTGTACTGAAAAGATTCAGTATGGAAGATTCAAAGCGCGGTAATCTACCGGCTTGTCACGGAATCACCCTCTCCAAAGAGATGTCTCCCAAGACTGATTTGGAAAGGGAACGCATGTCTATTATACCCTACGCTTCTGCGGTAGGCTCTATAATGTATGCGATGTTGTGTACCAGACCAGATGTAGCTTACGCACTGAGCGTGGTAAGCCGGTATCAGTCAGACCCAGGGGAGAAACACTGGATAGCAGTAAAGAACATTCTCAAGTACCTGAGGAGGACTAAGGAGATGTTCTTGGTTTACGGCGGAAAAGACCTCAGGTTGGAGGCCTTTGCTGATTCCGGCTTCCAGAGTGATAAGGACGATTCCAAGTCCATGTCGGGTTATGTCTTTACCCTCAATGGAGGGGCGGTGTGCTGGAAGAGCTCCAAGCAGGACACCGTTGCTGACTCGACGATGGAAGCGGAGTATATAGCTGCTTGCGATGCCGCAAAAGAAGCAGTCTGGATGAAGAAGTTCCTAACAGAACTTCAGGTGGTTCCTACCATAGTTGATCCAATACCTCTGTATTGCGACAACAACGGAGCTATAGCTTTAGCGAAGGAACCAAGGTCCCATCAGAAGTCCAGACACATCTTGAGGCGGTATCACCTGATCAGGGAGATCATTGATCGTCAGGAGATCGAGGTTCGGAGAGTTGCTTCAGAAGAGAACATTGCTGATCCATTCACGAAGGCCCTTCCTCAGATTCAGTTCGAGAGGCTACTCGAGATCATTGGTCTGCGATATGCCAGTACATGGCCCTAGTGCAAGTGGGAGATTGTTAGTGTTTATGCCCTAGAAGGCCATTACTGTATCATACTAGCTTGTATATTACTTAATGGAAGCTTGGGATATTCACATGTATATAACAGTCTTGCTAAACATGGTAGTATGCTACTTGGTTTTTCTATCTTAATATGTGAGTGTACGTATTGATAGAGCTCTTAGGATCTTGCTTGGCTACCAGCGTTGTGATGGCAGTCACACTAGTGGGGGCTGGGTAGTCTACAAGCACATCCTTATTCAGGTCCCTGGTCGTTGGATTATCGAGACAGAGCATCGATACTCCGGAGTAGACTAGTGTGTACGCTTCTCATCCCAGTTGGGGAGATGGTCTGTCCCACAGCCGTCAGTACGTGGTACTGGAGATAGTATACAGGTGCTCGTTAGGTTACGGGTACACCGGACAGGACTCACAGGGGACTGTTGGTTGGTTTGATACCAGTCGTCAGTGAACAGTTCCCAGGTGACATGAGTACAGCGTAGTCCGCAGACTTGACACTGCTACTTCGCCTCGAGTGTGTCCCACTGTTCTTAGATTGCTACCCTACCACGGCTCAAAGGAGTCGTGCAAATAGGTAGCAGTTGGGTGCAGTCCCGAGCACTTGGAGGCAGTGGCGGTTAGACAGGATTCGTCCCTCCCGGTATTGGGAGTAGATATCGTGCTGTGTCAGAGAGCCATTACGCAAAGTCCCTGGCCAGGGCAAGCGAGATTTGCTGGTAGGTTCCAGCAGTTTCTCAGGGTGTAATGGGCTTCACTCCGACACGACTTATACCGCTATTAGGGGACTGACGCTTGCCGCCCCCCTAGGCCCGATATGCGATAGTCATGGACGAACGGACCGGACTGTATGGAGATTGTCACATCAGACTCAGTAGGAGTTCGGATGGGTTTACTCATCGGCCTTCTTATCGACAACTACCTGGGGACCGTTACGTACAGCTAGTGCCGCTTGTGGTCTGTGGTTAAACCCACTGCCAGCGTAGTAGTCGAGTCTCTAGAGTCCCACACAGAGAGTTTCCTACTCCAGGCGAAACGATATAGAGGTTGCATGGTTTTGCGACAAAGGGTTCGGACGCATACGTGCGTTTACGCGCGTACGACTTTCGGACAGATTTTATCAGTCGGCTTTGGTTTAAGCCAGTTACTGGTATCCGGTTATTGGATTTTTACAGTCTAAAGTTTTTCCGTATTTTTACGGATCGGAGGGGCGTTCTCGTAATTACTCGAGAAGCTTCTAGAAGATGTGACTAAGGAGGTTTGTTTTGGAAAGAGAGTGAGTCATAGTGGTGATTCATTCACTTCATTAATGCACATTTATTGCTTAATGACTCATGTTAATGAATCATCACAAGATATTTTGTGAAGCATGCTTATTCATTTCCTTTATTGATTTATTGAAAATAAGAATGCTTCATAATATTATGATACACTCTCTCTCTTCTCTCATTATCATATTACACATTCTCTCTCCTCAAGCTCTCATCTTCAAACCCTAATCCTTAATCCTCATGTGTTGAGATCAAAGGATTAGTTAGACTAAACAATCCATAACCTTCACTCTTTATCATCCTATCATCTTTGATTAGCAATCAAAGTTGATTAGTTACCTCAAGTTAGAGGTTTAGCTTGGAGTTTTGCTCTCGGGTGGATCGTCTACTACCTAGAGAAGGCCGAGGAGAACCAAGGAGGACATAAAGAAGAAGGACCGGTTCATTAGGTATAATCCCTAATCACTTATGTAAAGAAACTCATAGAATACGGTTTTTTAGGGTTTAGCTTCGATTCAAGCGGTTAGTCGATGTTCGTTGTTTAAACTTGATAGTTTTTTGTAAATTCCGCCTCCCCATAAGTACTGGGGTGTACTACATCGACTTACAGACATCGATCGTTTATCTAAACTGTCTTGTGGTGTCTAGGCAAGTGTGTCTAGGCTAGTGGTTTTTAATTAGGCCCACGACTGTGGTTCCTTCCCACTTACCTGGCACTTACCTGGCCGCAATTGACGGTGAACAGACGATTTGAGGCTTCTAATGACTCATCATTTAGACCTTAGAAATAGACTAGTTGGCTTAGGAAACCCTAACAAATAAAATACGGAAAACTATACTCTTTTGCAAATAAATACCCCATATTTATAAAACCGTTTTCCCAAATGAAAAGTATTTGTTAAACCTAAGCAAAGCGCCGCTACAACCCATTTTTGGGGAACCTGTTAGGGATAGTACGGTTCATTGTGCACCCGCAGGCTAGTAGTGCGAGATTCAGACCTCCGCAAGGAGCATTCGGTCTCGAAAGGTTTAAAATACGATATTTAAGGAAAATGAGATTTTTGAAAATAAAATATTCATTTAAAAATTATTCATGTGTTAATATATATATAATTATCATTTAAACACCTATTTTATTATAATATGAAATTTTCACATTTTCCTAAAAATTACAAGATTAAAAGTTACACTAAAATACCATGAATTTTAGATAAAACAATTAATACTTTTATTAGGATATATTCACTAGAATAACACAAATAAAATTCACATTCATTATAACAATTAAGAAGAATAATAAATACTTGAGGTGTATTTTGAAAACTATACAAAAGTACTTTTTTCATAAACCCCCCTCAAGTTTTACAAATTACAATAAGGCCCCTAGCTAATATTGTACTTCAAATTCTCTTCTTTTAGTCTGACTCGGGTTAGAGTTTGACTATTTCTGACTTGAATATGATTCAAGTCAATCTATATTCTTTTATATTCCAATACGATTTGAATACATGAATCCCTGAATCCAGTTAACAATATATTCATTTTGACTGAATCAAACCATGGATATTCATCCATTATCCTGATATTCCATTTACCTGATTATACAGTTACAGCATGTTTACTGATATCATGGTTTTGGTCAGTCACCCAAACTACATATTCCAACACTACAATACTGTTAAAACACTACGGTGTTTAAGGGGTAGATTGGTACGGAAGGTGTTAAAGGTGGCACGAGGTGGTCAGATTAAGACACCTAACCTGAATCCTATTGCTGTTGTACCGTGGCATAACGGTTCCTTGTACTTTCCTTTTGCCCTGATCTCTAGCATATAGAGATCCCCCTCGTATACACTGGCATCCTTCTGTACCAAGCTACAAACAACAGCGTTACACAATGTTCCATAATATTCAACAATATAATAGTTTAGAAAATACTGTTACTCTGTCATTCTCATTCTTCTGATTCTTTTGGGACTTACCGAGCGACCTGTTCGTTGACGACATTCTATTTCTTTCTTCTTTGAATGTCGTCAGTTGCGTTGGACCAAGCTGAGATCGAGCCCACCGGTGAAGATTTGGAGCAGTTCCAGGCAGACCCAGAGCTCTAGATAATTGTACCTTGTTCTTTCCAGTATTTTCATTTTCTGTTATGCCACTGTTTAGGCATTGCTTTTCATTCCAGTTGTATTTTCTTTTCATGCATTGTACAAAGAATGTTATTAATAAAAGTTGCTGTTATTTCTATATTATTCGTCTCTTGTGATTTACTTTATATTGCTTAGTTACGCTTAGCGTATGTACTTCTGAGTATATACGTAGCGGGCCTCGTCGCGTCCACTTCGCCGTACGCTGGGAAGCGGGGCGTGACAGGTTTTGTTGGTGGCTCATGCAGGTCAGAGCTGTATGAATCCCTGTCATGCAGTTCTGGTCTGCGGGAACAACCTAAGCAATATAACACAAGAACCAGCAACTAAACCATTCTTTACAATTCATGTTCTTTGAATCTTGCAAATCTCTATTCCTTGAATCTTATCATTTCATGTATTTGATTCTGTCCTAATCCAAATTTTTCTTCAGGATTATGGATTCCCCGAACAACACCAGCACCAACGTCAACAACACCCCATCAGCACTACCTCTCACACCAGCTGTTCCCGTACCACCCACTGAGCAAACGATGTTATTTGATGCGATCCATAGTCTTCTCGAGGGACAGCAACAACTTCTGAGTCGTCTTGAGGCAGATGCACCGGGAATAAAGCAATTCAGAGCTTTGCACCCAAAGCAATTTTCGGGTAAAGGAAGCCCTCTCGAAGCAGAAGAATGGGCACAAAGCATCGAAGACGATCTGGCAGTAGCTCAAGTGCCAGATAACGCTTGGGTCCGTGTAGCAAAACTACAGCTCACGGATAATGCTCGCAATTGGTGGAAGGTGGAGGAAACCCGTCTAGCGCAGCTGATTGAATGGAAGACATTTCGCGAGAAGTTTGACGCGAAATATTTCCCTGTGACTGCCAGGTTCGCTATGGAGCAGCAGTTTATTCATCTACATCAAGGATCAATGTGGGAGAAATCGGTGGATAAATACGATGCTGAGTTCACTATGTTGAGCCGATTCGCGGCACACCTGATACCGACGGACGAGATCAGAGCCCGTCGTTTTCAGCAAGGTTTGGACACAGAGATCAAGGCTGCTCTAGCCACAGGAAAGTTTTTGACTCATGAGGAAGCCCTAGAAGCTGCCCGCAGTTATGAGGCAGTCATAAAAGAGAGGGGCAGACCTCAGTACGCAGGAGTCAAACGCCCTGCCAACCAGATGGCAGGTGGAGCCATGTCCAGACCATCTTTCGTGCCGAGGCGACCCGGAGTACCAACTCATCGTCCTAGCCCAGCCTTTTGCACTTACTGCAAGAGAACTGGACATATGATGAAGGACTGCCGTCGAGCCAACCGCCTCTGCTTAGTCTGCGGTTCAGCCACTCATGATATTGGATCTTGTCCCCAAAGGCAGAACCCAGTTGCTGCACCCAGGCCAGCAAATACTTATCAGCAGCGACCAGCTCTTCAGGAACCTGCTCCCAGACTTGCACTGCCTGCACCACCTAGGGGACCACAAGCTGCACCACCTCCTCGACAGTTCCATCAAGCTCAAAGGAACGTTCAGAGGAATGCTCCTCAGGCCAGGAGGAATGTGCCGAAGCGCCAGGCTTTCATGATGTCTGTGGAAGAAGCTGAGGCCACTGGCCAAGTCATTACTGGTAAACTTTCTTTCTCAAACTTATCTTTAGTCTTGTTTACCTACACACTTTCCCTATACCTGAAACCTATCCCATATATCTTAGGTACAATCCTAGTAGCTTCACTACCTGCACTTGCACTGTTTGATACTGGAGCATCCCACTGCTTTATGTCGCAACGGTTTGTCCGAACCCATGCGGTTCTAGTCTCACCGCTTGTATCCAGCTGGAACGTCAGTTCTGGAAATGGTGTTCAAAAGGCAACTATGGGATACAGCATGTATCCAGTCATCGTCTGCAGTCGAGAGTTTTACGCTGACTTCAAAGTACTGGACATACCAAACTTCGATGTAGTTTTAGGAATGGATTGGCTTGGAACCTTTTATGCTACCATCGACTGTCGTCAAAGGAGGGTAGTATTTGAGATTCCAGATCATCCCGTTTTCTATTTCAAGAGTGGAGATCGTACATTGGAGCCAAGTACTTACAAAGCAAAGCCAAGAGAAGCAGTAGTTGCAGCAGCTCATGCAGAGGAAGAATCAAGACCGGAGGTAGTTCGAGAGTTCGACGATGTATTCCCTGACGATATATCAGGTTTGCCTCCCGATCGAGCTCTTGAATTCAGTATTGACTTAGTACCAGGAGCACAACCAGTGATCAAGGCACCGTATAGACTAAGTTCGGAAGGTTTGAAGGAAGTTCGAACACAGTTGGACAAATTACTGGCGAAAGGATGGATTCGTCCCAGCACTTCAAGTTGGGGAGCACCTGTACTGTTGGTGAAGAAGAAGGAAGGTTCATACAGAATGTGCATCGACTATAGGGCCTTGAACGAAGTTACTATAAAGAACAAGTATCCACTCCCGCGCATCGACGATTTATTCGATCAGCAAAGTGGATACAGCTAAGTGGATCTTGTGTCTTCTCTAAATTAGATCTTCGTTCAGGTTATCATCAAGTGAAGGTCAAGGAAGCTGATATTCACAAAACAGCTTTCAGAACTCGCTATGGACATTACGAATTTCTAGTAATGCCATTTGGAGTGACCAATGCACCAGCAATCTTCATGAACCTTATGAACCAAGTTTTCCAGGAGTATTTAGACAGGTTCGTTGTCATCTTCATCGACGACATCCTGGTATATTCTAAAAATCGGAAAGAACATGCGGAGCACTTTCGAATTGTCCTGGAAACACTTCGACAACATAAGTTTTATACCAAATACAGCAAGTGCGAGTTTTGGCTAAAACATGTTGGTTTTCTTGGACACATCATATCAGGAGAAGGGATTTCTGTGGATCCAGCAAAAGTTTCAGCAGTTAGCGAATGGCCTACACCAAAATCAGTGAAGGATATTCAGAGTTTCTTGGGTTTCACTGGATATTACAGAAGATTCATTGAAGGCTTTTCGAAGATAGCAACACCCCTGACCAAGCTCATACGAAAAGATGAAGAATTTGTGTGGTCAGAAGCATGCGAGCAAGCTTTCGTAGAACTCAAGTCAAGACTGACATCTGCACCTATTCTTATCATACCAGATCAATCTGGAGGATTCGAAGTACATTGTGATGCATCCGGTAAGGGATTAGGATGTGTTCTACATCAGCACGGTAAGGTTGTGGCTTATGCTTCAAGACAACTGAAGACTCATGAGCGCAATTATCCGACGCATGATCTAGAGTTGGCAGCCGTCATCTTTGCTCTCAAATTTTGGCGCCACTACTTACTTGGTGAAAGAGTGAACATCTACACAGATCATAAAAGTCTGAAGTACGTGTTTACTTAGAAGGAGTTGAATATGCGGCAGAGAAGATGGTTAGAACTCATGGCGGACTTTGACATCAACTTGCAATATCATCCAGGAAAGGTGAACGTAGTACCTGATGCTCTTAGTCGCCAACCATTAGCAATGAATCTCACCGCCCAGTGGAAGCTTCAGTAAGACCTACATCAGATGGAGATCGAACTAGTCATGCCAGGCGATGTTTCAAATTTGATGAATCTACAAGTCCAATGAACTATTGTCAACCAGATCAAGGAAGCTCAAGCCAGCGATGCTAAGTTGCAAAAGATCAGAGAATAAGTGGAGAATGGACTCAGAACAGATTTCATCATCCATGAAGACGGATCTTTGAGATACGACAGCAGATTGTGTGTACCAAAGGGTCCTGTTCTGGAAGAGTTAATGAAAGAAGCTCATAGCTCTCCCTATTCAGTACATCCTGGAGGTACCAAAATGTACAAAGATCTACGTCAGAATTATTGGTGACATGGTATGAAGCGTGAAGTAGCCAGGAGCGTCGCAAAATGTTTGGTGTGTCAGCAGGTAAAGGCTGAACATCACAGGACAGCTGGACTACTTCAACCGTTACCAATACCAGAATGGAAGTGGCAGCATATCACGATGGACTTTGTAACTGCTCTTCCTCGCAGCACAAAGGGTAACGATGCGATTTGGGTCATTGTGGATCGACTCACAAAGTCGGCTCACTTCATCCCATTTCGAGTTGGCCAATCAACTGAGACATTAGCGAAGAAGTACATGGAGGTAATAATCTAAATTAAGATTTAAACTCTTCATAATGTACTATCTCTGATACCCATGAACTCATACAGGAAATTGTGAGACTTCATGGAGTACCGGTCTGCATTGTCTCCGATCGTGACACCAGGTTCCGATCGCAATTTTGGCAGAGTCTGCAAGCTAGCTTGGGAACAAGTCTGAACTTCAGCACGGCTTATCATCCACAAACAGATGGTCAGTCGGAACGAACTATTCAGATCTTGGAGGATATGCTCAGAGCATGTATGCTCGACTTCAAGGGATCCATCTTGTGGAGTTTGCGTACAACAACAGCTACCAAGCAAGTATATGAATGACACATTTTGCAGCTCTATATGAAAGGAAGTGTCGATTGCCATTAAGTTGGGACGGCATCGGAGATAGAGAACTCCTTGGACCAGAGATGATAGTAGCGACTGTTGATGTGGTTCGTACTATCAAGGAAAGAATGCGCTTAGCCCAAGATAGACAGAAACACTGGGCTGATGCGAAGAGACGACACTTGGAGTTCCAGCCAGGAGATCATGTATTCCTGAAAATCTCTCCGAACCGCGGAGTGATCAGATTTGGAAGACGGGGAAAGTTGAGTCCAAGATACATTAGACCGTTCGATATACTCGAACGAGTCGGTGAGGTGGTATATCGTTTAGCGCTCCCACCCTCATTGGAAGGAGTGCATAACGTGTTCCATATATCCCAACTCAGAAGGTATGTGAGTGACCCCAGCCATGTACTTGATCATTCCGAGCTCATGATACAGCCCGATTTGTCTTGTGAGCAACAACCTGTGGAGATCCTGGACAGGAAAGTGAAGACACTTCGGAAAAAAGAAGTTAATTTGGTCCGGGTAATGTGGAGGAAAGACACTCCAGGAGAATCCACGTGGGAAAGGAAGGATGAGATGCGTGCAAGATATCCGAACCTTTTTGTAAACTAGTCCTTAAATAAAAGTTGTAAATTTCGAGGACGAAATTTTTGTATGGAGGGTAGATTGTAACAACTCCAATTTTGTATACCAAAAAATTGCTTTAAATATAGTGTATACTTGGAATATTGATGTTGCTGGAAACAATTTAAGTGTCTAATTCCTTACAATAATTACAAGAAGGAGCTTGTAGCTCATTGGTAATACCTTGCACTGCTGAACCAAGCCACCAGAGTTCGAATTCCATGCCCCACATAATTTTTATATCATTTTGTTTTAATTTTTTTTAGAAGTCAAACGGTCAAACAACCATAACTCACAATTTATTGCGAATCATAAAAATTAAAGTACACTAAAATCTCCCCCAGACCAAGACCCACCCGACGGCACCTGACTCGGCCCTGACTCGGCCGAGTCGGCCGGCGACTTGGCCGAATCGGCCGGTCGGCCGAGTCGTCAACACGAAAAAGTTTCGTGTTGACTTGGTCTTTTCACCTGCATAGTCTAAATTTCCAGTACTGTTGCACAATTCTCATTAATCCCCTTTTAAGACCAAAATTAATGAATTTTTAATGATTTTTACATTTTTTAAAATATTTTTTAATCCAAACCCTAACCCTAGCCTAGCCCTATATAAAGACCCTTACCCTCTACCATTTCACCTCACAACTCTAAGTCCACTCTATCAAATTCTCGAGAACTCGGTATGAAGAGCGAGAAGCGAAGCGCTGCCGAAATCGACGACGGATTCCGGCGACCGGATCAGAACCTTCGCGACGTTTCCGACGAATCGAAAACCACCACATCCCTTAGCTTCCTTAGCTTGTCCAAACCGTAAGTCTCATCCCTTCTATCTCTCTTTTCTATAAATGTAAAAATACGACTTTTTGGAACCCGACGGAAATCGGACAAATCGATTTCCGATTCGGTTTTTCTATAAATTTCCACTTGTCACCTAATACATAATATCTACCCATATTCATGTTGACTATTAATCACCCATAAACCAATTTAATCAAACTTTTTCACATGAAATGATAACTTCTTTGCAAAACCGTATTCTTTTCATAAAAATACCATGAAGTTCATTTTTCTTAGTTTAATTAATTCCCACACTCCTAAATAGGTTTATCTTGATCACTAAACTTGTAGAACCCAATTTGAATAAAATTTCACACATAAAATGATAACGTTTTCGAATACCGTATTCTTGCGCTTTAATATCTTCAACTTTAACATGTCATGTTTTACCTTTAAACTTCACCAAAACTTAAAATAAGTCACGAGGTAATGACCTACCTCTACACACACTCAATATAACCCTAGTTGATAAATATCAAAACACAGAATACGAAATTACAGGACTTTTCACTAAAATACCATAATCTTTATAACCTTTATTTAAAGCTTTAAGTTGTAAACATTTCTAAATAAAGTCTTTTAATAAAATGAAAACACGATTGGTCATGGACTTCGATCGCTTATCTAAACTGTCTTGTGGTGTCTAGGCAAGTGTGTCTAGGCTAGTGGTTTTTAATTAGGCCCACGACTGTGGTTCCTTCCCACTTACCTGGCACTTACCTGGCCGCAATTGACGGTGAAGAGGCGATTTGAGGCTTCTAATGACTCATCGTTTAGACCTTAGAAATAGGCTAGTTGGCTTAGGAAACCCTAACAAATAAAATACGGAAAACTATACTCTTTTGCAAATAAATACCCCATATTTATAAAACCGTTTTCCCAAATGAAAAGTATTTGTTAAACCTAAGCAAAGCGCCGCTACAACCCACTTTTGGGGAACCTGTTAGGGATAGTACGGTTCATCGTGCACCCGCAGGCTAGTAGTGCGAGATTCAGACCTCCGCAAGGAGCATTCGGTCTCGAAATGTTTAAAATACGATATTTAAGGAAAATGAGATTTTTGAAAATAAAATATTCATTTAAAAATTATTCATGTGTTAATATATATATATATAATTATCATTTAAACACCTATTTTATTATAATATGAAATTTCCACATTTTCCTAAAAATTACAAGATTAAAAGTTACACTAAAATACCATGAATTTCAGATAAAACAATTAATACTTTTATTAGGATATATTCACTAGAATAACACAAATAAAATTCACATTCATTATAACAATTAAGAAGAATAATAAATACTTGAGGTGTATTTTGAAAACTATACAAAAGTACTTTTTACATAAAACCCCCCCTCAAGTTTTACAAATTACAATAAGGCCCCTAGCTAATATTGAACTTCAAATTCTCTTCTTTTAGTCTGACTCGGGTTAGAGTCTGACTATTTCTGACTTGAATATGATTCAAGTCAATCTATATTCTTTTATATTCCAATACGATTTGAATACATGAATCCCTGAATCCAGTTAACAATATATTCATTTTTACTGAATCAAACCATGGATATTCATCCATTATCCTGATATTCCATTTACCTGATTATACAGTTACAGCATGTTTACTGATATCATGGTTTTGGTCAGTCACCCAAACTACATATTCCAACACTACAATACTGTTAAAACACTACGGGGTTTAAGGGGTAGATTGGTACAGAAGGTGTTAAAGGTGGCACGAGGTGGTCAGATTAAGACACCTAACCTGAATCCTATTGCTGTTGTACCGTGGCATAACGGTTCCTTGTACTTTCCTTTTGCCCTGATCTCTAGCATATAGAGATCCCCCTCGTATACACTGGCATCCTTCTGTACCAAGCTACAAACAACAGCGTTACACAATGTTCCATAATATTCAACAATATAATAGTTTAGAAAATACTGTTACTCTATCATTCTCATTCTTCTGATTCTTTTGGGACTTACCGAGCGACCTGTTCGCTGACGAAATTCTATTTCTTTCTTCTTTGAATGTCGTCAGGTGCGTTAGACCAAGCTGAGATCGAGCCCACCGGTGAAGATTTGGAGCAGTTCCAGGAAGACCCAGAGCTCTAGATAATTGTACCTTGTTCTTTCCAGTATTTTTATTTTCTGTTATGCCACTGTTTAGGCATTGCTTTTCATTCCAGTTGTATTTTCTTTTCATGCATTGTATAAAGAATGTTATTAATAAAAGTTGCTGTTATTTCTATATTATTCGTCACTTGTGATTTACTTTATATTGCTTAGTTACACTTAGCGTATGTACTTCTGAGTATATACGTAGCGGGCCTCGTCGCGTCCACTTCGCCGTACACTGGGAAGCGGGGCATGACAGTTGGTATCAGAGCCCAGGTTTTGCTTCGATTGGGATTGCAGTTTTCCGTGTAGAGCTTGACAATCTATGACATCCCTCAGTGTAGATTGTAAACTTGATATCCTTGATCCATATTCACATTGAGTGTTCTGCTATCCATTCGCTAGGGTTTCGAGTGACTTGGCAAAGTTACATGATTGTAATTGTAAACTACATCACAGTTACACTACCATACTCTGTTTAAGTGACTTAGAGTCATACTGTTGGTTTTTCCAATTGCAATGAATCTCATCACATCCGATATTCTTGAATTTTTGTCCAATCCATATTATATCTTGATTCTTATAGCTTGTGCCTTATATCGTTTCTCAAAATTATTGTTTCAGAATCATGTCTTCCAATGACTCTTCCTCTATCTCCACTCCCCAGAATCAGACCATTGAGATTCTAAGTGTACTGCAAGGTCTGAAGGAAGCCCAGGAGTGAACAAACGACTTGTTAGCTGAAGGACTGAGAAGGCAGGTGAATCAGGCACCAGCGGGAGTCTCTAATCGTAAAGGGATCCCTGTTAGACGAGGAAAAGAGAAGAAGATGAAGCGCCCATTTGTTCCCCGAGATAGAAGCAGCAGAAGACCTAATGTTGTGGGTACTGCAGGAGGCCAGGACATCTTCAGAGGGATTGTCGCCGCGCCCAGGGGAAATGCCTGATTTGCGGATCCAACGGACATCTTATCAACGGTTGCCCTAATAGGAAGGAGCTACAAGGAGGCGGTTCGCCCACACTCCCCACTCCTGCTAATTGATGGATATTTCGTAGATCGAGCTTCAAGGATAGTGCGGACCCAGCTTAGAATTCAACCCGTGTGACGAGATTGCAGCGGTCCAGAAATCAAAGAAGAGTTATTATGTTTTCTGCTTTCTATAATAATGTTGTTACCCCTTTTGTAAAAATTTCCTTTCGTTTGAAATCTCGTATCCGTCGAACTTTTAGTTGAATGCAATAAAACTTCGAATCATGATGTATGTATCATTCACTTACTTTCCCCCTTATTTATACTATTCATTACAGCATCATTTTTATTTTTGATTTTTCAGTCCTTGCCTACCGCATATTTTTCTTGTACTCTGTATACTGGGTTATTTACTCAGTGTGTCCCACTATCTAATCATGACTCTTTCTTTTTTAGGCCATGGCCCACCCTGGAGCAGCGCCGCATCCAGATGAGGATGCGCAGTCATGTGTTTCCTTAGACCGCACGCTGATGAGTTCTGACGATGAGATCAACGATCCCCAGGTCATTTTCGGAAACAACGAGTCAGAGGACGAAGGAGCAGCCGCCCCAGAGTTTGACATGATAAGCGATTCCTACGAAGAGGAAGAAGACCCGGAAGAGAACCCGATAGAGGAAGATCCTGAGGAAGATCCGATAGAAGAAAATCCAGTGGAGGAAAATCCCGTGGAAGAAAATCCAGAAGAAGAGAATCGTATGGAATCGGACCTCGATGAAGAAGCTCCATCCGAGGAAGAAGAACCAGAAGATCAAGACCCTGTTGTGGAAGAACTCCCAATGGCGATCCCTGCAAGGCGATATGGGAATGGACGCCCCTACCTGAGCGCGCGAGCCTACCGCAACCTGCTGAATCTCCACAACCGCGACTGACGGGATTTCTTTTAGATGTTGTCTATTCTGGCCAAATAAAACTGTGTATAGTTTAGGGCCACTTTTCGTCTTTGAGAATGCTTTGTTTAAAATCTTTTGAAATGAAATAAATTGTTGAGTTCGCTAATCTATCGATCTTCTTAGTTCCCTTGATGTTTGATTATTTCTTCTATACAATTATTTTTCCTACTGCGATATGTCCACCCCTACTCCTTACATTGTCTTAACACTCACTGAGATTAACCAGTACCACACCCGATCTTTTAGAGGTCCACCCTTCATCCTTCTTCTGTGCCCCGTTTGAGATCCTTCTGGGAGGAGAACATTTCTTGTGAAACTTCCGAGTTCACTAACCCTTCAAATTCTTGATTCATATGATGTACCGAACGTTATCCTCCCCATACTTTTCCCTTGTAGTCCTTTGTTGCTCACCCTTATTTCATGTGCTGACCCGATCCCAATCTCCTTAACATTCAGCCTAAAGCCGCCATACTCTAACCTTTGAATGATCCACACTTCCTTGTAATCTTTACCCTAGCTAGCCCTATACATTTTTTGTGTGTTTTCCTATTACCCTATATATATTTAGGGGCTTTATTATTCGAAATTTGGTTTTCATTATCTTGTATTTGTCGAAGAGTGCGTGTTATTGACTGCTTAGTTTTACGTATTTTAAAGTGCACTACTATTACCCTCAGTTTTCAGTAGCGCCACTTTACACCGCGCATACTTTTAGTCCATGTTTCTTAATTTCACTATACAAGTTTTCTAAATTATTTTAAACCTATTTTATCGATACATTATCCTAAAATGTTTTAATCTACCGACTAATTTTCACTACTTTATTGTCGTTACATTATTTTCGGGTTTTGTGCCCACGTTTACTATTATAAATGATTGTGCCTTATACTTATTTTTCTGCCGTACTACTTTTGATATACTTATACGTGTACATATTTGAGTTTCGATTTTATCGAATACGCCTCGAATATCATTGTGCGTTATTGTTGTTGTTGCTATTCTTGTATACAGTTAGTTGCCACTATAGTTATTCTTGCCTTATACATATTTAGACCTATCCTTTCGCATATTTATGTCTTCGAATTTCTTCGTCCACGTATTTCTAGTAAATCTTTATGTGTTAGTTTGCAATATAATAGATTTCGCATATGTTTGTATAACTTATCTTTTATTTTAAATTTCGAGGACGAAATTTTTGTAAGGGTGGTATGATGTAATACCCAGCCCCTTTTGTACCAAAACCTGTATTTTGTTACTCTAGAATTCTATTTATTTTTATTTATAATTCTATTTATTTTATTTATAATTTTATTTATTTTAATCCCCATTTATTCTTTTATCAATAAAAAACCCAAACCATCAAATAATTTCTCTCATATTTTACCCTCAGCCAATTCCTTCAGCCCAGAGCCGGCCCACTCCTCTAATCCTTTTCTCATTCACTTAAAATCCCAAGCCCGGCCCCTTTCTTTTCCCTACTATCTTATCCCTTGGCCTGAGCCCATTTTCCCTCCCCAGCCCATTAAAATAACAATTATCCCACCTCATTTCTTTTAAATCCCTTCAAATCCAAACCCAAATCTCCTCTATAAATTCCTATTAAACCACCAAGTTAATGCCTCTTTAATCCCAATTAATTTCCTCCATTAATCCCTTTTAAAATCCTATTAATCACCACTTAATTCTCATTCATTCTATTCCCCCTCTCTCATCTCACCCACATTCTTTCTCTCTAATTCTCTCTCTCTCAATTTCTCTAATTCTCCCTTTATCTCTAATTCTCTCTTCCTCTCCCTCTAAATTTCTCTCCCTTTATCAGCGTCTCACCTCCCCTCACATCAAATCAAGGAACAACGTGAAGCAGTGAAGAAAAGGAGGGCACGAAGAGTAGCTAGATCGAGTGAAATTGTCGGATTCCAAAGGACAGAGCCGGTGCTGCGTTCGTAGCGCGATCGTGCTGATACCACTGCAGTATTATTGTCGACCCGTCCCCAGGCAAGTATTTTACTTGCTTACATGCTATATACTCAAGTTACAATCTTTAATTACATAGATCATGAAGTTACAATTTTAGATCAATTATGTACCATACCTGTTCGAGGTGTGTTCCCAATGAAAATACTTGTCTATTTTGACGGAATTAGATTTTCTGTATTGGCCCTTGTTGTGATGAATACCTTGTACAAATTTCGCTGGAAAATATGACCGTTAACGACTAAAACAACTACCCTCAAGTTTACTCGTAAAACTGGAATTTTCTTGCACCTGAAAACCATTAAAATCACCATAAATTATATACATACTGGAATGATGCGCTCGAGGCCTCAAATCAAATCCGACTCGACGAACTTTAACCCTGTGCAAGTTTATAATAGTTTCTATACTTAAACAGTGTCAATATTTGGATCGGAGTGCGACTTTGGACTGCAGTCCAGAGCGACTCCAGTTGTTGGTTGCTGTTCCGTAATGGGTACCACTTGGTTTCCTTAACTCGTAGATTGTGGAACTCCACTGTTAATTATAGGTTAATCTGTCAGATAGAGAACACAATTAATTTCATCCTGTTTCGTTATCATTTGTTATTTAACTTGTAATTTAAAAGATCGGGACGTATAACAGTCCCAACAGAATCAGAATCGACATACTAGCGTTAAACAGTGTATAACTCCTGACGTATAGATGCGATTGAAGATCTGTCTATTGAGTTCAAAACCTTACTGAAAAATCTAGATTTCATTCAACTCTAGCGTCGCTAAAATCTGATCCCAATTGGGATTAAAATGCGTTGCGAAACGGACTTCCGATTCTGAAACCGGATTTCCAGCCGCGAATGCTTACAATGAAATGGCTATAATTAATGATCCTGGAACCCGATTGGCATGAAACTAAATTCGATGGATAGATAACTGAACATACTAATTATTACCTGTTTATCGTTTCGCTAAACTATAATCTTAGGATTTATGATACATTATTCAAGTGGTAGATTACTAACTCATGACATCCTAAACATGCTTTATATACTGTTCACGCATCATATCATACACATGTCATTGCATCGATAACCCAGTGATAACGTGCATTACCCAGTGTTAGGTATTAGTGATGATTGTGGCAAGTACGTTAGTGTTCGTGTATAAGTGATTAAGTGAAATTGATACGTACTTGTACACAATCAGTGAACCTTATTATTCTATTGCATTGTCGACATCTGTGGGATGCGTGTATGTGTGACTATAAGTGGTATGGGACACTTATGGAAGCTCTTGCACGGGTGTCACAGATAAGGCACCAGACACTGCCATTTATCTTAGGTATTAGTCGGGACGTGCTTGATGGAGGTCCTGCCTCCAGTTCTCGCGCAGACTTGTCACGGACCGATTAGTATTTAGGGTTATGGTTAGCGTTTGATGTAGACCACGGGGTGTGGGGTAGTTTAAGTATGAGTTCAACAGAATCTCGGGAGTCCCATGCCGGCTTATATATTTAGGGAGATATATAGAGATTTACAGGGTATGTGATTATTACCGTGATAAACATGTTGGGCCCGTGGTCCCTTCCCCTTGGGTTCTACCCTTGGGTGGAGGACACTCGCGAGTGGTTGATTCTCACACTTGGACTGATGATAGGTTTAGTGACCTGTACAGTGAGACTTAGAGACTGATAGGGATGATGGCATCGATATACATACATACTGTGTTGACATACGTGGCATATCATTCTACTGCTTTTACCGTTCCGCTGCATTGATTACTGCATGTTCATACCCATACTGCCATTGATATACTATTATATATATATATATCTATTATCACTGTTAGAATTGTCACATGATTTTATATATATTATATTGCTATTGTGTCGCTCTGACGACCTGAGTATGCATGCTCAGTGTGAGGATAAGATTTAGCCTGGACCAGGACTAGACGCACATCACGGACATCTTGTTTAGCTATCCAGAGTTATATCTTTTGTTTCCCATCAGGTCAGTTCATTTTACCGTTTTGTTCCAGTTACTGCATTTCTCATTACTTGCGCATTAATTACTGTTTATCATGAAAAACTAGAAGCCGAAGTGTGACTACGGCAGGACATTTCCTTGACCGTAGGAGCATGGCTGGCCTTGTCTACCCCTCGTATTCCGTATTTTGGGAAGCGGGGCGTGACACTTACAATCTTAGGTGATCACACCAATGGCTGTGGGACTAACCACTGCCCCTTGTCGGGGTCTAGAAACGTATACACAAATCTACTCTGCAATATCGATGCACGGTCTCGATATTCCTGTGACTTGGGACCTTTAAGGATGTGCTTATGGACTACCCAGCTCCCACAAGTATGATTATCATCATAATGCTGGTACTCAAGCAAAAATCCTACGGGTTTTATCAATATGTATCAGCCATATACGATATCAAGTATAACATATGCAAATGTTAAGATAAAGTCAAACCATAATAGTATACTACGGTATCGAGTCTTTATCAATATGTGTAAAAAATAAAAAGCAACAAAAGAAATACACATATTAAGATAAATACAACTCAAATAATATAATATATATAACTGAGCAAGATTGTCTTGTACATACATATCCCTAGCATCTTATAGAATACAGGCCTCTAGGGCATACATATTCAATAATCTCCCACTTGCACTAAAGCCTGTAATTGGCGTACCGAATACCCAACGTCTGCTCTAGGGCCAATTGTTGACGTATCGCATACCCAACATCTCAAAAAGTCGCTCGAACTACGCTTGAGGGAGGAGGGCCTTCATAAATGGATCTGTTGTATTGTCTTTCGTATCTACTCTCCGGATCTCGATCTCCGGGCGATCTACGATCTCCCTGATCAGGTGATACCGTCTCAAGATGTGTCTGGATTTCTGATGGGACCATGGTTCCTTCGCTAAAGCTATAGTCTCATTGTTATCGCAATACAAAGGTATTAGATTAACAATGGACGGAACCACTTCAAGTTCAGTAATGAACTTTTTCATCCAGACTGCTTTTTTTGCGGCATCGTTGGCAACAATGTATTCAGCCTCCATCGTCGCATCTGCGACAGTGTCCTGTTTGGAGCTCTTCCAACAGACCACCCTTCCATTAAGGGTAAACACAAAATCCGAGACAAACTTGCTGTCATCCTTGTCACTCTGGAAGCTTGAGCAGGTAAAGGACTCGACCTGGAGGTCTCCATTACCGTAAACCAAGAACATCTCCTTAGTCCTTCTTAAGTACTTGAGAATGTTCTTCACTGCGGTCTAGTGGTTCTCTCCTAGATTCGACTGATACTGGCTCACCACGCTAAGTGCGTATGCTACATATGGTCTGGTACACAGTATCACATACATTATAGATCCTAAAGCCGAAGCGTAGGGTATAGTGCTCATGTGAACCCTCTTCTCATCAGACTTGGAAGACATCTCTTTGGAGAGATGGATTCTGTGCAAAGCGGGTATATTACCGCGTTTGGAATCTTTCATACTAAATCTCTTTAGTATGGTCACTATGTACCTGGACTGTGAAAGTCCCAAAAATCTCTTAGATCTATCTCTGTAGATCTTAATCCCCAGAATATAGGAGGTATCACCCAGGTCTTTCATGGAGAACTTTTGTGACAAGAACAGTTTGACCGACTGCAGCATAGGAATGTCATTTTCTATCAAGAGAATGTCATCGATGTACAAGACGAGGAATACAACAGTTCTCCCTACAATCTTCTTGTAGATACATGGCTCGTCTTCGTTTTTGATAAAGTCAAATTCTTGACTGTTTCATCAAAATAGATGTTCCAGCTTCGCGATGCCTACTTTAATCCATAAATGGATTTAAGCAATTTGCACACCTTCACGCTGTTCCCACTATCTACAAATCCCTCCGGCTGATCCATATAAACGCACTCTTCTAAATTTCCATTTAGAAAAGTCGTTTTAAAGTCCATCTGCCAGATATCATATTCATGGTAGGCAGCAATAGCAAGTAGGATCTGAATGGATTTCAGCATAGCCACTGGAGAAAAAGTTTCATCATAGTCCACTCCTGGTTTTTGACGAAAACCTTTTGCAACAAGTTTAGCCTTATAGGTTTGCACCTGTCCATCTGCACCAATCTTCTTTTTGAAAATCCATTTGCATCCAACGGGTTTTACCCCAGGAGGAGCAACATCCAAAGTCTAAACTTTGTTGGTGTACATGGACTCCATTTCAGATTGCATAGTATCAAGCCATTTATCAGAGTCCATACTGGTAATGGCCTGCTTATAACTAGTAAGATCATTTTCTTCCAAGATGCAATCCTCTCGATCCCCATCTATGAGAAAACCGTAGTATCTCTCGGGCGGACGAGAAATCCTACTATATCTGCAGAGTGGTTGAGGTTCGTCTGGGATTATTGAATCCTCTGGTTCCACCAAATCTTCAGTTTCAGTTTGTGGTTCTAGAATTTCTTCCAGTTCTACCGTGCTCCCACTAATTTGTTTTGCAAAAAATTACATTTCTAAGAAAGCGGCGTGCTGAGCAACAAACACCTTCTGTTCCTTGGTGTGGTAGAATAGATATCCATAACCATTCCTTGGATATCCCACAAACTTACACAGAACTGACCGTGCCTCTAGTTTGTCCGGATTATGCTTTCTAATGTAAGTCGGACAACCCTATATCTTAAATATTTTTAGATACGGCATTTTACCATTCCATATTTCGAATGGTGTCTTAAGTACGGATTTGGATGGAACATCATTCAATAGATATGCCGCTGTCTGAAGCGCATACCCCCAGAATGAAAGAAGCAGATCAACACCACTCATCATGGAGCAAACCATGTCCAAAAGGGTACAGTTCCTCTGCTCCGATACACCGTTGTGCTGTGGTGTGTACGGAGGAGTAAGTTGAGAGAGAATACCATTCTATTTTAGAAAATCATGGAATTCTATACTCAAGTACTCCCCTCCTCGATTTGATCGAAAAATCTTGATATTTTTTCCAGTCTAGTTCTGTACTTCGCTCTTATATTCTTTGAACTTCTCAAAAGGATCAGATTTGCGTTTTATGAGAAATACATATCCGAACATAGAGAGATCATCAGTGAATATAATAAAATACGAGAACCCACCCCTTGCATGTATAGACATCGAACCATATACATCACTGTGTATGAATCCCAAGAGCTCTATAGCTCTTTTTCCGTGTCCGGTGAACGGAGATCTGGTCATCTTTCATTTGAGACAAGACTGACAAGTTTCATAAGATGAAAATTCGAACGTATTCAAATATCCATTCTTATGCAACTTACTTAGTCTTTTCTCACCGACGTGACCAAGTCTACGATGCCACAAGTAGGTTTGGTTCGTGTCTGAACTCTTCCTTTTGCATGTGTTTTGTATATTGAATATTGTGTTTTGATTAAGAACATAGATACCATAGCAAAATGTACCTTCTGCAACCAATGCCTGATTAAGGTAAATGTTCATGATATATCTATTTAGAACAAAGTTATATCCATCTTTATCAAGTAAATAGACTGATATGATGCTGCAAAGTATGGAAGGTACATAGTGACAATTGTTCAAAATCATAGTATTGCCACTTGGCAACACTAAGTGATATTCACCAACGACATCAATATCAACTTGTGCTCCTTTCCCTACTCTAAGGGACATATCACCCGGTCCAACCATTCTATTTTTTCTTTGTCCTTGTAATAAATTACAGATATGAGATACTAATCCGGTATCTAGTACCCAGGAGGTAGGGTTGACCGAAAAACAGTTTTCAATAACAAATACACCCGAAGAAGATGCATTATAATACTTCTTCATCAATAGGGTCATCTGGAATTCCTTACAGTCCTTTTTCTCTTGTCTGTACTCGAGACAGTTGTCACAAGTTAGAGCCGAACCGACGTTCTACAGCCCAGTGTAATATGCTGGTTCGGTCAAATCAAACATTTTATTATCTTGATTAGGGCGTGACATGGTTGCTACATGGAGAAAGAGAAAAGAAACACTCAGCGTGCGCTCTTGTAAGATTAGATTGGTTATTAGTTTATCTAATCAGGATGGCTCCCACCGTTTCCTCGAAATTTACTTCAAACTTTTAGAAGGAAAACTAGTTGGGATCATTCGCACCTTACAAGTTTGCTAACCGTTCAGTCAGGTGAGTGTTGGTACTCCGAGGGAGGTTTCCCGTGCTCTCGCACTGACCTAACTAAAATAAAACTCGTTTTCGCATAGGCAAAGCCCTGTTAACACTTTTCTAAACACCTAATATGTTAGCTAATTATGAAGTGAAAAATATCTCTCAAGAGTAATCCTACTCATCAGTGGGATCGGGATCCAACTATCATCGTGTGATAATCTAGATGGAAGCTACTCTAGTTACCACACTTCAGAAGGTAGGCAGCACTAGCAAGTTTCCTGTATATTTGAAACTCCCGATGTGGTTTTTGCCCCTAACGTTTTATGACCCTGACTAGGTCAACAAACCATAAACCGCTAGATAAGTTCAACCCATCATTTTCTTGATTGCATTAAACCCACTCGTATATGCCCTTGACTAGGTCAACAAGGCCACACTACTTTCCTAACCAATCGCATTACAATGCAAATAAAAGCACCACTTAGCTACCGTACACTACACCTTGGCTAGATCAACAAACGCAACACGAATACTAAATACTACTATTCTGAAATGACGAACGATTACGGCTGGTTTTTGGCAAAAAAACTTTTAACGTAATGAACTTGATATCGTTAAAGGAACCGAGTAGTTTTGAAAAGGAGTGGTTTAGGCTCCGCTTTTGAAAACTAGTGTGTTTGAAGAAAACCGAATAATCTACAGTAACATAAACTTTCGCTCAAGAGGTCACTCCCTGTGAAGGGATCTAGGCTCTTGCCTCCTCGAATGAGGTGCGGGATATTCCTAACTAAATACCACTATGCAAAGCGAAAGAATACGACTATAGTTTTTCGAAAATTTGTTCCAACAACATCTTTTAGGTTTCTTTTTCCTTGCATTAATTAAAATTAACACGGTCCCATCAATTAAATCCCATCACACCAGAAAAGAACGAAAATAAAATGTACGTATATGCCATCTGCATTCGCCACGGGGCCCCATCATGCACCGTTAGTTTACTTAACTGACGGCAGAGCGGGGACAGGACTAGCGCGGATGCAAAACATATACAACATCTACTAGTTGTTGGGGTAAAAAATTGCACCCCGGCTGACCAAGTCAAAGTCAAGGTCAACCCTAAGACAGGTAGGCCCAAGCTCAGATCAAGTAGGCTCATGCCCGAGTCGAGCCCGAACATGAAGTGGTCGGCTTCCCCCATGCCGAAAAATAAATCATGTAATAAATAATATTTTGATGTAATCTTTATGGGCATAAATCCAAATTTTTGTAAAGCCCATGGTTTATGTGCAAAAGAAATGAGCACATGAGGCATGGGATGGGCAAAATGCCATTTTGTAAAGCCTAAGGGGCTATGTGTAAATGTGTAAGCCTATAAAAGGCAACATGGTGATGAATAAAGGATACACTTTTCATTCTCTAAAAACTCTAGGTTTTTTGTGCCTCGTTCTCCTTCCTCAAGGTTCTAAATCTTCTTCTTTTTTTGAATTAAATCAAGAGTTTTACTCTTCCTTTTCCAAATCTAAATAGTTTTTCACCACAAAACCCATAAAGGGGACCTCAGATCTTCCATTAGATCTAAAAATTGGGAGATTTTTAAATCTCACGCCCCCTTTTTCTCCAAGATCCGGCCAACAAAGAGGAGGAAGAAGGAGACCCATCTCCGAAAATCCCACTTTGGAAAAGATCCAAGGCTCAAGAGAAGATCCAAGACTTAAGAGAGAAGAACCTCTGAAGATTCTTAGGGAGTTCAACTCCAAGACCTAAATCCTTAAAGGAGTTTAACTCCTAATCCAGATCTTTTGGAGTTTAACTCCACTCAAAATCCTCTTTTGGAGTTTAACTCCTATTTCCGGGGGATAAAAACCCTTTCTTTTTGCTAGCGCCCAGCGCCCAAAGCGCTAGCGCCAGCACCGAGCGCCCACGTACCGGGCACATGAGGCGCTAGTGCCCAACCGCCCACGTGCCGGGCACGTGAGGCGCTAGCGCCAAAGCCCGAGCGCCCACGTGCCGGGCACATAAGGCGCTAGCGCCCAAAGCGCTAGCGCCCAAAGCGCTAGCGCCAGCGTCCGAGCGCCCACGTGCCGGACACGTGAGGCGCCAGCGCCAGCGCCCGAGCGCCCACGTGCCGGGAACGTGAGGCGCTAGCGCCCAAAGCGCTAGCGCCCAAAGCCCACGTGCCGGGCACGTAAGGCGCTAGCGCCAGCGTGCTGCGCACGTGAGGCGCTGGCGCCTTCTCCCATGCATCCTTTGGATGCCCTTTCTCTTATATATATATGTGTATATATATATATATATATATATATATATATATATATATATATATATATGTATACACACACACACACACACATACTCCACAACACTGTCCCCGTAAAAAATCTGCGGGGCCCCTGATATATCCAAAACCCCTTCAAAACACGTACGCACACTGCACATTGAGTTCGCATGGCTTGTTTGACCCGTCAATCGGAGGTTCCCTTGCTCCAAAGGCTAGGGGTAATTAACGGCAGCTTAGTCCGCGGCTGCTGGAGATTCGGATCCCCACAATCAATAAACCCTAACCTACCGTAGGCAGGGGGAATCAGTAGTACGCCTGACAAGCGCGCGTATTCCCATCTCAATAGGGTGACGAAAAACACTCTACAGATTCTGGCACGCCCGGTGGGACTTATCTCTCCTTCCATATTTCGGGTTAAACGTTCATGCGAACTCAATCAATATACATATCTATATTTATACTAAAAAATGCTCTTTCATGCAGGTTTTCAAGCAATCACTTTTCAACAATGTCTCCAAAAATGAACTCAGCTCTCAGCACGGCTCCCATCTCCTACACGATGAAGATGAACACCAGGACGGTCCTTCCGGCCAGTCTCGGGTGACAGTGGGAGGAGATGCCGCTACCATTTGGCTTTATTCTGTTCATGCCAGCTAACGCCGTCCCTGCTCTTCAAGCCCCGGTGATGGATAAACCGACCTCAAAAGGTAGGAGGCCAAATGTGGTGATCTCGAAGGCACCACTACCCAAACGCAAGTCGGTGTTTGAACGGATTTCCTTAGCTCCAGCTGGCGGCAAGTCCATCAACACCAACAAAGCAATAAGGCATCTCGAGCAAGCTCCAGCGGTGCCCTTGACAACTGCTCGATCGGGTATCTTCTCTAAGCTCCCTGTCAATCGACTCACGATGGCTTCCTAGATGACGGATGACCGTCAAGCCCTCAAAATCGAGAAGCTAAGACAAAAAAGGCTCAGGTATAAAGCCAACAAAAGGGCTAGGGTTTCTGCTGATTTGAACATCGTAGGGTTCCAAGAACGAGATTACCCAGCAACGACAGCTGAAACGGCTGTAAATCTCACTAACTCTTTTGAACCGCTGAAATTGGTTCAGAAGAATGCCATGACCACGAAGGTCAAGAAAGCTGTGATCCGGATAGCGCCGCCCAAGGACCTAGACAGGTCAACCGTCTTCCGTCACCTGTCCTTTCCAAAAGATGAAGGGCCGTGACGATGGTCCGAAAAATCAGCCGCCAAAGATAAAGAGATGGCTGGGTATGTGGTCCACACTGTCTACATGGTCGGACATGAAGAAACGAACCCTCATCTTCTTCACAGCTATGGTTATGATATGGTTGACGCTACCCAGCATCGGCTCGGTCTAAATGATGAAGAGCCCGTGGTTCCTGCGGAATTGAGCTCAGGCAATAAGGATGACCCGGTTGTCATATCCGGAACTACAGAACAAGCATTATTCCGATGGCTTCAGAGGCAGCTTCCGGACAGGGATGAGAAGTTAGCCAAGGTACAGTCAAAAGTCGACGAACTGGTAAACGTCGCGGCAGATCTCGCGAGACAAGTCGCCCGATTGCAATTACAGCAGAATCAAATTTTGGTCCATGAGCCAGGGACTGATACCCGGAGGCAGCTAACTGATACCCCCTTCAGCCTAAGAGTGGAGCGCCTTCGCGAAAAACGGCCGTGATCAGCCTCCAATCCCTCCGATACATACACCGAAGGGGAATCGGCTCTGAAAGAGAAACTGGATAAGGTCTATTCCTTCAGAAGGGAAAACTTCCGTAAAATATTCAAGGACGCCCTGAGAAACGGTCTACAATTGCCAGAATCAAAAAGACTGCAAGAAGCGAATATGACCAACGACCCCAAATACTGCCCCTATCACAGATTGATAGGTCATGCCATTGAGGACTGCTTCGTTTTCAAAGATTGGGTCGAAAAGCAATACAAGGCAGGAAAGATAGAACTGTCTAAAGGCGTGTTAACAAACAGTTAAGCTACGACTGCCGATTTCATATAAATCGAGACCGAAGCCCTTCGGGAACCTGATTCTCTCAGACATGTGCCATTATCTGAAAAGGGAGAACCAAAGACCGATCGGCCTCAAGGACCAGCATCAGTAAAGGCACCTACTCCAATGGAGAGAAAAAAAGGTATACTCCTTCAGGAGGGATGAAGTCCGCAAAATATTCGTGAACGCCTTGAATAACGGTCTGCAACTGCCTGTTCCAATGAGGCCACATGAAATGAACATGACCGACAATCCCATTTACTACCCATATCATAGAATGGTGAGTCATACCATTGAAGACTGCTATGTTTTCAAAGATTGGGTGGAGAACTAATACAAACTTGGGAAAGCCTCACAGTCGTCAGATGTACCGACAAGCCACGGAGCTACGCTCATCAACACAACTCCGCCAAGATCAAAGTTCGCGGAGCTGGGATAAGCAAACTGACCACCACGTCGTTAAACTGGGAACGATGGACCACCACGTCGTTAAACTGGGAACAGCTGACCACCACGTCGTTAAACTGGGAACGATAGACCACCACGTCGTTAAACTGGGAACAACTGACCACCATGTCATTAAACTGGGAATAATCGTCCTCTAAGTCGTTAAACTGGGAATGTAAAAAAATGTGTGTAAATAAAAAAATGTGTGTAAATAAAACAGAAAAAAAAATAAAGCCGAAATGATGGGGCAACCGCGAATAAATATCCGAAATGATAGGGCAATCGCGACCTTCGTGATAAGAAAAGCTGAAATGATAGAGTAATTGCGGTAAAAAAAGGCGAATGATGAGTCGCTCCTGGTACCATATTCCAGTGCAGCGATGCAGACGCCATCCAAAACTCAAATCCCCAACGGCGAATGGTGAGTCTCTCCTGGTACCATATTCCAGTGCAGCGATGCAGACGCAAACCAAACACTGAATGTCCCAATGGCGAATAATGAGTCGCTCCTGGTACCATATTCCAGTGCAGCAATGCAGACGCCAATCAAATTCCAAATCCCCAAACGGTGAATGCTGAGTCGCTCCTGGTACCATATTCCAGTGCAGCGATACAGACGCCAACCAAAATTCAATCTCCCAAAATTCTCCCAGCCCTACGGTTGGTCCCCAAGTTGACTACCGTATTCAATCCACGGGCTCAAATAATTCTCATCATACCCATGCCCCACCACAGTCACCAGTCACGCGGCCGTTCTCCGCCCTTGGAATTATGCTCCATTAGGAAAGACCCACTCATGTGTCCTCACGATACATGAGGAGAACAAACCTTCGTAGGATCCTTACGACTCACAAAGGAAAAACACACTTGGTAGTCCCCACGACTCCTAAGGAGAATACACCTACGGGATCCTTTCGACTCGTAGGGAGAATACTTTTATGGGACCCTTCCGGCTCATAAAATTGAAAAAGTCTTAGGTGATAGGGACCTAAGACTTTCTCCTAAGCTATCGCTCCCAACAGGAAAAGGCAAATGGTGAATTGCTCCTGGCACATCTGCTTTAGTGTTAGCAACGCTGATGCCTACCCTAACCCCAAAATTCCAAACTCCAATCCAATAGACCCCTAAGTCTTTAAACTGGGAATAGATGACCCCTAAGTCGTTAAACTGGAAACAATGGAGATCCCCTCACGGCGAATGATGAGTCCTCCTGGTACCATATTCCAGAGCAGCGATGCATATGCCAACAAAGTCCCAAAATTCTTCCGGCCCTGTAGTCTGGATCATACATCCTGCAAAACCGTATACGATCCATGGGCGTAAAACGAGCCTAATCTCTCCCAAGTCCTACCGGCGAGACCACATCAAAGTCTCACCAGCGATGAAGATTCCAAAAAAAAAGGTATGTCCACAAGAAAAATGGGCACGGATGAAAACCCGAAAGGGCTCCGTGAGTAAAAACAGCAGGACTGTCCGTGAGTTTGTGAAAACCCGAAAGGGCGCAAACTCGTGAAAAAGAGATGAAATGCACTCGCAAAGTTCTCTCGACTTTGTGAGGAGAAAATTCCCGTGTGAGATCCTTACGACTCACAAAGGAAAAACACACTTAGGAGTCCCCATGACTCCTAAGGAGAAATCACACCTACAAGATCCATTCGACTCGTAGGGAGAAAATGCTTTTATGAGACCCTTACGGCTCATAAAATTGAAAAGTTTTAGGTGATAGGGTCCTAAACCCGTCTCCTAAGCCATCGCACCCCAACAAGCAAAGGCAAATGATGATTCGCTCCTGGTACCACATTCCAGTGTAGCGGTGCTGATGCCAAACCAAAACCAAATCCCTAAATCCTCTCATGACAGATGATGATTCGCTCCTGGTACCATATTCCAGTGTAGCGATGCTGATGTCAACCCAAATCAAATCAAACCAACAACCTCTGTGGTGGAATCATGCTTCATCCCAGAATTTACCCCGTGTCGAAATCATGCTTCGCCTCGGGATATCTACCTTCACTGCCGGAATTATGCTCCGCCTTAGGATCAATTCAACCAGCGACACTCCGTGTCGGGGACAAGTCGACCAGCGACACTCCATGCCGGGGACAAGTCCACCAGCGACACTCCGTGCCGGGCACAAGTCGACCAGCGACGCTCCGTGCCGGGGACAAGTCGAACAGCCAGCGACACTCCGTGCCGGGGACAAGTCGATCAGCGACACTCCGTGCCGGGGACAAGTCGATCAGCCAGCGACACTCCGTGCTGGGGAAAAGTCAATCAGCGACACTCCGTGCCGGGGATAAGTCGACCAGCGACACTTCTGTAGGGTTCCTGGGCACTCTCAAGAGGTCTCACAAGGCATCAACCATGCCAATTTCAAATTTTACAAGTGCCGAGAAACTCTAATACGGATCGTTAACTAGAATTTTAGGCGAAACATTAAACTAGTAAACAACTTCACTACATATAAGAAGCTACAACATTTGTAGATCCGGTTATCCACTTCCTTAGCTCCACGTAGTCGTCCTCTCGCTGTCCAAGTCGGATCTCGGACTCTAACATCGGCTTCATCGGAGAAATGAGCGGACTAGTCGTCGGGTACGATGCCGAAGATGATCTACGTCAAGGTTACACAAGATCAAGCTCCAACTTCAACAAGTCATGAAACTTGTGAAGAAAACACCCTATACTACTTGGCAAGAGGTAGAGGGTGAAGAAATAGGAGGTGGGTTCACTTTAGAATTGGATTTCTCACACTTTTGCTCAAGTTACCATTGTTGGTAGCAAGCTTTTCTTCATGTCAAGAAGAAGAAGAAGATGAAGATGATTATGATAAGAATAATTAAATCAAATAGAAAATAGATTATACTTATCATATAGCAACCATGGTCAAGATAACTTGTGTAGAGAATCAACTATGGTTCAAGTGAATGGTCAGGGTTAAGAAAAGAGACAAAATTGTCAAACCATGCAAAGCTTCATGAAGCTTCAAAAGAAAGTCCAAAATGAGACACCATTTTATTTCTTTTCCAAATATAAATGAAAATAAATAAATAAATAAATAAGTAAATCAAATAAACAAAACCCTAATCATTAACTTAACCATGGTATAATTCTTTACACAAACACAAGTGAGCATGCATCATTAAACATGATACAATCAAGTGCACAAAAGTATATCACATATACAACTTGTGAATTTCAAATGAGAAAAACCTTTTAAAGTGAACCAATACTAGTTAATGCAAAGTAATATATCAAATATATAATTATACATTAAATTATTAAATCAACACTTGATTCAATGATCCGGTCATATCGCATATAACCGACTAGTATCCTATGTATCGGCTTATCGAATCAATCCTTGATTCGATATCTAGGTTATATCACATATAACCAATCGATACATACATCGCGAGAATGGAATACGGTATCACATACACGCATTATTCTCGGTTCTGCACATATCTCATATGCGCTCCTATTTCGTTTCGCTTGAGCCAGGAAACCTCTGTGTAGGACTCTAAAGACTCGTCAATACGCCGGCAGCAGATGATGATCATATCAAGCACCTACAAGCCGCAAGCGGTCTGCTAAACGTAACGGCCACCCGGGTATTGAGCGATCAGAAGATCGACGAGCAAGTCCGCTCACACTCCTGTGAATCCAACCAGTAACACTTACCGTACAGTCCGGTCTGTTCGTCTGATATGTCGCATATCAAGTCTAGGGGTGGTAAACGCCAGACCCCAATAACCGATAAGTCGTGCCGATGTGAGGCTCATAACGGGTGGAGAAACTACTGGTAACACTTACCAGCAAATCTCTGATTAGCCCTGGCCAGGGACTTCCCTGTTACGGCCAATCGAGCACAGCGCAACATCAACCCCCAATACCAGGAGAGACGAAATCCCTCCTATCGTCATTGCCTCCTTGTGACTCAGGACTGTACCCAAAAACCACCGTTTTGCACGCCCTCATGGACGTGGTAAGGTGGAGATCAAAGCACAGTGGGAATCACACAAGACTCTATGACGATCTCGGGTCTACAGACTAACCTGCACAAGTGTCACCTGAGAACTGCCATCTGACGTGAGGTATAATACCATCTGGGAGTTCTCGGCGAGTCCGTCCAGTGTACCCAGTCTCCACTGAGCACCCGTATACCATCTCTGATGTCAAACACCAATGGATATGGGATCATCCACCGCCCATCTCATGGGTCGAGAAGCGTATACGCTAGTCTACACTGGTATATCGATGCCCCGTCTCGATACACCCTCGACTAGGGACCTTAAAGGATGTACTTATGGACTACCATGTCCCCACTAGTATGATCTGAATCATAGTCCAGGCAGTCAAGTACACATCCTAAGGGCTTTACCAACATGTAACTATAAGACAGTTTAAAGAGACTAGTATACATGTTAAGATAAAGAGAAACCAGATAGCATACTATCATATCGAGCAAGAAAGTCATCTCTATATATGTCCAAGCATCCAATATAATATACATCATCTGTACAATACTGGCCTCTAGGGCATATATACAACTAACAATCTCCCACTTGCACTAAGGCCAGCTGCTGTAGTATCGCATACCGAGCATCCCGAAGAGTCTCTCAAACTGTATCTGGGGAATGGCCTTCGTGAGTGGATCCGCCGTGTTGTTCTTCGTGTCAACCCTCCTGACCTCGATCTCCCGGCGATCAACTATCTCCCGGATCAGGTGATACTGCCTCAGAATATGCCTAGATCGCTGATGGGACCTGGGTTCCTTGGCCAAAGCCACCGCTCCATTGTTATCGCAATACAAAGGTATTGGATGCTCAATGGATGGAACCACTCCAAGTTCAGTAATGAACTTCTTGATCCAGACAGCCTCTTTGGCAGCATCGTTGGCAGCGATGTATTCAGCCTCCATCGTCGAGTCTGCCACGGTTTCCAGCTTGGAACTCTTCCAGCTAACCGCCCCTCCGTAAAGGGTAAAGACAAATCCCGACTGCGACTTAGAGTCGTCCTTATCACTCTGGAAGCTCGAATCGGTAAAGGACTCCACTTGGAGTTCTCCGTTACCATACACCAAGAGCATCTCTTTAGTCCTTCGCAAGTACTTGAGAATGCTCTTCACAGCTGTCCAGTGACTCTCTCCAGGATCAGCTTGATACCTGCTCACTACACTTAGTGAGTATGCAACATCGGGTCTGGTACATAGTATCGCGTACATGATAGAGCCTACAGCCGAAGCATAGGGTATCCCTTGCATGCGAGCTCTCTCCAAATCAGTCTTGGGAGACATCTCTTTGGAGAGAGTGATTCCAGAGATCGTGGGCAAGTTCCCACGCTTGGATTCTTCCATACTAAACCTCTTTACTATGGTGTCAATGTACCTGGATTGGGACAATCCCAAAATCCGTTTGGATCTATCTCTATAGATCCTAATTCCCAATATGCAGGAGGCATCACCAAGATCTTTCATCGAGAATCTTTGTGATAAGAAGAGCTTGACCGATTGCAGCATAGGAATATCATTTCCTATCAAGAGTATGTTGTCCACGTACAATACGAGGAAGACAACCTTACTCTCTGCTGCCTTCTTGTAGATACAAAGTTCATCTGGGTTTTTGACGAAATCAAACTCTTTGATAACGACGTCAAAGCAGATGTTCCAACTCCGCGATGCTTGCTTTAATCCATAAATAGATTTAAGCAGCTTGCACACCTTCCCGCTGCTCCCACTGTCTACGAAGCCCTCTGGCTGAGTCATGTACACGCACTCTTCTAAATCACCGTTTAGAAAGGCTGTCTTAACATCCATTTGCCAAATTTCGTAGTCATGATATGCAGCAATGGCAAGCATGATCCGGATGGATTTGAGCATAGCCACTGGAGAAAAGGTTTCGTCATAGTCCACACCTGGTATTTGACGAAAACCCTTTGCAACAAGTGTAGCTTTGAAAGTCTCCACTTTCCCATCTACACCAAGTTTTTTCTTGAAGATCCACTTGCTCCCAATGGGATTTACCCCTTCAGGAGAAACTTCCAAAGTCCATACTTTGTTGGTGTACATGGATTCCATCTCGGACCGCATAGCATCCAGCCATTTCACCGAGTCCCTACTCGTGATGGCCTGCTCGAAACTAGTTGGGTCATCATCCTCCATGATGCAATCCTCGCTCCCACCATCCATGAGAAAACCATAGTATCTCTCAGGTTGGCGAGGAACCCTACTAGATCGGCGGAGAGGCTAAGGTTCATTGGGAGCTACTGAATCCTCTGGTTCAACCAAATTTTCTGTAGTAGTCTGTATTGCTGGAACCTCTTCCAGTTCTACCTCCTTGCCACTAATCTCTTTTTCAAGAAATTCCTTTTCTAAAAAGGTGGCATGTCGAGAAACAAACACCTTTTGTTCCTCGGTGTGGTAGAAGATATACCCGCGCGAATGTTTGGGATATCCAATAAACTTACACAGAATGGACCTTGCCCCGAGTTTGTTCGGATTTTGCGTTTTTACATATGCCGGACAACCCCATATCTTAACATAATTAAGACATGGTTTCTTTCCTTTCCATAACTCATATGGAGTGGTTGGCACGGATTTGGTGGGAACCATATTCAATAGGTCTGCAGCTGTTTCCAGTGCATATCCCCAGAAGGAAATAGGTAACTCAGCTGTGCTCATCATAGAGCGCACCATATCTAATAGGGTGTGGTTCCTCCTTTCTGATATACCGTTGTGCTGTGGTGTATATGGAGGAGTCAGCTGAGAGAGAATCCCATTCTCTTTTAGGAAGTCCAGGAATTCATTGCTCAAGTATTCACCTCCTCGATCAGATCGAAGGATTTTAATACTTTTTCCGGTTTGGTTTTCGACTTCTTGTTTATATTCTCTAAATTTCTCAAAAGCTTCTGATTTGTGTTTCATCAGGAACACATATCCGAATCTAGAGAGATCGTCAGTGAATGTAATGAAGTACGAAGAACCATCCTTGGCATGTGTAGACATGGGACCGCATATATCACTATGTATCAGTCCCAAGATGTAACGTCTTCAAAATAATAAAATATGATTTTTGGGAAATTTTATAATTTAATATTATTTTAATGAATATTTTAATATTCTGGTATAATTAAATACAGATAAATGGGGAAAAATTATGGAAAATTCTAAAATAAGGTATTTTAAGGAATTGCTTCGTTTTCTGTGCATGCCCCCATTTCCTCTAGTTTTGACCCTGAGTATGTCTAGTTTTGACTGATTCCATCTAGGGTGAAATCTGGGTTGATTTTCCTATGTTGGTGTATAATTTGGGACTTGTTTTAGCATGGATTTTGGTATTTGGTGATTCATTCCTGTCGGGTGGCGTTTGGACGTCAACGACAAGTGGATTTTGATTGTGTTTACATGCGAGTCGATAGGTTTTTACCTATGCGGGTAGCGTGTGCTATTTTGGTTTCCGATGTGATTTTCATGTGCTTTAGCATTGTGATATACTTGTAGGTACCCCGCGTGATGTTGAGGCAAAGGAGGTGAAGATAGCGACATCGGCTTTGGCACACGAGAAGCAATGTGAGTAGATTTATATCTGTGGGGAGAAGTCGGGTGGATGGCGTATAGCACCCCCGCAGTCCGTGGTGATGTATACGAATACGTATACACACGAATATTTATTATGTGTTGTTTAGGGTTATTGATGGTAATAATGATATTTTGATGATAAGAATATATTGGTTTAGTTTAGTGCGAACCCTAGAGTAGTGGTTGCACTCACACATACATTTACACACATACTTGCATTCATTCTTTCATTTATTAGAGTGCATATGATGGTGCGTATATCTACACATGGGTATGGGACTATGTGTTTATATACTGGATTTGAGGATAGTATTTGGGATTTGAGATGAGTCGATGAGATTGGGCTTGAGGCCAAGAGATCGGTGATGTGATTTGGTTCGTATTGAGATACGACACGATGCTTTAACGGGTCTTTTGACGTAGTGATTCTTACACCTGCATGCATACATAGAGGGTATCAATATTGTACTAGACGTAGATCAGTACCCCGATCATGACATTTGATAAAGAGGATACCAGATAAATAGTATGATGAATGTGATATTGACCCGTACCCAGATTTGGGATGCCGTACGACGGATTTACGTACAAGCTATATTTTGATGATTGATCCACACTCTTGACTTGGGATGTCTGATTATAGATAGGGTATCGGATATGATATTATTGAGGCGGGATCACCGACTAATATATATACATGTATGTATATGTATCGACTCAGATGTTAGGCGGTTTCCTCACCCGTAGCTCTACTTGTTAGTTCAGCCGTATAGTTTAGGATGGTTGTTAGATTAGATTAGACTCCTACCTATTTCAAAAACTAACGAATCGTGGGTATTTTAAAAGACAGCCCAAGGGATCCTACGGATATTTCAAAAGACGTATCTTTTCATAAAAACACCGTAGCCCCTATTTTCAAAACCCCATGATTCGTGTTATTTCAAAAGGCACCAATTGTAGAGGTTATTTTAGATTAATGCAGATTAGTTATAGTTGCGTCTAGTATTCAGCTTCCGCTCATTATTGTGGTTCGCATCGCATCGCATGCTTATATTATGTTTCATACTCCATTATTGATGTTATGCTGTTAGGACACCAGCACCATTACCGATGATGCGTATGTACCACGTACACTTACTTGCCGGCTCACACACATCTTCATCGGTAATTGCCATGTCACGTACACCTTAGAAAATATTATTGCATCGACATAGGTTGTTAGCTAATAATTTAGACATGATATTAGTGTACTTGCCTTATATGCTAGATTAGACATTGTAATTATTAGTTGTTACATCATGCATGTTATTATTCATGGATTTGTATGCCTGTATGCACTGTTTACATGCTATTGAGGATTGGATTCGGATTTCCATGAGATTTTCTGGATTTGGGGGAAAACCGCAAAACTTATATAAACTTCTTTTCTCTCTTTAAAATAAAAAGTGCGGTTTTCCCATGATGTATGAGTCGTCCACCATGAGTTTGCTGATGGATTTGGAAACCCGATTCGAGGAGACGGATGAACCGTTTCGGGTACATGGTGGACCCGGTAAGGTACCCCGGGGCAAGAAGCGCGTGGTGATGACGATGTGAGCCTGGCAGGGGAGCACTACCTACCGGTGATTTTACCCGACGCGTCGGATATCCGGAGGATACCGTCGTGGTCTTGAGATGGATGGTAGGGGCCGGTCTGGACTGACGGCGCCCTAGATATTATGATTGAGACATTGGGATTTCGAGATTTCGAGGTACAGAGACTGTGATACAGAGATATCGAGATATTGGGATTATGTTTTGTGCCGATGCTAGGCACTGTTTTATGCTGATTTCATTATGATACCTCAACTAAAAATACAAGGGAAATCTCACTAAATTATGAAAACAGTTTCTTCATTTACATGTATTCTGCTTTCATGTATTCATACCTCATATTCATGACATACTATTACCTGAGGCACTAGCACGAGCACGAGCACTTGGCACTACATTCACGTATAGAGATTACATTGCCAGTTTAGCATGCTTCAGCTTTATTCATATTGAGGTTTCTTTATATCTGATCGTATTGACCTAGGTTGGGTCATGCATTCGATCTCTGCTTGTAGATATCTTTCTATTCACGAGTTGGCAACTCACCCCCGTTGTGCCCCAGTTCTTGCAGGTTTGCCGTACAGTTCTATAGCGGCATTTCTGGCACACTGCTTCCTTTTGGGTGATTTGCTTGGATAGGTGGGTTCTTTTGTATCAGAACCGCCGTTGTATTTATATTATTCATTGTATCTAGAATATCCATCAACCAAAACTCGTATATTGTTTCAGACCTAGACTAGTGATGTGTTATTCGACCATAGAGTCGCGCTTAGTAGTGTTGCGGTTTTCTTGTTGCTTTTGAGCTTTCTTTTGGATTTGATCCTCGCCACTTGGCGTTGTATATTATTGTTGCATGTGTGGTGGTGACCGTCGATTGACGAAGAGCTAGCTCCTGCTTGGGGATGCCTTTATCATTGCATATATTGTTATCCTTGTTATACCCCATTCGGGGCCAGTTTTACAGAAGAAACTCTGCCGAAATTTTTAGAAAAGACTGTACTGTTTTTAAAAATGCATATTCGGCTTAGTTATTTAAAAACCTTGATTTCAAACATGTTTTTCTTCACTTCTTTAAACCAGTTTCTTTACTTATTCTTAAAAATGGTTTTAGATTTCTGGGCTTTTGGCTTACTTGGATCAGATGGAGTCCTATAGACTTCATATGGTTCAAGGGCCAGTCACGTGCTCTTTCGGGTCGTGACAAAGTTGGTATCAAAGCGCTAGGTTGACCTTGGTTCGAGTTTAAGTTTGACTATGTGGAGCCTAGGGCGTTTATATATATACGGAACTTAGGCTTGACCTTACGGAACTTAGACTTGGTCGAGGGGGTATTGGACCCGAACTTTCGTCGTGTAGGATGACCCTTGGTTGATGGAATAGGTAACTAAAGTAGAGTGACGTACCGTTGGTATGTTCCGCGGCATACTTACGACACGCCACTCCGCTTAAGGAACCTTAGGATGTACATATTTTCGAGATCAGTGATCCTCTTTATATCCAGGATTATACATCCATTTGAGATCCCCGATTCTATTAGTTTCATGATCATACCTTTATTGATGCTGTTCCTTCCCATGATCATGTATCCACTTTGGATCTGTTGTTTCCTTTCTTGCCATTGATGTGCTCCCCTTGATACTCGATTGAGGTTCCTGTCACCATGTTTGAGGGCAGTTTGGGCTGCTGCTAGGGTTACGGCCGGTGTGAGCTCGTTTGGTACGAGGGCCGACCATTGTGTTTTCTGGTGATATGGGAACGTCTCGAGTTAGTGTTGGTGATTGTGACCTCTAGTGGAGGCGAGTGCTTGGTCTTGCACCGGATGATCGGGCCATTGTTAGAGCTGCCAGTTGAGAGAGGACTGTTGATGTACAGCATACCTCAGAGATTGTGATGTCGCCTACCGTGCAGACAGATGGACCAGCTGTTGCTGAGATTGACAGGATGTCGCTTCCGAAGCTTACGAGCTGAGATTGCCGTAGCTTTCATGCAGATATGAGACAGATGATAGCTAGTCTACCCGATTTGAGAGACGAAGGTGATTCGTCCGATTTTGCGCCGGAGCGGGCCCTGATGAGTTTAAGATTTCCAGTGTGGAGAGTCTTACTCAGATCTAGAGCAGACCGACTCAGAGATGACCGCCTATGTATTGCCTTTCCTGGAGGATTGAGGCGCTGTTCGGCGTACAGGCGAATAAGCCAGTTGCTGCTGCAAATGACGAGATGTCGCCCAGATGGTTGGAGCTACTGCAGCGTGAGCATATACTTAGAGAGATGATAGCGAGTCGCTAGTCACCTGAGGATGAATGACTAGGACAGGTGGTTCGTTTGTTTACCGATGCGAGGTCATCAGATAGATTGTTTCCAGCTAGAGACGACTTCACGCAGGTTCGTTGAGAGTCGATAGAGACGATCGAATGTCAGGAGCCCATTTTCCAAGTTTAAAGTATACGGAAAGACATGCAGGTGATTCTATGGACTCTCTAGAAGAATGAAACCCTAACTCGACTTAATGACCGTGTGAAAGCCTTTGAACCTTCGGGTTTGCGGCGGTTCCTCGGCGCCATTAGTGAGGCTTGGGTTTGCCCTTCTACGGCTGGACCACCGACGCTGTGGCATGTACTCGATACTATTAAACTGTACCCATGATGTGATCTCTTGGGGGATTATGAGGATCTGACGAGTCGATCGGATGGTTCGACATCTTTCGGATATCGTGATGGGACACTGCTTGGGAGACTCCAGATGCGAGCGTAGCCGTCGGAGCGCAGTTCGTGTAGCCACGATGAGTTAAGTCCGAATCAGTCGACATTGAGCAAGGTGGAGTAAAGAGTTCATACGAGATTTCGACGAGATGACGTCCCACTCCGCTGACATTAGAGATGTGATATACACCCCGAGGCGTGGTATATGGATGTATCTTCCAGAGAGAAGCGCGATAGGTATGCAGCCGTTCCGGAATAAGCTTTAGCTTCAGCATTGGATGATGACTTCCGGGCATTTCGGCAGGATTGAGATTTGAGAAAGGAACCTCGACAGGACCTTTCTGGAGTACGTTACGAGAAGACCTAGACCAGGAGTGGTCGTATTGCGCACACCCAGCAGGACAGAGTTCGGCATTGTCGACGAGGTAGTTGACCATGTTCGGATAAAGGAACTTACCCAGATGCGTTGCAGATTGATCAGGGACAGACGAGTGATGAGTATTCCTCCGATGGTTGGGACGTGTTCCCGAGGACCTGTTCGGCCTGACATCCTCTACAGAATGATGAAGCTACAGAATATGCGATTTCGAGTCCGTGCGAGAGACTTCAGATTGACCGTGGCCGAGAACAGTGCAGTGCGTAGTAGCTTGGCGTGACGTCATAGTGGACGACGATAGAGACAATTGGAACAAGAGGTTCGTGTGAGACACTGATGAGCTGTCATTGCTTCCCGTCGAGACTAGAGACCTGATATGCTTACAGAGACGTTGGAATGTGAACAGTTTCCGAGAAAATATTGTGCTGAGGACACAGGTGTTTTTGAGCGAGAAGAGGTTGTGCAGGAAGCCAGCCTCTGTACAGATCGGCATAGGCATGATCGGAAGAGACCTTGAGCAGGATTCCTTCCAGGACATTGCTGCAATGATGTTTGCACCCAGGATCAGATGTGTGACGTGCTTTCAGAGAGCCAGAGGCCGACGCCAGTGATACGCTGCCTTACGAGCGGTCGTGAGGATTGACCGAAAGGTGACCAGGAAAGTGCCAGAACGGAATCGTTCCTGTCAGTACTCCTGACCGGGCCGATGAGCCGATGGATTGCGAGATTGGTAATCTACAGGAAAGATCAGGAACCAGAGGCAGAGGACGCCAGCCGCGAGCAAGAGGCAAGTAGATATCTTGCGCAGCTAGCATCGGATGTTCCGGTACCTTCTCGACCCTGAAGGATGGTATACCGACGACGGTAATTATGATTTGTGATTTTGTGATTTGATTATCACGTATCCGTTGCTTTGGATTTCGGTATTTTGGGCGATCTATTCACATGATTTAGTCTTGATGACTGAGTTTCATGATATTTGATTTTGTGCACCATGGTTGCATCTACTGGGTATTTATACCTTGTACATAGTTATTACTCTTGAGCTGTTGATTGCGATTTCATGCCTATTTTATGCTGGTGATTTGATTTACGCTTCCAGCAGAGTTTCATGTAATTTTAGTGTTTTGATTTTGCACTCGGTATAGCTTATATGTGCTTGTAGTGTATCGATATGTGTTTTGTGCCCGCAGCTGCACACGTTTATGATTTTCTTCATATCTGGATACACTTGGTGTTGCTGCTTACGTATTTGAGTTATTGCTTGGTATTTGTGCATGGGATGCACCAGTTCTATACTTCGTGCATTTGTCGCACCAGTTTTATGTTTCTTGCGTTTATCGCATCAGATTTATATTTCGTGCCTTTGTTGCACCGGATTTATATTTTGTGCATTTCGATTGCACCTGACTTCGATTTGATGCCTTTCGGTATGTCGATTTTGATTGTGATATTGATGTGGATTCTTGCACTCCGTGCTTTTGACTGGACTTACGCATATTCGACGTTGCTATTGGATTTTGTGATTCCGTGCATATTGAGTGCGCAGGGTCTAGATTTTCATTCGTGCATGATGGATGCACCGATTTGGATTTTCGCGCATGTTGGGCGCATGTTTTGAGATACGATTTTGGGGCACACCAGATGCACTAAATCGAGATTCTTCGTGCATGTCAGATGCACCTGTTTTGGCTGCCAGGCACACGTTGCCTATGACAGATGCTTCGTGCACACCCGTTGCACCTAGATGTTGTTTTGTGCACATGTTTAGCACATATATGGATTTTGATTTCCGTGCGCACCAGACGCACAGGGTGGTGTTATGTGATTTTTGTGATTTATTCCTTTTGGAGCAGTACATTTTTATGATGTTGGATATTTGCTTTCATACTGAGCAGGACTAGTCAGTGGGCAGTACCTGGATATATTTTGCATGCATCGATAGTTATCGAAGGGATTTCCGAAAAGCGAGCTATAGTCTCAGTATATACCTACGTGTCCGATATGACACGAAACGTTTTAAAAACAAGGAAACCCTTCTAAACTGTTTTCAAAACGGCGGAACGTACCTATTAAACAAAGGATATATATACACATATATAGTTATTTTCTTATGAGAAACGTCCGCCACTGTGCAGTGTTACGCGCATCGCACAGCGACTTAAAAAGATTTGGCATACATTTGCATCAGCTATTTACATGTATAGATTGGATGTCTACAAGTATAGTCTTGGTCCATATCATATTGATTTTGTATTGGATTTGACATTGTGTCGTTACCATGACTCCGATGATTGCGGATGCTTGATGGAGTGTTGCTTTTGAGTTATCTGCTCAGTACTCATGCGTATGCATTGCGCTATGATGTTTTATGTATAGATGATTTCGGAGCCCCGATGACTTGGAATTTGTATTGAAATATTTTAGTATTTGGGGGTTTAAATTTAAATTCGGGGACCGAATTTCTTTAAGGGGGGTAGATTGTAACGTCTTCAAAATAATAAAATATGATTTTTGGGAAATTTTATAATTTAATATTATTTTAATGAATATTTTAATATTCTGGTATAATTAAATACAGATAAATGGGGAAAAATTATGGAAAATTCTAAAATAAGGTATTTTAAGGAATTGCTTCGTTTTCTGTGCATGCCCCCATTTCCTCTAGTTTTGACCCTGAGTATGTCTAGTTTTGACTGATTCCATCTAGGGTGAAATCTGGGTTGATTTTCCTATGTTGGTGTATAATTTGGGACTTGTTTTAGCATGGATTTTGGTATTTGGTGATTCATTCCTGTCGGGTGGCGTTTGGACGTCAACGACAAGTGGATTTTGATTGTGTTTACATGCGAGTCGATAGGTTTTTACCTATGCGGGTAGCGTGTGCTATTTTGGTTTCCGATGTGATTTTCATGTGCTTTAGCATTGTGATATACTTGTAGGTACCCCGCGTGATGTTGAGGCAAAGGAGGTGAAGATAGCGACATCGGCTTTGGCACACGAGAAGCAATGTGAGTAGATTTATATCTGTGGGGAGAAGTCGGGTGGATGGCGTATAGCACCCCCGCAGTCCGTGGTGATGTATACGAATACGTATACACACGAATATTTATTATGTGTTGTTTAGGGTTATTGATGGTAATAATGATATTTTGATGATAAGAATATATTGGTTTAGTTTAGTGCGAACCCTAGAGTAGTGGTTGCACTCACACATACATTTACACACATACTTGCATTCATTCTTTCATTTATTAGAGTGCATATGATGGTGCGTATATCTACACATGGGTATGGGACTATGTGTTTATATACTGGATTTGAGGATAGTATTTGGGATTTGAGATGAGTCGATGAGATTGGGCTTGAGGCCAAGAGATCGGTGATGTGATTTGGTTCGTATTGAGATACGACACGATGCTTTAACGGGTCTTTTGACGTAGTGATTCTTACACCTGCATGCATACATAGAGGGTATCAATATTGTACTAGACGTAGATCAGTACCCCGATCATGACATTTGATAAAGAGGATACCAGATAAATAGTATGATGAATGTGATATTGACCCGTACCCAGATTTGGGATGCCGTACGACGGATTTACGTACAAGCTATATTTTGATGATTGATCCACACTCTTGACTTGGGATGTCTGATTATAGATAGGGTATCGGATATGATATTATTGAGGCGGGATCACCGACTAATATATATACATGTATGTATATGTATCGACTCAGATGTTAGGCGGTTTCCTCACCCGTAGCTCTACTTGTTAGTTCAGCCGTATAGTTTAGGATGGTTGTTAGATTAGATTAGACTCCTACCTATTTCAAAAACTAACGAATCGTGGGTATTTTAAAAGACAGCCCAAGGGATCCTACGGATATTTCAAAAGACGTATCTTTTCATAAAAACACCGTAGCCCCTATTTTCAAAACCCCATGATTCGTGTTATTTCAAAAGGCACCAATTGTAGAGGTTATTTTAGATTAATGCAGATTAGTTATAGTTGCGTCTAGTATTCAGCTTCCGCTCATTATTGTGGTTCGCATCGCATCGCATGCTTATATTATGTTTCATACTCCATTATTGATGTTATGCTGTTAGGACACCAGCACCATTACCGATGATGCGTATGTACCACGTACACTTACTTGCCGGCTCACACACATCTTCATCGGTAATTGCCATGTCACGTACACCTTAGAAAATATTATTGCATCGACATAGGTTGTTAGCTAATAATTTAGACATGATATTAGTGTACTTGCCTTATATGCTAGATTAGACATTGTAATTATTAGTTGTTACATCATGCATGTTATTATTCATGGATTTGTATGCATGTATGCACTGTTTACATGCTATTGAGGATTGGATTCGGATTTCCATGAGATTTTCTGGATTTGGGGGAAAACCGCAAAACTTATATAAACTTCTTTTCTCTCTTTAAAATAAAAAGTGCGGTTTTCCCATGATGTATGAGTCGTCCACCATGAGTTTGCTGATGGATTTGGAAACCCGATTCGAGGAGACGGATGAACCGTTTCGGGTACATGGTGGACCCGGTAAGGTACCCCGGGGCAAGAAGCGCGTGGTGATGACGATGTGAGCCTGGCAGGGGAGCACTACCTACCGGTGATTTTACCCGACGCGTCGGATATCCGGAGGATACCGTCGTGGTCTTGAGATGGATGGTAGGGGCCGGTCTGGACTGACGGCGCCCTAGATATTATGATTGAGACATTGGGATTTCGAGATTTCGAGGTACAGAGACTGTGATACAGAGATATCGAGATATTGGGATTATGTTTTGTGCCGATGCTAGGCACTGTTTTATGCTGATTTCATTATGATACCTCAACTAAAAATACAAGGGAAATCTCACTAAATTATGAAAACAGTTTCTTCATTTACATGTATTCTGCTTTCATGTATTCATACCTCATATTCATGACATACTATTACCTGAGGCACTAGCACGAGCACGAGCACTTGGCACTACATTCACGTATAGAGATTACATTGCCAGTTTAGCATGCTTCAGCTTTATTCATATTGAGGTTTCTTTATATCTGATCGTATTGACCTAGGTTGGGTCATGCATTCGATCTCTGCTTGTAGATATCTTTCTATTCACGAGTTGGCAACTCACCCCCGTTGTGCCCCAGTTCTTGCAGGTTTGCCGTACAGTTCTATAGCGGCATTTCTGGCACACTGCTTCCTTTTGGGTGATTTGCTTGGATAGGTGGGTTCTTTTGTATCAGAACCGCCGTTGTATTTATATTATTCATTGTATCTAGAATATCCATCAACCAAAACTCGTATATTGTTTCAGACCTAGACTAGTGATGTGTTATTCGACCATAGAGTCGCGCTTAGTAGTGTTGCGGTTTTCTTGTTGCTTTTGAGCTTTCTTTTGGATTTGATCCTCGCCACTTGGCGTTGTATATTATTGTTGCATGTGTGGTGGTGACCGTCGATTGACGAAGAGCTAGCTCCTGCTTGGGGATGCCTTTATCATTGCATATATTGTTATCCTTGTTATACCCCATTCGGGGCCAGTTTTACAGAAGAAACTCTGCCGAAATTTTTAGAAAAGACTGTACTGTTTTTAAAAATGCATATTCGGCTTAGTTATTTAAAAACCTTGATTTCAAACATGTTTTTCTTCACTTCTTTAAACCAGTTTCTTTACTTATTCTTAAAAATGGTTTTAGATTTCTGGGCTTTTGGCTTACTTGGATCAGATGGAGTCCTATAGACTTCATATGGTTCAAGGGCCAGTCACGTGCTCTTTCGGGTCGTGACACAAGAGTTCGGAAACTCTTTCTCCGTGTCCCGTAAACAGAGTTTTGGTCATCTTGCCTTTGAGACATGACTGGCAAGTGTCATAAGATGAAAATTCAAACGGATTTAAATATCCATCTTTATGTAACTTAGCCAGTCGTGTCGCATTGATGTGACCCAGTCTACAATGCCATAAGAAGGATTCGTTCAGTTCTGAACTCTTCCTCTTGTGTGTGTTTGTTATGCTCAGAACCGTTGATTGATTTAGAACATAAATGCCATTGCACAACGTGCCTGATCCAACCAACTTTTGGTTATGGAAAATGTTCATAACATTATCCTGTAATACAAAATTATATCCCTCTTTACTCAATAAAGAAACCGATATAATGTTGCATATCAGGTTCGGCATGTAATAGCATTCGTTCAGAACCAATGTATTACCAGTCGGTAATGCAAGGTGATATTCCCCGACAGTCTTAGCTGCAACAATTGCACCATTTCCAACTTTAATGTCTTTATCACCTTCTCCAAGTTCTCTACCTTTCCTTAGCCCATGTAACTGATTACATATATGGGATCCTGACCCGGTATCTAATACCCAGGACGTGGAGCAAATGGAGAAACGGTTCTCTGTAACGAACACACCCGAAGAAAATGCATCATCATGTACTTTCTTCATTCGGGTGGCATGGGAATCCTGGTATTCCCCTATATCCCGTTCAGTCCTATAACTCTTATAAGAAAGAACGGAACCAACGTTCCCCAGCACAATATAACATGCGGGTTCGGTCAATACATCCATATTATTATCTTTATTAGGGCATGACATGGTCGCTACCTGGAGAGAGAGAGAAGAAAACACTTTAGCGTATGCTCGTGCAAGATCAGATTGGTTATTATCTTATCTAATCAGGATGGCTCCCACTGGTTTTTATCAAATCTTCCTTCAAACCCTAAAAGGAAAGACTAGCCGGGATTAATTACACCCTACAACTTCGTCGATCTTTCAGCCAGGCCAGTGTCGGTACTTTGAGGGAGGTTCCCCGTGCTTTCGCACGGACCTAATTAAAGTAAATCTCGTTTTCCCAGAGGCGTAACCCCGTTGACACCTTTCTAGACACCTACTTGATCGGCTAATTGTAATGTGTAAAACTCTCCCAGGAGTAACTCTTACTCGCAGTGGGTATCGGGATCCAACTATCTCATAGAAGGTATGCAATCTCATTGCAAATTTCAACACTTGAAATTCCCGATAATATTTTGCCCCTAGCGTCCTATGACCTTGACGCAGGCCAACAAACCATAGTGCGCTAGTCAAGTTCAACCCGTCATTTCCTGATTGAATTAAACCCACCCGCACGACCCTTGACGCAGGCCAACAAAGTCGCACGACTACCCTAATCCAATCTGCATCATATGCATAAGCAGATAAATACTAGTTAGCTACCGCACACTACGCCTTGACGCAGGCCAACAAACGTAGCACGAATACTAACTACTACTTATCTGAAATGACGGAGGGCTACGACAGGTTTTCTGAAAACCTATTGCGTAATGAACTTGATATCGTTGTAGAATCAAATGAAGTTTTGAAATGGAGTGTTTTTTTAGGCTTTTTCTAGTTTTGCTAAAGGGGTCACTCCCGGTGAAGGGATCGTCGGCCCTTTCCTCGTCGAATGAGGTGCGGGATATATCATATATATCACTGTGCAAAGCAGAAACTATAGAAGCAATCAAAAGACAAACCGAGTGTGTAGCATCTGCCAGTTATTTCTAAAGGAGTCACTCCCGGTGAAGGGATCTCGGTCCTTTCCTCATCGAATGAGGTGCAGGATATATCACATATACCGCTGTGCAAAGCAAGAACTGTAGCTACCTGTTTTATTTAAAATTTGATTCTACAACATCTTAGGTTTCTTTCCTTTCATTAATCACATTAATGAAGTCCCATCATTTAAGTCACCTAAACATCACAGATAAATACGACGTACACTTATGCCATCCGCATTCGCCTCGATGTCCCCTCGTGCACCGTTAGGTTAGGTAACTAACGACAGAGCAGGGAAGGGCTAGTGCGGGTGCAAAACATAAGTAACGTCTATATAATATATCATATATACTATATACTGTATCCATCAGAACATATCAAATGATCACATCACAGATATCGCAGCAGAAAATATCATATGAAATATTGGATATACTAGGACGTCCGTGTTTTCAATACGAGCCAGTATAAAACACAGATTCCACGGTCGTGATGAATAGCCAATCCCACACCCCTAGACCCCTACGAGAGCGGCAAGCAACCCTACTAATTCTAGGGTTAGGAGACCCGGACTCGACTCCTCGAGATGGTCTCCCTCTGGACCCTAGAACCCGGTTACTTGTGCTTCCCTCCTTGGGTCTATCCTAATGCGGAAAAGTAAATAATATACAAAAGGTGACATCTTCCGCAACCTGGAAGTGTCCCAATAAAAGAATATTACATATAAGTTTTTACATGAATGAAAATGAAAAAAACACTCATCTCACATAAAACCCCCCGGCTATTCGAACACGACGATCCAATATAACATATCCAGCAACACATAACATCACATGTCATCAACGTAAGTAAGTATGCATACCCCAATTGTCGTTGACGTATAGCAACGAAACCGGCGATATTGTCATACTACACTTACGGTTATAGAAAAGAAAGTGTAAAACTACAACAGTTGGAATCCGCAACCTCTTTAGACATCGCATGCCTAATCAAATGAAATTCTTAGACATCACATGCCTAACAATTATAAACCCCACATTTTAGTCTCAGTATCGAAAACTCTTTTCAATATCAAGTGAGACTAAACCGCTAGATTTATAACATTCATTCAGTTATCTCATAACTGTTTGTGAATTCCAATTATTGTATCCCATTCCAGATAAATAGAAAATATTAAACTTTCCGATCGAACATTCAAACACCCAAGTTTTCCCGAAACCGATCAACACATGAAATAAGTTCAAAGACATTCATTTCATGCCTCAGTACCAACGGTCCAGCCGTAGAAGGGTCAAGCCAACGCCTCACATGTGGCACGCCGTACTGCCCCAAACCCGAAGGTTCAAAGGGCAGTTCAAGACGGTCACATAATCGAGTTAAGGTTTGTTGTCTTCTAGAGGGACCATCGCGTTACTTGCACTACTTAGAACGTCATTAAACTACGGAAAAGTCCAACAATTGGAAATTTCCCGGCAGGGGAAAGATTGGGTATTTACATCCGGTCGAAACTTTTAACATATTCTAAATATCCGGAAAACCAAATCGACAAAATCTGACAATCCGATCGAATCATCCAAGCTCCAAAACACCCCAGAAAACTCAACTCTTGAGTTCAGATTAAAAACTCCCAGAAAACTCAGCACCTCAAATAACAAATTACTGTGCAAAATTTGAAGGCTGACGTCATTAGATGGCCGCGGAACCGCCGCAGAAGCCAGGCTTCTGCCGCGGTTCCGCCGCGCTATGGGCGTATCATTTTGAAAATTTTGCACCGTAATTCTTAGAATTTCCTGCTGAATTTTTTAAGAATTTTTAATCTGGAAAAAACCCAGTTTTTGAAAAAAATCCAGAGAGCATTTTAGAATTAGGGTTTCGGTTCGATCGGGTTTCAAACGTCGTCTACACTTCGCCTAAGGCTCTAGCTAGGCTCTGATACCGCTGTAGGGTTCCTGGACACTCTCAAGAGGTCTCACAAGGCATCAACCATGCCAATTTCAAATTTTACAAGTGCCGAGAAACTCTAATACGGATCGTTAACTAGAATTTTAGGCGAAACATTAAACTAGTAAACAACTTCACTACAGATAAGAAGCTACAACCTTTGTAGATCCGGTTATCCACTTCCTTAGCTCCACGTAGTCGTCCTCTCGCTGTCCAAGTCGTATCTCGGACTCTAACATCGGCTTCATCGGAGAAATGAGCGGACTAGTCGTCGGGTACGATGCCGAAGATGATCTACGTCGAGGTTACACAAGATCAAGCTCCAACTTCAACAAGTCGTGAAACTTGTGAAGAAAACACCCTATACTACTTGGCAAGAGGTAGAGGGTGAAGAAATAGGAGGTGGGTTCACTTTAGAATTGGATTTCTCACACTTTTGCTCAAGTTGCCATTGTTGGTTGCAAGCTTTTCTTCATGTCAAGAAGAAGAAGAAGATGAAGATGATTATGAAAAGAATAATTAAATCAAATAGAAAATAGATTATACTTATCATATAGCAACCATGGTCAAGATAACTTGTGTAGAGAATCAACTATGGTTCAAGTGAATGGTTAGGGTTAAGAAAAGAGACAAAATTGTCAAACCATTCAAAGCTTCATGAAGCTTCAAAAGAAAGTCCAAAATGAGCCACCATTTCATTTCTTTTCCAAATATAAATGAAAATAAATAAATAAATAAATAAGTAAATCAAATAAACAAAACCCTAATCATTAACTTAACCATGGTATAATTCTTTACACAAACACAAGTGAGCATGCATCATCAAACATGATACAATCAAGTGCACAAAAGTATATCACATATACAACTTGTGAACTTCAAGTGAGAAAAACCTTTTAAAGTGAACCAATACTAGTTAATGCAAATTAATATATCAAATATATAATTATACATTAAATTATTAAATCAACACTTGATTCAATGATCCGGTCATATCGCATATAACCGACTAGTATCCTATGTATCGGCTTATCGAATCAATCCTTGATTCGATATCTAGGTTATATCGCATATAACCAATCGATACATACATCGCGAGAATGGAATACGGTATCACATACACACATTATTCTCGGTCCTGCACATATCTCATATGCGCTCCTATTTCGTTTCGCTTGAGCCAGGAAACCTCTGTGTAGGACTCTAAAGACTCGTCAATACGCCGGCAGCAGATGATGATCATATCAAGCACCCACAAGCCGTAAGCGGTCTGCTAAACGTAACGGCCACCCGGGTATTGAGCGATCAGAAGATCGACGAGCAAGTCCGCTCACACTCCTGTGAATCCAACCAGTAACACTTACCGTACAGTCCGGTCTGTTCGTCTGATATGTCGCATATCAAGTCTAGGGGTGGTAAACGCCAGACCCCAATAACCGATAAGTCGTGCCGATGTGAGGCTCATAACGGGTCGAGAAACTACTGGTAACACTTACCAGCAAATCTCTGATCAGCCCTGGCCAAGGACTTCCCTGTTACGGCCAATCGAGCACAGCGCAACATCAACCCCCAATACCGGGAGAGACGAAATCCCTCCTATCGCTCATTGCCTCCATGTGACTCCGGACTGTACCCAAAAACCACCGTTTTGCACGCCCTCATGGACGTGGTAAGGTGGAGATCAAAGCACAGTGGGAATCACACAAGACTCTATGACGATCTCGGGTCTACAGACTAACCTGCACAAGTGTCACCTGAGAACTGCCATCTGACGTGAGGTATAATACCATCTGGGAGTTCTCGGCGAGTCCGTCCAGTGTACCCAGTCTCCGCTGAGCACCCGTATACCATCTCTGATGTCAAACACCAATGGATATGGGATCATCCACCGCCCATCTCATGGGTCGAGAAGCGTATACGCTAGTCTACACCGGTATATCGATGCCCCGTCTCGATACACCCTCGACTAAGGACCTTGAAGGATGTACTTATGGACTACCATGTCCCCACTAGTATGATCTGAATCATAGTCCAGGCAGTCAAGTACACATCCTAAGGGCTTTACCAACATGTAACTATAAGACAGTTTAAAGAGACTAGTATACATGTTAAGATAAAGAGAAACCAGATAGCATACTATCATATCGAGCAAGAAATTCATCTCTATATATGTCCAAGCATCCAATATAATATACATCATCCGTACAATACTGGCCTCTAGGGCATACATACAACTAACAACTTCGTGCCGGGGATAAGTCGAACAGCCAGCGACAATCCGTGCCGGGGACAAATCGATCAGCGACACTCCGTGCCGGGGATAAGTCGAACAGCCAGCGACACTCCGTGCCGGGGACAATTCGATCAGCGACACTCCGTGCCGGGGACAAGTCGATCGGCCAGCGACACTCCGTATCGGGGACAAGTCGATCGGCCAGCGACACTGCGTATTGGGGACAAGTCGATCAGCCAGCGACACTTCGTGCCGGGGAAAAGTCGATCAGCGACACTCCGTACCGGGGACAAGTCAACCAGCGACCTCCCTGTCGGAATCATGCTCCGCCTCGGAATCAGGTCAACCAGCGACACTCCGTGCCGAGGACAAGTCGATCAGCGACACTCCGTGCCTGGGAAAATTCGATCAGCCAGCGACACTCCGTACCGGGGAAAAGTCGATCAACGACACTCCGTGTCGGGGACAAGTCAACCAGCGACCTCCCTGTCGGAATCATGCTCCACCTCGGAATAAGGTCAACCAGCGACACTCCATGCCAGGAAAAAGTTGACCAGCGACACTCCATGCCGGGGACAAGTCGAACAACGACACTCCATGCTGGGGAAACGTCGAACAGCGACACTCCGTGCTGGGGAAACGTCGAACAGGGACACTCCGTGCCGGGGACAAGTCGAACAGCGACACTCCGTGCCGGGGAAACGTCGAACAAAACACTCCAGGCCAGGGAAACGTCTACCACGGACACTCCTCCTCGGAGATGCGTCAAGCGTCGACCGTCCATGTCGTAAAAAGGGCAGTGCAGGCTTCCCACAAATCGGGAACCAAATCGCTCCGGGCCAGGAAAACGTCTACCACGGACACTTCGCCTCGGAGACGAGTCAAGCGTCAACCGTCCTTGTCGTAAAAACGGCAGTGCAGGCTTCCCACAAATCGGGAACCAAATCGCTCCGGGCCAGGGAAACGTCTACCACGGATACTCCGCCTCGGAGACGCGTCAAGCGTTGACCGTCCATGTCATAAAAAGGGCAGCGCAGACTTCCTACAAAGCAGGAACCAAATCACTCCGTGCCGGGGAAACGTCTACTACGGACACTCCGTCTCGGAGACGCGTCAAGCGTCGACCGTCCATGTCGTAAAAAGTACAGTGCGTCCCAAAAAGTGAGAACCAAAGCAAGTCGCCTCCACATGAAAGAAGATCAATCAATTTCATGCACACGACCCATATATGTGGTGTGCATTTATTGATGGGGGCACTTTGTTGGGGTCGAAAATTGCACCCCGGTTGCCAAGTCAAAGTCAAGGTCAACCCCAAGCCAGGTGGGCCCATGCCCAGATCAAGTGGGCTCATGCCCGACTCGAGCCCGAACATGAAGTGGCCGACCTCCCCCATGCCGAAAAAATAAATCATGTAATAAATAATATTTTGATGTAATCTTTATGGGGATAAAGCCAAATTTTTGTAAAGCCCATGGCTTATGTGCAAAAGAAATGAGCACATGAGGCATGGGATGGGTAAAATGCCATTTTGTAAAGCCCAAGGAGCTATGTATAAATGTGTAAGCCTATAAAAGGCAACATGGTGATGAATAAAGGATGCACTTTTCATTCTCTAAAAACTCTAGGTTTTTGTGGCTCCTTCTCCTTCCTCAAGGTTCTAAACCTTCTTCTTTTTATGAATTAAATCCAGAATTTTACTCTTCCTTTTCCAAAACTAAATAGTTTTTCACCACAAAACCCACAAAGGGGAGCTCAGATCTTCCATTAGATCTTAAAAAAGGGAGATTTTTAAATCCCACGCCCCCTTTTTCTCCAAGATCCGGCCAACAAAGAGGAGGAAGAATAAGACCCATCCCCGAAAATCCTACTTTGGAAAAGATCCAAGGCTCAAGAGAAGATCCAAGGCTTAAGAGAGAAGAATCTCTGAAGATTCTTAGGGAGTTCAACTCCAAGACCCAGATCCTCAAAGGAGTTTAAATCCTAATCCAGATCTTTTGGAGTTTAACTCCACTCAAAATCCTCTTTTGGAGTATAACTCCTATTTCCGGAGGGTAAAAACCCCTTCTTTTCGCTAGCGCCCAGCGCCCAAATGCCCACATGTCGGGCACGTGAGGCGCCAGCGCCGAGCGCCCACGTACCGGGCACGTGAGGCGCTAGCACCCAACCGCCCATGTGCCGGACACATGAGGCGCTCGCTCCCAAAGCGCCAGTGCCAGCGCCTGAGCGCCTACGTGCCGGGCACATGAGGCGCCAGCGCCCAAAGCACTCGCGCCAGCGCTCGAGCGCCCACGTGACGGGCACGCAAAGCGCCGGCACCCGAGCGCCCACGCAAAGCGCTAGCGCCCGAGTGCCCACATGCCGGGAACGTGAGGCGCCAGTGCCCAAAGCGCTGACGCCAGCGCCCGAGCGTCCCCGTGCCGGGCACGTGAGGCGCCAGCGCCCAAAGCGCGCGCCAGCGCCAGCGCCTGAGCACCCACGTGCTGGGCTCATGAGGCGCTAGCGCCCAAAGCGCTAGCGCCAGTATGCCGCGCACGTAAGGCACTGGCGCCCAAAGCGCTAGAGCCAGCGTGCCGCGCACGTGAGGCACTGGCGCCTTCTCCCACGCATCCTTTGGATGCCCTTTCTCTTTATATACACACACACACATACATACTCCACAACACTGTTCCCGTTAGAAAAAATTTCTAACGGGGCGCTTCCCAGCACCCTGGAAGGGGGCTGCTAGCCCCCTTGACCCCCAGCCCGCTATCCGGGTAGCGAGACCCCGTAAAAACTCTGCGAGGCCCCTGATATATCCAAAAACCGTTCAAAACACGTACGCACACTGTACATTGAGTTCGCATGGCTTGTTTGACCCGTCAATCGGAGGTTCCCTCGCTCCAGAGGCGAGGGGTAATTAACGGCAGCTTAGTCCGCGGCCGCCGGAGATTCGGATCCCCACAATCAATAAACCCCAGCCTACCCTAGGCAGGGGGAATCTGTAGTACGCCTGACAAGCGCGCGCGTATTCCCATCTCAATGGGGTGACGAAAAACACCTTACATTAGTATATATAAATATATATATATATATATAAATATATATATATATATACAACCATTCATCTCAGACATGATATAAGCAACATCACAGAGCATCTATAAGCAACATGGAATAACGGATAATCTAGGAGCTCCGGGTTTCATTTGAGCCGCTAATGAAACTCGACGTTCTCCGGTCGTGTGGATAGCCCATGCAATGAAGAAGTTAGACCCCTACCAGTGTGTCAAGTTACCCGCTAATCCTGGAAGTGAGGCAACCCCAATCAACAAAGTGAATGGACCACCTAGCACTTCACGGAATCCGGTAACTTGAGCACCCCTCCGTGTGTCATCCTATACCCCCTACGAGTGCGGCGAATGGCCCGCCAATTCTAAAGTGAGGCCCCCTCCGTCTCAACTCCATAAGATGCGGGCCCATTGTCCTCTAGAACCCGGCTATTCGGGCACTCCTTCACGGGGTAATCCTAGTACAGAAAAGAAAAATATATCTACAAATGGTGACATTGACCTCAACCCGGCCGTGCCCCAATAAAAGAATATACAAACTGGCAGAGATGTCAGTCCACATATCGGACGCTCGTCCCGCAGTAATGAATATACAAATGAATATAAGCTGTACAACTACCATTGCACTAGGGGCTATCCCACATGACAATCCGAATAAACCATCACAGATGTAAACATCACAGCAGCATAAGCAAGTATGTGCAATCCCGTCTAAATGGCATATAGCAAATAGACGACGTTTGAAAATACATACACCACATCATAGAAATCAACGATGCCAAAAATTTCAAGTTCTAAACTTTCCGAGTTACCCCAAAGCAAAGATAACACTAAGTGAAATCTGGGGCAAATCAAACAAGACTAAAAATCCCAATTTCCAAAACCCAACACACTGGATGAAAACGAGGACCGGGGGACATCATAAAACCATTGGGGGCGGGGATTTTAAGGATTTGGGAGGTTTTTAAAGATGAATTTGCCTCGTTTTCATAGTGTGTCATATACATATCAAGAGTAAGTCTCTGCGCTTGTTTAAAAAAATTTCAGAGACCAAAAAATTTCTTGGACAGAGAGTGGGTTTTGACACTCGGAATTTTTCAGTTTTGAAACTAAAGTATCGTTTACTACTAGTTTCTAATGTTTGGATGGCTCTGATACCATGTTGGGATTCCTAGCGCCCTAGCCGCTTACCGCGGCCGTTGCGGAACGAAAAACTTTTACTTTTAAAAATTTTGGCGCTAAAAAACACATCTTAAAATCTAACCAAATATCGAAACTAGTAAACTAGAGAAATCTAATTATTGTGATGAGAGATTATACCTAAAGACACGTGTCCTTCTGGTCTTCACTCCTCTTTTTAAGCTCCTTGAGGTCTCATAGATCAACCTTGCTTGATGGCCTTCTTGATCCGAGATAATCCACCCGAGAGTTTATAATCCAAGCTTAGCTTCACTAATGAAGCAACATAGTAACCTAGTTTGCTGATCTATGTTACTAAGAAGACTAGTTTGCTTAATAGCCTTCTTGTTTTTTTCTCAACTTGAAAAAGATAAAATAAAGAGGATAATTGATTTTTAAAGGGTGGCCATCTTTTTGATTATTCTTATTTCTTCTCCTCGTTCTCTCTTTTGTGATTTTTTCTAAGTGAGAAAGAAAAAGAAAAGAGAAGAAAATTAAGCTTATCAACCTACATCCTTACTAATTACTCCTAGTAATTTTGATTAGTGAGTTGCTTCACAAATGATATGATCAAGTGAAGCTATAGCTTGTGATAGAGGGATCTCAAGTGGATCATCTTCGGCAAGGAGATCACCGAATAAGCTTGTTATGAACTTCGTGGATACTAGTCGGAGTCCAAAGAGAGGTGGCTAACGCGCTACAAAGGTTGTAGTCCGCCACACTTATCTTTATAGCTTACTAGTTTATTTCAAGTTTAGTGTTTTTGGTTTGATTCTAGGATTGGGGTTGCTATTACTCTCTAGTTTTTAAAATTACCGCTTCCGCCGCGTTTTAAAACCCTACCAGGCGAGCCTAGTATCCCAGCAGTGGTATCAGAGCCATACCAAAAGACTACAACTTGTTTTGACGAAAATATAGTTTCGATCATGAATTTTTTCCGTATTTTATTTCTGAAGATTAAGCCACTGTTTGTTTTTTAAAACGCGACCTAAAATTTTTTTAGCATATGCCATTGTGTTAAGGGTGCTTTGAAAATTATGTGGCTGAAACAAGGACCCCAAATTAATTTTCCAGGCCGCCATTTTCTTCTTTCCAGTGGCCAGAAAGTTGAATTACAGGGTCGTGTTTCTATAGTGGGTTTAATGTTTGGAAATAGTATTTTTGGTATACTTCTTTTGTTCCTAAATTTTCATTTGATTAGATTTGGGTGTTCAAAAAGTTTTTGATCGAAACTATAATGTCGTGGTTGGTTTCTCATTAATGATATGTGTTTGTTAACGTCGCCGAATTGATGTGATCAATTCGACGGGGTTGCATCCTAGTTATTTGCGATATTGTGATATCTTGATATTGTGTTATGGTTTATCAGATCGTCGTGATGAATAGCCCCTCGTGTGAGATGCTTGTATAATGGTTATATATGTATTTCATTTATTTTGGGACGAGCGGCCAGATTGTGGTCGTCGTTACCATTTGTTGTATATTTTTTCATTAGGACACTTCTGAGGTTGATGTCACCACTTAATGTATATATTTTTCGTTTCATGTACTAGGATACCCCGCTGTAACATTTTAGAAAGATAAAATATTATTTTTGGAATTTAAATATTAAAATAATATATTTCACGAAAAATATTCGGATTGCAAATTGGGGTTTTCGTAAAATGGTATAATTATATACCAATATTTGGAAAAAATATTTGGAGATTAATATGTATTATTTATTAAAAGGGGTATTTATTGGATTTGGGCATTTCATAATTTGTTATATGCAAGTTTAAATTAAAAACTTGATTAGTGCACTACTAATCACGATTAAGCCAAATCCGTCATTTTAATTAACCATGGTTAGTGCACCATGACATGTTGTATTTTGTTGCATATTGTTTCATTTGTATTTGTGTTATTTGGTTTTATTTAGATGAGAGATAAAAAGAAAAAGTCAATAGAGGCATGGAAGGCATGGAGGGCATACGTATGAGAGAGAGGGGTCTTTAGTTACCATGGCTCCTTCACCCTTCATTCTTAATTTTCTTTCATTCATCTTCTTCTTCACTTCATTCTCCTCCTTCCTCCACCTCCACTATCTCCTCCACAAACACCTCAAAACCTCATCAAAACCCCACTCCACCTTCTTTAAAAGTGATCGCATCCAAACCGCATGGTAGAATCAAGTTTCAACTTTAAGCACTTTGTGTTAGGAATATGTATGCCCTAGAGGCCATTATTGTTGATATAGTGGATGCTTGGACATATATATAGAGGACTTTCTCGCTCGATATGATAGTATGCTATCTGGTTACATTTATCTTAACATGTAGACTGGTATCTTTATACTGTCTGTCTCTTACATGTTGATAAAGCCCTTAGGATATGTACTTGACTACCAGGAATATGATGAGATCACACTAGTGGTGCCAGGGTGGTCCAAAAGTACATCCTTTAACTGTTCCTAGTCGAGGGGATATCGAGACTAGGGCATTGATATTCCAAAATACACTAGTGTGTATGTTTCTTGTCCCTTAGAGGGCGATGGCTGATCCCACAGCCATTGGTGTGTGACATCAAAGATTGTACACAGGTGCTCATTAGAGAATGGGTACACCGAACGGACTCGCCGAGGACTCCTAGTTGGCATTATACCTATCGTCAGATAGCAGTCCTCTGGTGACACTGGTACAGGTTAGTCTGTAGACTCGAGATAGTCATAGAGTCTTGTGTGGCTCCCACCGTGCTTTGATTTCCTTTCTACCACGCTCAAGAGGAGTTGTGCAAACAGGTGGATTTTGGGTACAGTCCCGAGTCACATGGAGGCAATGAGCGATAGGAGGGGTTTCGTCTCTCCCGGTATTGGGGGTTGATGTTGCGCTATGCTCGATTGGCTATAACTGGAAGTCCCTGGCCAGGGCTTCTGCTGAGATTTACTGATAAGAGTTATCAGTAGTTTCTCGAACCGTTATAGGCCAGACATCGGCATGACTTATCATGTTACTGGGGTCTGACGTTTACCACCCCTAGACATGATATGCGACATATCAGACGAAGAGACCGGACTGTACGGTTGTGTTATTGATAGGCTTCATGGAGAGTATGGACAAGCTTGCTTGTTGATCTTCATATCGCTCAATACCCGGGTAGCCGTTACGTCCAGCTAGTACCGCTGACGGCTTGTGGGTGACTGATGTGATCATCACCTACTGCTGGCATATTGATGAGTCTTTATAGTCCCACACAGAAGTTCCCTGGTTCAAGCGAAACGAAGTAGGACACATACGTGATATGTGTGTGGGCCTGATTAAATACGTGTATGTGATACCGTATTGTAATCTGGCAGTTATCTGTTATCGAGTTAGGTTATATGTGATACAACCAGATTATCGAATCAAGTGTTGATTTGATAATGTGATACACAAATAAATGATATTAGTCGGTTATATGTGATGTAACCGGATTATTAAATCAAGTGTTGATTTAATAATGTGATATATATTATATGTGATCTAATTATATCTTAACTAATATCATTAGCTCACTAATTATTCTTCATAATATATATATTAATATATATGATATATATATATATATATAATAATGAAGCATGACTTGAATTTCTATTTTTGAGAAAAATAGAAATGAGGTGGAAAATGAGAGCATGGGTTCAAGTATGGCATTTTCTTTTCTTTATTCATCTTGATTCAATATTCAAGCATGGTTGCAATTTTATATTGCTATTTTCCATGCTTGAATGAGTGGGGGTCAAGGGGTTGCCATTAATTCACTTGATTCATTCCAACACTTAGCCATTTTTGCAAGGGTTCCTCTCATGCTCTCTTCTTCTTCTTCTTCTTCCTCTTCACCATTGTTCCAGCTTCAACCCTCACATGTGATGTGAATCATGAAGCTTGAACACATACTAGTGAGCAAACCAAAACCCCTACTTCACCATCCTACACTTGACTAGCGATCAAGTGTAGCGTGTTTCCTACACTAAAAGAGTATAGTGTAGAGATAGCTTGAGTTGGAGGGACTTTGCGTGGATCATCTTCGACACGAAGGTAATCGGAGGAAGCTCATCCAAACCCTCAAGTGGAGCCTAGTGGAGTCGCGAGACTACTACACGGAGCATGTGAAGTGAAGGACTCGATCTACGAGGGTATAGCCATCTTCACTTCTTTATAGTTTAGTTGATATCAAACCCAAAACCCTAATCATCTAGTTAACGATCTTGTTTAGTGTAGATTAGCACCTCGAAAAATTTAAAAATGGCATGCTAGATGCTTGTAAAAACCAGTGGGGTACTAGCGTACACTTTCATGGTATTAGAGCCAAAACTAGAAGATTAGACGATGTATTTAAGATCACGAAACCGAAACAACTCCGAAATTGTACCCCGAAAACCTGAGTTTCTGTCAAATTTTTTAAGGTCTCTAAATTTTTTTTAAACAAGTGCAGAATGTTATATGTGATGTAACTAGAACACCACAGAAATTTTAAGGCAAAACTCCAAAATTGACCAGGTGAGAATGCTAAAAAACCGGCCTCACCTTTTGTACCGTAGCAAAAGAACTTGAAATTTCTATGGTGTTCTTATCTCTTGGTTTTGGGGTTTCAGGTTATGTTTGATTAGTCCAAAATTGCATGTGATGTTAATTTTGTTTAGGGGCTAATACGGAGTGTTTCGTAGTCGTGTTTTTAACATTGTTTTGGGTTTAAGTTTGATATGGATGCAGTAGTTAGGATCTACATTAAATTAGTTTTGTGAAAACTAGTTTGTTTGTAAATCTAGTGTTTTAGTCTCGGATAATCGGTTGCCACGAAGTCTTGATTCGGATCAAAACTCCGTCGCAATCGCGTATTGTACGCGAATACTCGCCAAATAACTTTGCTAGGTAGCCATGCCCCATTGCCCCGACCAAGTGACTGTAGGAGAACCCCGGTGCCAAAAGCATCCACTCGGGTGCTTGCGGCCACGGTGTTCTGCCTTAGTGCACTTCGTCGACGGCATCGGGGGTGCGGCCATCTACTAAAGTTTCTGACGAGTATTTGATAATGTAGTCGAGAATCTTGTTGAATCCCCGACTAAGTAATTGAAAAGTGTTTTCAATTTGAGACTAAAATACAAGATTTATCTGGTTAGGCATGAAATTCGGAATATGAGATATTCCGGGTTTACGATGTCTTAGGATATGCAGATTCTAATAATTGCAGTTTTACATTTCTTTTCTACGACCGTAAGTGTAATATGTGGGGTATTCCAATCTCTTTGCTATATGTCAACGAGTTTTCGGGATACACGGATTTACTTACGTTGATGATATGTGATATTATGTGTCGCTGATATGTTTTATTGGATCTTCGTGATTGAATAGCCCGGGTGTTTTATGTGAGATGAGAGTTTTTCAATTTTCATTCATGTAAAATTTGTATGTAATATTCTTTTATTGGGGCACTTCCGGGTTGAGGATGATGTCACCATTGTTGTATATTATTTACTTTTACGCATTAGGATAGACCCAAGGTGGGGAGCATAAGTTACCGGGTTCTAGAGTCCAGTGGGAGACTATCTCAAGGAGTTAAGAACGAGTCTTCTAACTCTAGAATTAGTAGGGTTACTTGCCGCTCTCGTAGGGGTCTAGGAATGTGGGTCTGGCTATTCTTCACGACCGTGGAATCCGTGTTTTACATTACTGGCTAAATTTAAAACACGGAAATCCTAGTATATCCAATATTTCATATGTTGCTTCTGCTGCTTGGTTCTGTGATGTGATCATATAACTGCGTGAGACGAACGTGATATTATATATATGATATATAATAAACGTTGCTTATGTTTTACACCCGTGCTAGTCCAGCCCCCGCTCTGCAGGTAGTTAAGTAACCTAAGATGCATGACGGGGCCCAGTGGCAAATGCGGATGGCATAAGCGTACGTTCTATTTTCGTTTCATTTTTCTGTAATGTTTAGGAAACATTAAATGATGGGACTTCATTAATGAGATTAATGAAAAGAAAGAAACCTAAAGATGTTGTAGAATCAAATTTTTAAAAAGGGTAGCTCTAGTTTTTGCTTTGCATAGTGGTATTCCTTGATGAATATCCAGCACTTCATTCGATGAGAAAAGAGCCGAGATCCCTTCACCAGGAGTGACCTCTTTAGTGAAACTAGCAAATACTACAACTCACTCAGTTTTGTTTTTGATAGCTTCTCTAGTTCTTGCTTTGCATAGTGGTATTCCCGAATATCCTGCACCTCATTTGATGAGGAAAGAGCCGAGATCCTTTCACCGGGAGTGACCTCTTTAGCGAAGCTAGAAAAGCCTAAAAAACGCTCCTTTTCAAAATCATTAGATTCTACAACAATATCAAGTTCATTACGCTCATGGTTTTCTTAAAAACCTGTGTAGCCCTCCGTCATTTCAGATAAGTACTATTTAGTATTCGTGTTGCGTTTGTTGGCCTCCGTCAAGGCGTAGTGTGCGGTAGCTGATTAGTACTTATCTGCAGTATGTGATGCAATTGAATTAGGGTAGTCGTATGGTGTTGTTTGGCCCCCGTCAAGGGTCATGCGACTGGGTTTAATTCAATCTAGAAATTAACGGGTTGAACTTGACTAGCGGCCTATGGTTTGTTCGCCCCCGTCAAGGTCATAGGAAGTTAGGGGTAAAAATAATTATCAGGAATTTCAAGTGTTGAAATTTGCAATGAGATTGCATACCTTCTATATGATAGTTGGATCCCGATACCCTCTGTGAGTAAGAGTTACTCCTGAGAGAGTTTTACACTTTATAATTAGCTAATCCAGTAGGTGTCTAGAAAGATGTCAACGGGGTTATGCCTTTAGGGAAACGAGGTTTATTTTAATTAGGTCCGTGCGAAAGCACGGGGAACCTCCCTCGGAGTACCGATACCTGCCTGGCCGAACGATTGGCGAACCTGTAGGGTGTAATTAATCCCGGCTAATCTTACCTTTTAGGGTTTGAAGAAAGATTTGATAAAAACAGTGGCAGCCATCCTGATTAGATAAAAACCAATCTAATCTTGCAAAGAGCGCACGCAAAGTGATTATCCTTCTCTCTCTCCTGGTAGCGACCAATGACATGCCTTAATCAAGATAATAATATGGATGTATTGACCGAACCTACTTATTATACTGGACTAGGTTCCGCTCTATCTTATGATTGTCATAAGTCTGAGAAAGGAATAGGGGAATATCCGGATTCCTACGCCATCCAATCGAAGAATAAGCATGTTGATGCATTTGTCTTCGGGTGTGTTCATAACCAAGAACTATTTCTCAGTTTCCTCTGCGTCCTGGGTATTAGATACCGGATCAGGATCCCACATATGTAATTTGTTACATGAGCTATAGAAAGGTAGAGAACTGGGAAATGGTGATATATCTCTACTAGTAGAGAATGGTGCAATTGTTGCAGCCAAGGTAGTTGGCAGATATCACCTTGTATTAAATAGTAATACAATGATTCTGAGCGACTGTTATTTCGTACTAAAAATATTGTGAATATTTTCCTAAATCAAGTGTTGATTGAGTAAGGTACGTTGTATAACAGTATACACGTTCTGAATCAAACCACAATTCTAAACGTACAGAACACACACAAGAGGAATAGTTCAGAAATGAACGAAGTCTTCTTATGGCATTGTAGACTAGGTCATATCAATGAGACAAGACTAGATTAAGTTCCATAAGGATACATATTTGGATCCGTTCGAATTTACATTTTATGAAACTTGCTAATCATGTCTCAAGGGCTTAGTGACCAAATCTCTGTTTACTGGAAACAGAGAAAGAGCTACTGAACACTTGGACAGATACATAGTGATGTATGCGGTCATATGTCTACACATGCCACGGATGGTTCCGCGTACTTTATTACATTCACCGATGTTCTCTTAAGATACGGACATGTGTTCTTGTTGAAACACAAATCTGAATCTTTTGAGAATTTCAAGGAATATAAATACGAAGTTGAGAACCAGATGGGTAAAAGTATTCAAATCCTTCGATATTATCGGGGAGGAGAATACTTGAGCACGGAATTCCGGGATTATTTAAAAGAGAATGAGATTCTCTCTCAGTTTACTCCTCCGTATACATCACAGCACCACGGTATATCGGGATGGAGGAATATCACCCTATTAGATATGGTGCGCTCTATGATGAGTACTGTTGGGTTGTTTATTCCTTTTTGGGGTTATGCACTTAAGATAGCTGCATACCTATTGAATAGAGTTACGACCAAATCCGTTGCCTACCACTCCATATGAGATATGGAATGGGAAGAGATCATCTCTTAAAAGAGTTAAGATATGGGGTTGTCCGGCCTATGTTGAAAAAAAAAATCCGGACAAGCTTGAGGCAAGGTCAGTTCTGTGCAAGTTTGTAGGATATCCCAAACATTCGCGAGGGTATATCTTCTACCACGCCGAGGAACGAAAGGTGTTTGTTTCTCGACGTGCCACCTTTTTAGAAAAGGAATTTCTTGTGAAAGAAATTAGTGGTAATGAGGTAGAACTGGAAGAAGTTCTAGCAACACAAACTATAACTGACGATTTGGTAGAACCGGAGGATTCAATAGTCCCCAACAAACCCTAGCCACTCCGCAGATCTAGTAGGGTTTCTCATCCACCTGAGAGATACTACAGTTCTCTCATAGACGGTGGGAGCGAGGATTGCATCATGGAAGATGATGACCCAACTAGTTTCGAGCAGGCCATCACGAGTGGTGACACTGTGAAATGGATGGATGCTATGCAATCTAAGATGGAATCCATGTACACCAACAAAGTGTTGACTTTGGAAGTTGCTCCTGAAGGGGTAAAACTCATCGGGAGCAAGAGGATCTTTGAGAAAGATAATTTGGTGTAGATGGAAAAGTTGAGGCTTTCAAAGCTAGACTTGTAGCAAAAGGTTTTCGTCTACGACTTGGTGTCAACTATGATGAAACCTCTTCTCTTGTCGCTGTGCTTAAGTCCATCAGGATCCTACTTGCCATTGCTGCATACCATAACTACGAAATCTGGCAGATTTTACGTCAAAATCGCTTTTCTAAATGGTGATTTAGAAGATAGCATGTATATGACACTGCCAGAGGGCTTTGTAGACAGTGGGAGCAGCGGAAGTGTGTGCAAGCTTCTTGAATCCATTTATGGATTAAAACAGGCATCGCGGAGATGGAACGTCTGTTTTGATGAAGCTGTCAAATAGTTTGACTTCATCAAAAAGGTAGATGAACCATGTATATATAAGAAGGTTGTAGAGAGTATGGTTTTCTTCCTCGTATTGTACGCGGATGACATACTCTTGATAGGAAATGATGTTCCCATGCTACACTCGGTCAAGCTCCTCTTATCACACAAGTTCTCCATGAAAGATCTAACTGTTGCCTCCTACATCCTGGGGATATATATCTATAGAGATAGATATAAATGGATTTGGGATTGTCCCAATCTAGGTATATAGACACCATACTAAAGGGTTTTAGTATGGACGATTTTAAGCGTGGTAATGTACCCGCTTGTTCAGGAATCACTCTCTCCAAAGATATGTCTCCCAAGACTGATTTGGAGAGGGCTTGCATGCAAGGGATACCCTATGCTTCTCCAGTCGAGTCAATCATGCATGCGATGTTGTGTACCAGACCGGATGTGGCTTACTCGCTAGGTGTAGCGAGTAAGTATCGAAAAGATCTTGGGGAAAACCACTGGAAAGCTATGAAGAAAGTACTTGAGAAGGACTAAAGAGATGTTCTTGGTGTATGGTAACGGTGAACTCCAGGTGGAGTCCTTTACCGATTCGAGCTTCCAGAGTGATAAGGACGACTGAAAGTCAGTCTCGGGTTTTTTCTTCACCCTCAGTGGAGGGACAGTATGTTGGAAGGGTTCCAAGCTGTATACCATAGAAGACTCGTTGATAGAGGCTGATTACATCGCTACCAACGATGTTGCCAAAGAGGCTGTCTGGATGAATAAGTTCATAAGATGAACTTGGTTCCTACCATTGGGCATCCAGTACCTGTGTATTGTGATGAAAATGGAGTTGTGGCTTTGGCCTAGGAACCCCGGTCCCGTCAGCGATCCAGACATATTTTTAGACAGTATCACCTGATCAGGGAGATGATTGATCTCCGGGAGATCGAGGTCAGGAGAGTTGACACAGAGGATAACACAGCGGATCAACTCACCGAGGCCCTCCCCCAGATGCTATTCGAGAGACTTTTGGGACGTTGGGTATGAGATACTACAACAACTGGCCTTAGTGCAAGTGGGAGATTGTTAGGAATATGTATGCCCTAGAGGCCATTATTATGGATATAGTGGATGCTTGGACATATATATAGAGTAATTTCTTGCTCGACAGGATAGTATACTATCTGGATACATTTGTCTTAACATGTAGACTGGTATCTTTATACTGTCTGTCTCTTTTATGTTGATAAAGCCTTTAGGATATGTACTTGACTATCAGGATTATGATGAGATCATACTAGTGGGGCCAGGGTGGTCCAAAAGTACATCCTTCAACTGTTCCTAGTCGAGGGGATATCGAGACTAGGGCATCGATATTCCAGAGTACACTAGTGTGTACGTTTCTTGTCCCTTAGAGGGCGATGGCTGATCCCACAGCCATTGGTGTGTGACATCAAAGATTGTACACAGGTGCTCATTAGAGAATGGGTACACCGAACGGACTCGCCGAGAACTTCTAGTTGGCATTATACCTATCGTCAGATAGCAGTCCTCTGGTGACACTGGTACAGGTTAGTCTGTAGACCCGAGATCGTCATAGAGCCTTGTGTGGCTCCCACTGTGCTTTGATTTCCTCCCTACCACGCTCAAGAGGAGTTGTGCAAACAGGTGGATTTTGGGTACAGTCCCGAGTCACATGGGGGCAATGAGTGATAGGAAGGGTTTCGTCTCTTCCGGTATTGTGGGTTGATGTTGCGCTATGCTCGATTGGCTATAACTGGAAGTCCCTGGCCAGGGCTGCTGCTGAGATTTACTGATAAGAGTTATCAGTAGTTTCTCGAACCATTATAGGCCAGATATCGGCATGACTTATCACGTTACTGGGGTCTAACGTTTACCAGCCCTAGACATGATATGCGACATATCAGACGAAGAGACCGGACTGTACGGTAGTGTTACTGATAGGCTTCATGGAGAGTATGGACAAGCTTGCTTGTTGATCTTCATATCGCTAAATACCCGGGTAGCCGTTACGTCCAGTTAATACCGCCGACGGCTTGTGGGTGACTGATGTGACCATCACCTACTGCTGGCGTATTGACGAGTCTTTAGAGTCCTATACAGAAGTTCTCTGGTTCAAGCGAAATGAAGTAGGACACATATGTGATATGTGTGTGGGCCTGATTAAATACGTGTATATGATACCGTATTGTAATCTGGCAGTTATCTGTTATCGAGTTAGGTTATATGTGATATAACCAGATTATCGAATCAAGTGTTGATTTGATAATGTGATACACAGATAAATGATATTAGTCGGTTATATATGATATAACTGAATTATTAAATCAACCGTTGATTTAATAATGTGATATATATTATATGTGATATAATTATATCTTAACTAATATCATTTGCTCACTAATTATTCTTCATAATATATATATTAATATATATGATATATATATATATATATATATATATATATTAATATATATGATATATATATATATATATATAATAATAATGAAGCATGACTTGAATATCTATTTTTGAGAAATATAGAAATGAGGTGGAAAATGATGGGTTCAAGTATGGTATTTTCTTTTCTTTATTCATATTGACTCACTATTCAAGCATGGTTGCAATTTTATATTGCTATTTTCCATGCTTGAATGGGTGGGGGTCAAGGGGTTGCCATTAATTCACTTGATTCATTCCAACACTTAGCCATTTTTGCAAGGGTTGCTCTCTTGCTCTCATGCTCTCTTCTTCTTCTTCTTCTTCCTCTTCACCATTGTTCAAGCTTCAACCCTCATATGTGATGTGAATCATGAAGCTTGAACACATACTAGTGAGCAAACAAAACCCCCTACTTCACCATCCTACACTTGACTAGCGATCAAGTGTAGCGTGTTTCCTACACTTAAAGAGTTTAGTGTAGAGATAGCTTGAGTTGGAGGGACTTCACGTGGATCATCTTCGGCAGAAGGTCATCGGAGGAAGCTCGTCCAAACCCTCAAGTGGAGCCTAGTGGAGTCGCGGGACTACTACACGGAGCATGTGAAGTGAAGGACTCAATCTACGAGGATATAGCCATCTTCACTTCGTTATAGTTTAGTTGATATCAAACCTAAAACCCTAATCATCTAGTTAACGATTTTGTTTAGTGTAGATTAGCACCCCGAAAAATTTAAAAATGGCATGCTAGATGATTGTAAAACCCAGTGGGGTGCTAGCGTACACTTTCACTTTGGGCAACCCAAGAATTTTATAGAGTTGCCAAATGAGATATATTTCTACTCCTTTTGTTAAGTTTTTAGTTTTCCTAATGTCCCAGTGTAGTTCAGAGTTAAGCTTATATAGATTAGCGATGTTAGAATTTTCCAAGATGAGGTTAAGGGAATATTATGAATTGTAAAAGTGTAATTGAGGTGTAGTGAGTGTTTCACATGACCTTAGTGGTGTTTACTGGCCTAGACTAAAGACTAGAACCCAATACACGAACTTAGATTTTTCCTATGTCGGTTTTCTTTGATTTTGATGCTCAGGTGGAATCTGGAGCAACTTGGGATCTTTGCAAGAAAAACAAATAACTACTTTGACTTAGTTAGACCACTAGGAGACTACCACCGAAGAACGAGACACCGATTCCTTGGTTCGGCCGGCGACACCGGTTTCTGAAGCTCCCCTCGCCGGGCAAGTTTTGGGTGTCGGTGTTGGGTTTTGGCCTGGAGCTCATACTCCTCATAACCTAACTACTGTATTGTTAGTTTTGTCCCAAACTACCTGTGCAAAAATCTAGATGCATTTTGAGTTGGTTTTGACAATGTTTTCCGATATTTGAATCTTGGATTTTTGGATTCTTGGTGTGACTTGGTCGTTCGACGTTCGCACGTTGACGTCTTTTGTTGTTTTTGCATGCGTAGGCTATAAGTTCTAACCTATGAGCACTTCGTGTGCCATATCGGTTTTTCAGGCTTGGTTTAAATAGCATTACGATGTGTTTTGATTGTAGGTACCTTTATGTGGACTTCCGAGACGACGAAGCACATCGACTTCGGATAAGCAAGGAGTTAGCAGGTGGGTAGATTTATATCTATGGGGGAAGTCGGGTGGATGGTATATAGCACCCCCGCAACCGTAGTGCGAAGGATATATATATATATATATATATATATATATATATAAATAGTCTATAGGGTTATTAGAATACTATATGCGATAGTAGCAGACATGGTAGAAAGATATATCTCTAGTTCTATTTTCTTAACTTTTGAGCTATATATACGCATATATGGGAAAATGAATTTATGATATGATGATACGAGTCGTTACGATACGATATAATGATATAAGGCGATGTGATATGATATGAATACGAGATGACATGAGATGATTTCTGATGATATGAGATGAGATGATGTACGTGACTATAGATCCGTACTATTGATTTAATGATATCGTACGATGGATATTCCGTACGTGAGATATTTATTTCGACTTGAGAACATTTTACTGTATATTACGAAGTGGATATTATGATATGTTTGGAGTCATACCTATTTCAAAACTAACGAATCGTTACGCACTTTTAAATGATGATTTCAAGGAGACGCTACAAACTTTTCAAATGGTATCTTTTCCAACAATATCATAGTCCCCTATTTTCTGAAACAACGATTCGTACTATTTTAAACTATAACTGTATCACTCATACGTAGTTGCATATTTTTTATACTGGTCGCGCTTATGATTCCATTATTCTGTTTACACTCGCACTACGATTTCTTATTTCTGTATATGCTCGCATTTATTATATTACGATATATATACGACGTTTCATACCCTTTTGTTTACATGACTTCGTCTGCTAGTACACCTGCACTATTACCGATGATGCGCATGTTACACTTACACAGATTTGCCGGTTCATACATTCATCATTGGTAATTGCTATGCCACTTACACAGTAGAATTGCTATATCATGATATTATTCTTAATTGTAAAGTACATTCATTGTTCAGTACTATCATATGACACGTTTGCATGATATACTTGATATGTTCACATTACGGTTCTATGTTTTCATACATCGTACAATATGGTTATATGCATTGAGATGCTGTTTTCAAGAGATCTTTGGATTTGAGAACCGTGGCTATATTTCAAAGGAAATTATAAATTGTTTTAAAAATGCGGTTTCTCATGATGTGATTTCGAGGTGTCCACCATAAGTTTTCTCGGTTCTGAGCTTGTTTTCAAGACCCGATTCGAGGAGTTGGATGAGCCGTCTGCGGGTACATGGTGGAATCGGTAAGGTACCCCGGGGCAAGAAAGGATTTTGTGGGGATGACGGTAAGCCTGGAAGGGGGAGTACTACCTACCGGTGATAGGTTGGACCTGGCGGTTATCCGGAGGATACCGGCCGGAGTCGTGAGATTGATATGAGGGCCGATCTGAGAATGCGGCGCCTGAGATATGAGGATTTACGTGTCGATACTTGACACGAGTTTTCATGATGTTTCGAGTGTCGATGTTGGACACTCAGGTTCTATGATATTGATGTGTCGTTGATGGACACATGTTGGTTGATATCCTCATACAGACATGCATATGTTTTAATGATGATTCGAGTGTCGATGTTGGACACTCAGGTTCCATGATATTGATTGTGTCATTGATGGACACACGTGGATGGTATCCACATGCATACAGGCATATGATTTCAGATGTTTATTTGTACATGTCATTTGCATTGACTCTATTGTTGACATATATGCATACATAGTCACCTTAGATACCATAGTATTACCTTCATGATTCAGTATGACCTAGAAATCGTTGTTTATTCGATTTCTACCTGCTGATGTTTTCTATTCACGAGTTGGCAACTCACCCCTGTTGTGCCACAGTTTTTTTGCAGGTTTGACCGTTTGGATAAGTAGCGGCATCGCTGGCACACAGTTCCTTCAGAGTGTTTTGCTTTGGTAAGTAGGACACACGCTGGATTGTGACCACTCTAGTACCTTTTATTCCTATTGTATCTAGTTAAAAATCCATCAATCAGAAACTAGAATTTGTATATTGGTAGACCTAGTCAGACTTGTGTATTTGCGAGATTTAGAGCGATGGGTATATGTTCGCTTCTTTAAGATGATGATGCCTTGCTTTATTTATTCTTTCTGTGTTTGATCTTCGTCGTAGGGCGTCGTATATATGTTTATTTCGTGGTTGTGATTCCGCCAATTAGCGAAGAGATAGCTCCCGCTTGGGAATGCCTATATATTGTTATGTATATGGTTTTGTATCAAAATATACAAGGGAGGTGCTGCCTAAAAATTTCAAGGACAAAAAACTTTTAAAAATGAAGGCCTGGATTTTTAGTGACGATGTTTCAAAACTGCACCCCCCACTATTTTCTGCAAAAAAGTTTAGATTTATTGGGCTTCGAATTACTTGAATTACGTTACGCCTTTATACATGGCGTGATTTAAGTGCCGGTCACGTGCTAAATTACGGGTCGTGACACCCGCGAAGAAGCGTACGGATCGCCGGACTCTAGAATACAGCTGGTAGCAATCTCAAGAAGTTGAGATCTGGATTGCCCTATTCTAAAATTAGCGGGTGGTTCACCGTGCTTGTAGAGGGTTAGGTGTTCATATCAGAAAATTGCATTCTAATACCGTTCATTCATTATCTAATTGTTGTATTTATCGGTATTATTGACCAGTGTCTGCTCAGTATTACAGATTACAGGTATCCATGACAAAATACTGGAAATACATCCAACAGCACGGATATATCACTTGAGGGAAGACACTGCGACCAGAAACGCTAACCGACCGATACTTCAGGAGTTCCTTTATGCAACAAGTTGTGTACACATTTTTTCTAAATGGTCCAACACAACAAGTGTGTACACAAGACTTTTAAGCACATGTGGATATGATTTTATATGCAATCAAGGATATGATTCTATATGCAATCAAGGATATGATTCTATATGCAATCAAGGATATGATTTTATATGCAATCATCAAGGATATGATTCTATATGCAATCAAGGATATGATTTTATATGCAATCATCAAGGATATGATTTTATATGAAATCAAGGATATGATTTTATATGCATATGATATTATATGCATTCAAGACTAAAAAGCATGTGTTCAAATCAAAAGCAATCAAACAAATCAGCATGAGCCATAATGGGGCAGATATGAATATTTCTTTCTGAGCCTATAAATAGAGACCAGAGGGAAGAGGAAAGGGTAGCTTTTTCTTTAGTTCTATCTTAGAATTCTTGTAATTTTTCTTTTCATTCTTGAGCTCTTGCCCCTTTGTCTTGACCTTGCAACTTCTCATTTAGAACTTGCAAGCTTAAGGCTTAGGTTCTTGACTTCAAGATCTCTTGTAACAAGTTTGTTCTTCAATAAAAGTTCGTATTTTTATTACATGTCTTGTTCCACTTTACATGATTTCAATTGTGAAATTCATGCCTTGCTTTGATCTTGCAACCTCTTAAGTGAGCTTGCAACCTTAAAGCTTGGTATTTGGATCTCACACGTTGCCGGGGATTGAACACTGGGAGATAAAACGCTTGAACTCATCGGTTCTCTTTTCCTCTTTATTTCATTGCATGTTTTTATGTATCTTCTCTTTTCTTTCTTGTTAATTTGTAAATATGTATGAGTAATCTTTTCACTTGTTAAGGGTGTAATATGTTAGATCGTATTCGAAGATTTTCTTTGTCCAAATTTTAAAACCTAAAACTTGCCTATTGAAACTTCGTGCAAATCACCCGCAACTCCGCTCACTAGGCATCCTATCCTACCCCGATAGTGATGATTCTTAATCATGACCGGATTGCCCGTGGTTTGCCGAAGGCTAAAATCAAGAGATAACAACGGAAGGACAAGGGACAAGGAAAACGGATTTAGCGAAATACCGTATTTCAAGTTCCCTAATCCGCGTTGTTACCTATTGCTTTAGTATCAATACCAAGTCGGGGCTATAAGGAATTGGCAAACATCACCTTCATACAATCTAACTTATTACTACCCTTAACAAGCCCTTTTTATTCATATCTTTGTTACGACAATTAGTTAACCAACAAATCAAAACACGGAATTAACTCGTTAAAACAAGCAATAAGAAACTTACCATCTCCCTGCGGACGACCCGTATTCATCGCGGCTCGCTACAAGCGACACCGTTTTGATTGCGGTAATTTCAGAATTCTTTTTAAACACGACACAGTTAGATCGTGACAATCAAATGGCGCCGTTGCCGGGGAGACGGTAACGCTTTTTATACTTATAGTTTCGGGTTAAATTTGTGCATATTCTGTATAAAACTAACTTCTAACACATTCAAACAAATAACCATTCTTTTTGAAACCAACCACAAACACAAATAAAATTCTTTTCTTCTCTGGATTTGAATTCTGCTAACACTCTGATTTTCTTAATTATTTGTGTTTAGAATTGTGGTTGTTAATATTGCTTTTTGGCTCAAATATCCGTATTTTTCCAACATATGCAGATTTGACGGATTTTGAGCAGCGATCATACGGAACAAAGGGGCATTTTCAAGTGCAAAGGAGGGTGAACACTCAGTGCCAAAGATCCGGGTAGTTAGACCCGCGCAAACGAACCATTCGACCACTCGGAGGCAATATCAACACGAGTTTCTGAAACTCGTGCTTTTTGGTACGTATTTTTCTAAACTTCCCCTCTCAAACCCGACGCTCCAATATTCTTGTCTTTGCAGGATTCTTAGCAAAAATTGCCGCAAAAAAGCCAAAAAAAAAACTAACCGTATTTGTTGCAGCGCCGCATTAAAAGTAAAAAACGATAACTGATTGCTTGAAAACAAAACTTGGTTGAATTTTGCGCATTGCATCATTTAATACGGACTTAAGGGGCTCTAACACCAATCCAGATTGGGTGGGAATTTCATCACCCTTCTCAGGACCCCAAAAATCACTAAAGCATATGCATTGTCCATTGTAACTTAAAAAATACTAGACTTCAGCCCTAAGGACTTCGCGCTCATTAGGAGAAGATAAACCGTGTTTAGAACCTCGCTTAACGGTATATTGTTTACGGGGTGTCTAGGAAAGTGTTAAAGGCGCAACCGCCGAAAGAGAAAGGGTTACTTAATTAAGGAACTTCGCGAAAGCGTTGGACAACCTCCCCTTATCTCTGCACTTACCTGGCCTTGTGATCAGTGTATTTTTAAGCCCGTTTCTCGACACTGTTTAACTTCGACAATCAAGTTCAGGAGTAGGTCTAGTAGACCTAGGTTACCCTAGATCTAGGTGTGATTGTGCATATCTTGTTTGTGATTGCTTAAGCCGTATATCCGTACATATTTCTGTAAATCTCCTTCTAAAAAAAAAGGAAAAATCAAAAACTTTTATAAAAAAACTTGCCCTTTGTCGTCAAATCCATTTTTCACCCATCACCCATCGCCTTTCTCCATTGACGTTTTCTTACCCTCACCTTCTCCGCTTTGACTATACTAAACTCGTTTAGTGTATGTCCGCTTGGACTCGGGACACTAGCGCCCGTCTAGTCCACGTTACGTTAGTCGCTACCGACTACGCGATCGACTCCGAAGTCGATACTCCTTCCACTCCTCTTTCACCCCTACCTTTGCCGGCCAACTCCGACGTTGACCGGAATTCTGTTCATACTTCTTCACCTTCACCTTCGCTTTCACCAACCTCTTCTTCCGCGATGTCGGGATTCAATCCGAACATCTCTTTGACCACCCCTGGATTGGCTCCACCTCCTACGGAGACCAATATCCCACCACCTCTGCCTGTTGTAGCGCCGCAGCGAATCGCGCTCCAGGATCGTTTCTACCCCATCCGTTCTGCACTTCCCACCTGCCTTTCTCTTCCTCCGGCCAATGGGGACAACTTTGAAATTAAGCCCCATTTCATCAACATGCTTCCACGTTTTCATGGGCTTGAATCTGAAGATGCCTATATCTTCATCAACAAATTTCAAAACGTCTGTGCCATGATGAAAACCACCCAGCTGTCGGACGATGCTATACGTCTACGGGTCATTCCGTTCACTCTATGCGATCTCGCTGAAAAATGGCTGTATAGCACCGCTTCCCATTCCATAACCAGTTGGGATGAGTTTGTTAAAGCGTTTCTCAAAAAGTTTTATCCAAATCACAAAACTGCAAGGATTCGCAATGAAATCAATCAATTCTCCCAGCTTCCTTCTGAACCCTTCTGGAAGTGTTTTGACCAGTACAAAGACCTTCTTGTTCAGTGTCCTCACCACGGTATAGAGAAATGGCAACTTTGCCAAACCTTATACGAGGGCCTGAACCCAGCAACGAAGCAGTTGTTGGAAACCATCTGTCAGGGCCACTTCCTATCCAAATCTGACGAGGAAGCATGGCAATTCTTTGACGACCTTGCGGAGCAAACGCTACAGTGGGAGAGCACGAGACCGACGACTTCTTCTTCTTCTACCTCCACTTCTACCGGTCAGTCTAGGGTAGGAATTCACCAACTTGACGTCTCTATTGCAATGAAAGCTGAAATGGCTGCAATAACTAGAAAGCTTGAAGCGATAGAGAGAAAATTTTCTTCTCCTGCTCCTAGCCCTGTTCTTCCACTTCGTACCATCTGCGCTTGTTGTTCCGATCCCTCTCATTTAACCGAAGAGTGTCCTTACAATTCTCCATCTCAAGGACAGGATCAGGTTAATGCTGCATTTCAGCAAAGACCAAGGAATGATCCGTACTCTTCCACGTACAATCCCGGTTGGAGAAACCACCCCAATTTCGCCTGGAATCAGAATCAGAATCAATTCCAAGGCAACCACTTCCAAAGGCCCCCTCCACCGCAACAACAAGCGCAACAACAAACTCAACATCAATATCAGCAGCCCTTCCAACCCCAGCCTTTCCAAAACCAGACGAACAACTTTGCACCCAACAACTCTTTTCCACCAAACAACTTTGTTCCGTCAAACAACGATAAGGTTTCCTCGCTTGAGCGAAGTCTGGAGGCGTTTGTTAAACAATCGACTCAATCCACCGCCAACATTCAGTCTTCGATTCAATCTTTAGTGCAACACACTGCCGCACACGGGCAAAGCATCAAGACCATCGAGGCCCAGATTGCACAGCTGAACGCGGCCTTAAGCGAGCGAGAGAAGGGGAAGCTCCCGTCCCAGCCACTTCCAAATCCCGGTCACCCACATAATGCACATGTTGCTCTTGAACAACAAAACCATAATGTGAGTGCCGTGACTACACTGAGATCGGGGAGGATGCTGCAAAACAACATTGGCACACGGATCAACGATGACACCCCGGTCGCTTCTTCTTCTTCTCCTCCTTCTTCTTCATCTTCTGAGCCTATTCTCCGTTCTTCACAAGGCTCTCCTTCCTCTTCTTCTATGAACGGACCCACTTCTCACTCCACGAAAACACCTATTCTGGGATCCGGTCCAACTCCACAATCTACTCCTCCAGCATTAGACTCAACCAATTTTCAAAATGTTCCATTTCCAAACCGGTTGAGATCTAATAAACAAAATCCTCAAATGGAGAAGATTCTGGAGTTATTTAAGCAAGTTAACATTAACATTCCTCTTTTAGATGCTGTCCAACAAGTCCCGTCTTACGCGAAAATCTTAAAGGACTTGTGCACGAAAAAGAGGAAATCTCAGGTACCCAAGAAAGTTTTTTTGGCTAGTGCTGTGAGTGATGCCCTTACCCAATCTTTACCACAAAAACGGAAGGACCCTGGCTGTCCTACGATTTCTATTACTATTGGGGATAAGAACATCAACCGCGCACTATTAGATCTTGGTGCCAGTGTTAACTTGCTACCATATTCTGTATATGAGCAATTAGGCGTTGGAGAGCTGAAACCCACACACTGCACTCTCCAAATGGCCGACCGATCGATCACCCATCCTAGGGGTGAGCTAGAGGATGTGTTAATAAAAGTCAGGGACTTCATATTCCCCGTTGACTTCATTGTACTAGACACACAGCCTGTAGCTAACCCCCGGAATCAAATTCCGGTGATACTCGGTCGCCCATTCCTTGCAACCTCAAATACGGTGATCAATTATCGCAATGGTTCGATGAACCTCTCTTTTGGTAATATGACAATTGAACTCAACATTTTTAGGTTGGGGAATCAGCCCGCCGAACCTAATGCTCATATACTGGACGTCTGCTCGATCCAGGAGATTACCCCGGAAGAGTGTGAATTCGAGGAGTTTCTGTTTGAACGCGATAACCTTGACGCCACTAGTGCGTTTCTCTTCGAACCTGCTGCTGCTTCCTCGCTCGACTACGACTACGAGTGTTTTACGTTCTCACACGATCTTAGCCGCTCACAACCCGAGTTTGAATCTTTTGACTTTCCGGATGAGTTACCTGAACCATCCAACTCGGTAGCTTACGCTCGTTTTGAACCTTTGATGGAATCCTTTGAGTTCGAGACCTTTTCTCCAATCCAGCCTTCAATCATTTCACCTCCAATTCTCGAACTCAAGCCTTTGCCGTCTCACCTTAAGTACGCTTACTTAGGTGAGAACGAGACCCTCCCGGTTATCATTTCGGCTTCTCTTGCTCCCGAGCAAGAGAAAGCCCTTCTTTCGGTCTTACACGGCAATAGGCAAGCTTTTGGCTGGTCCATGGCGGACATCAAGGGGATTAGTCCCCTGATTGTTGAGCATCATATTCATCTGATGGATGATGCCAAACCAGCCCGGGATCCACAAAGACGTCTCAATCCAGTCATGAAGGAGGCTGTGAAGAAGGAGATCGTCAAATGTCTGGATAGTGGTATCATTTACCCTATCTTCGATAGCCAGTGGGTTAGCCCCATTCATGTTGTCCCCAAGAAGTCGGGCATCACGGTCATAACCAACGAGGCGAACGAGTTAATCCCTACTCGCACCCAAACTGGGTGGCGAGTATGCATTGATTACCGAAAACTCAACGCCGCAACGCGGAAAGACCACTTTCCGCTACCTTTTATTGACCAAATGCTCGAACGATTGGCCGGACATGAGTACTATTTCTTTCTTGATGGCTACTCTGGCTATAATCAAATTCCCATCGCCGAAAAAGACCAGGACAAGACTACTTTCACTTGTCCTTTCGGCAAGTTTGCATATCGTCGCATGCCCTTTGGGTTATGCAATGCGCCCGCTACCTTCCAGCGGTGTATGATGGGAATATTCTCAGACATGGTGGATAAATTCTTGGAGATCTTCATGGACGACTTCTCCATCTTTGGCGATTTCTTTGACGAGTGTCTGCTGCATCTCGACGCTGTCCTTACCAGATGTAAGGACAAGAATCTCACTTTGAACTGGGAGAAATGCCAATTCATGGTGCGCGAAGGTATTGTCTTAGGACATATCATCTCGCAGAAAGGCATTGAGGTAGACAAAGCAAAGATTGAGGTCATTTCCAATCTTCCTCCTCCCCGATGCGTCCGAGATATCCGAGCCTTCCTTGGCCACGCCGGTTTCTATAGACGGTTTATCAAGGACTTTAGCAAGATTGCTAGGCCCTTGACTCTTCTACTGGCCAAGGACACGCCATTCGACTTCAGCCCGAGCTGTGTGGCTGCTTTTGAATCATTGAAACACTCATTCACTTCTGCTCCCGTTCTCTCTTCCCCTGACTGGACGCACCCATTCGAGATTATGTGCGATGCATCCGACTCTGCCATCGGTGCTGTCCTTGGATAACACATCAACAAGATGCCGCATGTAATCTATTACGCTAGCCGAACCCTGAACGACGCCCAACTCAATTATACAACAACTGAGAAGGAATTCTTGGCTGTTGTATTTGCTTTAGAGAAGTTCAGGCCCTACCTCATCGGCTCTCCAGTCATTGTTTACACTGATCATTCTGCTCTGCGCCATCTTTTTGCGAAGAAAGATGCCAAATCTCGGCTTATACGTTGGATCCTCTTGCTTCAAGAGTTTGACCTTGTCATTAAGGACAAACGAGGATGTGAAAACGTCGTTGCCGACCATCTCTCACGACTTCCTTCTTCGCCGTCGCTTCAAATCCCGATCAATGACGTTTTCCTGGATGAACAACTCTTGACAATATCTCGCGAACCTTGGTTCGCAGATATTGTGAACTATTTGTCCACAGGGTTACTACCAACCGAATGGTCAAGTCAGGACAGACTTCGCTTTTTATCCCAAGTAAAACATTTTTACTGGGACGAACCCTATCTGTTCAAGTACTGTCCTGACCAGATTATTCGTAGGTGTGTCCCTGATGAGGAATTCAAGAGTGTGCTGTCATTTTGCCACGATCAAGCGTGTGGCGGGCATTTTGGCCCCGGAAAGACAGCTGAGAAGATCTTGCAATGCGGTTTCTACTGGCCACAACTCTTCAAAGACGCTCATGACTATTGCAAGACTTGCTCCCGGTGCCAACATATGGGCCGGATATCCCGGAGAAACGAGATGCCGCTCCAACCAATCTTGGTTGTGGAGATTTTCGACGTGTGGGGGATAGATTTCATGGGGCCGTTTCCCAGCTCTTTCGGGAACTTGTACATCCTTCTAGCTGTTGATTACGTCTCTAAGTGGGTCGAGGCTGTGCCCAGCCGGACTAACGACAACAAGGTTGTCGTTAGGTTCCTTAAAGAAAACATTTTCTCCCGTTTTGGGCACCCCCGAGCGATCATTAGCGACAATGGAAGTCATTTCTGCAATAAGACTTTCGAGGCCTTAATGCGGAAGTATTCCATTAATCATAAGCTATCCACGCCCTATCACCCCCAAACCTGTGGTCAAGCCGAAGTCTCAAATCGGCAGATCAAGCAGATACTGGAGAAGACGGTTTCCAAGAACCGTAAGGATTGGTCGCTGAAACTAACTGATGCCCTTTGGGCTTTTCGCACTGCTTATAAGACCGACCTTGGCATGTCTCCCTATCGGCTTGTATACGGAAAAGCTTGCCACCTCCCTGTCGAAATAGAGCATCGCGCATTTTGGGCGATAAAAGAGCTGAATCTGTCTCTAGAAGATGCGGGCAGCCATCGGAAGTTGCAGTTGAACGAACTGAGCGAGCTTAGGGATGAGGCTTATGACAACGCGGTTGTCGTTAAGAATCGAACGAAGGTGTTTCACGATAAACACCTTTTGCGCAAAACCTTCGTACCTGGTCAGCATGTACTGCTTTATGACACCCGACTTCATTTCCATCCAGGAAAGCTCCGATCTCGCTGGAAAGGGCCGTATTTTGTGCGGAATGTGTATCCGCAGGGCGCTGTGGATTTGGAAAATCCCAAGGACGGTTCATTTTTCAAAGTGAACGGACACCGACTAAAACCGTACCTTAGCGCCGAACCAACAGAGGAGCTCCTATTCTTATAGGAGCCGGTTTACCCTGCCTGATCTTCCTCTGCCCACCTCCAAACTTCGGTTATCCAGCCAAGAACAGTGGACACTGTTCCAAATAAGTTTGGGGGTATGTATAAAGCCTTTTGTATATATTTATGAATATTCTTTTCCATTCTTTTTCTTTTTCTTTTCTTTACAAACAAAAAAAAATAAAAATTGTGTATCGCTAACCGACAATTTTTGACCCTTCAAATGATCTCTTCATGCAATGACAGTGAGGACACTGTTCAGTTTAAGTTTGGGGGTACGCTCGGTACGCATTTCTTACCTTCGCATTCATATGTATATTTTGCATCTGCATATTAAAATCCATAAAATCCATAAAAATCTGAAAATTTTCTAAAAACATAAAAACTTTTCTGTCAAGTTAGCTAGTGGGAGGACTCTGATTCAACATTTCGACGGTTTTGTTTGATAAAATAAGAATAACTAAATCTTATGTTTAGATTTTGAAAACCTGAAAAATAACTCTCCTTTGAAGTTAACTATAGCTGATATACGTCTTTACATCACACTACACGTGTCGTGAGTTTTTGGGAATTAGATGATAAGTCTTTTATGTCGAAAAACTTTTAAATGGATCAATGATTTTCTGAGGATCAAATAGGTTTGTTCTGAAATAAGTAGTGTCAAGAATAGTTTATGAAGTAAAGCGAATATGAAGGAATGTTATTGATGCCGTAATTGGAACTAAGTCTGAAAAATAACCCATCTGAAACTTGATTGGAATGATTACACACCAAACCCACTAAACACGTCTTTTATCCAAAAAATAATTGAACTGCCGGTTATATCTCCGTTCGTATTAAATCATCTGATTTTCACGCCAAACTGTCTTTTGTTTTTGGACCTGGGTAACCTGAGTAATTAAGTCCGCTGGGGTGTTTCTACACCTAATGACCTAAAACCAACTGGTGTGGGTGCATTGGCCCAAAGCTCGCTAAGAAGCCTAGAAAGTCCAGATTAAAACAAAGTCAAGCAAGTTTTCTCTCCGAGTTAAAATTCCTAACGGTTCTTTGTGTGAGAATAATCTTGATAAAAGACAGACTTTTTAAAAAAATTTAGCGGAGATATGAAGGTTTTATTCTATGATAAAGACTATTGCACGATTCACAGAGGTGTGTATGAAATGAAAACAAGGAAAGGGTGGAGTGAAAAATAAGACCTAGTTTCCTGTTAAGGAAGATAGAAATTCTGAAGTTGAAACTTTTTACTGGAAAACGAAGCTTGAAAAATTGCTTAACTCTTTATAAAACTTATGTGATCCTTTTAAAAATTTTATTCGGGCTTAATTGTGTGATATGATGACTTTATTCGACCTTTCGGGAACTTAACGACACTATTTGCACTGCACGTGAAGACATATAAAAGCTGTAGTTAAACAAGAAGCGAGGTGTGAAAAATAAAGGGTCGATAGTCTAGACCTAGGATAATAGAATTGTTATTTTCTGAAACAAAACTTTAGGGTTTGAATCTTAGTTATTTTACAAAACTAGTTTGACCGGATTTTGTGGGTAGTATCCGCTGAAACCCCTCAGGAGACAACACTCCTCCTACTAGGGACACCTAGAGGTTTAACGGCTTGTTGCACTTGCTCAGTGCAATCGCGTTCCCTGCGAAAGTGAGGTTAGGAAATTTTTTGTGAATAAATTGGTTTTGCTCGGGACGAGCAATAGATAAGTTTGGGGGTATTTGTTCATATCAGAAAATTGCATTCTAATACCGTTCATTCATTATCTAATTGTTGTATTTATCGGTATTATTGACCAGTGTCTGCTCAGTATTACAGATTACAGGTATCCATGACAAAATACTGGAAATACATCCAACAGCACGGATATATCACTTGAGGGAAGACACTGCGACCAGAAACGCTAACTGACCGATACTTCAGGAGTTCCTTTATGCAACAAGTTGTGTACACATTTTTTCTAAATGGTCCAACACAACAAGTGTGTACACAAGACTTTTAAGCACATGTGGATATGATTTTATATGCAATCAAGGATATGATTTTATATGCAGTCAAGGATATGATTCTATATGCAATCAAGGATATGATTCTATATGCAATCATCAAGGATATGATTCTATATGCAATCAAGAATATGATTTTATATGCAATCATCAAGGATATGATTTTATATGAAATCAAGGATATGATTTTATATGCATATGATATTATATGCATTCAAGACTAAAAAGCATGTGTTCAAATCAAAAGCAATCAAACAAATCAGCATGAGCCATAATGGGGCAGATATGAATATTTCTTTCTGAGCCTATAAATAGAGACCAGAGGGAAGAGGAAAGGGTAGCTTTTTCTTTAGTTCTATCTTAGAATTCTTGTAATTTTTCTTTTCATTCTTGAGCTCTTGCCCCTTTGTCTTGACCTTGCAACTTCTCATTTAGAACTTGCAAGCTTAAGGCTTAGGTTCTTGACTTCAAGATCTCTTGTAACAAGTTTGTTCTTCAATAAAAGTTCGTATTTTTATTACATGTCTTGTTCCACTTTACATGATTTCAATTGTGAAATTCATGCCTTGCTTTGATCTTGCAACCTCTTAAGTGAGCTTGCAACCTTAAAGCTTGGTATTTGGATCTCACACGTTGCCGGGGATTGAACACTGGGAGATAAAACGCTTGAACTCATCGGTTCTCTTTTCCTCTTTATTTCATTGCATGTTTTTATGTATCTTCTCTTTTCTTTCTTTTTAATTTGTAAATATGTGTGAGTAATCTTTTCACTTGTTAAGGGTGTAATATGTTAGATCGTATTCGAAGATTTTCTTTGTCCAAACTTTAAAACCTAAAACTTGCCTATTGAAACTTCGTGCAAATCACCCGCAACTCCGCTCACTAGGCATCCTATCCTACCCCGATAGTGATGATTCCTAATCATGACCGGATTGCCCGTGGTTTGCCGAAGGCTAAAATCAAGAGATAACAACGGAAGGACAAGGGACAAGGAAAACGGATTTAGCGAAATACCGCAAATACCGTATTTCAAGTTCCCTAATCCGCGTTGTTACCTATTGCTTTAGTATCAATACCAAGTCGGGGCTATAAGGAATTAGCAAACATCACCTTCATACAATCTAACTTATTACTACCCTTAACAAGCCCTTTTTATTCATATCTTTGTTACGACAATTAGTTAACCAACAAATCAAAACACGGAATTAACTCGTTAAAACAAGCAATAAGAAACTTACCATCTCCCTGCGGACGACCCGTATTCATCGCGGCTCGCTACAAACGACACCGTTTTGATTGCGGTAATTTCAGAATTCTTTTTAAACACGACACAGTTAGATCGTGACAATCATTAGGCATGACCCACGGAGGAGCGCCTAAGTTACCTGGTTCTAGATAGCGACGGGTGGCCCACTCATGATATCGAGTGCTGGTTGCCTCACTATTAGGATTGGCGGATAGCTTTCCGCGCTCGTAGGGGTCGGGGATCAAAAATGTTTGGGCTATTCACACGACTGTGGAATTTTGTGTTTCATGATTGGCTCAATTGAAATGCGTTATTCCTAGTATATTTGTTTTTCCATATTCTGTGATGTTCATTGCATGTATGTAATGTGTTTACCTGCCTGTGATGATATTTATCGCTTTCCTGTAATGCTGATTATCTGCATGCGATGATATATATAGTGATATAAATGATATATATATATATATATATATATATATATATATATATATATATATATATATACGCACACACACACACAAATATATAAATGCTATATACGTTTTGCACCTACGCTAGCCCTGCCCCCGTCCTGCCGTAAGTTAAGTAACCTTACGGTGAAAACCCGGGCCCCGTGGTGAATGCGGATGGCGTATATGTGCATTCTATTTTTCTTTTCATATCATACTTTTTCTGTAATGGTGTGAAGAGATGCTAGATAATATGAGATTATCTAATTGATGGGATTGCATTAATTCAGATTAATGCAAAGAAGACAAACCTAAAATACGTTGATGGAACCAACTTCTTACAAAAGAAAATTATAGCCGTATTCTTTTGCTTTGCACTATAATATTCAGTTAGGAATATCCTGCATCTCATTCGATGAGGGAAGAGCCTTGATCCCTTCACCGGGAGTTCGCTCTTAAGCAAAATTTTATATTACTATAAATTTGCAAAACCACACGGTTCCTTCAATGATATCAAGTTCATTACATTAATGGTTTTCTTAAATCTAGCTATAGCCCTCTGTCATTTCAGGAAGTAGAGTACTTAGCATTCATGCTATGTTTGATGACTATATTATGGCGTAGTGTACGGTAGCTAAATGATGTCTTCCTGTTAGCATATTGATGCGATTGATTAGGACGGTCGTACGACTTTGTTGACTATGTTAAGGGTCGTGCGGGTGGATTTAATTTAATCACGAAATAACGGGTTGAACTTGATTTGCGACTTATGATTTGTTGACTATGTTAAGGTCATAAGCCGCTAGGGGTAAAAACCAATATCGGGGGTTTCAAGTTTTGAAACTTGCAAAGAGTTGCATACCTTCTATAGTGTGGGGTGACTTGTTAACTATGTTAAGATTACTACTCTGTGATAATTTGGGTCTTGATTCCCACCGTGAGTAAAGTTACTCTCGAGATATGATTCTGGCTAGTTCTCATTTTAGGGTTTGAAGGAGAATTTGACAAAACAGTAGGAGAATAGATTAGATAAATTAATTAACCGATCTAATCTAGGATAGAATGCATGCTGCGTGTTTCTTTTCTCTCTCTCTGGCAGCGACCCATGACTGATCTTAAACTAAAACTCGTAAACCAAGTTAACCGACCCTTTTTATAATCAACGGCTTTGGAATGTCATAATTACCCTAACTCACAACAAAGTCGAATATTTCCTTGCCGCTCCTACTTCCACTTTATTGCTCCAGAACCATCTGTATCCAGTACAGAAATTCAAATTTCTTGGAAGGCCATCGTATAGTTAGATACGAACTCGAAGAAATTGTTTCAGTCCGAGAATGGCCACTAGTTTTGGAACAAATAAACTGTTCATTTGTCTATCCATTCTACCTTATCTCAAGTTCGAGAGATCCTTAAATAAGGAGAATATACCATTTATGCTTGTTTGATAATCTTCTTTCAATCCTTAGGCTGGTGCTGAAAAGTAGTGAAGGAAGAAAATCAACTAGCCTAAGTTCGGTATACAAAAGGTACGATGGAGAGATATCAAAAGCGGTCGAAGTGAGCGGAAAGGAAAATGCAACTACTGTTATGACTCTAGGTAATGAAAGAGGCATTACTACAAATATCCGGCCATCTGATTAAGAGAGGTTTTGTCGATCAAAAATAATTACCGCAATCAAGAACGGCATCGCTTGAAGCTAGCCGGTGAATACGGGTCGGTCCACAGGGATGTGTAAATCTTCTTTAAGTTCTTACGAGTTAATTCCAAATGGTGTTTGGAAGTATAATTAAATCTAAAAATCGAAGTTGTATGAAGGTAGAATTAGAAACTTGCTAGGATTAGGTTTAGGGAAAATTTGGTAAATAAAGATTGACATCTCTTTCCATTGCCATCAATTAAATCAATCATATTAGAGTTATGGTAAATATTAACAAAGGGGATTAGGATGATTGGGAAGATTGATTCTTCCTCTAGATCCTTGTCCTTCCTTTCTTAATCTTCACCCTAACCTCCATGGAAAACCTTAAGATCCGGGCCTTTAGACTACGGAGTTCACCGTTACCTTGAGGCTAAAAGTGCCGTAGGGAGCGGAATCAAAAGGTATGCATGGAGTTCTAATGTTCATAAAAGTTTAGCAATGAAAAGAGATGAGAGATCTTCATCTCTCAAATCCTTCCCTATTCCTAACCCTAACAAGCGAGGAAACTACTCGCTCATTGAGGGGATGAAAGAAAACAAGAATTTATTAAAGAAAGAAAACATCGATTGCAAGTTAATAAAAACTAAACTAAGGCGAGAAAATAAGAACAGATAAAAAAACTACAACTATTGCAAAGAAAATAACCTACTTACTGTTGATGCACTCTAACTTCAAGAAAATAGAATTTTATTCATGAGAAAAAGGCATAAGAAAATACAAGGTCTTGGGTTCTATTTATAGGACATAGAAACCCTAGGGCTACAGATGGCACCGCATGTCTAAAGTTACAAATATACCCCTAAAAAGATCTTTCCAGAGCCGTCACAAAGTATGGTAAAAATTCTGCGCACTAGGGCTTCTTTCAGCCGCGGATCCGCGGCCTTGGTGGGCTTTGGGCCGCGGATCCGCGGCCATTTGGTGGAGTCAGCTGATGGTTTCTTCTGGGCTTTTTCTGGTTCTTCTGTTAATTGTATTTCTTCAGTTCGTTTTCCACTTGGGCTTCTGCAGTAACTCCAGATTTTTAGTGAACTCTTTGCATTGGATCTTTTAACCGTTTTTCTTGCAAATTTGGATCTTGCGTCGCCTTGTTGATGGTGAACCGTTCTTCTGCCGGGCTTTACTAAGATCTTCCTATTCGTTGGTCAAAAATCCTTCTTTTGTGTCGTCTTTTGTGTTTTTCACTGTTCTTGCTCCCAGAACCTGTAACCTGTAACATGTAGCAGACATGGGTCAAAAGCACCTGTTTTCATTGTAAAATGCATAAGAATGGGGAATACAAAATGCAATATTATGTTATGAACAAATACCCCCAAACTTATCTTTTGCTCGCCCTCGAGCAAACTTATTATTTAAATAAAATCTAACCTAGCCGCACTTTCACAGGGAAACGCGATTGCACTGAGCTCGTGCAACAAGCCGTTAAACCTCTAGGTGTCCCTAGTAGGAGGAGTGTTGTCTCCTGAGGGTTTTCAGCGGATACTACCCACAAAATCCTATCAACTTGGTTTCTCGACTTTTGTTCTCCATTTAGGTTTTCTAACAAGGAATTCTATTATCGTCGACCCGCAAATTATCCACCCATATTCTTCATACTTCCTCATTATTTAACTTAAGATTACATATATCCTGTAGAATTACCTAGCTTTCGGCATTTCTTAAGTTTTCCTTCTAGAGTTCCATCTCCACTTAGGAATTTCTATCAACTCTATTAAAGACACAAGTTCTATTCTTCATTCCTTTCTCTTATCTAAACTCTAATCACATATCCCCACGTGTGTGTAAATATCACCCCTACACTTGGAAATTCAAATCAAGCAATCGTACTCCCGCCCATTGTCCAAAGCACTGGTGAGACTTCGCTTTCACATCCTTCATGCGACTGTTAATACTTCTTGAGGTACCAACAACCGATTACCAGATGCGTTAGCACTTTAAGGCGTACTTCCTAGTTTTGCAACACCCAAGGCTTTTAGCAGTAGCACCTTTGCTAAATATTTTTCTATTTTTTTTCTCTCTTTTTTTTTAGCCTTAAGTAATCACAAAAACCAGTGTCCATTTGTTTCTTTATCCACTCTTTTTTTTTCTTTTTCATTGTGCTAAGGACGTTAGACAAGAGTATTTCAAGGTCTCTTCTACTAATCCAAGTTTCAAGGTGCGTGTTTGTGCAAATTGTAGGGTATACATTTTCAGAATCTAGACTTAAGCTAGGAACTATTTTTCAAACTTATACTCTAATAAGAATATCAATACTCTTCCCTTGTTTCGACTTAGCCCAAGAAGTGAACCCAAAATTTGCCTATTTCTAAATAACCTACAAAGACATATGCTTTCCACAGTTAAACTCTAAGGAAGGTTATTTTTAGGGTTTTTAATTTGCTAAGTCTAAGATTTAGTTTTTCCTAGCCAGTTAACCTATTTATCAAACTCAAGTCAATTAACCAGAATTGAATACATTAATTTTTATAATTTTTGAAAATTTTCAATTTTTATGGGTTTTTCAGTTTTCTAATTTTTTTTGTTTTTCAAATTTTTCAAATTTTTATATAAAGATGCAATGCAGAAATATACATATGAATGCACAAGGAAAACTTACCGAACATACCCCCAAACTTATAATGGACAGTGTCCTCACTGTCATGCTGCACCAAGTGGTTTGATAATATCGGCGAGTTCCTGCTTATTATTATATTTACATAGTATACACACCCCCAAACTTATTTGAAATGAAGTTTTGGAAAAAAGGAAATTCGAGGGTGAAGGTGGAGGAAAATCAATCGGTGTAAATCGGCTCCTGCAAGAACAGGAGCTCCTCCGAAGGGTCCGCTGAGAAGAACGGTTTCAATCGATGTCCATTTACTTTGAATAAAGTACCGTCTTCTGGATTCTCAAGATCAACCGCACCGTGCGGATAAACGGTGCGGACTACAAAAGGTCCTCTCCATCTAAAACGGAACTTGCCGGGATGAAAGTGTAACCGAGTATCATATAATAAAACCTGTTGACCTGGTTTAAATGTCTTTCGCAAAAGGTTTTTATCATGAAATACCTTAACTCGATTCTTAGCAATCACGGCATTGTCATATGCCTCATCCCGCAGCTCCTCTAATTCATTCAATTGCAGCTTTCGATTGCCGCCCGCATCTCCCAGAGATAAATTCAGCTCTTTAATGGCCCAAAATGCCTTGTGCTCAATTTCTACTGGAAGGTGGCAAGCCTTCCCGTAAACAAGCCGGTATGGAGACATGCCGAGATCGGTCTTGTATGCAGTACGGAAAGCCCATAGTGCATCGATCAATTTTAGTGATCAATCTTTACGGTTTTTAGAAACCGTTTTCTCCAAGATTTGCTTAATTTGTCTATTCGAGATCTCGGCTTGCCCACATGTTTGGGGATGGTATGGCGTTGACAGCTTATGGGTGATAGAGTATTTGCGCATTAGGGACTCAAAAGTCCTATTGCAAAAGTGAGAACCATTATCACTTATTATTGCGCGAGGGTGCCCAAATCGAGAAAAGATGTGTTCTTTTAGAAATCGAACGACAACCTTATTGTCATTCGTTCGAATAGGCACAGCCTCGACCCATTTTGAAACATAGTCAACAGCCAAAAGAATATACACATTTCCAAAAGAGTTGGGAAATGGTCCCATGAAGTCTATACCCCAAACATCAAAAATGTCTACAACCAAAATGGGTTGGAGCGGCATTTCATTTCTCCGCGATATCCGGCCCAAGTGTTGGCACCAGGAGCAAGTTTTGCAGTATTCGAATGCATCTTTGAAGAGTCGTGGCCAATAGAAACCACACTGCAAAACTTTCTCGGCTGTCTTCTTTGGGCCAAAGTGCCCGCCACATGCTTGATCGTGGCAAAAAGACAGCACACTCTTGACCTCATTTTCAGGTACACACCGGCGAATGATTTGGTTGGCACAATATTTAAAAAGATAAGGTTCATCCCAGTAAAAATGCTTTACTTGGGACAAAAATCGTAGTTTGTCTTGTTTCGACCAATCGTTAGGTATCAAGCCGGTGGCTAAGTAGTTTACAATATCGGCGAACCATGGTTCGCAAGAAACGGTCAAGAGTTGCTCATCGGGGAAAGCATCAGTGATAGGCAGATCAAGTGTAGGCGAAGAAGGAAGTCGTGATAGGTGATCGGCTACTACGTTTTCACATCCCTTTTTGTCCCTTATAACAAGGTCAAATTCTTGCAGCAAAAGGATCCAACGTATTAGCCTAGACTTAGCATCCTTCTTCGCAAAAAGGTGGCAAAGAGCCGAGTGATCCGTGTATACTATAACTGGAGAGCCGATTAAATAAGGCCGAAAATTTTCAAGTGCAAACACAACAGCTAAAAACTCTTTTTCTGTTGTTGTGTAGTTTAATTGGGCCTCATTTAATGTTCGGCTAGCGTAGTAAATTACATGCGGCATCTTGTTAATGTGCTGTCCAAGAACAGCACCAATGGCAAAATCTGATGCGTCGCACATAATTTCAAAAGGGTGCGTCCAGTCTGGAGATGAAAGAATGGGCGCAGAAATGAGTGAGTGTTTCAAAGACTCGAACGCTTTCATGCAAGTTGAGTCGAAAACAAAAGTAGTGTCCTTGGCCAACAAGAGAGTCAAGGGTCTAGCAATCTTGCTAAAGTCCTTGATGAACCGTCTATAAAAACCGGCATGGCCAAGGAAAGCTCGGATATCTTTGACGCATTTAGGAGGAGGAAGATTAGAAATGACTTCGATTTTAGCTCTATCCACCTCTATGCCGTTTTGCGAGATGACATGTCCTAAGACAATGCCTTCTCGTACCATAAAGTGGCATTTCTCCCAATTCAAAGTTAGGTTCTTTTCCCTACAGCGGGTGAGAACTGCGTCAAGATTTCGTAAACACTCATCGAAGGAGTCACCAAAAATGGAGAAATCATCCATAAAGATTTCCAAAAACTTCTCCACCATGTCCGAAAAGATCCCCATCATACACCGCTGAAATGTAGCGGGTGCATTGCATAACCCAAAGGGCATGCGACGATAAGCAAAGGTGCCAAAGGGACAAGTAAATGTAGTCTTGTCTTGATCCTCTTTGGCTATGGGGACTTGGTTATAACCGGAATAGCCATCTAAAAAGCAGTAGAATTCCTGCCCTGCCAATCGTTCTAGCATTTGGTCAATGAATGGTAAAGGAAAGTGGTCCTTCCTTGTCGCGGCATTGAGTTTTCGGTAGTCGATGCAAACTCGCCACCCAGTTTGGGTGCGAGTGGGAATTAACTCATTTGCCTCATTGGTGATGACCGTGATGCCCGATTTCTTTGGCACGACATGAATGGGGCTAACCCATTGGCTATCCGAGATAGGGTAAATGATACCGCTATCAAGACACTTAACAATCTCCTTCTTGACCGCCTCTTTCATGACGGGGTTGAGGCGTCTTTGTGGATCCCTTGCCGGCTTGGCATCATCTATCAAGTGTATATGATGTTCGACTATGAGGGGACTAATCCCCTTGATGTCTGCCATAGACCAGCCGAAAGCTTGCCGATTATTGTATAAGACCGTTAAAAGAGCCTTCTCTTGCTCAAGAGCTAGAGAGGCCGATATGATAACTGGTAAGGTCTCATTTTCACCTAGATAAGCATATTTTAGGTGCGACGGCAAAAGTTTTTGCTCGAGTTTAGGTGGTGAAACAATAGATGGTAACAATGGAGTAACTGTTTCAAACTCGAAGGATTCCATCAAAGGTTCAAATTGAGTGTACGCTACCGAGTCGGATGGTTCAACTAACTCATCCGAAAAAGCAAAAGACTCAAACTCGAGTGGAGAGTCTTCAAGATCATCGACAAAGGTGAAACACTCATAATCTTTGTCCGTCGTGAAAGCTGTGTCGGATTCTAGGAGGAACGCACTAGTGGCGTCAATAATACTGTGATCAAACATGAAATTCTCGAACTCACAGTCCTCCTCCGCGATCTCCTCGATCGAGCACACATCAAGTACGCTAGAATTAGGCTCGCAAGGCTGACTTCCTAACTTGAAAATGTTAAGTTCAACTGTCATCTTGCCAAAAGATAGATTCATTGAACCATTACGACAGTTGATTACCGCGTTAGAAGTCGCGAGGAATGGTCGACCAAGTATCACCGGAATTTGATTACGGGGGTTAGCGACAGGCTGTGTATCCATAACAATAAAGTCCATGGGGAAAATGAAATCCCCAACTCTAATTAACACATCCTCCAACTCTCCCCTAGGGTGGGTGATTGATCGGTCAGCCATTTGGAGAGTGCAATGAGTAGGCTTGAGCTCTCCAACGCCTAATTGTTCGTACACCGAATACGGTAGCAAATTGACACTAGCACCAAGATCTAATAGTGCTCTATTGATGGTCTTGTTCCCAATTGTGATCGAAATAGTAGGACAACCGGGGTCCTTGTGCTTTGGGGGTAAAGAATTGACAAGAGCATCACTAACAGCACTAGCCACGAAAACTTTCTTTGGTACTTGTGACTTCCTCTTTTTAGTGCATAAGTCCTTTAAGATTTTTGCATATGAAGGAACTTGTTGGATTGCATCCAAAAGAGGGATATTTATGCTAACTTGTTTGAACAACTCTACAATCTTCTCCATCTGTGGAGTTGGTTTATTGGATCTCAACCGATTTGGAAAAGGAACATTTTGAAAAGTTGTTGAGTCCAATTTTTGTGGATCAGATTGTTGAGTTGGAACGGAACCCCGTGTAGATGTATTCGTGTTGTGAGAAGAGGGTCCGTTCGAGCTAGAAGAAGTAGAGCCATGTGAAGGATAGAGAATAGGCTCTAAAGAAGAAGAAGAAGAAGAAGAAGAGGAAGATGAAGAACCACCGGCAGAGGTGTCACGGTGCATACCCACATTGTTTTGCAGCACTTTTCCGGATCTCAACGTGGTCACAGCATTCACGTTATGATTCTGCTGTTCATGTGCAACATGTGCGTGACCGGGATTTGGGAGTGGTTGAGACGGAAGTTTTCCTTTCTCACGCTCTTTCAATGCTGCGTTGAGTTGTGCAATTTGTGCCTCAATAGCTTTGATGCTTTGATCATGTGAGGCACTGTTTTGCACCAAAGATTGAACAGAAGTCTCTATCCTAGCTGTGGACTGTGCAGATTGCTTTAGGAATGCTTCTAGACTTCTTTCGAGCGAGCTAACAGCATTTTGAGGGGGAACAAAGTTGTTGGGTGCAAAATTGTTCATCTGATTAGGGTAAGGTTACTGTTGGGGAGGCTGCTGAAATTGAGCTTGTGGAGGTGCTTGTTGTTGTTGTGGAGGAGGAGCTCTTTGAAAATTGTTGTTTCCTTGGACTTGTTGATTTTGGTTCCAAGCGAAATTAGGGTGGCTCTTCCAACCCGGATTGTATGTTGAAGAGTATGGATCATTTCTTTGTCGTTGCTGAAAGGCAGCATTGACTTGATCTTGTCCTTGGGTGGATGCAGTGTAAGGACACTCTTCAGTGAGATGTGATGGATCCGAACAACAAGCACAAACAGTTCGTGGAGGCACAATAGGGGCAGGAGAAGGTGCTGAGATTTTGGTCTCAAGCGCTTCTAGCTTTTTCGTAAGAGCAGCCATCTCGGCCTTCATAGCAATTGACATCTCAACTTGATGTATGCCTGCCCTAGGTTGACCAATAGAAGAAGATGATGATGTGGTCTTGGTGCTCTCCCACTGAATCGTTTGCTCACTAAGATCCTTAAGAAACTGCCACGCTTCATCACTAGATTTGGACAGAAAGTGATCTTGACTAATGGTTTCTAGAAACTGCTTCGTTGCCGGGTTCAATCCCTCGTATAATGTTTGGCAAAGTTGCCATCTTTCGATTCCATGGTGAGGGCATTGAACGAGAAGGTCTTTGAATCTTTCAAAACATTTCCAAAATGGTTCGGCAGGAAGCTGTGAAAATTGAATGATTTCATTACGGATTTTTGCAGTTTTGTGATGAGGATAGAACTTTTTAAGAAAAGCTTTCACAAACTCGTCCTAATTTCTAATTGAGTGTGATGCGGTGTTGTATAGCCACTTCTCGGCTAGGTCACATAAGGTGAAAGGAATGACCCTTAGCCTTATAGCGTCATCACTTAATTGGGTAGTTTTCATCATGGCGCAAACGTTTTGGAATTTGTTGATAAAGATATATGCATCTTCGGATTCCAAACCATGAAACTTAGGCAGCATGTTGATGAAGTGGGGTTTGATCTCAAAGTTGTCCCCATTAGCCGGTGGAAGGGAAAGACAAGTAGGAAGGGCGGTGCGGATGGGGTAGAAAAGATCCTGGAGCGCGACTCGTGCGGGCGCTTCGACAGGCGGAAGATTCGGGTTATTCGCACCTGGCGGAGGTGGAATCCTTCCCGTCTGTAAGGTGTTGTTAGGATCGTATCCCGACATACCTTCGAAAGAATGTGATGGTGAAAGTGAAGAAGTGGACAAGATTTCGACTTCGGAGTCGAAAGGTTCGTCGGTCGGTACCAACGAAACACGGACTAATCGGGCGCTAGGGTCCCTAGTCCAACCGGACATACACTAAAAGGGTTAGTGTAGTCGAAAGATGAAAGACAGAAAGTGAAGGTAAGAAAACGTCAATGAGAAGAAGTGGTGTAAGTGAGTGCAAAGATTCTTTAGCGACAAGTTGCAAGTTTTGAAAAGATTTTCCTTTTTCTTTTTAAGTGTGCTTTTGCAAAAAGATTTTGAAAAGAGACTCGTGACACAATTGTAATTAACCACACATGCACAATCAGGCCTAAGTCTAGGGTCACCTTGGTCAGCTAGACAGCTCCTAACTGTTCCAAAGGGCTAGATATAGGACCTCAAACCGCCTCTTCACGGACAAGTACGGCCAGGTAAGTGGGAATGAACCACCACTACAGTGGGCCTAATTAAAAACCACTAGCCTAGTCACCGCAATGTCGGTTAGGATAAACGGCCGATGTCTATACTAGTCCTCTGTCCTATTGAGCTCGACGTCCTTAGGGCTGAGTCTAATATTTTTTAGATTAAAAGTGGTCAATGCAGATGCTTTAAGTGATTTCTGGGGTCCTGGGAAGGGTAATGAAATCCCCACCCAATCTGAATTGGTCAATAGCCCCTTAAAGTCAGATTAAAGTATGCAAAGCAGTAAATCACTTGCAATCAATTTGCTTTTAAGCGCGGCGCAAAGAATCCTGCAGAAAATCAATTATTGGAAGGGGGAAGAAGATTTTTAGCGCGAAGAATCCTGCAGAAGATTTGGCAAAAGATATATGGAGATTTGTAGAGGGAAGAATACGGAAGCAAACAGTGCAAAAATTTCGCAGAGAAGGATCCAGAGGGCCGCGGATGCGCCGCGCGAGGTAGGGTTATGCGGCGGAAGCGCGGTGGGTTGGAGGCTTCAGGTCTCTGGATTTCTTCAACTGCTCTGTACTTCCAATCTCCTCCTGTTCTGATGTATTGTTTTCTGTTTCCCTTCCTGTGTTGTTTCAGATCCGTCAAACCTGCAAAGATTCACAAAGAGAACCCTTCAAACAATAAAAGATGATATATTTTTTTATATTTCTGATTTTTCAGATTTTTATGATTTTTATATGTTTTAGATTAACCCGAAATTACAAAAAGAAAATTTTACGCCATCTCCGGCAACGGCGCCATTTGATTAAGAGATGTTTTGTCGATCAAAAATAATTACCGCAATCAAGAACGGCGTCGCTTGAAGCTAGCCGGTGAATACGGGTCGGTCCACAGGGATGTGTAAATCTTCTTTAAGTTCTTACGAGTTAATTCCAAATGGTGTTTGGAAGTATAATTAAATCTAAAAATCGAAGTTGTATGAAGGTAGAATTAGAAACTTGCTAGGATTAGGTTTAGGGAAAATTTGGTAAATAAAGATTTACATCTCTTTCCATTGCCATCAATTAAATCAATCATATTAGAGTTATGGTAAATATTAACAAAGGGGATTAGGATGATTGGGAAGATTGATTCTTCCTCTAGATCCTTGTCCTTCCTTTCTTAATCTTCACCCTAACCTCCATGGAAAACCTTAAGATCCGGGCCTTTAGACTACGGAGTTCACCGTTACCTTGAGGGTAAAAGTGCCGTAGGGAGCGGAATCAAAAGGTATGCATGGAGTTCTAATGTTCATAAAAGTTTAGCAATGAAAAGAGATGAGAGATCTTCATCTCTCAAATCCTTCCCTATTCCTAACCCTAACAAGCGAGGAAACTACTCGCTCATTGAGGGGATGAAAGAAAACAAGAATTTATTAAAGAAAGAAAACATCGATTGCAAGTTAATAAAAACTAAACTAAGGCGAGAAAATAAGAACAGATAAAAAAACTACAACTATTGCAAAGAAAATAACCTACTTACTGTTGATGCACTCTAACTTCAAGAAAATAGAATTTTATTCATGAGAAAGAGGCATAAGAAAATACAAGGTCTTGGGTTCTATTTATAGGACATAGAAACCCTAGGGCTACAGATGGCACCGCATGTCTAAAGTTACAAATATACCCCTAAAAAGATCTTTCCAGAGCCGTCACAAAGTATGGTAAAAATTCTGCGCACTAGGGCTTCTTTCAGCCGCGGATCCGCGGCCTTGGTGGGCTTTGGGCCGCGGATCCGCGGCCCTTTGGTGGAGTCAGCTGATGGTTTCTTCTGGGCTTTTTCTGGTTCTTCTGTTAATTGTATTTCTTCAGTTCGTTTTCCACTTGGGCTTCTGCAGTAACTCCAGATATTTAGTGAACTCTTTGCATTGGATCTTTTAACCGTTTTTCTTGCAAATTTGGATCTTGCGTCGCCTTGTTGATGGTGAACCGTTCTTCTGCCGGGCTTTACTAAGATCTTCCTATTCGTTGGTCAAAAATCCTTCTTTTGTGTCGTCTTTTGTGTTTTTCACTGTTCTTGCTCCCAGAACCTGTAACCTGTAACATGTAGCAGACATGGGTCAAAAGCACCTGTATTCATTGTAAAATGCATAAGAATGGGGAATACAAAATGCAATATTATGTTATGAACACCATCCTTCGAAACATTTTGATATTTTATGTTTTCTATGTGATTGTAATCTAAAACTGTTTTCTAATTAACTCTGACTCTTGGGTATAATAGATACCGGATAGATATCCCTTATCTGTAAGATGTTATAGATACTTAGAAGGAGTAGAGTATTTGGATAGGTGATTTAATCCTCAATGTCCGAAATCAGAGCAATTGTTGCTATTGGAGAAATCACCCGATTTTGCCTATTAGCAAACTTATGGTTTTGAATAACCGTTATAATGGACCGATTTTAAAACTCATATATCTATCTCTTTAATTGATAAAGTGGGATATAAATTTTGAAAAACATGTTATGAACATTTGGCTTTATCATTTGATGATTAGATAAGGTGCATTGAATAACGAGATATACATTTTTAACCAAAATACAGTTCCAAATTACAACACATAGAGGATGAGTTAGTGAACTCATAGGACTTATACACAGTGATGAATGTTTTCCAGTATCAACATGGACAAGGGGTTGGTACTCATACTTTGTTCCGTTTTCTTATGAGTTCTCTGGTATTAGACACACATTCTTGTTGAAATGTAAAGTCTAAATATTTTGAGAAGTTCGTAGGATATAAGAATAAAGTAAAGAACCAAACGTTGGAAGTATCAAGATTCTTCGAAGTGTTCGAAGATGTGGAGACTTATGCTAGGTATTCCGTAATTGAGAATTTGATTCTCTTTTAGATTACTCATCCGTGGATGCGTTCCTTGATGAGTAATGCTGAGTGACCTTTTTCATTTAGGAAAATGCACTGGAAACAGTTGCATACCAATTGAATATGGTTCGATCTAAATTAGTGCATGTGATTCTATATATGTGATATAGAATGAGAACATATCTTATGATTGTTAAGGTAGAGAGTTATCCGGTTTATGCTTAAAAGCACAATCCGGACAAATTCAAGAAACGTTTTGGTAATAGGAAGATTGTTGGTTATCCCAAACTTAAGCAAGGGTTTAACTTTTACTATTTTCAGGATCAAAAGTTTTTTTGTTCTCGACACGCCATCTTTTTAGAAAAGGAATTTCTCGCAAAAAAATTAGTAGGAGTGTGGTAGAACTGGATGTGATTCCAGAACCACAAACGATTACTTAAGATTTAGTAGAACCTAGAGATTCAATTGATCCTGACAAATCTTAGCCACTCCGTAGATTTAGTAGGTGACCCTAGCCACCTTGTCACGCCCCGCTTCCCAGTAGATGAAAACAGTGATGTGGCAAGCCCGCGACGTATTTATTCCGAGAAGGTCATTTCTCGAAATAAATACGCTAAGCGTCTATAAGCAACATAAACTAACAAGAAAAACAAAAGAATGAAATCCAATTTTGATTTATTACATTCAATATTCACAATTGACAAAATATCTGAATACAAGATACGATAATATGATAAGTTTTAACAAGGAAGCATACATAAATAAGCTGAAATGAAATGAATAGCTGAACGAAACTAGACGTCCGGTTGTGATGCAAACTGGTTGTACTCCTCTTCGACCGCTTCTATCTCCTTTGTCTCAATACCACCTGACGAACATTCCAAGAAAGAAAGAAAGATGGGTGGAATGCCCGTTAGCGAACTAACGCTCGGTAAGTCCCCAAAAGGATGGTGTGATGTATATAAATGAAATGCAGGGTGTAATATAATATATGGTATAGCATGGATATAAATCATGAACATGTAAACAAGTATAATAGCATACATGGTAATGTGTATGTCAACTATAACAGCATGGAAATATAGCATGAGCATAGCAAACAAGTATAGCATGGCCGTGGAGTGTAGGTATAGTGAACATGAAGTGAATGTTAGTGTCCTAAAAGGTCTCTAAAATGGTAAAATTAACTAACGTGAGTTCAAGTGTGAATGTCAACCAATCTCAAGAGTATTCTCGAACCCAAGGCTATCGTCCAGTGGCAAGGAATCACGGGTCCAAAATAGCGGGACTTCAATTATTATTGAAGTATTCCAAACCCAACAGGCTATCATCCAGGGGCTTGGAAACACGGGCCCTCATTCATGAATTCGTGATGTACCGTTTCAGCCCGGTACCACAATAACGTTATTTGTTATAATGGGACTCATGAGATTCCCTTGGATTCATACTCAAACTACCCCAACACCCCGCGTATATTAGTATGTGATTAAAGCTATAAGTCTTGCCCAAATCCATGAATACATAAGAGAGTGCAATTCAAGTTCAATTATTCAAGTCAATGGTTCATGTATTCATGTCAAGTATTTATGTCAAGTCATTACGTATTCATGGTTTGGGTCAAGTCGAGTCAAGTATGCAATAGGTTATGTCAAACATATAATATCTAATTATGTATTCATGTACATACGATAATTAAGAGATCAGGGAAAACACGGTATACATGTTTGAATAGCATGAAATGAGACAAGTACATTATTCGAGTAACTTTCATAAACAATACTGTAAAGAAATATTATGTACGACTAATTAATCAAGTCGAACAAATGCGGAATATAAACAGAAATATGGCTCTAAGCGTTTTTCATGCGTGAGTTCCAGTTTCATCTAAATACGACTACCGGTTTGGGAGGTATATCTGTTTTCGTATCGTCGCGCAAAACAGATTAGAATCTGTTCAGCACTGTCACATATTTTTAAAACGCAGTTTGAGTTAATTTCTATCGGGTAACAAGTTATGAAGATTATTCAAAAATTGTATGTATTTCGATGTACTTATCCAAAACACCAAGATTCGCATGATTTGGATTTCAGAAGCTCTAGTTATGATCGTTCTAACATCGGCATTTAAAACAGAAATTCAGATTTCGAGACAGCAACTATATATTGTATTGCAAATCCTATATCAGGTTGTTTCATGCATTTCTAAGTAATCTAGTATACAGAAAATTATAGTTCTATCAATTGTGCATCTACACATCTAAAGTTTGTCACAAACGGATATCGGGTGTTCGAGTTATGTCCAATTTAAAAACAGTGTGCGAATCAGCACAGATTCTGTCCAGATTCGTCGCTTAATATTGTAACGCAGTTTTGTATATTTTACGTCAGTTTTCAGTAAAAACTTAAAACTAATAAAATCTAGATAATTCGATTTAGATGTCCAAACCCCCTGAATTTGCTCAATTTGGACATCGGTATACCAAGTTATGTGTCTTACAGGTTAACCGATAACAACAGTTTTCTGTTCTTTTTTTTACCAACAATGAATAAAAATAATATAATTCCTAAACCGTTAAGCGGTTCGATCTGAAATTTTTACTGCATGTACAAAATAATATATTCTGTCATATATAAATTTCTTGAGATTTTCAGAAGTAAAAATTAATTTCTAAAAATTATTTTAAATATAAAAGTATTGATATGTCATATGTGAGAATGAGGAAATCATGGTATTTATTCGTAACTTCATTTTTTTTTTACAAATTTAAATAAAGTAATTTAAAATACAACAACAAACGATACAATCCTAATTGGTTAATATGAAATCTTAACATATGGATTGAGAGTAATGAAAAAGATTTTACAAACTATATATTTGTGTATGTTCGTGTGTGTTCATTATTTATATATGTATTCATTTAATTAATTATTTAGGAACTATGAGACGACAAGGGAAGTTTTTCATGGCAATATAAAAAAGAGAAAGAGAAAGAGAAAGAGAAAGAGAAAGAGATGGAGGGAGGGAAAGAGAGAAGAGACTTACACACACAAGCCGGTATTGTCACCGGGCTTGTCTATCCGCCGATAGCCCAATTTTTCTAACGAGACTTTCTTGAGAATTTCTTCATGTTCTTCTTCGGAGAATCTAGATGAAGAGGAATATGTGAAAAAATAGAATGGTATGATGATAAAAAAAATAGGAGTGAGATATAAAAAAGTTTATGGCCACCATAATTCTAATAAATTATGGCTCATAACCATTCTAATTATTTTGGAATTTAAAAAGAAGATGAAATGAAAGGTCTCATTTGTTGTTTATGAGAGAAATAAAAATTGATAAAAAATAATTGTAAGAATAGAGATTTGAACATATGGACTTATGAAATAATAATGCAAGGACTTAACCAATGTGCTATAAGATTGTTCATCTACATGTTTAATTAAAATTAAGTATATGCTGTTGCTTGAAAAGAAATTGGGCTTTTGGGCTCACAGTTTTACAAAAGAAAATGAAAATGAGATTGGACCTGGGTTTAGGTATTGCATTTAATTAGAAATAGGTTAAGATTTAGTTTAAAGAAATGAGTTTGGAAAAAATAGATAGAATAATAAAATAATTTATTTAATAGAAAACAAAATTTACGGAAAAATACTACGAATAAATAAATATAATATTTTACTAAAGAAAGAAAACACGAAAGTATAGTAATACTAAGGTCGTTACATTCTACCCTCCTTAAAATAATTTCGTCCTCGAAATTACTCAAGAAGGATGTTGCAACAGAGTAAGGAAACATGATTAGGATGATGTCGTTTTCGAGCTCCGTCGGTCGATACTCTAACCAATTGAGCTAATAGGTCAACGAGATACAAATTGAAAAGGAGAATAAGAGTTAAGAATTCAAAAGTCGAGAGATAGACTTCAAGGAAGCCGAATGTGGAGTTCAAGATGGATTCAAGGAATGTGGTAGGATTCAAAAGAAAAGTCGAATGTAGTAATTGGACTTCATAATTCTTGTATTATACTGCTTACGATGTTCATGCAGAACTGACCTGCATGGGCCGCCAACAAAACCTGTCACACCCCGCTTCCCAGTAGATGGAAACAGTGACGTGTCAAGCTCGCGACGTATTTATTCCGAGAAGGTCATTTCTTGAAATAAAAACGCTAAGCGTCTATAAGCAACATAAACTAACAAGAAAAAACAAAAGAATGAAATCCAATTTTGATTTATTACATTCAATATTCACAATTGACAAAATATCTGAATACAAGATACGATAATATGATAAGTCTTAACAAGGAAGCATACATAAATAAGCTGAAATGAAATGAATAGCTGAACGAAACTAGATGTCTGGTTGTGATGCGAACTGGTTGTACTCCTCTTCGACTGCTTCTATCTCCTTTGTCTCAATAACACCTGACGAACATTCCAAGAAAGAAAGAAAGATGGGTGGAATGCCCGTCAGCGAACTAACGCTCGGTAAGTCCCCAAAAGGATGGTGTGATGTATATAAATGAAATGCAGGGTGTAATATAATATATGGTATAGCATGGATATAAATCATGAACATGTAGCGTACATGGTAATGTGTATGTCAACTATAACAGCATGGAAATGTAGCATGAGCATAGCGAACAAGTATAGCATGGCTGTGGAGTGTAGGTATGGTGAACATGAAGTGAATGTAAGTGTCCCAAAAGGTTTCTAAAAGGGTAAAATTAACTAACATGAGTTCAAGTGTGAATGCCAACCAATCTCAAGAGTATTCTCGAACCCAAGGCTATCGTCCAGGGGCAAGGAATCACGGGCCCAAAATAGCAGGACTTCAATTGTTATTGAAGCACTCCAAACCTAATAGGCTATCTTCTAGGGGCTTGGAAACACGGGCCCTTATTCATGAATTCGTGATGTACCGTTTCATTCCGGTACCACAACAACGTTATTTGTACCGTTTCAGCCCGGTACCACAGCAACGTTATTTGTTATAATGGGACTCATGAGATTCCGTTGGATTCATACTCAAACTACCCCAACACCCCGCGTATATTAGTCTGTAACTAAAGCTACAAGTCTTGCCCAAATTCATAAATACATAAGAGAGTGCAATTCAAGTATCGAGTCAAGTTCAAGTATTCAAGTCAATGGTTCATGTATTCATGTCAAGTGTTTATGTCAAGTCATTACGTATTCATGGTTTGGGTCAAGTCGAGTCAAGTATGCAATAGATTTATGTCGAACATATAATATCTAATTATGTATTCATGTACATGCGATAATTAAGAGATCAGGGAAAACACGGTATACATGTTTGAATAACATGAAATGAGACAAATACATTATTCGAGTAACTTCCATAAACAATGCTGTAAAGAAATATTATGTACGACTAATTAATCAAGTCGAACGAATGCGGAATATAAACAGAAATATGGATCTAAGCGTTTTTCATGCGTGAGTTCCAGTTTCATCTAAATACGACTACCGGTTTGGGAGGTATATCTGTTTTCGTATCGTCGCGCAAAACAGATTAGAATATGTTCAGCACTGTCACATATTTTTAAAATACAGTTTGAGTTAATTTATATCGGGTAAAAGGTTACGAAGATTATTAGAAAATTATAGGTATTTCGATGTACTTATTCAAAACACCAAGATTTACATGATTTGGATTTCCGAAGCTCTAGTTATGATCGTTCTAACATCGGCATTTAAAACAGAAATTCAGATTTGTAAACAGCAACTATATATTGTATGGCAAAGCCTATATCGGGTTGTTTCATGCATTTCTAAGTAATATAGTATACAGAAAATTATATTTCTATCAATTGTGCATCTACACATCTAAAGTTTGTCACAAACGGATATCGGGTGTTCGAGTTATGTCCAATTTAAAAACAGTGTGCGAATCAGAACAGATTCTGTCCAGATTCGTCGCTTAATATTGTAACGCAGTTTTGTATATTTTACGTTGGTTTTCAGTAAAAACTTAAAACTAATAAAATCTATATAATTGGATTTAGATGTCCAAAACCCCAGAATTTGCTCAATTTGGACATCGGTATACCAAGTTATGTGTCTTACAAGTTAACCAATAACAGTAGTTTTCTGTTTTTTTTTTTTACGAACAATGAATAAAAACGATATAATTCCTAAACCGTTAAGCAGTTCGATCTGAAATTTTTACAGCATGTACAAAATAATATATTCTGTTATAGATAAATTTCTTGAGATTTCCAAAAGTAAAAATTAATTTCTGAAAATTATTTTAAATATAAAAGTATTGATATGTCATATGTGAGAATGAGGAAATCATGGTATTTATTCGTAACTTCATTTTTTTTTACAAATTTAAATAAAGTAGATTAAAATACAACAACAAACGATGCAATCCTAATTGGTTACTATGAAATCTTAACATATGGATTGAGAGTAATGAAAAAGACTTTACAAACTATACATTTGTGTATGTTCGTGTGTGTTCATTATTTATATATCTATCAATTTAATTAATTATTTAGGAACTATGAGACGACAAGGAAAGTTTTTCATAACAATATAAAAAAGAGAAAGATAAATAGAAAGAGATGGAGGGAGGGAAAGAGAGGAGGGACTTACATACACAAGCCGGTATTGTCACCGGGCTTGTCTATCCGCCGATAGCCTCGCGTTTCTAGTGAGACTTTCTAGAGAATTTCTTCATGTTCTTCTTCGGAGAATCTGGATGAAGAGGAATATGTGAAATAATAGAAAGATGTGATGATGAAAAAAAATAGGAGTGAGATATAAAAAATTTTATGGCCACCATAATTCTAATAAATTATGGTTCATAACCATTCTAATTATTTTAGGACTTAAAAAGAAGATGAAATGAAATGTCTCATTTGTAGTTTATGAGAAGAATAAAAATTGATAAAAAATAATTGTAAAAATGGAGATTTGAACATATGACTTATGAAATAATAATGCAAGGACTTAACCAATGTGCTACAAGATTGTTCATCTACATATTTAATTAGAATTGAGTATATGCTGTTGCTAGAAAAGAAATTGGGCTTTTGGGCTCATAGTTTTATAAAAGAAAATGAAAATGAGATTGGACTTGGGTTATGGGTTGGGTTAGGTATTGCGTTTAATTTGAAATAGCTTAAGATTTAGTTTAAAGAAATGGGTTTGGGAAAAATAGATAGAATAATAAAATAATATATTTAATAGAAAACAAAATTTACGGAAAAACACTACGAATAAATAAATATAATATTTTACTAAAGAAAGAAAACACGAAAGTATAGTAATACTAGGGTCGTTACACACCTGAGAGATATTTCGGTTCCCTCGTAGACGGTGACAGGGAGGATTGCATCATGTGATGATGACCCTACTATATCAGCATGTCATAGGAAGTGGTGACTTTCGACTGATGGCTGGATGCCAAGTTATCCAAGTTGGACTCCATGCACTGCAACAAAATATGGACTTTGTTGCGTGCTCTTGAAAGGGGTAAAACCCATAAGGAGCAGGTAGATCGGTGCAAATGGAAAAGTAGTAATCTAATAAGGATATTCTTGTAGTAAAAGATTTTCATCAAATACCCGATGTGGATTGTGATGAAATTTTTACTTCAGTGTCTGTGCTGAAGTCCATACGGATATAACTTGCCATTGTCGTTTTTTTATAACTATGATATCTGGAAGACGGATGAATATAACATCTTTCTAAACATGGATTTAAAAGTGAATATGTATATGACTCTGCCAGAGGATAATCGGGAGCAGCGGAAGGTGTACAAGATACTTGGGTCTATTTATAGACTAAAGCAGGTATAGCGGAGATTGATCATCCATTTTAATATCACGGTCAAAGTATTTAATTACATCAAAATGATAGATGAACCTGGTATTTTTAAGAAGGGTGTAGCAAGTACTTTCATGTTCCTCATATTATATGAGGTTGACAAACTCCTGATAGGAAGTGAAATTCCTATACTACAGTTCGGTCAAACTATGGTTGTCACAAATGTCTCTCCATATAGGATTTGGATAATATATCAACTGATTCTGGAAACTAAGTTTATATAGTTAGATATAGTAGGATTTTTTAGGATTGTCCCAACTCAGGTAAGATGACACCATTCTAAAGTAGTTTAGAATGGATGACTCATAGTGTGGTAATGTACCCGCATGTGGAAGAGCCACCCTCTCTAAAGAGATATCTTTTGGACTAATGAGGAGAGGGACTCGCATGAATGACTTTTCACTTGTTTCGACAGTTGGGTCAATCATGCAATGTCATGTACTCAGACCAAATGTTGCTTTTTGCAATTGATATAATAAGTAGATATTAATCCAATCATAGAGAAACAAATAAAACCAATGAAAAACATATATGGATGTTCTTGGTGTATGGTAATGGTAGCATCCATTTAGGAGGTAGTTACTAATTCCGGTTTCCTACGTGATATGAAAGATAGAGTTTCTATCACAAGTTATAAGTTTACTCTCTTTAGTGGGAGAGGTATATTTGAAAAAGTTCCAAGCAGGATACTGGGGTAGTCATGACGCTAGGAGCTAATTATGAATTAGCTGTGTATACAGCCTAAGAAGTTGATAGATAAAATTGTTCATTTATGAACTTTGTCCCATCGACTATCCAGGCAAATTTTAAGGCAGGTATCGCTCTATTCGGGAGATAGTTGATCTCCGTGAAATTGAGATATAGAGAGATAAAGATAGATTCATTGCAGCAGATCCACTCACTGAGGCTGTTTCTCGAATATAGTTTGTGAAACTGTTAGTAGAGAAGTTGGGTATGCGATACCATAATAATTGGCCTTAAGTTCAAGTGGGAGATTGTTGGATATAGGTGTCGTTAAGGAAATTATTGTAATTAATGGAGGACGTATACGAGAGAACAATCTTAATCGAGATGATAGTATGCTATCTGGCTTGTCTTTATTATTCATATGAATATGTTTTATTCGTTATCGTGTATCGCTAATACATAATGATAAAGCCCGTAAAATCTTTGCTTGACTATCGGGATTATGATAGGGATCATACTACTGGGGAATGAGTAGTCTATAAGCACATCCTTAAAAGTCCCTAGTCACGGGAGTATCGAGACCGGGTATATATACTCCAGAGTTGACTATTATATACGTTTCTTGATCTCGACCGGGATGATGGTTGATCACATAGCAGTGGTGTTTGACACCAAAGATTATATACATGTGCTCATTAGATGAATGAGTTACACTGGACGGACTCATCTGAGAACTCCTAGATAGTATTGTATCTATCGTCAGACAACGGTTCTCATATGGCATGAGTACAGGGTATATTGTAGACCAAAGATTGTCATAGTGTCTTGTGTGTATTCCCACTGTACTTAGATTACTACCTTACCACGGCTCTACTGAGTCGTGCAAACAAGTTTTAGTTGGGTACAGTTCCGAAGCACATAGAGGCAGTGAGCGATTGAAGGGATTTCGTCTTTCCCGGTAAAGGGAGTCGAGTTCGTGTTGTGCCAGATCAACTATAACCATAAGTCCTTGGCCAAAGCAATTAAGATTTACTGATAAGTGTTATCAGTAGTTTCTTGGATGGTTATGAGTTTATGATCGACATGACTTATCGGGTTATTGGGAGTCTGAAGGTTTCCACCTCGCAGACCCGATATGCGATACTCTTAGATGAAAAGACCGGACTATACGGAGATTGTCATTGATAGACTTTGCAGGGTTCAGATGAGCTTGCTCGTTGACCTTCTTTCGATCAATACCTAGGTAGCCGTTACGTGCAGCTAATACCGCTGATGTGCTTGTAGATTATGGATATGATCCTGACCTACTGCCAGCGTATTGTCGAGTCTTTAGAGTCACATACAGAGCTTTCCCAGCACAGGAAAAACGATGCAGGTCATGTATAGGGATACGTGCAGGAGTTCGATTAAGCACATGTATATGATAAACGTAATTTAATCGAGCGTTTATTAATATTAGCCGGTTTATATATGATATAATCGGATTACTAAATCAAGTGTTGATTTAATAATTAAATGTATATTTATATATTGATATAAATGCATACATTAACTAATATCATGCTCATTTTTAGTATTTTCTTATCTTTAATAATATTTATATTTGATATAAATATTATTTTCTCACTTTGTCATGCTTGCTTATACATATTAGATGGATGCGTAAGAATCATATAGAAAATGAGATAAGTTCTATCTTCTTTATTTAAGAAAATAAAAGAATGATTTATGGTTCTTAGAAGTGTGAAGAAGGATGACTCATTCTTGTTTTTTTTCTTAACTTGAAAAAGATAGAATAGAGAGGATAGTTGATTTTTAAAGTGTGACCATCTTCTTGCTTATTCTTATCTCATCTCTTCTTTCTCTCTCTTGAGATTTTGCCTAAATGAGAAAGAAAAAGAAAAGAGAAGAAAATTAATGAGCTTATTAACCTACATCTTTACTAATCACTCCTACCAATTTTGATTTGTGAGTTGCTTCACAAATGATATGATCAAGTGAAGCTATAGCTTGTGATGGAGGGATCTAAAAGTGGATCATCTTCGGCAAGGAGATCACCGAACAAGATTGTTTCGGACTTCGTGGAGACTAGCCGGAGTCCAAGGAGAGGTTGCTAACGTGCTACAAAGGTTGTAGTCCACCACACTTATCTTTATAACTTACTAGTTTAGTTCAAGTTTAGCGTTTTTGGTTTGATTCTAGGTTTAGGGTTGCTATTGCTCTCTAGTTTTTTAAATTACCGCTTCCGCCATGTTTTAAAACCCTACTAGGCGAGCCTTGCATCCCAGCAGTATGTACCAATATACGTCATCTATATTATATCGCCTGCACCGAGAAAACCCTCTATGTGGAATTCTAAATACTCGACAATACGCTGGCAGTGAGTTACTAGATAAGTCCATAACCAGAAGCACGTCAACGGCACTAGCTGTACGTAACGGCTACCCAGGTATATGCCGAAAGGGAGGTCAATAATCAAGTTCGTCCATACCCTATTGAGCCCGAATGTGACAATCTCCGTACAGTTTGGTCTCTTCGTTTAAGAGTATGTTAGTTATGTGTATGTCCTAGAGGCTATTATTATATATGATTGTTTATTATAGTGGATGCTTCGACATATATAGAGAGGACTTTCTTGCTTGACATGATAGTATGCTATCTGGTTGCTCTTTATCTTAACATGTATACTTGTATCATTATACTGTCTCTCCGTTACATATTGATAAAGCCCTTAGGATGTGTACTTGACTACCAGGACTATGATGCAGATCATACTAGTGGGGCTAGGGTAGTCCACAAGTTTATCCTTTAATTGTTCCTAGTCGAGGGAGTATCGAGACAGGGCATCGATATTCCAGAGTAGACTAGTGTGTACGTTTCTTGACCCTGTATGGGGCGATGGTTGATCCCACAGCCATTGGTGTTTGACATCAAAGATTGTGCACATGTGCTCATTGGAGAATGGGTACACCGAACAAGACTCGCCAAGAACTCCTAGATGGTATTATACCTATCGTCAGATAGCAGTTCTCTGGTGACACTGGTACATGTTGGTTTGTAGATCCGAGATCGTCATAGAGTCTTGTGTGATTCCCACTGTGCTTTGATTTCCTCCCTACCACGCTCAAGAGAGCGTGCAAACAGGTGGATTTTGGGTACAGTCCCGAGTCACATGGAGGTAATGAGCGATAGGAGGGGTTTCGTCTCTCCCGGTATTGCGCTATGCTCGATTGGCTATAACAGGAAGTCCCTGGCCAAGGCTGATGATGAGATTTACTAGTAAGTGTTATCAGTAGTTTCTCGACCCGTTATGAGCCTCACATTGGCATGACTTATCAAGTTATTGGGGTCTGAAGTTCACCACCCACAGACTCGATATGCGACATATCAGACGAAGAGACCGGACTGTACGGTAGTGTTACTTACTGGATTCACGGGAGTATGAACAAGCTTGCTTGTTGATCTTCTGATCGCTCAATACCTGGGTAGCCGTTACGTCCAGCTAGTACTGCTGACGGCTTGTGGGTGACTGATATGATCATTACCTACTGCTGGCGTATTGACGAGTCTTTAGAGTTCTCCACAGAGGTTTCCTGGCTCAAGCGAAACGAAGTAAGGCACATATGTGATATGTGCGGGACCGAAATTGATATGTGTATGTGATACAGTATTCTAATCTCGTGATATAACTTATATGTGATATAACCAGATTATTAAATCAAGTGTTGATTCAATATTTTGTTGTATGTATATTTGATATACATATAAATGATATTAGTCGGTTGTATGCGATATAGCCGGATTATTAAATCAAGTGTTGATTTAATGATTTAATATATAATAATATATCTGATATATTAATATATATTAACTAATATTAGCCCACTTAAGAATTTCTTTTCTCTAAATACATATAAATATATATGTGATATATAGTAATGTATTTATTATTTTGTCATGCTAGATGATACATTGGACTTGGGTGTATGAGATTCATACCTAACTAAAGATAATTTAGGTGATTAATTATTAAGAGAAAATCAAAATTAGGTGGAAATTAGCATGGCTAAAGATGCTTGTGGAAGCATGTAGAAGTCTTGACCTAAGTCTACTAATTTTTTTTACTCTAGATATTTATTAACCCAACCATTATCTTTAGCCATGGTTAAGTCTCTACAAATATCATTTGAGATATTTTTACACCATGGTTCATCACTTGATCTTTATCATCTTCATCTTTGCTCTCTAGGTTTTGAGAGAGATGAGAAAGAAAAAGAGAGAATTAATTCTAAAGTGAGCAAAATTCTTACTTCATCAATCTATATCAAACTAGCCATTTAATATAGGTTGTTTACTTTACTAATTCCTCAATTAGTTAAGAGGTAGCTTGAGTTAGAGATTCTTCGATGTATATCATCTTCGGTATCGAAGATCCTTAAGCAAGCTTGTTCCTTTTGCCTAGTGGAGCCTAAGAAGAGTTCGGGGGACCGCTACTTAGAGATAAGGGACTACTACACGAAGCTTTAGAAGTGAAGGACCGGTCTATAAAGGTTGTATTCCTTGTTCACTTAGTGTAAAGTTGTTTACATGCTTTAAAAACCCTAATTCTCTAGTTAGATACTTGGTTCGGGTTGCTTAGCACTCTAGATTTTTTGAAATTGCATACTCGATACTTGCCGAAACCTAGTGAGGGTGCTAAGCGAACCCAGCAGTGGTATTAGAGCCAAGCTAGAGCATTAGGAGTGGCCTTGACGACGTTAAAGTGTTCGATCGAACTTTGAAAACCCGGAAAACCCTAGTTTCTGGAATTTTTTCCAAAAGTTGGAATTTTTCAAATTAAAAATATGCCGAAAATTGTGCAGGGTTTTCTATGGATCCCCAAGAAAAACGATGGCCCAACTCCACCAAACGGCCGTACAACCGCGGCCAAACCATGGGTTTAGCCGCGGTTCCGCGGCGCCATTGGTGAGGCAGGGAACGTGGATTCTTGTGCTGATCCGTAGGTACTAGTGGCTCTCTCTGGGTATTTTTAAATGTGACTCAAGTGTTGAGGTCTCTGGGAATTTTAGGTGTTTGATATATCGATCGAAATGTTTAACATCGTCTAGATATCTGTGATTTGTGATACAATATTTGGAATCCACAATAATTAGTTTTGTGAAAACTAATTAGAACTTTGTAAATCTAGCAATTTAGTCGCTTTTGATCGGTTGCCGTGGGGTTTTGATTCGGATCAAAACTTCGTCGCAATCTTGTATAGTACGCGAACATTTGCCGGGTAACACTACTGGATAGCCACACCCCATAGCCCCGACCAAGTGACTGTAGGAGAACCCCATAGCCAAAAGCATTCGTTCGGGTGCTCACGGCCACGGTGTTCCTCCTAAGTGCGCTTCGTCGACGGCATCGGGGGTGCGGCCGTCTACTAATATTTCCGATGAGCATTCAATCATTTGCTGGGAATCTTGTTGAATTGCCCGACTAGATATTGAAAAGTGTTTTCAATTTGAGACTAAAATGCCGGGTTTATAATGTTAGGCATGAAATTCGGAATATGTGATATTCCGGGTTTATGATGTCTAAGGAATTTATACGATTAGGCATGAAATCCGAAGTATGTGATATTTCGGGTTTATGATGTCTAAGGATGTTGCGGATTCTGACTATTGTAGTTTTTATTTCTTTTCTGCGACCGAAAGTGTAATATGTGGTGTATCGCCGGTTTCGTTGCTATACGTCAACGACAATTGGGATACGCATATTTACTTACGTTGATGACATGCGATGTTATGTGTTGCTGTGATATGTTATTTTGGATCGTCGTGTTTGAATAGCTGGGGGTTTTTGCGTGAGATGAGAGTTTTTCATTTTCATTCATGTAAAAATTTGTATGTAATATTCTTTTATTGGGACACTTCCGGGTTGAGGATGATGTCACCATTGATGTATATTATTTACTTTTCCGCATTAGGATAGACCCAAGGTGGGGAGCATAAGTAACCGGGTTCTAGAGTCCAGTGGGAGACCATCTCGAGGAGTCGAGACCGAGTCTTCTAACTCTAGAATTGGCGGGGTTGCTTGCCGCTCTCGTAAGGGTCTAGGGATGTACGTTTGGCTATTCATCACGACCGTAGAATCCGTGTTTTTTACTGGCTTGATTTAAAACACGGACCTCCTAGTATATCCTATATTTCATATGTTGACTTCTATTGCAATGTTCTGTGATGAGATCATATAACTGCGTGAGAAGAATGCTTTATATTATATATATGATATTTAATAAACGTTTCTTATGTTTTGCATCCGCGCTAGTCCTGCCCCCGCTCTGCCGTTAGTTAACTAACCTAACGGTGCATGACGGGACCCTGTGGCGAATGCAGATGGCATAAGCGTACGTTGTATTTTCGTTTCTTTATCTGTGATGCTTAGCAAGCATAAATGACGGGACTTCATTAACGAGATTAATGAAAAGGAAAGAAACCTAATCATGTTGTGGAATCAAATTTTCAAAAAGGTAGCTCTAGTTCTTGCTTTGCATACCGGTGTTCTTTTATGAATATCCAGCACCTCATTCGATGAGGAAAGAGCCTAGATCCCTTTACCGGGAGTGACCTCTTTAGCAAAAGCTAGCAGATACTACACCCACTCGGTTTATTTTGAAAACACATGATTTTAAAAGCAGAGCTTAAACCATTCCTTTTCAAATCACTCGATTCTACAACGATATCAAGTTCATTACGCAAAAGGTTTTCTTCAAAACCTGTTGTAGCCCTCCGTCATTTCAGATAAGGACTATTTAGTATTCGTGCTGCGTTTGTTGACCTCCGTCAAGGCGTAGTGTGCGGTAGCTGATTAGTGCTTATCTACCGTATATGATACGATTAGATTAGGGTAGTCGTACGGCCTTGTTGACCTCCATCAAGGGTCATGCGGATGGGTTTAATTCAATCACGAAATGTACGGGTTGAACTTGACTAGCGGCCTATGGTTTGTTGACCTCCTTCAAGGTCATAAGTCGCTAGGGGCAAAACATTATCGGGAATTTCAATTGTTGAAATTTGCAATGAGATTGCATACCTTCTATGAGATAGTTGGATCCCGATACCCACTGCGAGTAAGAGTTACTCCTGGGAGAGTTTTCCACTTTATAATTAGCTGATCTAGTAGGTGTCTACAAATGTGTCAACAAGGTTATGCCTTTAGGGAAACGAGATTTATTTTAATTAGGTCCGTGCGAAAGCATGGGGAACCTCCTTCAAAGTACCGACACTGGCCTGTCTGACTGGTTAGCGAATTTGTAGGGTGTAATTAATCCTGGCTATTCTTACCTTTTAGGGTTTGAAGGAAGATTTGATACAAACAGTGGGAGCCATCCTGATAAGATAAGATAATAACCAATCTAATCTTGTAAGAGCATACTCTAAAGTGTTTTCTTCTCTCTCTCTCCAGGTAGCGATCATGACACGCCTTAATCAAGATAATAATATGGATGTATTGACCGAACTTGCTTATTATACTGAGCCGGGGAACGTTGGTTCCGCTCTACCTTATAATTGTTATAAGTCTGAGCAGGAAATAGGGGAATATCCGGATTCCCACACGACCCGAACGAGGAATGAGCATATTGATGCACCTTCTTTGGGTGTGTTCGTTACCGAGAACTGTTTCTCAATACACTCTATGTCCTGGGTATTAGATACCGGATCAAGATCCCACATTTGTAATATGTTACATGGGCTAAAGAAAGGTAGAGAACTGGGAAAGGGTGATCATTCTCTAAAGGTAGGGAATGGTGCAAATATTGCAGCCAAAGCAGTTGGTGAATATCACCTTTTATTACCAAATGGGAATACATTGATCTTGAACGACTGTTATTATGTACCATCTATAATATGCAATTTAATATCAATTTCTTTATTAGATAAAAAAGGATATAACTTTGTAGTAGAGAAAAATGTTATGAACATTTTCCTAAATCAAGTGTTGATTGGGTTTGGTACGTTATATAATGGTTTATACGTTCTGAATCAAAATACAGTTCTTAACATACAGAACAAACACAAGAGGAAAATTTCAGAAATGAACGGGTCCTTCTTGTGGTATTGGAGACTAGGTCATATCAATACGACACGACTAGCTAAGTTACATAAGGATGGATATTTGAACCTGTTCGAATTTACATCTTATGAAACTTGTCAGTCATGTCTCAAAGGAAAAATGACCAAAACTCCGTTTACTGGACACGGAGAAAGAGCTACTGAACTCTTGGGACTGATACATAGTGTTGTATGCGGTCCTATGTCTACACATGCCAGGAATGGTTCCTCGTACTTTATTACATTCATCGATGATCTCTCAAGGTTCGGATATGTGTTCTTGTTGAAACAAAAATCTGAAGCTTTTGAGAAATTCAAGGAATATAAGTATGAAGTAGAGAACCAAACGGGTAAAAGTATTAAATCTTTCGATCTGATCGGGGAGGAGAATACTTAAGCACGGAGTTCTTGGATTATTTAAAAGAGAATGAGATTCTCTCTCAACTTACTCCTCCGTATACACCACATCACAACGGTGTATCGAAGCGGAGAAATCGCACCCTATTAGATATGGTGCGCTCTATGATGAGTACTGCTGAGTTGCCTATTTCTTTTTAGGGTTATGCGCTTGGGACAGCCGCATACCTATTGAATAGAGTTCCAACCAAATCAATGCCTACCACTCCATATGAGATATGGAATGGGAAGAGACCATCTCTTAAACGAGTTAAGATATGGGGTTGTCCGGCCTATGTTAAAAAGCAAAATTCGGACAAGCTTGAGGCAAGGTCAGTTCTATGCAAGTTTGTAGGATATCCCAAGCATTCGCAAGGGTATATCTTCTACCACACTGAGGAACAAAAGGTGTTTTGTTTCTTGGAATGCCACCTTTTTAGAAAAGGAATTTCTTGTGAAAGAAATTAGTGTTCATGAGGTAGAACTGGAAGAAGTTCTAGCTATACAAACTATAGCTGATGATTTGGTAGAACCGGAGGATTTAATAGTCCCCGACGAACCTCAGCCACTCCACGGATCCAGTACGGTTCCTCATCCACCTGAGAGATACTACGGTTTTCTCGTAGACTGTGGGAGTGAGGATTGCATCATGGAAGATGATGACCTAACTAGTTTCGAGCTGGCCATCACGAGTGGGGACTCTGTGAAATAGCTGGATGCAATGCGATCTGAGATGGAATCCATGTACACCAACAAAGTATGGACCTTGGAAGTTGCTCCTGAAGGGGTAAAACCCATCGGAAGCAAGTGGATCTTGAGAAGATATTTGGTGTAGAAGAAAAAGTTGAGACTTTCAAAACTAGACTTATAGCAAAAGGTTTTCGTCAACGACCATGTGTGGATTATGATGAAACCTTTTCTCCAGTGCCTATGCTTAAGTCCATTCGGATCCTACTTGCCATCGCTGCATACCATGACCACGAAATCTGGCAGATGGACGTCAAGACCGCTTTTCTAAATGGTGATTTAGAAGAGAGCGTGTACATGACACTGCCAGAGGGCTTCGTGGATAGTGGGAGCAGCGGAAAGGTGTGCAAGCTGCTTAAATCAATCTACGGATTAAAGCAGGCATCGCGGAGCTGGAACATCTTTTTTGATGTGGCAGTCAAAGAGTTTGACTTCATAAAAAATGTAGATGAACCTTGTATATACAAGAAGGTTGTCGAGAGTAAGGTTGTCTTTCTCGTATTGTACGTGGATGACATACTCTTGATAGGAAATGATGTTCCTATGCTACACTCGGTCAAGCTCTTCTTATCACAAAGTTTCTCCATTAAGGATCTGGGTGATGCCTCTTACATCCTGGGGAGTAACACTGGACAACTGTGAAGAACATTCTTAAGTACTTGAGAAGGACTAAAGAAATGTTCTTGGTGTATGGTAACGGCGAACTCCATGTCGAGTCCTTTACCGATTCGAGCTTCCAGAGTTATAAGTTCGACTGTAAGACAATCTCGGGTTTTGTCTTTACCCTCAGTGGAGGGATGGTATGTTGGAAGAGTTCCAAGATAGATACCGTAGCCGACTCGACGATAAAAGCTGAATACATCGCTACAAACGATGCTGCCAAAGAGGCTATCTGGATGAACAAGTTCATGAGATGAACTTAGTGAGGTTCCTACCATTGAGCATCCAATACTTGTATTGTGATAACAATGGAGCTGTGGTTTTGGCCTAGGAACCCCGGTCCCATCAGTGATCCAGATATATTCTGAGGCGGTATCACCTGATCAAGGAGATAGTTGATCTCTGGGAGATCGAGGTCAGGAGAGTTGACATGAAGAATAACACGGCGGATCCACTCACGAAGGCCATTTAAGTGACTTTTAGAGATGTTGGGTATGAGATACTACAACAATTGGCCTTAGTGCAAGTGGGAGATTGTTAGTTATATGTATTCCTTAGAGGCCATTATTGTACATGATTGTATATTATAGTGGATGCTTGGACATATATAGAGAGAATTTTCTTGCTTGACATGATAGTATGCTATCCGGTTGCTCTTTATCTTAGCATGCACACTTGTATCATTATACTTCTCTCCGTTACATGTTGATAAAGCTTTTAGGATGTGTACTTGACTACTAGGAATATGACGCAGATCATACTAGTAGGGCCAGGGTAGTCCACAAGTTCATCCTTTACTTGTTCCTAATCGATGGAGTATCGAGAAAGGGTATCGATATTCCAGAGTAGACTAGTGTGTATGTTTCTTCACCCTGTATGGGGCGATGGTTGATCCCACAGCCATTGGTGTTTGACATCAAAGATTGTACACAGGTGATCATTAGAGAATGGGTACACCGAACATGACTCGCCGAGAACTCCTAGATGGTATTATACTTATCGTCAGATAGCAGTTCTCTAGTGACACTGGTACAGGTTAGTCTGTAGACCCGAGATCGTCATAGAGTCTTGTGTGATTCCCACTGTGCTTTGATTTCCTCCATACCACGCTCAAGAGAGCGTGCAAATAGGTGGATTTTGGGTATAGTCTCGAGTCACATGGAGGCAATGAGCGATAGGAGGGGTTTCGTCTCTCCCGGTATTGGGGGTTGATGTTGCGCTATGCTTGATTGGCTATAACAGGAAGTCCCTGGCCAGGGATGATGATGAGATTTATTGGTAAGTGTTATCAGTAGTTTCTTGACCCGTTATGAGCTTCACATCGGCATGACTTATCAAGTTATTGGGGTCTGACGTTCACCATCCCCAGACTCGATATGCGACATATCGGATGAAGAGACCGGACTGTACGGTAGTGTTACTTACTGGATTCACGGGAGTATGGACAAGCTTGCTTGTTGATCTTCTGGTCGCTCAATACTTGGGTAGCCGTTTGTAAAATTTCAGAAATATAAAATATTATTTTCGGGAATTTAATATTAAAATAATATAATTCGCGAAAACTATTCGATTTGCGAATAGGGGTTTTTCGTAAAATGGTATAAGTATATACTAATATTTGAAAAATTAATCGGAGATTAAAATGATTTATTTATTATAATAATATTTATCGGATTTTTGGCCAAATCTGTATTTTTACTTTTTCTCATGGCTAGTGCACCATGTCATGTGCATGTTGTGTTTGTGTTTGTGACTTGTGTATTTGTGAGAGGTGTGAATGAGAAAAGAAATGAGAAAGGAAAAGAAAAGAAAAGCAAAGAGAGAGAAAAGTTTGAGTGTGAAAGGAATGAATTAGATGCCATGGTTAAAAGAGAGAAGAAACAAAAGAGATATTTGTGAGAGAGTGAGTATAGGGGGATATTTGTGAGTGAGAGAGTGAGCATAAGAGAGGGAGAGAGAGACTTGGCTGCCCTTATTCTTTCCCCATTGTTTTCTTCATGTATTTCTTCATGCTTCATTCTCCCACTACCTCCATGCATCATCTCAATTTCCTTTCCAAAACCCCATGCCACCTTCACAGAAAACATGCACAAACCTATTCTAAACCCTTTGAACCATCCAAGTTTGGATTTTGAAAGCTTTGGACAACTCAAGAATTTTTTTAAGTTGCCAATTGAGGTAATCTCTTCACTTTTAGTTTAGTAATCGTGTTTATATATCCTAGTTTAGTTTAGAAATCGATTTAGTGAGTTATGTGATCTTAGAAAATTACAAGTTGCTGTTAAGTGGTAAATTAAGGTGTAGTGAGTGTTTACAAGACCTTAGAGATTGATTTCCTGGCCTGGAAATGAGTTTAGAACCAGATATACGAACTTAGAATTTTCCCGTGTCGGTTTTGTGAAACCTAGAGGCCTATAGGGTATCTGGAGCTATCTGGGATATTTCTAAGAAAATTAAACAAGTCCATTGACCTAGATTAACCACTAGAAACCTGCCACCAAAGTACGAGCCCCTTTGTCCCTAGTACGACCGGCGAGACCGGATATTTTGGTGATGTCGCCGGACCTCCTTTGGGTTTTGGGGTTGGATTTTTGGGTGTAGCTCCTAATACCTATAAACTATTCCCTGTATTTGTTAGTTCAGTTCCTATTTACCTGAGCCAAAATCTGGGAGTTGTTTGCGAGTGCTTTGGCTATTGTTTTTAAGATATATGAAATTGTGGTTTGGTATTTGAATTTGATTTTCGTCGTTGGACGTTTGTACGTCAACGGACGAGGGTTGTTTGGTTGTTTTTGCATGTGTAGGCTATAGGTTTTAACCTATGAGCGAACCGTGTGCCGTATCGGTTTTTCGGATTGGTTTTAATTTCATTTCGATGTGTATTGATTATAGGTACCTTCGCGTGGACTTCCGAGACGACGAAGCACATCGATTTCGGCTAAGCGAGGAGTTTAGCAGGTGAGTAGATTTATATTTACGGGGGAAGTCGGGTGGATGGCGTATAGCACCCCCGCAACCATTGATATGGAAGATCGTTTTATAATTTTATTGTTGATAAAGGATATGCTACGAGATTAAGATAACATGATTAAAGGATTTAGTAAAGAGATGATATGATAAAAGTTGACACTAATAAATATGAATTGAAAGAGAACAAATATGAGTTATTAATGGTATGATATGAGATCGATAAACATGACACGAGATTGAGATAGAGGTGTTGTGAAATTAATAAGATATGACGTTGATACAATGTGATTTGAGATATAGGTGTATATATATTTTTGAGAATAATGAGAGATATGCCGTACGAGACTTTAGATCCGTACCCTCATTGTTGTATAGGTCGATAGATTCCCTATTCTGTTTGATGTTACCGTACGATGGATTGCCGTACGCGATATGTTTCACCGGATGATTGATCCGTGCTAGTGATTTGAGGATGATGATTGAGGATTATTGTCATATCGGATGTTATGAGGCGGGATCGCCAATGTTAAGATGCCACTTGAACCATACCAATTTCCAAAGCTGACGAATCGTATGCATCTTTTAAACGGAAACTTTATGGGACGCTACGGGTTTCCAAATGATGTCTTTTTCTAAAAACACCATAGCACCCACTTTCAAAACTACGATTCGTATCTTTTAAAAAGCGACCGTATGGTTCATGTGTAGATAGATGTACCTTTGAATTTCCATGTTATGTGGGATATTACCCCTCGTGATGTACATACCACGTGCCGGTATTTAATGCTATATGATATCATTTGATAGTACACATGCACAGTTACCGTTGATGCGCTTGTTACACATACACAGATTTGCCGGCTCACACACATTCTTCATCGGTAATTTCCATGTCACATACACAGTAGAACTGCTATATCATGAGATTGATCTTAAACATAAATGTACATTCATTGTTCAGTACTACACTTGACATGTTTGCATGATATACCCGATATGCTCATATTACTACTCTATGTCGCATACATCGTACTTTACGATTATATGCTTCCATGATATACTCGATATGCTCATATTACTACTCTATGTTGAATACATCTTACTTTATGGTTATATTCTTGAGATGCTGTTTTCATGAGATCTCTGGATTTGAGAACCGTGGTATATTTCAAAGGAAATGGTGTATTGTTTTAAAAACCCGGTTTCTCTTGATATGATATTTCGAGACGTCCACCATGAGTTTTCTCAGTTCTGAGCTTGTTTTCGAGACCCGATTCGAGGAGTTGGCGGATGCCGTTTGCAGGTACATGGTGGACCCGGTATGGTACCCTGGGGAAAGAAATGATTTTTATGGTGTAAACGATGAGTCTGGCAGAGGGAACACTACCTACCGGTGATTGTATAGAACTCGGCAGATATCCAGAGGATACCGTTTTGGAGTTATGATATGAGATGGATATGAGGGCCGATATGAGTATGTGGCGCTGAGATGAGATAGATATGAGGGCCGATCTGAGTATGCGGCGCCTGAGATATGAGGATTTACGTGTCGATGCTGGACACGGGTTTCATGATGTTTCGAGTGTCGTTGTTGGACACTCTGGTTCCATGATTTTGATGTGTCGTTGATGGACACACGTGGTAGATATCCTCATATATATATACAGGCTTATGTTTTCATGATGTTCGAGTGTCGGTGTTGGACACTCAGGTTCCATGATTTTGATGTGTCGTTGATGGACACACGTGGTAGATATCCTCATATATATATATATATATATATATATACAGGATTATGTTTTCATGATGTTCGAGTGTCTGTGTGGGACACTCAGGTTCCAGATATTGTTTGTGTCGTTGATGGACACGTGGATGATATCCACATGCATACAGGCATATGATGTCGGATTTTTATTTATTATGTCATTGCATTGATCGATTGTTGACATATATGCATATGTGGTCACCCTAGATATCATAGTATTGCCTTCAGGATGTAGTGACCTAGGAAATCATTATTTTATTCGATTTCTACTTGCTGATGTTTTCTACTCACGAGTTGGCAACTCACCCCCGTTGTGCCACAGTTCTTACAGGTTTGACCGCTTGGGATCAGTTGCGGTATTGCTGGCACACAGCTTCATCTAGGGTGTTTGCTTTGGTAGGTAGGACACATGTTGGATCGTGCCCACTCTCGTATTGTTATATTCTATTGTATCTAGATAAACTCCATCACATCAGATCAAATCAAATCAGAGGCTAGAAATTGTATATTGGTAGACCTAGTCAGACTTGGGTTTTGTGCGAGACTTAGAGTGATGGGTTTATGATCGCTTTCTTGAGTTTTGATGTCTTGCTTCTTTATTAGTTCTTTCTGTGTTGATTCTTCATCGTTGGGCGTCGTATATATGTTATTGCATGGTTGTGATTCCTCTAGTTGGCGAAGAGCTAGCTCCCGCTTGTGGATGCCTATATATTGTTGTGTATATGGTTTTGGATCAAAATATACAAGGGAGGTGCGGCCCAAATTTTTTAAAAGACGAAACATGATTCATTATACCTTTATTTTAAAACTGCACCCCTACTATTTTTCCGCAAAAAGGTTTAGATTTTCTGGGCTTCGGCTTACTTGATTTACGTTATGCCTTTAGACGTTGTGTAATTTAAGTGCCGATCACGTGCTGAATTACGGGTCGTGACAAAGTTGGTATCAGAGCGTTAGGTTTAACCTTGGTTTGAGTCTGGGTTTGACTATGCGGAGTCTAGGACGTATATATTTCGGAACCTAGGCTTGACCTTACGGAACTTAGACTTGACGGGGGGTATTAGACCCGAACTTTCGTTTGATAGGCCGACCTTGATTGATGGAGTAGGTAGCTTGAGTAGTGTGACGTACCGTACGTATGTTCCACAGCATACTTACGATACGATACTCTACTTAAGAAACCTTAGGATGTACTTATCTTGAGATCTTTGATACTATTCGTTCCTTTGATCATATATCCATTTGGGATCTGTTGATTTCTTTCATTCATTTGATCTATCTTCATCGATACCTGCTTGAGGTTCCTGTCACTATGGTTCGAGCAGAGATTGAGCTACTGCTAGTGTTGCGGTCAGTGCGAGCTCGTCATAGACGAGAACTGACCATGTTTTTTCTGGTGACATGGGAACGTGTAGGTATAGTGTTGTGTTATGATCTCTCGTTTGAAGAGAGTGTTCGGTTTTGCACCGGATGATCGGGCCATTGATAAAGGCTGCCGGATTGAGAGGACTGTTGATGTACAGCCTACCATAGAGATCGTGATGTTGTCTACCGTGCAGACAGATGACCCAGCTGTTGCTCAGATTGATGGGATGTCGATTCCAGAGTTTATGAGCTGAGACCGCTGGAGATTTCAGACAGAGATGTGACAGGAGATAGCTAGTCTATCTCGAGTGGAGCGACGGATATGATTCATCAGATTTAATGTGCCGATGCAGGCTCGGTTGAGTTAAAGAATTCCAATTGAAGGATCTTACTTGGATCTAGAGTAGATCGATCAAGAGATGATATTGTTCGTCGGATGCTCCGATGTGCGATCGATAAGTTGACCAGTTTTAGATAGAAGGACCACCCCCAGATGTGTTGTGAGTTGATCGAGAACGGACGAATAAAGTGTATTCCTCCGATGAATTGGACGAGTCCCGAGGACGTGTTCGGCTAGATATCTTCTACAGAGTGATGAAGGTACCGAGTTTGTAATTTCGAGTTCGTGTGAGAGACTCCAGATTGACCTTAACCGAGAACGAATTGCAATATACAGACAGCAAGAGATGACGTCGAAGTGTACGATAATAAAGACGAGTGGAACAGGAGGTTCGTGCAAAATGTTAGCGAGCGGTTGTTATGCTCCGTTGATGCCAGAGGAATAATATGTGTGCAGAGGCGTTAGATACAGCCAAACTCCAGGTGAAAGCCGTGATGGGGACACAGCTGTCCGGTTATGAGAAAAGAGTTAACCAAGAGTGCCAACCTTCGTATAGTTCGGCATAGGTGAGATCGGAAGAAGCCATAATCAGGTTCTTTCCAGGACACCGCATCGATAGAGATTTGCACCCAGGGTCAGTTATATCGTGCGTATTCATAGGGACAGATGCCGCCGTCAGTAATGTGCCGTTCGAGAGTTGTCATGTTGATTGGCCAAACGGCGATCAGAGGAGTTCCAGAGTAGAACTGTTCCATTAGTACACCTGACCAGGTTGACGAGCAGAAGGATCGTGAGATTTATAATCCACAGAGAAAGCGAGGACCCAGAGACCGAAGGCGCTATACTGTGAGCAGGGAGCAAGTAGATGATCTTGCTCTGCCATCTTTGGGCGCACCAGCATATTTTTCGACATTGTAGGAGGTATACCTCAATGTCATTTATTGCGATTGCGTTTTGTGGTCTGAGTATCACACTTTTATCGCTTGGACTTGAGTTTCGATGATTGGGTTTCGTGATTTATGTTTTTGTGCACCATGGCTGCACTTATTGGAGATTTATATTTTGCGCACAGTTATTTCACTTAATTTATGTTTTATACACCGCTGCATTGAGATTAATGATTTGTGCATATCTATTGCACTTGGTATCGATTTGTTCCTTCGTAGCACGTATTTATGGTTTCATGGATTCGATACCATCGATTTAATTTCGTGCATGTTGTATGCACTTTCCTTTACTTATGCACTCGGTATAGCTTATATGTGCTTGCAGTGCATTGATTCATGTTTTGTGCACACAGTTGCACACGTTTATGGTTCTATACACCTTGGTATACTCGGTGTTGTTTTAATACGCATTTGAGATATTGATGAGTTTTCGTGCATTAGTTACACCAGATTGGTATTTCGTGCATTGATTGCACCTGATTCGTATTTCGTGCATTGGTTGCACCGGGTTTGTATTTTGTGCATTTGTTGCACCAGATTTATGTTTTCGTGCTCGTCTCTACTTGATGTTCGTTATCGTGCATACTGTGTACTGGATGTTTTATACGGACCAGACGCACTTGATTTGGATTTTCGCACACATTGGGCGCATGATATGAGATTTTGTGCACACCGGGTGCACTCGATAAAGATTTTTATTCGTGCATGTTAATTGCACTGGGTTGAGATTTTCATGCACTATAGATGCATTTGATATTGTCGTCGTGCACATCCGTTGCACTGGACAGATGCTTTCGTGCACACCTTTTGCATTTAGTTTTGTATTTGTGCTTATTGTGGCACTTGTATTGGATTTGGTTTTCCGTGCGCACCAGACGCATGTGATGTTGGATACGCCTTTTGAGGCCGGTTTTATTTATGAGTATCACGTTTTGATGATGGATACTATATTATATAGTAGCTGAGTAGGGCTGGTCTGAGGACAGTGCCTGAGTACTTTTGCATGCATCAAAAGTTTACCAAGAGGTTTTCAAAAAGGAGCTATAGTCTCGCTACTTCCTACGTGTCCGCGAGTGACACAAAATTTTACAAGGAGAACCTTCTGGGATATTTCAAAAAGGCGGGACATATAATTTCAGCAAAACATATATAAGTATATATTTACTACTTTACAAATGATCGTCCGCCACATTTGCCGTAAACTACGCATAGCACGGTGATTTGGAAAAGATTTGGCATGAGTTATTCAGTTTTTTTTAAAAAAATGGTTTTACAAAGATGCGTGCTATATACGTATTATGATTTGGCTATAGTGCATTTGGATTCCAGTGGTGGAATTCGATATTCGTATTTCCATTCTTAACTCCGATGATTGCGTGATGCTTGACAGAGTTTGATTTTGAGTTTCGTACTCGTTTTCAGGCGCACACGATGCGCTGTGGTATTTCTATGTCTTCCGTGATTTCGGAACCCCGTTGATTTGAGCCGATTATTGAAATGTTTTAGTATTTGGGTATTTAAATTTAAAATCGGGGACCGAATTTCTTTAAGGGGGGAAGACTGTAACATTTCAGAAATATAAAATATTATTTTCGGGAATTTAATATTAAAATAATATAATTCGCGAAAACTATTCGATTTGCGAATAAGGGTTTTTCGTAAAATGGTATAAGTATATACCGATATTTGGAAAATTAATCGGAGATTAAAATGATTTATTTATTATAATGATATTTATCGGATTTTTGGTCAAATCCGTATTTTTACTTTTTCTCATGGCTAGTGCAATATGTCATGTTCATGTTGTGTTTGTGTTTGTGACTTGTGTATTTGTGAGAGGTGTGAATGAGAAAAGAAATGAGAAAGGAAAAGAAAAGAAAAGCAATGAGAGAGAAAAGTTTGAGTGTGAAAGGAATGAATTAGATGCCATGGTTAAAAGATAGAAGAAACAAAAGAGATATTTGTGAGAGAGTGAGTGTACGGAGATATTTTTGAATGAGAGAGTGAGTATAAGAGAGGGAGAGAGAGACTTGGCTACCCTTATTCTTTCCCCATTGTTTTCTTCATGTATTTCTTCATGATTCATTCTCCCACTACCTCCATGCATCATCTCAATTTCCTATCCAAAACCCCATTCCACCTTCACACAAAGCATGCACAAACCTATTCTAAACCCTTTTAACCATCCAAGTTTGGATTTTGAAGGCTTTGGGCAACTCAAGAATTTTCCTAAGTTGCCAATTGAGGTAATCTCTTCACTTTTAGTTTAGTAATCATGTTTATATATCCTAGTTTAGTTTAGAAATCGATTTAGTGAGTTATGTGATCTTAGAAAATTACAAGTTGCTGTTAAGTGGTTAATTGAGGTGTAGTGAGTGTTTACAAGACCTTAGAGATTGATTTCCTGACCTGGAAATGAGTTTAGAACCCGATATACGAACTTAGAATTTTCCCGTGTCGGTTTTGTGAAACCAAGAGGCCTACAGGGTATCTGGAGCTATCTGGGATATTTCTAAGAAAATCAAACAAGTCCATTGACTTAGATTAACCACTAGAAACCTGACACCAAAGTACGAGTCCCTTTGTCCCTAGTACGACTGGCGAGACCGGATATTTTGATGATGTCGTCGGACCTCCTTTGGGTTCTGGGGTTGGATTTTTGGGTGTAGCTCCTAATACCTATAAACTATTCCCTGTACTTGTTAGTTTAGTTCTTATTTACCTGAGCCAAAATCTGGGAGTTGTTTGCGAGTGCTTTGGTTATTGTTTTTAAGATATTTGAAATTGTGGTTTTGGTATTTGGATTTGATTTCCGTCGTTGGACGTTTGTACGTCAACGGACGAGAGTTGTTTGGTTGTTTTTGCATGCATAGGCTATAGGTTTTAACCTATGAGTGAACCGTGTGCCGTATTGGTTTTTCGGATTGGTTTTAATTGCATTTCGATGTGTATTGATTATAGGTACCTTCGCGTAGACTTCCGATACGATGAAGCACATCGACTTCGGCTAAGAAAGGAGTTTAGCAGGTGAGTAGATTTATATCTACGGGGGAAGTCGGGTGGATGGCGTATAGCACCCCCGCAACTATTGATATGGAAGATCGTTTTATAATTTTATTGTTGATAAAGGATATGCTACGAGCTTAAGATAACCTGATTAGAGGATTTAGTAAAGAGATGATATGATAAAAGTTGACACTAATAAATATGAATTGAAAGAGGACAAATATGAGTTATTAATGGTATGATATGAGATCGAGATCGATAAACATGATACGAGATTGAGATAGATGTGTTGTGAAATTAATAAGATATGACGTTGATACAATGTGATTTCAGATATAGGTGTATATATATTTATGCGAATAATGAGTGATATGCCGTACGAGACTTTAGATCCGTACCCTCATTGTTGTATAGGTCGATAGATTCCCTATTCTGTTTTATGTTACCGTACGATGGATTGCCATATGAGATATGTTTCACCAGATGATTGATCCGTGCTAGTGATTTGAGGATGATGATTGAGGATTATTGTCATATCGGATGTTATGAAGCAGGATCGCCAATGTTAAGATGCCACTTGAACCATACCTATTTCCAAAGATGACGAATTGTATGCATCTTTTAAACGGAAACTTTATAGGACGCTACGGGTTTCAAAATGATTACATTTTCTAAAAACACCATAGCACCCACTTTCAAAACTACGATTCATATCTTTTAAAAAGCGACCGTATGGTTCATGTGTAGATAGATGTACCTTTGATTGTCCATGTTATGTAGGATATTACCCCTCGTGATGTACATACCACGTGCCGGTATTTAATGCTATATGATATTATTTGCTAGTACACCTGCACAGTTACCGTTGATGCGCATGTTACACATACACAGATTTGCCGGCTCACACACATTCTTCATCGGTAATTTCCATGTCACTTACACTTTAGAACTGCCATATCATGAGATTGATCTTAAATATAAAAGTACATTCATTGTTCAGTACTATCACTTGACATGTTAGCATGATATACCCGATATGCTCATATTACTACTCTATGTCACATACATCGTACTTTACGGTTATATGCTTGCATGATATACTCGATATGCTCATATTACTACTCTATGTTGCATACATCTTACTTTATGGTTATATTCTTGAGATGTTGTTTTCATGAGATCTCTGGATTTGAGAACCGTGGTATATTTCAAAGGAAATGGTGTATTGTTTTAAAAACCCGGTTTCTCTTGATATGATATTTCGAGACGTCCACTATGAGTTTTCTCAGTTCTGAGCTTGTTTTCGAGACCCGATTCGAGGAGTTGGCGGATGCCGTTTGTAGGTACATGGTGGATCCGGTATGGTACCCCGGGGCAAGAAATGATTTTTGTGGTGTAGACGATGAGCCTGGCAGAGGGAACACTACCTACCGGTGATTGTATAGAACTCGGTGGATATCCGGAGGATACCGTTTTGGAGTTATGATATGAGATGGATATGAGGGCCGATATGAGTATGCGGCGTCTGAGATGAGATAGATATGAGGGCCGATCTGAGTATGCGGCGCCTGAGATATGAGGATTTACGTGTCGATTCTGGACACGGGTTTCATGCTGTTTCGAGTGTCGGTGTTGGACACTCAGGTTCCATGATTTTGATGTGTCGTTTATGGAACTCGTGGTAAATATCCTCATATATATATATAGGCTTATGTTTTCATGATGTTCGAGTGTCGGTGTTGGACACTCAGGTTCCATGATTTTGATGTGTCGTTGATGGACACACATGGTAGATATCCTCATATATATATATATATATATATATAGGCTTATGTTTTCGTGATGTTCGAGTGTCAGTGTGGGACACTTAGGTTCCATGATATTGTTTGTGTCATTGATGGACACGTGGATGATATCCATATCCATACAGGCATATGATGTCGGATGTTTATTTATATATGTTATTGCATTGATCGATTGTTGACATGTATGCATATGTGGTCACCCTAGATATCATAGTATTGCCTTCAGGATGTAGTGACCTAGGAAATCGTTAGTTTATTCGATTTCTACTTGCTGATGTTTTCTACTCACGAGTTGGCAACTCACCCCCGTTGTGCCACAGTTCTTACAGGTTTGACAGCTTGGGATCAGTTGCGGTATTGCTGGCACACAGCTTCATCCAGGGTGTTTTCTTTGGTAGGTGGGACACGGGTTGGATCGTGCCCACTCTCGTACTGTTATATTCTATTGTATCTAGATAAACTCCATCACATCATATCAAATCAAATCAGAGACTAGAAATTGTATATTGGTAGACCTAGTCAGACTTGGGTTTTGTGCGAGACTTAGAGCGATGGGTTTATGATCGCTTTCTTGAGTTTTGATGTCTTGCTTCTTTATTAGTTCTTTCTGGGTTGATTCTTCGCTATTGGGCATCGTATATATGTTATTGCGTGGTTGTGATTCCGCCAGTTGGCGAAGAGCTAGCTCCCGCTTGGGGATGCCTATATATTGTTGTGTATATGGTTTTGGATCAAAATATACAAGGGAGGTGCTGCCCAAATTTTCTAAAAGACGAAACATGATTCATTATACCTTTATTTCAAAACTGCACCCCCACTATTTTTCCGCAAAAAGGTTTAGATTTTCTGGGCTTCGGCTTACTTGATTTACGTTACTCTTTTAGACGTTGCGTAATTTAAATGCCGGTCACGTGCTAAATTATGGGTCGTGACACCGTTACGTCCAGCTAGTACTGCTCGCTGACGGCTTGTGGGTGACTGATATGATCATTACCTTCTGCTGGCGTATTGACGAGTGTTCAAAGTCCTACACAGAGGTTTCCTGGCTCAAGCGAAACGAAGTAGGGCACATATGTGATATGTGCGGGACCGAGATTGATATGTGTATGTGATACATTATTCTAATCTCGCAATATAGGTTATATGTGATATAACCGGATTATTGAATCAAGTGTTGATTCAATAATTTGTTGTATGTATATTTGTTATACATATACATGATATGAGTCGGTTGTATGCGATATACCCGGATTATTAAATCAAGTGTCGATTTAATAATTTAATATATAATTATATATTTGATATATTAATATATATTAACTAATATTAGCTCACTTAAGAATTTCTCTTCTCTAAATACATATAAATATATATGTGATATATATTAATGTTTTTATTATTGTGTCATTCTAGATGATACATTGGACTTGGGTGTATGAGACTCATACCTAACTAAAGATAATTTGGGTGATTAATTATTAAGGGAAAAATCAAAATTAGGTGGAAATTAGCATGGCTAAAGATACTTGTGGAAGCATATAAAAGCCTTGATCTAAGTCCACTAATTTTGTTTTACTCTAGATATTTATTAACCCAACCATTATCTTTAGCCATGGTTAAGTCTCTATAAATATCATTTGAGATATTTTTACACCATGGTTCATCACTTGATCTTTATCATCTTCTTCTTTGCTCTCTAGCTTTTGAGAGAGGTGAAAAAGAAAAAGAGATAATTAATTCTAAAGTGAGTAAAATTCCGACTTCATCAATGTATACCAAACTGGCCATTTAGTATAGGTTGTTTACTTCACTAATTCCTCAATTAGTGAAGAGGTGGCTTGAGTTAGATATTCTTCGACGTAGATCATCTTCGGCCTCGAAGATCCTTAAGCTAGCTTGTTGCTTTCGCGTAGTGGAACCTAAGAAGAGTTCGGGGGACCGCTACTTGGAGCAAAGGGGTTAGATATATGTATGCCCTAGAGGCCATTATATGTATAGTGGATGCTCGGACATGTATATATGTATATAGATGACTTTCTTGCTCGACATGATAGTATGCTATCAGGTTTACTTTATCTTGACATGTTCATTTGACCATGCATCTTACTCAATTGGTACATGTTGATAAAGCCCATATGATATTTGCTTGACAACTGGGACTATGATGCGAATCATACTAGTGGGACACCTGTAGTTTATGAGCATATCCTTGAACTGTTCCTAGTCGTGGGTGTATCGAGACGGGCATCAATATTACAGAGTAGACTAGCGTATACCATTCTTGTCCCATATGATGGGCGATGGATGATCTCATATCCATCTGGTGTGGTGACACCAAAGGTTGTATGCGGGTGCTCAGTGGAGACTGGGCACACTGAACGGACTCGCCGAGAACTCCTATGTGGTATTATATCTATCGTCGGAAAGCAGTTCTCAGGTGACACTGGTACAGGTTAGTCTGTAGACCCAAGATCGTCATAGAGTTTTGTGTGTCCTCCCACTGTACTTTGATCTCCACCGTACCACGGCTCTACTAAGTCGTGCAAACAGGTGGATTTTGGATACAGTCCCTAGGCACATGGAGGCAATGAGCGATAGGAGGGGTTTCGTCTCTTCCGGTATTGGGAGTTGATGTTGTGCAATGCTCGATTGGCTATAACAGGAAGTCCCTGGCCAGGGCTGCTGAGATTTACTGATAAGTGTTATCAGTAGTTTCTCGATCTGTTATGAGCCATACACCGACATGACTTATTGAGTTATTGGGGTCGACGATACCATCCCTAGACTCGATATGCAGCATATCTGACGAAGAGGCCGGACTGTACGGTAAGTGTTGCCAGTTGGCTCGACGGGAGTTTTGACAGCTTCGCTTGTTTTCTTCTGATCGCTCAATACTCGGATGGTCGTTACGTTTAGCTGACCGCTTGCGGCTTGTGGGTGTCTGATATGATCATCACCTACTGCCGGCGTATTGACGAGTCTTAGAGTCCCACACAGGGGTTTCCTAGCTCAGGCGAAAAGATGTGGTGTGCATATGAGATATGCGTGGGGACCCGATTAAATGCGTGTATGTGATACCGTATATTAATCGTACGTTTTTCTATTGGTCGGGTCGTATATGATATGATCGGTTTGTTAAATCAAGTGTTGATTTAACATTGAATTTTAGATCAATTCTTTATTAAACCCTTTTATATAATGATGTATGCATGCATGTATGCACATGTTGATGTGTATGGACAGATACATACATACATAGTGTCATGGTTGATGATAGATGAGAGATGGCAATGCAAGACTCACATGGTTCATTTATATATAGATATATATATTAGTTTTGAGAAAAAAATAGAAATAAGATTAAATCATGGTTGATAATTATCCACACTTGACTATACTTTGACCTAATTTAAACCATGGTTTAATTGTCATTTGGCTTTTGACTCAACACTAAAATATCTATATATTAATTAACTATTGTTTGGCATGAGAGATATATCTTTGTTATTTATTTTCTATGCTTATGATTATTAAGAATTATCATTATCTCTTGAGCTCTTGAGTTGCCATCTTCTTCCTCCTCAATTCTCTTGCTCTCTTGAGATTTCCATTGAGTGAGGTAGTAAAAAAGAAAAAGTTTTGAATAGAGAATACAAACCACATCATCATTCTACATTTCTCTAGCCCATTTGTGTCGGGTGTTTACTCCACTTCTTTCAAAGTTCAAGTGAAGCAAGGAGCTTTGTGCGAAGGGACTTCGGGTGGATCATCGTGGACTAGGAAGGCCTCTAGCGATCCGTTTCAAACTCTCAAAGGTCCAAGGAATCACCAAGGGAAGTCTACAAAGGTTGTAATTTCTTCACTTAATGATAAATAGCTTCTAGCATGTGATGCTTATTTATTGTTACCCTAAAATTCTAGTTAAGATCCTAGGTTAGTTTACTTAGCACCTCATAAAATTTAATTATGGTATGTGTGATGCTTCCAAACCCTAGATAAGGTGCTGAGGAAACCCAACAATGGTATCAAAGCCAAGCTAGAGCTTTAGAGTAACTTAGACGACGTTAAAAACCTCGAACGAACGAAATTCGACACCCAAAACATGCTCAGTGGAAAATTTTCAAAAAGTTGGATTTTTCACATTAAAAATACTCAGAAAATCGTGCAGGGTATTGTATGAGCCCATAAGAAGAACGGAGCCCTAACTCGATTTAACGACCGCGGAACCGCGGCCGAAAGGGTCTTTTTACTGTGGTTCCGTGGCGCCGTTGGTGTGGCTTGGACTGTGCCTTCTTGTGCTGGCCCGTATGTGCTAATAGCAGTCTCTGGTATATTTTAAAACTGGTCAAGTGTTGAACTTTCTGAGAATTCTTTGGGTGATTGATCGTTCGATTGAATGTTTTAACTGCGCCTAGTATATGAGAATGTGATACAATAATTGGAATCTACAAATTTGTTTGTTGCGTGTAAATCTAACATTTCGGTCTCGGGAATAATCGAAAATCTTGTTGAATTATCCGACTATTTTGAAAAATTGTTTTCATGGGTGAGACATAAATGCGAGCTTTACATTGTTAGACATGAAATCTTGGATATGTGATATCCCGGGTTTATGTTGTCTAAGGGCAGTTACGATTCCAATTGTTGTAGTTTTTCATTTTTATTTTCTGTGACCGTAAGTGTAGTATGTGGTGTATCACCGATTTCGTTGCTATACATCAACGACAATCGGGATACGCATACTTACTTACGTTGATGATATGTGATATTATGTGTTGCTGAGATATGATGTGCAGGATCGTCGTGATAGAATAGACGGGGGTTTTATGTGAGATGAGAGTCTTTATTTTCATTCATGTAAAAATCAATTGTATGTAATATTCTTTTATTTAGGGCACTTCCGGGTTGAGGATGTTGTCACCATCATTGTATATTATTTATTTTTCTGCATTAGGATAGACCCAAGGAGGGGAGCACAAGTGACCGGGTTCTAGGGTTCAGTGGGAGGCTATCTTGAGGAGTCGAGACCGGGTCTCCTAAACTCTAGAATTGGTAGGGTCACTTTCCGCTCTCGTAGGGGTCTAGGGGTGTGGGCTTGGCTATTCATCGCGACCGTGGAATCCGTATTTTCTATTGTTGGCTAAATACAAAATACGGACCTCCTAGATATCCTTTTATTTTCATATATGCTTCTGCTGTTGATATTCTGTGATGTGATTACTTAATATCTGAGACGAATGGATTACTATTATATATATGATATATAATAAACGTTGCTTATGTTTTACACCCGCGCTAGTCCTGCCCCGCTATGCCGTTAGTTAATTAACCTAACGGTGCATAACGGGACACTGTGGCGAATGCGGATGGCATAAGTGTACGTTCTATTTTCGTTTCTTTTCTGTGATGGCTTAGGAACTTAAATGATGGGACTACATTAATAAGATTAATGTAAAGAAAAAGAAACTTAAAGATGTTGTAGAACCGGATTTGAAACACACTCGGCCTTTTTATGAAAAATACAAGTTTCAAAAGATACGGAGTTTAAGCCACTCCTTTTCTATACTATTATTGATTCTACAACGAGATCAAGTTCAAAGCGTTAAATGTTTTCATAAAAAGCCATCTGCAACCCTCCGTCATTTTAGGAAGCAGAGTACTTAGTATTCGTGCTACGTATGTTGATTATAGTCAAGGCGTGGTGTACGGTAGTTAAGTGATGTCTTCCTACAAAGCATATGATGCGATAAATTAGGACATTCATGTGATTATGTTGATCATAGTCAAGGGTCATATGGGTGGGTCTGGTTAATCACGAAATGACGGGTAGAACTTGACTAGTGCTTATGATATGTTGACCATAGCCAAGGTCATAAGCAGCTAAGGGTAAAAACCATATCGAGAGTTTCAAGAGTTGAAATTTGCAATGAGATTGCATACCATGTATATGATAGTTGGATCCCGATCCCACTGCAAGTAAGAGTTACTCCCAGGAGAGTTTTGCACTTTACAATTAGCTAATCCAATAGGTGTCTAGAAAGGTGTCAACATGGTAAGACCTCTGGCGAAACGAGGTTTATTTTAATTAGGTCCGTACGAAAGCACGGGGAACTTCCCTCAAAGTACCGACACTGGCATAGCTGACCGGTTAACGAAACTGTAGAATGTAATTAATCCTGGCTAGTTTTCTTTTAAGGTTTTGAAAGAAAATTTGATAAAAGCAGTGGGAGACATCGATTAGATAAGATAATAACCAATCTAAATCTTTGCAAGAGCATTTCGCTGAGTGTTTTCTTTTCTCTCTCCTTATGGCAGATACCGATGACGGGACTTAAGCTTCTTTTAGAGAAAAACAAACTGACAGGACCGAAATATAAAGAATGGTTGAGGAACTTGAACATTGCACTCATATATGATAAAGTATCATATGTCCCCACTGCCAAAGGCCCACCCGTCCCAGGTCCTGAATCATCCGTTTCGGATAAGGAGATCCGAAAAACATGGGATATTGATTGTGACACGGCCAAGTGCCTCGCGCTTGCTTCTATGAACAGTATACATCAGAAGCAGCACGAGAAGATGGATGTTCAATCCATCTTTCTTCATACAAAGGAGTTGTATGCAGAGCAATCTCGGACTTTACGATATGAGGCATCTAAAAAGCTGTTTCAGATGCGGATGGCCCCTGGCACATCAGTAGGAGAACATGTCTTGAAGATGATTGGTCTTATAGAAGAACTTGAGGACCTGGGATGGACCATGGATAATGAGCAATATATTGATATTGTTCTACAGTCTCTCCCCCTGCCTTTGCTCCGTTCATTATGAATTTCAAAATGAACGATTTGGAGAAATCATTGCCTAAACTTCTCAATATGTTGAGAAGTGCAGAGAGTACGCTTAAGACGGCGAAAACTCCCGCTCTGCTTGCTGGGCCATCTTCCTCTTCTGTCCCAAAAGCCAAGGCCAAGGGAAAGAAGAAGAAGAAACCCACCAAACCGAGAGGTGGAGTTCAAAAGGCAAAGGGGAAAGACAAATCCGGGGCCGTGGGAAGTGGAAAAGGAGAATGTTTTTACTGCCACAAGTTGGGATATTGGAAACGCAACTGTGCTCTGTATCTTGCTGATCTTAAGAAGAAGAAGCATGTTGATACTTCCGCTTCAGGTGCGTTTGCAACTGAAAACTGTTTTTCTATAAACTCTGCATCTTTGGTATTAGATACCGGTTTTGGTTCTTACATCTGCAATTATATGCAGGGATTGAGAAACAATAGAGTTTTGAAGACTGGTGACCATACTCTGCGGGTTGGAAATGGTTCCAATGTACATGTTGTATCCTTAGGAGAGTATCATCTGGGGTTGCCTTCAGGTTGTATTTTGGTTTTGGACCCATGTTATTATGTACCTAGTATGCTATGTAATATAATATCCGTTTCTTTGTTAGACAATGAAGGATATCATTTTGTGTTGCAGAATAATGTTATGAACATTAACTTGAATCAACAGTTGATTGGGTATGGTACACTAAATAACGGTATTTACATCCTGAACCAACACACAGTTTTCAATATACAACATACTAATAAAAGAAAATTTTCAGAAATAAATAAAGCTTTTCTTTGGCATTGTAGACTTGGTCATATTAATGAAACAAGATTAAACAAGCTACATAAAGATGGATATTTGAATCCTTTTGAATATAAATTTTATGCAACTTGTCAGTCCTGTATCAAAGGTAAAATGACCAAAACTCCTTTTACTGGACACGAAGAAAGAGCTGTGGAACTCTTAAGCCTCATACATAGTGATGTATGCGGACCAATGTCTACACATACTAGAGCCGGGTTTTTCATACTTCATTAGTTTTACTGATGATTTCTCAAGATTTGGACACATGTTTTTTGTTAAATCATAAATCTGAAACTTTCGAGAAATTCAAGGAGTACAAACTTGAAGTAGAAAAAAAAACAGGCTTGAGTATCAAGAAACTTCGATCGGATCGAGGTGGAGAGTATTTGAGTACAGAGTTTTCAGACTTCTTAAAAGAAAATGGGATTCTCTCTCAGCTCACTCCCCATTGCACACCACAGCACAACGGTGTGTCGGAACGGAGGAATCGTACCCTATTAGATATGGTACGGTCCATGATGAGTGATACTGAGTTACCGCTTTCCTTTTGGGGGCATGCATTAGAGACTGCAATGTATCTGTTAAACAGGGTTCCAACCAAGACCGTGTCTACCACTCCATATGAAATACGGTATGGAAAGAGACCATCTCTTAAAAGAGTTAGGATATGGGGTTGTCCGGCTTTTGTCAAAAAGCAGAATCCAGACAAACTCGAGAAACGATCGGTCATGTGTAAATTTGCGGGATATCCAAAACATTCATATGGATATCTATTCTACCATAAGGAGGAACAAAAGGTGTTTGTTTCTCAACATGCCACATTTTTAGAAAATGAAATTTTTACAAATAGTACAGATGGCAATGCGGTAGAACTAGAAGAGGTTCTAGAGACACAAATTACTCATGACGAATTGGTTGAAACTGATGTTGCAGTAGAACTTCAAGAACCTCAGCCGCTCCGGAGATCTAGTAGAACTTCTCGTCCACCTGAGAGATACTTTGGATTTCTCATTGATGGTGATAGAGAAGATTGCATCATGGATGATGATGACCCTACTAGTTTTCAGCAAGTTATCACGAGTGGTGACTCAGTGAAGTGGCTGGATGCCATGAGATCCGAAATGGAGTCCATGTACACCAACAAAGTATGGACTTTGGACGTTGCACCTCTTGGGATAACACCCGTAGGGTGCAAATGGATCTTTAAGAGAAAAATTGGTGTAGATGGACAGGTAGATACCTTTAAAGCAAGGCTTGTAGCGAAAGGTTTTCGTCAAAGATCAGGATTGGACTATGATGAAGATTTCTATCCAGTAGCAATGCTTAAATCCATTCGGATCCTACTTGCTATTGCTGCTCACTACAACTATGAAATCTGGCAGATGGACGTAAAAACTGCATTTCTAAATGGTGATTTAGAATAATGTATTTATATGGATTAGCCAGAGGGCTTCATTGATAGTGGGAGCAGCGGGAAGGCATGTAAGTTGCTTAAATCCATTTATGGATTAAAGCAGGCCTCACGGAGCTGGAACATCTGCTTTGATGATACAATCAAAGAGTTTGATTTTGTCATAAATGAAGATGAACCATGTATTTATAAGAAGATTGTAGGGAGTACTGTCATATTCCTCGTATTGTACGTAGATGACATTCTCTTAATAGGAAATGATATTCCTATACTACAATCGGTCAAACTATTCTTATCACAAAGGTTCTCCATGAAGGACCTGGGTGATGCCTCTTGCATTTTGGGCATTAGGATCTATAGAGATAGATCCAAGAAGTTATTGGGATTGTCTCAATCAAAGTACATTGACACCATCCTAAAAAGTTTTAGTATGGAAGATTCCAAGCGTGGTGCCTTGTCCGCTTTCCATGGAATCACTCTCTCCAAGGACTTCTGTCCGAAAACTGATGAAGAGAGAGCTCTCATGAGCATTATACCCTACGCTTCAACCGTAGGATCTATAATGTATGCGATGTTATGTACTCGCCCTGATGTAGCTTATGCACTAGCTGTAGTAAGCAGGTATCAATCCAACCCAGGGGAGAAACATTGGATAGCAGTGAAGAACATTCTTAAGTACTAGCGAAGGACAAAAGAATTGTTCTTGGTGTATGGTAATGGGGATCTCCAAATGGAGGCCTTTACCGATTCCATCTTCCAAAGTGATAAGGATGACAACAAATCTATCTCAGGGTTTGTATTTACCCTCAATGGAGGGGCGGTTAGTTGGAAAAGTTCCAAACATGATACCGTTGCAGACTCCACGATGGAAGCTGAGTATATTGCTGCAAATGATGCTGCCAAGGAAGTTGTCTGGATGAGGAAGTTCGTCGCGGAACTAGGAGTAGTTCCAACCATTGTTGATCCAATACCATTGTATTGTGATAATAATGGGGCCATGGCATTGGCCAAAGAACCCAGGTCCCATCAGAAGTCTAGACACGTCCTGAGGCGATATCATTTGATCTGGGAGATAGTAGATTGCCATGAGATCGAGATTCGGAGAGTAGATACAAAGAAAAATAACGCGGATCCACTCACCAAGGCCCTTCCACAGCCCCAGCATGCGCGACTTTTTGAGATGTTGGGTATGAGATACGCCAATAACTGGCCTTAGTGCAAGTGGGAGATTGTTGGATATATGTATGTCCTAGAGACCATTATATGTATAGTGGATGCTCGGACATGTATATATGTATAAAGATGACTTTCTTGCACGACATGATAATATGCTATCTGGTTTACTTTATCTTGACATGTTCATTTGATCATCCATCTTACTCAATTGGTACATGTTGATAAAGCCCATATGATATTTGCTTGACTACTTAGACTATGATGCGGATCATACTAGTGGGACACCTGTAGTTTATGAGCATATCCTTGAACTATTCCTAGTCGTGGGTGTATCGAGACGGGACATCGATATTCCAGAGTAGACTAGCGTATACCATTCTTGTCCCATATGATGGGCGATGGATGATCCCATATCCATCTAGTGTGGTGACACCAAAGATTGTATGCGGGTGCTCAGTGGAGACTGGGCACACTGAACGGACTCGCCAAGAACTCCTATGTGGTATTATATCTATCGTCGGATAGCAGTTCTCAGGTGACACAACGGTACAGGTTAGTCTGTAGACCCAAGATCGTCATAGAGTCTTATGTGTCCTCCCACTGTACTTTGATCTCTACCCTACCACGACTCTACTGAGTCGTGCAAACAGGTGGATTTTGGATACAGTCCCGAGGCACATGGAGGCAATGAGCGATAGGAGGGGTTTCGTCTCTTCCGGTATTGGGAGTTGATGTTGTGCAATGCTCGATTGGCTATAACAGGAAGTCCCTGGCCAGGGCTGCTGAGATTTACTGATAAGTGTTATCAGTAGTTTCTCGATCTGTTATGAGCCATACACCGACATGACTTATTGAGTTATTGGGGTCGACGATACCATCCCTAGACTCGATATGCAGCATATCTGACGAAGAGATCGGACTGTACGGTAAGTGTTGCCAATTGGCTCGACGGGAGTTTTGACAGCTTCGCTTGTTTTCTTCTGATCGCTCAATACCCGGGTGGCCGTTATGTTTAGCTGACCGTTTGTGGCTTGTGGGTGTCTGATATGATCATCACCTACTGCCGGCGTATTGACGAGTCTTAGAGTCCCACACAGTGGTATCCTAGCTCAGGCGAAAATATGTGGTGTGCATATGAGATATGCGCGGGGACCCGATTAAATGCGTTATGTGATACCGTATATTAATCGTACGTTTTTCTATTGGTCGGGTCGTATATGATATGATCGGTTTGCTAAATCAAGTGTTGATTTAACATTGAATTTTAGATCAATTCTTTATTAAACCCTTTTATATAATGATGTATGCATGCATGTATGCACATGTTGATGTGTATGGACACATACATACATACATAGTGTCATGGTTGATGATACATAAGAGATGGCAATGCAAGACTCATATGGTTCATTTATATATAGATATATATATTAGTTTTGAGAAAAAAATAGAAATAAGATTAAATCATGGTTGATAATTATCCACACTTGACTATACTTTGACCTAATTTAAACCATGGTTTAATTCTCATTTGGCTTTTGACTCAACACTAAAATATCTAGATATTAATTAACCATGGCTTGGCATGAGAGATATATCTTTGTTATTTATTTTCTATGCTTATGATTATTGAGAATTATCATTATCTCTTGAGCTCTTGAGTTGCTATCTTCTTCTTTCTCAATTCTCTTGCTCTCTTGAGATTTCTATAGAGTGAGGTAGTAAAAAAGAATGGGTTTTGAATAGAGAATACAAACCACATCATCATTCTACACTTTTCTAGCCCATTTTTGTAGGGTGTTTGCTCCACTTCTTTCAAAGTTCAAGTGAAGCAAGGAGCTTTGTGCGAAAGGACTTCGGGTGGATCATCGTGGACTAGGAAGGCCTCTAGCGATCCGTTTCAAACTCTCAAAGGTCCAAGGAGTCACCAAGGGAAGTCTACAAAGGATGTAATTTCTTCACTTAATGATAAATAGCTTCTAGCATGTGATGCTTATTTATTGTTACCCTAAAATTCTAGTTAAGATCCTAGGTTAGTTTACTTAGCACCTCATAAAATTTAATTGTGGCATGTGTGATGCTTCCAAACCCTAGATAAGGTGCTAAGGAAACCCAACACAAAGGTTGTATTCCTTGTTCACTTAGTGTAAAGTTGTTTACATGCTTTAAAAACCCTAATTCTCTAGTTAGATCCTTAGTTCGGGTTGATTAGCACTCTAGATTTTTTGAAATTGCATACTCGATGCTTGCCGAAACCTAGCGAGGGTGCTAAGCGAACCCGGCAGAGTATCGTATACCGGGTCTAGGGGTAGATAATGTTAGACCCCTAATAACTCGATAATTCTTGTCGGGGTCAAGCTCATCACCAACCGAGAAATTACTGAATTCATATCAGTAAATCTCATCCACCGTGGCCACGGATTTAGGGTGATAGTCAACCGAACATAGAGCGACATTGACTCCTAATACCAGGAGAGACGAATCCCCGACAATCGCTCACTGCCTCCATGTGGTTCGGGATTGTACCCAACTAAAAATTGTTTGCACGACTCTTTTGAGCCGTGGTAGGGTAGTAATCTAAGTAAAGTGGGAACTCACACGTGATTAACGATGATCTCAGGTCAAAAGACTAACTTGTACTCATGCCACTAGTGAACTTCCATCTGACGATAGATATAATACTATCTAGAAGTTCTTGGCGAGTTCGTCCGGTACACTCTCTTCTAGTAAGCACATGTATTGTCACGCCCCGCTTCCCCATAAACGTAAATACGGTATATGACAGAGCCAACCATGCTACCTGTGGTTAGGAATTATCTCTCCACAGTCACATTATGTGTAATGCTTTGAAAAGTCGTTTTGGTATTTTCCCGAAAATCGGTGAAAATTTGGTATTTTTTTTCCGTAAATCGTCTTTTTGTTATTTTGCAGTTTAGGCCTAATTATACCTAATTTGGATAGGTAATTACTAGTTTTTAGTAGCTAATGAGTTACTTATAAAATTCTGGTCATTTAAAAATTTTCCCTAATTTTTCAATTTTTAATATTATTTTAAGCCGGTAAAAATACATTAAATTAGCGATAAATACAAATTTCTTTAGGCTAATTTTAATCTATAGAACCATGACAACTAAAATCTAGTTTGTAATATAAATTTTTAGTATTTTATTTTAAGTTCTATTTAGTTATAATCGAAGGAAAATTAAAATTTTATTTATTTGAACTAAAACTTGCAAATATGATATTGTGGGGGGTCTTTTTGCATGGAATTCTTTTTGTAATCACTCACACACACCCTCACCCCTCCATGGCCGAGCCCAAGATCAGCAGCCCACTTCTCCCTCTCAAAAATTTTCTCCATCTCATTTGTATGTGTGAAATAGAGTTTAAAGGTATAGGTTAACATGTATTGTTTTGGAGGCTTAATGTACCTTGATTTGAGGGGGGTTGACTTGAAAAATTTTGCACAACACCCACACCATTCCCCCCATCACCTCCTGGCCGAAAATCTGCAGCCCATCCCCCTTCACTTTCCTCTTTTCATTTCCTTCAATTTTAATCAAAAAATTGCTCCAAAATCCAATTTAAATCTCACAAATTAATTTCCATTCTTCATCCCATTCTCCTTAGCTTTTATAACTTGAATCATGGTGTTATGAAGCCATCATTGGAGGCAAATTCTTCTTGCTATATCTCTAGATTTTTAAGGTATAATTTCTACCCATTTAAATTCTTAAGGTTAGATTTCTTTAATTGAGTTGTTTTAGTGTTAATTTTAGTGCTATTTGCATACTAGTTTTTTTAAAGTTTATGGCTTGAGTTGAATTAGGGTTTGGAAAACCATTATTAGGTTAATTAGGTTATGTTGTTATCTAGTTTGTTTAGTTTGGATATTTACTTGTGATTTTGATCTTTCGATCGCAAATCTAAGATGCTTGCACCGAATTTGGAATTTTATGCTTACTAGTTTTTTTTAAATATTATGAAAAAAATTGAGAATTAAAATATGGTAAAGGTTTCATCACATCATTGAAATTATAATGGGAAGTTTAATACCTTAGCTTGTGCAAAACCTAGCCTACTTGTTGAATTATGTATTGTTGCTTTAAAATGGTTGAAATTGGGAAAATTGCAAACTAGTTTTTGGTTTTATATAATTTGGCAAAATTAAAAATCTAGTAAATGCTTATGTGGCCTAATTAGGATAACTAGTAAGTATTGTGAACTCTAATTTGCTAAAACATCAAGACTTGTAGTAAAACGGTTAACGACCCCCTTTACTAGAATTTTTGGAAATAAACCGATTTAATCAATTTATTGGTTTTGATGATTTAACCCTATTTCATATGTATGTTTAGTGTTTGTGAATGTGAAAATGAGTGTGTTGGGAGTTTTCTCGATAGTTTTGCGTTTGTACGCCGACGTCGAGGGTTTTTGGGTCGATTTGTGAAAGCAACCATAGGTTTTGACCTATGTGGGATTCGTGCGTCGTTTTGGTCATGAGTTGGATTTTAATGCGATATGGTGCGTTATGATATGTAGGTACCCTTACGAAGACTTCGAGACGACAAGCAAGTGCGTGGCTGTGTCGGCACCGGTGAGCGAAGATCAGGTGAGTAGATTCATATCTACGGGGAGAAGTCGGGTGGATGGCGTATAGCACCCCCGCAGTCCGTGGTGGTGTATACGGATGCGTATACACACCAACAATTGTTATATGTTATTCGGGATTTATAGCGATGTTTAGGATGGATATTGGTGTGTTGGATTACTTTAGTGTTGCGAACTCTACGGTAGTGTTGCACTACACATACACACATACATACACACATACATACTTGCATACATTCCTATTTATATGTGCTCATGGGATTCTTTATAGTTATGTGTTCACATGGGTATGTGACTATGTGTTCACATACGGATAAGAGGACGATACTAGGGATTGAGCTGAGTCGATGAGATTTGTTTGGTGGTTGTGATATCGGTTTGTACGACACTGTCGATCAGTAGTCAGATCATGACTATATTGATGATATTAGTATTGTACTAGACATAGGTCAGTACCCTGGTCTATGATCTTGGATAAAGAGGATACCAGATGAATAGTGTGATGAATATGATATTAACCCGTACCCAGATTTGGGGGATGCCGTACGACGGATTTACGTACGAGCTATATTTTGATGATTGATCCGCACTCTTGACTTGGGATGTCTGATTATAGATATGGTATCGGATATGATATTATTGAGGCGGGATCATCGACTAATATATATACAGGTATGTATATGTATCGACTCAGATGTTAGGCGGTTTCCTTACCTGTAGCCCAGCTGGTCAGCTTAGCCCTTTAGTTTAGTTTAGTTGTTAGATTAGATTCGATTCTTACCTATTTCAAAAACTAACGAATCGTGGGAAGACAGCCCAGGGGATTCTACAGATATTTCAAAAGACGTATCTTTTCATAAAAACACCGTAGCCCCTATTTTCAAAACCCCATGATTCGTGTTATTTCAAAAGGCATCATTTGTAGGACTTATATTAGATTAATGCAGATTAGTTATAGTTGCATCTAGTATTCAGCTCCCGCTCATTATTGTGGTTCGCTTCGCATCGCATGCTTATTTTATGTTTCATACTCCATTATTGATATCATGCTGTTAGGACACCAGCACCATTACCGATGATGCGTATGTACCACGTACACTTATTTGCAGGCTCACACACATATTCATCGGTAATTGCCATGTCACGTACACCTTAGAAAATAATATTTGCTTGACATAGCCTGTTAGCTAATAGTTGACATGATATTAGTGTACTTGCCTTATATGTTAGTTTAGACATTGTAGTTATTACCTGCTACTTCATGCATACTGTTATTCATTGTTATGCCGCATTCATGGATTCTCATGCATATATTCACTATTTTACGTGTTATTGAGGTTTTGGATTCGGATTTCCATGAGATTTTCTGGATTTGGAGGAAAACCGCAAAAACATAAATAAACCTTTTCTCTCTTTTAAAATAAAAAAAAAGTGCGGTTTTCCCATGATGTATGAGTCGTCCACCATGAGTTTGCTGATGGATTTCGAGACCCGATTCGAGGAGACGGATGAACTGTTTCGGGTACATGGTGGACCTGGTAAGGTACCCCAGGGTAAGAAGCGCGTGATGATGACGATGTGAGCCTGGCAGGGGAGCACTACCTACCAGTGATTTTACCCGACACGTCGGATATCCGGAGGATACCGTCGTTGTCTTGAGATGGATGGTAGGGGCCGGCCTGGACTGACGGCGCCCTAGATATTGAGACTGTGATATTGAGATTTCGAGATATTGAGGTACAGAGACTGTGATACAGATATATCGAGATATTGGGATTACGTTTTGTGCCGATGCTAGGCACTGTTTTATGCTGATTTCATTATGATACCTCATTTTAAAAATCCAAAGGAAATCTCACTAATTTATGAAAACAGTTCTTCATTTACATGTATTCTGTTTTCATGCATTCATACCTCATTCATATGATATATTGCTACCTGAGGCACTGACACGGGCACATGAGATTACACTCGGGTTAGATATTTACCCTAGCCTTGTTATAGGTTGCATGTTATTCTTATATTTGAGGATATCTTATGATCATTGACCTAGGATTGCGTTATTTATGCGATTTCTTTTCGTAGATGTTTTTCTATTCACGAGTTGGCAACTCACCCCCGTTGTGCCCCAGTTTCTTGCAGGTTTGCCGTACAGGTTTCATTACGGCTTGCGGGCATAGTTTCCTTCGGATGATTTGCTAGTAGGTGGGTTTACTTGTATCGTACCCCCATTATATATCTTGTATATCATTATTCTGTTGAATCTAGAAGTTCCATCAACCAAACAAGTATTTATTTGGGTTAGAGACCAGTGATGTTTATTCTTTCGACCTTAGAGTCGCGCGTTACATTTCTGTGGTTTTCTTGTGGATTTGAGTTTCCTTTTGAATTTTGATCCTCGCCATTGGCGTTGTATATTATATTGCTTGTGTGGTTGTGTCCGTCGATTGACGAAGAGCTAGCTCCCGCTTGGGGATGCCTTTTTTTGATTTCGTATACTATTCATATTGTATCCCGTTTGGGGGGCAGTTTTTCAAAGGAGACTCTGCTGAAATTTTCAGAAAATACTTGATGTTTTTAAAAACCGCATAATTCGGCTTATGCTATTAAAACTACTTGTTTTAAATTGGTTTTCCTTCACTCTACTACTTTTCTTGGTTTGGATTTCTGGGTTTTCGGCTTACTTAGATTACGTACGTCTCAAGACGTCTCGTAGTTTAAGTACCGATCATGTTCCGTACTTTCGGGACGTGACAAAGATGGTATCAGAGCGTTAGGTTTTACCTTCGGAACGTAGGATGATCCTTGGTTGATGGAATAGGTGACTGAAGTAGAATGACGTACCGTGGGTATGTTCCGCGGCATACTTATGACACGCCACTCCACTTAAGGAGCCTTACGATGTACATTTCTTTGCTCAGTATTATATTCATTCCGATCTAGCCTCATCAGTACCAGTTATGGTTTTGCTGCCATGATTATGGGCAGGGAGAGCTACGGCTAGAGTTGCGGTCAGCACGAGCTTGTCACGAACGAGGACTGATCAGGGCGAAATTCCGGCGACACACGATTGCGGAAATGTGTTTTTTTTATACTGTGTTTCCGCGCCACGAGCGATTGTCGGATCGCCTTTATGAGATTTCTCGGACGTGCCGATCAGTATCAGAGGATTGGGCCACTGATAGAGGCCAGCTGGATTTTGATGACCATTGAAGTATTGCTTACTACTGATGATTGAGGCACCGTTCAGCGTGCGGACGAGCGAGCCAGTTATTGCTGCGAACGACGAGATATTGCCCCATATGCTGGAGTTAGTGCAGAATGAGTTGTACTAAGAGATGATAGAAGGTCGCTAGTCATCGAGGATGAATGACTAGGACATGTGGATCGTTCTCCTACCCCGATGCGAGGTCATCAGATAGGTTGATTCCAGCTAGAGACGACTTCACGCGGAGACGTTGGGAGTCGACAGAGACGATCGAACGTCAGAAACCTATTATTCCAAGTTTAAAGTAGTCGGAAAGACATGCAGGCAATTCTATGGTCCCTCTAGAAGAATGAAACCCTAACTCGACTTAATGACCGTGTGAAAGCCTTTGAACTTTCGGGTTTGCGGCAGTTCTACGGTGCCATTAGTGAGGCTTGGGTTTGCCCTTCTACGGCTGGACCACCGATGCTGTGGTATGTACTCGATACTATTAAACTGTGCCCAAGATGTTGTGCTCTTGGGGGATTATGAGGTTTTGACGACTCGATCGGATGGCTCGACTTAATTCGGATGCTAGGTGGTGAGATGCATTTCTTGGGAGATTCCCGATACGAGGATAGCCGTTGGAGCTCAGTCCATGCAGCCACGACGAGAAGAGTCCAAAGCGGTCGACATTAGAGAAAGGTGAAGTAAGTGGTTCGTACCAGATTTAGATGAAACGACATTCCACTCCGCCGACATCGGAGATTCGATACGTATGCCGAGGCATTGTACTTGGATATACCTTCCAGAAGGAGTCGCGTTGAGTATGCAGCCGTTCCAGAACGAGAACAGGTCTAGTAAGGGACGATGACTTCCGGACAGTTCGGCAGAGATGAGATTTGGGAGAGATCTCGATAGGACCTTTCTGGAATAAATTACGAGAAGACTTGGACCCAGTAGTGGTCATGTTATGCACACCGGCAGGCCAGAGTTCAGGATCGTCGACGAGACATGCTATGAGTGGCCACGGCAGTTGGCCAGAGATTCTTGGAGGATGTGCTTGAGCGGGACTATTCCGCCATACTTGATTTGCATATTTTGGGCGATTTATTCGCATGATTGATTTTGATGATTGAGTTTCATGATATTTGTCTTCATGGACCATAGTTGCACCTGCTGAGTATTTACGATTTTTGCACGGTTGTTGCACTTGATATCATTTTCATGCCTTGGTTCTCATGTTTGTGATTATATAGATTTCATACAGTTGAGTTGATTTGTGCGTATATACGCACACGATTTGGTTTTTGCACGCGGTATAGTTCATATATGCTTGCAGTGCAGTGTTACGTATGTTGTGCACTTGGATGCACTGGACTTCGATTTCGAGGGTGATGCTCGATATTTGTTTTGTGCATTTTATGCACCTGATTGGATTTTGCGCGTGCTCGACGCTTGATATTGGATTTCATGATTTCGTGCATGATGAATGCACCGGATTTGGATTTTTAGCGCATGTCGGGCGCATGTTATGAGATGCGATTTTGGTGCACACCAGATGCACTAAATCGAGATTTTTCGTACACGTCAGATGCACCTGATTTTGCTGTCAGGCACCCACGTTGCCCATGACAGATGTTTCGTGCACACCCGATGCACTTAGATGTTGTTTCTGTGCGCATGTATGGCACATATATGGATTTTGATTTTCGTGCGCACCAGACGCACGTAGTATTCATATGCGTATTTTGGGATTGATTTCTTATACAGAAGTATGTTTTTATGATATTTGCTATGTGTTTTCATACTGAGCAGGACTAGTCAGAGGACAGTACCTGAATATATTTTGCATGCATTGATAGCTATCGAAGGGAATTCCAAAAAGCGAGCTATAGTCTCAGTATTTACCTACGTGTCTGATATGACGCGAAATGTTAAAACAAGGAGACCCTTCTAAATTGTTTCCAAAACGGCGGAACGTACATTTCAAACAAAGGTATATATGTATATATTTATTTTCTTATGATAGACGTCCGCTACTGTGCAGTGTTATGTGCATTGCACAGCAACTTAAAGGATTTGGCATGCATTTCCTCCTGATATTTGCATGTATAGTTTCGATTTATAGCATATCGGTCTTTCTTGAGATTTGGCATTCGTGTCTTCACCTTGACTCCGATGATTGCAGGATACTTGACGGAGTTTTGATTTTGAGTTATATGCTCATTTTTCATGCGCATGCGCTGCACTACGATTTGTTTTATGTACTTATGATTTCGGAGCCCCGACGACTGGATGGTTTTGCTTAGATGTTTTAGTATTTGGGGGGGTTTAATTTAAATTCGGGGACCGAATTTCTTTAAGGGGGGAAGATTGTAATACCTTGAAAAGTCGTTTTGGTATTTTCCCGAAAATCGGTGAAAATTTGGTATTTTTTTCTCCGTAAATCGTCTTTTTGTTATTTTGCAGTTTAGGCCTAATTATACCTAATTTGGATAGGTAATTGCTAGTTTTTAGTAGCTAATGAGTTACTTATAAAATTCTGGTCATTTAAAATTTTTCCCTAATTTTTAAATTTTTAATATTATTTTAAGCCGGTAAAAATACATTAAATTAGCGATAAATACAAATTTCTTTGGGCTAATTTTAATCTATAGAACCATGAAAACTAAAATCTAGTTTGTAATATAAATTTTTAGTATTTTATTTTAAGTTCTATTTAGTTATAATCGAAGGAAAATTAAAATTTTATTTATTTGAACTAAAACTTGCAAATATGATATTGTGGAGGGTCTTTTTGCATGGAATTCTTTTTGTAATCACTCACACACACCCTCACCCCCCATGGCCGAGCCCAAGATCAGCATCCCACTTCTCCCCCTCAAAAATTTTCTCCATCTCATTTGTATGTGTGAAATAGAGTTTAAAGGTATAGGTTAAGATGTATTGTTTTGGAGGCTTAATGTACTTTGATTTGAGGGGGGTTGACTTGGAAAATTTTGCACAACACCCACACCATTCCCCCCATCACCTCCTGGCCAAAAATCTGCAGCCCATCCCCCTTCACTTTCCTCTTTTCATTTCCTTCAATTTTAATCAAAAAATTGCTCCAAAATCCAATTTAAATCTCACAAATTAATTTCCATTCTTCATCCCATTCTCCTTAGCTTTTATAACTTGAACCAGGGTGTTATGAAGCCATCATTGGAGGCAAATTCTTCTTGCTATATCTCTAGATTTTTAAGGTATAATTTCTACCCATTTAAATTCTTATGGTTAGATTTCTTTAATTGAGTTGTTTTAGTGTTAATTTTAGTGCTATTTGCATACTAGTTTTTTTAATGTTTATGGCTTGAGTTGAATTAGGGTTTGGAAAACCATTATTAGGTTAATTAGGTTATGTTGTTATCTAGTTTGTTTAGTTTGGATATTTACTTGTGATTTTGATCTTTAGATCGCAAATCTAAGATGCTTGCACCGAATTTGGAATTTTATGCTTACTAGTTTTTTTTAAAATATTATGAAAAAAATTGAGAATTAAAATATGGTAAAGGTTTCATCACATCATTGAAATTATAATGGGTAGTTTAATACCTTAGCTTGTGCAAAACCTATCCTACTTGTTGAATTATGTATTGTTGCTTTAAAATGGTTGAAATTGGAAAAATTGCAAACTAGTTTTTGGTTTAATATAATTTGGCAAGATTAAAAATCTAGTAAATGCTTATGTGGCCTAATTAGGATAATTAGTGAGTATTGTGAACTCTAATTTGCTAAAACATCAAGACTTGTAGTAAAACGGTTAACGCCCCTTCAACTAGAATTTTTGGAAATAAACCGATTTAATCAATTTATTGGTTTTGATGATTTCACCCTATTTCATATGTATGTTTAGCGTTTGTGAATGTGAAAATGAGTTTGTTAGGAGTTTTCTCGATGGTTTGGCGTTTGTACGCCGACGTCGAGGGTTTTTGAGTCGATTTGTGAAAGCAACCATAGGTTTTGACTTATGTGGGATTCGTGCGTCGTTTTGGTCATGAGTCGGATTTTAATGCGATATGGTGCGTTATGATATGTAGGTACCCTTACAAAGACTTCGAGACGACAAGCAAGCGCGTGGCTGCGTCGGCACCGGTGAGCGAAGATCAGGTGAGTAGATTTATATCTACGGGGAGAAGTCGGGTGGATGGCGTATAGCACCCTCGCAGTCCGTGGTGGTGTATACGGATGCGTATACACACCAACAATTGTTATATATTATTTGGGATTTATAGCGATGTTTAGGATGGATATTGGTGTGTTGGATTACTTTAGTGTTGCGAACCCTAAGGTAGTGTTGCACTACACACACACACATATATACACACATACATACTTGCATACATTCCTATTTATATGTGCTTATGGGATTCTTTATAGTTATGTGTTCACATGGGTATGGGACTATGTGTTCACATACGGATATGAGGACGATACTAGGGATTGAGCTGAGTCGATAAGATTTGTTTGGTGGTTGTGATATCGGTTTGTACGAGACTGTCGATCAGTAGTCAGATCATAACTATATTGATGATATTAGTATTGTACTAGACATAGGACAGTACCCTGGACTATGATCTTGGATAAAGAGGATACCAGATGAATATTGTGATGAATATGAAATTAACCCGTACCCAGATTTGGGGGATGCCGTACGACGGATTTACGTACGAGCTATATTTTGATGATTGATCCGCACTCTTGACTTGGGATGTCTGATTATAGATATGGTATCGGATATGATATTATTGTGGCGGGATCACCGACTAATATATATACAGGTATGTATATGTATCGACTCAGATATTAGGCGGTTTCCTTACCTGTAGCCCAGCTGGTCAGCTTAGCCCTTTAGTTTAGTTTAGTTGTTAGATTAGATTCGATTCTTACCTATTTCAAAAACTAACGAATCGTGGGTATTTTAAAAGACAGCCCAGGGGATCCTACGGATATTTCAAAAGACGTATCTTTTCATAAAAACACCGTAGCCCCTATTTTCAAAACCCCATGATTCGTGTTATTTCAAAAGGCATCATTTGTAGGACTTATATTAGATTAATGCAGATTAGTTATAGTTGCGTCTAGTATTCAGCTCCCGCTCATTATTGTGGTTCGCTTCGCATCGCATGCTAATTTTATGTTTCATACTCCATTATTGATATCATGCTGTTAGGACACCAGCACCATTACCGATGATGCGTATGTACCACGTACACTTATTTGCCGGCTCACACACATCTTAATCGGTAATTGCCATGTCACGTACACCTTAGAAAATAATATTTGCTTGACATAGCCTGTTAGCTAATAGTTAGACATGATATTAGTGTACTTGCCTTATATGTTAGTTTATACATTGTAGTTATTACCTGCTGCTTCATGCATACTGTTATTCATTGTTATGCCGCATTCATGGATTCTCATGCATATATTCACTATTTTACGTGTTATTGAGGTTTTGGATTCGGATTTCCATGAGATTTTCTGGATTTGGAGGAAAACCGCAAAAACATAAATAAACCTTTTCTCTCTTTTAAAATAAAAAAATGTGCGGTTTTCCCATGATGTATGAGTCGTCCACCATGAGTTTGCTGATGGATTTCGAGACTCGATTCGAGGAGACGGATGAACCGTTTCGGGTACATGGTAGACCCGGTAAGGTACCCAGGGGCAAGAAGCGCGTGATGATGACGATGTGAGCCTGGTAGGGGAGCACTACCTACCGGTGATTTTACCCGACACGTCGGATATCCGGAGGATACCGTCGTGGTCTTGAGATGGATGGTAGGGGCCGGTCTGGACTGACGGCGCCCAAGATATTGACACTGTGATATTGAGATTCCGAGATATTGAGGTACAGAGACTGTGATACAGAGATATCGAGATATTGGGATTACGTTTTGTGCCGATGCTAGGCACTGTTTTATGCTGATTTCATTATGATACCTCATTTTAAAAATACAAAGGAAATCTCACTAAATTATGAAAACAGTTCTTCATTTACATGTATTCTGTTTTCATGCATTCATACCTCATTCATATGATATATTGCTACCTGAGGCACTGACACGGGCACATGAGATTACACTCGGGTTAGATATTTACCCTAGCCTTGTTATAGGTTGCATGTTATTCTTATATTTGAGGATATTTTATGATCATTGACCTAGGATTGCGTTATTTATGCGATTTCTTTACGTAGATGTTTTTCTATTCACGAGTTGGCAACTCACCCCCGTTGTGCCCCAGTTTCTTGCAGGTTTGTCGTACAGGTTTCATTACGGCTTGCGGGCATAGTTTCCTTCGGGTGATTTGCTAGTAGGTGGGTTTACTTGTATTGTACCCCCATTATATATCTTGTATATCATTAGTCTGTTGAATCTAGAAGTTCCATCAACCAAACAAGTATTTATTTGGGTTAGAGACCAGTGATGTTTATTCTTTCGACCTTAGAGTCGCGCGTTACATTTCTGTGGTTTTCTTGTGGATTTGAGTTTCCTTTTGAATTTTGATCCTCGCCGTTGGCGTTGTATATTATATTGCTTGTGTGGTTGTGGCCCTCAATTGACGAAGAGCTAGCTCCCGCTTGGGGATGCCTTTTTTTTTGATTTCGTATACTATTCATATTGTATCCCGTTTGGGGGGCAGTATTTTCAAAGAAGACTCTGCCGAAATTTTCAGAAAATACTTGATGTTTTTAAAAACCGCATAATTCGGTTTATGCTATTAAAACTACTTGTTTTAAATTGGTTTTCCTTCACTCTACTACTTTTCTTGGTTTGGATTTCTGGGTTTTCGGCTTACTTAGATTACGTACGTCTCAAGACGTCTCGTAGTTTAAGTGCCGGTCATGTTTCGTACTTTCGGGACGTGACAAAGTTGGTATCAGAGCGTTAGGTTTTACCTTCGGAACGTAGGATGACCCTTGGTTGATGGAATAGGTGACTAAAGTAGAGTGACGTACCGTGGGTATGTTCCGCGGCATACTTACGATCCGCCACTCCACTTAAGGAGCCTTAGGATGTACATTTCTTTGCTCAGTATTATATTCATTCCGATCTAGCCTCATCAGTACCAGTTATGGTTTTGCTGCCACGATTACGGGCAGGGAGAGCTACGGCTAGAGTTGCGGTCAGCACGAGCTCGTCACGAATGAGGACTGATCAGGGAGAAATTCCGGCGACACACGATTGCGGAGATGTGTTTTTTTTTTACTGTGTTTCCGCGCCACGAGCGTTTGGCGGATCGCCTTTATGAGATTTCTCGGACGTGCCGATCAGTATCAGAGGATTGGGCCACTGATAGAGGCCAGCCAGATTTTGATGACCATTGAAGTATTGCTTACTCCTGATGATTGAGGCACCGTTCAGCGTGCGGACGAGCGAGCCAGTTATTGCTGCGGACGAGCGAGCCAGTTATTGCTGCGAACGACGAGATATTGCCCCAGATGCTGGAGTTAGTGCAGAATGAGTTGTACTAAGAGATGATAGAAGGTCGCTAGTCATCGAGGATGAATGACTAGGACATGTGGATCGTTCGCCTACCCCGATGCGAGGTCATCAGATAGATTGATTCCAGCTAGAGACGACTTCACACGGAGACGTTGGGAGTCGACAGAGACGATCGAACGATGCGACATATCAGACGAAGAGACTGGAGTGTACGGTAAGTGTTACTTATAGGATTCATGGGAGTTTGGACAAGCTTGCTTGTTTATCTTCTAATCGCTCAATACCTGGGTAGCCGTTACGTCCAGCTAGTACCGCTGACGGCTTGTGGGTGACTGATGTGATCATCACCTACTGCTGGCGTATTGACGAGTCTTTAGAGTCCTACACAGATGTTTCCTAGTTCAAGCAAAGCGAAGTAGGGCACATATGCTGATATGTGCGGGGGCCTGATTAAATACGAGTATGTGATACCGTATTCTAATCTTGTGGTTATTTGATATTAGTTAGGTTATATGTGATATAACCGGATTATTGAATCAAGTGTTGATTTGACAATGTTATATACAGATAAATGATATTAATCGGTTATATGTGATATAACCGGATTATTAAATCAAGTGTTGATTTAATAATATGATATATATTTATATTTGATATAATTATATATTAACTAATATTATTGCTCACTAATTATTTGCCTATCTTTATATATGTGTGTGTGTGTGTGTGTGTGTGTGTGTGTGTGTGTGTGTGTGTGTGTGTGTGATATATATATATATATACACATATATATATACATACATATATATATATATACATACATATATATATATATATATATATATTATGAAGCATGATTGATTTTCTATTTTTAGAAAATAGAAAAAGAGGTGGAAAATGGGGAGACTTTTATGGAATGGGTGAAGCATGGCTTTTGATTTGTTTATTCTTTTTTCATGCACTATTGAAGCATGGTTCAATTTTTTTATTGAAACAAATTGATGCTTCAATTATTGTGTTTATGTTAAAAGAGTCATTCTTCATTTCTTCACATACTTGAGTTATTTTCCTCACTTGAGCTCATTTGCTCTCTAGCTCTCTCCATCTTCTTCACCTCCACCTCTAAGCTCAATCCCTCACATGAGTTGTGAACCCTTGAGCTTGTGAGAACCTTAGTAAGTAAACAACACCCTACTTCACCATCCTATACTAGATTAGCACTTTTTTGTAGTGTGTTTCCTTCACTAAAGAGTTTAGTGAAGAGATAGCTTGGATTAGCGGAGCTTCAAGTGGATCATCTTCGGCACGAAGATCACAAAGGAAGCTCGATCCAACTTCAAGTGGAGCCTAGTGGAGTCACGTGGACTACTATACGGAGCTTAAAAAGAGAAGGACACGGTCTACAAAAGTTGTAGCCTCTTTCTTTTAGTGTAAAGTTTTTGTTATATCATAGTTAAACCCTAATCATCTAGTTTCTATTCTTGTTTAGTGTTAGTTAGCACCCGAAATTTTTTAAATTGGCATGCATGATGCGGGTAAAATCTAGTGGTGGTGCTAACAAACACTTTCATGGTATCAGAGCCAAAGCTAGAAGATTATACGATATTAGTTAAATCACGAAACTGAAACAACTCCAAAACTGCAACCCGAAACCCTAAGTTTCTGTCGATTTCAAAATGATCTCTAAATTTTTTTTAAACAAGTACAGAATCTTACATATGATGTAAGAAGAATACCAGAGAAATTAGAAGCCAAAAATCCAAAATCGACCCGGCGAAATTGGCAAAATGGCCGGCCTGGCCGGTCCCTGTGCATTTTTTTTGGCTCGAGTTGCTTTGGTGTTCTGATGTGGTAGTTTTGGGGTTTCAGGTTATGTTTGATTGTCTCAGTTTGCATGAGATGTTAACTTTTGTTAAGGGGTTAATACGGAGTGTTTCATAGTCGTGATTTTTACATTGTTTCTGGTTTAAGTTTGATATGTGATACAATGGTTGGAATCCACATTAAATTAGTTTTGTGAAAACTAGTTTGTTTATAAATCTAGCATGTTAGTCTCTATTGATCGATTGCCATGAAGTTTCGATTCAGATCGAAACTCCATCGCAATCGCGTATCGTACGTGAATACTCGCCAGATAACTTTACCAGGTAGCCAAGCACCATAGCCCCGACCAAGTGACTTTAGGAGAACCCTATTGCCAAAAGCATTCACTCGAGTGCTCGCGGCCACGGTGTTCCGCCTAAGTGCACTTGGTCAACGGCATCGGGGGTGCGGCCATCTACTTAAGTTCTCGATGAGTATTCAATCGGGTAGTCGGGAATCTTGTTGAATTACCCGACTAAGTTATTAAAATGTGTTTTCGAATTGAGAATATAATGCAAGGTTTATAAGTTAGGCATGAAATTCAGAATATGAGATATTCCGGGTTTATGATGTCTGAGGAAATGCGGATTATAATTATTGTAGTTTTTCATTTCTTTTCTGCGACTGTAAGTGTAATATGTGGGGTATCCCAAATCTCGTTGCTATATGTCAACGACATTCGGGATACGCATATTTACTTACGTTGATGACATGTGATATTATGTGTTGTTGTGATATGTTATATTGGATCGTCGTGAATGTATAGACGGGGTTTTTGCGTGAGATGAGAGTTTTTCAATTTTCATTCATGTAAAAATGTATGTAATATTCTTTTATTGGTACACTTCCGGGTTGAGGATGATGTCACCGTTAATGTATATTATTTACTTTTCCGCATTAGGATAGACCTAAGGCGGGGAGCACAAGTAACCGGATTCTGGAGTCCAGTGGGAGACCATCTCGAGGAGTCGAGACCGGGTCTCCTAACTCTAGAATTGGCAGGGTTTCTTGCCGCTCTTGTAGTGGTCTAGGGATGTAGGTTGGGCTATTCATCGTGAACGTGGAATCTGTGTTTTTCATTACTAGCTGAATTTAAAACACGGACCTCCTAATATATCCAATATTTCATATGTTGACTTCTGCTGCTTGGTTCTGTGATGTGATCATATAACTGCATGAGACGAATGCTATATATATTATATATATAATAAATGTTGCTTATGTTTTGCACCCGCGCTAGTCCAGCCCCCGCTCTGTCGTTAGTTAAGTAACCTAACGGTGCATGACGGGGCCCCATGGCGAATGCGGATGGCATAAACGTACGTTCTATTTTCGTTTCTTTTTCTGTGATGTTTAGGGAAACATAAATGATAGGACTTCATTAATGAGATTAATGAAATGAAAAGAAACCTAATAATGTTGTAGAATAAAAAGTTTTTAAAAAGGTAGCTCTAGTTCTTTCTTTGCATAGTGGTATTCCTTGATGAATATCCAGCACCTCATTCGATGAGGAAAGAGCCGAGATCCCTTCACCGGGAGTGACCTCTTTAGCAAAACTAGCAATTGCTAAAACCCACTTGGTTTTGTTTTAATAGCTTCTCTAGTTCTTGCTTTGCATAGTGGTATCCCTTGATTAATATCCAGCACCTTATTCTATGAAGAAAGAGCCGAGATCCCTTCACCGGGAGTGACATCTTTAGAGAAACTAGAAAAAGCTACAAAAAACACTCATTTTCAAATCACTAGATTCTACAACGATATCAAGTTCATTACGTCAATGGTTTTCTTAAAAACCGGTCGTAGCCCTCCGTCATTTCAGATAAGTACTATTTAGTATTCGTGCTGCGTATGTTGACCTTATCAAGGCGTAGTGTGCGGTAGCTGATTAGTGCTTATCTGCCGCATGTGATGCGATTGGATTAGGGTAGTCGTACGGTTTTGTTGACCTTGTTAAGGGTCGTACGGGTGGGTTTAATTCAATCACGAAATGACGGATTGAACTTGGCTAGCACTTATGATTTGTTGACCTTATTAAGGTCATAAGTTGTTAGGGGTAAAAACAGATATTGGGAATTTCAAGTGTTGAAATTTGCAATGAGATTGCATACCTTCTATATGATAGTTGGATCCCGATACCCACTGTGAGCCGATCCATTAGGTGTCTAAGAAAGGTGTTAACGGGATTATTCCCCTACGGAAACGAATTATTTAATTAGTTCTATGCAAAAGCATGGGGAGACTCTCTCGGAGTACCAATACCTGCCTGGCCGAACGATTGGCGAACTTGTAGGGTGTAATTAATCCCGGCTAATCTTACCTTTTAAGGTTTGAAGGAAGATTTGATAAAAACAGTGGAAGCCATCCTGATTAAATAAAATAATAACCAATCTAATCTTGCAAAGAGCGCACGCAAAAGTGATTATCCTTCTCTCTCTCCTGGTAGCGACCAATGACACGCCTTAATCAAGATAATAATATGGATGTATTGACCGAACCCACTTATTATACAGGGCTAGATTCCGTTCTATCTTATGACTGTCATAAGTCTGAGCAAGGAATAGTAGAATACCCGGATTCCCACGCCACCCAAAATGAAGAGGGAGCATGCTGATGCATCTTCTTTAGGTGTGTTCGTTAACAAGAACTGTTTATCAGTTTAAACTACATCCAGATTATTGGATACCGGATCAGGATCCCATGTATGTAATTTATTACATGGATTAAGTAGAGGTAGAGAACTGGAAAAAAGTGATATTTCCCTCAGAGAAGGGAATGGAGGAATTGTTGCAGCCAAAGCAGTTGGTGAGTATCACTTTGTATTACCAAGTGGCGACACAATGATTCTGAGCGACTGTTATATCGTACCAAAAATATTGTGAATGTTTTCCTAAATCAAGCGTTGATTGGGTATGGTACGTTGTATACTGGTATATATGTTCTAAATCACAAAACAGTTCTAAGTATACAGAATACACACAAGAGGAACAGTTCAGAAATGAACGAAGCCTTCTTATGGCATTGTAGACTATGTCATATCAATGCAACAAGACTGGATAAGTTGCATAAGGATGGATATTTGAATCCATTCGAATTTACATCTTATGAAACTTGCCAGTCATGTCTCAAAGGCAAGATGACCAAAACTCCGTTTACTGGACACGGAGAAAGAGCAACTTAACTCTAGGGACTGATACATAGTGATGTATGCGGTCCTATGTCTACACATGCCTGAAATGGTTCCTTATACTTTATTACATTCACCGATGATCTCTCAAGATATGGACATGTGTTCCTGATGAAACACAAATCTGAATCTTTTGAGAAATTCAAGGAATATAAGTACGAAGTTGAGAACCAGACGGGTAAAAGTATTAAAATCCTTCGATCTGATCGGGGAGGAGAATACTTGAGCACGGATTTCAAAAACTACTTAAAAGAGAATAAGATTCTCTCTCAGCTTACTCCTCCGTATACACCATAGCACAATAGAGTTTTGGAGCGGAGGAATCGCACCATATTAGATATGGTGTGCTCTATGATGAGTAATGCTAAATTGCCTATTTCCTTTTAGGGTTATGCACTTGAGATAGCTTCATACCTATTGAATAGAGTTCCGACCAAATCCGTTGCCTACCACTCCATATGAGATATGGAATGGGAAGAGACCATCTCTTAAACGAGTTAAGATATGGGGTTGTCCAGCCTATGTTAAAAGGCAAAATCCGGACAAGCTCGAGGCAAGGTATATTTTGTGCAAGTTTGTAGGTTATCCAAAAGATTCTTATGGATATATCTTCTACCATTCTGAGGAACAAAAAGTGTTTGTTTCTCAACATGCCACCTTTTTAGAAAAGGAATTTCTTGTAAAAGATATTAGTGGTCGTGAGGTAGAGCTGGATGAAGTTCCAGCTACACAAACTATAACCGACAATTTGGAAGAACCGAAAGATTCAATAGTCCCTGACGAACCTCAGCCACTCCGCAGATCTAGTAGGGTTCCACATCCACCTGAGAGATACTATGGTTTTCTCATAGATGGTGGAAGCGAGGATTGCATCATGGAAGATGATGAACCAACTAGTTTAGAGCAGGCCATCACAAATGGAGACTCTATGAAATGGCTGGATGCTATGCGATCTGAGATGGAATCCATGTACACCAACAAAGTATGGACTTTGGAAGTTGCTCCTGAAGGGGTAAAATCCATCGAGAGCAAGTGGATCTTTAAGAAGAAATTTGGTGTAGATGAAAAAGTTAAGACTTTCAAAGCTAGACTTGTAGCAAAAGATTTTCGTCAAAGACCAGGTGTCGACTATGATGAAACCTTTTCTCCTGTCGCTATGCTTAAGTCCATCAGGATCCTACTTGCCATTGCTGCATACCATAACTACGAAATCGGGCAGATGGACGTCAAGACCGTTTTTCTAAATGGTGATTTAGAAGAGAGCGTGTACATGATACAGCCAGAGGGCCTCGTAGACAGTGGGAGCAGCGAAAGCGTGTGCAAGCTGCTTAAATCTGTTAGTGTATATGCCCTAGGGGCCATTATTGTATCATACTAGGTTGTATATTACTTAATGGAAGCTTAGGATATTCACAGTTGTATATAACAGTCTTGCTAAAAATGGTAGTATGCTACTTGGTTTGTGTCTACTTTAATATGTGCATATGTTTCTTGTAACGTATCACTTATACATATTAGTAGAGCCCATAGGATCTTTGCTTGATTACCAACGTCGTGATGGCAGTCACACTAGTGGGGGCTAGGTAGTTTGTAAGCAACATCCTATACAGGTCCCTGGTCGTTGGATTATCGAGATAGGGCATCGATATTCCGGAGTAGACTAAGTGTGTACACTTCTCATCCCAGTTGGGGAGATGGTCTATCCCACAGCCATCAGTACGTCGTACTGGAGATAGTATACAGGTGCCCGTTAGGTTACGGGTACACCGGACAGGACTCGCAGGGAACTGATTGGTTGGTATTATACCCATCGTCGGTTAACTATTCCCAGGTGACATGAGTACAGCATAGTCCGCAGACTTGACTCTGCTACTTCGCCTCGAGTGTGTCCCACTGTTCTTAGATTGCTACCCTACCACGGCTCAAAGGAGTCGTGCAAATAGGTAGCAGTTGGGTGTGTAAGTGCACGGCGGCGCCCCGGCCGTCAATCCGACGGCCAAATGCGGAAGCGGTGATAAACTTTAATTTTGCGAACTTAGCAAACCGGCACCATCGCGCACTAAACACCCGGATCGGACCATTAAACTAGTTCTAGCTAACTACAAGATGGGGAAGAGATATACCGAGCGATCCGTGTCCTTCGGTCTTCGTCTCCACTCCGATCTCCCGCGGATAATTCGTCCGTCACCTCCTCGTCGAAACGGGCACCACATCGCCAAAATCTTTTACGGGCTCCCACCTCTTGACCGAGGCAACTCGGGCGTGAAGTTGGCTAGCCGACGCGTCCAAGGGATGCTGTAGAATAGTGTAGCAGCCATGTCTCTTTTGGGGTTTATGAGGTTGCCATTTTGGAGGAATTTGTGCACCATAATTTCATGGATGCTTGATGGAGAAATTGAGCATGCAATGGAAAAATGAGCTCGGCCAAAACCATTTGGTGCTCACTGGAATTTTGTGGGTTGGTTGCAAGTGGTGATTTGGCTTAAGAAAAAGAAAAAAAACAATTCTGAGGGAATGCAAATCAGCCCCTGAGCAAAACAACTAGCTCAATGCAACCTAAGAAAATTAATTCATCATCACATTGAAAGTGGGGGCCACGAAATAGCATGAATGGAAATTTTCCACACAAATAAACCTCTCCCCTCTCTCACAGCTCATGTGGCCGGCCCCACTCTAGAAATGGGTGGAGAAAAATTGGAATGAATTAATTCATGGAGAAAAATTAAAGATAATGATCAAAAACCACTTCCATTTCAAATCCAAAGCCAAATCAACAACCATCCAATTAATGCAAAGGAAGTGACTAGAAAAGGATCTCATCATGATGGAGGCACTAATGCAATAAAGCCCTCCACAAATAAGTTATTTGCAAACTGCAAATAACCCCCTCCAACGAAAAGTCCGGCCGTGAAGGAAAAAGAGAAAACCGGCCGGAACGGAATGCAAACTGGCAACCCCAGAAAACCGATCCCGTAATAAATTACAGGAAAACCCCGCTACTGCAAATACATGCCCGCATTTGTATTCCTACCGAACACAAATGCAAAGAGACAAGACTACACTATCAAATACTAAGATCTGGCTTAAGCCAAAGCCGGCAAGTAAAAACTGTCCGATCACGATCTGTGCAATACCGCACGTATCTGATCGAACCCTGCCATATCTCCATACGGCCTCTACAGAGTTTCGCCCGAAAGCTTGAGTAACTGAAAGTGTGGTGGACTCTAAAGACTCGTCAATACAATGGCTGTGGATTTAACCACTAGCACGTCAGAGGTATAAGCCAATACGTAACGGGCCATCAGCTATTGACCAAAAGGGACGTCGATGAGCGAACTCATCCTGACACCCTACTGAGCCTGTCAGTGACAATATTCGTACAGTCCGGTCCGTTCGTCTATGAGCATCGCATGTCGGGCCTAGGGGGTTGGTATAAGTCAGACCCCCAAAAACGGTACAAGTCGTGTCGGAGTGAAGCCCAGAACACCCTGAGATACTACTGGAATACCTACCAGTAAATCTCCAGCCTTGGCCAAGGACTTTGTGTAATGGCTCTCCTAGACACAGCGCGACCTCACCCCCAATACCGGGAGAGATGAACCCCTGAAGATCCGCTCACTGCCTCCATGTGGCTCGGGACTGTACCCAACTAAAACCTGTTTGCACGACTCCTTTGAGCCATGGTAGGTTAGTAATCAAAGCACAGTGGGAACTCACACGAGACAAATGATGATCCCAAGGTCGATGAACTAACCTGTACACATGTCACCTGGGAACTGCTATCTGACGTCAGGTATAAGACCAACTAGCATGTTCCCGGCGAGTCCTGTCCGGTGTACTCATAACCCAATGAGCACCTGTATACATCTTAGGTGAACCAACTGACACCAGTGGCTTGTGGGACCGGCCACCGCCCCTCGTCGGGGTCTCGACTGTATACACTAGTCTACTCTGGAGAATAGATGCCCTGTCTCGAAACTCCTACGACTAGGGACCTTTTAAGGATGTGCTTATAGACTACCAGCTCCCACGTATATGTTCGCCCTCATACTGCTGGCAGTCAAGCAAGAATCCTAGGGGCTCTATCAACGTGCAATAGTGACATGTCAGGTCATCTAAAGCAGTACACGATGATAAAGGTAAACCAGATAGCATACTATCATCTCGAGTAAGACTGTCCTACCGGGATAGGTCCTCCCTCAATCATTGCAATCACGCGCCTGTGATCCAATAATTGACTCTGAGGGCACTATCTCCAACAATCTCCTACTCGCACTCAAGGCTAATTATCGCGATGTCGCATACTCACAGCCCGTGTGATACCGAACACCCAACTCCTCTACTAGTCAGTCTCACAAAACTCGTTTGCGAAACTATTGCGTTTGAGGAATAGCCTCAGTGAGTGGATCCGCCTAGATGTTTCTTTCTATGTCTCTCTATATCTCAAGTTCGCGGAGAAAGCCATCTCCCGAAATGAGCAATACCTGTCTTAGAATGTCTGGATGTTTGATGGGACCTAGCTCATAAATGAACTCCAAATCCAAACTTCTTAGACTGTATCGTCAACTGAACTTAATCAGTATCTTGCGCCATGCCACCCTCAGTATTGCCTTGGACCACCTGTCCAAGATACTGCCCCTCGTCAGAAGGAAGATTATAACTCTGACAATCTCCTTGTCGTCCATGTCACCTTGGAAGCCTGGAATGATAACTGTCTCCCAAATGAGGCTGTTGTTATCATATCCCTAGAACATCCACTTATGTTCTAAAACTGCTTCCGACTGTTTCTCCAGGATTGGATCAATGTCAACTTATTGCATCTAGTGCAAGAACAACATCTGGTGTGGTACTTGACATCTCATGATTGACTTAATTGCCTAAGCAAGTGATCTGCCAATCATGCACATCCCTCTCTACTTTAGTCTATAAGACACCTTTAGAGAGGGTGACTCCATCACCTGCAGGTACACTACCGTGCCAGGAGTCGTCCATTCTAAATACTCTTAGAATACTGTCAAAGTACCCTGATTGGGAAACCACCCAAATCTAGATCTAAAACAATAGATCTAGTAACCAGTATGTCTGATATAATGTCCAAGTCCTTTGTGGAGAAACCACTGTGTGACGACCAAAGTATAACCGATCGTAGTATAGCAGTTTCCTTTCCTACTCTATGTATGTCATCCAAATACCAGGATATCACACCCTACTACCTTCTCAACAGATCCATCCCCTATTCTGATGAAGTCAAACCTATGACTGTCACATCAGAAATAGATGATCTATCTCCGCTACATCTGCTTTAGTCTATAAATAAACATAAGCCTGATGTCCACCAATGCTTCCGCTGCTCCCACTGACTACGACAACCCTCTGGCAGAGTCATATAGACATGCACTTCTAAAGCTAGTTTAGAACGACGCTATACTCATCCTCCTGCCGGGTCTCGCAGCCTGGAACAACAACAATGGCAAGTGTAGGTAAACAAGAACTTCCCTGTCACCGTCCTTGAGGCTACCGGAGTACCTCTCGGGTGCCTGAAGTTACCCACCTTATCTGCGGAGTGGCCAATGGAATGTCAAACCAGATTGAATCTTTAGGTTCCTTATCAAATCTTCAGTAATCGTTTGCGGTTCTGGAATCACTTCCAGTTCTACCATACTCCCACTACTGTTTTCTGAAAAATCTATTTTTATTAAAACTGTAGCGAGTCTAGAACAATATTTCTATTGATCTGCCAGATGGTAGAAAATCAACCCTTGTCATAGCCTGGGTCAACCCACAAACAGCCATTACAGAAACGTGCCTTGAGTTATCCAGAGTCTGGTTTTAATCATAAGCCGGACAACTCCCCGAACCTTAACAATGTTAAGATATGAACTGTACTATATCCAATATAGAACCAGAGGCACTGATTTAATTTAACCAGATTCAAATCATGCAGCTGTCTCCAGTGCATGTCAACTAAATGGAGAGAAGCCGATCAGCGTTACTCAACTTAGGAATGCTTCCAATTACGAGTAACCTGAAAGAGAAGCAATTTCTCTTTATCATTACTATCAACTGAATACCATACACAAGTATCTACATCTTCGATCACTTTGAAGAATCCCGATACTTGCTACACCTGGTTCTCTACTCTATTCAAATACCTATAACTCCTCAAAACTTAGACCCTGTGTTTCTACGAAACACATGTCTAAGAACTAGAGAAGTTAAAAGTAAACAGAATATAGTATGAGGACCAACCCCTCTGTCCTAATGGACACTGGACAACATACAATACTCTGTATAAGTCCGCTGAATCTAACAACTCTTTCACTGTATGTCGTAGGTTGAAAACTGTACTTATGGTTAAGAAGAATTACACCGCTGTTTAATACTCCTTACCTAACCATCCACTGATATAGGTAAATGTCATCGATATAATATCAAAAGGTATATCTCACTCTATGAAAATAGACGTACAGATATATCAATTTGAAATTGGTGCACAACAGCGGATATTCAAAACCAAATATTTGCCGACCGGCAGACAGCCCAGGTGATCTCCTCAAATATCACCGATTACAACGAATCCCGATATAATGAGGATGATCACCCTATTCCCAATAACTTACTCGCACTCATCATCTGTAAAACCATACAGATGTGAGAATCAAACCTGGTAAATACATACCCTGGAGCAAGTGTCTAATCAGGAAATCAGTTTTCTTTTAACAGTACACAGTTGAACTGAAACATTGAAATGTTTCGATGGGTTATCCTGGTATTCCTAGTAATGCCTCTACCATTATCCAGATTCACAACTATAACCGTATAATTCTTTGCCACCTCTCCAAATCCCTTTATATGTCTTTAGTCATTACCTTCTGCACACCCCTTTAGGCCAATTGGTTTTCTTCCTTCCCTACCGTTCGGCACCAGCCTATGGTTTGGAAGAAGACTATCCAATAAGCATAATGGGTGTACTGTCCTAATCCTAGGAGCACTCGCAATGCGAGAGAAGGTGAAGATAAAAGACAACCGAATAAACCTTATTCCTATTTCTCCTGGACCAGAATCCATCCCCGAACTGGAACAAGTTCCTTTCGAGTTCGTATATAACCATACGATGGAGTATCCAATAAACTGTAACATTTCGAAATAATAAAATATTAATTTTGGGGAATTTCTATAATTTAATATTATTTTATTGAATATTTTAATATTTAGGTATTTTTAAATACAAATAAATAGGAAAAATATGAGAAAAACTGTGGAAAATTATGGAAAATTCTAAAATGGGTTAATTATTGAAATTATGACATTTTTAAGTTGTTGTGATCATTTTGACACTAATTTAGTGCTAATCGCGATTAAAATCGCTAATCGGGTTTTTCGGCAATTTTGTGCAAAACTTGCACATATCATTTTTCTCACCCTTGTGCATTTTCTTCCATGATATTTAGGGTTTCTAGTTATGTGAGAAGGGTTTTGATTAGAAAAGAAAAGAAAAAGAGAAAAGGAAAATGAAATTAGAAATGAGAGTAGGTGAGAGAGAAGTATGGGGCATTCTTGACTTCAACCCTTAGCCAATTTCACTCATTCTCCCCCCACTCCTTCTTCAGTTGCTGCTGCTGCTGCCCTAGCCCATTCCTCCCCTCTTCAATTCCTCTTTTTCATCTCAAAAACAACACCAAAACCCCAATCTCCTTTCATTAAAAGTGTGCACAAGCTTGAGATCTACAAGATGGACTAAGAAAGCATGGATTTTGGTCACTAGGGGCAACTCAAGAAAATTCTTGAGTTGCCAAATGAGGTAATTTCTGAACCATTGTCTTAGTTTTAGCATTTCCTATACCCCCATGCAAGTTGTTAATCGATATTATGTGATATTATGGACTTGGTGAAAACCTAGTTAGGGTTTGAGGGAAACTTGAGTTGTAATGTGAAATTGAGTTCAATTGAGGTTATATAAACACCCTAGTGCATGAATTGGAACCCAAAACCTGAAGCTAGAACTAGAAATACGGATTTTAGAAACCGATATCGGGGAAAATGTGAAATCTGTGCATGTTAACTTGAATCTGCTATTACCCCGAGAACCCTAAAATGATATTGAGTGGGAATTGAGATGTGCAGGCACAATAGAGGCAACACCCCAAACCCTAGCCCCCAACTCCCATTCCCGGCCGCCAATTCTTCCCTTTTGGCCGCCAATTGCGGCCTGGGTCCCACCTCCTTGGCTCGTTTTGGGTCTGTAGCTTCTACATTGTTAGTTTAGGCCCCTGGTATATATAGTTTTGCATAAAGTGACCTAGGGTGAAATCTGGGACATATTTCAAGAGTTGCTGTTTTGGATTTTAGTTTCCGTATTCCGTATTTTCATTTCTGCATTGGTTTGTTTCGTTTTACCTCGACTATTTGGCGTTTATACGACGATATAGAGGATTTATTGATGGTTTTGAAGGCGTGCCATAGGTTTTCACCTATAGGCCCCTTATCGTGTCGTTTTGGACTTCGTGTGCCGTTTAGCTTTGATTTGGTTTTGATGCGATGCGATACGTGTGTTATGTGTAGGTACACCGCGACGACCCGAGACGATGCGGAGGGTGACAGTGACGTCGACACCGACACGCAGGACACAGGTGAGTAGATTATATCTACAGGGGGAAGTCGGGTGGATGGCGTATAGCACCCCCGCAGTCCGTAGTTAGCATACTATATATATAGTGGATATATGATAGTTATAGTGTGTTGTAGCTTTGTGATAGGTGTTTATGGATAGTGTGGGGTAGAAGTGACTAGTGTAGTTCATAGTCGCGAACCCTAGGATAGAATTACACCTACACACACCCTTGCATATTACTTGTACTTACACGGTGTTTGATGAGATGGATTGACTTTGGAGATGAGTCGATGGTGTGGGCTTGATGACGTGAGATCGGTGATTGGATACGATTCATATGTGGGATATGATTTGTGTTTCTTGCGGGCTTGGGATATGTGTTACCCCGCATGCTTACTTCATTGATGGTATCGATTGTACTAGGCATAGAGTAGTATCCCAGACTGTTTGATCTGATGATAGTGATACCTATTATGTGACGAGATAGTGAGATGTTGACCCTACCCAGCTATTGGGGATGCCGTACGATGATTTACCGTACGAGCCGATATTGATGATAGATCCGCACTCATAACTCGAGGATACCTTACGATATGACATTGAGGCGGGATCACCGACTATATATATATATATATATATATATATCGACTCAGAGGTTAGGCGGTTCCCTTACCTGTAGTTCAGCCGTATAGTTAGTATAGATGTTAGAGTAGATGAGACTTCTTACCTATTTCAAAAACTAACGAATCGTGGGTATTTTTAAAGACAGCTCAAGGGAATCTACGGATATTTCAAAAACGACTTATCTTTTCATAAAAACACCGTAGCCCCTATTTTCAAAACCCCATGATTCGTGTTATTTCAAAAGGCACCAATTGTAGGACTTATTTTAGAGTAATGCAGATTAGTTTTAGTTACGTCTAGTTTCAGCTCCCACCCCCCCTTTTTTTTGTGGTTCGTTTTGCATCGCATCTTTATACTATATTTCATACTCCAGTATTAATATCATGCTGATAGGACACCAGCACCATTATCGATGATACATCTGTTCCACGTACACTTGTTGCCGGCTCACACACTCATCATCGATAATTGCCATGTCACTACACTGTAGTACCATTACATTCATTATATGATTCTTACATGACATGATGATGTACATACCTTCTTTACATGTAGCATACATTATGGATTGATTGCATAACACATCGCATTGGATTTATTTCTTGATGTTGGATGTTCATGTGATTTCTGGATTTGGGAACCGAGGATGTCTTTAAAAGAGAATACATTATTGTTTTAAAAACCCGGTTACCCTTGATATGATATTTGGTGCGTCCACCATGTGTTTTCTCGGTGCTGAGAGCGACATGTGAAACCCGAATCGAGGAGGCGGATGAGGCCGATTGCGGGTACATGGTGGACCCGGTAAGGTACCCCGGGGCAAGAAGACGTGGTGTTGACGATGAGCCTGACAGGGGGAGACTACCTACCGGTGACTTTACCCGACGCGTCGGATATCCGGAGGATACCGTCGTGGTCTGAGATTTATGGTAGGGGCCGGTCTGGACTGACGGCGCCCTAGATATGATGGTTGAGACTTTGAGATATCAGGATATTGGGATTTCGTTTGTGCCGATGCTAGGCACAGTTTTATGCTGATTTCATTATGGTACCTCATCTTTTAAAATACAGGGAAATCTTACTAAAGTATGAAAACTGTTGTTTCATGTGAATGTATTCTGTTTTCACGCATTCATATCTCATTCATATGCTATATGGTTATCTGAGGCACTGACACAGACACATTGAGATTGCACTCGGGTTAGATATTTACCCTAGCCTTGCTATAGGCTGCATGCTTTATATTGAGGATTTTTATACCGATCGTTGACTTAGGATTATGTCTTGCATTCGGTTTCTGCTTGTAGATGTTTCTATTCACGAGTTGGCAACTCACCCCCGTTGTGTCACAGTTCTTGCAGGTTCTGCCGTACAGGTTCTTTTGCGGCTTTTCTGGCACACTACTTCTTGCGGGTGACTTGCTTTTGGTAGGTGGGTTCTTTCGCATCAGGAGCCACCATTGTATTTATTTTACTTCATTGTATCTAGAAATTGTCCATCAACCAAAACTGTATATTCTTTCAGACTCTGAGACAGTGTTGTACTATTCGACCTTAGAGTCGCGCTTAGTAGTATTGCGGTTTTCTGTTGCTTTTGAGCTTTCTTTGATTTTGATCCTCGCCACTTGGCGTTGTATATTGTTATATCATGTGATTGTGACCGTCGATTGACGAAGAGCTAGCTCCCGCTTGGGGATGCCTTTTCATTGCTTATATATTGTTATTCATGTTGTACCCCATTCGGGGCCAGTTTTACAAAAGAAACTCTGCAGAAATTTTTAGAAAAGACTGTACTGTTTTTAAAATGCACATTCGGCTTAGTTATTTATAAACCTTGATTTCAACGCGTTTTCTTCACTTCTTTAAACCAGTTTTCTTTATTTATTCTTCAAAATGGTTTTAGATTTCTGGGCTTTTGGCTTACTTGGATCAGATGGAGTCTTATAGGCTTCATATGGTTCGAGTGCCAGTCACGTGCTCTTTCGGGTCGTGACAAAGTTGGTATCAGAGCGCTAGGTTGACCTTGGTTCGAGTCTAAGTTTGACTATGTGGAGCCTAGGGCGTTGTTTATTTACGGAACTTAGGCTTGACCTTACGGAACTTAGACTTGGTCGAGGGGGTGTAAACCCGAACTTTCGTCGTATTAGGATGACCCTTGGTTGATGGATTAGGTGACTAAAGTAGAGTGACGTACCGTTGGTATGTTCCGCGGCATACTTACGACACGCCACTCCGCTTAAGGAACCTTAGGATGTGCATATTTCTTGAGATCAGTGATTCTTTTCATATCCTGGATTATACATCCATTTGAGATCCCCGATGCTATTAGTTTCATGATCATACCTTCATTGATGCTGTTCCTCCCTATGATCATGTATCCATTCTGGATCTGTTGTTTCCTTTCTTGCCATTGATGCGCTCTTCTTGATACTCGATTGAGATTCCTGTCACCATGGTTGAGCGCAGTTGGGCTGCTGCTAGGGTTACGGCCGGTGTGAGCTCGTTTGGTACGAGGGCCGACCTCTGTGTTTTCTGGTGACATGGGAATGTCTCGAGTTAGTGTTGGTGATTGTGACCTCTAGTGGAGGCGAGTGCTTGGTTTTGCACCGGATGATCGGGCCATTGTTAGAGCTGCCAGTTGAGAGAGGACTGTTGATGTACAGCGTACCTCAGAGGTTGTGATGTCGCCTACCGTGCAGACAGATGGACCAGCTGTTGCTGAGATTGACAGGATGTTGCTTTCGGAGCTTACGAGCTGAGATTGCCGGAGCTTTCAGGCAGATATGCGACAGATGATAGCTAGTTACCCGGTTTGAGAGACAAAGATGATTCGTCCGATTTTGCGTCAGAGCGGGCCCAGTTGAGTTGAAGATTTCCAGTATGGAGAATCTTACTCAGATCGAGAGCAGACCGACGCAGAGATGACCGCTTTTGTGTTGCCTTTCCTGGAGGATTGAGGCGTTGTTCGGCGTACATGCATTTGAGCCAGTTGTTGCTGCGAATGATGAAATATCGCCCAGGTGATTGGAGCTACTGCAGCATGAGCATGTACTTAGGGAGATGATAGCGAGTCGCTAGTCACCGAGGATAAATGACTAGGACGTGTGGTGAGTTCGCTTACCTTGATGCGAGGATATCAGGTGGATTGTTTCCAGCTAGAGACGACTTCACGCAGGTTCGTTGAGAGTCGATTGAGACGATCGAAGGTCAGGAGCCTATTTTCCAAGTTTAAAGTATACGGAAAGACATGCAGGTGATTCTATGGACCCTCTAGAAGAATGAAACCCTAACTCGACTTAATGACCGTGTGACAGCCTTTGAACCTGAGGGTTTACGGCGGTTCCACGGCGCCATTAGTGAGGCTTGGGTTTGCCCTTCTACGGCTGGACCACCGACGCTGTGGCATGTACTCGATACTATTAAACTGTACCCGAGATGTGAGCTCTTGGGGGATTATGAGGTTCTGACGAGTCGATCGGATGATTCGACATCTTTCGGATATCGTGATGGGATACTGCTTGGGAGACTCCAGAGACGAGGATAGCCGTCGGAGCGCAGTTCGTGTAGCCACGATGAGACGAGTCCGAATCAGTCGACATTGACGCAGAGCGAAGAAAAGAGTTCGCACGAGATTTCGACGAGATGACGTCCCACTCCGCTGACATCAGAGATGTGATACGTATCCCGAGGCGTGGTATATGGATAGATCTTCCAGAAAGAAGCACGATAAGTATGTAGCCATTCCAGAATAAGCTTTAGCTTCAGCATTGGATGATGACTTCCGGGCACTTCGGCAGGATTGAGATTTGAGAAAGGAACCTCGACAGGACTTTTCCGGAATACGACACGAGAAGACCTAGACCCAGGAGTGGTCATGATTGCGCACACCTAGCAGGCCAGAGTTCGGCATTGTCGACAAGGTAGTTGACCAGGATCGGATAAAGGAACTTACCCAGATGCGTTGCGAATTGAGCAAGGACAGTCGAGAGATGAGTATTCCTCCGATGGTTGAGACGTGTTCCCGAGGATCTGTTCGACCAGACAGCTTCTACAGGATGATGAAGCTACAGAGTACGCGATTTCGAGTCCGTGCGAGAGACTTCAGATTGACCGGTTTCCGAGAAATGTTGTGCTGAGGACACAGATGCCCTTTGAGCGAGAAGAGGTAGTACAAGAGAGCCAGCATCTGTACAGATCGGCATAGGCATGATTGGAAGAGACCTTGAGCTGGATTCCTTCCAGGACATTGCTGCAATGATGTTTACACCCAGGATCAGATGTGTGACGTGCATTCAGAGAGTCAGAGGCCGACGCCAGTGATATGCTGCCTTACGAGTGGTCGTGAGGTTTGACCGAGAGGTGACCAGAGAAGTACCAGAACGGAATCGTCCCCGTTAGCACACCTGACAGGGCCGATGAGCCGATTGACCGCGAGATAGGGAATCCGCAAAGAAGATAAGGACCCAGAGTCAGAGGACGCCAGACCGTGAGCAAGAGGCAAGTAGATATCTTGCGCTGCCAGCATTGGGTACACCGACTTCTTCTCGACCCTGAAGGATGAATTTACCGACGACGGTATTTATGATTTGTGATTTTGTGATTCGATTATCACGTATCCGTCATTATTGGATTTCGGTATTTTGGGCGTCCTGTTTGCATGATTTAGTCTTGATGATTGAGTTTCCTGATATTTGTTTCATGCACCCACTGGATATTTATATATTTCACGCATAGTTATTACATTGAGATATTGATTGAGATTTCATGCCTATCGTATTCAGTGATTTGATTTGCACTTCCAGCGTAGCTTTCATGCACCTTTAGTGTTTTGACATACGATTCTAGTGCACACCAGATGCACTGAATCGGGATTCTTCGTGCATGTTATATGCACCTGATTTGGTTGCTGTCAGGCACGCACGTTGCCTACGGCAGGTGTTTCGTGCACACCCGTTGCACATAGTTGTTCTATACACCTGTTTGACACATGTTTGGATTTTGATTCCTTGCGCACCAGACGCATAGGATATTCCTATATATGCATTTTGAGGATGGATTTCTAGTATGGCAGTACATTTTATGATATTCTCTCTGTATTGATATTTTCGGAGCCTCGACAAAATGGGATTTTTTCTGAAATGTTTTGGAAATTGGGGGGATTAAATTTAAATTCGGGGACCGAATTTCTTTAAGGGGGGTAGATTGTAACATTTCGAAATAATAAAATATTAATTTTGGGGAATTTCTATAATTTAATATTATTTTATTGAATATTTTAATATTTAGGTATTTTTAAATACAAATAAATAGGAAAAATATGAGAAAAACTGTGGAAAATTATGGAAAATTCTAAAATGGGTTAATTATTGAAATTATGACATTTTTAAGTTGTTGTGATCATTTTGACACTAATTTAGTGCTAATCGCGATTAAAATCGCTAATCGGGTTTTTCGGCAATTTTGTGCAAAACTTGCACATATCATTTTTCTCACCCTTGTGCATTTTCTTCCATGATATTTAGGGTTTCTAGTTATGTGAGAAGGGTTTTGATTAGAAAAGAAAAGAAAAAGAGAAAAGGAAAATGAAATTAGAAATGAGAGTAGGTGAGAGAGAAGTATGGGGCATTCTTGACTTCAACCCTTAGCCAATTTCACTCATTCTCCCCCCACTCCTTCTTCAGTTGCTGCTGCTGCTGCCCTAGCCCATTCCTCCCCTCTTCAATTCCTCTTTTTCATCTCAAAAACAACACCAAAACCCCAATCTCCTTTCATTAAAAGTGTGCACAAGCTTGAGATCTACAAGATGGACTAAGAAAGCATGGATTTTGGTCACTAGGGGCAACTCAAGAAAATTCTTGAGTTGCCAAATGAGGTAATTTCTGAACCATTGTCTTAGTTTTAGCATTTCCTATACCCCCATGCAAGTTGTTAATCGATATTATGTGATATTATGGACTTGGTGAAAACCTAGTTAGGGTTTGAGGGAAACTTGAGTTGTAATGTGAAATTGAGTTCAATTGAGGTTATATAAACACCCTAGTGCATGAATTGGAACCCAAAACCTGAAGCTAGAACTAGAAATACGGATTTTAGAAACCGATATCGGGGAAAATGTGAAATCTGTGCATGTTAACTTGAATCTGCTATTACCCCGAGAACCCTAAAATGATATTGAGTGGGAATTGAGATGTGCAGGCACAATAGAGGCAACACCCCAAACCCTAGCCCCCAACTCCCATTCCCGGCCGCCAATTCTTCCCTTTTGGCCGCCAATTGCGGCCTGGGTCCCACCTCCTTGGCTCGTTTTGGGTCTGTAGCTTCTACATTGTTAGTTTAGGCCCCTGGTATATATAGTTTTGCATAAAGTGACCTAGGGTGAAATCTGGGACATATTTCAAGAGTTGCTGTTTTGGATTTTAGTTTCCGTATTCCGTATTTTCATTTCTGCATTGGTTTGTTTCGTTTTACCTCGACTATTTGGCGTTTATACGACGATATAGAGGATTTATTGATGGTTTTGAAGGCGTGCCATAGGTTTTCACCTATAGGCCCCTTATCGTGTCGTTTTGGACTTCGTGTGCCGTTTAGCTTTGATTTGGTTTTGATGCGATGCGATACGTGTGTTATGTGTAGGTACACCGCGACGACCCGAGACGATGCGGAGGGTGACAGTGACGTCGACACCGACACGCAGGACACAGGTGAGTAGATTATATCTACAGGGGGAAGTCGGGTGGATGGCGTATAGCACCCCCGCAGTCCGTAGTTAGCATACTATATATATAGTGGATATATGATAGTTATAGTGTGTTGTAGCTTTGTGATAGGTGTTTATGGATAGTGTGGGGTAGAAGTGACTAGTGTAGTTCATAGTCGCGAACCCTAGGATAGAATTACACCTACACACACCCTTGCATATTACTTGTACTTACACGGTGTTTGATGAGATGGATTGACTTTGGAGATGAGTCGATGGTGTGGGCTTGATGACGTGAGATCGGTGATTGGATACGATTCATATGTGGGATATGATTTGTGTTTCTTGCGGGCTTGGGATATGTGTTACCCCGCATGCTTACTTCATTGATGGTATCGATTGTACTAGGCATAGAGTAGTATCCCAGACTGTTTGATCTGATGATAGTGATACCTATTATGTGACGAGATAGTGAGATGTTGACCCTACCCAGCTATTGGGGATGCCGTACGATGATTTACCGTACGAGCCGATATTGATGATAGATCCGCACTCATAACTCGAGGATACCTTACGATATGACATTGAGGCGGGATCACCGACTATATATATATATATATATATATATATATCGACTCAGAGGTTAGGCGGTTCCCTTACCTGTAGTTCAGCCGTATAGTTAGTATAGATGTTAGAGTAGATGAGACTTCTTACCTATTTCAAAAACTAACGAATCGTGGGTATTTTTAAAGACAGCTCAAGGGAATCTACGGATATTTCAAAAACGACTTATCTTTTCATAAAAACACCGTAGCCCCTATTTTCAAAACCCCATGATTCGTGTTATTTCAAAAGGCACCAATTGTAGGACTTATTTTAGAGTAATGCAGATTAGTTTTAGTTACGTCTAGTTTCAGCTCCCACCCCCCCTTTTTTTTGTGGTTCGTTTTGCATCGCATCTTTATACTATATTTCATACTCCAGTATTAATATCATGCTGATAGGACACCAGCACCATTATCGATGATACATCTGTTCCACGTACACTTGTTGCCGGCTCACACACTCATCATCGATAATTGCCATGTCACTACACTGTAGTACCATTACATTCATTATATGATTCTTACATGACATGATGATGTACATACCTTCTTTACATGTAGCATACATTATGGATTGATTGCATAACACATCGCATTGGATTTATTTCTTGATGTTGGATGTTCATGTGATTTCTGGATTTGGGAACCGAGGATGTCTTTAAAAGAGAATACATTATTGTTTTAAAAACCCGGTTACCCTTGATATGATATTTGGTGCGTCCACCATGTGTTTTCTCGGTGCTGAGAGCGACATGTGAAACCCGAATCGAGGAGGCGGATGAGGCCGATTGCGGGTACATGGTGGACCCGGTAAGGTACCCCGGGGCAAGAAGACGTGGTGTTGACGATGAGCCTGACAGGGGGAGACTACCTACCGGTGACTTTACCCGACGCGTCGGATATCCGGAGGATACCGTCGTGGTCTGAGATTTATGGTAGGGGCCGGTCTGGACTGACGGCGCCCTAGATATGATGGTTGAGACTTTGAGATATCAGGATATTGGGATTTCGTTTGTGCCGATGCTAGGCACAGTTTTATGCTGATTTCATTATGGTACCTCATCTTTTAAAATACAGGGAAATCTTACTAAAGTATGAAAACTGTTGTTTCATGTGAATGTATTCTGTTTTCACGCATTCATATCTCATTCATATGCTATATGGTTATCTGAGGCACTGACACAGACACATTGAGATTGCACTCGGGTTAGATATTTACCCTAGCCTTGCTATAGGCTGCATGCTTTATATTGAGGATTTTTATACCGATCGTTGACTTAGGATTATGTCTTGCATTCGGTTTCTGCTTGTAGATGTTTCTATTCACGAGTTGGCAACTCACCCCCGTTGTGTCACAGTTCTTGCAGGTTCTGCCGTACAGGTTCTTTTGCGGCTTTTCTGGCACACTACTTCTTGCGGGTGACTTGCTTTTGGTAGGTGGGTTCTTTCGCATCAGGAGCCACCATTGTATTTATTTTACTTCATTGTATCTAGAAATTGTCCATCAACCAAAACTGTATATTCTTTCAGACTCTGAGACAGTGTTGTACTATTCGACCTTAGAGTCGCGCTTAGTAGTATTGCGGTTTTCTGTTGCTTTTGAGCTTTCTTTGATTTTGATCCTCACCACTTGGCGTTGTATATTGTTATATCATGTGATTGTGACCGTCGATTGACGAAGAGCTAGCTCCCGCTTGGGGATGCCTTTTCATTGCTTATATATTGTTATTCATGTTGTACCCCATTCGGGGCCAGTTTTACAAAAGAAACTCTGCAGAAATTTTTAGAAAAGACTGTACTGTTTTTAAAATGCACATTCGGCTTAGTTATTTATAAACCTTGATTTCAACGCGTTTTCTTCACTTCTTTAAACCAGTTTTCTTTATTTATTCTTCAAAATGGTTTTAGATTTCTGGGCTTTTGGCTTACTTGGATCAGATGGAGTCTTATAGGCTTCATATGGTTCGAGTGCCAGTCACGTGCTCTTTCGGGTCGTGACATAAACTGTGGATCTTCGTAGTGATACGGAGTGTCCTGGAGAAATACAAAGGTGATTTAGGATTGGCGAAGAAATACTTGATTTGGTTGTGAATATCAGTCGCAATTTACTTTGCCATCTTACTAATCCCTTGCTTTGTCTTAACTTAGTACCTTCTGCACACCATCGTTAGGCTAATTGGTTTTCTTTATTCCCCACCGTTCGGCACCAGCCTAAGGTTTGGAAGAAGACTATCCAATTTGCGTAATAGGTGTACTATCTCCTAAACCAAGGAGTACTCACAACTTGAGAGAAGGTAAAAGGAAAAGACAACTGAATAATCCTATCCGTTTTCTCCAGAACCGGAAACCATCCTCGAATAAATTCCTTTGAGTTCGTATATAACCATACGGTGGTTTTGTCCAATGGAAGTGGATGTTCGTAGTAATACGGGGTGTCCTGGAGAAAAGGGTAAAAGTAGGAGTGGCAATGAGGTCTGCAACTCTGACAATCCAAAAGCCGGTGTTAAGAAGGTTCGGTCAACTTGGTCACTGAGTCATAGTCTTAGGGTCGGGTCAATGGTCGCTGCCACAGAGAGAGAGAAAAGAAACACTCAGCGTGCACTCTATTCTAGATCAGAATGGTTACCAATTTATCTAATCAGGAAACCTCCCACTGTTCCTCAAAATCTCCTCCAAACCTGAAAGAAGATTTAGTCGGGGTCACCCGAGGAGTAAACTAACTCATCAGTGGGAATCGGGATCCAACTATCATCGCATGACAACGTGACGGAATCCGCTCACGGTATCACACTCCAGAAGGTATGCGCATATCTGGCAAGTTTCAGTTCTTTTGAAACTCCCGATGTGGATTTTTACCCCATGCTCTTATGACCTTGACTTTGGCCAACATATCATAAGTCACATGTCAAGTTCTACCCGTCATTCTCCAGGTTAATTTGAACCCACCCGTACCTACCCTTGACTTGGGCCAAAATGGCAGTACGGCTGTCCCAAACCAACGCATCTATCTATGCTGCATATGAATACCCAACAGCTACCAAACACTGTGCCTTGACTTTGGCCAACATACACAGCTTGAATACTATTGACTATCCATATGAAACGACGGAGGGCTACGAATGGTTTCTGGCGAAAACCTTTAACGTAATGAACTTGATATCGTTGAAGGAACGGATAGCTTTTTAGAAAATATAGTGACGAAAACCTTTACTAAAGAGGTCACTCCCGATGAAGGGATCTCGGCTCTTTTCCCGTAGAATGGGGTGCAGGATATTCCAAATGAATACCACGATGCAAAGCAAAAGTAATCGGCTATAGTGAAGTCAATGCCCTGACGCAAACTTCTGTCCAAGGGGTCACTCCCGGTGAAGGGATCTCGGCCCTTGCCTCGTCGACTGAGGAGCAGGATATTCCAAATGAATACCACGATGCAAAACAAAAGTGAACGTCCTTGCAATAACAGCTTTTTGAAAAGTGTTCCAACAACATCAGAATAGGTTTGTTTTAACTTGCATTGATCCGAATCAACGCAGTCCCATCAATTGATCACACCACAAAGAACGAAAATATACTGATGTACGTATATGCCATCCGCATTCGCCACTGGGTCCCGTCATTACCCGTTAGGTTAGCTAACTAACGACAGAGCGGGGACTGGACTAGCGCGGATGTAAAACATATATAACATCTACTAATATATATACCAATATATTATATTCGCTCAAGGCGTGATAAGAAATGCAACATCACAGAAATGTACAGCATCACAGAACAATACAGATATCTGGGATCCCCGGGTTTCACAGAGCCACTACTGAAACCCGACGTTCCCCTGGTCGTGTGGATAGCCTGTGCAATGAAATCCTAGACCCCTACGGGCGTGGCAAGTTACCCGCCAAAACCTGAAGCGAGGCAGCCCCCTTTAGCGCCGTGAATGGACCACCCACCACTTCACGGAATCCGGTAACTTGGGCACCCCTCCTGGGTCAACCTGTACCCCCTACGAGTGCGCCGAATAGCCCGCCAATTCTAGAGTGAAGCCCCCTCCGTCCCAATGCCATGAGATGCGGGCTTGTTGCCCTCCAGAACCCGGCTATCCGTGCACCCCACCGCGGGGTAATCCTAGTACAGAAAGTAAAATATACATACAACGGGTACATCGACCGCAACCTGGTCGTGCCCCAAAATAATAATACAAACAGGCAGTGACGGCAGTCCACATGTCGGACGCTCGCCCCGCAATATCAAATGTACATAATACAACAGAAACTGTACTAGCATTGCATCCAGGCTATCCCCACGACCGATCCGCAACATCACAGCAAAATCACAAAACATCAACGTGAAAGTCACGTTCGCAAATCCGTCTAATCGGGCTATAGCAGTTAGACTGGATTTACCGATCAAGTGACATTCACGGTCGCAGATATAATGGAAATACTGTGAAATAATGTGTTTAAAATATCCGATCGATCAAAAATTAACAAGTGGGCCCCCAAGCAATACTGTAGCAGATCAAGAAATTCTGGGCCCAATATTATTATTCCAAAACCCCTAAAAACAGCCCACAAGCCCACTGCAAAAAATTGGTGAAGTGAAGCCAACTTCCTGCGGCGGAACCGCGGCCAAAGAGAGGCTAAGGCCGCGGTTCCGCGGTCGTACGGAAGGATCACGTTACCAAATTTTTGCAGTGTTCTTACAATTCTCTACACATCATTCTGGGACAACCTGAAAAATTTTTGGGCTTCAAAAAATTTCGACAGAAACTGATGTGAAGGAAAATACGGTTTTTGGAAAATTGTTCGATCGGAAATGTAAAACACATTAAACCAAGATAGACTATGTTAATGGCGAGTCTCTGATACCACTGTAAGTGCACGGCGGCGCCCCGGCCGTCAATCCGACGGCCAAATGTGGAAGCGGTGATAAACTTTAATTTTGCGAACTTAGCAAACCGGCACCATCGCGCACTAAACACCCGGATCGGACCATTAAACTAGTTCTAGCTAACTACAAGATGGGGAAGAGATATACCGAGCGATCCGTGTCCTTCGGTCTTCGTCTCCACTCCGATCTCCCGCGGATACTTCGTCCGTCACCTCCTCGTCGAAACGGGCACCACATCGCCAAAATCTTTTACGGGCTCCCACCTCTTGACCGAGGCAACTCGGGCGCGAAGTTGGCTAGCCGACGCGTCCAAGGGATGCTGTAGAATAGTGTAGCAGCCATGTCTCTTTTGGGGTTTATGAGGTTGCTATTTTGGAGGAATTTGTGCACCAGAATTTCATGGATGCTTGATGGAGAAATTGAGCATGCAATGGAAAAATGAGCTCGGCCAAAACCATTTGGTGCTCACTGGAATTTTGTGGGTTGGTTGCAAGTGGTGATTTGGCTTAAGAAAAAGAAAAAAAACAATTCTGAGGGAATGCAAATCAGCCCCTGAGCAAAACAACTAGCTCAATGCAACCTAAGAAAATTAATTCATCATCACATTGAAAGTGGGGGCCACGAAATAGCATGAATGGAAATTTTCCACACAAATAAACCTCTCCCCTGTCTCACAGCTCATGTGGTCGGCCCCACTCTAGAAATGGGTGGAGAAAAATTGGAATGAATTAATTCATGGAGAAAAAGAAAAGATAATGATCAAAAACCACTTCCATTTCAAATCCAAAGCCAAATCAACAACCATCCAATTAATGCAAAGGAAGTGACTAGAAAAGGATCTCATCATGATGGAGGCACTAATGCAATAAAGCCCTCCATAAATAAGTTATTTGCAAACTGCAAATAACCCCCTCCAACGAAAAGTCCGGCCGTGAAGGAAAAAGAGAAAACCGGCCGGAACGGAATGCAAACTGGCAACCCCAGAAAACCGATCCCCTAATAAATTACAGGAAAACCCCGCTACTGCAAATACATGCCCGCATTTGTATTCCTACTGAACACAAATGCAAAGAGACAAAACTACACTATCAAATACTAAGATCCGGCTTAAGCCAAAGCCGGCTAGTAAAAACTGTCCGATCACGATCTGTGCAATACCGCACGTATCTGATCGAACCCTGCCATATCTCCATACGGCCTCTACAGCGTTTCACCCGAAAGCTTGAGTAACTGAAAGTGTGGTGGACTCTAAAGACTCGTCAATACAATGGCTGTGGATTTAACCACTAGCACGTCAGAGGTATAAGCCAATACGTAACGGGCCACCAGCTATTGACCAAAAGGGGCGTCGATGAGCGAACTCATCCTGACACCCTACTGAGCCTGTCAGTGACAATATCCGTACAGTCCGGTCCGTTCGTGTATGAGCATCGCATGTCGGGCCTAGGGGGTTGGTATAAGTCAGACCCCCAAAAGCGGTATAAGTCGTGTCGGAGTGAAGCCCAGAACACCCTGAGATACTACTGGAATACCTACCAGTAAATCTCCAGCCTTGGCCAAGGACTTCGTGTAATGGCTCTCCTAGACACAGCGCGACCTCACCCCCAATACCGGGAGAGACGAATCCCTGAAGATCCGCTCACTGCCTCCATGTGGCTCGGGACTGTACCCAACTAAAACCTTTTTGCACGACTCCTTTGAGCCGTGGTAGGGTAGTAATCAAAGCACAGTGGGAACTCACACGAGACAAATGATGATCCCCAGGTCGATGAACTAACCTGTACACATGTCACCTGGGAACTGCTATCTGACGTCAGGTATAAGACCAACTAGCATGTTCCCGGCGAGTCCTGTCCGGTGTACTCATAACCCAATGAGCACCTGTATACATCTTAGGTGAACCAACTGACACCAGTGCCTTATGGGACCGGCCACCGCCCCTCGTTGGGGTCTCGACTGTATACACTAGTCTACTCTGGAGAATCGATGCTCTGTCTCGAAACTCCTACGACTGGGGACCTTTGAAGGATGTGCTTATAGACTACCAGCTCCCACGTATATGATCGCCCTCATACTGCTGGCAGTCAAGCAAGAATCCTAGGGGCTCTATCAACGTGCAATAGTGACATGTCTGGTCACCTAAAGCAGTACACGATGATAAAGGTAAACCAGATAGCATACTATCATCTCGAGTAAGACTGTCCTACCGGGATAGGTCCTCCCTCAATCATTGCAATCACGCGCCTGTGATCCAATAATTGACTCTGAGGGCACTATCTCCAACAATCTCCCACTTGCACTCAAGGCTAATTATCGCGATGTCGCATACTCACAGCCCGTGTGATACCGAACACCCAACTCCTCTACTAGTCAGTCTCACAAAACTCGTTTGCGAAACTATTGCGTTTGAGGAATAGCCTCAGTGAGTGGATCCGCCTAGATGTTTCTTTCTATGTCTCTCTATATCTCAAGTTCGCGGAGAAAGCCATCTCCCGAAATGAGCAATACCTGTCTTAGAATGTCTGGATGTTTGATGGGACCTAGCTCATAAATGAACTCCAAATCCAAACTTCTTAGACTGTATCGTCAACAGAACTTAATCAGTATCCTGCGCCATGCCACCCTCAGTATTGCCTTGGACCACCTATCCAAGATACTGCTCCTCGTCAGAAGGAAGATTATAACTCTGACAATCTCCTTGTCGTCCATGTCACCTTGGAAGCCTGGAATGATAACTGTCTCCCAAATGAGGCTGTCGTTATCATATCCCTAGAACATCCACTTATGTTCTAAAACTGCTTCCGACTGTTTCTCCAGGATTGGATCAATGTCAACTTATTGCATCTAGTGCAAGAACAACATCTGGTGTGGTACTTGACATCTCATGATTGACTCAATTGCCTAAGCAAGTGATCTGCCAATCATGCACATCCCTCTCTACTTTAGTCTATAAGACACCTTTAGAGAGGGTGACTCCATCACCTGCAGGTACACTACCGTGCCAGGAGTCGTCCATTCTAAATACTCTTAGAATGCTGTCAAAGTACCCTGATTGGGAAACCACCCAAATCTAGATCTAAAACCATAGATCTAGTAACCAGTATGTCTGATATAATGTCCAAGTCCTTTGTGGAGAAACCACTGTGTGACGACCAAAGTATAACCGATCGTAGTATAGCAGTTTCCTTTCCTACTCTATGTATGTCATCCAAATACCAGGATATCACACCCTACTACCTTCTCAACAGATCCATCCCCTATTCTGATGAAGTCAAACCTATGACTGTCACATCAGAAATAGATGATCTATCTCCGCTACATCTGCTTTAGTCTATAAATAAACATAAGCCTGATGTCCACCAATGCTTCCGCTGCTCCCACTGACTACGACAACCCTCTGGCAGAGTCATATAGACATGCACTTCTAAAGCTAGTTTAGAACGACGCTATACTCATCCTCCTGCCGGGTCTCGCAGCCTGGAACAACAACAATGGCAAGTGTGGGTAAACAAGAACTTCCCTGTCACCGTCCTTGAGGCTACCGGAGTACCTCTCGGGTGCCTGAAGTTACCCACCTTATCTGCGGAGTGGCCAATGGAATGTCAAACCAGATTGAATCTTTAGGTTCCTTATCAAATCTTCAGTAATCGTTTGCGGTTCTGGAATCACTTCCAGTTCTACCATACTCCCACTACTGTTTTCTGAAAAATCTATTTTTATTAAAACTGTGGCGAGTCTAGAACAATATTTATATTGATCTGCCAGATGGTAGAAAATCAACCCTTGTCATAGCCTGGGTCAACCCACAAACAGCCATTACAGAAACGTGCCTTGAGTTATCCAGAGTCTGGTTTTAATCATAAGCCGGACAACTCCCCGAACCTTAACAATGTTAAGATATGAACTGTACTATATCCAATATAGAACCAGAGGCACTGATTTAATTTAACCAGATTCAAATCATGCAGCTGTCTCCAGTGCATGTCAACTAAATGGAGAGAGGCCGATCAGCGTTACTCAACTTAGGAATGCTTCCAATTACGAGTAACCTGAAAGAGAAGCAATTTCTCTTTATCATTACTATCAACTGAATACCATACACAAGTATCTACATCTTCGATCACTTTGAAGAATCCCGATACTTGCTACACCAAGTCATAAGAGCATGGGGCAAAAATTTAAATATCGGGAATTTCTAAAGAAACTGAAATTTGCAGAGAGAGCATACCATTTTGGAGTTTGATGAATGTTGGTAGGATTCCTTCAACATTATCATACGATGATATTTTGGATCCCGATCCTACTGTGAGTATATACTACTTATCAGGAGATTCGTCACTTAACGATCAATGCTATAAACCAAGTAGGTGCCTAGAAAGGTGTCAGCGGGGTTACGCCCCCAGATAAAAGAGGTTATTTAATTAAGGAACTTCGCAAAAGCGTTGGAAAACCTCCCTCGAAGTATCGACACTGACCTGGCTGAACGGTTAAGCAATAATTTTACGGTGAGAATAGTCCTGGCTAATTCTTCTTTTATGGTTTGAGGAGGGATTCGAGAAACTGTGGGAGCCATCCTGTTTAGATAAATTAAACCACTCTAAACTTGCAAGAGCATCATGCTAATAGTATTTTCTTCTCTCTCTTAAATTGCAGCGACCTTGTGACCATGACTAGGTTACATCTAAATAATAAATTTACTAAATCTTACTTATATGAGTGGCAAAAGTCTGTCCAGATGTCCATTGCCTATGACAAGATGGACCACCCTATTACTACTCAAGATCTCGCCGTCCCAGGTCCAGTTTTCACTATCGCGGATATGGATATCCGTCAGACAAGGGAAAAAGATAAAGCGAAAGCTAAGTGCCTCGTGTTAGCTTCAGTTGATGGTGTATACCAGAAGCAGCACGAGAAGATGGACTTAGTTTCCATATTTCTCCATAACAAAGATTTATATGGAGAGCAATCTCATATCGCAAGATATGAGACCTCGAACGAATTAATTCAAGCGAGGTTGGCTGACGGGTCATCTGTAGGGGACAACGCCCTTACAATGACTAGCTGTATTGATGAGCTCCAGGACCTGGAGACCGCGTTGGGAAACGAGTCAGATACTGACTTGATTCTACAGTCTCTGCCTCCTTCCCTGAAGGAAACCAGGGAAGTAGAAGGAAAGAGAAGGGCAAAAGTTTCGGGATTGGATATAGTAAAAGAGGGACGTTCTTATTGTTACAGGAATGAACATTGGCAGAATGATTGTAGGGCTAGCAAAGCCAGTAGCCAGGATTCGAAGCATGTTGTGGCTTCAGACTCAAGTGTGTTTGTGATAGAGAACTGTATGTCAGTTAACCCTACTTCCTGGGTATTGGATACCGGATCAGGATCTCACATCTGTAATTCGTTACAGGCTCGAGACACCGTAGAGTTATCAGGATAGGTGATATGACCCTCACAGTTGCTAACGGAATGAGCATGGACGCTGAATCCGTAGGGGAAGATCATCTTGGACTGACAACTGGGCAGATATTGATTCTGCGTAACTGTTTTTATGTACCAGGTACAACTTATAATATCATATTTGTATCCTTACTTTCTAAGGAAGGATATGATTTTACTTTTATAAGCGATGTGGCTCACATCCACCTAAATCAAGTTATGATTGGGTCAGGTACATTACAAAATGGAATATACGTATTAAATCAAACTCGGATTTTCAATATCCAGAACACACTGAAAAGAAAGTCTCCAGAAATGAATTAGGCTTTCTTATGGCATTGTAGACTAGGTCACATCAATGAAACATGATTAACTAAGTTACATAGAGAAGGATATTTGAATTCGTTCGAATATCAATCTTATGCTACTTGTGAATCTTGTCTCAAGGGAAAGATGACAAAGACTCTGTTTACTGGACACGGAGTAAGAGCGAGCGAGCTCTTGGGACTCATACACAGTGATGTGTGCGGTCCAATGTCTACACATGCGCGAGGTGGTTATTCCTACTTCATTACTTTTACGGATGATTTCTCTAGGTATAGATATGTCTTCTTAATGAAACATAAATCCGAGGCCTTTGAGAAATTCCAAAAATACAGGAATGAAGTGGAAAAACAAACAGGCAAAAGTATCAAGACACTGAGATCTCATCGAGGTGGTGAATACTTAAGTGCCGAGTTCCTAGGTTACTTAAAAGAGAATGGAATTCTCTCTCAGCTTACTCCTCCATACACACCACAACACAACTGTGTATCAGAAAGAAGGAATCGAACCCTATTGGATATGGTTCATTCCATGATAAGTAAAGCAGAGTTACCACGATCATTCTGGGGATATGCACTAGAATCAGCTGCATACCTTTTAAACCGAGTTCCAACTAAGACTGTGCCTACTTCACCATATCAGATGTGGTGTGGAAAGAAACCCTATCTTAAACATATTAAGATATGGGGATTTCCAGCTTTTGTAAAGAAGAAGCATGTGGACAAGCTAGAGGCACGATCAGTACAGTGTAAGTTTGTGAGATATCCAAAGAACTCCAAAGGATATTATTTCTATTACGCAGAGGAACAAAAGATTTTTGTTTCTCATAATGCTCGCTTCTTAGAAACTGAGTTTTTAGAAAATCAGATAAGTGGGAGCGCAATAGAACTGGAAGAAATTCTAAAACCACAAGCTATTACTGAAAGCTTGGTAGAACCAGAGGTTTCAGAAGAACCGGACATCCCGACACCACTCCGCAGGAGTAGTAGGCAATCTCATCCGCCCGAGAGATACTACGGTTTTCTCATAGACGGGGATAGAGAGGATTGCACTATTGACTTTGATGAGCCTACTAGCTTCCAGCAAGCCATTCAGAGCGGTGACTCAGTAAAATGGCTGGATGCAATGCGGACCGAAATGGAGTCCATGTACACTAACAAAGTATGGACTTTGGACGTTGCTCCAGATAGGGTAAAACCTGTAGGATGCAAATGGATCTTCAAAAAGAAGATTGGTGTAGATAAACAGGTTGAAATATACAAGGCTAGACTGGTTGCAAAGGGTTTCGTCAAAGACCTGGTTTGGACTATGACGAAACCTTTTCTCCAGTAGCTATGTTGTTAGTTATATGTATGCCCTAGAGGCCATTACTGTACATTGGATGTATATTGTAGTGGATGCTGGGACATATATAGGGAGGACTTTCTTGCTCGACATGATAGTATGCTATCTGGTTGCTCTTTACCTTAACGTGTACACTGATTGTCTCTCTGTTACATGTTGGTAAAGCCCTTAGGATGTGTACTTGACTACCTGGACTGTGATGCGGATCATACTAGTGGGGACATGGTAGTCCATAAGTACATCCTTCAAAGTCCCTAGTCGTGGGTGTATCGAGATGGGGCATCGATATACCAGAGTAGACTAGCGTGTACCTTCTCGACCCATACAGATGGGCGATGGATGATCCCATATCCATTGGTGTTTGACATCGGAGATGATATACGGGTGCTCAGTGGAGACTGGGTACACTGGACGGACTCGCCGAGAACTCCCAGATGGTATTATACCTCACGTCAGATGGCAGTTCTCAGGTGACACTGGTACAGAGTAGTCTGTTGACCCGAGATCGTCATAGAGTCTTGTGTGGTTCCCACTGTGCTTTGATTTCCATCTTACCACGTCCAAGAGGGCGTGCAAAACGGTGGTTTTTGGGTACAGTCCCGAGTCACATGGAGGCAATGAGCGATAGGAGGGGATTCGTCTCTCCCGATATAGGGAGTTGATGTTGCACTGTGTTCGATTGGCTATAACAGGAAGTCCCTGGCCAGGGCTGATCAGAGAATTGCTGGTAAGTGTTACCAGTAGTTTCTTGACCCGTTATGAGCCTCATATCGACACGACTTATCGAGCTATTGGGGTCTGACGTTTACCACCCCTAGGCAAGATATGCGATATATCAGACGAACAGACCGGACTGTACGGTAGTGTTACTGGTTGGATTCACTGGAGTGTGAGCGGGCTTGCTCGTCGATCTTCTGATCGCTCAATACCCGGGTGGCCGTTACGTTTAGCAGACCGCTTGCGGCTTGTGGGTGTTTGATATGATCATCATCTGCTGCCGGCGTATTGACGAGTCTTTAGAGTCCTACACAGAGGTTTCCTGGCTCAAGCGAAACGAAATAGGAGCGCATATGAGATATGTGCGGGACCGAGAATAATGCGTGTATGTGATACCGTATTCTATTCTCGCGAAGAATGTATCGAATGGTTGTTTGCGATATAACCTAGTTATCGATTCAAGCGTTGATTCGATAAGCCGATGCATTGTATACTAGTCGGTTGTGTGCGACATAACCGGATCATTAAATCAAGTGTTGATTTAATGATTTAATGTATAATTATATATTTGATATATTACTTTGCATTAACTAGTATTGGTTTACTTTAAATGGATTTTCTCACTTGGATGCACAAGTTGTATATGTGATTTACTTTTTGTGCAAATGATTGTATCATGTTTGATGATACATGTTAACTTGGTTAAGTGTAATGAATTAAACCATGGTTAAACATATAATTAGGGTTTTATTTTCCATTACTTATTTATTCCTTTATTTATTTGTTTATACATTTTGGAAAATAAATGGAAAAGAGAAAAGAATGGTGGCTTTATTTGTTCTTTAGTTGAAGCTTCATGAAGCTTTGACCTAGTCCACCATTCTTATCTCATCCTTAACCCTAACCATTCCTTTAACCTTGGTCAATTCTCTACACATAACCATAGTTAGAATTATGATAAGTATTCTTTTTACTTTTCATTTTGAATAACTTATCAAAACACTTTCTTCTTCTTCTTCATCTTCTTCCATGAAGAAAACCTTTCTTCATCAATGGTGGATTGATGAAACAAGTGAGAAATCCAATTCTAAAGTCTACCCACTTCCTATTTCTTCATCCTCTACCTCTTGCCAAGTAATAGAGTGTGTTCTCTTCACAAGTTTTTAGACTCGGTGAAGGTGGAGCTTGATCTAGTGATGCTTCGACGTAGATCATCTTCGGCACGTCGTCGATGACCTAGCCCGTCCATTCTCCGATGAAGCCGACGCTAGAGCCCGGGATCCATCTTGGACAGCGAGGAGACTTCATTGCGGAGCCGTGGAGGTGGAGCACCGGATCTACAAAGGTTGTATATCCGTATTCTCATAGTTAAGTGTTAACTAGTTAGCTTTTTCGCCTAGTTTTCTAGCAAACGATCCGTAGTCGGGTCTCTCGGCGCCTAGATTTTTTGAAATTGGCATGTTCGATGCCTTGTGAGACCTCACTAGAGTGCCTAGGAACCCTACATTGGTATCAGAGCCTAGCTAGAGCCTTAGGCGAAGTCCAGACGGAGTTTGAAGTCCGAACGACCCGAAACCCCAACCCTAAAAATGCCCTCTGTCTATTTTTTAAAATCTGGTCTTTTTCCAAATTAAAAATATGCAGAAAATCAAGCAGGGTTTTTTAGGAATTACTGTAAATTTCGGAGGCCCAATTCAACTTTTCCACCGCGGTTCCGCGGCATGAGCATGGCTCATGCGGCGGTTCCGCGGCCGTACGGCCGAAATAGTTAATGGTTTTTGCACAGTAATTCTTAATTTCCAGTGCTTCTTTTTCTGGGAATTTTTAATTTTTTTTTCAAGAGTTTAATTTTCTGGGTTGTTTTGGGGACTTGGTATATTCGATCGGATTATCAAATTTTGTCTGTTTGTGTTTTCCGGATAAATTTTAGAATATGTTAATAAGTTCGACCGGATATAAATACCCAATTTTTCCCCTGTCGGGAAATTTCCAAGTGTTGTATTTTTCCGTAGTTTAACGACGTTCTATGTAGTGCAAGTAACGCAATGGACCCTCTAGAAGACAACAAACCTTAACTCGATTATGTGACCGTCTTGAACTGCCCTTTGAACCTTCGGGTTTGGGACAGTACGGCGTGCCACATGTGAGGCGTTGGCTTGACCCTTCTACGGCTGGACCGTTGGTACTGAGGCACGAACTGAATGTTGTTAGACTTATTTCATGTATTGATCTGTATCGGGAAAACTTGGGTGTTCGAATGTTCGATCGGAAAGTTTAACATTTTCTGTTTATTCGGAATGTGATACAATAATTGGAATTCACAATAGTTATGTGATAACTGAATGAATGTTATAAACATAGCACTTTAGTCTCACTTGATCGGTTGCCACGGAATTTTGATGTGATCAAAAGTCCGTCGCAATCACGTAGCGTACGCGAATACTCGCCGGGTAAACTTAATAGACAGCCTCACTCCATAGCCCCGACCAAGTGACTGTAGGAGAACCCCGTCGCCGAAAGCATCCGTCCGGGTGCTCGCGGTAGCGGTGTTCCGCCTTGGTGCACTTCGTCGTCCATATCAGGGGTGCGGCCGCCTACTAAAGTTCACGACGAGCATTCGATCAGTTTTTCGGGAATCCTGTTGAATTGCCCGACTTGATATTGAAAAGTGTTTTCGATAATGAGACTAAAATGCGGGGTTTATAATTGTTAGGCATGTGATGTCTAAGGAATTCATTTGGTCAGGCATGCGATGTCTGAGGTGGTTGTGGATTCCAACTGTTGTAGTTTTACACTTTCTTTTCTGTGACCGTAAGTGTAATATGTGATATCGCCGGTTTCGTTGCTATATGTCAACGACAATTGGGATGCGCATATTTACTTACGTTGATGACATGTGATGTTATGTGTTGCTGGATATGTTATATTGGATCGTCGTGTTCGAATAGCCGGGGTTTTTTATATGAGATGAGTGTTTTTCATTTTCATTCATGTAAAAACTTGTATGTAATATTCTTTTATTGGGGCGCTTCCAGGTTGCGGAAGTTGTCACCCTTTGTATATTATTTACTTTTCCGCACTAGGATAGACCCAAGGAGGAGGGCACAAGTAACCGGGTTCTGGAGTCCAGTGGGAGACCAACTCGAGGAGTCGAGTCCGGGTCTCCTAACTCTAGAATTGGTAGGGTTGCTTGCCGCTCTCGTAGGGGTCTAGGGGTGTGGGATTGGCTATTCATCACGACCGTGGAATCCGTGTTTTATACTGGCTCGTATTGAAAACACGGACGTCCTAGTATATCCAATATTTCATATGTTTATTCTGCTGCGATATCTGTGTTGTGACTCTGTGATGTGACTCTGTGATGGATATAGTATATAGTATATATGATATATTATATAGACGTTACTTATGTTTTACACCCGCGCTAGCCCTGCCCTGCTCTGTCGTTAGTTACCTAACCTAACGGTGCACGAGGGGACATCGAGGCGAATGCGGATGGCATAAGTGTACGTCATATCTATCTGTGATGTTTAGGTATTTAAATGATGGGACTTCATTAATGTGATTAATGAAAGATAAGAAACCTAAGATGTTGTGGAATCAAATTTTAAATAAAACAGGTAGCTACAGTTCTTGCTTTGCGCAGCGGTATATATGATATACCCAGCACCTTATTCGATGAGGAAAGGACCGAGATCCCTTCACCGGGAGTGACTCCTTTAGCAATAACTGGCATATGCTACACACTCGGTTTGCTTTTGATTGCTTCTATAGTTTATGCTTTGCACAGTGATATATATGATATATCCCGCACCTCATTCGACGAGGAAAGGGCCGACGATCCCTTCACCGGGAGTGACCCCTTTAGCAAAACTAGAAAAGCCTCAAAATCACTCCATTTCAAAACTTCATTTGATTCTACAACGATATCAAGTTCATTACGCTCATGGTTTTCAGAAAAACCTGGCGTAGCCCTCCGTCATTTCAGATAAGTCTTGTTTAGTATTCATGCTGCGTTTTTTGACCTTGTCAAGGCGCAGTGTGCGGTAGCTAACCAGTATTTGTCTGCTTATGCATATGATGCAGATTGGGTTAGGGTAGTCGTACGGCCTTGTTGACCTTGTCAAGGGTCGTGCGGGTGGGTTTGATTCAATCAAGAAATGACGGGTTGAACTTGACTTGCGATCTATGGCTTGTTGACCTTGTCAAGGTCATAGATCGTTCGGGGCAAAAGCATTATCGGGAATTTCAAGTGTTGAAATTTGCAATGAGATTGCATACCTTCTATGAGATAGTTGGATCCCGATACCCGCTGCGAGTAATTGTTACTCCTGGGAGAGTTTTATACATTACAATTAGCCGATCAAGTAGGTGTATAGAAAGGTGTTAACGAGGTTACGCCTCTGGGAAAACGAGGTTTACATTAATTAGGTTCGTGCGAAAGCACGGGGGACCTCCCTCAAAGTACCGACACTGGCCTGGCTGAAAGATTGGCGAACTTGTAGTGTGTAATTAATCCCGGCTAGTCTTTCCTTTTAGGGTTTGAAGGAAGATTTGATAAAAAGCAGTGGGAGCCATCCTGATTAGATAAAATAATAACCAATCTATTCTTGCAAGAGCGCACGCTGAGTGTTTTCTTCTCTCTCTCTCTCCTGGTAGCGACCATATCACGCCTTAATCAAGATAATAATACGGATTATTGACCGAACCCGCTTGTATACTGAGCTGGGGAACGTTGGTCCCGCTCCAACTTATAATTGTTATAAGACAGAGCAGGAATTAGGGGAATACCAGAATTCCTATGCCGCCCAAACGAAGAGAGTGCATGTTGATGCATCATCTTCGGGTGCGTTCGTTACACAGAACTGTTTCTCAGTATCCTCTGAATCCTGGGTATATGATACCGGATCAGGATCCCAGATATGTAATCTGTTACATAGGGCTACAAAAGGGTAGAAAAACTGAGAACGGGTGATAAGTTTCATGAGGCAGAAAACGGGGCAAGTGTTGCAGCCAAGTCTGTTGGTCACTGTCACCCTGTATTGTAATACATTGATTCTGAATGTATGTTATTAGATACCGAACCTGATATACAAAATCATATCTGTCTCTTTATTAGTAAAGAAACGATAATATTTTGTATTGTTGGATAATGTTTTGAACATTTCCTATATCAAAAGTTGATCGGTTCAGGCATGTTATCTAAAAGCGTTGATGTTCTAAATCAAACTACAGTTCTTAGTATACGGAACACACACAAGAGGAAGAGTTCAGAAATGAACGAATTCTTCTTGAGGTATTGTAGACTAGGTCATATCAATGCGACCCGACTAGCTGGAGTTACATATTGATGCATATTTAAATTAGTTTGAATTTACATCTTGTGAAACTCGCCAGTCATGTCACAAAGATAAGATGACCATAGCTCTGTTTATTGGAAACAGAGAAAGAGTTAGTGAACTCTTGGGATGATACATGTTGATGTATGTAAGGTCCCCTGTCTACACATATCAGGATTGGTTCTTTATACTTCATTACGTTCTCTGATGATCTCTTTAGATTCAGACATATGTTCCTGTTGAAACACAAGTCCGAACCTTTTGAAATATTCACAGAATATAAGTTAGAAGTAGAGAACCAAAATACGGGTATAAGTATTATGTCCTATGATGAGATCAGGGAGGAGAATACTTGTGCATGGAATTCCTAGACTATTCTAAAGGAGAATGAGATTCTCTCTCAGCATTACTCCTCCGTATACACCATTGCACGATGGTATGTTGGGGCGGAGCAGATACACCCTATTTGATATGGTGTGCTCTATGATGGGTACTACTGAGTTACCTTTTTCCTTAATGGGGTTATGCACTTGAGAAGTTGCATACCTATTGAACAGGGTTTCAATCAAATCAGTTGCCTACCGCTTCATATGTGATATGGAAAGGGAAGAGCCCATATCTTAAGTTAGTTAAGATTTGGGGTTGTCCGGCTAATGTCTAAAAGCAAAATCCGGACAAGCTCGAGGCAAGGTCTGTTATGTAGAACTGGAAATGTTCCAGCTATACAAACTACAGCAGATGATTTGGTAGAACCGAAGGATTCAGCAGATTCCAACGAACCTCAGCCTCTCCGCCGATCTAGTAGGGTTCCTCACCCACCTGAGAGATACTTCGGTTTCTCTGTGACAGTGGGAGCGAGGATTGCATCATGAGATGATGACCCAACTAGTTTCGAGCTGGCCATCAAGAGTAGGGACTCTGTAAGAATGGCTGGATGTTTAGCGATCTGAGATGGAATCCTTATACACCAACAAAGTATGGACTTTAGTTGCTATATCTAAAGGGTTAAATCCCCATCAGGAGCAAGTATATCTTGAGAAGATTACTTGGTGTACATGGAAAAGTTGAGACTTTCAAAGCTAGACTGGTTAAAAGTTTGCATCATTTACCAGGCGTGGATTATGATGAAACCTTTTTCAAGTACCTATGCTTAAGTCCATCCAGATCCTACTTGCCACGGCTACATACCATGACTACGATATCTGGTGGTTGGGTGTCATGACAGCTCTTCTAAAATGATGTTTTGGAAGAGGGCGTCTATAAGTACACAGCCAGAGGGCTTCGTAAATAGTGGGAGCAGCGGAAACGCAGGCAAGATGTTTTATGTGATAAAACAGGCATCGCGGAGTTAGAACGTCTGTTTTGATGTAGTAGTCAAAGAGTTTGACATCATCAAAATGGTAGATGAACCTTGTATAAACAAAAAGGTAGTAGGGAGTATGGTAGTGATCCTCGCAGAGTACGTGGATGACATACTCTTGATAGGGAAGGAGTTTCCTATGCTACGCTCGATCAATCTCCGCTTATCACAATGATTCTCCACATAGGATCAAAGTGATACCTACTAAATCCTGGGTTTTGGATCTATGAGATAGATCTAAATGGATATTAGGAAACTCACTAGTTGTAGTGAGATGGTATCAATTGATCCTAGGGAGAATCACTGGAAGGGTTCCAGAGTGATAAAGACGACTGAATGTCAGTCGCAGGTATTGTCTTTACCCTAAGTAAAGGGACGGTATGTTGGAAGAGTTTCAAGCTAAATACCGTGGCATACTAGACGATAAAGGCACGATACATCGCTACTTAAGATGCTACCAAAGAGGCTGTTTGGGTGTATATTGGTTCATGAGATGAACTATGTTCCTCCCATTGTGTGACAATGGAGTTGTGGCTTATGCCAAGGAACGCAGGTCCCGTCAGTGATCCAGACATATTCTAAGGCAGTATCACTTGATCGAGGAGATGGTTGATCTCTAAGGGATCGAGGTTAGGAGAGTAGACTCAGAGGACAACACGGCGGATCCACTCACGAAGGCCTATTCCCAGAGAGAGACTTTTATGGGATGGTTGAGTATGAGATACTACAACCACTGCTACAGATGGCCCTAGTGCAAGTGGGAGATTGTTAGTTATATGTATGCCCTAGAGGCCATTACTGTACATTGGATGTATATTGT